>CM074721.1:125437052-127837052 GCA_037306005.1 Rhinophrynus dorsalis
CACACACACACAGACTTTCTCTCTCTCTCTCTCTCTCTCTCACACACACACACACACACACACACACACACACACACACACACACACACACACAGACTCTCTCTCTCTCTCTCTCTCTCACACACACACTGTCTCTCTCTCTCTCTCTCTCTCACACACACACACACACACACACACACACTGTCTCTCTCTCTCTCTCTCTCTCACACACACTCTCTGTCTCTCTCACACACAAACTTTATCATGTTTTATTCACCAGGCAGTGCTCACTGGCTTGCGACATCCAACTCTGGTCCTGGAGGCTGCACAAGTTGGCACTGGGATTGTCTCCAGGCACTGTTGGATGCCCCCTGTGCTTCATGGGGCCCGGGGGACCTAGTTTTGTCTATTATGTCTGATTTTGTTTGATGTTATGGCTCAGTTCCTGTTAAAGATGATGTGGAGATTGTAGGTGTCCTGCAGAGAGTTAACATCTTCTATTCTTAATTTCTTGCATAGATTGTGCTACAGACTTTTAGACTCATGCTTTCATTAGTGCTTCTCTTTTCAGACCAGCTGTACCCCATAATAGGACTCTGTGGTGTCTGCCAGAGGCAGCACATGTAGAGCCAAGAGTATGTAGACTAGTTCTCAGCATTTGGAATTCAATAGGTTCCAACGCTAAAATCCTCAAAGCCTTTATCATGGATTCCTATATTGCTTTTGCCAAATCATACCACAAATGGAACTTTATTTTACATACCACCACCACCACCACCACAGGGTGGCGGATGCAAGTCACTCAGTCTGACTTATGATTGGCCCTGCACCAGGACTCTGTATTATATACTTACTCAGCATACACAGAGTCAAGGGTCTTCTGTTCTTCATTATATTTTATGGATGTATGGACCCCACTACACCTACGAGTGATGCTTTGAGTAAACTTTTTGCACTATATCAAATTGCTTTGCGATGTTTGGTTGGACGAACATAATCCCAGATATTGGATGCTTGTCTCGCCGTTCACTCTGTGTGGGTTTTTATTCTTTGGACTGATCACTACTAGTGATGTATCGGATATCTCAGTTTGACAGCTTTGCTACTTTGTAGTCTTGTGCATTACTATGGGATTTCTTTCATTCATGAGGATATTTTTTCATTTGCTTATCAGTGGTTTATGGGAATCACCTTTGTTTAGTATATTTAGGTGATTTGGGAACAATATTATCCACAATAAATGTATACACTCACATTTGAAGTATGTCACTGGTCTCCCAAGTGGCAGAATTAGCCTGTGGAGGATATTGACTCTGCCCCCACACAGATAACAACCTGGTTCACGCTCAATCCCAGATTCACCACAATTCATGGACTGGACTTTAAAAAAACAGACACAAAACAAGATGCGAGGAGAGCTACGCTGCTACCAAACATGCAAGTATAATAAAATGTTCAGTATAATCCTGATATACTCACAATAAAAATCAGACTGTTCCTAAAGCCTTGGACACCAGTCAGCGGGGAAGGTTAGCACAGGTTCACCCCCAAACAGAACCTTGTGACTGTGACAACACCAACTGGGTCCATTATTACACCAATCAAATTAAAAAAAAAACTTTCTTAAAGCAGACCAAAGAAGATAATGAAAATTTATAAAAATGTAATTAAAATTCTTAAAATCCCTCCGCATGTTTGTGGGGTTACCACCACTACTTCAGGAGGACAAAAAAATAAAACCAGAATGGTCTGCTGAATGATACAAGATTATTTATTTATACCGAAAGTCTGACCGTATACTCGTCATGATTGGCTCCAAGATATTTAAAATGAACCATTCAAGGTTATCAATCACGCTGGGGCCAATCGGACTTTGTGATTTACAAATTAATTCACAAGTAACAAGTATATACAACCCAATTAAAGGGCTGATACGAAAAAGAAAAGGATTACCCCTTCAATATCAATAATAACATACAATTATAAGGTATAAATCCTGCATAATAACACAAACTTTATTCACAAATAAAAATTTGGCATATGTAACACCATCAGAGGGCTAATACGGGAATCGTTTAAACCCTTTCAATAGAGGTAACATACAATTGTGCAGTGTGAATCTCACATAATGACACAAATGTCTGCTAGAAGCGATCCGCCAAAACGCCACCACAGAACAATCATTGATCCCGGCACCGCGCATATGGACCCATCATCTCTTAGAAAGAATAAAATCATCAATCCAAGATTTAACCCTATAGGGACAGCCACTCTGTCGATAACAAAAATTACCTCAAATATTTAAAGGAAAATGGTTACCATAAATTTAAGATTTGAATGTTCTAAGACCACATTAACAGGCTGGTAAAATGAAAAACTGACTGGTATAGAAGTGAAAATCAGCCCAAACCCCCCAAGCTAATCAATAATACCTAGGGGAAAAGTGTAATTCTTGACAAGTGGTCAGTAAATAGACCACCAATGTCTGGATCTTACTGTTACTAAATTCGATACAAACACTATTCTAGTCCCACAAGTCAAATTGACTATGTGTTTAAATAAATGTGAATCCATGTGAAAAATACTACATAATGTGCATAAATGTGTATCCTACATGTGGTGTGTATATATGTGTGTATAACAAATAACACTACTGGTTGGATACTGCGGGCAGTATCAAAGTGGGATTTTATTGAGAACGTCCGTGTAAGCAGCCCAAACAAAAATTATTGCAGTATTTGGAGAAAATTTCTACTGCCAACACTGTCACTGCCACTGAGAGCATATCTTCTCCAGAAAAGGTTATTGAGGGAGATTGTTTACTATTTCCCAGTAGCCACCAGGCAGAAGAGGGAATTGAGCAGGTCTCCCCAAAATCTGCTGCTGATGATGACTTTTTCACGGTGCAAACCTATAATAGGTAGAAGACAAATATGAGGGAGAGGGATCAAGGCCTCCTAAGCTTGATTTGTCCCCTGAGCTTTGATTTTTCCACTGACCTTGATTATTCCCCTGAGCTTAATTTTTCCCCTGTTTCCCATAGCACTCCTCATGTTTCTTCAGTTACACTTGTGTCTTCTATTGACAACTCAACACCTGCCTCTCCAGTTCCAATTGAGTCTCCCAGCCAGGTAGTAGCTTCTAGTATCTCCGCCACCACTGTTACTCCACTATCCTCCTCTAATCCCAGTCCAACATCCCTGCTGCCATCTTTGTCTACTAGTACCCCTATAATGGTATGTAATAAGAAAAAACAAAGTGAGGTTGCTCCAGCATGTGAAGATGAAGAAAGTGTCACCTGTTTCTTCTTCTCCACCACCTTCCAGAGTCATCTGTCGCTCCAAAGTATGAGACCATTTTGTGGCACTTGGCGATGGCCGGCTAGCAAAACATAAATTGTGTGGCAGGGAAGTCAGCCATTGGTGGGTGTTGGGTCATCTAACCACCTTTGGGATGAACCAACATCTGAACAACTACCACAAGTCAGTGTTGATAAGTGCAGAAAGTGGCACTACTACTACTGCATATACCAGTATCATACTCACCAGTAGGCAGCAGCGGTATCATGCCACATCTGGTCCTAGTAAGAGCAACAGACAGTCACAGCCCATCCCAAATTCAATACAGGCCACTCTGGAAGATTTTGGTGGGTTTCATTCCAAGGGGATGTGCAGACAGCAGACCAGGAAAATTACACGCCTCATTGCATAGCTCATAGCCGTTGAGGGTGCTACTTTTAATTTGGTGACGGGGAACCCTTCCAGCAACATATGGAGGCTGTCGCACCAAAATATAAAATTCCATCCCGCAGCACATTTAGTAGAACTATAGTGCCCTCACTGTACCTGTCATGCGTTGGGTTTTTGAAGGACATGCCAGTCAGGGCACTTTACCACTGACTTATGGAGTGGTCAGAGTGGCTAGCATGGCTTCCTGTCATTGACGGCGCATTGGTGGCAGCCCAAAGTGTTGCAAGACACAGTGATACCAACAACAAGTTCAGCGTGCAGTAACCAAGCAGGCAGGGCACCGCTCTTTCCTCCTCCATGCTGAGGTAATGGATCAGCATCACACCTCAGATAACATTCACAAAGCACTGCAGAACATGGTGGTGCACTGGCTAGGGGAGCAGGCAGGAACACATGCAAAAATGGGGTTTGTGGTTAATGATGGTGCAGCTAACATGATAAGGTCTCTCCGCGATGGCAGATTTGTGGGTATGCACTGCTCAGTGCATGTCCTGCATCTGGTAGTTAAGGTTGCTCTTGAGGATGGCAATAACACTGGAAGGTTGTCAGCACTTCTGGAGTCATGCCGAGAAATTTCTGGCCAATTTCATCAGAGTGTCAAAGATAGCCAGCTCCTCAGGGAGGAACAAAAAAAGGCAGATTTGCCAGAGCACCACCTAAAACAAGATGCTGGGACCAGGTAGAACTCCAACTTAGATATGCTAGAGCGTATCCTGGAGCAGATAAAGGCAATTCACGCAATGTTGTGTCACCATTTTCATTGGCAGTAACAGAACACTGGGCAGGGCTGACTGGTACCTGATGGAACAGGTAGTGACATTCCTCACGCCTTTCTGTGCTTTGATGGAAATTTTAAGTAAAGAACTCTAGCCTGGCCGAAGTCATTCCCCTCTTCACACACCTCTACTTAAAGTTGGACGATTTCCTTGCCCGTAGGGAACGCTTGCCTGGTGCTGAGGGTAATATACTTTCCAATGTTGCTGCCCTTCTAACTAGGCTGAAGATGGAACTGACTCAGCGCATGGAAGAGTGCATGGGCAATTAATGCTAGCTACAATTTGCGATCCACGAATCAAAGGCAAGATGGCACTTCACTGACTGGAGGGCACAACTGATAGCGAGGGTGCATGAGAGGCAAAGAAAAAACAGGATGCAGTCATAAGAGGCAGGAAAAGATGCCACAGATGAGCTGGAGGAGTGTGGTGGTCTTTCGGGACCTATCAGTAGCAGCGCCAGTAGCAATTCATCTTATTCCAGTGGAGAAGGTGCTGCTTTTTATGCTGAGGCAATGGACAGATTATGCTTTGGACAAAAGAAACAGCTCCCCATAAATAGAAAAAATGCTGAGTTTGAGGTTAAGGCTTACCTTGCGGAACCTTCTTTGCCCACAAGTACAGATCACTTGAGTTTCTGGGATAACAAGAGGGCTGTGTGGCCTACTTTGTCCCTGGTAGTCCAGGGGTTGCTTTCTTGCACCCCAACCACTGTCCGAGTGAGCGGGTATTTTTGGTAACTGGAAATATACTTAGCACTCTCAATTGGCCCCCAGCTCATAGAGTAAATTACTTTTTTTAAAAGTCAACCTGCCAAAGCTGGGTGACCCTGCTCTCAGGTTCGATGCAAATCAGAAAAAAAAGTACCATAGTACCATAATACACTGAGTGCTCCAGCTTATCCAGCTCTACAACCATGGTAGGTTGGGCAGAGGACATCCCTCCGACTTGGTGGAACACAGGGGGAATTCAAAGTCTACATTGTTATCCCACTATACAGGTTGTTCAGTCTTGCTCTATTGTTTTTCATCTTGTAAAAAAGTCTGCAGTATCTATCTACTGAGTCCTGGCTGCTCCAATATTCTGCAGTTATGGCTACATCTCCAATGTTGCTGTCATCCTGAGTCCTCCTCGCACCAGTCATTCTGAGGTTTGTAGTCTCTTCTAACAAAAATCTGCGGTATAGTAGACCCTGGAAATGGTTCCATTTATTTATTTTATTTTATTTTTATTTTATTATTTTTTTTTTTTGCATTTTTAAAAGCATGCCAAATTTGGTGAATAAATCGGACTGTCGCAGAATTTTGTTCGAGTGGAACAGGTCTGGTCCGACATTTGTATCCTAGAAAAAAGAAAAAAAGTCCGAATAATTTTACCGAAAATTTTTGTTGTGCACAAGTCTAGTTTTTATAGCGAAAAGGCAAAAAATAGTAAATCAATGGGCAGAAACTTTCTAGACATTGGAAAAATGGCAAAACATTTTGGGCAATGGGTGAAAACTGCAAAGATTTTAATCGCAGGTTTTAAAGCAGATTTTCACTTGAAAAAGCAGACAACAGGGTTTTCACAGAATTTCCGGCGGGAACATGGTGAAAGAGTTTGCCTACCCCTGGTCTTGAGGAAGGCCTTCAGGGGGCTAAAACATTAACTAATGTACATTTTTTCATCCTTTTCTAGTCCTATGTGTGCTATTGCAATTTGGTGTTCTTCTCATTTACCTACCTTTACTACAAGCAGCACCTAGGCAATTGGACTGTGATTCATTTAACATTGTGTTTTGGAGTGCCCACCTTTACCTGTGTGTACTATATACATTTTTGCAGCAGGACTGCTATAATCTGTAGCTGTATATGCCATTTTACCATCTGTAAATGTCTACATGGTTCTAAAAACATAGGTATGTTTTTCTCTAAATTATATATCATTATATCAGTAATGTTGCTAGTTTGAAGGCAAAGAGCCCTCAGTGTTATTTTTTTACCAAAAAATGATTTATGGAAAACCACTGAAAATATGCTATGTGATGTGTACATCAGTATTTCATAGGTCTGTGTCCACCCTTCAAGGTATAGACTGCACTGGCATGTAAATGTTCAGCATCAACTTTTACAGCACGTAAATCTTCTTATAGGAAAGCCTTTCTCCAAAACAGAGTTGGAGATAGTCACAACAGACGCCAGTCTTTTGAGATAGGGAAAGCATAAACTTCTCTCCATTCAAGGTCAGTGGATTCCATCGGAGTCCTGTCTTCCCATAACATTCTAGAACTACATGTAAGTTCCTATGCTTTATTGGCATGGATGCCAATACCAAAGAATTTTCTATTAAAATTCAGTCAGACAATGCCAAAGCAGTTGCATACATAAACTATCAAGAAGGAACAAAATGCAAAGCTGTCTGGATGGAAGTATATACATTCTTCTCTGGGCAGAGAACCATGTTTCATCTATTTACATTACTGGAGTGGAGAAGTGGAAGGCAGATTACCTCAGCTGTCAAACCATAGATCCAGGGGAATGTTAACCGAATCAAGAAATATTCCTTCAGATAACTAACTGATGGGGAGTACCAGACATAGACATTATTGCATCAAGAAGAAACAGAAAACTGCCATCACTCTGTTAAAGAGCAACAGATTTACAAGCAAATAGCAGTGGATGCCTTAACAATTTCATGGAATTATAGACTAGTGTATGTCTTCTCTCCACTAGCTATAATTCCTAAAATACTTTGCAAAATAAAGTAGGAGATGGTTAACGTCATTCTCATAGCTCCAATTTGGGGCTGGAAGTCTTTTTCTCTGCCTCAAAGACATGTCATTAACAGAGCCATGGTGTCTATCTCCGATTTCAGAACCCAACGCTCAAGGTCCAATTCTCCACCACAACTTACTCAACCTCACTTTGACGGGATGGGACTTGTGACCAAATCTTGAAGTACAAAGGCATCAGTTTCCAGTAAATCAAACCATGCTCCAGACTATCAAACCAGTGTCTGCTAAAATGCATCACTGAGTCTGTAGAATCTGTTTTTCTTTCTGTGTTAGGAAAGATCTAGATCCCTCATTTCTCCATTTTTCATCTCTTCTAGATTTCCTGCAATCAAGTCTAGTTAAAAGGTTAAGGGTTAACTCTTTAAAAGTGCAGATTTCAGCCTTTCTGTATTGTTCCAGAAAAGGACTGATTCTTTCCCAGAAATTCAAACTTTTCTTCAAGGGGCCAACTAAATAGTCCCCCTACATAGACATCCCAGTCAACCATGAAATTTAAGTTTAGTATTTGAGGCCCTTAAGTCCTCTCCATTTCAACCGTTGTCATCAGCCTCTATCAGAGACCTCACATTGAAAACAGTCTTCCTCATGGCAACAGTTTTCTGCAAGAAGAGCCCCGAAAGTTAGTGCTCTTTCTTGTATTCTCCACACCTTATCTTTCATCAAGATAAGGTGGTTTTAGGATTGTTCCAGACTAGTTTCTCCTTTCCACATAAACCAGGGTGTGGCACTCCCTTCCCTGTATCCTTTCCATACTTTAGATGTAGTGAGATTTTTAAGACCATATTTCCAAGTCAAGCAATACCTGTCAAGGTTTGGCTGAGCTGCTCTACTCTGCTGCTTGATTCTGCTGTCTGAGCTTATCCAGTGCTTTGTTATCCATTACTGCTGCCTTCCCTTTGCTGGATCAGGCTGAATCAGCTGACCTCTCTGTGTTTGCACACCTGACTGCTATCAGCCAACAGCCAACCTTTCCATGGTATTTAAAGCAGCTTGGCTCACAACCTGATTGCCCTTGTGTTTGCTTCTGGCTGCAAAAGTGTTCTGCTGCTTTGTTGATTACCTGTCTATGACCTGGCTTCCTCTGCCATCCCTTCTAGCTCCATATTCCCGACCCCAGCTTGTCTTTTGGTTTACTCTTCTGGATCACAATTTTGTTTTATTTGCTTTTGTTATTTTAATAAAGGAGTTTTTCACTTTATATTTTTGTGTCTGTCTGCTTCCTGGTCCCTAACAATACCTTAGGATATCAGACACTTTGTGATTACAGAAGGCCCTAAGAAGGGCAGACCAGCATCCAAGACAACCATTGTCTCATGGCTTAAACAAATTATCAGGCAAGCATACAGACTAAAGTTTGTTCTAGCTCCCTTTAGAACACAGTTCATTCTACTATGTACATTTATACTTCATGGGCCTTGTAGAACCAGGCTACTGTTGATCATTAATACAATGCTGCTATGTGGTCATCTGTTCATATGTTCACTAAGTTTACATAGTTATCTTCTGGGGATCCCAAGATACTAGTTTTGTCCAAAAAGGTTTGGAAGCCAATGTTTATTAGTTTTCTTGTCACCCAGTAATCTGAGACAGCTTTGGTACATCCCTATGTTCTCTGCATCCCTCAATGACGCTAGAAAAATGGGATTTTTTTTTACAAACCGATAAATGCAAGGCCTCCCGCCCACAGAAAACTTGTTGGGTGAGGTGGTATTGCCTTTATTGGTGGATCTGTTTTACTGCTATTCCCTTTGTGACTCTGCTACATGAAAACTGAAGGCAGTTGTGCAGGGGGAAGGGGTTAGCAGCTAGGAAGTGGGAGGGGTTTGTTTGTTTAGAGTGCCTTCCTCCTATAAGCAGGCTGCTTAACCCCTTGGTCCCTGTATCCCTCAATGGACTAAGAGAAAAGGATTTATTGGTAAGTAAGAAAATCCCATTATTATTTATGTATATGTGCCCTTCTTGGCAAATAACTTTTAATCTTTTGAGTACTGGAGGGATGCACAATGCATTACAAAGCTTTACCCGACCCCAGACTGCCTATTAGAGGTGCCTGGAAAAAACAAAATCTGCCCTTAGTGACACTTCATACCTAAGTAGCTGTAGTTGAAAAGTGTCAAAAAGTATCATTGTGACATCACCAGTATTTTATACATAGGAGCCTTGGATTGCAGATTGAAACCTGTTGTGCACTGTAACAAGTTTGTGCAAATGTCAGACTTGATTGCATCTCAGAAAATCCAGGCAACTTCAGATACAATGAAAGAAAATTTATATAACTAAATGTATTAATCTGCCGTATTAAGGACTCCTACAGTACATCTATTTTACTGCAAAATTCATTTGATAAAGTTCTGTCATTCCTCTGGTTGCTGCACATTTCTTCATAACAACAAACTTATTTATTGTATTTTACATTACTCTTTGTGTCACATGAATGATATGATGAAGAGACTTTCTCATCAGTAGTTTCATTTATAGAGTAATCTAACACTATGGTACTATCTCCAGCTGATCTTTGAAATCACTCACCTGTGTGATTTATGCAATAGGCGTGCTTTAGAAACCTTAGACCTTTAGGAATGATTGGGATTTGACAAGGTTTATCTTTGATGAATGAAATAGAAATTCCATGTGGACAATCATGACTTATTCCAATTGCTAAAGCTTTGAAGCTCCAGTCCTGAGAGAATTTTTTTGAATGTTTGTAAAGAATCAACCATGAGATTATGAAACAAAATAAAATGGGTTTTGGGACCTATGTTCAAAATAAACTTTAGTAATTCTGGACCAAATCAATTGCCCTGTAGGTGAAAAATTTCAATGCCCATTGATTTTTATGGATTTTTTTAACCCCTTGAAAATTAGAGATGTCTCCAACGCATTGCTCAGCATTCAAGGGTAAAAGCTGAATTTTTTACGGAAAAAATGAAATATTTTCTTGCTTTTCCTGCTGAGTAAAACAATGGTACTTCCAGGAAGTGCATAATTTAAAAGTTATTGCAGTTTAACCCTTTTGAGTGCCAGAGTTATTTAACGCATTGCAGTGCAATCTGGCTCTCAAATGATTAGACTGTTTTGTTTACAAGAAGAGTGCCCTCTGGTGTCCAAGAGTTACACTAGGAGTTCTTACAGTTATTCTGGCTATTCTAAGGTGACACTCCAACTGAGTTATCCATAGAAAGTAATGGCATCAGCTTTATCACTTTGAGACAGTTTGAACATTTTATAGCTTTTGAATTTAAAAAACTGCCAGCAGTGGGAGTACCTTTGTTTTTTTCAACATGAAATATCCTATAATATTTTGATTTGTATTTAAAAAGTTTTACTGCTCTTTTAAATCAACGGGGTTTGTAATTCACTCTTATGATACACTTGGTTTGCCCTGGTTTACTTTTGAACATACAGCCCATAAACACACACACACATATTCACTTGCAGAGCAGCATAGAGACAAACAATCTCCATGCCATGATGCTGGCTTTGTTGCTTTCAAAGTTCTTAAATTAATTGAACCAATTAGTAAAGTTTCAATATTATAAGGCAAGTTGGCAGGGGCTCTGGAGTGAAGCCACAATATTTAATCTGTATTAAAATTGACTTGGTAGCCAATCAATATCTCATAAATTCACTCTGCTAGCAAACTTGAAGAGTTACCTGCTGTTAATGGATTTTTTCCTTCTTTTTCTTGTAGAAGGGATGTCTGACTATTATTCAGATTTCATTTTCTATGTTTTATTACAGAAATTCAATTAATCCTAAGGGAAATGAAACAATAAGAAATGGCATTTTTCTGGCAACAAGTTAAAATCAGATATACTTTTACATTTATTCTGAAATTGGAAATATGTATCTTTAAAGGAGTCTGTCTCAATTAAACACATGACATGATTACCAGGACACTGATTTTTACTACTAAGTCACTTAATTATCACATCCCATTCTATACTTTTTGTCAACATCAGAATGTTAAGACAATTAATACCACATAAAAATACCCACACTTATCTTCATAGGGCCAGAAAATGCTAATGGTCTCTCTAAATTATGAAAGCAAAAAACACAGAAAATTCATGGAGACCAATATTTTCTCAATATGAACCCATTATACAGTGACATATGGCCTGCATATCACAATATTAAAGATGTGGATTTAGTCACATAATATGGACATAGTATGCTAAGCTTGCCCCCATACCGAGGTACCCCAGTTATAATAAAGCCCTATCCTTAATTTTCTTTGTCTTATGATGTGACTCTTCTGCTGTACTATTTATAATATTGATGCTCTCAAGAGCATTTTATAATGTCCTAAGGAGGTGATCTTGGGGTGAAAAAAGCATTCTTGAAGTGAAAAATCTTCTAATAAGAAGTAATCATAGGCTATTGAATGCTGGAACGCAGTAGAGGAGCACATGGGGTATAGTACTGCCTGACACACACATTCCTCCACATTAGCATCTCCCCTCTGGTCTGCAGAAAATCCCCTTGTGCTCTCAATTTGTGTAAATATTTTCCACTGCCGCACAGTGGTGATGATACTGAATTTAGCTGTGAGGGATCTCCACAGAATATTTTATAATTGGTATGTGAGCATGTGGTTCACCAATATATTATAAGAAAAGCAACTGCTATAGTGTTATAATAGAGAAGCATAATTAAGCAACAACCATCAATGAGCAAGGGCCAGATGAATCCACCATTCCCATCTGTTAGTTTCAGCTTGGCAGACTGCATACAAATCTATGAGGCAAAAGCAAACAAAACAGTGATCACATATCGGCCGATATGTGATCACTGTTTTGTTTGCTTTTGTTTAGGATGTATGTTTTGATCATACAGGCACCCTGTGTGTGTTTGCACACGGTTTTACTTCCCAGGTATATTTAACTCTAGTGCTCACCTATTATATTCATTTTAAATCTAAGAGGCAGACAAATTTCTGCACATAGACTGTATGTGTGTATTGCAAGAATGGCCACAGTTAATAATTATTTTTTTATAATACTTCAATGTGACATATACACGAAGCAGGAAAACACATATGTCCATTAGAGATGAGCAGTGAACGTCCTTGTCCCTGGTAGCTTGTTTGTTGGACATAATGAGAGTAGTGTTGATTTTTACTGTAGAGTGCATGACATAACTGTTAGCATGTAGAGTGATGTTTTGTCATCTGAAAATAATACATGATGTATGTCTCATGCTCTTATTTGCCACTGTCAATCAAAGCTCAGGAGAAAGGTCAAATATTAGAAAGAGATCTATCAGTCAAAAGGGTCCCTTTCTGTCACACTGTCAATAAAAGAAATCCAACACTCTCTGCAACCGCAAGTAACTCCACCTCCCCCACTCTGTGTGCCTGCTCACATAGCTAATATCAAAATGTCACCACACATGGTGAAAAGTTTTTTGTTTTTGTTTTGTTTTTTTATTATTTCAAGGTGAAGAATGTTTTTTCATATGTTTTGCTTTTGTAAACATATACTAAGAAGGATGGTCCACTCCAGCCATAAGTTAACGCTGTATGTTAAAGGGTTAAATAACCCCAGTGCACCCAGGGCTCAAACAGTACTATAAATAACTATAATGGGAAACACTATAGGTGCAGAAGCCACAAATGTGGCAACTACATCCAATATCTCCCATCCAAAAGAAAAGCCCCTCAAAAATTGAGGCACTACAACAATTAGCCAAAGAATAGAAAAGTATTTTATTAAACAAATATTAGCAAAAGAGACATCTTTAAAAACAATTAAAATACAAATAGGCTGTTTCCATGGTAAATAATTCATAGAGTACAATTGACCGTTCGAATGATACAAAAAGTGTAAACAATAATCACCCACTTAAGAAGTGCTATCATATAAGTGCTAATAATAAAGAAAATAGTACACATGCCAAAGTGAGATTAATAAAACAAGGAAAATAAGTGGCATTATACTTATCTATATATATCTATCGAGTACAAAGTCAGATCCACGGATACAGCCGGTAAAACCTCCACACAACCCAATGCGTATCGCCATTTACATGGCTTTGTCAGGGGTAGCCATGTAAATGGTGATACGCGTTGGGTTGTAGGAGGTTTGACCGGCTGTATCCATGGATCTGACGATTTGTTTGTACTCAATAGATTTATATAGATATTACTTATTTTCCTTGTTTTATTGATCTCACTTTAGCACGTGTACTATTTTCTTTATTATTAGCACTTATATGATAGCTCTTCTTAAGTGGGTGATTATTGTTTACACTTTTTGTATCATTCAAATGGTCAATTATATACTACTAGTTGAAGAGCCCGTTACACGGGCCACAGTGCCACTGCCACCTGGTTGCGGGGCAGTCACATGCAGTAGAGACTGCCCGCGCCACTGCTGATACAGAACTGGATGCTTCTTCGGAGTGCTCATCTCTATATCAGCCGCGGCACGGGCAGTCTCTACTGTGCATGACTGCAGCACGAGCAGCAGTGTCTACTGTGCATGTTGTGGCGTTACACACGATTTAGAGAATTATTATACAGGATGGATTATTTACCATGGAAACAGTCTGTCTATTTGTATTTTGTTTTTAAAGTTGTCTCTTTTTTGCTAATATTTATTTAATAAAATACTTTTCTATTCTTTGGCTAATTGTTGTAGTGCCTTAATTTTTTTAATCTTTTGGATGGGAGATATTGGATGTAGTTGCCACATTTGTGGCTTCTGCACCTATAGTGTCTCCCATTATAGTTATTTGTAGTATGTTTTGCTTTTGTGACAAACATTTTTGCTCATCCCTGCTACTCACTAATAAATACCTGAAGGTGTTTGTGCATTATTATTGTGAGCAGCAGAGTACCTTATGTGTTGTACATTCATGTATTGGGTCTTGGTAATCTTACATCAAACATGTAAATATATAGTAATGTATAAAAGTGTTAGGCAGGTATGAAACAAATGGTGTAAAGTAAGAATGCTTTCAAAATGAGACATGTTAATAGTTTCATTTTATCATTTAACAAAATGCATAATGAGCAAACAGAAGAAAATCTAAATCAAATCAATATTTGGTGTGACCATCCTTTACCTTCAAAACAGCATAAATTCTTCTAGGTACCCTTGCACAAAGTCAGGGATTTTGTATGCCTATAGTCAGGTGTATGATTAAACTATTATACCAAACAGGTGCTAATGATTATCAATTTAATATGTGGGTTGAAATACAATTATTAACAGAAACAGCTGTATAGAAGGAATAAAACTGGGTGAGGAAGAGACAAACTCCGCATACAAGGTGAGGTTGCTGAAGACAGTTTAATGTCAAAAGTCATACCCAATGCCAAGACTAAGCACAGCAACAAGACACAAGGCAGTTATACTGCATCAACAAGGTCTCTCACAAGCAGAAATTTCAAGGTAGACAGGTGTTTCCAGATGTGCTATCCAAAATCTTTTGAGCAAGCACAAAGAAACAGGCAACGTTGAGGACCGTAGACGCCGTGGTCAGCCAAGGAAACTTAGTGCAGCAGATGAGACACATCATGCTTACTTCTCTTCACAATCAGAAGATGTCCAGCAGTGCCATCAGTTTAGAACTGGCAGAAAACAGTGGGAGCCTGGTACACCCATTATCACGGTGCCCGTGCTCCTGGCTGCAGGGGCGACATTCTGATTCTGCTATTTCCATATCTCATTTCTGATTGGCCAGTATCTTTGTGGCCGCCCAGTGATAGCCTTTATAACCTCTGTCATGTCTACACTATGGTGCCCTTTCGTGGTGTACTAGTTCCTGACTTTTGCTCCTTTATTGCTGATCATGTATGACCTGGCCTGCCTGATGACGTTCCTGAGTTTGCTGTACTACTGTTGCTCCATTGCTGACTGTATCTGGCTAAGAACCCGCTCCGTTGATGACCGTATCTGGCTGAGAACCCGCTCCGTTGCTGACAGTATCTGGCTGAGAACCCGCTCCGTTGCTGACCGTATCTGGCTGAAAACCCGCTCCGTTGCTGACTATATCTGGCTGAGAACCTGCTCCATTGTTGATCGTATCTGGCTGAGAACCCGCTCTGCTACTGACCATACCTGGCTGTGTTTCTATTCCGTTACCATCTGGGTCTAGCATACTGACGCTCTGTTGCCATCCGTACATAGCATACCACTTGGTTGTTTCAACTGGTAGACATATAATCTCACAAACACTCTTTGCTTCCCCATCCTTATTCCACTGATAGCCATCTTCCTGGCACCCAATATGGTATGGCACCCCACAGTAGTGGGGGTACCATTGTACTTAGGCTGGCAGGAGGTCCTCCTAGGAAATCCCATGGTGTTGAAGTATTTTAGTATCTTTGAAGTGAGTAATTTGTAAAAAAAAAAAAAAAAAAAAAAAAAAAAAAAAAACACATTCTGTAAATAGTTTTGTACACTAACTTAGGGGAAGAAAGGCAAGTGATCCCCCTTTCATGTGGCAAGTTATCTTCTTTCTAAAATGATATAGTTTGTGTACCTTTTTGTCACTTCTCTAGCGTTTATAACAATTTTCTTTTAGACAAGTCATATCTGAGAAAATGTTAGAAAAATTAGAGGTGGTGGTAGTGTAGTTTTGTATTTCTAGCACCCCCTAAGGTATGTGAACTCATACCATTGGGGTACCATTTTTCGCCTAATGGTACTAGCTAATAACTACAGTTGGAAATTCCATAGTTTTCACAGATTTCAGTACATTTGAACGGGCAGAAATTTAAGAAAATGCTATTTTTTTCCTTTGGTGCAAACATCTGTGCACACCAGGCTAAGGGCAAGAAGGCAAGGGACCCCTCATTAGATGCAACCTTTTTTTCCAAAATGGTATCGTTCGTCTACCTTTCTTCACTTCTGTAGAGGCTATAACCATTTTTGTACAGGCAATGAATATTTGAGAAAATGTTAGAGAAGTCAGAGGTTGTAGTAGGCATAGTTTTGTACTTATAGCACCCCCTAAGGTATGTCAGCTCATACCAATGGGATGACATTTTTCGCCTTATGGCACTAGCTAATAAATACAGTTGGAAAATCCATGGTTTTCACAGATTTCAGTACATTTGAAGGGGCAGAAATATAAGAAAATGCAACTTGTGCTTTGGGTAAGAAGGCAAGTGACCCCTCATTAGATGCGACAGGTTATCTTCTTTCCAAGATGGTATGGTTTCTCTACTTTTCCTGCATATCTATTATGGTTATGACCATTTTAGTGCAGGCAGATAATTTCAAGCACAAAAGTGTCAGGTTTAGATAAGTGTTCCTAGCACCCCCATATTGAATGTACCATTTGTCCCTTGTTAGCGGGCACTGAATACAGTAAGACATTTTATGGTTTTCACAGCTTTTAGTATCTTTGAAGTGGTGGAAATGTAAATGTAAAAAATTTTTATTTATTCCCATATTGTCAACTTTTGGAAATATTTGTGCAATTCATCCCAGTGGTGGAAAGGCAAGTGACTCATTTGATGTGGGTGAATGTCTACTTTCCAAAATGGTATACCATTTATATCTTTTCTTCATGCCTCTAATAGTTATGAAAATGTTATTACAAATAGCTATTTTCAAAGAAGAAAACGGTGACGTGTTTAACGTGAATCTTAGTCGCGTTGTGTTTTCTGCGCAACCTTTTAAAAGGATACCGATAAAAGTGTCCTAAAGTAAATGAATTTATCCATTTTGTCACTACTGTTCTCTTACCTCAAGCCCTCTTTTATTTTCTGAAGTTGATAACACAAGTTTAATGCTATAGAATAATTTGAAGATGACAAATTGTCTTGAAATTACGTTTTGTCTTAATCAATAAGCCCAAATATGTATGTTGTGTTTTTTAATCTACTTAGCACAGTTAAAGCAATTCTACTTCATAAAGAAGAATGTCTTTTGTTTTAAGTCAACCAACATTTTGACTTGACTTTATAATATAAAAAAATACAGTGAAACAATGTAGAAAAGCATACCATTACAGCATAGAGATTAATAAGAGCTACTGAAAGGTAGCAGTATTTTACAAACCACTCTGCTCACTGTGCCATACTGAAAGTTTTCTCTGGAGACACAGATCAAGGAGCTCAATCTCAGTGATACAAAAAAAAATAATTAAAACGTAAATGAAGCTGGAAAAAAAACAAAACGCACACGTATTAAGCACTTTGATAAATATGTAAAGCTACAAAGGAGGTTGTCTGTCTCTCAATTTAATAATCTGATCCTTAGTACATAAAAAAAAGAAATCTAGTAGATTTTTATACCTAGATGATTTTTATACCTCAACTAACTGTACCACACAATCCAATTAAAAGGGTTATTAGAATTACCTCTAAAAGCTTTACTGCATGGCTGGGCAATTATTCAACCTCCAGCTGGAGATGCAACACCCATCATCCCCACGCAGCCAACCACAGGTTGGTGATGATGAAAGTTGTAGTGTCCAACAGCTGTAGGCACAACAACGGAGTACATAGCTTCACCGCTACCGAGATGTCAACGTAAAACAGATTTTTGAAAGAAATCAAATGATATTTCAAAATATTAATATTCAAAATACTTTATAATGATGCAATAACAAATTTTAATTCTCAACAGGGAACCTTAAACTCACTCATTACATATGAAAGAAGTGCAAATTAAATTTGGTAGATCAATGTTTTAAAGCTAAATGATGTATATGCAAAACTATTAGATACGTGATGACAAATGTCCCAATGTAATCTGTAATGACACTAGCCAACACAATTTTCTGTCTCTTTATTTTATTTTCCACTGATGTGGTTTCTTGTCAAGGTTTTTATTGGATTTATTAGAAACATCACAAAAACAGCATTAAAAGTTATCTGAATCAGAAGGAGAAAATGTACTTTACCTAGGAAAAGCAGCACAAACTGCTGTTAGTCATCTAAGAAATAATGATTTATTGAAATATTTTACAGTTGGAAACAAAAAAAAGCCTTAGAAGTGTGAAAGGGATAGTAATACTTAAAATGTAAAAAAAAAATGTTGTAGGGTTTATCCTCCTGAGTAAAACAAGAGTACTCCCACTGCTGAAAGGTGTTTTATTCAAAAGTTATTACAGCTCAAAGTTGAATTTTTTAGGTGTAATATCACAGTGGCCTGAAATTGTAACAGTGGAGCTGTTGCTACACCATCCTATGGAGATTTATGGTCCTGGGACCAGAGCTGTCCATAGGATGGTGTAGCAACAGTGCCACTGTACAATTTCAGGCCACTGTGATATTGCACCTAAAAAAATCAACTTTGAGCTTTAATAACTTTTGAATAAAACACACATTTCAGTAGTGGGAGTACACTTGTTTTACTCAGGGGGATAAACCCTACAACATATATATATTTTTTTTCATTTTAAGTATTACTATCCCTTTAACAAAGAATCTGGAAGTGATTTTCATGATAATCATGAACAGAAGCTGTACATGGTGTTTTTGATCATAAAACCCACCACATAATTTTGAGCTGGTATTGATGTCTATTAATATTAGGTTATTCTGCTTTTCTATGTGAATTTACTAGTAGCATTTTTAAATTGGACCTACATTACCTTTACAATAACCTGGTAAATAAAACATCTAGATAACATAAGAGTTAACTGGAATGAGCAATTAAACTCAGAATAGATTGGTATCTCTTTATTGATCTTTCTCCAAAATATGACGCACAAATAACCCCCACAGCCTCTTAGTGCAGTTGCCGGCTTTGTCATCCATTCATAGCTATATATTTTGGATATAATTTACAGAAACAAAACAAGGACTACATCTGGAGGTGGAGGAAGACATTCATTAACCATGTTCAGAATATAAAGGATTGCAACACATTGCTCTGCAAATATATGCACACTCCTCTGATCCTTAAAGGCCCAAAGGAACACAAATACCTACAAATGGTGTGGGCTTGTACACATGTAAATATCCTGTAATCCATGCTAGCAATCTGTTCAGTGGTGGTGCTACAATATAAACATTATAAGTGGCCTCTTAGGGCCCTCACTTGGTAAAAGGGCCGCACAGCACTTATATAGTCCTGCTGCTGCATGTAAACAAAAATCGGATGGCAATGGCCATTTAGGTGATAGGAGATGTACATCCCCGTAATTAATGGTAGCATGGACGTGGAAAAGCAAGTTGTATAATGCACCAGATATGTAGTATTGGGGAGATGGCTATGAAAATTTCTGCCACAATACTGGTGGGAATACTCAGTATGTGCAGTTATATGGCTACCAGTGGGTAGGATGGTGGTGATGGTAATGGTGTGTGTGTATCTATGGCTTCCAGTGGGACAAGGCTGGTGTGTGTGTATAGGTCAGTATATGTATGTGGTTCTATGTCTACGAGTGGCATAAAGATGGGGGTAGGTTGATATGTCTGGTTCTATGACTACCAGTACAGTGGGACAAGGCTGAGGGGTGGGTCAGTACTCTTGGCATCCATGACATAGCTCCAGAATGGATTGCCTCCAATCTCAAACTGTACTTTCAGTGTTTGTTTTGCTAACACAGTCTTTTCTCCCCTTTAGTATAACAGGGATCAGTGCTGGCTCCACATCTCTTTTCGCTCCATACATTCTCACTTAGTAAACTCATTTAATCTCTTTGCTTTAATTAAAATCTCTTTGCGGATGACACTAGTTTACCTCTCTTCCCCCGACTTCACTCTGGCTTCACAGTCTCAAGTCACTCTGTGCCTCACGGCAGTCTCTTCATGGATGACCCACTGCCATCTTAAACTCAACATGGTCAAGACAAAACTTGGTGTATTTCTTCCTAAAACACCCCGAACACCATTATTCATCAGTGTTGACAATTCTACCATTTATGCCATAACCAAGGCCTTGGTGGTGTTATACTCAATTCCACCTTAACATTCTCCCTCCCATATCCAATCTATCACCAAAACCTTCCACTTCTTCTTTAAAAACATTGCTAAAATATAACGATTCCTCTGTATATCATTTGCCATATTTCTCACTCCGGCCCTCATTTTCCCTAGACTAGATTATCATGATACACTATTCTGTGGTCTTCCAGCCTCTCATCTTTCTCCACTTCTGTCTATTAATGCATCTGCAAAAATAATCATCCTTGCTCTCAGATACCTCGCCAATCATCTCCTCTTGAAATCTCTCTCTTGGTTATGAAAAGGTCTCATATTTCATACAAAATTCTTCTCCTCTTCTTGTCTTTCTCTTCTTTAGCACCCTCTTACATTTCTGCGCTTATCATGCTACACCCCTTCCCACCACCTGTTATCTTCTCAAGGATTTTTTCTGTCCACCCCTTACAGAAATTGAGGCATTTCTCAGCCTCTAGCATTTTCAATGGCTGCCCCTTGACTTGGAATGTGCTCCCTATTAACATCTGTCAATCATCCATACTCGAGCATCTTCCAAAAATATGCCTGCTAAAAGATTTGTCTCTGTAACAATATTCTCCTTGTGCACACTGACATTCACATACATATCATTCTGTACTTCCCTTACTAAAGCCCTGTACTTGCACATATCCTCCTTCTCCAACTGAAGGGTACCTTTACCAGTGTATGATTCCCTTTGCTGAACAATTTCCCTGCTAATAATGATCGCACATTAGCCTGACGCTCTTATTCCTCTTCTGCATTATTTTTGTATTGTACTATTTCTGTACCTGAAAAGTACTGTGTACATGATGGGGTTAATATAAGTGGAAATAGGAGTGTCTCATTATGGTGTTTATGCTTTTGTTATCCTGATATAAATACATATAGAGGAAGCAAATATTATATTAGCAATAATGCTGAGTGTGGGATACAGCATGATGCCTATCTCCTCCTTCCCTCCTCTTATTTACACAGTAGTAAGCTCTTTGGAAAGGGAAGAGTCCTCCTCTTCACTGTATGGTACCAAAGAGGGGATCTTTGGAGTTTCACTCTATTGGAAATGCCAATATATATATCTTTTTTTAAATTTGTATTTATTGTAGATAGGTTTTTGGTCGTATTAGGGTATATCCACAAAACAATCTTTTTTTTTTCTTTTCATTAGAAAGAGCAGGGTTTATAAAATATAAAAATGACTGAATCAGTAATTTGATTATAAACAGCAACAAAAGTGCTAAAACTGCTTAGCACAAGGGAGAGAAATTATGTATAGAAGCAATACGTACATTGGATTATCCACTTTATTAGTCATATTATCCACTTTATTATTAAAGCATACAGGATACAAAGACTCAGCAGGTGCAGCTTGAAAGCATAACTCTGACCAATCTTAGGTTGTTTACATGTTAAACACTCTTAGTCATAACATAAGACCCACACAGGTATGCTTCAATAATAAAGTACATGATTTAAAACAAATTAAAACATAGTGTGCATAGCTTCTATACAATATGGCTCAATAAATGGCGGCTGGAGATACCTCCTATATCCAACACCAAGTTTACTTTAGTGGTTATGATCTATGAACAATGAATGAGTGAGATTAAACAGTTTGATGGATTATGTTAGCACCTTTAAGGACCATTGTCGTGCCAGGACTGTCACGGCGTTCTGGCACTTAAGGACCAGTGACAATCCTGGTACGTCACGGAGTTCAGGGCTCCCGGCACGGGTTCACGCCACTCCGGAAGCCCTGAACCGAAAGCGAAGGAAAAAAAAAAAGCCCAGTCCTCTCATGCGCGCCCGTCCTTAAGGGGTTAAGGAGGGTCAAAGCTTAGAGCTGGGTATCCAAGTTGTGTTTTAAATACAGAGAAGAGAAATGCTTCAGCAGCAAAGTTAAATAGCATAAACTGTGAACATTAACCCACTGGATGATATTTCTTGTCTCCAACACATTTTCTGGACACTTTTTACTCCAAGGGGTTGACTTAATTACTGGACTTATCTCACAACAACAACAAAAAAGTAAACCTCAATTGGAGAAATTAGAGGCTTAATCAACTGCTCCATAGGGGTCAATTGAAAATTCACCCAATTCCCTCAGATTTAAATGAGGCTTTTCAGCTCCTTCAACATCAGCATGTTCTGTTCCACACTACTCTAACATTCAAGGGGTTAAAAGCCCAATTGAACCATTTGAGTGCCAAAGGGGTTTCCCACCCCCTCTGGCACTCAAAGGGTTAAATCAATGGCAGTGTTCATTTGCTCAATATTTTCTCCACTTTCTTTTGAACACATCTCTAAGATCACTATTTCTTTAATACTTGTTAAATAAAATATACATCTGTATAAAGCAAGAAAATCTTCTTGCATGACCCCAAAAACATTTTAACCCAATGCATACAAAAGCTCTTAAATGTTGAAGTGTGAGTAGAATAAGGGTTTATATTTAATTACGAATGATTTAACCTGCTCTGTTGTGTACTTTTATATTCTATTGTCGGCGTTGCTATTGCAGTAGAATACATACGCATGATGGTTCAGTGAAATTGCATACATTGTTGTGGATGTCAGTTCTGGCTGTGGGTGGTTGGCACGGGCTGATCTAATATTCTTGGTATCAGCAGGAGAAGAATATATTACACACTTTAATAGTTCACCTAGATTTGATGGATGAAAAGAAATGTATGTCCCTAACATACAGTATGCTTTTTCTGGTTTATTGTTCTTATTTTTACATATTTATCTTCTGTAGGGCTTTTTTTCCATGTACATTTGTATAAAGTTGGATCAATTAGCCTTCAACTATAAGGTATTCAGTGTTTTGTGTATTTTTCAGTTTAGCTCCTATTTTTTATTTTGGAGCATGAAATGGTAAGGTGCTGTAAGTAGGCTGAAGAAGGGCTTACTAAGAAAATATATATGCTTATAATGTACTCTACATTGACAGTTTTCCATCATTTAACCCCTTCCCGATAATGGACGTAACTGTACGTCCCGCAAAAACTGTCACTTAGTGACAGAGGACGAACATGTACGTCCCGGAAGTCTGGATCCCCACATGGCTGCACACCGTTCGGGGACTCCAGAATAATTTAAATAAATAAATAAATAAATAAATATTAGCTGGGCGTTAAGTGACGGCCGCATGTGCGTGTGGCTAGTCATTAAGGGGTTAATTTGCATGCAAATACAACTGCTATTTTTAAAGTGCATATTTGGGGACATCATCATGCATATTGAATCACTTCTTTTAGCACATGAATTGCACCACAGGGAAAAGAAAAAAAAATCCCCAAAAGTGTAGATTTGAATATAAGATGTCTTGATTGCTAAATAGATCTCCAATGCATTGCTTTGCAATATGTTGGTAAATATATATAGCATTCATAGGGTTAACCCTTTGAGTGCCAGATGGGTACACAACACATTCTTCCCAATGCATTACCTACCCCCTCTGGCATTGAAGCATTAAATGTTTTACTTAAATCAATGTGAATTTTTAATTTTCTACTCTACGGTGCAGCAACTTTGCCCTGGAATTCATCATCCTTTACTTTCTAAATAAGACCTGTAGCGGAATATGTATCAAAATGGTAAATTGAAAATAGGTGCAAATGTGATTGTGACTGATTTGCTTCTAGTTATTAACCCCGTAAGGACCCATGACGTGGATAAACTTGCATTAAGGACCCATGATGATGCTGGTACATCAAGGAGTTCAGGGGTCCCCACATGCCTGTATGCCTCTCAGGGACCCCGAATCCATTTTGAAAAAAAAAACCTGTGGTCCTTAACTGACAGCTGCAAGGGCAGTCGTTAAGGGGTAAAACAGTTACAGAAATGTAAAATTAGTGAACACCCAGAAAATGCAATAGAGACATACTATCAAAAATACTGCAAGAAATAGACAAAATTGTGCCACCTAAAAATAAAGGTGGCTGTGACAGTCTTATTTGAAATGAAGTACTGATTCTGAATACTGATATTTTTGTAAGTTGGGGTGTAACAGTTTTTTAAAACCTCTTTTCTAGGACAGCATGTCAACTGTCAACATTTTGACAAGTTTGGCTTTCCACAAATATTTGGAATATGTTTTGTACTGTTTTTAAATTTCTAAAAATTCAATAATTGTGGGTTGGCAGAACATAGAACAACTGTGTAACTTATTTGCTTTCACCTGGCTATAGGTTGGGTACTTGTGGGGCTGTGTGCCTCTTATCACCTCTAACTAGCTATTCATGTTGTCGTCCTCCATGCTTTGCATTTGCATACCAGCAGTAGAAGATATGAGTGTTGTTAGTGAGGGAAATGTTATTCTTCTCCTTTAGACATCTACAACACTACTATTATGTTCCCCTCTACCCCATACACTTTTTGGAGTGCTGCTGCTACTCCTAGTCATCTCACCTCTGATGTGCCGCAGGTGTTTCTCCCAATCAGACTTGTAGCTGTGGGATCTTAATATAATATTCTAGATGTGATCCAGCAGTAGCTTTTGAATACAGAGTGAATTCTTTCCATACTGGAGATTTCATAGATTTAGGAGCTCCTGAAGGACTATTACCTATAATTACTTTATCATCACTACAGGGGCTACATGTTGCAGTAGTGCTGTTAATAAGTGGCAGTGGACCTGGAAAGCGCGGTCAGGCTGTTAAGAGCAGTGATTGCAGTAAGGGGGTTTAGGACTAAGGGTGGGCAAAAGCTCTTACCACGTTCCCTCTAAAAATCCTGCGAAAACCATGTGATTGTCTGCTTTTTCGCAAGAAAATCCGCTTTTAAACCAGCAATTGAAATCTTTGCATTTTTTGCAGATTGCCCAAAATTGTTTGCCATTTCTTCAATGGTTAGAAAATTTCTGCCCATTTATTTATGTGGTTTTCACCTTTTGCATTATAAAAACATGACTTATTTGCAGAAGTCAAACACAATAGAAGCAGCTACAGAGCGAGGTAGACCTGCTGTGTTGTTCTGCTGTGATCTGTTTGCAATATTGAGACAGGAAAGGATCATAGTGACTGCTATCACTATGAGCAGATTTAAAAATAATAAATAGAGGAGCTGGAAGGACCCTTATGTGTCCACTAAGTCAGAGGAGGAAGAGGAGGAAGTGAGCACTACTGAACCAATGCTGTCCAGTCCCCCTCAATCATCCCTAGGGAATTTAGTTGGAAGGGGGGGGGGAATACTAGTGAGACCTGCCTACACCTGCTGTCAGATATGCTGCCACCATTGCTGAACCTGCTGCCACTAGTGCTGTGCCTGCTTTCAGACATGCTGCCCCTGCTGCAACCAGTGCCATGCCTGCTGCCAGTGCTGAACCTGCTGCCACCAATACTGTGACTGCTGTCAGACGTGCTGCCCCTGCTGCAACCAGTGCTGTGCTTGCTGCCAGTGCCGAACCTGCTGCCACCAGTGCTGAACCTGCTGCTAATGTGTCTTGTAATACTCAGGATAGGAAAAAGGAGAAGATGATGCCAAGTGTGAAAGCAGGGGACCCTAAGTCACACTTGCCATCCCCAAGCAGTCCTGCCAGTGTTAGTACTACTACTAAGAAGGTCCAGAAGCTTGTTAAAGTTAGTAGTGAAGGAGGGGATAATCATCATATTACTAGTAACTGTGAGGAGGAAGACTCTGGGGCTGAACTTGATGTGCTTGGTGTTAGTAGTAGTAACAGTAATAGTGAAGCAGCCAGTGGGACTATTGTTAGTAGAGTGGTAGGGGAAGCATTTGGGAGCATCCAAAGTAGTGGTCAAGGGAGCCCACGCCATTCCTCTGACTCTGGGAGTCCTCCTTCCCTTCACTACAGTGTCAGAGTGGAACATAATCCTGAAGAGGCCAGAACTGGTGTTGGGGGAGAGCAGGCACAGAATTAATACCACCACCAACAGCAGGAGCACAGATCAGTTGCCTGTGTCTGCTGCTACTGCTGCCAGTCTGCCTTCTTCAGGTCAAAAGAAATGCCAAGTGTGACATTAGGGGACCCTGTGTCACATTGCTTGTCACCTCCTAGAAGCAGCAGTAAGATGTGTGTAATAGAGCAGCAGCAGCAGGTAGGGACTAGTGGTTGCGGTGGTGGTGGTGGTGATGATGATGCTGGAGAAGTGGGGTGGAAGAGACATTGATGGCCTTTTTAGCAGAAACTGAGAAGGAATGGGAGACAGAGAATGAGGATGGGCATCACCACCACCACCACAAGCAATGTGCTTTTGGAATTTGCAGAACTTGCAATTGTTCTAATTCCTTCTGCTACTGATTTGCAAGGGCAGCAGGCTGCTGAGGAGCAAGCTAGTGTGTCATAGACCACCGTGGGCACAGTGGGAATGGGGTCAACAAGTATTGCAGGACTAGGACAGTTTCCACTTGCCAGTGGCAGCAATACTCCTGTCCTAGTTGCAGTGCTGATTCTGAGGCAGTAGCAGCAACATCATCTGCTGCCACAGACAGTGAAAGGGAATGTGGAGGACAAGAAGAAAGAAGCCATTCTTCTCCACCTGTTCCCTATCCCTATCCCCCTAAGTCATGGGTGTGGGACTATTTTTCTCTTGGGGCAGGTATAGTGTAGTCATCAGCAATGGCACTGTGCACAATTTGTGATAAGTCAGTGAGAAGCGGAAAGGAGGGAACTCGCCTTGGCACAACCGCCCTGATATCGCACATGAAACAGACACCATGACATTTATGTAAAACATGTTAAAGACAAACACCAACCACAGAAATCAAACACCACTGTTGCTGTACTCCCTGACTCTCCAGAAAGGCAACAAGAGGTGAGGCGGAAATCAAAGAAGAGGAAGAATAGAGAAACCCAGGCAGAGAATGGAAGTTCCATGACGAGCAAAACAACTAGTTTGCCATCACCATCACCTTCTTCCTCTAGGGTAACTACATCTTTTGCCAATCCACCTCATTCATCGTTGCCTCGCCCATCATATGATAGCCACTCTGTGCGGTGCACTGTCCACACATGGCAGTGTGGTGGAGGAGAATCGCAAACAGGGCATCAAGCGGCATCTGAGGAGATTCCATCCCACAGAATATGCTAGGATGCTGGCAGGGAGGGTTCATCATTACTGTTAAACTGTCAGCAAGTTGTCATGTGTCCTTAGTGGGTTCTGAACAAGGAGTATAGTGACAGTGGCAGTATTTGGGTTCTGGTGTCATGGTGTTTGGATACAGTTGTGCCCCCAGATGTTATTTACCACACACACTGTGCACATTGCATTGGCTGATGAGAGGCACAGTTCTCAAAGGAAACATTTATATTCTAATAACACTCCCATGATTTTGGAGGAGGGCAGATGGAGAAGAATTATTGGCCAACTTCTGCTTTTCTCCACATATACTGGGGGCTACTTATTGTGCTGTTACTGCCTCAGGCGAACCATTGGAGCTAGTCGTGGCAAGTGTAACCTTAATCATCATTCATGTTACTGCTGTTGTTGATCCCATTCCCTTTCAGCTGACTAATCATCCTGCTTGTTAAACAACTCAGCAGCAGCAGCAACAGCAGTCGCAAATTCTGCATCTACATCAGGACATTTGACAATGGCCAGTGGCCAACAGAACATCACCTGCTGGCACTAGGCCAATACGGCTTTTTTCCCTCAGGGCTTGTGCTTTAAAAAAAATAAATACAAAATAAAAGAAGTCCTATAAAAAAAAATAAACAATTTTTGGGGTTTGTTTCTAACAAATCAGTGTTTCCTTGGGGCTTGTTCCAAACAAGCTTAAATACCACAAATCAATGTTTCATCAGGGCTTGGGCATCTAACAGCAAATCTAACAAATCATCCTCTACAAAATACTCTATCAAGCCAAGTATCAGTCCACCTCAGTGGCAGCTTATGTTATGTTCTTATTTTATTTTTTATTAACTGTCCCCCAATACCAGTCAAGAACACCTCCCAAAACAAATTCCCTGTTCAACGGATTCATTCCCCAGACTCCACCCACCAGGCACCCTCCTCAGACCCCTTTTATACCATATCTTATGGTTTTATTTTAGTTTAATTTAGGATTTAT
Source organism: Rhinophrynus dorsalis (assembly GCA_037306005.1). Lineage (NCBI taxonomy): Eukaryota > Metazoa > Chordata > Amphibia > Anura > Rhinophrynidae > Rhinophrynus > Rhinophrynus dorsalis. Next base: position 125,465,229 of record CM074721.1, read on the forward strand.
TTTGTAATAACTACCCCCAAATCCCAGTAAACAACCCCCAAATCCCAGTAAACAACCCCCCAAAATAAACCATTCCCAGTTCAACTGATTATTTCTCCACATTCCACCAATGTAGGCACCCTCATGCGCCTTTTATACTATGCCTTTGGGAAATAAAATAATATTTGCTATGTGTTGTGTTCAATATACCCATTGATTTCAATGGAATGAGCAAGGTGAAAAAAGTAGAAAATCAGCAATTTTGCAGGAAATTATTCGCCAAGCAGGAAATGCCATTATTCAGCAATTTCAGTTTGAGGTGAAAATTTTCCCCTTACCTTATTTAGGACCCATAGTGGTGTTATTATTGTTTACTTATGCAAGTGATCATTTGGCAGATTTTTATTTGTGATTTTCTTTTTTTCTTGTCTGCGTGTGGAGTGATGTCTTGTCTGTCTGAAAATAATGCATGATGTCAATGTCTTCAAATTTGTCACACCTGTCCATTTCATTCATGGTCTCCTCCATTGTCTGCTTTGTTACTGTTTTAGCATCATTCTAGGTTTTTGTGTCCTTCTTTGAATGCAACAGAAATACATGTTTTTGTGCTCATGAACAGTGTTTCTTCAAGAGGTAATAATATCCTGCCACTTCATATTTGCTCATGCAAAGAGTTTACTCTTCTTCTCTGATTGTGTTGTTATTCTGGGTTGTCATCTGTGTAAGGACTCCTTACTTGTCTTTACCTTGATCCTGTGCCTCCTGTCTGTCCTGACCATTATCAACAACCTCGTCTATAAACCAGAGCTTCCAGTCCTGACCATTGTCTGTGCTTCCTTTCCCTGCTCTGTGGGTCTAGCTCCCAAATCTAGTGATCTCCATAGATTTCCACAGGTCTGCTACACTACAGTGCATTGGTATTGGTTATTCTGTTTAAGTCCCAACTCAACTGGGACTGGTTTTCATTCCTTGCTTGTGGCCCCTTTAACCTCAAGCTGAGGAAACATTAAGCTCACACCAAGTGCACTGCTCTCTTGCTATTTTCTCTAGGTTTCTACTCCACCTGCATCAGATCCTGCTGAATACTGTATGGTCTGATCTTAGTTGTGTGAGAAAATCAAACTCGCAATCCCTGCACCCCTAGCTCTACAGAGAACAACTGTCTTTCCGTAATACTCCTTAATTCAGTCAACTTCAGCTCCCCCTGTTTGCCTGACTGCCTCTGTATTAGGTAGCATCAATGTTTCAGCAGCTTTCTTTCTCTCAACCAACCATATAATATGTGATAAACTGATACCCCTTTTATAATGGTGACTTAGCATGGTAGGAATATATGGCAGGCACTTTTCTCTTGGATAGAAATTAAATTGTTATTGATTTCAATGCAAAAAAAAGGTGAAAAGCAGAAAAATGGTACATTTCACAGGAATTCCTAGTAAGGGTGGGATGTGCAGGTTTTCTCATGTTTGGATTTTCAGGCAAAAACTTTTACCCATCCCTACTCACAAGATATAGAGGCACATAATCCACTAAGAGTAAATGTAAGATGGCTTGAAGTATGCATATAAATAGGAATTATAAAACCTGGGTAGTGCACACTTCAGTGTGTTGGTATATAAAAACAATATTAAATATATAATCACCTATATATATCACCTACTATCTCAGTTGTAATATTGCTATCTATAGCCCTACTTCCACCCAAGGATGACTTGGAAAGGTGATACATTTTTAAAACACCAACACACAAAACAACATAAAGTGTCAAATATACATTTTTGGAACAATTCTTTTTAAAGTAGAAATTCTAATATTGTGGACAATTTATTAACAATGCTACTTAGGTCGGAAATGCAACTCTCAAGGGGAGGACAGTGGGAATGTATATGGGCACAGAGGAAATGGTGTAACGTTTCCTTTCACATCCATTAGGGAAAGGTTCTAGGCTTGCTTGTATTAAAGGGAGTGTGTGTATGTGCAGGAAAGCACAAAAGCAATCAAATGCTCTATTATCTCCCCAGAAATTAAGCCATATGAGAAGGAAGTCAACAACTCTGCTCAGGAAATAAGCAGCACTGCTGGATTTGTACATTACCTCTAAAGATAAATGAGGCACATGGGGAATGGGTATATTTTCCCTTATATCAGATGTAGGCATAAACCAGGGAATGGGCTAGTTTCACTAGCCCTCCTGGCACCTACCCAACCTTGCCATTCAAACTGACCCTTGAATGCTAGCAAGATCTCCAATGTATTGAGACATTCAATTTATTAAAAGCCCCATTTTTAAATCATTTGAGAATTATTTGTCCCCTATGGTGCAGTAGATTTGCTCCAGTAATGTTTTGCTTTAGCGTTTTGATTATGCCACATAGTAGTAACAAAAGTAAGACACGATGCAAAATAATTCCCTTATCTTGCCAAAGATTCTCTCCTGCATGTCATTCATGGACGAATACTTCAGGGGAAAGGTTATTTCTCATTGTCTGTGGATATGCTGACAGAAGTTTGGATCACTTTGGTATATGAACTTTTAAAGCATAATAACAGTAATTTTCCTGTCCGAATCTCATAGAAGTTATATTTACTTGTGTAAATCCTTTTACCGTTTGACATCTATGCAAAACTATCCATCAATATAATCACAGTTGCCTGAAAATTGTAAACAACGTATTTAAGAGGACCTTTCACCAGTTCAGTCACTGAAAACAATAGAGAATAGAATCTTCATTTACTGAAATTTTCTAGGTCTTGTAAAGTTGAAAATGAAATGAAGTTTTGTAACTATTCAAATATGTCAAACATCTGAAAAATTTGTATATATATATATATTTTAACAGATTATTTGTAGAGGTTAGGTAGCAAAAAATGCATAAAGGCCTAATGATGCCCACTAAGCAAGGAATCGTAGCTCTAATTAAATGTATGTTCCCCTCAGTTTGGACACATTGTGGCTAAAGGTATCTGGCTGTTTTAATCTTTTTAATGGTAGGCACAACTCATTGTGAAGCTATGTGTTGCATACTCCTCTGATATTCAAAGGGTTAAAGAATTATGGTATATGAAAAAAATGTCTGTTTAAATGTTTGACATGTGCATATACATTCTCTACATACTAAAGATAAATGAGGCACAAGGGGGATGGGTATATTTTACCTTATGTCCATTGTGGGCATAAACCAGTGGAAGAGCTGGTTACACTAGCACTCCTGGCATCTACCTAACCGATTCTCTCCATCTTAGTCTGAGGAGGCTACAATTCATTGCAAACTCATCTTCAATCTTGGGAGGGGAAAGATGAATAAAATAAGGTTGGTAGCAGGGACATAGCAGGGCCTGTTTAACTCCATTGCCAGGTTGACCTACAACACATAGATTTTCAGTGTTTTCCAGGCTCAATGGAAATGAATAAATAATATAATATAAACAAATACTTATCCCCTCAAATACCTTCCCTCACTAACATGGTCACCCAATTATTTCTGTTGCCACTGATAATTTTAGCACATTTCAAACACATCTTTAAGTATTTAAAAATAGTATTCTTCACATATACCCCACAGTGTCAGTCTCCAGTCTGTATCTCTTCTCTCTTTAATTCACTCTTTCTCTGTTCAGTATTTCTTTCTCTTTGTCTCTCAGTACGATTATATATTTATTTCTATATGTTACTCTTTCAGTTAGTCCCTCTCTCTGCCTTTCATTCTCTCACTTTCAGTCTGCTGTCTCTCTGTAACATATTTTCTCAGTCTAAGAATGATGGTAGTTGAAGTTCCCATCCCTGCTTTAGTCTGTTTTATAGCAGCAGGTGTTTTACTGACAGGCTGGGTTGTCTGCCAAACAGTAGCCTCAAACTGAAATTGGAGAATAATGGCACTTCCTGCTTGGCGAATAATGTGCCATTTTCTGCTTTTTTCACCTAGCTCATTGTATTGAAATCAATGGGAAGAAAAATTTTTCTCCAACACACGAAAGTTTTCTACAGCCTTATAAAAGGGTGTCAGGCTCTCACAGCATGCCATTCTGTATTAGTGAGAGGAGAGCAGCATGTTTTTGAACTAGAGAAGATAGGAAAATAAAGGTGAATTGAAGCTTAGTTTTAGGGTGTCTTTTAGGTAGGACATTTGTTCTCTGTAGTAGGGGAGTCTGGGAGCACAACGGGGGGAAGAAAGGAGGAAGGAGGTTGACCCAAAATACCCCAAAATTTGGTGTGGCTGACTGTGAAGACACAGGCAGCTAAGGTCAGGATTGCTTTATTATTTTACTTTTATTGTCTGGAGAAAGAAGGTGTTGAATTTGATTTTGGTTATATATATTTTTTGTACTGTGATAAGATAGGTTTCACAACTTAAAAAAATACATTCATAATTAAACAAGTAAATATATTAGCTGACTGGGAGCTTGGTAACTGAGGTAACTGAGGTAGACTTGATAGACAGCAGACAACACTGAGAATGTTGTTGAAGGCCAAGGCAAGACATTACACCATCAGTTGTGTACTATAGAGAGTAAAAACACAGTTTTTGAGTAATGTCTAGAAAATGCACAAGAGAGAGGGGGAAAGGTGGAGGAAGTGCAGGGACGTGGGAGTAAAGGGTTAGTGCAAAAACTGATTGCAGCAATGCACAAAAAAATTGTTAGAATTGGAGAAAAATGTGTTGGAATAGGTGAAAAATGTGGTAGAATAGGCAAAAAATTTGATGGAATAGGTGGAAAGGAGGAACATTTTGCATTGGAGAAAAGAAGAAAACTTTTGTGGAAAAAAGAGATAAATGGTCCATTTTTTCACAAAGCCATGCAGGAAATTTTTCACCCACTTCTACTGCCAAGTGAATGATTACATACATATAATATAAACAAATATTGTTACAAACTACAATAATTAAATTGGATTTTGTCCATACTGCCCAAACTATGGACAACAACCTGTCCTTTCTTGCTATGCAGTATTTGGTACTCCACCATATCCTCAGGTAACCTCATTCACCAGGGAATACAAAGAAATGGGTACCAGGTTAACCACAACTGTATCATTACTGTGGGACTTCTTCCCATTGCAAAGCATGAGGGCCCATATCTGCTGTTACTAGATCACATGTGGCTTATAGATGAGTGTATAACAGGGTATGGCAAATTAGACATCTATAAAATAATGATGTAATTCACCTGGTGATGTTGAGCTTATCCAGACCTCAACATGTGTTACAATTATGGTCCAAATCCAAATAGACATTAAGTAAAGAGTATCTGGGTTCTAGCAAAAGATATAGTAACAGAAGCCCTCATCTCTCAGGAGCCCAAATAGATAAGGTCTGTACTATAAGGAGTCAAGTATCAATAAGGAAAAAGTCAAGATATTTTGCTGCTCTGTAGCACATACCACTCAAGTATACATCCTTAAAACAGAAAAAAAATATAAAAATAAAAGTTGCTCAACAAGTAATATTAAGCCAGAGACCCCTGAATACAATACCTCACTGTGTAAACTACATATTTCCAGTCATGGGGAAAAAGCTGCCATGTGTATTGTCTATAATCAGCAAGGTAAGGGGACAGAGTACATAAGTGATGATTAACAAAAACAAGAAAATGAGATTAGTTCATTCATTCCATTTGGGCATACAGTGTTTAAAGCATTAATACAATTCTCTCTGAAGCAGGCTTGATTCATGATTTCCCCCTCTGCTTGGTTGTGTAACATGTTCAACCAACAGGTTTTTTTATGCTGGCAAGTGAATGTCTCTCTTCCAGCCAGTCTCTGGCTACTGGTTTATCAGATACTCCTCTCTCAAATGCGTTTCGAATGGTACATCCATGATTGACCTTATGCTCATGAAAAGTGGTACAAGTCTTTCCCACATAATGTAGGCCACATGGACAAATGAGTTGACAGGCTTATTGTACATATACATCTGATTTTGCACTATATGTTTGATGTGTATTTTCCTGTTCGTATGTGGGTGCCTGAAAGCTTTTCTTGCAATCATCGTTTTGCAAGTGGTACAATTTAAGCATTTGTAAATTCCATTTTCGGTTTTGGAAACCATTTGGCATTTCCTTTTTCTGTATGTGGATCATACTTACTTCCAGTCTATCATTTTTCATGAGAATGTCCGGCAATCTTTTTCCCCTTCTAAATACAAGAAAAGTAAGTGGCTTATTCAAAAATGGCAAAGTGGAATCAGTGGCGACTATAGGCCAGAATGTCTTGATTGTTCTACTGACTTTCTTGGCCTGTGAGGAGTGATTACACACAAATTCTAGACCTTGTTGCTCAGTCATAGTCTTGTAAGTCCTCAACAAATCATCTTGGTGAGATTTTCATACTTTGCAATTGATAGTCCACCAAACCTTTCAGGTAACCTCTTTACAAAAATGTATGTACATCTCTTTAATTTGGATACAAGGTAGACAGGGTGAAAAAGAACAGAGGCTCCCCTTGTGGTGCATCAAACAACTGTAACCTTCACCTTTGCACCACAGTGAGTTATACTCACAAATTAAGTTGCTGATGACCAATGTACATGGTAAATTGCAATAAAAGCTTCTGGGGAATATTCTGGCTACCTCAAACACAGCCACACACCACAGTGTGATAGGATATCAAATTAGGTAGCACTTCCAAACTTTGTTCTCCAAAAAACGCTCAACCATATGTAGAAAAAGACCAGAGAATGTGTCCAGTGGTACAGTATCACCAAATAAATGATCAAATCCAATAAATACAAATGGGTCCTCACATACATGATGGTCAGTGAAAGTATCAACTGTCAATTGTGCTTTCAGAAAATTATCCTGTCTCTGTTCAGGTAGTACTGTGATTAAACCCTATGGCAATGGCAAATGATGTTCGGGAAATGGTTCCACATATAAAAAATTATTTATTTTAAACATTTATATTGTATAAAACAATGAATGGTGACTAAAACCCAGCAAATCTAACATGTTACACGGTATAAACTACTGCTTCTTCAAAGACAACAACAGGGTACATAAAAGGAGGAGCTGTCAAATAAACAAACTCGCATACACCACCTGCCGCATTGGCATCACATGATATCAACAGTGATAAACCACCACGAGAGCCTGTAAACATAACAAAGCCAATGAACGCCATGTAACATAATTGTGATGACCATAATTTGCCCATTCACAAAAATCTGAGGACATATGCATTCATCTCTCTTAACCCTTTAAGTGCTAGAGTGGTACGGAATGCATTGCAAAGCAATGCATTCAGTACTATTCTGGTACTTAAAGGGTTAAATACACATTGTGTTCATTGAGCAAACAATGAAAACAATAAATGAGATCCCCCCCCCTTACGCAAATCATTGCATCAGCAACACATGCAAACAATAAATATGTGGTGCATACATTGGAACATCATCTGTCCAGCACTCACCCATTGATAAAGCAAATTCTGATAAACCCAGGGCAACAGAACAATATTTGGAAAAAATAGAACATACCTACTATATGTGTGCATATCCTATTTCTTACACAGCTGGCAAACATAACTTGACACAGAAGAATGTAGTCTTTGATTATTTCCCACAGGAGGGACTCTCAACATAGAACCCTAAAAGGGCAATCATATAAACAATAAACATGTGGTGTGCACCTTAATGCACATTCCTGTAAATACAGAGACCCAAAAATACAAGCAATGTAATTCAAAATTAATGTAGCATGAACACAGTGTCTCCTCTCAATGCATCCAATAACTTCAAGGAGCATCTAACCTATTTCAATATATTTAATTGAAGAACTAAATATAGAACTATCTTTAAAACCAATAGTTATAATAGCATGTATGAATCTCATAAACCAAAGTAAAATTTAATCCCCTAACAAAGCCAACGAAGAGAGAAAAATAAATATGAAGGAAAAAATATGATTGCTGTGTAAAGTGCTGTATTAAGATGAATTGTGAAGTGATACTTAATTTGAGTGGCTCAAAAAGAATTGTATAAATTAAGTGATACATTATGCTCTAACAAATAAAAATAGAACAATTGTTAATAAATCTTACATTGTATATTTGTGTAAAAAGACATAACATTTAATAATTCTACACATAACTGTGTATCAAAAGTATTATTACTACCTTCAGATCCAAAGGATACTAGCATACATAGGAAAAAAATTAAATGTTCTAATCTAGTAGACTATACATTTATATGTATGATGTAAATTAAAAGTATATGAACGAAAAAGAGGACAACTGTGAGTTTGATGTCAAGTAAAAATAAAATAAAACAATCAATCAATACATTAAGCACTGGTAAATAACATTAGAGCACTCAGAATTTGTGTTTTTGGCATAAACATTTGGTTAGGACTCATTTTGAGTGCTCTAATGCTATTTATTTATTCTCACCATCATTCTTTTTCGTATTTTTTTTTCTTCATGCTTAATCCAGAACCTAACCATTTAGAAGCTTTTTCCTTCATATAATTTTTAATTTACATTATTCAGACTTATAAAAAAGAGCTAGTCTCTAGGGGAGAGCGCTCCTAGTCGCACAGTCAAGCTAAGAACCACAATATAAAAAGGGACAACATAAGAATGGGTGAATAGAAAAAAATTTATAAATAAAGTAAAACAAAATATGAATAAGAGGCGAAATATAAATGAAAAAATAAATAAATAAAATAAAATATAAAAATAATAAATGTAAAGAATAATATATATATGTGAGAACCAAATAGGAATCAAACTTAGTGGGGCTCTGGATAGTAATCAAAGATGGAAAAAATGGTGAATAAAGTCAATGATAATTGGAAGTACTTAACCCAAAATGAAATGAGGGTTGAACGATGGAATGGTTCAAGAATAGGCTGGAATGATGGATGAAAATGAAGGATAAAAAGTTATTGATGGTGACGAAGATTCACTTGGAAGTGCAGCAGGTAGAGATCTCTAGTGGCCTTGTACACTATAACAAAAGCAGAATCTGGAAGATCTCAAAAGCGCAGCGCACATAACAAGAGAAAAGAGATAAAACAATGTATCTAAGTGTAGTAATTTAATGCCAAGGATAAAAACAATAACATAATCAATATGCACTCACAAATGCCCTTCTTGTGATGAAAGCATGTCAAACGGGTACTCACTCCCTCGGAGCCTCGGTCTGCGTCTTCCTGGCTCGCCTTGTAACTGGTCCTAAGTGATGTCCATAGTTCTTAATGCTGTTTGGATGTTAAAATAGAACGTGGGTGCCTCTTGTCAGGCTGAGGTGTTGTAAGTGTCTGTTCTTGAGCGGGTGATGACTTCGTGGAGAGGCTTGTGGCAAACAGTACGGAGCGGGCTGGGACCAGTAAGGGGCGGAGGAAATTCACAGGGGGCTTGGAGGAATACCGGTGTAATGTGGGCAGTAGATCTGTCGTAACCCAAACGTTTTCGCAGACTCTGTCTGCTTTCTCAAGGATGTCATAAATTACATATACATTTATAGTCTCTATTAGAATTAGAACATTTTATTTTGTTCCTATTTATGCTAGTATATTTTGTATCTGAGGATAGTGATATTTTCTTTTTTTAACACAAATATACAATTTAAGATTTAATAACAATTCTTCTAATATTATTTGTTAAAGCTTAAATGGATAGTAATGCATGAATATAAGGAGTCTGATGACTCCTCATATGTTTTTGCACATGTACCAATATATTTCAGTATCCTCTGACATGTAGTTCAACAAATTGGAATTATAAAGAATCCCCCACCTGCCCCTTTTAAATATGTAGTATGCTCTCCAAGACTGTATGGACAGCACACAGTGTCGGGCAATCTTTATTCATCAAGGAGGGCAGGGTTTTCCTTATGCTCAAAGTGAGAAGATTCTCTTGCTGTGAGCTGACCGGTCAAGAGACCAGTTTCCACATCTGTTAAGAGGTGGCAGAGAATAGGTAAAAGGGGTGGGAGGCGGATTCTTTATATTTGCATTTCTGTTGAACTACACATTAGAGGATATTGAAATATAGTGTTACATATGCAAAACCATATAAGGAGTTATTGGATATTTATAGTCATGAATTACTATTCCTTTAATTTATCATAAGTATCATCACCTCATGATTAGGAATGGGTGAAAATATTCTTCTCAAACTGAAATCAGTGAATAATGACACTTCCCGATTGAGGAATAATTTCTTGTGAAAAATGCCGTTTTTCTGCTTTTTTCATGATTTATTTCCCCTACCTCGTGTATTGAAATCAATGGGAAGAAAATTTTTTCTCCACCAGAAAGTTTTCTCTACTTTTCTACAACCATATAAAAGGCTCTCACAGCATGCCATTCTGTGTTTGTGAAAGAAGAGAGCAGCACATTTTTGAGCTAGACAAGATAGGGAATCTTTTATGTATGACATTTGTTCTCTGTATTAGAAGAGTAAGTGGGAAGAAGAAGGGAGGAAGAGGTTGACCCATAATACCTCAAAATTCCACTTGACTGACTGGCAAGACACAGGCAGCTGGGGGCCTATTTGCTTGCTGATCTTGATGTTATTGTCTCTGTGCTGGGGAAATCTGGGGAAGACGTTGATTTTGTTTCAGTTATAATTTTCTTTTTTGAACAGACTGTGATAAGACAGGGTGGACAACTTAAAATAATAATAATAATAATAAATTAAAATTAAAGAAATAAACAAACTAAATATATTAGGTGACAGACAGTTGACTGGGCTAAGGCAAGACATCATACTCTATCAGTTGTATGTAGAGTATAAACACACAAAGTAGCTGAGTAATGTCCAGGAAACACAAAAGGGGCAGGGGAAGGGTAGAGCTTTGCAGGGACATGAGAATAAAGTAGCAGTTCAAAAAATAACTGCAGCAATGGTTGCCGCAGCGTGTGCAATAAATTATGATGATGCCACTCCTCCTAGGGAGGATGTCAAGGTCCCAGTGAAACCTCCAGCAGCACCAGTGTCAGTACAAATAAAGAACCATGTAAGAAAACATATAAGAAGAACACTGAAGATGACAACAAGTCGCATTCAAGTGTTGATGATGGCAATAGCATAATAGTGGAAGGTATAACAGCTGAACCACCTGCTGCATCAGATAGTGAGACAAACAAGCACCAAAATACCTGTCCTCAAAGTAGTAGGGAACTTTGCTACAGTAAAAGTAGAAAAATAGTTTGAGACCTCTAAAAGCTTAGAAGAATATACAGGTAGTGGGGAAGAATTGCTAAGTGATGCTGATGTTGCTGAGGATGACCTAATGATGACTGATGGTGATGCAGATATAGAATATATCCCTCCAGCATCCTTCTCTTGTTCAGATACAGATTAAGTTGAGAGTGAGGATGATGACATGGCTATAAGATTAGCAGAAAGTCAAAGCCTGAATCTTCCACCACTGAAAAGGAGCACTGTGTCTGTGTATAAACTGTTTGAGAAATCCATTGGAAAGTCTGACCCTGGACAAGCACAGATGTCAAAAAGGTACACAGTCACCCTATCAATCATCATCAGCATCGTTGCCTCTTCAAAGTCCAAGTCCCACTCAGCCACACACACCCAACAGCAGCAACAATAGCAGCAACGCAGGTTATTAACATCCACAATGTTAGATAAGATGAGTGCCTCTGCTGCAGCTGTAAGTGCTGCACATTTGACACCTAGTAGTAGTGGCATTAGAATTGCATCAACATCTAGCCCAAGTAGAAGTAGTAGTAGTAGAAGCAGCAAGCACCTCAGGAACCCCTCAGTCCATGAAATTCAGAGTATGGAGATACTTCACTCAGGATCCTCAAGCTAAGCATGTTGCTATCTGTTGTCTGTGAAAAAAGAATGTGAGCAGGGGGAAAGAAGCTCACACCTAGGCCCCTCCTCTATGAGATCCCACCTGAAGCACAACCACAAGAACACATTATCATCAGGCCAAAGGTGCTGGAGCTAGCAGCAGAAGCACTTTAAAAAGATCCCAGGGCTCTAGGGCTGAAAAGAGAAGTAGTTATTTATATGTCAGAGATTGTGCTACTGCTAACAGTTCACTCCATATAACACCTTTGGCTCCTGCTGCAGAGGAGTATGATGACTCCGGCGTTGCTGTAGGAGATGGCAAGAGTCCTAGAATTCCCCCACATGCTGCCTCTACTGCCACCAACTCCTCTAGTCATGTTGTTAAAGCAATAAAGTTCCAGGGTTCCTCTGCCATGTCCTGCAAACCAACACTGACTCAGTTCCTGGGAAAGAGTCAAAAACTTCACAAAAACAATCTCAAAGTTCACCTGTTGAATGGCAATGTTGCCAAGATGTTGCAACACAGATGAGGAGGTGGAGAAGGGATGTGAAGAAGGGTTGCTACCATCTACCCCACTTGGGACCATTGCTATGACAGAAAAGTAATGTGTGTCAACAATTTGAGGAGGAAATCAATTTGACACAAAAATGACAATGGTAAAAACTATATACATACACAAATCATACCGTACCAGCCAGTCCCCCACCACCACTATAATGCACATTTGACACATTGTAGCTTATAGTTTATTTTTGTTATTAATTGACATCATTATCATGAATATGTGCTGGTGTCGCAGTAGGACGTTAGTGTTGTGGGCAAAGGACAAATGCACTCTGCATGCTAACACATTTTTATAGGCATATGTTCCTGTAGGACTCACAACTTTGACTTTCAGCCACTTATTTCTAAACTACAGCCCTCAAAAGAAGTAATATTGTAGTGGAAAATGTAGTATCCATAGGAAATATAGGTGAAAAATTTGGTAAAATAGGTGAAAAGGAGGAAACCTTTACATTAGCTAAAAGGAGAAAACATTCGTGAAAAAGGAGAAAAATTGGCCAATGTTTGTGAAAAGTCATGCAGGAAATTTTTCCCACTTTTCTCCCACCTCTACTCACAATTCCTCTTAAAACAGCAATTTACACAGTTTTTCTCTCTACTTTTATAAAATGGCTTTAGTAGGGGAATAGATTCAAATATGATTTTATATCTATTTGTTTTTAAGATGGTTCTGTATTTAGTTCCTCGATTAAACATATTAAATAGGTTAGAGAGATTCATCTGGAAGTTATTGGATGCATTGAGAGGAGATACTGTGATGTGTCTTTAATTTTGAATTACATTACTTGTATTTTTGGGTCTTTTGTTTTTTTTTATCATTTTTACTTTTTTTTTGTATGTGTTTTGTTTTGTTTTGTTTTGTTTGTTTAGTATACTGATTGCATTTTAGTTTATGGCCAATCATAGATGTACCATTTGACAAGCATTTGAGAGAGGAGTATCTGATAAACCAGAAGCCAGACATTGGCTGGAAAAGGGGCATTCAATTGCCAGCATAAAAACTGTTGATCAATCACGTTCCACAACCCAGGAGAGAGGGAAATCGTGATTCAATCCTGCTTCAGAGAGAAACCTATTGCTTTAATGCTTTAAACACTAAATCCCCAAACGGACTGATTGAACAAATCTTGTTGTCATGTTTTATTAATCAGTACCGACCTACTCTGTCCACTTACATTACTAATTATACACAACACACATGGTAACTCCGGTAGATTTTGCCCCTTGAATGAAAATATGAGGTTTAGGCAATGAGGTATTGTGTTCAAGGATTTCTGGCTTAATTTGGATTGTTAAACATTTTATCCCCCTTTTTGGGATGTATACTTGAGTGGTGTGTGACACAGAGCAGCAATATGTCTTGACTTTTTCCTTGTAGGTACTTGTCTCCTTATAGTACAGACCACATCTACTGGGGCTCCTGAGAGATGAGGCCTTCTGTTACTATATCTTTTAGTTGGATAACCTCTGGGTTCCCCAGTGACACTCTTTACTTTGTCTATTTGATTGTAACAGCTGTTGAGGTCTGGACAACCTCAACATCACCAGGTGAATTACAGCCTGTTATAGATTTTCTGCATTAACAATAGATGGTATATTACATGTACATTAGATATATAAATATATAAATGTATGCGTGTATGTTTGTGTGTCTGTGTATGTATATAGATTATATATAATCATAATTTTCAGCCGTTGTCGATCCACTGCAGGATAAAGGCCTCTTCAGCAAGCCTCTAGCAAACTCTGGCCCTGTGCCCTTTGTTGCCCCTGCGTACCAACAAATTTGGTAATTTCATCTACCCTTCTTAACTTTGGTCATCTTTTTGAGTGTTTAATATCAAGTGGAATCCATACCAAAATTTTAGTCCATCTACCTTCAAGGGATAGTAATACTTCAAAATTACTAATCCCTATTTTGTAGCCATTAAAAAAGAAGAAAAATGCCTAAAGTGGCATCTCTCAAACCCTTATGGTTTGAGAGATAACAGCTTACAAAGTTCCCCCCTTCCTCACCTTGCAAACTAAGCACAAGTAGAAGACCTTTTAAGTGAAGTATTTCTCTTTCTTTAACTTGATCTTGGTTCTGCTGCAGAGCCGCCGGCTGATCCCAGGAGAGGATTTCCCTGCTGTCAGCTAGAATGCTGATGTCAGGCAGGGGCAAACTTTGTAAGCGGTTAACTGTCAAACCATAAGGTTTTGAGAGATGCCACTGGATGCATTTTTCTTCTTTTTTTAATGGCTACCAAACAGGGATTAGGAATTTTGAAGTATTACTATCCCTTTCAGATCTTCTTGCTGTGTGGCCTGTCCATTTTAGGTTCTTTAGTCTTTCAATTACATTATATACGTTTGTTTGCTGGGAATTCAAATCCATGCACATGGTTTTCTCTATTTTTATTATGTTTAGAATTCGTCATAACATACTTTTCTTGTGACCTTAAGGTTTTGTATGGTATTTTCTTGGTAGTACCTTTGTGAAAACCTTGCAGACCACTGGAAATAGGTTTATTGTCCAGTTGTTCTTTAGATCCACCTTATTATCTTTTTCAGGCAGTGGGATAACTTCTGCATTGGTTCGTGTTACAGGCACTTAGATGAATAGTAGGCATTTTGAAAATTGTTTAGCTAGGGCTTTGAATAAGGATTGACCTCTGGCTTTCAACATTTCAATAGAGACTTTATCAGGCCATATTTCATTGATTTTATTGAAGCTTCTACTACTTCTACCAAACTGCCTGGCACAGCTTCACCATCTGGCACTGTATTCAGTTGTTGTCCTTCATCCTTATAATGATTTGAATAAAATTCATTGTAAATATTTGGCTCCTAAATGTGGCTGTCTTTCATTTTGCTTTGTTTAGCACTTGATTTTCTTTCATTGTCCTTTTAATGAGCTCAACATTGAACTTGTGCATTTCTTCTTTTATGCCCTTCTGGTTTTTTACATTTCTACATATTCTACCCTGTTTTTAATACTACCATTTTGCTTAATTTCTCATCACTTTTTCATCATGGCAAACTGTTTCTTTTGATAGTCGGGTTGCTTTTTAGTGTTTTATAGTAGGTGCAAAGGCATGGGGAGTATTTGATAGTGTCATTAACATTTCCATTGTGGGTTGAAATGTCTGTGTCTGGAAGGTCTTGCAGCACAATGAAGTGATTAGACCATGCCAACTCAAAATTTGCATGATTTTTCAATAGCTGGCTAGTGGCAACCTTCATGTTTGTTGACCTGAACATTTTCTTTCTTTCTTGCAGTCAATTTTGATTTTTTTTTTCTTACTAATTGATGGTCGCTTCCAATTTTAAAACAATTTAAGACTGAGCAATCAGTGAAAGTCGTTTTATTACTTGCAAGACTTAAGTGCGTTTCACTTGTATTACCATTAAGGCTTTTCCATGTCCATTATATTTATATATTGCAATGTGAAGGGGGAGTTGAAGCACTCACGCTCTAGACTCAAAATGCCAGAGGCACAATCCCATTTAACTTGTAGTATAGACGGAAAAAAGAGGGTAGGCTTACACCAGCAACAGCTCTCTTTCTCTCTCTCGCTCTCTCTCTCTGTTCTCTCTCTCACACACACTCTCTTTCACACTCTCTCTTATTTGCACTCTCTCTCTCACACACATGCTCTCTCTCAATTGGTCTCTCTCTCTCTCTCACACACACACACTCGCTCTCAGTTGCTAACTCTCTCTCACACACACACACACACACTCTCCCTGTCTCTCAATTGCTCTCCCTTTCCCTTTCAAATAAAATACACACACACACAAACTTAAGGTAGCCATGTTAGTCCAGTTGTGAAGACAAAAAATGAAAGTCACGGTATATTATAATATGCTTTTTATTGGTCTTAAATTTAATTTTCAGGACAAGCTTACAAGAGTAGCACCCTCCCTTTATCAAGTGAAAAGCAATACTAAACATCAGAATGAAACATTCAAGTCAGATGAGAGAGGAAATGCATGGGATAAGAAAACACAAACTGATAAACTGCAGATTACAACAACTTAAGGATCACTTTGACCAAGGGATATTATGATCTTTAACTGGTATGACCTATAGTTTATCAGTTTGTGTTTTGTATTCTCTCTCTCATCTGACTTGGATGTTTTAATATTGCTTTTGAATTAATCAAGGGAGGTTCTCTCAAAAGCTCACCCTGATAATCAGAATTTAGTACAATAAAACAATGTAGTATCACATACTGTGATACTCATTCATTTTGTATATATATATATATATATATATATATATATATATATATATATATATATGTATATATATCTACAATAGTGAATGGTGCATGCTGTTGCCTGTGCAATTGGGAATACTGTTCATGTCCGGAACCCGGTGGACAGCTTCAGTGATTTTCACAGATTTTCACCAGGCCCTGATGACAATGCTCTAAGATACATTGAAACGTTGACACTATTCAATTAAATTCACTAAATTTTGATGTGAGTGCTGGTTGTTTCAACTTCATTGTTGTACACATGGATCCTGTTATTTTCAACTACAATACCCAGAGAGACTGATTTAAGTGAGACTGCTTCCCTTTACTATATATATATATATATATATATATATATATATATATATATATAATCTTTTTCGTCCTAAAATTGTACTGATTCTTTAAGTGTTTTGTTGTACAATAATCAACAAAGGCTGAGCATCAAAGCAAAGGTGATGTTCAACATTTGATGCATTTGCTATATATTAAAATAGGATTTATGCAAAGATCTACAGCCATGTTGGTTCATGTTTTCTCCATTATATTGTAGTCTTTAGGGTTGGATAGTAAATATTTATCTCAGCTCACTCTATTATAGGTTCTCTGCCAGGTCTAGCTGATATTTTATTTTCATGGTGTCAGTTATTGCCAACACGGTTCTGGTTCCCCAATAATTTTAGGTGCTCCTCTACAACCCTGAACATTAAGCACAGGCTACTATACATGTAGCATGACCGGGATGATTTGTCCCACCAAAATTGTATTGGCATTCTATTGCAAGTTATATGATTGCCAACTTCTCATCTGGTCTTTAGTTGTGGAGGTAATGGCATTGAAACAGATAGCTATTCATACTGTTCTCTGCCTCACATTATCTGTGGTTACCTACGTTCCCATTTGCGGGATTATTGGCTGTACTTTCTTCCCAAGCATTTTCTCGCTACTTTATATGTTGTGTATTTGCTACACAAACTATATCTAAGCAGAGAGAAAAAGGTTTTTTTTTTTTTTGGAATTTCAACATTTTATTGAGGTTCAAAAGTGATACAAACATAGCAAGAATATGTAATATTGCACTTGATACAATGAGGATAACAGTGGAGTAAGAATAAACCATTTTCGAAGCTTAGTATTGTAGAAGATATTATAGAAACAATGGTATCATGACCAACATAGTAAAATAATCATCAATGTTTCCAGAAGAGACAGAATTAAGTGTAACACATGTCATTAGACAGAGACTCAAAGTAACAGACAGCTATCAGTTTTTTGGGGAATATTCATAATGAAATGTTACATCGATAACAACCATCAGTGCTTTGTTTTTGTGGCGTGTTTTTCTTTTCTCCTTTTATTTACCTTTCCCTTATATAAAAAAGTATAAAAAAGAAAGAGAAAAGAAAGTGAGAAAATGCTATTAGAACTGGCATATGGTATGTGGTCAAGAGAGTTGGGAAGTTTTAGCGAAAGCATTTGCAGACGTGAACTAAGTATATATAGTACCTAGGGAGTAAAGAAATAGGCAGAAGGGAAGAAAAGCAATATCAAAGGGGGGAGAAATAAAGGAGTGTGAAAGTAGAAAGGGGAAGAGTAGAGTTTAGAATTGTAGGGAAGCAGGACCCGGCATACTAGGGAGCCGAACTCTGCTAGAGCCTGACAGATCATCGCAATATGAAAAATGTTTTGAGAAAGATAGTGCGTTAGTGCTCAACACCAAGGGGAGAAGGTAAGTTGAAGACCCCTAGAAACGTATAACTGAGGTTATGCAGTAAAAGTTAAGGAGATGCCAACCACTGACTCCATTGTCGATCGAATTGCTCCATGGAGTTGTGCATCACTGCATGACATCTCTCCAATTGAAGTAAGGAGTCTACTCTTTGAATCCACAGATGAACTGTGGGGGCCATTGTGTTTTTCCACAAGCTTGGAATCAAGTTTGTTTTTTTTCCTATGTGAAGTTCTGCAAAAAATGTGCAATGTTCCACTTTTTCTGCAGGAATTTCTGCTCATAGAGAAACCCATAGATTTTCCACCATTTCATGATTACCTCAGATTTTCCTAAGAGAACAGTTCTATTTTCTGCCTAGGCTTTCAATAGTGGTTTAAATCCTGCTTCACAATATAAAATTCTGAACTTCCTATCATGCAGCATGTTGTAGAAGACAGAATACAAAGTGAGAGAGACACACAGAGAGAGAAAATGTTTTGGTGTGTCTGCTAGCACAATGTGTGCAGCAGGAGAAGCTGGAGGGCTACTGTTGCTGCATCAGAAGTGTAGAATTCCATCCTCAGACTTATTGAAGGGAGCTCATTATTCTATGCCAAGTGAGCTCCAGGCCCCCAACATCTTTTCCTATGGTCTTTGGAAGTATAATAAAAAGATGACCACTGGATCTAGTAGCAGCAGTTGCACAGGTCAGCTGCCTGCACCCGATGCTGTTGTCCGTGTGTCTTCTGAGGAGATGGCAATTGTGATGGCAGAGGACCCTCTGTTTATATTACAAGTGATTTGGGTTTTTCTGTCTTGTGTATTTTTGTTCACTTCTTCTACTTGATACTTAGATGGCATTAGATGCTGGTTCGTTTTTAGAAATGTAAGTCTATCAACACTGCTGCTTGATGGACGTGCCCTGTGGTCATTAATGATATAACCAGCTGCACTACATTGTGTAACTGCTGGCAAGACATGTTGATTTGTTTGATAGTCAATGTGGTCATCATTTAGTAGATTATAGCTATCCTGCAAGTAAACTATAACCATATCAAAAAAAAAAAAAAAAAGGAAAGGAGACAGACTACTTTAAAACAGCACACTTATGTACCTACAATTGTAACTAATAAGATATGGGACAGCATTAGTATTATATTAGCATCTTGCTGTTTAGTCTTACAGGCAACCAATATTTATAGGGGCGATAGACATTATATAGGGTTGCTTTGTGTTGTATATGCAACTCCTGAGATTTCTATCATTAGCCAGTTGGTGCCTGGATTGATTTATTGGGATATAGCTTACTTATACAGGCAACCAATATTCTTAGGGATGATAGACACTATATAAGGTTGCTTGATATTGTATATGCGATTCCTTAGATTGCTATCATTAACCAGTTGGTGCCTGGATTGATTTGTTATACTTGTAAATTGCCAGCCTTCAGTTTACATATATTCAGCTGATTTTCCTATTATTTATTTTAGGCAATACACCCTCATTCTGCTACTGTATGTCTATTATGTGTCAATAAAGATTTATGTTTTCATGTGATTTCATTTCTTTCACATACCGTCAAATACCACTTTGATTTCCCTAAATATTTATGTTGTAACGAATCCATATCTTATTAGTTACAATTATAGGTACTTAAGTGTGCTGTTTTAAAGTAGTCTGTCTCCTTTCCTTTCCTTTTTTTTTTTTTTTTTTTTTTTTGCTTTTTGATATATTATATTACTACTTAGCACCTTCGCTTATTAGCATTATAGTACTTATATATATTACCTTTCTTGGTGGTGCCGAATTCTTTTTGTTTGTTTTCTATATAAACTATAAACATCTTGCATGCTGTGGGACTGCTTAATGTGAGTTATACAATGTTCTTGTTTATCAATTACCAACCCATACTCTGTAGGCAGGTCCCAAAGACATGATAAATTGTCACCCCGGGCCCTGAGACACATTAATTGCTTTCTGTGATGATGATGGGTTCAGAAAAATGCTTGTTGTTGATGATGCTGCTGATGGTATAAACCTTTTGCTGACTTCACCTTCACTGTACTTCCTATTAGTTTTTTAGCCCTACCTTTATGTTCCTCTCATCCTCCACAATGCAACCATCCACTCCATCTTTAAGCATATCCTTATATTCGTTCACAGAATCCAATTCCTCTGAGATGCTGCTCACTTCTTTCCACAAATTAATATATTTTATATTTAAATCGGGGTCCAGTAATGTATCAAGATATTTCTCATTGCTTTTAATGAACACTGTGTTGTTCCTTCTCAGTGCATGTGTTCACATGTCATTCACTAGCTGGTTCATGTTTGTGTTGTTATTATTGTAAGGTTCTCCAACCACTATCTCACTAATTCCTGCTGCAGCATGACTAACCGTGCATGCAACTTCTCCGCTCACAGATAACCAACATTTTAAAGTTATATACAATGGATCAGCATTAGATTTCCATAAAAATAGCTTTATTAAATGACTGCATAAAAAGAGCAAAAGGACATATATATGATAAGCAGTCAACTCCTTATGTGTTTCAGAAGTGCACAAGTCTTCTTCATCAGACAATAGAATCGCCCACTTTAAACAAGCTTTATATAGACAATAGAACATTAACATCATAACATAAAAACAATCATGAAATTCCACAGGATATATATTAACAAAAAAAAAGTTAAAAATATATCCTAACAATCTTGATTATTAATAACAATGTTTTTTTATATAGTATGATTATTATTTTTTTGTCAAGATGTTAATGTTCTATTAAATATATAAAAATTGTTTAAAGTGGCCAGTCCTATCATCTGATGAAGGAGATTTGTGCGCCTCTGAAACTTATAAGTAGGGATGGGTGAAAATTTAAGCCTCAAACTGAAATCCGTGAATAATATAACTTTCCGCACTGCAAATAATTTCCCGCTAAAAGTGCTGTTTTTCTGCTTTATTCACCTAGCTCATTCTTTTAAAATCAATGGGAACGTTGAATTTATACACAACACTTAACAAATATTTCATTTCCCAAAAGCATAGTATAAATGAGGCATGAGGGTGCCTGTGTTAGTGGGTGTGGAGAAAGAATAAGTTGAACAGAGAATGTTTTTTTTTTTTTTTTGGGAGGGGGCTTTTGTTTACTGGGATTGGGGCAGTTAATAAAATAAATCCTAAACAGAATTAAAAAACACCCATAAGACATGGTATAAAAGGGGTCTGAGGAGGGTGCCTGTGTTGGTGGGTGGAGTCTGGGGAATGAATCTGTTGAACAAGTAATTTGTTTTTTGGGCAGTTTTCTTGACTGGTGCTGTCAGACAGTTAATAAAAAAAAAAGTAAAATAAAGTAAGATATTTGTATGTAAAGTGATAGAGACATAAGCTGCCACTAGGATGATTTGTTGATAGAGGCCCAAGCCCTGAGGAAACATTGATTGTAGGACTTAAGCTTGTTTGGCACAAGACCTAAGGAGACACTGATTTGTAGGACTTAGGCTTGTTAGAAACAAATCCCCTAAACTAGTGTGTCACAGTTCTTTGAATTCTCTTTTTATTTCAACAGGATAGGACAGCATGTCAAAAGCCAATATTTTGGTACGTTTGCCATTCTACTGGCTTTCTTTTGGAACATCTTTGTGCATTTTTTACTTCTTACGTTTTTTGTTGATTTTTATTTAGAAAATTGTTTTATCAGGAAGAATACATTGAGATTTCTCTCATTTTCAAGAATGTCCTGCAGTTGCGTATTTGAACAGAGAAACATTATACACTAATGTGCAAAATTGTTAGGTGGGTGTGAAAAAATGCTGTAAAGAATGCTATCAAAAAATATATGTTAATAATTTATTTTTATCAATTACAATGCATAGTGAGTGAACAGAAGAAAAATCTAAATCAAACCAATATTTGGTGTAACAAAGCTTTGCCTTCAAAACAACAGCAATTCTTCTAGGTATACTTGCACAAAGACAGGGATTTCATAGTCAGGGGTATGATTAAACAATTGCACCAAACAGGTGCTAATGATCATCAATTTAATATGTAGGTTGAAATATTCATTAACTGAAACAGAAACAGCTGTGTAGGATGACTAAAACTGGGTGAGGAACAGCCAAACTCTGATAACAAGGTGAGGTTGCTGAAGACAGTTTAAAGCAGAACTACCACCCCACCAAAAGTTTCCCCCCAAGAATTACCCATCTGGCGACTAGCTGCTCAATAGTACTAGTTGCCAGAATTATTACCTCCTTATAGAGACATTCTGCTGTTCCCAGGACTGACGGCCAAGAAACAGCGCAGGCATCCTTACATAGTGACTTCTGCTCTGTCAGTCTCTGCCGGTACCTTCCGGTACCTAGCAATGCATCCTAGAGCAGACTGGGATCAACAGCGCAGGCGCGCAGTCATTACTATGGAAAACAAAATGGAGTGAGATTGAGTAGGGGTAAGCTTGAAAACCATTATGATGCAGCTGCTGCTGATGACTGCGAAGATTGGACATTTCTAAGTTTTTCATGTCCAGAGTCAGATTTTCCATTTGTAATAGTCCCAATTTAAATCAATGGGAATTTCATTTATTTCTCTTTACAATTGATTTGCCTCAGAAGTACTCCTCTTTAGCTTAATAGATTTCTGTTGGCAAATGTGAATACTTTTTTTTAGACCATGTAAAGACCATTTACTAAATATGTACTGACTCATGATACCTAGCAAACAATAGTCTTTTCTGAAATCCCGTTACATTAGTGAGGAATGAGGCCAAGCTTGAAAAACAAATATGACATGACAGTCTTATGGTAAAATACTGTGGAAATAGAGAGGCGCCAGAAAATTTAGTTAACCCTTTGAATGCCAAAGAGGTATCCTGTGATTAATGCTTGAATCAAGGAGGAAGATGCTAAAGTGTGATATAGAGGGGATAAAGGAGAGTTGACTTTTCCAGTGATATCACTTTTCCAGTGAATAACCCCCAAAGTATCCCCCTTGGTGCTTAATTGGCTGATAAAGACCTGAATTTCTTTACATTTGAAACTTTAGATTGTAAGCTTTCGGGCAGGGACCTCCCACCCAATGTTTCACTCTACAAAGCACTTGTAACCCTGTATTGTTTAAACCCTTAAATTGTAAAGCGCTGCATACACTTGTAGAGCTATATAAATAAACATATATATTCATTCATTCATTCATTCATTCAAACTTTATTGAATGCATCTACAAAGGTATCAATAGAATCTTGTAAATAAATAAAACCTGTCATAACCGCCTATGAACTGCAATTGCATCTAGGCCATAGTACCAAAATAATTTAATTGAATGTACTGTACGGTACTACATAAGGAGTATATCTATCTCCGGTTCCACTCAAAACTGTAGGCAATTTTAAACCTTTAAGTTCCAGAGGAGTGTGCAAAGCAATGCTTCACAATGTGTTACATATCCCTCTAATGCTTTATGAATTTAATAAAGGATCTTGTGCATTTTGACACTGGACGCTCTGTATAAGTTTTAGAGCAACTTTACTTTCAAGTAATATTTTTTTGCTAATAAAAAAAATATTCTAAACATCTATAAGACATGACACTGATTTTGATGTGGTTGCATCACTTAAATGTCCATCTCTTTCTTGCACTCTTAGCCATCTGTCATAGCTCCCTATTCAGCAAAGCATCAATTATACAGTCCTTCTTCTTACCTTTAATGCTCTCCACACTGCTACCCCTCCTTACATCTCTTCCCTCATCTCCTCCTATGTTCCTGGTTGCCTCCTTCGCTCAACACACAATTCACTTCTTGTTGCACCACCCACACCATCTGCCCTCTCCCGTCTCAAACCTTTCTCACTTTCTGCTCCATACCTGTGGAACTCCATATCCCTCTCCCTACATCTTAAAAAATTCCTCTCTGTCTTTAAGTCTACCCTGAAATCTTATCTTCTGGAGCACTAGGACCATGCACTAACTTCGGCCAAGCACTTGTAATCTCAGCACTTTCACACCCTCTTACCCTATTGTCTGTCTTCTTTTACCCATTTAGACTGTAAGCTCCTTTGGGCAGGGACATAGCTCCTGTTATTTCTATGAATGTTGCACTTTTATCCCCTCTTATTTATTGTAACATACTTCTATTGTAAGGCGCTGCGTACACTGTGTGGCGTCATATAAATAAAGATATACATACATACATATGACCCTGTGTTCATTAAATGGATGTCTGTAAATTCTAATCCAAATTCAAATCGGTTTTAGTATAACTTTTTTTCATAAGGGAATTTGTAAAAGCATAACGCCACTTTTCAAAATATGATGGTATTCACACCATTTTGACAGATAATGGAGGGAACAAACATTCTCTCCACAGATACTTTGGGTCTGATGTAAAAAAAAAAAAAAAAATAGTGCAAATATGGGGCAAACCAGTAGCAATATAAAAATATCCCATTGTTTAAGTGGGACTTTTAACCTCCTTGGATGCCAGAGAGCTCTCCAAAGCATTGCAAAGTAATGACCTGGAAACCTCTAGCTTTCTAGGGATTAAAATGTCATTTAAATCAATTGTGCAATTGTTTTATCCAGAATTACTAGAATTACTCCACTTTTATGTAGGAGTTAAACATGGAGTTAATAATGTTATCTTTTTTATGATATAACTAGATTTGGAGGTCCATATGCATGAGCCAAAATGCCACCCAGAAGCCTCAGCTGCTGCCCCGGAGCCTGGAGTGGAGACAGGCCGTGGGCTGTTCGGAGCATCCCGCTCCGGATCAGCCGTGACGCAACTCTGACTGGAGACCGGCGCGATCGACCAGTCTCTACTGTGCATGACTGCATAATTATGGCAGTCTTTACTGCACATGTGCAGGTTACGCACTGAGGGAGTGATTCATTATAACAAATTATATATGTTGATGTGTTTTGACATTAAAGTTGAGCTAGCCCACTTTTAAGATAATTTCTCTAAATTTGTCTTTCATGCCATAAAAGAATAAAAATAAATATCTAATCTATTGACATTTGTGATGGTTTATAGACAAAATCAGATTCTGATGTTTATAATGTATTTTAACTCTTTTTAGGTTATGCTCTAAGGCATGATAAAGAGGTGATAAAGCGGAGATGACTTCTCCTGTGATATCAATTCTCCAGTTCCTATGTTATTCTATTGAGCCTATGCACTCCAATGTTGGAGAAATTTTAGTGCATTAGCTCAATAGAATAACTGAAGGAATTGGAGAAGTGAAATCTCTGGAGAAATAAACTCTGCTTCATCACCTCTTTATCACGCTTTAGTGCATCTCCCCCTTTGAGTGCCAGGGGATAGCCAATGCATTACTTCACAATGTGTTGGCTACCCCTCTGGCACTAAAAGGGTTAAGTGTGACTAAGTATTCTTGTGCTCATAAAATTCACTTGTTTAACTACTGTTCTGTAAGATTCAGTAGTCCTTTGATGTCCTCAGTCTAAATCATATTTCTTATAAAAGCAAGTTCTTTCTAATAATAACCATTTACAATGATCTATTCTACCATTTATAACAAATAAAAGACAGTTTAAAGAAATTAACATTCAATATATTTTATTTTGTTAAATCATAATGTGGGAATTAATCCGCAAACTATTATGTAATTAATTTGGAGTGTCATTTTATTTTTACTGTGCTTTTAAAATCTAGAAGAACGGGATTCCATATAATTTACAGTTCTACACTGAATTTTAATGCTATATGGGCCCTGCATAATTTAAGTCTCATTTCCTATTTAGGGAGCAAAGAGACAGAAGTTGTTGTCCTTACTTATCTTTGGATGAAAGCCTTATTATAAGCTCATTTCAGATGAACAAATCACTCTGGAGTCCCTGCTGAGCAGGACATTTAAACTTTAAAGCTGCAAGGCATTCATTTTCCACTGCTGACAGCGAAAACCTTACCGTGCAAACATAAGGATGCACATGGAAGATTTTAGATTGTTTGGTGGCAGAACATATTCAGGCATTTAACTACTTACTGCATTTTTCTTTACTGAGAAAACATCAAAGTTCTACATATCCAATTGGTTTTACAGTTAACCTGGACCATTGCTAACCCACAGATATTTTTCCTTTCAGAATATCTATTGTGCTGGAAGATCATGACAAATTATACTTATTAATAATTCATAAAAATATTGGAAAAAATTATGTAACAAAAATGCAAATGGCAAAAAGAGCAAGCAATAGAGAGCACACTTTTCTTTTTGGATAACTACCTAGCACAAAACAATATTGAGATTTATGACAGTTGGCTTCAAAGCAGATAGGATGTCGATCCATGGAAATATCTGGCTGTCATTTCAAGTCAGTAAGGATTTTCTTTACTTACTTGGGGCTTAATTGGAAATGGCTTCAATACATATTTTTTCTTCCTCTGGATCAACAGCGGTGACATGGCATGAGCTGAGCTTGATGGACACATGTCTTTTTGTCAGCCTCATCAACTATGTTACTAGGTCATGTATAGGAATGGACAAAAAGTCAGAAAAATGTTTTATGTTAAAATGCATAAAATGTTTTCCTTTTCACCACTGCCAATAAATTTCCTGCAATATTTTCCACCACAATATTAATTCCTCTAAAGGCTAAATTGGGGAAATAAATAACTAAAAGTAAATGTTGTGAGTCCTACAGCAACAAATGCCTTGAAAAAAATATTACTAGTCAGATTTCGTTTCTTTTGCTCACACACAACTGTATCTTCCTGCTTAAGTAACAATAGCTGAACCATCCTTGAAAAATAACTGCAGCTTGGGATATTCCTGCAGGGTGCAACACATGACCTACGTTCTTTAAAGCCTCTGTTTTCAACAAAAGAAATGGGCAGCGTGTCAACTGTCAACATTTTTGTGCAGGCTTTGATTTCTTTCTAAGAACTTAGTAAGTGAGAGGTGGCAGTACATAGTAGAATGCTGAGATATATAGCGCTCTATGAAAATATAGTAACTGTATTTCCAAAAAACACTTACCCAAATTTAGTCTTCTCTTTGCTGCCGTCTGTTGTGGACCTCACAAATCACAATCCACGTCATAATATCAATATGTATAATGGAAAAAAGGCAAAGACAGTGCAACAAAAGGTATTTCTGAGTGTAGTAGTTCAGAAGATATCTCTTAATATACCCTTCCCCTCTTGGTGGTATACTCACATCTACAAGAGGCTATCCTGCCTCTTGGTTGGAGAACCTGCACTGGATTCATAAAACTTCACTCCAGGCTAATGATTTCCCCCGCTCTGCTGGTGCTTGTGTTGAAAGTGTTGATCCCAGCCCTCACTACACATAGATTGTACAATCTTAGAACATACCAGTGCCGTTTTAGATCAAATCTATTTGTTTCTTCTGTGAGTTGAAACTCCCAATTAATCTAATTTTTTAATTGTATTTCCTTTATCTGTTTCTTTTACCACAGGGTTTAGTACTTGCTGTCTGCCTGAATTTTGGACTCAACTGTATGCTCTTTTCAATGATTTTCGGTTATAACATCTTTCAAGGAATCGTGCTTGAAGCTTTTTCGCTTTTGTTTTAAATTCTGTTATAGAGCTACACAGATGTCTTATTCTAAGATATTTCCCTGTGGGAATGCCTTTTATCAGAGCTAGTGGATGTAGACTTTGTGGCATGCAACAGAATATTTGTTGAGGTATATTTTCTGTATACTGTGGTTTCAAATTGATAAATTTTATAAAAAAAAAAAGAAAATATAAGGATGAGTCACTCACAGTACTAGTTACTTTTAACTTCAAGTTGTTATTGTTGATTGTTGAAACAAATTCATTAAACAGTTCTACTGTGCCTGTCCATATGAGCATGATATCATCTATGAACCTGATCCACAAACTGATGTGTTCTTTATATCTTTCCAATTCATCATTAAATACATAGTTCTTCTCCCACCAACCTAAGTATAAATTAGCATAGGTTGGTGTGCATGTACTTCTCATAGCCGTCCCTTGTTGTTGATAGTATTTATTATTAAATACAAAATAGTTGTGCGTAAGCACAAAAGTCAGGAGATTTATAATGAATTCATTGTGTGAAGAGTATTACCTACCTCTCATTTCCAATAAATACCTGGCTGCTTCAACACCCTTGTCATGTAAAATTCTGGTGTATAAAGATTGAACATCTAAGCTGGCCAGAAAATGAGTTTCCTATAGACAAATTCCTTCCAGCTGCTTAATCGTATCCATTGAGAATCTGATGAAAGATGGTATACTGTAGACAAAAGATCTTAATATTTGTGTACATAACGATCTAGATTTAAAATTGAAAGAAGTATTAGAATTAACTATAGATTTAGAATTTGTAAAATTGGAAAGTAATCTAAAAGACATTACTGACAAATTAACAACAGATCTGAAAAATAGAAAACTTAAAAAATGTATCCTCCCTAATCAATTCACTAGTCTCTCCCTTAAGAGAACCAATGTAAACCTTAAACTTTTTGTTATTTAACCCCTTCAGTGCCAGAGGCTCGGGCCATTTTCTGAACCCTGCAGGCCAACATTTTTTCAACATTTTTGCTATCCTTCCGTTTAGGCTTGATTTCCTCTGGGGATTTTTATTTAAATATGGAAAACTATATATTGTTTTTTTCAGAACGAATTGAGCTTTCTCGTGATACCTTACATGAAGAGAATTTTACATCGTGCAAAAAGCTATGATGTCATAATGACAAAAAAAAGTGAAAATTTACTCATTTTGCTAAAATCACATACTATTAGTGATGATCGAGCACCCCAATGCTCGGGTGTTCGGGTGCTCTGGCCGAGCACCCCCGGAGGCTCGAGTGCTCGGCCGAGCACCCGAGCCCCATTGAAGTCAATGGGAGGACTCGAGCATTACACCAGGCACCCCCTGCTCTGATGAGGGGAGGGTGCCTGGTCCATAGGAAAAGGGCAGAAAATGATGGAAACACCACAGAAATGGTTCAGGGACAGCATAGGGAGGATGTCTGGATGCATCTTGGACTCCAACATCGCTGCTGGGAACGATGTTTCGCCCGTAGTACGCCATTTTTACAGACTGACCGTAAAACACACAAAAAGGAAGATAAAAACGACTTTAGGCGAAAAATTGTTACCAAACAGTATTTGCTGTATATTTACTTGTATATCATCTGCAAATTCTGCAAAAAATTTCATCGATTTTTCTGAACTGGGGCCATGATTAAGAGGGAAACGTGCGCAGAGGCAAATTCTGCAAAAAATTTCCTCGATTTTTCTGAACTGGGGCCATGATTAAGAGGGAAACGTGCGCAGAGGCAAATTCTGCAAAAAATTTCCTCGATTTTTCTGAACTGGGGCCATGATTAAGAGGGAAACGTGCGCTGAGCCGACCATCTAAAACATTAAGGGTGAGGGTCTGCTGCGGAGCTGACCATCCTAAACATTATATGCGAAGGCCCGCTAGTGAGCTGACGCTATAAAACATTATATGAGAGGGCCCGCTAGACAGCTGACCCAATAAAACATTATATGAGAAGGCCCGCTGGTGAGCTGACCTTTACAAAAATTGTCAAACAGCGCCCGCTGGTGAGCTGGCCCTATATAAAAATTATATCACAGGGCCCGCTGGTGAGCTGGCCCTATATAAAAATTATATCACAGGGTATATGGAAGAGAGTCAACCATATACCCGTTTTTTGGGTGGAAGGGGTGAATGGGAATACAGAGTATTCCCATCATTTTAAATAACATATATAAAGTCACTTTATGTTCACCCGGGGCTTTCCTCCAGTGGAGTGGAGAAGTCAGGGGAAATCCAGGCCTTGTTCATTTTTATAAGTGTCAACCTATCAGCATTTTCGGTGGAAAGGCGGATACGCTTATCTGTTATGATGCCACCAGCAGCACTAAATACCCGCTCAGACAGAACGCTGGCGGCAGGGCAGGCCCGCACCTCCAAGGCGTAGAGTGCCAGTTCATACCACGTGTCCAGCTTGGACACCCAGTAGTTGTAAGGCACAGAGGGATCATTGAGGACGCTGACACGGTCTGCTATGTACTCCTTCACCATCTTCCAAAACTTTTCCCTCCTTGTGACACTAGGCTGCGCATCAGGGTGAGGGTGCTGGCGGGGTGTCATGAAGGTGTCCCACGCCTTGGAGAGTGTTGCCCTGCCTTTGTCGGAACTGCTGTGTGCTCCCCTTTTCTCCCCTTCTCGGTTGGCCAAGGTAGCACGTACTCTGCCGCCAGCGTTGTCAGATGGGAAATTTTGGAGCAATTTTTCGACAAGAACCTTCCGGTATTCCACCATTTTGCTTGTCCTCTCCACCGGAGGAATGAGAGATGAGAAATTCTCTTTGTAGCGGGGGTCCAGAAGGGTGAACACCCAGTAATCCGTGTTGTCTAAAATGCGTATAACGCGTGGGTCACGGGAAAGGCAGCCTAACATAAAGTCAGCCATGTGTGCCAGAGTACCAACAGGCAAGATTTCACTGTCCTCACCAGGAGGATGACTCTAAATCTCCTCATCCTCTTCCTCCTCTTCTGCCCACCCACGCTGAAGAGATGGAACTAAAGTTCCATGGCTACCCTCTGTAGCGGAGGCAACCGTGTCTTCCTCCTCCTCCTCCTCCTCCTCCGCCTCCTCCAATTGTCGCTGAGAAGACGAAGTGAGGGTGCTCTGGCTATCACCTTGTGTAAGCTCTTCCTCCCGCATTTCCACCTCTTCCACATGCAAAGCGTCGGTTTTAATTGTGAGCAGCGAGCGTTTCAGTAGACACAGAAGTGGGATGGTTACACTGATAATAGCGTTATCGCCGCTAACCATCTGTGTCGATTCCTCAAAATTGCGTAAAACCTCACAGAGGTCTGACATCCATTCCCACTCCTCACTTCTGATTAGAGGAAGTTGAACGGAGAGGCGACGACCGTGTAACAGCTGGTACTCCACTACTGCCCTCTGCTGCTCACAAAGCCGGGCCAACATGTGGAAGGTTGAGTTCCAGCGAGTGCTCATGTCACACAGCAGCCGGTGAGCTGGCAATTGTAAGCGCTGCTGCAGCTTCAACAGGCCGGCTGAAGCTGTTGATGACTTACGGAAATGTGCACACACGCGGCGCACCTTGGTCAAGAGATCATGCAAATTGGGGTAGGTTTTTAGAAATCGCTGAACCACTAAATTAAATACATGCGCTAGGCATGGTACGTGTGTGAGCTTGCCGAGCTCCAAAGCCGCCACCAAGTTACGCCCATTATCACACACAACCATGCCTGGTTGCAGGTTGAGTGGCGAGAGCCACTGCTCGGTCTGGTGACTAATCCCCTGCAACAGCTCTGAGGCCGTGTGCTGTTTGTCCCCAAGGCAGATCAGCTTCAGCAAGGCCTGTTGACGCTTCCCCACTGCAGTGCTACACTGCTTCCAGCTACCGGCTGATGGGTGAGTGGTGCTGCGCGCAGAGAATTCGGAGGTGGAAACGGAGGAGGAGGAGCCAATAACGTAGGTGCTGGCGGAAACCCTGATGGAGGTAGGGCCCGCAATCCTCGGCGTGGGTAGCACCTGTGCCATCCCAGGGTCCGAGTCGCTCCCAGCCTCCACGACATTCACCCAGTGTGCCGTCAGGGAAATGTAGCGTCCCTGGCCACAAGCACTTGTCCATGTGTCAGTCGTTAAGTGGACCTTCCCAGTAACTGCGTTGGTCAGGGCACGGGTGATGTTACGGGACACATGGTGGTGTAAGGCGGGGACGGCACACCGGGAAAAGTAGTGGCGGCTGGGGACTGCGTACCGAGGGACAGCTGCTGCCATCAGGCTGCGGAAGGACTCAGTCTCCACAAGCCTAAATGGCAACATTTCGATGGCCAGTAATTTGGAAAGGTGTGAGGTTAGTGCTATGGCCTGTGGGTGGGTGGCTGGGTATTTTCGCTTGCGCTCAAATGCCTGGGGTAACGACATTTGGACGCTGCGCTGGGACAGGGAAGTGGATGTGGTCGCTGATGGTGCTTCAGATGGTACAGGTGCAGGGCGGGAGGTATGCGGGCCTGCGCCTTCGACAGGCGATTGGCCGGCACCGAAAACAGGGGAAGAGGAGGCAGTGGTGTGGCCTGCAGACACAGATTGGCGATCCAGCCGTTCTTCCCACTTATTACGGTGCTTGGATGCCATGTGTCGGATCATGCTGGTGGTGGTGAGGTTTCTAGTGTTCATGCCTCGGCTCATTCTGGTGTGGCACAGGTTGCAAACTACAATTCTTTTGTCGTCCGCACTTTCCTTAAAAAAACGCCATACCGCGGAACACCTACCCCTTGGCAAGGGAGATTTACGCAAGGGGGTGCTCCGTGGAACATTTGCGGGCCGTTTTGGTGCGGTCTGCCTTCTTTCTTTAGCCACACCACTGCCTCTTCCAGCCTGTTGCGGTGCTGCAGATGGCTCACCCTCAGGACTGCTGTCATCGCTCGGCTCTCCACCTTCCCAGGTGGGGTCAGTCACCTCATCGTCCACCAAGTCCTCCTCCACTTCCTCACTCTGATCATCCTCCTCATTTCTTGATCCCACCACATACTCAGTCATTGACAACTGTGTATCATCCTCCTCATCAAGGTCTTGAGACAGTAATAGCGGTTGATTTGATGGCAACTGTGTCTCATCATCATCATCCACTTCCTTTGACCTTAAATGCCGTTCCCCTCTGTCATCTTCTTGTGATTGGGTACCCTCTAGAGGTTGTGAATCAGGGCACAAGATGTCATGTTCCTCTGCAAGCGTGCTTGGAGAGAGGTTCAAATGAAGGATTGGTGATGAGACGAGCTCCTCACTATATCCCAGTGTGGGATCACTTCTTTGGCCAGACCCTCTATGGTGGGAGGAAGGATGATCAGGGTGAGGATTATGTTGACCAGACTCTTGGCTACTGAGAGTGGACTTGGTGGAAGACAGGGTGGTGCTTAACCGACTGGAAGCAGTATCAGCTGAAATCCAACCGACCACCTGTTCGCAGTGGTCTGACCTCGAGAGTGATGTCCTGCGACGCCCTGTAAACTGAGACATGAAGCTAGGTATGGTGGATGTCTTTCTTTCTTGTGCTCTGGCACCAGGCACAGTTTCTACGCGTCCTGACCCGCGCCCTGAACTATCAGGATCACGTCCACTTCCCCGTCCCTTTTTACCCGCCTTCTTCATATTACACGGAATATGTGCTGCTAATCTGCAACTTTGCACACTAAACAGAATGTGCTGCTAATCTGCGGCTAGGCACAGTGAATGGAATATGTGACTTTTATTTTTTACACTTTGCACACTAAACAGAATGTGCTGCTAATCTGCAACTTTGCACACTAAACAGAATGTGCTGCTTATCTGCGGCTAGGCACAGTGAACGGAATAAGTGACTTTTATTTTTTACACTTTGCACACTAAACAGAATGTGCTGCTAATCTGCAACTTTGCACACTAAACAGAATGTGCTGCTTATCTGCGGCTAGGCACAGTGAACGGAATATGTGACTTTTATTTTTTACACTTTGCACACTAAACAGAATGTGCTGCTAATCTGCAACTTTGCACACTAAACAGAATGTGCTGCTTATCTGCGGCTAGGCACAGTGAACGGAATAAGTGACTTTTATTTTTTACACTTTGCACACTAAACAGAATGTGCTGCTAATCTGCAACTTTGCACACTAAACAGAATGTGCTGCTTATCTGCGGCTAGGCACAGTGAACGGAATATGTGACTTTTATTTTTTACATTTTGCACACTAAACAGAATGTGCTGCTAATCTGCAACTTTGCACACTAAACAGAATGTGCTGCTTATCTGCGGCTAGGCACAGTGAACGGAATAAGTGACTTTTATTTTTTACACTTTGCACACTAAACAGAATGTGCTGCTAATCTGCAACTTTGCACACTAAAAAGAATGTGCTGCTAGTCTGCAACTTTGCACACTAAACAGAATGTGCTGCTAATCTGCAACTTTGCACACTAAAAAGAATGTACTGCTAATCTGCAACTTTGCACACTAAAAAGAATGTGCTGCTAATCTGCAACTTTGCACACTAAACAGAATGTGCTGCTTATCTGCGGCTAGGCACAGTGAACGGAATAAGTGACTTTTATTTTTTACACTTTGCACACTAAACAGAATGTGCTGCTAATCTGCAACTTTGCACACTAAACAGAATGTGCTGCTAATCTGCAACTTTGCACACTAAACAGAATGTGCTGCTTATCTGCGGCTAGGCACAGTGAACGGAATATGTGACTTTTATTTTTTACACTTTGCACACTAAACAGAATGTGCTGCTAATCTGCCACTTTGCACACTAAACAGAATGTGCTGCTTATCTGCGGCTAGGCACAGTGAACGGAATATGTGACTTTTATTTTTTACACTTTGCACACTAAACAGAATGTGCTGCTAATCTGCAGCTTTGCACACTAAACAGAATGTGCTGCTAATCTGCAACTTTGCACACTAAACAGAATGTGCTGCTTATCTGCGGCTAGGCACTGTGAACGGAATATGTGACTTTTATTTTTTACACTTTGCACACTAAACAGAATGTGCTGCTAATCTGCAGCTTTGCACACTAAACAGAATGTGCTGCTAATCTGCAACTTTGCACACTAAAAAGAATGTGCTGCTAGTCTGCAACTTTGCACACTAAACAGAATGTGCTGCTAATCTGCAACTTTGCACACTAAAAAGAATGTGCTGCTAATCTGCAACTTTGCACACTAAACAGAATGTGCTGCTAATCTGCAACTTTGCACACTAAAAAGAATGTGCTGCTAATCTGCAACTTTGCACACTAAAAAAGAATGTGCTGCTAATCTGCAACTTTGCACACTAAACAGAATGTGCTGCTAATCTGCGGCTAGGCACAGTGAACGGAATATGTGACGTTTTTTTTTTAAACTCTGCCCCCCAAAACAAAATATAACTGCTGCCCCCACACACAATAGTCCTAAAAAGGACTTTTGGGTCTTTATGTTGTTCAAACACACTTTTCTTCTCCCTACACTGACTTTCCCTTCCTATCCTCATCTCTCCCTGGCTAAGACTGAGCCGAACTCGCTGGTCAGGTGCTATACAGCACCCGATCACGGGTTCTGGCCAGCCAATCAGTGTAATGCCAGCAGCCAACTGCTGTCAGAGCCTCCCCGCATGTTTATTGGCTGCGCAGCAGCCGCGAAACGTGCGGGGAGGAGACCCGAACATGGCGGACGAGCACATGCGGTACTCGTACGAGTACCGCCATGTGCCGAGCAGAGCGATGCTCGAGCCGAACCGAGCTTCGGCCGAGCATGCTCGCTCATCACTACATACTATGTATCAAAAACATTTACCTTGATTGAAAAAGTTTCAATTATTTGAAAAAGCCCAGAGTCCCCCGAGTAAAAAAATACCAAATTTGTATAGTTTTACCTAAGTCCAAGGCTAGCGTAGAGCCCTAATCACCAGCAGCACAAAATGA
Source organism: Rhinophrynus dorsalis (assembly GCA_037306005.1). Lineage (NCBI taxonomy): Eukaryota > Metazoa > Chordata > Amphibia > Anura > Rhinophrynidae > Rhinophrynus > Rhinophrynus dorsalis. Next base: position 125,500,941 of record CM074721.1, read on the forward strand.
CATTTTCAACTTTATAAACTAAAATGCACATTCTAGGGTTTTTGTGGTAAAACTACCCTAAAACAGTGGAATAACTATATACAACTATATATTTCTGAAAGGTAGACAACCTGCCGCATCTAATGAGGGGTAACTTGCCTTCTTGCCCCAAGCCTGTGGTACCCAAATGCTTCCAGAAGGTGGCACTATAGGAAAAAAATGGCATTTTCTTACATTTCTGCCCCTTCAACTGTACTGTAATCTGTGAAAACCATGGAATTTACAACTGTATTCATTAGCTAGTGCTCTTGGGAGAAAAATTACACCCCATTGATTTGGGTTCACCTACCACAGGGGATGCTAGAAGTGCAAAAAGACACCTACTACAACCTCTAAATTTTCTAACATTTTCTCAAACATTACTTGTCTATACAAAAATGGTTATAACAACTAGAGAAGTAAAGAAAGGCTACACAAACCATACCATTTTGGAAAGAAGACAACCTGCCGCATCTAATGAGGGGTGAATTGCCTTCTTACCCCAAGCCTGTTGTGGCCAAATGCTTCCAGAAGGTGGCACTATAGGAAAAAAATGGCATTTTCTTACATTTCTGCCCCTTCATCTGTATGGAAATCTGTGAAAACCATGGAATTTCCAACTGTATTCATTAGCTAGTGCTCTTAGGAGAAAAATGACACCTCATTGGTATGAGTTCCCCTACCTTAGTGGGCGCTACAAGTACCAAACTACACCTATTGCAACCACTAATTTTTCTAACATTTTCTCAAACATTACTTGTCTGTAGAAAAATGGTTATAACAACTAGAGAAGTGAAGAAAGGCTACACAAACCATACCATTTTTGAAAGAAGACAACCTGCCGCATCTAATGAGGGGTGAATTGCCTTCTTACCCTAAGCCTGTTGTGCCCAAATGCTTTCAGAAGGTGGCACTATAGGAAAAAAATTGCATTTTCTTACATTTCTGCCCCTTCATCTGTATGGAAATCTGTGAAAACCATGGAATTTCCAACTGTATTCATTAGCTAGTACTCATAGGAGAAAAATGACACCCCATTGGAATGAATCGACATACCTTAGGGGTGCCAGAAAAGCATAACTACACCTACCTGTTTGCTTCTTCGAAAATGGCTGCTTGTACTAAAATGTTCATAACTGTTAGAGACATGATGGAAAGGTATAAAAAGTATACCATTTTGGAAAGTAGACATTCTCCCGCATCAAATGAGGGGTCACTTGCCTTTCTACCCCTGGGCTGAAGTGCACAAATATTTCCAAAAGGTGGCGCTATGGGAATAAATACATGTTTTTTTTACATTTCCACCACTTCAAAGATACTAAAATGGTAGCCCATTTGTGTGGCTTAACATACAATATGTGGGTGCTAGGAACACGTACGTAAACCTGACACTTTTGTTCCTTAAATTATCTGCTTGCACTAAAATGGTTATAACCATAATAGATATGCAGGAAAGGTAGAAAACAATGCCATTTTGGAAAGAAAACAACCTGACGCATCTAATGAGGGGCCACTTGCCTTCATACCCAAAGGCTGGCATGCACAAATGCTTCCAGGAGGTGGCACTAATGAAAAAAAAGGCATTTTCTTACATTTCTGCCCCTTCAAATGTATGGAGCTCTGTGAAAACCATGGAATTTTCAACTGCATTCGTTAGCTAAAGCTCTTAGGAGTCAAACGACACCCCATTGGTATGAGCTGAACTACCTTAGGGAGTGCTAGAAGTAGAAAACTACACCTACTACAAACTGATGTTTCTAACATTTTCTCAAACCTGACTTGCCTCTATGAAAATGGCTATAACACCTTCAGAAGTGAAGAAAAGATAGATAAACTATACCATTTTGGAAAGAAGACAACATGCCGCATCTAATGAGGGGTCACTTGCCTTTTTACCCCTAAGTTAGTTGGCACAACTATTTCCAGAATGTGGTGCTACAGGAAAACAAACAAACATTTCTTTTACACTTCAGCCACTTCAAAGATACTAAAATGGTTCAATGGCGTGGGATTTCCTAGGAGGACTTCTTGCCAGCCTAAGAAAAATGGTACTCAACTGCTGTGGGTTGACATACCAATTTGAGTGACAGGAGCGTAGCTACCAGTGAAATAGGAATGGGAAAGCAAACAGTGTATGTGTGATTTTATGGCTAACAGATGAAAGAAGCTAGGGCGTCAGCCAGTGTACACGCGGACCTGTGACTACCAGTGTAACAGTGTGGGAGGGTGAGGGATTAGGCAGTGTGTGTGGGTATGAGCAGAGGAGCAAGGATGGTGGAGATGGTGGGGCAGTGTCTGACAGTGTGTATGGGAGATCTGTGACTACCAGTGTGCACTGTATGTCCCCCTCATACAAAGTTTGATTCCCAGCCTGAATCTAGTGCATACTGGTACTTTGAGTCTACCAATAGGCAGTGGAAACAGGCTGGGGGTCAGGCTGGGGAATGGGACTGCCAGTTGGATGTGGAACCAGGCAGGGGAATACGGTACGTGTGTGTGTGTGGGGGGGAATCGGAGGCATTTTTTGTGCATGCCACAAGGGTGCCCAATGCACTGCAAAGCAATGCGTTGGACCCTCTGTTGCACACACAGAGTTTTTTTTTTTTTTAATTATTATTTTGTATTCATACCTCGTTGGGGAGGCGGTGTCAGGAACATTCCTGGTGTCCCCCATCCAGGTCTAAAAACAGAATAATAATAAAAAAAAAGTGTGTGTGTGTGTTACAGGGGGTCCAACGTATTGCAAAGCACTGCGTTGGACCCCCCCTGTGGCACGTGCATTTTTTGGGGCTTTTCCCCCAATATTTTTGTGTAGACCTCATTGGGGGCATCAGAACCCATACAATGAGGTCTAAATAAAAAATAAAAGGGGAAAAAAAAATAATCCTTTGGGTGCCATAGGGGTGTCCAGTGGATTGCAAAGCAATGCATTGGGCCCCTGTAGCACACAAAGGGTTAATTTTGTTATCGTTACTTTGTATTCAGATGGCCACCAAACAAGCTCTGATAACAAATTAATGATAAAAAGTCCTGTGTGTGTGCCACAGGAAGGGGGTCTGCATTGAACCCCTATCCCAGTGGCACACACAGGGTTAAATTTTTTTTAATTTATTTTTTTTTATTATATACCTCATTGAGGGGCATCAGGACCCCCTGATCCCTCCCCAATGAGGTCTTAGTAAAAAAAAAAATATATGTCCACAAACGGAGTGACCCTGTGAGTGCCACAAGGGTCTCCAGCACATTGCAAAGCAATGCATTTGATCCTTGTGGCACTCAGAGGGTTAATTTTTTTTTTATCATTACTTTGTAATCAGAGCTGCATTGCCCCCCCCCCGTGGCACACACAGGGTTAATTTTTTTTTTATTTACTTTTTTTTATTATAGACCTCATTGAGGGGTATACAAACCCCCCTGATCCCCCCAATGAGGTCTTACCAAAAAAAAAAAAAAAAAGTTATCAAAAAAAGTGTCCCTGTGAGTGCCACCGGGGTCTCCAGCACATTGCAAAGCAATGCATTGGACCCTTGTGGCACTCAGAGGGTTAATTTTTTTTTTATCATTACTTTGTAATCAGAGCTTGTTGGGGGGCCATCAGGAGCAATCCTGATGGCCCCCCAACAATCTCTGGTAACAAAATAATGATAAAAGCCCTGTGTGTTGCACAGGAGGGGGGGGTGCATTGGACCCCCACCTGTGGCACACACAGGGTTAAATTTTTTATTTTTTTTCCCAATTATAGACCTCATTGAGGGGCATCAGGATCCCCCCTGATCCCCCCAATGAGGTCTTTAAAAAAAAAAAAAATCCCCCCCAAAGAATTGACCCTGTGAGTGCAACAGGGGTCTCCAGCACATTGCAAAGCAATGTGCTGGGACCCTGTGGCACTCACAGGGTTACTTTAATTTTATTATTTTTTTTTTTAATACTTTTCAGACCTCGTGGGGGACATCAGGACCCCTCCTGGTGTCCCCCCAGTCATTGATCTCCCAGCCGATAGGCTGGGAGATCAATGATGCGACCGCAGGAGAGCAAGAGCTCTCCTGCCCTTCTCTCCTACCACCGGTAGGAGTGAACAGGACCGGGGAAACTTCCCTAACGTCATCGGTGACCATGTCACCGATGACGTTTGGAGGATTCCCCCGGTCCCGCCCACTCCTACCCGGAAGTTCAGGTAGGAGAGAGGGGGGAAGGAGAAACTCTGTTTCTCCTTTGTGTTTATTGATCTCCCAGCCCGATCGGCTGGGAGATCAATAACTGGGGAGGCATGAGGAGTGATCCTCATGCCTCCCCATGAGTGCCAGGGTTTTGTTTTTTTTTAATGCGGCCACTGCATGCCGGTTATACCGGCTCATGCAGTGACCGCATTTCACTCTTACGCCGTACGAGCATGGCACAGCAGGTACAGCTGTGTCCACTCGTACGGCGTAAGTAGCTGGCACTCTAGGGGTTAATGTAGCTGTAGATAAGTTTAGGATTTTTCTTGCTCTTTTGCAATACTTTTTTCATTTTCAGTTTCAGCTAGCCTAATTGCTTGTTTTCAGATCTTATTACATTCTTTATATGTTTAAAATAAAGCATCTCACTTTAAACACTTTTAAAGCCTGCATCTTATTTCTCATTTCCCTGCTAACTTCTCTATTAAGCAACACTGGTTTTCATTTGCTCCTCTTGAACTTATTCTTCAATGGTATATATTGACACACATATTTATCTAAGAACATTTAAAAATAATTCCATCTTTATTGTTCATTTCTTTCTTTGAAGGTTATATCCCACTGAATGTCATTTAATACTGCTTTTAGCTTTGTAAAATTGAATACTTTTAGTTAAACCATTGCTAACAAGTGTTTCTTATAACAAATGTCAAAGTAATAACTATTTCCATTCTTTTTGAGATATACTACTGTATCTGTCTTACGGAAATTAATTTTAAAAGCAGCTTATCTGAAGAATTAAGATGTTTTGTAATTTTGGTTAAAAATTCTTGAAATACACTACAAACTATATATATATATAATGACTATGCATGATGTGTTCCATTTATTCCCCATAGGCATTTTTTTTACACATTGTAATTTGCCACTTTTCCTACTAAATTCCTGAACCTATTAACCCCTTAATATTTTTTCCTTTGTTTCTGACTATGCAAGTGCAGTGAGACAAGGCTAGGACTCAAATATCCATACAATATATGGTTCTATGGATGCCAGTGTAGTAGGACAAGGCTGGGGGTCAGTATGTGTAGTTCTTTATCTACATTAGGACAAAGCTAGGGGCCAGTATGTGTGGTTCTTTGTCTTCCAGTGCAGTGGGAAAAGACTGATGTTCATTAACTGTGATTCTATGACTACTGTGGATCAAGGTTGATCGACATTAAGCAGTGGCAAGCAACATGAGGCCCTCCAGCTGCTCTCAAACTACAGCTCCCTGAATGATGGGAGATCTATTCTGGCAGACCTCTGCCAGACAGTGCAGTGGTATAAGGCTGGAGGTCAGTATGTGTGGTTCTATGGCTACCACTGCAATGGGGAAAAATGCATATCCCAGTCGAAAAAATGGAAAAAAAATGCACTTTTCACTGGAATTCCCACTGATTCCCCATTTTTCACACACTTCTCTTTTTGGGTGAAGGTTTTCACAGATTTCGCTCAAGCCTAAAATTTAAACCTTTAAAGGGATAATAATGTTTAATTTTACACGTAGCTCAGAACGTTCCTCATTTGTAACAGTACTGTTGTGTGATTCACTTACTCTTCAAAACATGCTAGTTACACTGTAATAATATGTTGAAGTTGATCCCTTCTTCCCCTTTCTGTGATTGCAAACCACCTCCCTATAGATCTGAAAACCGGTCCCAGTAATGGACAGATCACATCAAGGCACAATCTTACCTCTTTCAGTATAAGGAAAACCCTGACGATGGAGGGCAGGTTTTTCCTAATACTGCATGAAGATTGTCCCTTGTTGTGATCCACTATTGGATCTGGGGCAAAAATGTTTACATCAGGGAAAGGGGTGGGAGTGATCAACTTCAACATATTGTACAGTGTAGCTAGCATGTTTTGAAGAGTAAGAGCATCACACACCAGTACTGTTATATGTGATGAGCATTCTGAGCTACATGCAAAAAGAAACATTACTATACCTTTAAGGACCAGCATTGTTTTGCAATAAGCTGAAAACTCCTCTGGTGCTTGAAGATTTTGTGTTTCTATTTAGGTTTTATATGTGTGCTTTTCTAGCTAAAGGAAACAGCAGAGATCTTACACAAACCTTCAGTACACATGTATGCAGACGACACCATACTCTATGCTAAAAACTCAAACATATCACACCTTGAAGCCATATTACAACATGATTTCTGCGTGGTTGAACTATGGATAGCAAGGAACATATTTTTCTTAAACACAAACAAAACTGTCACAATGATGTTTGACACAAAGCACAAACTGCGTAATCTCGGCAATACTCACCTATCCATTGCAATGGAGTCTAATCGTAAATTGGCCCCAGTGCACTCCTACAAATATCTTGGTATGAGGCTTGACCCCAACCTCACTTTTGGTCATCATATTGACAAATTAACTTCCAAGCTTTATCCCAAAATCAAGACACACATGTTTAAATCCCCTGGTTAGAAAACCTATTGTGCAATAGACTTGTGCACAGCCAAAATTTTCGATTTAATTCGAATTCGGCCAAAATTATTTATTTTTTTTGATTCGGAGGATCCTAATTTTGGACCGGCCCTATTCGAATCGGACGACATTCTAATCCATTCTGAATTATTTGGCTGAATTTAACATGGGTTAAATGATAGCAGTGCTCCTCCGTGCATGCTGCTATCATTCTTTCCAGACAGGTTGTGTAGATAGAAAAAGAACCATCCTAAAAAAGGACATTGTCTTACATTGCCAGTCTGTGCATGTCACCTCTACTCCAGCATGGGTTGCTGGTCACAATCCAAATTGCACATGTTCGAACATTGAAAACCCATGCCTGTCAAATTCAATGTAGCACATGGTCGATCATCGACAACCCATGCCTGTCTCATCCTACCACATAAGTGGTCAAACACAGACAAACTATACATGTGACATTCTATGTTAGTACATGGTTAAAGGTTTCATTTTCTCATACCAGCCTCCTACCCTATTTCCCTCTTTGGTACCCAAATTCCTCTGTCTCATTTTCCTACCCTGATTTACCCTCATGTCAGATCAGTCTATGTGTATGCATTAGTGTTTCATACTACGTCAAGAATAAACACATCAATGTTTGTTTAAACTGCAGTATGTGTGTCTAAATTAGTTTGTGTATTGAAAATACATTAATCTTGTGCTAAATCATCAACTCGTTTACCCAAAGAGTTGTCAGTAGGTTATGAACTTAACTACAAAGTGACCGGAATGTCCCACCAGTCACACCACCAGCAACACGTATATATGATCTCTGTATATCCATCTCCCTCCACCACTTTAGGCTGTAATCTTTCAAACAAAACACCCACTTTTCAGTGTTTCCTTCTACTAAGCAATCTTCAGCCTGTATTGTCCAAACCCTTAGCCACTTTCACCCTTTGAGTGCCAGAGCGGTATCCAACACATTGCTTTTCAATGTGTTGGTTAACTTTCTGACACTAAAAGAGTTAAGTAATTTGTTCACATACACCAAGGGCTGGCAAGAGTTCAACCAATAGGTCGACAACCATGCCCCATGGACCACTAATTCAAAATAAATTTCCCCCATCTTTGGCCATTTATTTTCCAGTTAGCTCCATGCTTGTGTCTTCCTAGCTATCACTATAAGTAGAGTAATGTTATGTACAGTATACATTGGAGTTGTAATTGGTTCACCCGGTAAAGTTGTCGCGTAGTAGTAATGTTCAAAAGAAACTGAATGAGTCGGGCCTGAAGCAGTCAGTTGCCTCCCCGGCATGATCACAGATTTCCACGCATAGTTTGTTGAACATCACAAACATATGTCTGTCACAGTCTAACCTGCACAATTTGTTGAACATAGCCAACCCGTCAGTCCCCACCCACCCTACATAGTCAAACACAAATGAAGCAAACATTACCAACCCATGCATGTCCCCGCATAGCTTGTCTAATAACCCATATCTGTCACTTCCTGCCCCTGCTTAGTTTGCAACATCACGTTGTATCTTCCTCGAATCGTATTGGATATATTGAGATGGCATCGCCTCGTCTCCTGCTTGTGTCCCGACCCGGACTGGCTGACCATTCTACTTCTCATCTCCTGTGTACCGACCCGGCTTGGCTGACGTTCCTGCTCAGTGTACCGATTTGGATTGGCTGATGTTCCTGCTCCGTGTACCGACTTGGATTGGCTGACGTTCCTGCTCCGTGTGAACCCGCTCGGTTGGGCTGCTGCCTTCTTGCATGCCCTTACCGGTCTCCAGTTGAGGGCGGTGATCCTTTCTCGCTGTCTGTGACAGCTGTACAGTTCTGGTCTCGGTTGCCTCTGTGTCGGCCGGTGACATTCCTATTGGCTTGTCTCACTATCCACTTCCGGTTGGTTGCCTCCCAGAGAGAGTTGCTCAGTTCCGTTACTGTCACGGCAGTTCTCAGTTTCCATTACTGCTACGGCAGTGTCCATGTCACTCAGTCTCCGTTACTGCTACAGCAGAGTGCAAATGGCCTAGTCTCCGTTACTGCTACGGCAGTGTCCCTGTGAGTCCATTATTGCCACGACAGAACCTCAGTTGCTCAGTCTCCGTTTATGCCACATCAGTATCCAAGGGCTTAGTCTCCGTTTATGCTACGGCAATCTCATGTTGCCTAGTATCCACTACTGCTACGGCAGCACTCTCGTGGCTTGGTCTCCGTTACTGCTACGGCAGTGCTCTAGTTGCCTGGTCTCCGTTACTGCTACAGCAGTGTCCATGTCACTCAGTCTCCGTTACTGCTATGGCAGTGTTTGCGTGGCCTAGTCGCTGTTACTGCTCCAGCAGTGCTCAAGTTGCTCAGCCTCCGTTACTGCTAAGGCAGTTCACCATTACCTGTTATGCTTATTCTTGGGCGTTACTCATATTTAAGCTCTCTACCGTAGGTGAGCTTCTTAACAGGCCTTACCACACATGAGACTGTTTACACTCGTTGACTGCTATTAACCCATGCAGTACCGATACACTGGGACTCTTTCAAGATCCTCCTGACCTGTGTCAGTATAATATGTTATGGAATCTATCCTTATACTGGACCTGTGTGGGCTTACCTATATATAACCTGTCTTGTGGCTGTACTATATTAAGTGTATATTACAGGACCTGCGAGGGTTTTTGTAATCGTAATTGTTTAATAAAACTGTGTTTTATCCAAGCCTACTGTGTCTGTGTGTCAAACAAACCGTTACAGTACGAAAGGGCCATGACCTCAGACAGTAAAGGATGATGGAAATGCACAAAACATCCATTGGAGGATGGATGTACATGAGCAGCGTTTGGACCAGTTGACACTGGCCATACAAACTATTCTTGAGCGCACGGCGCATCTCGACAAACCTGTTCAGAGTCAGGTGGTCCCCTCAGTTTCTACACCAGAGACTCAATCCATGACACCTGTGGCCTCGGTTAAATGGTTAACTGCCTCAGCTCTGTTACCACTCAGATACTATGGCGAACCCACACTCTGCAGGGGGTTTATTAATCAGTTGGAGATTTTTCTGGAACTAACCCCTCATGCCTTTCCTAATGACCGCAGTAAGGTGGGGTTCATGATATCTCTGTTGACTGCCAGATCCCTGGCATGGGCCAACCCCCTGTGGGAGAAAGCTAAACCCTGCACCAGGAACTTCAGGGAGTTTGTGCGTACTTTTCGGAGAGTATTTGAAGTTCCAGGTACAGCCTCCTCTGCTGCCAAACGACTGATGGAGGTTGGAACAACGACGCGCTGGTGGCAGCTTTTGCTGAGGGACTTGCTGACCTTATTAAGGATGAAATAGCAGCTAGAGAAGTGCCTAGTGATTTGGATGAATACATTGATTTCGCTATTTTGATTGATTCTCGCATCCGTGAGAGACTTATGGCTAAAGACCACAAGCTGCAGCCCAGTAATGTTGGGCAAACCAGTTTTAATGTCCCACCCATGCCTTCCTCGCCTCCCATGCCTCCTGAGCGAACACAGGAGACCAGTGAACCAATGCAGCTTGGGTTCACCAAATTATCTAAGGAGGAACGAGCACACTGCAGGAGGCAAGGGTTATGTCTGTACTGTGTCAAGGCTGGGCACCTATTGCATACCTGTCCCGTACTTCCAGGATACGAGCGCACCTAGGGTACCTTGGCGGACAGGCCCTAGGTGGTGGTCAGCAGTCCCTAGACCCTATTATGCAAAAACCCATGATCCAGGTGACATTTTCCTGGGCAGAACATTCGATGGAGTTTCTGGCCCTGGTTGATTCCAGCGCGGCCGGATACTTTATGGACAGTTCATTTTCTGCGCTACATCAGATTCTGTTGGTCAAGAGGGAATCTCCCTTAGCTATTGAGGCCATTGATGGCAGACTGTTAGAACCGGCTCAGATAACTATAGAAACTGTTCTGCTATCCATGACTATTGGGGCTCTCCACACTGAGAAACAGAGGTTTCAGATTATCCATTCTCCTTATCATGCGGTCATTCTGGGGTTTCCATGGTTACATTTGCATAATCCACAGTTTGACTGGCAGACTTGTGAGATCACGTCTTCGTCCAAGTACTGTATGGGGCATTGTGTGACTCATCCAATTAAGATCTTGTGTACCGCTCCCTCTGTGCCAGTGGAATATCACCAATTAGTGACGTTTTCAGTAAGGGAGAGGCTAGCACTTTGCCCCAGCATAGGGTGTATGATTGCGCTATTGATTTGCCTCCTGGCGCTGTGCCTCCTAGGGGTCACACGTACCCACTGTCGTGTGAGGAGAATCAGGTCATGGAGGAATATATATTGACGATGCCCTTAAAAGAGGGATTATTAGAAAATCTACCTCACCTGCAGGGGCTGGTTTCTTTTTTGTCAAAAAGAAGAATGGCGAGTTGAGGCCTTGTATTGATTACAGGGGACTGAAGAATGCCTACCCCATAACACTCATTACCGAACTATTTGACAAGTTAAAAGGTTCTTCCATTTTCACTAAGTTGGACCTACGGGCTGCATATAACCTGATCAGAATAAGAGCTGGGGACGAGTGGAAAACAGCATTTAATACGAGATCGTGGCATTATGAATATCTAGTCATGCCTTTTGGCCTTTGTAATTCACCCTCTGCACCCGCTGTGTAGTAGTCTAACTAGATGATATACTCATACCCTCGTCTAGCCTGTCTCAACACATCAAGGATGTGTCTGAAGTCTTGCTCAGATTACGCAAGAATAAACTATTTTGTAATATTGAGAAATACAAGTTTCACAGGTCCATGGTGCCTTTTTTGGGCTTCGTGATTTCTAGAGATGGTATTGCTATGGATCGGGACAAACTCGCAGCGGTATTACAATGGCCACGACCCCAAGGGTTAAAAGCTATTCAGCGCTTTCTTGGGTTTGCAAATTATTACAGGAAGTTTATCCAGAACTTTTCCCCTATTGTTAAACCTCTGTCTGACCTTACTCACAAGGGTGCTAACCCATCCCAATGGTCTGAGGCAGATGATCATGCTTTTGAGACACTGAAGTCCGCTTTCACATCTGCTCCTGTAGTGTTCCACCCCAACCCTTCCCTTCCATTCACTTTGGAGGTTGATGCCTCTGAGAATGGGGTAGGGGCAGTACTGTCACAGTGTCTGGTTGCCGGGGGTACTCTGAGACCATGTGGGTTCTTCTCTAAAAAACTGTCTAGTGCCCAGAGTCACTATGAGATTGGGGACAGAGAAATCCTGGCTATCATTCTCGCTCTGAAAGAATGGCATCACCTGCTGGAAGGTATGAGAACTCCTGTGTTAATTCTGACAGACCACAAAAATTTGACATCTTTCGGAAGCTAAAAGATTGTCCTCACGTCAGGCCAAATGGACCCTGTTTCTATCTCATTTTAATTTTATCGTATCTTACTTGCCGGGCTCCAAGGATGTCAGGGCTGATGCCCTGTCTAGGCAATTTGGGCCAGAGATGGATAAGGATGAGGTTCCTGTACCCATCATTCAGACTGATCGCATTCTGGCTACCCTACGTACTAGCATCACTTCACCACTGGGGGAGGAAATTCTGGCTGCACAGGCTACGGCGCCCCCAGATACCCCAGTGGGCAAGTGTTTTGTGGAGGAGCCATTTCGTACCCGCTTGCTTGAAACCTACCATTCATCTAAGGCTGCTGGGCATATTGGGAGGGATCAATTAATTTGATCTCTCTCACAATTATTTTGGTGGCCTTCCCTACGGGCCGACTGCTCTGCATTCACGGCAGCCTGTACCACCTGTGCTCGTGCCAAAATCCCTAGACACCTCCCAGTGGGCTTACTCTAAGCAGTACCGAATGGTGAACGACCTTGGTCCTACATATCCATTGATTTCTTGGGAGAACTGCCAGTGTCCAGGGGTTACTCTTTCATCCTTATGGTGGTTGATAGATTCTCTAAGATGGCTCACTTCGTGCCCCTTCCTGGCATTCCCTCAGGCCAGGAGCTTGCAGTTGTCTTTGCGAAAGAGGTGTCCCGGTTGCATGGGGTACCGAGAGTTCTAGTGTCTGACCATGGGAGTCAATTTGTATCCTGATTTTGGAGAGCATTTTGTAACCAGATGGGCACTCAGCCGTCCTTTTCGTCTGCCTACCATCCCCAAACCAATGGAGCCGCTTAGAGTGCCAGTCAAGGATTGGAGCAATTCTTGCGCTGTTTTGTGTCCAATCATCACGATAATTGGGCAGACCTGTTGCCATGGGCAGAGTTCGCTAGGAACTGTGCAGTTAATTCATCGTCCGGGAGCTCTCTGTTTCTCATCAACTACAGGTTTCAGCCCTGTTTTCTCCCGGACTCATTCCAGTCGCAGCAGATTCCAGCTCTGGACGAACATATCGAGCAACTCCGCTCCACTTGGGCACAGGTTCAGAGGGCCCTCAGTCATTTGTTCCAGCGTCATCAGTGCCACGCTAACCGTAGACGGCTGCCAGCGGTCTCCTTTCAGGTTGGGGACAGGGTATGGCTTTCCTCCAGAAATCTCAATTTGCAAGTTCCGTGTGATAAGTTGGCTCCCCGGTTTATTGGTCCTTTCAAGGTGATCCGCAAAGTTATTCCCATTTTGTATGCCTTGGATCTCCCATCGTCTATGCGCATTCACAATTTGTTCCATGTATCCCTGCTGAAACCTCTGGTATGCAACCGTTACACTACCACTCCTGTGGTTCCCGGTCCTGTGGAGGTTCAGGGTCAGGAGGAGTACGAAGTCCAAAGCATCATTGATTCACGCAGATTTAGAGGAAAATTGCAATATTTGGTCCATTGGAAGGGCTATGGCCCTTAGGAACGTTCCTGGGTTGATCAGAATGATCTTCATGCTCTTAGATTGCTGCGCAATTTTCGCTCCAAATATCCACAGAAATGAGGTCCCTCTTCTAGGAGAGGGGGGTACTATCACAGTGCCCGTGTTCTTTCAGTGACAATCTGTCAGTCTACACTCCTGCTCTACTCCTATTGGCTATACTGTGATTGCCCCGCCCAGTATTGCCTTTAAATACTGGGTTCTTCCTCATTACATAATTTATGTCTCATTAGGAGACACAACTCCTATTGGGTGATTCAATAGGGACTTTACTGCTCCCATTGGGTGATTCAGTGGGGGCATATTTATCATACAGGGAGTTGTGCCGCCCCCTCCAGTCCGCCCACCACTAACCAACTGACAAAAAAAAAATATAGCTGCCACTCACTCCTGAAGTAAGGGATATCAATAACTTCTCCTGGTACACACACACTCTCACTCAGGATCATGACCCCACAAACACACTGTTTCACCTCCCATAGATAACTGTAACCCTCCATACACTCTGTTTCACCTCCCACAGATAACTGTAACCCTCCATACACTCTGTGTCACTTCCCACAGATAACTGTAACCCTCCACACACTCTGTGTCACCTCCCACAGATAATTGTAACCCTCCATACACTCTGTTTCAGTACAAGGGTGTAATGTTTCTATAAAATACAAACTCAGGGATAAACTTAATAGCAAATCTTTTATTGAACTCTTTGCATCTCTTCAGTCACCTCACTGTCTGTTTTCAACTGTCACTCCTCCACTTCCTGCTTCCTGATTCCCGCCCTTTCTCCTTAAAGGCAGAGAGATGCTTTTGTTATGGTTCAGTACACTCAGAAACAGTAGATGTTGGTAAAAAACACAATTTTATTTAAAGCACACAAGGAATAAAGTAACCCTCATGGGTCCAGCATATAGCAGTAAATAACTGACACAGGACAGGTTACATTAGCAAATTTAACCCACACGGGTCCAGTATGTACAACAGAATACAATACTGACACAGGTCAGGTAAATTATGATTGATACAGTGTAAGAGAGTTCAGAGATACCAGTGGAGCCACTGACTCAGTTTGCCCAGATAAGAGGAGGCCCAATGTCACCTAGGCAGAGATAGCGACAGTGACAGGATGTCAGCAGGCAAGGATGAGAGCAGGCAAGGATCACCTGAGCGGAAGGTAGCAATGGTGTAACCCCACCTGAGGCTACAACAGAGTGAGTCCGTGTACCACCGTGTACCCGTGCCACCCCCGGAGGGGTTAATGAAAGCTATGGTCTGAATGTGGAAGGCAAACGGAAGCGCCCAACTGAACCTAGGAGCGGAAGACCAAGCGATCGAGTGTACCGGTAGGGAGGATGACAGTGGTGGAACAAGTAGCGGCACAAGGCACCACCACAGGAGGGGTTTATGAAAGCTATGGTCTGAATACGGAAGGCAACCGGATGCACCCAACGGAACCCAAGAGTGAAAGACCAAGCAATCAAGTGAACGGTGTGGAGGATAACTGGCACAATGAAACTCAAACCCACGGACTGAACTACAGGCGGTAACGGAGTACCGTAGCTCTGTGGTGCACAATAACATGAGCGACAGGCGGGTGAGGAAGGAGCAGGAACTTCAGCCAAACTGATTTGGTACACGGAGCAGGAACGTCAGCCAAGCTGGGTCAGTACACAGAGCAGGGTCGTCGGTCTCGCCGGGTCGGTACACGGAGCAGGAACATCAGCCAGGCCGGGTCAGAACAGGAAGCAGGAACGTCAGCCAATCCGAATCGGTATACAGAAGCAGGAACAGTAATGAACAGCGTAGTCAGGCAGTCCGGGTCAAACACTGGTATCAAGGGCTAGGCATCAGGTACTCCACAAAAGGGCAACCCACAAGTGATAGCCCAGAGTATATAAAGGCTGTATCACGGTGCCCGTGTGTCAGAACCACAGGGAGGAAGCCGCTCACCTCCCGTGTGTTCAGCCGCGTCGCGCCGTCCTCAGTCCTCCGGTTGCCAGGGGTGATGCGGCTGGCTGCCCTGGCAACGAGTGTGCGTACGGCCGCACAATGAAAAGTGACGTGCGCACCTCGGGTGACGTCATCGGCAGCCGACCCGGAACTGGGGATGGCTGCGCACCGGCGTTCCAGGACATCCACGCTGGAACACAGGTGAGTGTGGGGGTGGTGCTACTCCTGGTGAGTACTAGACAGGCCCCTATATAAACCTGGTATGCCCCTTACTCGTGGCTCAGTTGTTTGTTGCCCATACCTGGACTAGTCTCTGAGCTCCTGATTTCTGTGATTCCTTGCTTGGCTTCCTGGTTACTCCTGACCTCTGGCATCCCTGACCTCTGCTTGGCTACCTGACTATTCTGATCTCTGGCATCCCTGACCTCTGCTTGGCTACCTGACTATCCTGATCTCTGGCATCCCTGACCTCTGCTTGGCTACCTGACTATCCTGATCTCTGGCATCCCTGACCTCTGTTTGGCTACCTGACTATCCTGATCTCTGGCATTCCGGACCTCTGCTTGGCTACCTGACTATCCTGGTCTCTGGCATCCCTGACCATTGCTTGGCTACCTGACTATCCTGAACTCTGGCCTCCCTGACCTCTGCCTGGCTACCTGAATTACTCTGTCCTCAGGCTACCTGAAATTATCATCTGGCTATCTCACCACCTACCTCTGGACACCAGAATCTTCAAAAGACTTGCCTCTCAAGCCACGGCTGGCCTTCTACTCCTCTTCCATCTTCAGTAGCCCTTGTGTTGTGGCCCACACTCCAGCAGGTCTGTTCCTCCAGCCTCCTGGTTAGTGGCGCACGTACACGGGTGTGCTCATCCCTGCTCCTGGGCTCCAGAACAAGAACCTCCTGACACCGTGACTGCTGCCTTTACATGTCAGTTACCTGTAGGGGGCTCTCCATTGGCTGCTTGCCTTCAACCCACCCTGCATTGTCTATTTAGACTGAGCTTAAGCACCCTTTGGTTGCCCTTTCGTGTTGTTTGCACCTGCATTGAGTTCTTGAGCTTCCTGGGCCTTGTCACTGTTCCTGCTTGCCTGTGGTCATCCAGTTCCTGCTTCCTAGTCGCCTGGTTCCTGCATCCGTTCCTGATCCGGTTGGAGTTGCTGTACCTGTTGCTGTTCCCTGCTACCGTTCCAGATCCGGTTGACCATCTGCAGAGCTGTCCCTCTTCATCCTCGGCTGGGTTCCTGCTGTATCATCTACCGGGTGCCTGTCTCATCCTGTGGACTGGGTGACATTTTCATTCATTTGCTGGTTCCCCAGTACACGGGTACTGGTTCGCTCCACTGCAACCGGCTGCTGATGCACCGGTAGTGTCATTGGTTATTCCGGTACGCGGGTACTGGTTCGTTCCACTGTAACCGGCTGCTGATGCACCGGTAGAGTTACTGCTTACTCCAGTACGTGGGTACTGGTTTGCTCCACTGTAACCAGCTGCTGTTGCACCAGTAGAGTCTCTGCTTACTCCAGTACGCGGGTACTGGTTCGCTCCACTGTAACCGGCTGCTTTTGCACCGGTAGAGTCCTTGGTTATTCCGGTACACGGGTACTGGTTCGTTCCACTGTAACCGGCTGCTGATGCACCGGTAGAGTTACTGCTTACTCCAGTACATGGGTACTGGTTTGCTCCACTGTAACCAGCTGCTGTTGCACCAGTAGAGTCTCTGCTTACTCCAGTACGCGGGTACTGGTTCGCTCCACTGTAACCAGCTGCTGTTGCACCGGTAGAGTCACTGGTTATTCTGGTACGCGGGTACTGGTTCGCTCCATTGTAACCGGCTGCTGATGCACCGGTAGAGTCACTGTTTACTTCAGTACGCGGGTACTGGTTCACTCCACTGTAACCGGCTACTGTTGCACCGGTAGAGTCATTGGTTATTCCGGTACGCGGGTACTGGTTCGCTCCACTATACCAGCTGCTGTGCACCGGTAGGGACTTTGGTTATCCCGGTACGCGGGTACTGGTATGCTCCACTTATCGGAGGCTGTTCAGTCCTAGACAGCCCGACAGATTGAAGGTTTCCAACAGTACGAGGGTACTGGTTCGCTCCCTGTTTTAACCGGTAGCTAATTGCACAATCTAACAGTACCGGTTGTGACTGTGGTACGCTGCTTGTATTTGTTCCATTCATGTGTGGCTGGTAGTCTACTCCGTCTGTGTATCCAGTGGGCCTTGCTTGTCATCTGAGGTGACTGGTGTCTCCACCTAGCTAGTCACCTCGGCCACCTATGCTGCCACCATTGTCAGCAGCCTAGGCTGCCTTGCCCGGTATTGGTAAGGCCGGTAGAACCTGATCGTTTCCATTCCTCCTTGGGTTGCCTTACCCGGTATTGGCAAGGCCGGTAAATCCTCATTACTCTCAGTCTCAGTTCTTGGCTTCCTTGCCCGGTATATTGGCAGGGCCGGTAGAGCCTTCACTACTCGTGGTACCTGTCTCCAGGCTGCTTTGCCCGGTATATTGGCAAGGCCGGTAGAGCCTCTTCTTCATTGCACTAGTCTCCAGGCTGCCCTGCCCGGTATATTGGTAAGGCCGGTAGAACCTGTTACCATCTTGTGCCAACTAAGGTTGCCTTACCTGGTATTGGTAGGGCCGGTAGAGCCTGTATCTCATCCCATGTATCAGTACTATGCTACTATGTAAATCGCTCTATATATATTGTATGTGTATGCTACCCAATAGGGTTTTCTTTAACTTTTCAATAAAGTTGTGTTTTTACCTAACTCTGTGTCTGAGTCATAACAAAGCGTGACAGTATGAAAGTGCCATGACCTAAGATAGTAAGAGCGATGGTAATACACAGAACATCCATTGGAGGATGGATGTACATGAGCAATGCCTGGATCAGCTAGCGGTAGCGATCCAAACTATTCTTGAACGCACTGTACTCTCAGATAAGTCTGTTCTGAGTCCGGTGGTCTCCCCAGGTCAGACACCGGAGAACTATACCATGCCCTCAGGGGCTGCAGTTAAGGGGTTAACCGCTACAGCCCCGTTGCCACTCAGATATGATGGTGATCCGAACCTGTGCAGAGGGTTTATCAACCAACTTGAAATATTTATGGAACTGACTGCGCATTCCTTTCCCAGTGACTGCAGCAAAGTTGGGTTTATGATATCCCTCCTGACTGGTAGAGCCCTGGCATGGGCCAATCCCTTATGGGAAAGTGCAAAGCCTTGCACAAAGAGTTTCAAGGAATTTGTGCAGTCTTTTCGGAGAGTTACGGGAATCTGGTGAACCTATGTGTTGAGTACCCCTCTGGCACTCAAAGGTTTAAGTAAGGAGGAGTTACTGCTCCCATTGGGTGATTCAACGGGGGAGTGATTTAAATCATGCAGAGAGTTGGCCTGCCCCCACTATCCAGCCTGCCCACCACTATCCAAGTAACTGAAAAAACAAAATGGCTGCCACTCAGTCCTACACCACAGACACAAACACATCAGACAAAAAACACACACACTCACACACACACTCAATCACACACACACTCTCACACACACTCAATCATTCACACTCGCACTCTCTCACATATACTCATTCTCACACATACTCATTCTCACACACTCATTCTCACATACTCATTCTCACACACACTCACTCTCACACACTCGCACTCCATCACACACTCGCACTCCATCACACACTCTCACAAACACACTCGCACTCCATCACACTCTCACACACACACTCTCACACACACACTGTCACACACACACTCTCACACACACACTCTATCACACACACACTCAATCATACACACTTACAATAATTCACACTCTCACTCACACACACTCTCTCACACACACTCTCTCACACACTCAATCTCAGACGCTTAATCTCACACACTCACACTCTCACTCACACTCTCACATGCTCAAATTCACACTCTCACATACACACTCACTCAATCACACTCTCTCACTTACTCTCACTCAATCACACACACTCACTCACACTCACACTCTCTCACTTACTCTCACTCAATCATACACACTCGCTAACACACTCACTCAATCAGTCACAAGCAATCACACCCCAGGAGCCAGCACAATCCACCTTCCACCATAGTCTCACTCACACTCACTCACACCCCGGGAGCCAGCACAATCCACCTTCCATAGTATGTGCAATTACCACATGCATTTCAACTATATGAATGAATGCCACAGTGGAGGCATAAGTACAAACACAAACTCATTACAATGACACACTTCTGTGTGTGCCTGTGTGTTCCTCACTGTGTGTGTGTTGCATGTCTGTATCCCACTGTATGTGTCTGCATGTTGTGGATTGCATGTATATATGTATGACTGTGTCGCTCTTTATGCATCTCAGTGCATGCATGTGCATTTGCGTGTGTGTCTCTGTGTGTGTTTGTCTTGCATCCGTGTGTGCATTAATTCCTTATATAGCCTGACGGGCAGCGCCGTCCCACATTGCTAGTATATATATATGTAGGAAACCAGTGTCCCCTCTCGCTGAGGATGGTAACAACGTAACGCTGGCTCTTGAGCCAAAGGCTACTGCAGAGTGGAATATGCACAACCCTACCTGGACGATCCCGGCACGCAAAGGGTCAATAGGTAGCACCCTGTGCAATACTGCAACTCTCAAAGGGAGTGAGCCCAGTGCTGTAAGGGAGGTGGACACAGAGAGCTCAGAGTAACACAGTCAGTGCTATGAACACTGTACCGGTACGTTGCGTGTGCACACCGCCAAAGGCAGTTAAGAGAGTAGCTACAGCACAAATGCTTAGCCAACGGTCGACAGAGTGATAGCGCAATGCGGCGCAACCGACTAGCGTAATGGCAAAGTCACAGCAAGTATAGCTGGAGCAAACGGAGGCAACCAAGTGGTAGGCTAGGTACGGATGGCAACAGAGCATCAATACGTTAGACACATACGGTAACGGAATAGGTACACAGCCACGTACGGTCAGTAGCGGAGCGGGTTCTCAGCCAGATACGGTCAGCAATGGAGTGGATTCTCAGCCAGATACGGCCAGCAACGGAGCGGGTTCTCAGCCAGATAAGGTCAACAACAGAGCAGGTTCTCAGCCAGATACAGTCAGTAACGGAAGCTGGACCTCAGCCAGATACGATCAGCAACGGAGCGGATTCTCAGCCAGATACAGTCAGTAACGGAATCGGGTCCTCGGCCAGATACGGTCAGCAACGGAGCGGGTTCTCAGCCAGATACAGTCAACAACGGAACAGCAGTAGTACAGTACACTCAGGAACGTCGTCAGGCATGCCAGGTCATACACGATCAGCAATAATGGAGCAAAAGTCAGGAACTAGTACACCACGAAAGGGCACCATAGTGTAGACATGACAGAGGTTATAAAGGCTATCACTGGGCGGCGACAAAGATACTTGGACAATTAGAATGAGGTATGGAAATAGAAGAATCAGAATGTCGCCGTTTGCAGCCAGGAGCACGGGCACCGTGATAGAGCCACAGCTCAGCACCAGACTGGATGGTCAGACAAGCCAGGTCATATACAGAGCCCAAGGTAACAGAATTGCTTTGTACAACAATGCAAGGGCAACTGAGTCAGGACTCAGTCTGCCCTTTAAACCCCATCACAGGAAGTAGGAAGGAGGAGCCCACAGAAGGCCTAGACTAACAAATGATGCATCTCTTCGATGCGTCCGTGTATGGCGTCAATACAGCGACACACAAGCAATACTACCATCCAGCCTGAGGCCATGGACGGTTACTGACACCAACAAGTGTGCACAGACCCGGGCCATGGAGAGATGCCTGGAACTCAGTAGAAGCTCCAAGATGGAGGAAACTTCTCCAGTGTCGCCTGGAGCATGTTGGAAATTAGGTACGCTAACAATTTGTTGTGTTACCCTCTGGCACTCAAAGGGTTAAATATCTACCACTGAGCAGATAGGTGTGCAATGTATGGTAAAGCACTGCAAATCCCACATATCTGCTCTGTGTAACTTAATCCTTTGTAATGCAATGTCCAAGTGTGTGTGCTGTAATGTAGTACTTTGTTATGCAATGTCCATGCGTGTATGTAATGTAATGTAGTACAGTTTGTTATTCAACGTCCATGCGTATGTGCACTGTAACATGGTGTACTCTTCTCAATACAGATGACCCTGATGGAGTACCTAGCTCTGGCAGGGAGGGGGAAGAATTCTTCACCCCGAATCTGCAGCCGGTCACTGCCACTGCTCTTGCCAGTGTGGAGGAAGAGGTGGCTGCTGGTAAGTTGTTTTTAAGATGTCTCCCTCATGTACAAACGTGTTTTTAGTCATGTTAAATTGCTCCATATGTGTATTAGCAACCCCAGCTTGCTTTAGTCATATCTAGTTTATATAAATATTGCATTGCCACAGAGGTGAGCAGCAGTGTATTGCTAAGCTATGCTTTGCTCACCTTTCTGGCACTCCAAGGCAGGGCCAGACTGGCCTACCAGTATACCTGAAACATTTCTGGTAGGCCACCTGCACTGGGCTTCCCTGGGGCTGCTTCAAAATCAAGAAGCAGTCCGTGGCCACGGTCCTGTCACCTTGCGGTCGCGGATTGCTTCTTGATTGCAGGAGCGCTGGCCGCAACCACAAGGTGACAGGACCGCGGCCGGGAGATGTGAAGGGCCCCGCAACATGTTGAGGTCTGTGCCTTCTTCGGCACAGACCTGTAGCAGCGGAGCTCCCTCGTCTGATCTTTAGTAATGTCAAGCGCTGGGAGATGACATCATCTCCCAGCACTCTGCATTACTGAAGAGAAGACCATGAGGTAGCAACAGCAGTAAAGAGGTCTGTGCAGAAGGAGGCACAGACCTCTCATGCCACACCGCTGGACCACCAGGGAGGTAGGAAATGGACACGGGGGGGCAATGTGGAGACTGAGTGAAATATGGAGGTCACCCTGTGATGTCAGACTCAGAGTGAAGAAGAGCACTGCGTCTGCACACCGGGTCGGCCACAATCCAATGATATGGGGATGGTAAGCAATTTTTTCCAGTGCTGGTTTTTATTCCCAGTCTGGCCCTGCTCCAAGGGTTAAATATCCCACTACTGCACATATGGGGCATATGTAAGAAATGTTTGTCATGCTCCTGCCATTCACATGATGACATTGTAGGCATGATGGACATATCAAGGTGCCCATGCTCCTCTTGCAACATTCTGTCAGTGTACACTTTGCTTCACTCCTATTGGCTATACTGTGCTTGTCCCGCCCAGTATGGCCTTTATATGATGGGTTCTGGCACCTCTCTGGGGCCCTTTCGTGGTGGTCCTGTACCAGTGCTTGTTCCTGCTCTCAGTATTCCCAGTGTATCGACCCAGCCTGCCTGACTACTCTGCATCTCGTCTCCTGCCTGTGAACCGACCCAGACAGCCTGACCATTCTTCTTCTCCTGCTCCTGTGCATCGACCCGGCTTGGCTGACGTTCCTGCTCAATGTACCGACCCCGGCTTGGCTGATGTTCCTGGTCCGTGTACCGACCCGGCTTGGCTGACGTTCCTGCTCAGTGAATCGACCCGGCTTGGCTGACGTTCCTGCTCTGGCTGCCTCTGTGTCACCTTGGCTACATTCCTATTGGTTAGGCATTCGTGACGCTCCCGGTTGGTTGCGACCTCAGGGCGAGTTGCTCAGTCCGTTCCTGTCATGCCAGTGCTCAGTTGTGTATTCTCCCTTACTGCTACGGCAGTGTGCAAGTGGCCTAGTCTCCGTTACTGGTATAGCAGTGTGCAAGTGGCTTTGTCTCCGTTACTGCTCCTGCAGAGTGCAAGTGGCCTAGTCTCTATCTACTGCTACGGCAGTGTGCAAGTGGCCTTGTCTCCGTTACTGCTACGGGAGTGTGCAAGTGGCCTAGTCTCTGTTACTGCTCCTGCAGAGTGCCAGCGGCCTAGTCTCCGTTTACTGCTACGGCAGTGTGCATGTGGCCTAGTCTCCTTCGCTGCTCCGGCAGAGTGCTAGTGGGCTATCTCCGTTTACTGCTATGGCAGAATGCAAGTTGCCTGGTCTCCGTTACTGTTACGGCAGTGTTCTATGTTGCTCAGTGTAACAGGATCCTAAGTCCTCAGATTGACTTAGCCTGCTATGCCGGGTCTCTCTCTTGTAGGGGCCGCCAGGGAAGGGTGATGTCTCCGGTGCTCCGCTCCAGCTATCCCAGGATGGGGGTCAAAAGAAGACCCTTGATACCACCCCAAACGAACGACACAGCACGCCAGTCAGGTTCCAAAACTGAACACACTTTATTTTGGCTGAATTCAGCTCTTTTAAGCAGAGTTAATTGCATCAAGTCAAACACTTAACAAAAGGGCACAAAACATTCTATAATTAAATTAACATGATTAAATTTAGCAACAATGGGCACACAATGTCACAAAGGGCTGAACTTCATGGATAAGGGACAGGGGTAAACATGGAAACAATGGGAACTCAGACTCAGTGGAGCCTCTGCATTTTGGCCACTTTGGTGAAAGTCAGGTCTTTTTTGTGAACCAAGTGAACCTCCATAGTAACGGCCTAGGGTCCGTTACATCACCCCCCCTTTCGGGCATCCAAGTCCTTCACTCCGTTTTCAGAGAAGGGCTTGGGATTTCCAATCTGGAAAAACCCCGTAGTACTCCTAGCTGTTTAGATGTCCTCCTGACGTGATAATCCGTCAGCGTTGCTGTTCTGTTTGCCAGACCGGTATTGAACCGTGAAAGTGTAGGGCTGTAAAGCTAAACTCCATCGCAGCAAGCGCCCATTATCCCCAGATGTTCTATTCAGCCATACAAGGGGGTTATGGTCCGTGAGTACTGTGAATTCTCGGCCATATAGGTAGGGCTGAAACCGCTTTATAGCCCAAACTAGTGCCAAACATTCTTTTTCAATGGCGGAGTATCCCACTTCTCGGTCCAGGAGCTTGCGACTTTGAAATGCGATAGGATGCTCAGCCCCTGTGGCGTCCATTTGACTTAGCACTGCTCCCAACCCGACGTTTGAGGCATCTGTATGGACCAGAAAGGGTTGGTTAAAGTTGGGAGCAGTGAGGACAGGACCTTTGCCTAGCGCAGTCTTGAGGGCTTCGAATGCTTGGGTGCAGTCAGGGGTCCAATTTACTACCCGGGGCAGGGCTTTTTTGGTGAGATCAGTCAGGGGTTTCGCCAGGTCACTGTACCTGGGGACAAACCGACGGTAGTAGCCCGAGGTTCCCAGGAACGCGAGGACCTGTTTTTTGGTCTGGGGCTGAGGCCAGTTTACAATGGCCTCGATTTTGGCCGGTTCAGGTCTCTGACACCCGCTACCTACCCTGTGGCCAAGATATTGAACCTCCCCCATCCCAAACTGACATTTGTCGGGCCGTATGGTCAACCCTGCCTGCTGTATGCGCCCCAAGATTGCCTCCACATGCAACAAGTGCTCCTCCCAGGACTCACTAAAGATCGCTATATCATCTAGATAAGCGCAAGCAAATTCCTGTGCCCCCGTCAGCAAGTGATCCACCAGCCTTTGGAAGGTGGCGGGCGCATTCCTCATCCCGAATGGCATGACCGTGAATTGGTACAGGCCAAATGGGGTGATGAAGGCAGATTTGGCCACTGCCTCCGGAGCCATGGGAATTTGCCAGTACCCTTTGCTTAAGTCTAGGGTGGTGACGAAGCGAGCTCCAGCAAGTTTATCCAGGAGGTCGTCTACCCGGGGCATGGGATAAGCGTCGGTTATTGTCTTATCATTGAGTCGCCGGTAGTCCACACAGAAACGTGTGGTGCCATCCTTTTTGGGGACCAGGACTACCGGAGAAGCCCAAGGACTGTCTGACTCCTCAATGACTCCTAGGTCCTGCATTTCCCTAAGTTCCTTCTGAATAGAGGCTTTGACAGCCTCGGGTACCTGGTAAGCGGGTTGCCGGAGCGGTGTCTGTGTTAAGGTTTCCACCTTATGCTCTGTTAGGGTCGTGCGACCCGGTAAAGCCGAGAAGAGATTGGGCCACCGGGTGACAATACTGTGCAGTTGTACCCGCTGCTCCGGGGTAAGATGGGCCCCTAGGGGCACCGGGCTGAGTGGAACCGTACTGTGGGTGCCCGCTAATAAGTCCGGCAATTCCCTATCTTCAGTTTCCTGACTGGCCAAGGTGCATATGGCCAGAATCTCCTCAGGCCGCTCCTCATATGCTTTCAGAGCATTAATGTGACAGACCCGCCTGTCCTTCAACTGGGGTCCCTTGGCTATTAGGTAGGTGGTTTCCCCTTGACGATCTACTATCTGGTAGGGACCTTCCCAGGCTGTCTGAAGTTTATTTTGGCGGACCGGCCGCAGGGCCAGTACCTTCTGCCCTACGATAAATTCCCTGTCCTGGGTTTGCCTATTGTAGTACTGTTGCTGGCGGGTCTGGGCGGTTTGGAGGTTCTGTCGGGCCATGCCCATCAGAGTCTCCAAGTGCTCCCGGAGCTCCAACACATATGTTACTGCGGGAGTTTCCTCTGCCTCACACTTCCCTTCCCAGTATTCCCGGAGGATATTCAGGGGTCCTCAAACTCGTCTCCCAAAGAGTAGTTCAAAGGGAGAAAAGCCCGTGGACTCCTGTGGCACCTCTCGGTAGGCAAAGAGGAGATGAGGCAGATACTGCTCCCAATCTCGGTGGGAGTCCGTAAAGGCTCTGAGCATTTGCTTCAGGGTTCCATTGAACCATTCGCAAAGCCCATTAGTCTGGGGATGGTATGCTGTGGTGTGGAGTGCTTTAACTCCGCACAACTTCCATACCTGCTGCAGTAATTCAGACGTGAACTGAGTGCTCTGATCTGATAATATCTCCTGGGGGAACCCAACCCGGGTGAAGATTTTAATCAGTGCGTCTGCTACAGATTCTGTGGTGATGTTGGCCAGGGCAACTGCCTCAGGGTACCGAGTGGCGAAGTCCACTACTGTTAGTATGAATTTTTTCCCCGAGCGGCTGCACCTGGCCAAGGGTCCCACAATATCCACAGCCACGCGCTGGAAAGGAACCCCGATGATGGGAAGAGACTGTAAAGGTGCCCGGGGGCGGTCTCCACGCTTGCCGACCCGCTGACAAAGGTCACAGGTCCGGCAGAACGTGCTAACATTTTTAGACAGTTGGGGCCAGTAAAAAGCTCTGGTGAGCCGCTGTTCTGTACGCTTGGCTCCGAGGTGACCGGCCAGCGGCACCTCATGAGCCAGTGACAGCAAGGCGGCTCGGTGAGCCGCAGGGACAAGTAATTGTTTTTTGAGAACCTCTTTCTGTCCCTGTCCCATGGACCTAGTCTGCCTATATAACAGTCCATTGTCCCAGCTAAAAACTTCCCCATTAGGGCCAGTCCTCCCCGTGTCGGCCTGTTCCCTGTACCCCTGTAGTGTGGGATCTGTCTGTAGGGCCGTCCGGAACTCGTCTGGGGGAACCCACTGGAAGGGCCGGTCATCGGGTCTGGGGCTAGGTGGAGTAGTCGGGGGGCTTACCACTGCTTGTCTGGTTTGTGAGCGGGTGACGGCCTGGCAATCCTCCGGTCGTGGGTCGGTAAATTGGCTCTCCAACCGGCCCAAGTCGTTGCCCAATAGTACATCCGCCGGCAATCTAGGCATCACCCCAACATTTTTGTATCCTTGTCCACTACCCCAGTCCAGGTGTACTCGGGCCATAGGTAAGCGATATATTTTCCCACCCGCTACGCGGACTTCCACAACCTGGTCCGTGCGGTGGCGGGGTAATAAGCATCCGGGTTGCACCAAGGTGAGTGTGGCCCCGGAATCCCTTAGTCCTTCCGTGGGATAGCCATCCACTTTAATGGGCTGCATATGATGGCTTCTATTGTCGGAGGGCCCCTCCCGAGCGAGGGCAACTTCATGGTAATAGCCCCATGGTGACCGATCTGTGGGGCCCCGCACAACTTCCTGGGGAGAAGGCCAAACTGACTCGGTGTCCACTGCTTCACTGACACAGTGAATTGGTCTGGGAGCCCCTCTCATTTGGGAGGGCTGAGAGTTCCACCTGGAAGAACCACCCGGGGGTCTTTGCACAGTCCGGTTCTGGGGGCAGTTGGGACGCAGGTGACCATACTGCTGGCATTGATAGCACCGAGGATTGGAGTTGGACCCAGGCTGGAAGTAACTTGTGTCCCGTGTGGGAACCGAGATAGCCGTCCGAGTGGCAGGAGCTGGGGTTCCGGCCGAGCGGGTACTACTTGATCCCGGGGTCCCCAGAAGGGTGTTTCCTCGAGGGCTTCGCCGTCTAGATTCTTCAAATTTGTCGGCCAATTCTGCGGCCGTGGTAACCGTGCGGGGTGCTTGATCATGGACCCAATCCCGCACCTCCGGGGTAACTTGATAGAAAAATTGTTCCAACAGAATTTGCTGACAACAGTCTTCCCAGGTCCTGGCCCCTGCCCCTTGCAACCAGCTACGGCATGCCCGTTCCATTTTGTATACCCACTCCGTGTGGGTTTCTTTAGGTTGGCGGCTTCCTTCCCTGAATTGCCTCCGGTATGCATCAGGGGTCACTGCATACCTTTGGAGCAGTCTTCGCTTTACGTCGGGGTAATCGGTAATCCAAGCATCTGGTATGGCACGATATGCATCCGCAGCCCTCCCCGTGAGCTTGCCTGCTAGGATTGGGACCCAGTCCTGGCGATTAACCTGGATCACTTGGCATTGTCGCTCAAAGTCCCTTAAAAACCCATCAATGTCCCCTCCTGCATGGTCAAAAGTTTTAAATAGTTGATGGGGGAGGCGACGGTGGTGATCCGATGAGTCCATTCTGGAGTCATTGCTGTGACTGGGGGGCCCTGAACGATTTTGGGATAACTCCTCCAGGTACTCCTTTTCCACAGCAAGAATTGTCCTTATCCTAAAGTCAGGCGATGGGTCTGGGCCAGCCAGCGCCAATCTGTCGGCCACCCGCTGATTCACAATATTTGAGGTAGCTGGCACGGGTTGAATCGGTGGCGGAGATCCTACTGCATTGGAAGGGTTACTGTAGGAATCATCCTGGGGCAAATCTGTAACCCTGGCCCGATCCACGATCTCCTCATCCATAGCTTGGAGGAGATTTATTAATTCACCTTTTTTCAGTCCCCTGGCGTCTCGTCCGCGTTCCACTGCCATAATTTGGAGCTCAGCCACCGAGCGCTGCCTGTAAACATCGGCCATCGCACCCCCTTGACTTCCAACAGTGTTCCGTATCCCTCAGAATGGCGAGCAAGATGGTCCCCCTGCTGGGATGGCCTCCGTTATGTTGCTGGGACCGGGGTCAAGCCTGTGGCTGTATCTCCCCCTGGATGCTGGTCCCAGTTGCAGTTCTCTGTGAAAAAGTAAGATCCCGTCGCTTGCCACCAGTGTAACAGGATCCTAAGTCCTCAGATTGACTAAGTCCTGCTATGCCGGGTCTCTCTCTTGTAGGGGCCGCCAGGGAAGGGTGATGTCTCCGGTGCTCCGCTCCAGCTATCCCAGGATGGGGGTCAAAAGAAGACCCTTGATACCACCCCAAACGAACGACACAGCACGCCAGTCAGGTTCCAAAACTGAACACACTTTATTTTGGCTGAATTCAGCTCTTTTAAGCAGAGTTAATTGCATCAAGTCAAACACTTAACAAAAGGGCACAAAACATTCTATAATTAAATTAACATGATTAAATTTAGCAACAATGGGCACACAATGTCACAAAGGGCTGAACTTCATGGATAAGGGACAGGGGTAAACATGAAAACAATGGGAACTCAGACTCAGTGGAGCCTCTGCATTTTGGCCACTTTGGTGAAAGTCAGGACTTTTTTGTGAACCAAGTGAACCTCCATAGTAACGGCCTAGGGTCCGTTACACTCAGTCTCTGATACTGCTCTGGCAGTTCACGTTTGTCTGCTAACCTATTAGTGGACGTTACTCATCCTTAAGCTCTCTATCCTATGTGAGCTCCTTCACAGACCTCTCTTCACATGGGACTGTTTACACTCGCTGAAGGCCATTAACCCATTCAGTACAAATACCCTGGGAATCCTTCGTATTCTGCCTGACCTGTGTCAGTATATTTTGTTATGGACTCAATGGTTATACTGGACCTGTGTAGGCATATGTATATGTAACCTGTCTTGTGTCTGTATTATTCTGATAAAATACGACAGGACCTGTGAGGGTTATTGTGTTACTGTTTTTTCAATAAAACTGTGTTTTATCCTAAACCACTGTATCTGTGTATCAAACAAACCGTTATAGGACACAAGCTAATGCACCATGATGGTTGTCTTGGTATGTTGAAGCCCTGCCGTGCATTACAGTGATGCTTCATAGGCCAAATTTGCCTCTCTGTTGAGTAAATCCTAATAACTAGGTTATCCCACCTTGGTGTAGTTGTTGTGAACCTGAATGTTTACACAACTGAAGCATTTAATTAAGTCAGTGTTTCTCATCACATGTTAATTCCCACAATATCCAAAATAGGTCCAGCTGACATGCTGGAGGAGGTGGAGGAGGGGGGGCAGGAAGATGGTGGTATGCAGGCCCCCGTTGATGCACTTGGGGACCAACATGTTGAAAGGGCAGGTGAGGATAGTAAATTGTATATGTCCTCCAGCAAAAACATGTCCATCCGTTCAATGTCTAATATGTTTTTTGTTGTGTGTTGTTAGTTTATGTTTGTGGAAAGGGCTCTGAGTTTTTTGTTTCTGGTTGTTGTAACCATTTCAATGGCAGAGGGGTACCCAATGTAGTCTCAAAATTTTTGCTCACCCCTCTGACACTGAAATGGATTAAGACTCCATACAATTATCTCACCCTTGTGAAAATGTCCTGTATCTCCTCAGAGTCACCGCAGGCTGTGTCTGGTGAGGAGAATGATGAAACAACTCTGGGGGTATCTGCCTCCGCTCCTGAAGCTATGGAAGAGGAAGCCCATGGTAGGTAAAATCTTAAATCTGCTGTCCCATGTGTGTTCCACCTGTCTCCCCTTCCCTTACAAAAACCCCAAAGTCCCTGTAGTGATCTGTGTTCTTGTCACACATACCTGTAACAGTATCATGGCATGAACAAATATCATTATGTGATTTTTGTTCATGCCATGATCTTGACATACACGTATACTTGGCTCCAGGCCATAGCACACACCTACAGTTCCCGTTTGCAGGCTAGTACTAATTGAGTGTTGGTGGATCAATCACAATGACAGTGATGATTCACCTGCGTCCAATCAAGGCTAAAGGGCAAACCTGACCTGCCAGTTTGTTCATAGCAGGGGTAGTCAATCCTGTTCTCAGGCCACAACAATGCCACATGTTTGCTGAGTCCCCTCAAATTAAAGTGGATGTGTCACCTATTTATAACATAGCCTAAATAGTTAGGCTACATATCGAATACTTCTAAAACGTTATTAATTTTTTTGAAAAGTTTTATTTGTTGTAAATTTAACTTAGAAAGCCTGTCCCCACCTACTTCCGCATAGACTGCTCTGCCTCTGCTCTCCACCCTCCTCCGATGACGGAGGCTTCTGTCTGTAAGCTGGAGTGGTCTCATTGGCTAGATATCGATCTCTGCCAATGAGACCGCTCCAGCTTGCAGGCAGAAGCCTCCGTCATTGGAGGAGGGAGGAGAGCAGAGGCACAGTGACGGACTGTGGTTACAGAGCAGGTAACCACAGTCTATACGGAAGTAGGTAGGGAACAGATTTTCTAAGTTAAATTTACAACAAATAAAACTTAAAAATAAAAAATGAATAATGTTTTAGAAATATTTGATATGTAGCCTATTCAGTATATGTTATAAATAGGTGACACATCCACTTTAACACATTTTGTGTGGTGATTCCCATCTATGGTCCTGTTGTCTAGGACACACAATCCTGTCCTCTAACCACCCCAACAGTGCATGTTGTCACTTGAACACAAATGAATGTCAATACCGCTTGTGTTTAAGTGAGCACATCCTCACAGCATGCATTGTTGGTGTGGTTAGAGGACATGATTATGCATCCTAGACAACAGGACCATTGCTGAGAATCACCCTGCTAAAGGTATCAAACATCTGTGTGCCAGAGAGGTGCTCACTGCTTTGCATTTCTTCTTTCCCCACAGCTGCATCTGGTGAAGAACAACAGCAGCAGCCCCCTTCCAGCCAGGAGTATGCAGAGGCCCTGTACATCCTATATGGGATCTCAGCTGACATCAGGGGCTTACGGCAGCAGCTGTTATACGACATGCACTGCCAGGAGGCTCTGCTCCAACAAATGGTGGAGCAGAATAGGATGATGCTGGGCCTCCTGACGGAGTATGCCGTGCTTTCAGGGCCAGCCCCCACCCCCTACCAGCTCCTCATCAGACAGCAGCCTGGCATCATCTGATTCCCTGCCTGCTGCACGTGGTGGTAGGTGCCACCTAACTTCAACATAGTTGTTGACCATTTATTTCAGATACAAACAGGGTGGAGAATGGAGATACACCAAAGTGTTATGAGGAGGTGATGAATTACAGATGACCCTTCTAATGTAATGAACGATCCTTGCTTCTTCCATCTAGCCAGTGAACCGAGATTTAACCAACCTGTAAGTTCTTAGTGCACTGGCTCCATGGGATAATCCAGTAATTGGAGAATTTAGCACACTGGAGAAATTCCTTACACCTCATCACCATTTCAAAACACCTTAGTGCAGTGGTTCTCAACTTCTGTCCTCAGGACCCACTAACAGACCAGGATTTGATGATTTCCTTGTTAGAGCACAGGTGAGTTAATCAATGTGAATGAGCCTCTGATCACCACACCTGTGCTCTAGCAGAGAAATCCTTAAGTCCTGGCCTGTTAGTGGGTCCTGAGGACAGGAGTTGAGAATCACTGCCTTAGTGCATAACCCCACTGCTGACCCACTCTTCTGTGTGTGTCTCCAACCCTTGCCTGTCTCCCCTAGAGATTGGAAAAGGGAAGGAGACAAACACAGATTTGCATGATGGGAAGCTGACAGAGGAGGAGGGTGGCAGAGGGACAGAGAGGGAAGGAGGTGGACAGAGGGAATGAATGTAAAGGAGTGAAAGGGAGGTGTGTAGACTGACAGGGCTCGATTCAAATGTTGGAGACGGCTGTGTTTTTTTTTTTGGGGTGTTAGTTAAGAGGTATTTTCATCCATAGGAAATATTGAAAACATCATAAATTGCGATTCAATTGTCTGCATTAGCTATGAAGATCCAATAAGGGACTAAATTTATTGCAGGAAAGTTAAGACCTACTTTTTATCTGACTTTATTCCCTTATCACATCTTCAAACAGCCAATGCCAAACAGAAAGGAAAATAGAGTTAAAAAAAACCTAAGTCCCCAGTGGGTATATTGATATGGGGCCCTAAGCCCCACATCAATAGATAAAAGCACTCCAAAACAATGCCAAATGTTAGTAGAATTAACCCCATGAGTGCCAGTGGGGTATAATCACCCTTGTGGCACTCATAGGGTTAACCCCAACTAAGTAAAAAAAAAACCCATCACATTACAAGTAACACTTACCATTAATCCTCATGTCCAGCAGAGTCCTCAGCATACCGCCCTCTTCTGTCCTTCTTTCTTCTCTTCTATCTTCTTTCCTCTTGCTGTAAACCCCCCCCCAGAATAGTATAAGTACAATATATGAATATCCAGCACACTAATACATAGTTTAACCCCTTGAGTGCCCTCTGGGGCTCAGTAGGGTTAAAGTATGTATTAGTGTGCCATTGTTCAAATATTAATATGCCTACATGAATATTAAATGTTAAGCCAAATAAGTTATTCAGCAATGTCACTTATAATGCCATCATAAAATATCCCAATAAAATACTTAGCTTGATATTTATTGCTGTGTGCGGCCTCTGAGGCTGAGGCGGAGACAGTATCATGCAGCAAAGCCCCCCCCCCTTCTTCCGCACAGGCCGATGCCCGTTCCACTCTGAGGGAATTGGAATTGAGACTGCCCTTAGATATTGGCAGTCTTACCTCAAATTCCCTCACAGCCATTGGCTGGGATATGCTTATGCACTTCCCTGCAAATCCACTTTGAGTGGGTTGTGCTTTAAACTGATTGGCTGGGAAGCGCATAAACATATCCCAGCCAATGACTGTGAGAGAATTTGAGGTAAGACTGCCCATATTTAAGGGCTGTCTCAATTCCAATTCCCTCAGACTGGAACGAGCATAGGCCCATGTGGAAGAAGGGGGGGGGGTCTTTGCTGCATGATACTGTTTCTGCCTCAATCTCAGAGGCCGCACACAGCAATTAATATTAAGCTAAGTATTTTATTGGGATATTTTATGATGGCATTTTAAGTGACATTACTGAATATCTTATTTGGCTTAACATTTAATATTCATATAGGCAATTACTATTTGAACAACGGCACACTAATACATACTTTAACCCCTTTGAGCCCCAGAGAGGTATGCAGCACATTGCTTTGCAATGTGTTGTGTAACCCTCTGTCATTCAAGAGGTTAAACTATGTATTAGTGTGCCAGATATTTCATTGGACTTATACTTTTATGTGTTGTTTTCACAGTAAGAAAACAGAACATACAAGACAGTAGAGAAGACAGAAGGAGACAGACAGTGGATGACAGGTAAGTGCAACACTGATTAGTTAACGATCAGTGCAGGCACCGATCATTAGCTTTTTTTTCCTTTGACGTTCTCAATATCTTTTTAAAATTTTACACAGGGACAAAGGTGACTCTCCCTTGTGGTGGCAATAAGGCATCCCGTGTGTCTGTACAACTGTCAGACTGGCTGTTGTCACTCTGAAAAAAATTATTCAGACAAATTATTCCAAATATTTTTAATATTGTCTGTTGCATGTGCCATTTCTGTTGCAGACATGAATTGCAATATATATAGCATGAACATCTGTCATTTACCATCTGTAGCAAAGGTAATACATTACACAATATGTATCATGTGTCATTTACTAAATGTAGCAAAGGTGTTCTATACATATGGATGTAGCTAAATTAGAAGGAAGAAGGAAAAGTGAGAATGACTGGTGCGGTATCCTTTTGAAACGTAGCAAAGAAAAATATTGCTCTGCTAGAAGCCAATTTAACCATGTTGCAATGTTTAAAATAGTGACATGAAAACCTTGCACTGCATAAAAGCTTAGGTTGTCATGTTGCATAATTAAACATCCCTATGTACTGGCTACAACTGATAGCATCCTTACCTTGGGTTGCCCAGCTCTCATTAAAGCACAACTACCACCTCTTACAAACATGCCCCAAATAATTACCCATTTGGCAACTAGCTGCTCAGAAGTGCTAGTTTCCAGAATCATTACCACGTTAATGAGAATTATACACTGCTCCTGGACTGACAGGCAGGAAACTGCACAGACATCTTTCCATAGTGACATCTGCGTGCCTGCGCTGTCAGTCCCAGCCTGCTCTAGGAGGCATTGTTAGGAACGTTCAGGCATGCAGACGTCACTATGGAAAGGTGTCTGCGCGGCTCCCTGTCTGTCAGTCCGGGAGCAGTGTATAATACTCATTAAAGCAGTAATAATTCTGGCGACTAGCTTTACTGAGCAACTAGTCGCCAGATGGGTAATTATTTAGGGCCATGTTTGTAAGAGGTGGTAGTTCCACTGTAATGCGACAACGGTTCAAAAGGGAACCAAATGGTGCGAGGCGGACTCAGGATGACAGTAACACTGGAGATGTAGGCAGCAGTAAACTGCAGAACACTGAAGCAGGCAGGACTCAGACAGTAGATGGATACAGCAGCAACTGAGGAAGACTGGTGCGAGGCAGACTCAGGATGACAGCAACACTGGAGATGTAGAGAGCAGTAAACCACAGAAGAGCAGAGCAGGCAGGACTCAGTCAGTAGATAGATACAGCAGCAACTGAGGAAGACTATGTGAGGCGGTCTCAGGATAACAGCAACATGGATGATTGTAGATGTCTGAAGTCCTTTTTGTTTTTGTAATCTGCATCAAACCTGAGAGTAGGGTAACCCAGCTTTGGCAAGTTGACTTTTAAAAAAGTAATTTGCTCCATGAGGTAGGGGGCCAATTGAAAGCACTGGGGGCTAAGTATATTTCCAGTTATGGAAAATACCCGCTCACTCTGGACAGAGGTTGGGGGGCAAGAAAGCAACTCCTGGGCTACAGGGACAATGAAGGCCACACAGCCCTCTTGTTGTCCCAGAAAGTCAAGGGATCTGTACTTGGGGGCAAAGAAGGTTCCTCAAGGTATACCTTAACCTCAAACTCAGCACTTTTTCTATTAATGGGGAGCTGTTTGTTTTGTCTGAAGCATAATCTGTCCATTGCCTCAGCATAAAAAGCTGCAGCTGCTCGGAACAAGATGAAGTTCTACTGGCGCTGCTACTAATAGGTCCCAGAAGATCACCACACCCCTCCATCTCATCTTCAGAATCTCCACCCGCCTCCTGTGACTGCATTCTAGTTTTTCTTTGCCTCTCACGCACCCTTGCTATCAATTGTTCCCTCCAGGCAGTGAGGGGAATTGGAACAAAGTGCCATCTTGCCTTTGATTCGAGGATCGCAAATTGTGGTAAGCATTAACTTGGAACAATTGTCCATGCGCTGAGTCAGTTCCTTCTTCAGCCTCGTTAGAAGGGCAGCAACATCAGGACGTATATTACACTCCACACCAGGCAAGCGTTCCTTATGGGACAGGAAATTGTCCAATTTTAACGAGAGGTGCGTGAAGAGGGGAATGACTTCTGCCAAGCTAGCGTTCTTTTTGCTCAAAAGTTCCGTCAAGGCACAGAAAGGTGTAAGGACTGTCACTACCTGTTCCATCAGGGCCCAGTCAGCCCTGCCCAGTGTTCTGTTACTGACAATGAAATGGTGACATTTCATGAATTGCCTTTTTCTGCTCCAGGATATGCTCTAGCATATCTAAAGTGGAGTTCCACCTGGTCCCAACATCTTGTTTTAGGTGGTGCTCTGGGACGTCTGCCTTTTTCTGTTCCTCCCTGAGTAGCTGGCTATCTTTGATGCTCAGATGGAAGTGGCCAGCAATTTGTCAGCACGACTCCAGAAGTGCTGACAACCTTCCAGTGTTACTGCCATCCTCAAGAGCAGCCTTTACTACTAGATGCAGGACATGCCCTGAGCAGTGCACACCCACAAATCTGCCATCCTGGAGAGCCTTGATCATGTTAGCTGCACCATCAGTAACCACAAACCCCATTTGCACCTGTGTGCCTGCCTGCTCCCCTAGCCAGTGCTCTACCATGTTCTGCAGTGCTTTGCGAATGTTATCTGAGGTGTGCTGCTGATCCATTACCTCAGCATGGAAGAGGAAAGAACGGTGCCCTGCCTGCTTGGTTACTGCACCTGAACTTGTTGTTGCTATTGGTGTGTCTTGCAACACATTGGGCTTCCACCAATGCACTGTCAATGACAGGAAGCCATGCTGGCCACTTGGAGCACTCCAAAAGTCAGTGGTAAAGTGCACTGACTGGCCAGCAGCCTTTCCTAGCAGGCCTTTCAAAAGACCAATGCACAACCGGTACAGTGAAGGCACTATGGTTCTACTAAATGTGGTGTGGGATGAAATTTTATATCGGGGTGCGACAGCCTCCATAAGTTGATGGAAAGGCTCCCCGTCCACCAAATTAAAAGTAGTACCCCCAATGGCTATGAGCTGTGCAATGAGGCGTGTAATTTTCCTGGACTGCTGTTTGTACCTCCACTTGGAATCAAACCCACTAAAATCTTCCAGTGTGGCCTGTACTGACTTTGGGATGGGCTGTGACTGTGCTTGTACTAGGACCAGATGTGGCATGAACTCCCTGCCATTTCTTCTGCCTACTGGTGTTGAGTGTGACACTGGTAAATGTAATAGTGCCACCACATTCTGCACTCATCAACACTGACTTGTGGTAGATGTTCAGGTGTTGGTTTATCCCGGAAATGGTTAGATAACTCAACACCCTCCCACAGCTGACTTCCCTGCCACACAATTTTCGTTTTGCAAGCCGGCCATCGCCAAGTGCTCACAAAATGGTCCCATGTTTGAAGCGACAGATGACTCTGGAAGGTGGTGGAGAAGAAGAAGAATCTGAGGTGACACTTTCTTCATCCTCACATGCTGGAGCAACCTCGTTATGCTTTTTTTTTCTACATATCTTTACAGGGGTACTAGTAGAGCCAAAGATGGCAGCAGGCATGTAGGGACTGGGATTGGAGGAGGATGGAGTAACACTGGTGGCAGAGACACTAGCAGCTACTACCTGCCTGGGAGACTCATTTGGAACTGGAGAAGCAGGTGGTGAGTTTTCATCAATAGAAGACAGAATTGTAGCTGGAGAAACAGGAGTACTATGGGCAGCAGTGGAAAAATAAAGCTCAGGAGAATAATCAAGGTCAGTGGAAAAATCAAGTTTAGCAGACCTTGGTCTCTCATCTTCTTCTTCTACCTCTTGTAGGTTTGGACAGGAAGAAAAATCATCAGCAGCAGATTTTGGAGAGAGCTGATTAATTCCCTTTTCTGCCTGGTGGCTACTGGGAAATGGTTAACTATCTCCCTCAATAACCTTTTTTGGAGAAGATATGCTCTCAGTGTCAGTGACAGTGGTTGCAGGAGAAATTTTCTCAAAATACTCCAATAATTCAAGTTTGGGCTGCTTACACGGACGTTCGCTGTAAAACTCCCGCGTTGATACTGCCCGCTGTTTCCCACCAGTAGTGTTCATGTTCAACACACTAGGTGTCCCCAGGTTTATAGAACTGGCTGTATCGGAGGTGGTGATGGAACTGGAAGTGGCAATAGTCATTATGCAGGTGGTTCTGGGGGGATCATCACAAAACAGTTGACGAGTGACTGGTGACGGCCGCTTTGTGGTCTTAGAGGAGGAATTGGACCTCTCTACCCTGCTAGTAGAGGTAGAACGACCTACAGTTCTCTTCTTCTTTCTAGTTTTTGGTTTGGACTGCTGCTTCTGAGTCTGACTAGTACTACTCAAAGTACTCTTCTTTCCCCGCCTGCTGCTGCTAGCTCTGCTTGAAATCAACTGCACTGTGGTGGTGTTGGTGGTGGCTGGGTCACTGCAGCTGGTACCAGTACAAGGAACATCAGGTTGTTCACTAGGACTCAAATCCATTACGGATAGGTAGGTAGTGAGCTATTATAGTTTTACAGCTTTAAAACCTGCCCACATGACAACTGTGACACTGGCAGTGTGACTCTGAAGATTACTCAAACAAATAACTTGAATTTTTTATATTTTATTTTTAAGGAACACAGATGACTCTCCCTTGCGGTAGCAATAAGACACCCTGCCTGCCTATACAACTGTCCGATTAGCTGATGTGACACTCTGAAAATTATTCAAAGAAATCCCTAATATTTTTTATATTTTGCACAGGAGCAAAGATGACTCTTCCTTGCAGTGGCAATAACTGGCACTAATGCTGGCTGCCTGCCTATGTCTAGCCTAATGCTACCTGCCTGCCTATACAACAACTGGACACTCTCTAATCTCTTTCTCTCTCTGAGCTCCAACAACACAATGAGGAAATCATGAATCAAAGAAGCTTATTGGAATATAGGCAAAGAGGGAATGTATTGAATGGAATTGGACTAGAGACATGGAGGGAAAAGTATGGAAGGAAAGTAATTGAGCTTGCGCAGGTAGTACAAAAAAGATCAGACTCCGAACAGTCCTGGTTGAAAGTAGTCGAAACTTACTGAAATTTGTCGAATGTCGAAATTTCTGAACGTTTTGATGACTTTTGGTCCACGGCTGCTCAGAGTCTGATCTTTTTTGTCGAATGACCCTTGAGTGTCAAATGGTCCAAATGTCTCCGAATTACCCCATTTTTGAACAATTCCGAATGTCTCCGAATCAATTTGCACAAGTCTATTGTGAACAGATGTTGCTGCCTGTCATAGACTACAGTGATGCAGTTTATGCTCCAGCGACAGAAATCCATCTTCGTAAACCTGACACCCTGTATAATTCAATATGCCGCTTTAGTTAACAATGTAATTACACTACTCATCGCTGTGATATGCTAAAAGAACTAAATTGGTTAACATTCAAATCTAGATGTACCCTTCACCTTTCTTGTTTAGTACACAACCACTTCTCTGGAAAAATACCAGACTACCTGCACAGTATGCTCACTCCTGCTCTCCATACTAACTATAACCTCTGCTCCACTGCTAACAACTCGATACGTATACAACAATAAAAGAAAGAAGCAGAAAGATCTGCCTTCTCCTTCAGAGCTCCAAACGCCTGGAACAATCTCCTTGAAATAATCAAATCTGCTCCCAGTCTAAAATCATTAAAAGTAAATGCTTCTTTATATCTAAAAACAGTGTGTAACTGTATATAATTTTAATATTCCATATGTATGTATATTCATATGTGTATTTATATATAATAACATGTAATACATAATGTTTCTCAATTTGTGTAATATGCAACCCTTTACTGAAATCTATCCAGGTCATACTTGAAAACGAGAGAAATCTCAATGCATTCTTCCTGGTAAAACATTTTCAAAATAAATAAATAAAATTAATATAAGAATGTGGTGCAGTAGCAAATGAATGACCCTGAAAAAACACTCTTTCTAATGAAGATCTATACTTTTTAGTAAGTATTACTGTTCAAGTGAACATGTTTGATCAGGAAGGTAAAGAGGATAAGTAAAGCTGTAATTATTGGATAACCTACAATAAAGGTATAATTTACGTGGATGTTATAAGGACAACTGCAGGAGCTTTCCGCAGTTAACTTGAAAGACACCAGGCATTTTTACACTTCCAATCCTGAGTCTCTTTTAACTAACATCTTTCACTGATTTACTGCAAGAACTGAGATCCCTGGGTCTCTTATGAGCAATTCTAAGAAATGCTTCAAAACCTTCACAGTATATCATAGGTGAACTCCAAATTGAGGTCTTTAGTATTCATTCATTTGATACATTATTGAAATCATGGATTAGGGATACAACATAACTTCTTAGTATGCAGAATTGTATGTAGAAGATATATCATGCATAATAATCACTATAATAAAAAAAGGTTGGGCTCTGTCCTTTCTATGAAAATTTAGCTCCATATTAATACCTTAGTTGAAGAGCCAGTGTACACGGGATACAGTGCCACCCAGCAACGGCCGGGGTGCAGTCATGCACAGTAGAGACTGCCCGCGCCAAGGCTGATAGGGACCGGGGGGGCGCTCTGAATTCAGACCGTAGTCCTCTCTGCGCAAGGACTATGGTTTGAATTCGGAGCCCCGCTCCATCATCAGCCGTAGCAAGGGCAGTCTGTACTGAGCATAACTGCAGCTCGTGCAGCCTTCTCTACTGTGCATGACGGCTTCTGACAAACACACATTTAGCAAATATTATATAGGATTTACTAGCTGATAGAAATAACTATCAATATTTTAATAGTTGAATTCAGAAATGTATTAATTCTTTTGACCTCTTTAAGTAACATGAGTGCATCCATTAGCATGTAAAGGGTATTGTGCATTGCAGGTGGTTGTATGGCATGCAGATCCCTAGGTTTAATTAGTTAATACAGACATACGCAATATTTTTATATGCACTCTTTGGTGAACCAATCTCTGTTAAAGGGGGGTAAAGCGTGGTACCATGATAGCCATAGAAAATGCAGGAGATTGGTAGAATAAAAATTATTCCTTTGACTAACTTGTGGCTTTGGATGGAAGCTTTCAAGACAACTAGGTCTCTTCTTCAGGCATAATAAGAATGTGGTACATTGTGGTATATTCCATTGTAATATGGGTAAAGCAAGGTACCGTGTTAGCCATAGAAAATGCAAGAGATTGGTAGAATAAAAATTATTCTTTTATTGGCTAACTGTCATGGTAACCTTAGGTAAATGAATCACACGACACAGGCACAGGTGAATTTAACCAGTTTAGTTAAAATCAATAAGCACGTGCAAACACACTTCCCCAACCTTCTCAAGAACAGGCGTGAGGACAGTGCACAGTCCACTATCAAGGAGCTGACACCAAGCTGAAACCTGTGTCCACTTGGTTGCCCAGGCAGTACTGGAGGAAGAACCAGCCAGTGTACACAGAGCGAGTAAGCGGAAACCTAGAGAGCTAGGGATCCAGGCAACAATACCAGGGAGGTAACTGTTGCACTAGGCTGTATAGAGTGAGAGGCAACAGAAGCCGATAATGACAGAGTGGTAGTCAGACAGTACTGGAGATAAGCACGGAGAGGATAGTCAGACAGAGCCACAGTCAAATACCAGATCAGGTAGTCAGCCATTATCGGGGTCAGATCGGAGCAGGTAGTCAGACAAAGCCAAGGATCGAGCTGGAGGATACACGGAAGCCAAGCTAGGGTCAAATGAGAGCAACAGCAAGTAGTAACGCACAGATACACCATGAAAGGCAACTAAGCCCAATTCTCAATCTTCCTATAAGGCCGCAACAGGAGGCAAGACGCAATCGGCCAACTAATGCCAAAGGATACAAAATAGCAAGCGCAACGCTTGCAATTCTGCAGCTCCTCAGCCAGAGGAGACAGGACCGGAAACATAACAGGCAGGCTATAATCACGGGCACCGTGATACTAACTTGGTGGCTTTGGATGGAAGCCTTCAAAACAACTAGATCTCCTCTTCAGGCGTAATAAAATGTGGTACATTGTGGTATATTCCATTGTAATATGGGTAAAGCAAGGTACCATTTTAGAATAAAATCATAGTTTTAAGAGTTATATAACCCAAGAGCAGAAGTGCCTCCAATTGGTAACTTTTTGCAAAATACAATTTGAATAAAAATAAAACTATGCTCTCATAAAGAGAGTTAAAACCAAACTTAAAAGTTGACACACTACTGCAGCTAAACATAATATGTGTATATTTAGTCATGGAAATGAAAACAAAAATACACAGGAATATATTTTTTATTTCATTTTATTATGTTATTTTCCATGGCTGCCCATTATTAAGCAATGTACACAGGTGCAGTAATGTGTCTATTTCAAAATCTCTTTAAAAAAGAAAACACTTAACATTGAGAAAAAATAATATTGGCAAGTTTATCCTTCTGAGTAAAATAAGTGTGATTTTACTGCTGAGCATTTGAAAAGTTATTGCAACTCAAACTCAGTGCAGTGTTTCCATGACCTGAAATTTTATAGTGAAGCTGTTGCTACAGCCGTTTGATAGTTCTGGACAGCTGACCATGTACTTCAATAGGATGATGTAGTAACACGTCCCTTAAAATGTCAGGCCCTGGAGGTGCTGCACTGCGAAAATACAAGGTTGTGCTGCAATAACTTTTGAATAAAACATTTCTCATCAGTGGGAATACCTTTGTTTTACTCATCAGTATAAATCCTAAATCTTATTATCCATTTAACCTCTTAACAACCCATGATGGTCCAGGACCATCATGGGTAGAATCTCTTTAAGGACCCATGACTGTCCTGGACCGTCATGGGTTAAATGATAGCAGCGCACCTCTGTGCACACTTCTATCATTCGTTTGAGGCTAAGATTGAGAGCTCCGATACCGAAGCGTTCAGTCTCAGACCTTCTCACTTGTGCCGGGTCATGTGATCTCTGCAGCAGCAATCACATGTACTGGCATTCTGAATGAACGAGGCAGTATGCAAAGCATAGTGCCTCTGTGTCTCCCCTCTGCCTCGCTGTCCCTTACCATCAAAATAAGGGAGAGAGAAGCCGAGAGGAGACACCTAGTGGGAAAAAAAAAATCAGCAGCTGGGGGTATTAAACCCTTCACTGCTGTGCTGGAAGCTGGCTGGATGCAGGTCCATTTTTGACCTGTTAAAATAAACTTTTTTTGACCTGTTAAAATAAACTTTTTTAGGTATGACTGACCTTTCATGCAGTCTCTCTAAAAATGTAACCATTGCTCCATTACGTAAAACAAAGATATATAATTTTCATGGGTAAAATAAAGTACTTAGAGGGAAAATACTGTTGAACAACGACATCGTCAAAAAGGTCAGAATTGCTCCTGTCCTTAAGTGAAATCCACCTCAGATTTTCCAGGTCCTTAAGGGGTTAAGTATCTATAAGAGTTAGGCAGAGAGTTGGTCAGAGGGTGGACTAAGGATGGACTGCTATCTGAATAGAGACCAAAAATATTCCCTTCCTTTAACACTGACATTTCAGCTTTTAATCCAGTTTGTTGAATACCTGATGCGAGGAACCAGGAGCACTTGGATGGAGTTTTCAAAATGCTCAATTAACCTCTTAACTACTGATCCTAAGCTTTCCACAGCAGCCCTTTTTAATTATCAACATGCACTTCCTATTTAACATCACCAGTGGACTACCTACTTTATCTGTGAAACATTTCAGCTCCCACAGCCTATACCATGTTTGCCTTTACCTGACATTGAAAATCTTGAAACTGCCTCACTCCCCAGTTACACCTGCAGTTGTGCAGCAAGTCATTGGCGGGATATGGTACAAACAATTTTCTGGCCTCCAAACATCAAAATATCTGTGTTCCTATAACCTTCTGGGGCTCTTAGGTCCCCTTAGATAGTGAGTCCCATCAAAACTACACCCTCTGTACCCTCCTGTAGTTATGCCCCAGCACAGGGTCTGCTCCTTGATTTCACAAATTCCCCTTAGAACAGTGGTGCTCACTTCCATGAAGAAGTGCAAAGTGTTTTATGGATCAAATATTATTAATGGTGTACATGACTTTTGCAGTCAATGTTTGGTGAGGAATACATCGGAGACCTCTCTAGCATCGAAGAGGAGTAAAGATTTTGATCAATTCAAATTAAAAATGTTCCTCCATTTGAAAAAATTGCTTAAATGATGCAACTGGCATCACCTAGCCCCCTTGGGAACTCGATGATGAGGAGAATTACAAAGTACTTATTTAGTTTGATTTACATTTAACTAAAATCTGCCTATGTGTTGTATCGGCCATTTCTCTGTAAAATAAATTAAGTGAATCTTTCTTTTGGTGGCACTGTGTGGCAATGTTTAATTCCCTGTGCTATTAGACATGCCTCAATGTGTTGGATCTGGCTAGATTCACTTATAGCATAGAATGTGGTAATATTAGACAAGCATAGAAACTAACTGGCATTAAAGTGCTTCATGGTGTTACCAACGATTAAAGGATACATTCTCAATGATTTAAATGACAAACAAATGTCTCACACAACATATGAGCAGTTTTTGATTATCTTAAAAACTAACTAAA
Organism: Rhinophrynus dorsalis; assembly: GCA_037306005.1. Lineage (NCBI taxonomy): Eukaryota > Metazoa > Chordata > Amphibia > Anura > Rhinophrynidae > Rhinophrynus > Rhinophrynus dorsalis. Next base: position 125,545,583 of record CM074721.1, read on the forward strand.
ATGATCTTAAGGTAACAGGTTCTTTTCAAATTCCTTGAGGTCACTTTCACCAAGGCAACAAAAACGTAAATATTACACATTTTGGAGTATTTACTATGCCTTTGTTATTTGTTTTTTCCCCAAAATGAGTGATTCAGCTCAGTATATTTTTCAATACCTTAACTAATGATTGAAGTTCCCCAGTGCAGGAGAAATGTTGCCCCCCTTCAAAAAAAAAGAAAAGTGTGTGGTATATTTGAATGTGTGCTATATGTGTGGTGTGTATTGTTATTATGTGTATAAAGGTGCACTCATAATAAAAACAAATACAGAGTACAGAAATAATGTCTGAAAAATAGTTTCAAAGAAAGCACTCAAGTAACTTCAGCCCTGCAGGTCTTGATGAGCCCTACAGTCAATGGGCCCTGTAATGGGAACCCAAGACGCCGGGGTGTCCTGGGCCGTAGTACCAGAATCCTATCTCCCAAAAGCCTCTGGGCTGGGTAGTATCTACTGGTTGAATGATACACAGAGAGATTGACAGTTCAGGACATTGTCAATTGGAAGTCCTCGACCCAGTGTCGAAGTTGCCCAAAAGTTAGCAGAGTCAAAGCCAATGGGGAAGGGGTGACTGAGTTCGAGTCACCTCGCCAGGACCGTAGTCGATAGATGCGGAGCAATTGAAGTTGATGGGAATGATTCGACTTCGAGTCGGCAAGGCGGCGGCAGAAGTCACTGAGTCGTGGAGAAGATTCGGGTCAAAGTCATAGAATGCTGGAAACAGGGATAAATAGCTCGTAATGCTTCTCTTAGATGGGAGTCAGAGGGGACTCTTTAGACCATCCAAGAAATAATGACACGTGGAGACTGCTTAGTCTAACACGAACGCACTTTATTGGAACACAGTGCAGCCTTTTATACATCCTGAACAGTATACTCATATAATACAAGACAAATAAATACAAAAGAACTGGTAACAGAAACTCAGGCATTATACAATAGAGCAGACGTGACTGAGTTACACACAAAGTGACTTGGGCACGGATAAACAATAGAAAAAGGTTTGAGGGGCTGGAATACACATTCTGATAACAATGGCCAGGGAGTCAAAGCCTGTTTGCATATTCAGCTTCAACCTCTGGCCAATCTGCGTCCGCCTGTGGTTCGTTCGTTGACGACTAGAGGAAACCTTTGAATGTTGACTCAGGGAATTGGCCAATCAGGGGTGGCCTACTGGCCCAGTCTCCACTTTCTCCAACAACGTGTCGACACCCTGAGACTGGGTACGATGCTACTACTGGGAAGTGTATAACAAAGTCCGACACACTTGGTTTTTTAGTCTCTTTCACCCAGTCGATGTTCCAAAGTGCGATGTGTATGAAAAAAATCAGTCCAGCTAACTGCCAGCATAGTGTCCAAATGAGATGTAATAGTTTTTAATATAGGACCGAAAGTCTATAGGCTCATGAAGTTCCTCTAGTAATGGCCTACGGCCCATTATAGGTAATCACGGTGCCCATGTATTGCTGGCGACATTTTGACACTTGATTTCTGATGCTTTCTTATTGGCTAGCGTGTGATTACTCCACCCAGTGGTAGCCTTTAAGCACTGTGCCCTGTCACTCATACAGGGCCCTTTCGTGGTGTTTCCGTTGCTTAGAACTTGCTGCCATTAACATGTGATATCCTGTGTATGACCCGGACTGCTTGACTACTCTCTCTGATCCTGTTCCTGCTCCATGTATCGACCCAGTCTGGCTGACATTCCTGCTCCGTGTACTGACTTGGACTGGATGATGTTCCTGCTCCGTGTACCGACCCAGTCTGGCTGACGTTCCTGCTCCGTGTACCGACCTGGTCTGGCTGACGTTCCTGCTCCGTGTACCGACTTGGATTGGTTGACGTTCCTGCTCCATGTACTGACCCAGCCTGGCTGACGTTCCTGCTCCGTGTATCGACTTGGATTGGCTGACATTCCTGCTCCATGTACCGACCCGGCCTGGCTGACGTTCCTGTTCTGTGCCTCCCATCCGGTGCACTGCCATATCCGGTAGAGAGTATCTCCTGTGCACTTGAGCGTGCTGGCCCAGTTGGTTGCCTCGAGTACTGCATTACTGTTCCGTGACTGCGACCCATTTGTGCCTTGCTGCCTCCTTCCTCCTTACCCAGGGCTGACGCTGATCTTGCTTGCTCATTATATGTTTGGCTTGTTATTGTTACCACTGTGGTTGGTCTCCTGGGTGCTGCAGATAGTCTTCACTCTTGTCAGTTGCCAACAATCCACGCGCCCATTACCAGGGCCGTCAGGTACTCACCTGGGTAGGAGCTATTCTTTGGCACATTATTCGCTGGCTAGTCACTATTCCGTTATTGAGGTTGGTCTCCGGGCGCCTCAGTCAGCTCTGTCACCCGGCAGTTGCCATCGAGCCTATCGTTATTACATCCATTGTCCAGTACCGTTATACTGGGTTGCAGTCTGTGTGTATTCTTGGGCTTTCCGTTGCTCCTCCGGTTGCAGTACTACTGATGTCGTGATCCATCCTGGGCCTAGTCGCTATTTTGGCACTCATCCACAGAGAGTGCTTCTTGGGCCTCGCTATTAGGGCCTCCCATCCTCCTGGTCTAATAGCATTTTCCATCAGTGTCTCATTAAATCACACGATCTGTTCCTGACCTGTGTCAGTATATGTATTGCGCTCTGATATATCTATACTGGACCCGTGTAGGTTAATGTTATTTAGTAACCTGTCCTGTGTCAGTACTGTTTGTTAACTATTGCTGGACCCGCGAGGGTTACTTTATTCTGACTGGTTTCAATAAAACTGTGTTTTACCAAACTGCCTGTCTCTGAGTGTACTGAAAACCGTTACACAGGCCCATGCTTACGATTAGGTACAGGTTGGCCCAGTAACCACAGTAACATATTTAAACCCCTCTCCCATACATAAATAATGTCTCCACTGTGGCTCAACAGGTATCATCTCTAAGCACACACAGGCCAGCTAGCCCAGACAATCAGAGCAGTTGGTTGACATGGTGATGAACTTGAGAAGAGCCTGCCATATCCACATACTACTTGCACTGCAGTGTTGCAGCTTGTCACCCCCCCCCACATACACACAATTTCATGACTTGTTGGGGGGGATTAAATACATGAGTGCCCTTGAGGGCCTCTCAGAGTTATAGGATCTAGATAGAAATGGGGTGCCTGGAAGAAGTTCAAAAGTTAATGTTTGTGCACTTCAAATGAGCCCCCTTATGCGCTGAACCCTGGTGCCTTGCACTGGCAGAAGTCCCGCCCCTGCACAATTTGTTGTTGATGTGACTGATTTGGAGTATAACCTGATTGGCTGACATCAGATCACTGAGGTAAAGAAAATTGCCTGCACATATTTTGCTGTGTCCCATTTATTAACCTCACCATGCTCATTCTGGTTCTGTTTTTTTGCAACAATACTCTGCAACATCAATCTCTCCTCATCCTGTACCCAAATAACTGCAAAACCATATAATTTCACCCTCAATTATTTTTTCATCACTTCTCTGCTATCACAATATTTTCTCCTTCTTTCATTCCTTATTGCCACCATTTCCTCCCACCCCAGCAAAAATCTCCCACTTCTTCAAATCATACTCTCACATGTTAAGACTGCTACAGGAGACATCTCCCCTTATCCAGGCCAACATTCCATTCTCTCCTGTAATCCAACCTGCTCTCAGATATGGAACATCTCCAACCTCATACCTGTAAAACACCACCTAACCTTCTCCCCTCCCTTCTGTTATGTTTTATGGAATATCTGCTGCTGCTATAAAATTACTGATATTCATAATCTGTTCACTATATAAATATGTTCAGGGGCCCATACAAAGGGCTCTCCAAAGACCTGTTCATTAACAGAACAATACACAGGATAAGGGGCCACCCGCTTAGACTTGAGGAAAGGAGATTAAATCTACAACAGCGGAAGGGTTTCTTTACAGTAAGGACAGTAAAGGTATGGAATTCACTGCCTGAGGAGGTGGTGCTATCGAATACATTAGGTGCCTTTAAAAGGGGCCTGGATACTTATTTAAAAGAGCATAACATAGAGGGCTATGTATGTCTGTATTGGGATGAATATTTAGTTGGGGCTTGTTGATCCAGGGAGAAATCTGATTGCCATTTGGAATCAAGAAGGAATTTTTTCCCCCCATTCAAGGCAGAATTTTAAATAGCTAATTGAGGGGTTTTGTTTGTTTGTTTGTTTGTTTGTTTGTTTTTTTTTCTTTTTTTTATTTGTCTTCTTTTGGATCAACGATGGTAAACAGGAATAGGAAAATGTTGAACTAGATGGACGCAAGTCTTTTTTCAACCTAAATTACTATGTTACTATGTTCATTCCACACTCTCCACTCATACAGCTTCACCCTCTCCTTGGTCAAACAAGCATACCTTTCTTGAAACACATATTTCAACCTTAAACAAAACTCCTTCTGCCTAAGCCCTTGTTAGATACTTTAAGGACAACATTGACTGTATCAAACATGAAACTGCATGACTTTCACTTCCACCTTGCCAGTTTAGCCATTTTCATTCCCCTACATTGACACTGTGCTCTTCACCCTAAGAGTATGAGGTTTCCCGCCCTGGACACACTTGCACCTAAGCATGTGCCACCTCAACCTAATCCCATCACAGCTCATTCAAGAACTCTCTCTTATAAGAACTCCAGCCTTTTCTCACTTATTCAGATTGTCTCTTACAACCAGTACTTTCCCATCCATTTTCATGCATGCACTAATCTCACTAATCTCAAAGAGATCCTCTCTCTCTCTCCAAATACCAACCCATTTTTCTTCTCCCTCTCACATCCAAATTCTGAAACATCTTGTTTACAACCATTTTCTACAATTCCTTTACTTTCACTCCCTCATTCCTATACTTTACATCTGCTATCCTTGTTCTCCCTCATCACTCCACTATGACTGCTTTCACTAAAGTAAAGTAGCAAGTGACTTGTTTTTTCATGATCAAAAAGTCCCTAATTCCTACTCACTGTCTTGGCTCACTGATTTTGATACAATGGATCAAATGCTATTGCTTTAAGCCCTCCACTATAGGCGTGGATGAAAAGTAACATTTGTTTTTTTCTTGTGGAAATTTTTCTATCCAACAACTTACTATTTATTCTGCAAAAAATTCCATGCATGCAAAACTCATAAAACGTACCTTTTTGTTAACCTGAATACATTTCCAGGGATAACTTTATCATTTTCTTCATACGCCCAATATATATAAAGTATCTGTGGTTCTATGGTTACCAGTAAGGTGGGACAGGACTGGGGGGTCAGTATGCCAGACTAAAACTCCAATCATTCCCCTCCAGATTTTGTTTGATTGGGAATATTGTGAGCTGTAATTTGGCAGCAGCTGGAGGGCCTAAAGATTCCTGCCCCTTTCTATGGCTACCAAGAAAGAAAAAGAACAAAGAGGCACTCGTAGTGTACCTCCATCAGACACCAGGGTGCTCAAAATAAATCTAATGGCTACAAGCTGTCAGTAACGTAAATGGGGGCTTCAAACTACCTCCACTCAGTGTTCCCAGGTACATCTGCTTCTCCCTAAGCAACAATCCACATAGATCCTCAAAAAATGAAAGCACAAGAAATAAATGGGGTTGCTGATGTATGCCTAATTAACAAGTACCTGTGTATCCTAGAGTAACAAATAAGTTTGTCTCGCTACTGGCTTAGAAATCCGAACCGGTTAGTAACGCTTGCAGGGACTATAACCCTCTCTTCTAGGGAAACACACTTCTTAGTTTTTCTCCTCCAAACATCTTGGGCATACTATAATTATGGGAGATTTTAACTATTCAGATGTAAATGATACCTGTCAGACTGCTAAGGGAAGCAGGTCTGTGATCATGCTTAGGGTTAGCTACTTATTACAAATTGTGTAAGTACTGACAAAAATAACAATGTATGTGACCTAGTTATTACAAATACAGATATCCAATATTAACCCCTTAAGGACCATTGCCGTACCAGGACTGTCACAGAGGTCCGGCACTTAAGGACCAGTGACGGTCCTGGCACAGCATGGAGGTCAGGGCTCCCGGCACGGCTACACGCCACTCTGGAAGCGATTAAAAAAAATGCCCCTTGGTCCTCAAGTGCCGGCCACGAGTGCACGTGTCGGACCTTAAGGGGTTAAAGTAGAAGAACATTTGGGAAACCATGATCACAACACAGTTTCATTTCAGTTCAGTTGGATAAAGCAAAAATGTATAGGTTTCAACCAAAACTCTTAATTTCAAAGCGATACAGTCATGTCTTGCATAAAAAGGGGAATTGAAGCAAGAATGGAAAACATTTTTCAGCTGTACAAAGCATTGGTAAGACCTCACCTCCAATATGCTGTGCAGTTTTGGGCACCAGTTCTGCATAAAAGCTCAAAATTCTCATGTTGCGCCCTTAAACAGTGCTACAACGCAACCCTAGTAATTGCTTATTTTTTTTGCATTGTTCTTGCCATTTGTGTGGAATGGCATTGTAGTCTCAAAAGCTACAGACCTCGGTGCTGGCTGGCTGGCTCTGTCCAAATTTAAGTAAATAAATAAATAAATCTAACACCTGTCCATTCCAATCGGGATTCATACCCACCATTTAAGAATGCAACATGATTTTTAAAAAATCCCAAATAGCCAGTTTCTTTCTTTAGAGAATTCAGTGCGTCCTTTTCAAAGAGTTGCAAAATTAATACCAGTTAATTCTGAAGCATAGCAAATAACCGCTCATGTATGGCAGGATTCTGCAGGGCATTCAGCTCTTTATTAACCATGATAACCATGTTTCTATCTAAATGCTGAGCGTCAAAATGTAGCTTTCAAAATGTTACGACCGTCAAAATGGCATTGCAAGAAAGATGGCATGTTATCATATTTTAAAGGGCAACATTTTTTAAAGGATCCATTATGATGCCAAAGACATTTTAAAGTTGCTTTTTGACACTTGCTATTTCCACCACACCATTTTCATAGTAAGTCTGCTGTGGATACTAGCAAATACTAGGGTTTGGTTGTAGCGCAATTAAGGGTGCAACATGAGAATCTCTCGCTTTGATGCAGGGTGTGATTCACATGTATCCCTTTTCGTCAAGGTAATATGCTAAGTGTGCCTTGAAGCCACATGCTGTTTTGCATACATTTTAAAAGTGAACCAGCAGGGTATGAGGTAGTTACACCCTGTAGAATTTACACCTGGTGTGTTCCAACCTACCTTCCTCTAGACTGTAAGCTGTCATGAGAAAGTCCTTCTGATACTCTTTTACACTATGTTCTGTCTTCGTTGTTTTATGCCTGTATATATCTATTTTCTATTGCATAGTTCTTCAAACTATGTTGGTACTTTATAACAAAAGGATAATAATAATTATTATTATTCTTTTGGCAAGTTTAGCATTTAATTTAAAATACTTAGCAACTGTCTTCAAATATGGAAATGGCTATGAGAGCTATTAAAGATTCTTGATTTAAGAAGCTTCTAATTCCAAACAAAAAATGCTAATCCCAGTTACTTGCATAATGAAGTGATCATATGTATCTGGTAATCAATATGAATCCCTTTCTCATAGCATGATAAATCACATTTTTCTTTATTAATAACAAAATAAGAGTAGAAGAAGGGGAGAAATTAGCAAACTGATATTCCAATTAAAACTTTGGTAGAAAATGTAGTGTATGTGGGCCTACAGTGTTTTGACTTTATGTGTAAAGCTGGCATTCTCTTGGCCATAGTGACTTTGTTTATTTGGTATTCTAGCTGATGCTTGGAAAGTGTGTTAACAAGCAACCATCTGTTTTCATTGTTTATCTTTTATTAACTGTACCTGAATGTTGGTGATGTTGATTATATTTACGTACTTTCTATGTTTATGTATTTATTTTTGTGGATGTTTCTCTCCTCCTGGCTCATTATTTACATTTTTACAGCTGGGATATTTTATATGCATATGTTTTCCTGAGTAGCTTGGATGCAACTCCCTCAGGAGATCTAATGGGCTCAGTGCTTCATTGTCTATGCTCCTAAAACAGTGCATGATGATTTATTCGTTACCGTGTATTAACAGTAGTTGTATTACTTGTGTCAAATACATTGTACAGCTATACAAGGACTTAGCTGGTATTTTTTTTAAAATTGACTCACTATAAAGGGTGCATTAATCTTATTGTTGTGACTTGTCTACTTGAACTGGACAGCCCTATTTTCTATGCAGTGTCGCCAGCTATTGTTAGCCTAAAATAGAACTTAAATTAAGAGCTAATGTTTTACAGTATTGTAAGTTTAACAATCACTGCTAATTTATATTAAATGCAAACAAATTGGGGTGGATAAACAACTTTTAAAAAGTAAAGCCAATTCAGCAGTAGAACAAAATATAATTTTGCATTATTTTTGTGCACATTTTAACTTCTTTCTAAGAATTTTGTAAGCATGGGATGGCAGTGCATAGTGGAAGAACTGTGTGTTTATTACTTAAAAGGATAGTAATACTTGTAAAAACAAAAAACAAAAACATGCTGTAGGGTTTATCCCCCTGAGTAAAATAAGGGTACTGCCACTACTGAAAGGTGTTTTATTCAAAAGTTATTACAGCTCAAAGTTGAAATTTGTAGGTGCCATATCACAGTGGTCTGACATTGTAGAGTGGTGCTGTTGATACACCATCCTATGGACAGCTCTGGTCCCGGGACCAGACACCCCACAACATATATATATATATTTTTTTTTACATTTTAAGTATTACTATCCCTTTAAAGGGATAGTAATGTTTCATAATAAAAGCAGCTCTAATTAATCATCATAGTATTTGGACTTTGGAGAGTGTTATTTCAGTTCTGCCAGAGTTATAGTTCAGGAGTAATTCAATGACAAAGTGTCCCCCTCCCGTCCCTTTTACTGATGTAACACTCCTCAGCCAAAGCAGAAGGGAGGTGCCCAAGTAGATTGCACTGAGGGACACTCTTCAATTAAGATAAGGGCAAAACCTGAAAAGCTTGTCAAGGGGGGCAGGGCTTTCATTGTTCTAATAGAAAGAAGAGTGTCCCCTGCTGTTATCTGTCCAGTCTATGGACTGCATTCCACATCTGAGAAGAGATGGCTTACACTAGGCAAAAGGGGCAGGGAGGGGAAACTTTGCTTGTGAATATCTCTTAAACCATAAATGTTTGAGAGATAAGACTTATATCATTCTTCATGTTTTTTTAATGCCTACAAAATAAAATAAAGTTAAAACGAAGTATTACTATCCCTTTAAAGTCATCACTTGTAGAATTGGTGGGGGTGGGCACTCTCTCATCATCTCTCATCATCTCCAAAAACAAACTCAGTCATACACCTCTGCCACAAGAGCATAAAATCTTTGCACGCTGTCAGCTGCACTTTTATTATTACCCTGGTGCCCATGGAGCATTTAGAATTATTTCTTCTGCTGCTAGTTGTGGTACCTCAGACCTGTTAATGGTGTGTCTCCCAGTGAGAGCTTTGGTTTTGCTTCAAGTGGGATCTCATTGAGGAGGTGCTCAGGTGTGAGCATGCAGTCCCCCTGCTCACATGCTTCTTACACAGAAAACAGACAGCAGCATGCTTAGCTTTGTATTATAAGTGGACTAAATAGACTGTGGGATTCCTGAGCTGCTGCTACTAATTCTGAGGCTAGATTTTGATGCAATTGTACTACTACTGGGTGTCAAAGGTGTAGCACTTCCAACAACAGCAGAGGCACTCATAATAGCTAAGGTTGTGGACTTGAATTTAGAAGCACCAGTGACATTGTTGATGATGATTAACAACAATAAACCTTGGGACACATAACCTGACCTCTGGCCCAACATTCATTGTGGGTTTTTTGTTCCCAAAATTCAGGCTACATAGCGTGAGGAATGGAAACATCAAAGGAAAACTGCCAACACTCTGTGACAGTGTGTGCTAAAACAGTGGGAACTAAAAAAGCCACCCTCCCAAAATCTAACCCTATATTACCCCTAACAATAAAGTGAAACAATACTAGCCCTAACAGTTTCCTAACAGACATATCCTATAGCTGAAACACTTACCTGTCATCCACTGTAAGTCACTTTCTGTAATCTTCTGTCTTCTTTCTTCTCGTCTTCATCCTTGTCCCAGATATAATGGCACTGTAAATAAATAAAAAAAAACCTAAATTATAGATGCCCCAAAAAGCAGCAAAGATATGCAGGCCTTACCCCTTTGAGTGCCGGAGGAGTACTAAATGCATTGCAGAGCAATTCATTATGTACATCTCTAGCATTCCAAGGGTTAATTTTATGCTGGCATTCCAAGGGTTAAATTTATGCTGGTAGTCCAAGAGTTAATTTTACTCTGCTGATGCCACTGCAGGTGGCAGGAATGCAAAGCAAAAATCCTACCCCCAAAGATACCACTCAGACCTTTGTTCGAGCCATTCTGTGAAAAATTTGAACAGAGACTTGCTTTTCTATGGCTAGACTCTGTTCAAAATGGTTCCTATGCTACAGTTGGCTGACATATGTACTTCTGCATGTCCTAGCCAATCAGTTCCTAGTGGGGAGATGATGAAACCCGCATGAAGCTTATTGGCTGGGAGGTACATAACCCCACATCCCAGCCAATGGAAGAGTGGCATTTTGAACAGGGACTGGCCATCTAAAAATATAAAAGCCAGTCTATGTTCTAATTTTCCACAGAATGACTCGGGCAACAGTCAGAGAGGAATCTTTTTTTGGGGGGATTTTTGCTCCGCAGCGTACAGTTAACTCTTGAAATGTCAGCATTAATTTAGCCTTGGAATGCCAGCATACTACTAACCCTTGGAATGTCAGCATACATTGCTCTATAGCGTGTTACATAACCCCCTGGCACTCAAAAGTTTGAGGCCAGCATATCATTGCTGCATAACATTGTGGGGCATCTACAATTTTAATTTTTTTATTTATTTACAGTGCCATTATGTTTGGGACACGGATGAAGCTGAGAAGACAGAAGATGAGAAGAAAGAAGAAGACTTACACTGGATGACAAGGGTGCTGAAGACCCTGTTGGACATCAGACTTACAGATATGTTTTTTTTTTTTTTTCTTCATAGGATGGGGTTTGCTTTAGGGAGATTAACTCTGTGTGTGCCAGTGGGGTATGCAACACTCTGCAACACTCTGCAATGCGTTGCAAACCACACTGGCATTCATAGGGTCAATATGTCTTACAAAACATACATTTTTTCAGTACTTTCGATGTATTGATAGGTGGGGTTGGGGCCCCATATCAATACATCCACAGGTCACTTAGGTTTTTTTTCAGGATTTTTTCCCCTTCTATTCCAACGTTGGCAGTTAAAACATGCTTTGGGGACTCTATGCCAAAAAAGTTTGTGTGTTTTTTTTGGCAATAAAATTGGGTCCCTTAACACGTTACTGCCCAACACATGTAAATGAATTGGAAATTCAAACTCTTTTTTTTTTTTTTTTTTTTGCCTCCAATGGGCACAAAATTTAGCATCCCAGATCTTGTTGTTTTTTTTTTTTCATGCAGTTGTTTTTCACAGCACAGGTATTTGGATGGCTTACTGTGCTTGAAAAATTACCCTAAAAGAAGAAGTAAAAGCCTGATTTTAATATTGATGCTGTAAAATACCTTTACAGTTAACTTTTACTGGATCATTTCAAGTTGACTTTTCTATATTCTACCTGACACTTGACTGTGTTCCTGAGTGGATATTGGTGTTTCTGTTGCCTGTCTATAACCAGGAGATAATAAATAAATTAAAATGTATATTGTTATTATACAGTGACTTTTACACTGAGTCACCTAAAAATTTTTCAGCAGATAAATTATTTGTAGCCTGTCCTGAATTGCTAATAGTAAGCTTTTGTTTGCTTATTTTACTAATCTAACTGGCTAATCTCATTAGTATACTGATTTGCCTTCACAGAAAACATTCTAATTATTTGAGGAAAATGGTTGGCATTTTGGAAAAGGGCTTCATGAATGATAAATAATACATGATCATCTTGGGTATTTTAGTATATAGAAATGCTTGCCCTCTGCTTTACAGTCAAATAAAACCTGAAGACTTAACTTAAGAAACGACATAAGAAGACAGTATAAATTAAAACTGTATAATGGTTTAGTCAAAATGTGTACACATATTCTCTATAAGCAGGAACAAGATAAACTGCTCTCCATGGTGCTGAAAGAAATTTGTAAACTTAATAGAAAGCTGATCTCATTAGCTCTAAGGTCTCAACTGAGATTTGATTGGCAAATGTTGAATTGAAATATGCAAAATATTTTATAGAATGCTTTAATGTAATTTTGAATGCAAGTTAAAATCCATTTTTGTAATTATTTATTTATTTATTACTATTGTCACTTTTAAGATGGATGAGGAGCATATTCCTGGTATGAGATGTGCAGGTGACATTGGTATCAGAATTGTATACATTTCCAGTAATGTAAAAAAAGGGAAATTCCAGGATATATTCAATAATTAAATTGTCTTATTTAAAGGAGTAGTGCATTTTTAATGTAAAAACAACCAACCATACACACACATATTGTGTGGCTTTTCCTACTAAGATGCATCTATCCAGAGTTATTGCAGTTTACACTATTGGTTTTGTACATTAACAGTGACCTGCAGTGGTCATAAAGGTTAACCTTTAGTTTACCTGGTATTCAGACTTTTAGTCTTCTGAATGCTATGGGAAAGGTCACCGAGAACAGTTCAGCAAATGTACTCAAGCTGTCAGGAAGTTATGAAGCTTTTACTCACTTCTGGACAATATGGACGATTATAACTTTTGAACAAAACACCTGAGAACAAACAGTGGTGCCTGCAAACATTTGGAAAGTAAAAAAAGAATGAACTATCAAATATAACAATGATATTTAATATGAGAACATCAGGAATATAACAAATTGAAAGTAACTGCAATGCAATTATTGCCTCAAACAAAGAGTGTAGAATGACACAAAACATGACACAGGAGCACCTCTAAGATCACCTATCCCATGTAATGTCACTAATACTTCTGTACTTTGAGAGCTATTTACAGGACTTCTTTAATCATAGTCTTTTATTTATTTATTTTCTATTTAAAGTCATAATGAAAATACAACCATAAAAAAGCACACATTTCAGAGGAGGAAATATTGCTGCCTTCATTTTTTGCAATGCATTGTATAGGTTTGCTTGCTTTATGGAAGTAAGATGTGTGAAATGTATGGAGTTATATTTATTTAAAAACATTAGTAAAATATGTGAAAGATTGAATGCTCACAGTAGGGTCCTCGGTACTGCTTGCTTTGGTCTGTTATGTTAATTGTAGCCATCCTCAGCAAAATAAAAAATGTAGAAGATGAAGAGAGGTATACTTATATAAAAATAGTACATTATTAAGACATTTTCACATGTAATTTTATAGCCACATAATTACTGATAGGTTGATTTAATAGGAATAATTAGAGCAATTGTGGGGTAAACCAAATGCCCCACAAGGTACTAATAATAATGCTCAGTGATTTCACCATTTCACTTTACCTGTCATACAGTTTTTTTTTTCAACAGACTTTGTATTTCCAAAACGATTTTTATCCAGGATGCCATGTTATTTCTATTAGAATTCCAATAAAGTGAATGACAAACTATTGTATTAAAGGATATTCTTCTTTTTTTTCCCACTAGTAAATCCTTATGGTTCTAAGTTTAGCATTTTCTCACCTTTTCTAAACCACTAAAATTAATAGTTTTATGCATAAGGTCTCTCTATGAAATTAGCAATTTGAAACAAAATGTAGTTTTTCTTTTAATGTTGTACCATTCTGAATTTCAGGCACAAAATGTCCAGACAAAAATCATGTAATCTTACATGAGATATATATATATGTGTATATATATATATATATATATATATATATATATATATATATGTGTGTGTGTGTGATATATATGTAATAAACTCAGTCTGGGGATCCCAGGTTGTGGACAGGGACAGCACACATCAGCAGTTCTTCAAATAAACGTTTCTTTTATCTTTTATTCACATGTTAGTTCACATCAGACCCAGGCTGAGTACATTACATATACCTATATTTATGGGACGTGCACCATCTATTAAATACCAGCAATATTTTTGGTGTGTGCCAGTGCCTTGGTATTTACTACAGACTCAATGATGTTGAGATCAGGGCCAAGTGAGGGCCATACCATTACTTCCAGAACTCCTAGTTCTTCTTCATGCTGAACTTCTTAAAGGAATAGTAATGTTTCAAAATAAAAGCCGCTCCAATTAATCATCATAGTATTTGGGCTATGGACAGTGTTATTTCAAAACTGTTAGATTTGTAGTTCAACAGTAATTGAATGATAAATTATTCCCCTCCTGCCCCTTTTACAGATGTAGCACTGCTCACCTCAGACCAGTAAGACTGTCCAGATGGCTTGCAGAGAGGGACAATCTGAAGGGAAAAACCTGAAAAACCTGTGAACGGGGCAGGGTTTTCCTTATACTCACAGTAAGATGATTGTCTATTGCTGTGATCTCTCTGGTCTTAACCCTTTGAGTGCCAGAGGGGTACACAACGCAGTGCACAGCAATGCATTGTGTACCCCTCTGGCACTCAAAGGGTTAAGACCAGATTCCACATCTGAGGGGAGGCAGCTTACACTAGGTAAAAGGGGCGGGAGAAGGATACTTTTTCTTTCAATTACTCTTGAACTACAACACTGACAGTATTGAAATAACACTCTCCATGCCCCAAATACTATGAAGATTAATTGGAGCTGCTTTTATTTGGAAACATTACTATCCCTTTAAGAACTTCAACGTAAAGATGAACAAAGAGTTCTGGAAGTGATGGTATGGCCCTCACTTGGTCCTGATCTCCCTTTGGGAACAAACTGCCTTCTGCTACAGCCAAATATTTAACTGACTCATCAGGCCAGAGCACCTGCTGCCATTATTCTGCACCTCCGTTCTTGTGTTTTCATGCATAGTTGAGTCTCTTGGCCTTGTTTCCACATTAGCCTTTTGGCAGGCTTCTCCAGACAGTAGATGGGTGTACCGGGGTCCTACCATTTTCTGCCAATTCTAAGCTGATGGCACTGCTGGACATCTGCCAATTGCAAAGGGAAGTAAGCATGATGTCTCTTATCTGCTGCACTAAGTTTCCTTGGCCAATCACTGCATCTGTTGTTCTCAACATTGCCCGTTTCTTTGTACTTTTTCAAAAGAGCTTGGAGACCCCTGTCTGCCTTTACACTTCTGTATGGGAGAGACCTTGCTGATGCAGTATAACTACCTTGTGTCTTATTGCTGTGCTCAGTCTTGCCATGGTGTATGACTTTTGACATTAAACGGTCTTCAGCAACCTCACCATGTTAGGTCAGTTTCGCTGTTTCTCACCCAGTTTTATTCCTCCTATACACCTGTTTCTGTTTCAGTTAATGATTGTGTTTCAACCCATATATTCCATTGATGATCATTAGCACCTGTTTGGTATAATTTTTTAATCATACACCTGACTATATGCCTACAAAATCCCTGACTTTGTGGAACTGTACCTAGAAGAATTGATGCTGTATGTGTGTGTGTACAAGAAAGAGCGTGTGTGTGTACACATGCATGTGTATATGTCCATATATGTAAGTGTTTGCGTGCTTGTGTTCATTAAAGATTTATAGTGTATTGGGTGATAATTGTCAAGAACAATGGTTGATAGTTCAGTCAAAAGACCTTTATTGATTCTGTTCTGTTGACCAAAAACATCACCATTATTCTTGACCATTTATGTGCCCAATAAGACATTATTTAAGAAGTCCCATGGGTGCTGCCCTCCTTTTTCCATGCTTATGTGCTACTTTGTAATGGGAATGTGCACCTGGGCATTTACTTACTTAGAGTGAGTGCTGCCATCTATCCCTGTTTATCTATCAACTGCCATAGTTGATTCATTTCAACATGAAGGCTTCCAAAGTTTATACCCACACACGCACACACACAGTCCCTGTGTTTTCCCAGCATTGTTCCCTTAACACAGCATTGCAATTATCTGCGTTTCATACGTGTCACCAGCTCACTAAATCTAACAATAGGAAGAACCTGGTCAGCACTAATACACAAATAAGACAAGGGTACAATTTAGACAAAAATTGTCTGCTGCACTAAATCTGTTTCTGGTTCACTGTCCACCCCTTCTTGGGGTAGCGGGGGTGGCGAGATTGCCCACAACCAGCTAATCATCATGGGGAAAAATTTCTGTAAGTAAATTCAAGGGACAATGATTTTTGAAGGAGTGGCTGCAGCAAGATACATCCACTATTAACGTCCTGCAGCTGCACAGAGTGCCCCACTGTGCAGCTTTTGCGTGTGTGTGTGCGCGCGTGTGTGTGTGTGTGTGTGTGTATTATTTACAGGTCTAAAATAATTGTTCCAGTAGAAATTAGTAATGTGGCATTTCAATACTCAATGCCATTTTAAACTTATCTAAGCTGTTTATCAGCTCAGTTAAAATTGTATATGAAAACGTATATTCGAATTCTTATGGCACAGTTTCATATAAATGTTTTCTGGTTTATGTATTCAGATATAGTCATTGCTAATATTGCTTTTTTTTTGTTAACCCCTTCAGTGGCAGATGAGGTCTCAAACACACACAGACATATGGACACCTCTGTGGCATGCTAGGGCTTAATCTGTAATGTAGGCATGTCATAGATTAAACTGGAAACCTGGTGAATTAACTTAAAAACACATTTTCCATACAACTGACGTTTTATTGCTCGCTCCTTATGTAAACCACATTTCACCTAACAACAAGAAATCATTACAGGTCCTTTCCAACGTCTGGAACTAAAATGGGTACAGTAAATCAGACTATGCATATGAAAAAACATACTTCCTGGTATATATACAGTTGTGAAGGGGTTAAACTAGTCTAGAATCACACTTTTTTACTGGCTTAGATGTTTGGATGCTCACTATGGAGCTCACTATGGGGGTAAGCAACCATTGGGTCATCATTTGTGGGGCACTATAATTGATTATCTCTTAGCAGCCATTGGTTGGATGTGGAAGATAGGAATTGTAACCTCTAGCAGCAGGAAGGGCAAAGATTGCCTACTCCTGGGTTGGACTGATGCATCGAAAATATCAGACAAAAAAAGTACCTTGAAAAAGATATCCACACCATATGCTACTTAACCAAGAAAATTGATATATAAGATAATGTTTACTTTTTTCTCACCTTATCATAAGTAACAGTATCCATTCAAGCCATAAAGAAACACAGATGCACTGTTAATTTGAAGTCACAACTAAAAGATAGACTTTATTTTTACTGCATGTTCACTTAAACTCGCCTAGATAACACAAGTTCAAAGAGATTCTTTTGATTTCTTTTCATACTGGAAATAATAAGCAGATTTTCTTCATATCCCTCAACTTCTGTCAGAAAGCAAAAATACATTTACTAACCAAAACTGAAAAGTCTTTGGCTTTTCAAATGACTGCAAATTGCACAGCTAAGTGCATATAGCCACAGGGCTGTCACAGTTACTCTTCTTGACAATTCATCATAGCATACTAATTCTATAATATCATTACAGCGTCTCTTCTCACTGTACTCATCCAACAAGTTAATTTAATCAACTAATAATAGATTCAGGAATGGATGCAAGAGGCTCTTGCATTTCAAATAATATCATAAGAGTAGCAGATCAGTGAGGGCTTATGTACCACTGTCCTCTTACTACATTTACACAGGTAAAATGCACATATTTGATTTATGGAAGATGTACAAAATTATATCAAAATGACAATCACGGCTGATCTGTTACGCATTAAGACATTTCAATTAATTTACTCTCATGATTTACTGATAGAAAAACTGAGAACATATGTTTTTGTCTTGAATGTTTTATTCTTTTACTGCTCATGAAAAACACAGCAAGTGTCGCAATTCTTGGGAAATGGCCAATAGGGAGAGTAGGTAATTTCCTAGAACTTCATATGTTGAGGGTTTCCTTGGCTCTGCTGGCCACATCCACATTCTGAACTGTGAGTGGGGCTGTAGCAATATTGGCATCCCTGCACCAGTTTTATTCCCCTTTACATGCTATTATTTAACCCCATGGCCACAGCCAGAGAGAGACTGAATTCATTGTGGAGTAATGTGTTAGAGATCTCTCTAGCAAACAAGGGGTTAAAGCTTTTTTTGTTTCTTGCATGTTACAAATCAGGGGTATTTTCTGTGCCAGCAAACAGTGAATGGGACTTAAAGGGGTGGACATGTGAAGAGTGGTGGTGTGGCCATTTGTGGAGCTAATTGCACCTAAAGTGCCTTGTCCAGGGGTGCCTGGGATGTGAATTCAACCCTGTCTAGAAATCCATCTTCATCAAATAAAAATGTCCTCAATCCTTATAGGTTTAAATGGGGCTTTTAACCCTTTAAATGCTAGAGAGGTCTCCAACCGATTGTTTGACACCTCTCTATTATTTCGTGAGTTAAAATCCAGTTAAATCAAAAATTGTTATGTCCCCTACAGTGAGATTAGTTTCCCCACAATCTGTCCACTTTAAAATATAAGTTGCTGTTAAGAGTAAGTGATGGAATTTACACTACATGATCCATTGTGGTATGGACATACATACATGCACGCATGTAAACACACACACTTGTAGTAAGAAGTGGTGTGATTCTGGAGTCTACCAACTGCATCATAGATAGCAAATGATTATTCTTGAAAAGGACCATTTATTTAAGGCCAAAGTTTTGCTTAATATGGAAAAAGTAGATATATTGCAGGGTTTATCTTGCTGAGTAAAAGGAGGATGTTCCAACTGCAGAAATGTTTTACTCAAAAGCAATTACAATTCAAACTTGCATTTTTTTTTTCTGAAATGTTATTGTGGTGCTGTTGCTCCAGCAGGTCTGGTAAGTTTTTTCAATTATAATTAGTCACTCTATGGAGAGTATTTATATTCTGGTGAGAGTGTACATGGAACTTTTTCACCAATGAAAGTCAGGTTTAATAACTGAAATGTTGGAGTGCTTTGATACTTACAAGCTTTGAATAAACAGTAGATTTTGGGCCACATGTGTCTGTGTGCACAGTATCTGTTATTCCCAATATGGATAACTGTGAACAACTGATTGTAAGTGACCATGACCCTCAATAGGCTGCTGTAGCAACATTGCCACCATACAATTTCACGTCATGGAGGAATAGCGCCAATAAAATTCAGGTGTCAGCTGCTATAGCTTTTGAATAAAAACCTCTCAGCAGTGGGAGTACCATTATTTTAATCAGGAAAATATATATACTTTCCTGCTTACATTATTATTGCCTTATAATTGAAGTTTTAACCCATTGATAGCTAGAGCAATGCAGTGCAGACCTCTCTAGCATTGAAGGGACCCTATTTAAATTAATGGGAATATTAGTTTGTTTCCTGTAGTGCAACTAAATTGGCCCAGAATTACACCAGGTTTCATTAGTGTATACGCTCCACAACAATAAATCAGTCATACAGATGGGCACTCAGGGGAAGTGAAAGTTAGCAAAATATGGCACATTCCCCCTCCTGTAGGAATTTCCACAAAAGTGCCATTTTCTCCTTCATTTTTGCCATGTTGATTTTGGAGTGAAGAAGCGAGGGCTTGTATGGAATTTGGAATCCTAAAACTTTACTGGAAAGTTTAAAGGACAGCTATCATCAGATATTTACCTCACCACCACATCTGATTCCCTATGAGCAGACATGTGACCTCATTG
Source organism: Rhinophrynus dorsalis (assembly GCA_037306005.1). Lineage (NCBI taxonomy): Eukaryota > Metazoa > Chordata > Amphibia > Anura > Rhinophrynidae > Rhinophrynus > Rhinophrynus dorsalis. Next base: position 125,565,378 of record CM074721.1, read on the forward strand.
TGAGCCAAGACGGACCAATTGGGGAGTGCAACAGGGGTCTTTAGGGATCCTTGATGCTCCCTGCACATTGATGCTGTGTCACAAATGATATTTTCCTGCCCTGTGTGATGCAAGTCATCATAGACACTTTGTGTCAGACTTTAAAGACTGACACAATGGATATATGGGGACTTTGCATGGAACCCAAGAGTTGGTGGCAGGGAGCCACAGATTTCATTGTTGCATTTCAGCTAAGAGGGTAGTTTTTCTGACCTCTGAATGGCTGATAGGAGCTGCTTTGGGGGCAGTGCAGCCCCAGGTCTTTTTACTAAGTCTGCTCACATTGGAGCAATACAATTAATAGCATGTCACATTTTCTGACTATTTTCTGTTCCTTCAGGAAATGTTCTCAAAAATTAAAAAATATTACCTTTGGGGAAATTCCTTCAGGGAAAAATTGTTCTTTTCAAGGGCAAAAAAGTCCTGTGATTTTCTTTCTTTTCTAAATTTTGCTGCAAAAAAGACAATTTGCCTATTTTTCTGAAGAAATTTCAGCTAATAAAACAACTTCTTTCTTCTGTCAGTGATTTTACGTGAGCGAACATTATCTGCCTGTACTTTCAATGGCAGTGAGAATGTCCACTTCAGGACTATTGCTGTGGAGTGCTTCAATTCACACACACACACCGAGGCCTGGCAACAGACATGGAGGGGGAGTAGGCATCCTGCTGCCCCCTAACCATATATTTCAGGTACTCCCCACTGTTCCCTCTCTCTCCTTCCCTACATTTGAAGCTCACACACTTCACCTCTTCTCTCCCTTCCCCCTGCGTGTCGCTGTCATATACAGGCCACCTGGTCCCACTGCACAATTCCTTGATCACTTCACTTCCTGGCTCCCTCACTTCATGTCCTCTGATGTCCCTACTCTCATCATGGGTGACTTCAACATCCCTATAGATAATCACAACACCCCCCCTGCCCTCAAACTCCTCTCCTTAACAACCTCCTTAGGCTTATCGCAGTGGACCAGCTCTCCCACACACAGTGATGGGCACTCCCTCGACTTGATCTTCACTAACCTCTGCTCGGTCTCCAACTTCTCTAATGTCCCCTTTCCCCTCTCTGACCACCATCTCCTCACTGGTAACCTCATCATACCACGCAAACCCATCACCCCCGCCACAATCAAGAGCATGCGGAGAAATCTGCATACTCTTGACAAGCAACAATTTTCCACCTCCCTGCAGCCTCTTCTCAACCCCATCCTCACACTTTCTTGCCCAGACAAAACTACTGCTCTCTACAACAGCACTCTCACTTCAGCCCTTGACATCGCTGCACCTGCAACTCCACGCCACCCACGCACAACCCCACTACAACCCTGGCACACAAGACTAACGCGATACCTTCAAAGGTGCTCACGCACTGCTGAAAGGCACTGGAGGAAATCGCGCTCCACAGCTGACTTCACACACTACAAATTCATTCTCCGTTCGTATAGCTCTGCCCTCTCCCTGGCTAAACAGTCATTCTTCTCCTCTCTAATTTCTAATCTTTCCTCCAACCCCAAACGCCTTTTCTCAACCTTTACATCTCTTCTAAACCCACCAACACAAACACCTTCCACTAACTTCTCTGCCCAAGATCTCGCCAACCACTTCAAGAACAAGATTGAATCTATCAGACATGACATTTCATCACTACCACCCCCACCCAGCCAGTCCAGCCCTGTCGTCTCTCCCACATACACACTAAGCTCCTTCCCACCTGTCACTGAGGATGAAGTCTCCCTTCTCCTCACTCGCAGACAGCAGTACTGATTAATTAGCCTTTGTATTTACATCTTGTCCCAATATAGTACTGTAGCTGTGCCATTTAAATACTTTGGTGTAAATGAGCAAGAGTCTATGAACATTTTGCACTATATACGTATACTACTGATAAATCATTTTCAGTATGGTTAGCATCATTTGGATTTGCACCGGGTTGGTGTATAGCTTGCAATGTTTTTTTCTCATGCAGATTAGATGCTTACCACCTTTAAAACTATCTCAATTAATATTTATGTAGCATGCAACATTATGCAAAAGTGGCTTGTTATAGATATACAAACTTAATGGCAAAACATGATCTATTAAGAACTGGAACAATTCTGATGCTAACCAACTGTACCATATGGGATAAAATTGCTCCAGAATTGCTCCATCAGTCTCGCATGTTAAGCAGGTCTTTTTTCTCTCACTAATTGCAGTGTCTCTTATCAAGTATCTAGTTAAGAACATTGTAATTTCATTATAGAAACACAGGGGAAGATAAAATGTGATTCCATATTAAAATAAGCAATTTTTTTGTGGACTGTGCCTTTCTAATACATATGTATTCATCTAGTTACACTGTTCTGCTCATGCCCAGGGGAGAGGAGTAGGGTAGTGTTTGGATGGTTCAAAAAACATGCCAGTCTTCATAGTTAGCACTATGTACTAAGAAGGTGCATATGAAATCAGTATAAAATTCTTACATTTTTCTGTGCATGCTGTAAGGTTGGCTAGAAAAAGTTTATAGGATTGTTATTCTCCATAGCATTCATATGCTGACATAGGTTCATTTTAACTTGAACAAGTAAACATAGAAAAAGGGATGATTGTTGGGCACATAAATGCTCATTCTTCATCTTCCCCCTAGCAAACCGCATATTTCTACAATAATGCTGTTTTTCACTGGATAATTTGCTTTTGGCTGAATATAACCAATTCTGACTAATAAGTGCATCTTGCTATTAATCTTATCGATATAACCCTATTGGAACAATCACTGTTATAGTGGATTGCAGGCTATGACATCAGGAAGATCATTTAAGAACAGTCCTAAAGACAAAGGACTGTTGAGACCCAAATATTCTGTTAACACTCACTGAATGCTTTGTATTTCTTTTCTCTGATGGGCAAAACATTTTTTCCCTATTTCTTATAATAGCTCTAATGAGACGGATATAATGTAGCATATGTCCCATGTATCCAGGTACTGCTTCAAGGATATGCCTTTGCTACCTGAACTCCAGAAATGTTAATAATTGGCTAAGGTTCATTTATCCTTTGATGTCATTTACAGCATGTTCCAGAGTATGGCAGTTTTCGGAGTAATGTAAGGAAATGATGGGACCAGTTATATCATATGGTAGAAATCAAAATTCTCATCTACTGAACTTGGGATTTTAACATATTGATGATAGTGAAGTATCATAGCTATGCCAATACTCCGTAAATTAGCTCAAAATGAGGATCACAGCACCTCAGACTACAGATGTATAAACTATTAGAACTGTCATTTAGATTTTAGACCTGAATAGTTAATTCAATATTAATCAGGCAAATATTTTACCCAGTCAATGGACATGCATGTCCAACCTTATTATCACAAACATCTGAGTTACTTTTACCTAGTGTTATTTTAATATTGCAAGTTACTAGCCAGTAGAAGAATTAAGATTTAGTTCCCGCTTCTAAGAAAAACCTCTGGTCCCATGCATCTCACAGTAAAGGTTGAGAGCTGCATATAGTACCACGTAGTTGAACATATCTGTTAGGGTCATTTGTGTATGAGAGAGAACATATCTGAAGTGACTGGCTCTTGCTGATCTCAATTATCTCCTGTCCACTGACAGAGAGAGGGAGGGATCAAGATGATGACAATAAAAACAAAGGGTAATATTACTGGTTTTGCCATTCAGTAGTTGCAGCAGTGCCTTTCCTATATATTGTCTCATTGTAGATATATGACAAAATAATACAAAGCAATCATTGAGTAGTGGGTTAAGTGAATAGTGTACAGATAATTACATTTTTTAATATAACAAAATTCTCAAAATAATATTGCACTAACAGGTGTAAATATCCATTTATTTTACAAATTTTATTTAAAAACTTTAAAATCACATGAACCATGTTACAAAAATTTGCAATTTCACAAACTGTTATTAATGATTGCCCCTTTAATGTTAATGAACTGGTAAATAGAATAAAACCCACAGATGCTGCTTACATAATATAAATCTAAATAGACTCATCAAACATGATGATATAACACACACATAATTTTACTTTCATCGATAAACAACAGCTTTGCTCATTATTGAGAGATGTTAGGTGGCAAAGTATTGAAAGCTGTGCATTTTATGTTTAAATCAATGTACTGTCTTGAAGTTATGCCACCTAATGTGTTTTTAAGCCATCCACTGCAAAGATCAATGTGGTTCTTATTTCATATTCAGTGTTAAGTTCAGCCTCATAAATTTAGAATTGCACTCATATTTTGATGGTTATATATTAGACAACTAATGAAAGTTTTATGATTTTAAACAGCTGCAAATCATACCATTTTGCAATGTGCATTTCACATGCTTTTCATTTTTATTTTCATTGTCCTATGAGAAATGAAGCTGTTTGTGGTTAAAAATTTGGGGCCTTATTCATGCATCCCATTAATTTAAACATACCTTTTAACCCTTGCATGCATGCTAGAGACATCAAAACCTTAATTAAATCAACTGTGCTGATGTGCTTTAGAATTACTTATTTATTTGTAAATAAGGCCTTTAGTATCCAAATGTGGTCTACAGGCATAGAAGCATCTAATTATGCTTTGTAGAAACTACAGACGTGTAAGGATCTTGCATACAGCAACAAATGTTTAAATATATGTCATAATTTATGTTTTGGTTGAAATCTTAATTTTATAAGACTACAAAAACTAAAGTAAACTTGAATCGGCTTAAATTCATAAAGGCGCAGACAAAATGTATCATTTTCCTTCATTATATTTCTTTACTGTAACTTTGGCTAATTTAATAGGGGATATACGCTGGGAAAGTATATGCACATATTTTATATTGGTGCGCATATATTCCAAAGTATATTACAGTTACTATTTACTGGTATGGGATTTTCAGTAAGCGATGTTACAAACATTGTGAAATCACACATGCACTGAAATTACTACAGAATTTTTTTTTTTTTAATAATGCATTTTTCTGTGCTTTAACCTTATTGAGTGCCTGAGAGGTGTTCATTGCAATATAATGTGTTTGTCACCCCTCTTGCACACAGAGGTTAATGTAATTACATGTTAAATTCTACTATGCCATATACAGTGACAATGTTTCATATGAAAACTTATTAGATTTTGAGGCAGATATGTCAAAAGGAACTGGCATTATTTTGGAGCAAAGAAATGTGTAGAGGACAAATACAAATCCCCATAGCTTTATGGGGCTTTTAACCCCTTCAATGCTAATGGTCGCCTGCATCTTATTTGGAATGAATAAATCAGAGGTATATTGATTTGAATACAATTTGCGTTTAAGTGTAGTTTGGAATGACTGGCTTCTCAATATAGAGTACATTTTCTATAAATATCATGTAATTACAGCTAGGATATGTAAAAATTAATTATTCATGTGCTGTATCCCTAAAATGTAATCCTACACTTCCTTTGCATGCGCAAATAATCCTGTTCAGAAAACAGTTATTTAAAGTTGCTTGTGCTGTTTGTATTGGACATATGAGCTAATGCCTTTTAATTGGTTGTGATTAGTGCCCGCTGCTCTTGTTTCAGAAAGGATATCCTTTTATCTCAGCCCATTTAGAGGTAATCCTGGGCAATCAATTGGAGTCCTGGAGCCCTGTAAAATTACAGAAATGACTGCTCCCTTAGAGTAAATGTAAAACTAGATTTTAGGCCTCAGAAGTATAGGGTATTTAACCCTTTGAGTGCCAGAGGGGTATGCAATGCATTGCAAAGTTAAGTACACACAACCTCACAGTGCCTATAGAGATCAGCTACACCTCACCAATGAGGCTCAACAAGGCTGAAACATACTTTTGGAGTTTGTTGCTTCTCTTATTCAGACAAGAATTCCCTGGCAATTCCCCTCTTGACTGCCAGTTTGGTCAGATCATTATGGTGTATTTTAGGATATTTTTTCTCTATGTAAGGCAATAATGAGCTAAAAGCGATTGTGCCATGGGTAGGATACCACTCCTATAGAGCCTTCTAAATTCAATAGCATGCTCGTTCCTAGTTGAGCGTCTCTGACCTGAACTCTGTATGTGTATAAAACCATTGTTCATTTTTGCATGTTGATGTTCCTTAGAGTTGTCTCAGTGGTAAATGTCTTTTAAACAACCAATGTTGAACTTCAGACACGCACGCACAGGCACACACACACTTGTATGTATATATGTATGTATATCTTTATTTATATGGTGCCACACAGTGTACGCTGTGCCTTACACTAGACGTATGTTACAATAAATAACAGGGGATAAAATAAGTGCCACATTCAGCTTACAGTCTTCGAGTAATAGCAATGAACTGCAGATCCTTCCCCAAATGACTTTATTAGCTAAAACAACTCCTCTTTACATCACTGATATATTTTTGAAGCTAAAAATTATTGGATTATTAAAAGTTATATGTTGATGATAACATATAAATCTTTGTTCTTGTACCTTTTCAGATATAAATGCAAATTTTGATTAAAAAATGAGCACATTACATTTCTAAATAGTACAAGTAAAAGTAATGAGCATATGGCGTATTAGAGATTTATAGGTTTTCTTTCCAAGTTGATTCAGGCTGTCCTATTATGAAAGATAATGATTTTTTTTGGATATTTTCTGTCAAACAGACAGGCCATCTGTCTATATAGTGGGAAGTTACTTGTTTTGATAGTTCTTTCAATAACTAAGATGTAATACAATGTGTTTTCTGTGATAAAATAATTAATCCCAAAACTGACACTTTAAAAAATAAGCAAAATTTACAATAAAAGGAATATAATCCAAGTGTAACGTGTGTGAAAATAATTTGGCAAAATTTGTATTTATTAAACTAATGAACATTTGGTGAATATATTCTGTTTATTGATAGGGTTGCATTTAATTTAGGTCTAGTTTGATACAGAAATGATTATACTTGTCTAAGACAAAATAGTTATTTAAATGGCTGTGGCCCATATTTATAGAAGCTGTATTTATTCTGGAGTAAACCAACTGCACCACAGGGAACAAATAATAACTCCTAAATTTCCATGCACTTGAATAGAGCTTTTTTAACCCATTGAATGCATGAGAAGTCTCCAGTACACTGCTTTCTAGGGTTGAAACCTAATTTAATTTAACAGACCTTTTTATGTGTCCCCTATGGTGCAGTTGGTTTACTCCAGAAGGAGGAAATGAAAAATCTTCCACCATAGCACTTTTGGCTATAGCCTCCAAGTGTGGCTACTCTTCAAGGTATGTACTAGTGTAAGATTGCTTAACAAGAAACTTGCTATGTTCCACCAGCGATAAGACTTTAATGTGAGCAAGCACTGAAATCCTCCCTATGTCCAGGAAATGTTTGTATATAACTTTATACAAGGCACAGAAGAAAGGAAAACCAAATAATGCCAATATACTTCCTCAAGGCCCTCCCCTTGTCTCATGTGGCATACAAAGGGAAATGTCCTGCACAAGTAGCTTATTAAATCGTTCTGAATCAGATTATAGGTAAAAGCTGGTACTGTGTTAGCTGTAGAAAAATCAAGGGACTGGTAGAGTGAAAGATATACCTTTACTGGTGAGATCATTTAAGTCTCTTCCTCAAGCATATTTAGAATGAAGGGTGACTACAAAAATGTATGACAGGTTATACATTCATGCAAATATGTTTTACATTTAAATTCCACACAAAGGGAATTCCTTATTCCCATTGTGAATCATTATTTACACTCAACTACTGGTATCTCTTTGTAGCTGTCCAAGTTGTCCAAGTGGTACAAGATTTATTTCCCTGCAGTAAATTTAGCATGTAGAGAGTTTGTGATTCAGCCAAAGATTGCTAAATCTATAGAATGTATGAGTTATCCCTCCAAGTTCCCACCTCACCCCTGCTGCCACTGGGTTCTTAGCAAGAATCTCTAAACATTTACCATATTCAGGAGAGTGGATGGGGCAAACCAGCTGTAACATAGGGGACTATGGAAAATTGTCAGTGCTTAAGTAGTGCTTTTAACCCCTTGAATGCTAGAGAGTTCAAAAGCACATTGCTTAGCAATGCATTGGAGACCGCTATAGAATCAAAGGCTTTAAAATACACATTTCATTCAGTGAGAATTTTAAGTTGAAACTTGTGATGCAGTTAGATTGATCCAGAATTACTTCTTCTTAGCTTCTTGAATTCTACTTTTGCTTTTCTAATTTAGTGGTTACCAACCTATGCCACAAGGGCTCACTAGCAGGCCAGGATTTAAGGATTTCCTTGTGAGAAAGTGACTGAATCTCTGATCAACACCCCTGTGTTCTAGTAGGGAAATTCATACAAGTTCTAACCTGTTAGGCAGCCCTGATTGAATGAGCTTAGAACCACTTCTCTAGATTAGCAGAAGATAGGTATCACTGATTAGAAACTTCCAAGTAAACTTCAGCGTAAGCTTATGGAATAACTTTGGAGGCATATATTGATTCAACTTGTATTTTATTTTTCATCATAGTGGCATACTTACGGGAACATTAGAATACATAAGATTAGAATAAAGAAGATCAAACTATAGAAGATTAAAAAAAGACTTGTGGAGGATGACAGCTAAGTGGTATACAAGTATGGCTGTTAGGATAGTATTAGGGCTAGTATTATTTCACTATTTTGTTAAGGGTAATGTAGGATTAGTGTTTGGGAGGGTGACTGTGTTTGAGCTCACTCTTTGTATTTGACAGTGTGTCAAACACGGAGCGTTAACCGTTTCCTTCGATGTCCCTATTTCTCACGCTATTTATTGTGAGTTTTGGGAACAAAAAACATGTCGGGCATTGGGCCAAAAGTCAGGTTCTGTGGTCCAACTTTTGTTGTAGTTTCTGTTGTTAGGGCAATGGGATACCTATGGTAACACGGTGAATGTATAGCTCAGTATCCATTTTTGTCCTACCGACGGTTTTACTATTGGATCAAGCCCATAATGTGTAGTGAATACCCTCTTCTCAACCTGCTGGCTAGACACATTTCTGCATCCACTATGTTCTAGTGTTATATGGAAAACTATACATTGTGTTTTTTGTTTTTTTTATCTGAATGATTTCAGGATTTGTATTGTGTGACCAGCTAGGATGTCCTAATTTTTTTTTAAAAAAGTAAAAATTACTTATTTTACCACTATCATAAACTATATATCCAAAACATTTACGTTGATAGTGAAAAATGCAAATACTTTTAAAATCCTTGAAACCCCTAAACAAAAAATATAAAATATGTATAGTTAAATCAACATGCATGGCCTGCACAGTCTCCTAATTATCAGGACTGCAAAATGGTATTTTTAACTTTATGAACAGAAATGTTCATTACAGTGGTTGCATGGTAAAACTACCTTACTACCCTATAAGTATATAAAATTAAATATTTCCAGAAAGCATATATTCCATTGCATTAAATGAAGGGTCACTTGCCCTTCTACTCCTAGTCTGGTGTGCACAAATGTTTCCAGTAGGTGGAGATAAAGGATAAAAATTGTAGGTTGCCTGTCTGTTTTTTGGGGGGGGGGGGTTTATTACATTTTCAACACGTCAAATGTACTGATAATTTCCTACTGTACTCAGTAGCTACTGCTCTTATGATAAAAATGAAACACCATTGTTTTGAGCTGACATACTGTTGTGAGTATCAGAAGCACAAAGCAACACCAACTACAAGTTCACATTTTCTTAAAATGTTGCAAACATGATTTGCCTGTACTAAAATGGTTGTACTAAGTATAGAAATGAAGAAAAGTAGCTAAAGTACACCATTTTGGAAAGATGATAACCTAGTGCATTAAATGAAGGGTTATTTGCCTTTCTTCCCCTAACTTCACAAATGTTTCCAGAATCTTTGAAAACTATAGCATGTACTAGTGCATTCATTAGGTATTGCTTGTCCAACAAAATTGGTACCCCAGTGGTATGGGTTGACCTACCGTAGGGGAGTGCCAAGAGCACAAAACTACACCTGCCTGTTTTCTTCTTTGAAATTAGAGGCCTGTTCTGAAATGGTTATAATTATTAGAGTAATGAATAAAAGGGGTGCAAGTCATAGCATTTTGGAAAGTAAAACATTCACATGGTATTTTTTGACTAGGCGGGATTTTTAACAGAGACTTGAGCACACAAAAAACAAAATTGTTTCTTTTATTCTCTTCAATTTTGAACTAGAACACACTAACCCTTTAAGATTTTTTTCCCACAAGCTATACGATATGCATTGTTTATATTATATATCCTTAAAAATGACAGTCTTTCATCCTGTCATGCACCTTTTGTCACACAGCTCCTCTAACACTAAGTATGGGAAGTCCCCTTTCTGCAATCTCTTAAGAGGTGGAATATTGTTGGTCTTTGTACATGTATGCAAGATATATGGGTGCATTATAACACCATTATGGTGATATCAGAAACACAGCACAAGAATGGTGGAACCTGGCATCAGAACAATTTGAATGAAGGTTCTGTACATTCTGGACATTTTGCTTGCATTTCATCTCAATGGGAATTTCTGCAGAAATTAGCAAAATAGCTCCACAGTAACTCCAGAGAAGAGTACATTAGGAGTAGGACGTGCCAACTTCTGCATATCTATCCTATCTCCAGTTCTCCCACACTCCACCTTACATTATCAACCCCTTAATCTTAGTCTTTCTGGCCACTCTATTAGCCCCTTTCTGTGAAAAAAATGTATAGATATCATCTTCATTCAGTGTTGATCTCCTGCAGGATGAAGGCCACCTCACCAAACCTCCAACAACTTTGGTTCTGTGCCTTTTGTTGCCACTGTGTACCAACAAATCTGGTAATTCATCTGCCCATCTTGTCTTTAGTGTTCTTTTTTGTGTGTTTGGTCACCAGTGGAATCCATTCCAAAATGTTTTCATCCTTTACCATCAGATCTTCTTGCTATGTGGCCTGCCCATTTCCATTTCAAGTGCTTTACTCTTTCAATTACATCATTGTTTGCTGACGAATTCACGCACAAGTTTTTCTGTCTCTTTTTGTTATGTTTACAATTCACAGCTACACAGGTCTCTGTTTAACCTTAAGATTTTAAATGGATTTTGCATTATGTCCATACATAAGGAATGGGAGGACACAATTTCTAACATGGTGTTTCCATCTGCTGACATTTCCTGTCCTGATTTTCCTTGATATAAATTTGTTCAACATGACTTGTGTTTTGTAAATATTCATCTTCAGACCAACAATTTTGCTTTCCTGTAGTAGTTCTTTAATGTGTTCTTGCAGTTCTTCAGGACTACTGGCAAAGAGTATGATATTGTCGGCAAAACGTATGTGATATAGGTATTCCTAATTTATCCTAACTCCTTTTTTGTCCTATTAATTTGCAGGAAATTTCTTCAAAACAAGCTGAAAATAGTTTTTGTGAAATTGTTTCCTTCTCTGACCCATTTTTCTATGTTGATGTGAACTTTTCATTGTTTCCCTGTATTGATGCAATTGTATTTTCACATATTGACTGCAGGATATTGACGTAAGCCCTATCTATTTCTTGGCTGATCACTGGCTGGATGTGTTCCATTGTACAGAAACCTCTCCTGAAGCCTACTCGTTCCTTACGTTTTACCGCATTAAGTATTACGTCCATTTTTCTTGATAGTACCTTTTTGAAAACCTTGCTGATCACTGGCAATAGATTTATTGGTCGGTAGTTTTTTAGATCCTACTTGTCTCATTTTTGTGCAGTAGGATGACTTCTGAATTTTTCAAAGTTTCTGGTGCTTTGCCAAGTAGTAGGCATTTTGAGGATAGTTTAGCTAGGGCTTTGAATAAGGGTTGACCTCCGGCTTTCGACATTTCAGTAGTAACGTTGTCAGGTCCAGCTGCTTTGCCATTTTTCATTGATTTTATTGTATCTTCTACTTCTTCTACCAAAACTTCTGGTACCACTTCAGCCTCTCAAACTGCATTCAGTTGTTCTTCATCCTTATAAAGATTTAAATAAAATTATTCCACTAGTTTTACTATTAGTAGGTGAGTTTTTGCTATTGTACCATCTTCAAGCTTTAATGCAAGCATTTGGCTCCTATATGTTGCCTTTTGTTTTGCTTTTTTTAGCCCTTGATTTCCTTCCAGTGTCCTTCTGATGAGCTCAACATTGAACTAGTATGATTCTTCTTTAATGCATTTCCTTATGGTCTTGCACATTTCTACATATTCTACACTGTTTCTAATTTTGTCATTTTGACTCATTTATCATCATATCACTTGTCCAGTTTCTCCCACATACAGAGCTGTTGGGCATTTTGCACACATGATAAGGTATATTACATTGGATGATTTACAGGTGAAGGTACCATTGATCTTATGGTGTAACTGGGTGTTTAGAATTGGTATCTTGTCCGTGGTGTAAATGTGTGCACAGGTTTTACATCTCTTTTGTAGGCAGGGAGATGTGCTATTTTTTGTATGTGAGAGAAACTGGACAAGCACTACATAAGAGATTTAATTGCCACAGATCCAGTGTTAAAGGTATAGTAATACTTCGTTTTAACTTTATTTTATTTTGTAGGCATTAAAAAAAATAAAGAATGATATAAGTCTTATCTCTCAAACCTTTATGGTTTAAGAGATATTCACAAGCAAAGTTTCCTCCTTCCGCCCCTTTTTCCTAGTATAAGCCATCTCTTCTCAGATGTGAATCTGGTTGTAAGACCAGACAGATAACAGAAGGGGACACTCTTCTTTGTATGAAAACAATGAAAGCCCTTCCCCCCTTGACAAGCTTTTCAGCTTTTTCCCTTATCTTAATTGAAGATTGTCCCTATCTGCAGTCTACCTGGGCACCTCCCTTCTGAGCTGGCTGAACAGGGGGGGCATACTTTGCTTGTGAATATATCTTAAACCATAAAGGTTTGAGAGATAAGACTTATATCGTTCTTCATGTTTTTTTTAATGCCTACAAAATAAAATAAAGATAAAACGAAGTATTACTATCCCTTTAATAACAAAAAGACAGAGACACCAGTGGGAGAACATTTTTGTCAAAATGGGCACAGTGTCAAGGATATTAAGTTAACTGTATTGATAGGAAGGTTCCACACTCAGAAGTACAGAAAGGTATGGGAGGTAAAATTAATGTTAAAATTTAATGCAATTTGTAGTGGTTTAAATAGGGACAGAGAGTTTTTGTCACATTATCACTTAGTTGGTTGACCTTTCCAACAGACCCAAGAGCATTGTAAATACCTCTAAAGCCTCAGAGGAAGAGTGCAATTTACCACTGACTGATCAGAGTATCTGGATCTGGATTGAGTTCGCTTATCTGATTTCCATGCTAAACATTGCAATTTGTACTTGTATTTAAGAGAGATGTTTTCATATTTATCTGTATAACATGCCTGAGAAAGAGACCTAAGGTCTTGAAAGCTTGCATTCTAAATCTGATTAGTTGGCCAATTAAAGGTATCAAAGACTATATTTGCCTCTTGTATTTCTATGGCTAACATGGTACCAACTCTCATCTGTACAAGACCATGTTTGAGAACTTAAACACACAGTGCCATAAAATGAACATTCAATTTATCGGAGTTTCCACAAGAGCCTGAGATAATGGATTGCGCTTAAAACTTGGTAATTGATGCCAATTTTGGAATCTGCTTTAAAGGGATAGTAATACTTAATATGTAAAAATATATATATATTGTAGAGTTTATCCCCCTGAGTAAAACAAGAGTACTCCCACTGCTGAAAGTTGTTTTATTTCAAAGTTATTACAGCTCAAAGTTGAATTTTTTAGGTGCAATATCAAAGTGGCCTGAGATTGTACAGTAGCACTGATGTTACACCATCCTATGGAGATTTATGGTCCATTGACCAGAGCTGTCCATAGGATGGTGTAACAACAGCGCCACTGTACAGTTTCAGACCACTGTGATGCTGCACCTAATAAATTCAAATTTGAACTATAATAACTTTTGAATAAAACAACTTTCAACAGTGGGAGTACTCTTGTGCTCAGGGGGATAAACTCTACAATATATATATTTGTACATATTAAGTATTACTACCCTTTTAAAGGAGCTGTGTGAGAACCTTTTGCAAACATTCTGAGCAATTTGGAACATATCACCCTATTGCAAGTGTTGCTATCCCTTCAGGCTGGGATTTAGAGAAGGAAAATTTGGATGGGATTCAGCCAGACATGCTCATCAGTCTGACTGCTCCCAATCAGTCAGCTATGTTTCTCAGTCCATTACCACTTCTTGGTTTGGAGACTCATCCCAGTGGCGCTGCAGAAGAAGTACAACCTCAGTCTACCACAGTCCCTGTGAACAGGATGTGTAAGGAAACTGTCTTGAGAACTGAGATACTTGGTGAAAAATAGCACTTAATCATGGATAAAGTGAGGCTAATATAATTTGCAAAGTGCTGTGATTCTGGAGCAATCCATATTTTCTCCTGGAGGATAAAAGAGAATTTTCATTGATTTTGGTGGGCTTTTGGCCCAGGTGAAAGGCCTCTTGGCTATTGTGTGTATGCCATGTCTTGGAGGCCTAGATTTCAGGGAGACGGGAGACCAACTTGATTCAATGCCAATTTTCATTTGCCCTCATGTGCAGTTGAATTGCTCCTAGTATTATTATCCATATCTTAGCTTGTATTTCTTGAATTTCCTGTGTCCACTGCACAAGTGAGTGTATTTATGCTCTGCATTTCAGACAGCTTTACAAAATATGTTGCACATCTTTCTGGAACTCAAAAAGTTAAGCTCTGGTAATATGACCAATATCTTCTCTCGCACATTTACTATAAAAAAATGTTACCTGGGACAGAGGCAATTCCTTTGCACCTATTCTAATTAGAGTGAAACAGATGCTACACTAGTATGCTCTGTTGTGGTGAGGCTTCTTTGATTGCTGCTTCTAATACCAGGCACTTGTTAAACACAGGGATGTTTGTTAGGAAAATGAAGAATATTTGATTTGAACTTCTGTACACTTCCTTGCCTTAAGCTAGCCTTGTTTGTGTGGGATTGTTTGCAGTACTGTCAAAATACTTTTAATAAATGCAAAACATATGTTGGTAAATAAATCATTTTGGGTATAGAGCCAAGTTCTCAGAATTTTCTTTCAGTTGAGCTGAGACCATATATTCTGTTGTAATTTTTTTTCTGTCAAAATAGATATTTAATTTATTTTTTATACTGAAATCTGCATTTTTCCAGGCGAAATCATGAATCCTTTCTGAAAGAAAATTTTGAATGTTGCTTTCTGTTTTTCCTTTATTATGGGTCAGGCCACCTAATTAGCCTGTGATTGTCACTTCCAGACTTCAGGACACACCAAACGGTCAGGTTTTAAGTATATACCAAACTGAGCAGAGGTAGAACAAGCAATGACTCGGCCATCTGCCTGTGATCAAGCAGAGTTGGTCTGAAATCCTTAGCTGTGGGTGCACCACAAACACCGTAAAGTATTTCTCTTTCTCTCTTTTTATGGGGTGCATCAGTCCCTGGGCACATTATGTAGGGCACATTATATATTTCTTTTCAGGATTAAAGACAGCACATTTCTTTTTAAAAGGCTTAATTAGTTCTGTGTGGCTTGGTTGTCTATTTTGTATCACTTGGTGAAAAAAGGAATTGTTATACTAGTAAATTATATTAAATACTAATGTGAAATTGCACCCATTATATATGTGAATTTGGTTTTGCCTTACTGGAGATTTAGCAATAGATGTTCAACTATACTTAACCCATTAAGCACCAGTGGTACCTAACATATTATACACTCATTTAATCCTTAAACGTACAATGCCTCAGGCAACAGAATTAAGATAGGTATAGGTTAAGTTGAGAGAATAATACAGATCTCTGTTTTTTGTCCATACATCTTTTTCACATAAAATCTTTAAAAAAAAAACATCCTTACAAAATTAATGTGTTGCTTTGGCAACCGAAAAAAAAACACATTTCCTTGTGTTTTCCTTTCACTCTTGTAAAGTGAGTTGCTCAAATTTCACCCAGCCATTTGAACAAATCTCCTGCAGTGGGGTTACATTTGGTCATTAGTGATAGGTTTGAAGGAAGGTAGGAGCGGAAAAAGGAGAACTTGCTGCATTTAGAGGACCTGAGGAAAAAACATAAAATACTGAGGAAAATTTCAAAATCTAAGTGTATATTAAGATTTGTGAGGACATTTCAGTGCCTTAAGGATAAGCTCCCCAACCCTGTATGCCCTGTATGTAGGAGACAATGCAAAAATGTATGTAAGGATTGCTATTTCAACATTTTTTGTATAGAGAAAAAAAGAGCCTTTTTAATAGAAATGAAAAAAAAAATATATATAAATACAATTCATAGATTTTATTAATCAACCTTCATGTATAAATATTTGTCTTCAGGACTGACATGGCTACTGGTCTTCTCCTTATAATTATAAAGTACCTTGACCTTAAGCTATGTAAACATGGGCAACTTGCCCATTTGGACTTGCCCTCAATGGTGTTGTTCACATTGGCAATTTCTGCCAAAGAACACATCAGTGTGTGGCATGCTGAATCTTGGATGGGCTCATAGATTGAACACATCCAGGTCGCAGCAGGCTGACCCTCATAATGGCCTGTGGGTTGCTATGAAGGTTTTATTTACAAAGGATTCTGGAGGATACAATGTCATTTTCATCCTTCAGTGACTTGGTGACTGAATGTCATCGGCCAATAAAATATGATGACACCCTAGTAAGCCAGTGTTTTGGCATACATACTCCATGCCCCTGTGAAAGTAAATGGCGGGGGGTGGTAGAATGCAGGATATCTGAGGTAAGTTTCCGTAGGTGGCTTTGCATGCAAAAAAAGAATGTAGCCAAGTTGCCCATGTGAACAAAGGCTAAAGAATATTGATATAAATAGCAGGTTAATACTCCAATAATATTATGTATGTAATATGAAGGGGATTGCAAACCCATTTTTTAAACTGCCCAAACTGTATTTTAGTAATAAAAGTGCATAAGTTGGTCATTGATCCCTACAATATTCAAATATAGTTATGTTTTAATACCCTTTTATATACATGAGGAGTCATTTTCAAGGGGATACACACCACATGTACATAAAATGGCGGAGGCATACGACCAAACTCTTGTTCCAAAAATTCCCAACCATTAGGGAACATTGGGCCATATTTATAAAACTAAAGATGATCAATAAAAGCTATTTCAAAACAAGCTATTTCACCTGGGTTAAATGATGTAAACAATATAGCCATTTTGGCTAAATTGAACATGCCTCCTACTTTTTTACTTGTCCCTTTTCCTGGCTCAGTTTAATAAATTGCGGCATAAGATGCTGGGTAAATTGGTAATAGCACTAAATGCACTTACATTATTGGAACATTTAACACCAGCTGCAGTTTTGTTAGTGTCCCTAAAGTCGCATTGTTTCTAAAATAAATAAATAAGTGAAAAAGAATTAATTGGATCCAAAAAAAAAGCATGAAACTTAGCTGCAAAATTTGTAATTGCCAAATATGATAATTGCAATCATAATCATCGTTTTGTGCTGCAACTTTAACTTACAATTTTAATTGGTATACCACAATGTTTTACACCGAAATCTTATATAAATGAGATTTTAAACTAAAATTTTTTTTCTTTTGCTGCTCCTGCTTAACACCTGTTAAATACCTGTTTGAATCAAGTATTATCCTATTTACTCCACTTGTGCAAAAGGAAGGGCAATAAAAAATGTGTAAGGGCATATCAGGCCATACCATTTTTCTGAACCTTGTTTTTCACCCTGTTCTAAAAAAGGCATAGGAAAAATCTGCATTAAAATACTTCAATTTTCCTGTACAAGCCAAAAGGTTAGCATGTGTTGCTTGCCCACATTAAACTCTTAAAAATGGAAGAGTATATTCTCTTGTATGCATAAAAGTAATTGTATATACCAATATAAATTTATTGAGATATAATTGAAAGTCACCTACTACATACTCTGCACTGAACGGCTGCTGGAGTCTTCAGATTAGAGACCGTTCTATTAGAAGAGCATAGAGGAAAGTCTTGCTTTTATGTGTGTTTTATAAAGTGGGTATTGTACAGGTTACTTTTGAACTGCATAGCACACCAAGAAGTGACACAATGATGACATCAGCTAGGATCTACATAATAGGGAGCTGTTGCTCATTTTGAAAGTTCACAGGTATGAGCATTACTTCTCTGATTGGATATTAACCTGTTCAAGTTAAAACTATTTTAACTCTTAAAAGATCGAGGGGTGTGTAATGAACTGAAAGTGATGCATTTCACATCTCTCTGGCCTTAAAGGATTAAGGCAAGCAGAGGTGGACTCACACTCAGGAGTAAAATGTAATGTTATCATGCACATTCACACAATCCAGTACTCAAACTCTTACTGCCTCCTTTTGGCTGAGAATCACACGTTGTTGGCATTAAGCCCCATGAAAAATTAATTTTAGCCCTTAACCCTTTGAGAGCCAGAGGGGTACGCAACACATTGCATAGCAATGCATTGCATACCCCTCTGGCACTCAAACAGTTAAGTAAACCTCCTCTTCATCTGAGATTGATGTACAAATCCTTTGGTGTGTTCTTATCCTGTGCTGCCTTAAAGGGTTAACCTATCATGCCTACAAATTCACTCTCTACTTCCTAACCATAGTGAGTTGCCGGGAGGTAGGTGTGATGCTCCCGCCACACAACTTCAAGGCTGATGTTCTAATAAATGGAGAAATTCTAGGGCAAATCAAGTGTACCGTAGGATTTAGGAAACATAAAAATGTTAAGATTCACATTTAATTAAATGGGGATTTTACCAACTTATATGATGGAGGTTAGACTGTGACACAGTAGAACTGGGGTACTAAGAGAAACTGAAGCAATTCTGGAGAAAATCAGTTTTACTATAATCAACAAAGAACACATCCATTGATTTAAATTAGACTTGAATGTTAGAGTTTGTTTTAAAAGCAGTAAGATGACAGTCTAATGTACATGGATACATCATTCTGAACTCAAATATGTTTAATCATTATAAAGTTGCAGAATGTCTATAATGTATTGACTGGCAAAATATACAGGAAAAAACCTGAATGGTTTAGCACCAACTGCATCATGAAGGACCAATGAACATTTCTATTTCTCCAAATTGGGCTTTTTAACACCTTGAATTCTAACAAGGACTCCAACATAATACAGCACATGCTGTTGGAGTCCTTTCTTGAGTTCTATGGGTTAAAAGCCCAATTTAACCTTTTGTGGACCACAGGGATGTGCATTGTTTTGCAATGCAGGTGCCTCCGTATTGTCGTCTAGGGAAACCATGGTCTTCAATTACTGATAACAGTGCAGGATTTAAGGATCTATCATCTGTGTACACAGGTGAACTAATCAAATTGAATGATTCATTAATTACACCCCTGTACTATACTAATTACACACCTGTACCCATACAGAGATATCCAGAAAACATTCACATTTAGAGGTAAAGTATCTGAGGACAATGGATAAGAAACTGTACTTTAGGACAATGGTGATTAACCCTATACTCTAACACACCATGTCTTTAGGATTTCCTTACTTAAATAAAGGAGAATTGATCAGAAACATTTGTTTAATTTACAGTGCACAAGCAGATAAACTCTAAAGAATTGGTCTGTAAGGTTTTGTTCACACTGATAATTCTAACAAAATGTTTTGTAACTTTGCACTAACTGCAAATAAATTTAGCATATTTGCCCCAATGTGACTATTTACAAAGGACCAAATTGCATGATATGTCACCAAGGAATGCAGCTTCATTCGGCTTTCCAGAGTCCATAAGTTGAACACAAATCAGTATGGCAGAGCTGTTCATCTTGGTCAACAATATGTCTGTTCACAATGTCCAATTAATGGACAACCCACATGGGCAGCAGCTAATGATATATGGATTATCGCTGGGTGGGCTGCCTCTGCCATTCCTTAACTGAACCCCCTTAGCAACAGGATCACTGGAATAATGCAAGTGCATTGCAAGTAAGTAATCTGGTGATTTGAGCTATGATGCTCTGCACCAGTGTGATTATGGAATTAGGTTCCCTGAGGAGAGGGCAGAGAAACACTGTCCTGTGGGTTAAAGCTTTGAGTGACAGCGGGGTATGCAACAAACCACTTCACAATGTATTGGTAAATACTATTATCATTCAAAGGGTTAAATTAATGTTGGGAATTTTAATTGTCACATGTGTTCCAATTTGTTTCCCCCAGAATGTCTTCACCTTTTGCTTTTATACATAGCATTCTAAGTGTACAAAGCAATCCTTTATATTAAAGGTTTCCTTTCAGGAATATAAACAATTATAAGAGTTCTGTGATTCAAGACTATAAGCACTCAAACAGTTTAATTCATTTTTAACACTTTATTTGACATTAGACTCTACAGCTTGTTTTTATATATGCATTCACTCATCTTCTCCAGGATTGACTCTGTAACCTCCACCTTAGTGGCATTCCCCATAATTGCCTCTCCAGTTTATCCTCCGTTATGCTGCCAGACTCATCTTGCACTCATCCTTAGCCTCCCCAGTCTGCAAGTTCTTTCAGTGGCTCCAGCTTCTTTCATTACCTGTAAAGTACTGAATTATGCTACACCACTATAATTATCATTGCCCATTTTCAAGTAATTTACAACTTGCTCTTTTTATTTCACCAATGATCTAAGACTCATCTATCCTCTTGTAACATCTTTACACAGACACACAAAATTTTGTTTGTGAAGCTGCTACCCTCTTGTGAGCCATTAGACTTTCATCAACTCTTCAGTTCTTCAAATAGTTCTTAAAACTCACCTATTCAGGTACTAATTTGCTCAACCATGACCTCTGCTTCTGCTCCCACACCTTTCCTCCCAGTAATACTTGCTTTTAGGCTCATTGCTGGATCCTCTTTGACTCAATATTATTTTAGTGCCAATTTAATTAATCTTCCTCTTGTGTGTAATCTCTTCTGGCCAGGGACCTCACTACTTCTTGTTTTGTCTGTTGCAAAAATTGCTGCCTGTGTTAATGTCTTTGTCACTCCGTTGTACAGTACTGCTGAATATGCCAGTACTCAAAAGTAAATTATAGTAAATAATCTAACTAAACACAAAGTCCAGTGTCAATTCAAAAGTTTTTAAAGTCCTGTGTCACAGAATGGGCAACTTTTCCTGTATTTCTGAAATAATAACTTTAAAATCTTTCTTTTGATAATGTTGTAATGTTCTAAACATTTATGTAAATGTAACTTTTCCTTTACATTTTCATGAAATCAACAGCTTTACTCTTCGTAATTATTGCAGTGGAAATCATCATCACATTTTATAGTAATTCCCATTGCCACAGAAAGATTACTTCTGCTACACTTCTCTTAGCATCCCATTTGCACATCCTAAAACAACATGTTGGTTGAATGTTTCATTCATTAGCAAAATTTTGATCACAGCAGCAGAACTGTTACCTATTTTAACTGCTTCTAAGAAGTATCTTATCTTCCAAATCAAATACTGCAACACCTATAAAATGACAATTTATTTTTCTTCATGAGCTACACACTAGCAGCTTCTTTTAAATTGATAACATTGTGTTCAGTTGAAGGCTTCCTTGGCAAACATAAGATTAAAGCATTTGAAAACATAAGCTTGATGCCGCTGCAATAAAAGAACACTTATACTAAAATTCAAGTTGTTCCTTTCAAAAAGATCATTCACAGATACACATGTAAATGTTCCCAGACTTGGTATAAATATAAAAATGTTACTGCATGTGCATGTGGTATTGTTTTGTCAGCACTCTGGGGGAATGCATTTTTGGTTTGTATGTCTCGCTTCCATATAGTAATATAAGTAATGTCTTTTTAGCTGTGGATAAAACAGAAGTCTGACAGAGCAAATACAATGCTTCGGTATGCCAATAAAAGTATCACTTTTGCTCTATTAGACTCCTTCCTCCTCCTCATCAGGAAAGTGCAAGTCACTTTATAACAAATAGTTGATTTTGAAAGAGCTTCCAAAAGCACCTGTATTTTTTTTGTTAAATAGTGTTTATTTCAAACAACAGTTTGAGCTATTTAGCTTTATTTGTCAGTTTAGGCAAATGAGAGAGTACTTCATAGTAGGTGTTGGCAGTACGGATTGTGCGTGCCAGATTTGCATTAATTGACAAATTGCGGTTTTAAATAAAAATGACTAACATAAATATAGGTATTTTTGTACACTTTTTCAAAATCATCTGTTAAAAGTGGCAGTTATGCTTTAAGTCCTTGAGGACCAGAGGGGTGTGCAATGTATTGCAAAGATAAGTGTGCCATACAATTCTGGTAGCCAAGGTGTTAATTGCATGGTTAAATGCACATTTTGTGTAATTCCTTGCCCAAGCATGTGGTAATGGCAGACAATGGATACATTTAAGAGGAGATTAGGTACATTACTTTCAAGAGGGAACTTAGAGTTATACTGTAATAGTAGGAAAAACAAGAAGTTCAGATAAAGACTAACTTATTTGGCAGCAGGAAAGCTTATATCATTATCATTTCTCTGGGTTATGAGGCAAAGGTTGAACTTGATGGACTTGTGTCATTTTTAAAGCTAATTTACTATGTTGATTTAAGCTACAAATGTAATATCTTCAACTCTACCAATCATCTCTTATGGAGGCTGTTTTTCTCTCATGTTTTACACCTTCTTTCCCTCATGTTCCTCTCGCGGTCCCAGCAAGGAAACACAAGACAAGTACTATAGGTAACACCAACTTTATTAAGGCAGCAACAATACTAAGATATCATAAGACAATGTACAAATATAAGAGTCTAAAGAGAAGTGCACAACGGAGCAAGAGACAACTACCAGGAATAGAAGCCTGCTACCGTGTGATTCTCTGACAACAGGATCCCAGCATTGGAACTAGGAGAATCTGCAGTACCACAGGTCAGCACCTGGGAGAAGCCAGAAAGAGACGAGGAGAGCCCAAGTCCCAGGTCCGCACCTGGGAAAGCCGGGAACTGGGAAGGCACCAGGGAAGCATCTGTGTCACGGTTTATTATGACTCTCAGACACAAGTTTTAGGTAAAAAAAAAATCAATTTTATTGAAATAATAAATGATAACTTAGGATGGCAATAACATACATATATATATATACAGAATATAGCACAGACAGAAGGCAGACTCTACCGGTCCTGTCAATATACCGGACAGGACAGTCTTTAGGCTCTACCGGCCTTGCCAATACCGGGTAAGGCAACCTGCAGATGGAATAGCATAACGGTTTTACCGGCCTTACCAAATTACCGGGCAAGGCAGCCTCAATAGATACACAATGTAGGCTCTACCGGCCCTGCCAATACCGGGTAAGGCAACCTCAGATGGAATGTGGCAAAAGGTTCTACCGGCCTTACCAATACCGGGCAGGGCAGCCCAGAGATAATAGCAGCAGTCAGATGGAACTGGCAAATTAGCAGAATCGTTAAGCAGCAAGGCTTTGGAGCAAACCAGCGTCCGCACGCTGGAAACAACACTGAATAGTATAGCCGTTAGGCTTAGCGAGCAAACCAGTGACCGCACACTGGAATAACAAGCGAGTAGTATAGCCGCAAGGCTTAGGAGCAAACCAGCGTCCGCACGCTGGGACCAACACAGATTTGTATAGCTGATAGGCTTTGGAGCAAGCCAGTGACCGCACACTGGTGTAACAAGCGAGTTTGTATAGCCGCAAGGCTTAGGAGCAAACCAGCGTCCGCACGCTGGGACCAACACAGATTTGTATAGCTGAAAGGCTTTGGAGCAAACCAGTGACCGCACACTGGTGTAACAAGTGAGTTGTATAGCCGCAAGGCTTAGGAGCAAACCAGCGTCCGCACGCTGGGACCAACACAGAATTGTATAGCTGATAGGCTTTGGAGCAAACCAGTGACCGCACACTGGTGTAACAAGCGAGTTGGTATAGCCGCAAGGCTTAGGAGCAAACCAGCGTCCGCACGCTGGGACCAACACAGATTTGTATAGCTGAAAGGCTTTGGAGCAAACCAGTGACCGCACACTGGTGTAACAAGTGAGTTTGTATAGCCGCAAGGCTTAGGAGCAAACCAGCGTCCGCACGCTGGGACCAACACAGATTTGTATAGCTGATAGGCTTTGGAGCAAACCAGTGACAGCACACTGGTGTAACAAGCGAGTTTGTATAGCCGCAATGCTTGGGAGCAAACCAGCGTCCGCACGCTGGGACCAACACGGAATTGTAGCAATGTCACCAACGCGACCAGGCAGAAGGTCGCCAGGATACTGAAGACAGGTGATGAGATGACAGGAACCAGCAACGATCAGTCAGGTCAGAAAACAGCAGAGAAGTTCAGCAGGAACTGCAATACCAGAGACTAGGCCGGAACCAGGACTGGAAGTACTTCAGCATGCAGGAAACACTGGAACAGTAGAGATCAGGAACTCAGGAACACATGAGATCAGGAACTCAGGAACACTGGAACAGAGGCCCAGCTATCACTAGCATAGTGATAGCAAGAAGGTCAGAAACAACACGAAAGGGCACTCAAAGGGTGCCCAATCCAGGTTTAAATAGTCAATAAGAGGCGGGCTATCTGCAGACAGCCAATAGAAGCCCCCTACTGGTGACAGACAAGTAACTGCAGCAAATCACGGGCACCGTGATAGTACCCCCCTTTCAAAGACCCCCTCTCCTAGAATAGGGTTTAGGTTTCTGCGGGTAATTGGCATGAAAGGCCCTAGTTAACCTAGGTGCATGAAGGTCCGTACTATCCACCCATGATCGATCCTCAGGACCATACCCTTTCCAATGTACCAGGTACTGTACCCTTCCTCTAAGCCTACGGGAATCAATAATGCTCTGAACCTCGTACTCCTCCTGGCCCTCGACCTCAACAGGTCCTGGCACCACAGGTGTGGTAGTATAGCGATTGCAAACCAGAGGCTTAAGAAGGGACACATGGAACACATTATGGATACGCATGGATGCAGGTAGGTCTAGTGCATAGGAGACAGGGTTAATTTTGCGAATAACTCTGTATGGACCAATAAACCGAGGAGCCAACTTATGAGACGGAACCTGCAGCTTGAGATTTCTGGAGGAAAGCCATACTCTATCCCCAACCTGAAAGGAAACCGCTGGAAGCCTTCTGCGATTAGCATGGCGCTGATGACGCTGAAATGACTGACCAAGTGCCCTCTGAACTTGTGCCCATGTGGAACGGAGTTGCTCGATATGCTCATCCAGAGCTGGAATCTGTTGCGTCTGAAATGAGTCTGGAAGCAAACAGGGCTGGAACCCATAATTAATCAGAAACGGAGAGCTCCCAGATGAAGAATTGACCGCACAGTTCCTGGCGAACTCTGCCCAAGGCAACAAGTCGGACCAATTATCATGATGGTCAGTAACGAAACAACGGAGAAATTGTTCCAAGCCCTGATTAGCTCGTTCAGCGGCTCCATTGGTCTGGGGATGGTAGGCAGAGGAGAAGGACAGCTGTATGCCCATCTGTTGGCAAAATGCCCTCCAAAATCTAGACACAAACTGGCTCCCCCTGTCAGACACCAGTACCCTAGGCACTCCATGCAACCGGAATACTTCTCTGGCGAACACCATTGCCAATTCCTTCGCTGAAGGAAGACCACGGAGGGGCACGAAATGAGCCATTTTAGAAAACCTGTCCACCACCATGAATATAAAGGAGTACCCCTTCGACATAGGCAACTCTCCCATAAAATCAATGGAAACATGAGACCAGGGGCGTTCGCCATTAGGCACCGGTTGAAGCAAGCCCACAGGGAGATGTCTCGGGGTCTTAGCGCGGGCGCAGGTGGCACAGGCATTCGTAAATTCGGCACAATCGTTTCTCATGGAAGGCCACCAAAATAACTGAGAAAGGGACCATAACAATTGGTCTCTACCAATATGTCCCGCAGCCTTAGAGGAATGGTAGGTTTCGAGCAGCCTAGTACGAAATGATTCAGCGACAAAACATTTGCCCACTGGGGTTTCATGGGGAGCGGACCCCTGAGAGGCCAGGATCTCCTCCCCTAGAGGAGAAGTGATACTCGTGCGTATAGTAGCCAGTATTCTATCAGGTTGGATGATAGGAGCTGGTGCTTCCACTCTGTCACTGTCGGCCTCAAATTGTCTTGACAGTGCATCAGCCCTGATATTTTTTGACCCTGGTAAATATGATACAATGAAATTAAATCGAGACAGGAACAGTGCCCACCTGGCCTGACGAGAGGACAATCTCTTGGCCTCCGAGAGATAGGTCAGATTCTTATGATCTGTTAGGATTAAGACAGGATTCTTAGTACCTTCAAGCAAATGACGCCATTCCTTAAGAGCAAGGATAATGGCCAATAATTCTCTGTCACCTATCTCATAGTGGCTTTGAGTGACAGTCAACTTTTTAGAGAAAAACCCACAAGGTCTGAGAGTTCCACCTTTCTCGTGTCGCTGCGAAAGTACTGCCCCGACCCCAATATCTGAGGCATCAACCTCTAACGTAAATGGAAGTAAAGGATTGGGGTGGGATAACACAGGAGCCGCAGCAAATGCCAGCTTCAAATTCTCAAAGGCTTTCTCAGCAGATACCGGCCAACAAGAAGGATTAGCACCCTTGTGCGTAAGATCGGACAGAGGTTTGACAATGGAAGAAAAGTTCTTAATAAACCTCCTATAATAATTAGCGAAACCCAGGAAACGCTGTATGGCTTTAAGACCCTTGGGTTTTGGCCATTGTAGGACAGCTGACAACTTTTCTTTGTCCATGGCAATGCCATCATTGCCAATTATGAACCCCAAGAATGGCACACTGGTTCTATGAAACTCACATTTTTCCATTTTACAAAATAATTTGTTCTCACGGAGTCGTAGCAATACTGCGGATACATCTTTGATGTGCTGTGCCATGTTTTGGGAGTAAATCAGTATATCGTCGAGGTACACCACAACACATGTCTGTAACATATCTCTCAGAACATCATTTATCAGTTCCTGGAAAACTGCGGGTGCATTACACAGCCCAAAAGGCATTACTAGATACTCGTAGTGCCCAGCTCGAGTATTAAAGGCAGTTTTCCACTCATCACCTGCTCGAATGCGAACCAGATTGTAAGCGGCCCGTAGGTCCAACTTGGTAAATATCGAAGCGCCCTTAAGCCTGTCAAAAAGCTCGGTGATGAGTGGTATTGGGTATGCGTTTTTTGCCATTAGTTTATTCAAGCCCCGGTAGTCAATGCATGGTCTTAATTCGCCATTTTTCTTTTTTACAAAAAAGAACCCAGCCCCAGCTGGAGAGGTAGATTTACGTATGATCCCTCTAGCAAGGGCATCAGAAATGTAATCCTCCATAGCCTTATTTTCATCACAAGATAATGGAGAAGTGCGTCCTTTCGGAGGTACTGCACCAGGCTGCAATTCAATGCAACAATCATAAGGTCTATGCTGGGGTAGCATACTAGCCTCTCCTTTGCTAAAAACATCGCCAAACTGTTGGTACACATCCGGCATAGCAGAGGAGGTGCACATGACCTTAATAGGCTGGATGACGCACTTGTCCATACAAAACTGGGACCAAGCAGCAATTTCACACTTTTTCCAATCGAATTGTGGGTTATGTAACTGTAACCACGGAAATCCCAATATCACCGCATGGTGCGGGGAATTAATCAGTTGAAACTGCTGCTCTTCTCTGTGAAGTGCCCCAATAGTCATAGACAATGGCATAGTTTCAAATATAACCTGAGGCGGTTCTAAGGGTCTACCATCAATCGCTTCAATAGTCAAGGGGTTTTCTCTTTCAATGCGTGGAACTCCGTGCAATTCAGCAAAGGTATTATCCATAAAATACCCTGCTGCACCGGAGTCAACCAAGGCCAAAACCTCCACAGAGCGTTGTGCCCAAGACAATACCACCTGTATGGTGGGTTTCATTATGCCCGACACTGGGGACGATTGTACACCACCTAGGGCCTGTCCCCCAAGATACCCTAGGTGTGTGCGTTTCCCGGACGTACCGGACAGTAATTTAGCAAGTGCCCTTTTTTACCGCAGTATAAACATAACCCTTGTTTTTTGCGATATAGTCTCTCTGCCTTGGATAGTCTAGTGAAGCCTATTTCCATAGGTTCACTTGTTTCCCGTACTGGTTCACTAGACTTCAATGCCAAGGGAGGGATGGGTGGGCAAAACATGCTACTAGGCTCATTATTTTTTGACCGTAACTTACGATCTCTGGCAATTGATCTCTCACGTATTCTGGAGTCAATTATCATAACATACTCAATGTAATCATCTAGATCAATAGGTAGATCTTTAGCAGCGATTTCGTCTTTAATGTGGTCATTCAGTAGTGTTGAGCGAGCATGCTCGGCCGATGCTCGGATCGGCTCGAGCATCGCTCTGCTCGGCACATGGCGGTACTCGTACGAGTACCGCATGTGCTCGCCCGCCATGTTCGGGTCTCCTCCCCGCACGTTTTGCGGCTGCTGCGCAGCCAATAAACGTGCAGGGAGGCTCTGACATCGGTGTAATGCCAGCAGCCATGTTGGCTGCTGGCATTACACTGATTGGCTGGCCAGAACCCGTGGTCAGGTGCTGTATAGCACCTGACCAGCGAGTTCGGCTCAGTCTGAGCCAGGGAGAGCTGAGGATAGGAAGGGAAAGGCAGTGTAGGGAGGAAAAAAACAAAAATTGTGAAAAAAAAAGAACCAAAAGTCCTTTTTAGGACTACTGTGTGTGGGGGCAGCAGGTTATTTGGTGTGGGGGGAAAAAAACAAAAAAAAAAAAAAAAAAAATATATATATTCTGTTTAGTGTGCAAAGTTGCAGATTAGAGCACATTCTGTTTAGTGTGCACAGTTGCAGATTAGAGCACATTCTGTTTAGTGTGCAAAGTTGCAGATTAGAGCACATTCTGTTTAGTGTGCAAAGTTGCAGATTAGAGCACATTCTGTTTAGTGTGCAAAGTTGCAGATTAGAGCACATTCTGTTAAGTCTTCAAACTAAAATATCAAAGTCACGTATTCCATTCAGTGTGCGTCGCCGCAGTTTAGCAGCACATTCTGAGTACTGTGCAGAGTTGCAGAATAGGAAGAAATACTGTTAAGTCTTCAAACTCAAATATCAAAGTCACATATTCCATTCAGTGTGCTTCGCCGCAGTTTAGCAGCACATTCTGTGTACTGTGCAGAGTTGCAGAATAGGAAGAAATACTGTTAAGTCTTCAAACTAAAATATCAAAGTCACATATTCCATTCAGTGTGCTTCGCCGCAGTGTAGCAGCACATTCTGTGTACTGTGCAGAGTTGCAGAATAGGAAGAAATACTGTTAAGTCTTCAAACTCAAATATCAAAGTCACATATTCCATTCAGTGTGCTTCGCCGCAGTTTAGCAGCACATTCTGTGTACTGTGCAGAGTTGCAGAATAGGAAGAAATACTGTTAAGTCTTCAAACTAAAATATCAAAGTCACATATTCCATTCAGTGTGCTTCGCCGCAGTGTAGCAGCACATTCTGTGTACTGTGCAGAGTTGCAGAATAGGAAGAAATACTGTTAAGTCTTCAAACTAAAATATCAAAGTCACATATTCCATTCAGTGTCTTTCACCGCCGTTTAACAGCCTATTCTGTGTACTCTGCAGAGTTGCAGAATTATAAGAAATACTGTTAAGTTTTCAAACTCAAATATTAAAGTCACATATTCCATTCAGTGTCTTTCACCGCCGTTTAACAGCCTATTCTGTGTACTCTGTACAGTTGCAGAATTATAAGAAATACTGTTAAGTTTTCAAACTCAAATATTAAAGTCACATATTCCATTCAGTGTGTTTCAACGCCGTTTAACAGCCTATTCTGTGTACTCTGCAGAGTTGCAGAATAGTAAGAAATACTGTTAATTTTTCAAACTCAAATATCAAAGTCACATATTCCATTCAGTGTCTTTCACCGCCGTTTAACAGCCTATTCTGTGTACTCTGCAGAGTTGCAGAATTATAAGAAATACTGTTAAGTTTTCAAACTCAAATATTAAAGTCACATATTCCATTCAGTGTCTTTCACCGCCGTTTAACAGCCTATTCTGTGTACTCTGTACAGTTCCAGAATTATAAGAAATACTGTTAAGTTTTCAAACTCAAATATTAAAGTCACATATTCCATTCAGTGTGTTTCAACGCCGTTTAACAGCCTATTCTGTGTACTCTGCAGAGTTGCAGAATAGTAAGAAATACTGTTAATTTTTCAAACTCAAATATCAAAGTCACATATTCCATTCAGTGTCTTTCACCGCCGTTTAACAGCCTATTCTGTGTACTCTGCAGAGTTGCAGAATTATAAGAAATACTGTTAAGTTTTCAAACTCAAATATTAAAGTCACATATTCCATTCAGTGTCTTTCACCGCCGTTTAACAGCCTATTCTGTGTACTCTGTACAGTTCCAGAATTATAAGAAATACTGTTAAGTTTTCAAACTCAAATATTAAAGTCACATATTCCATTCAGTGTGCTTCGCCGCAGTTTAGCAGCACATTCTGTGTACTGTGCAGAGTTGCAGAATAGGAAGAAATACTGTTAAGTCTTCAAACTAAAATATCAAAGTCACATATTCCATTCAGTGTGCTTCGCCGCAGTGTAGCAGCACATTCTGTGTACTGTGCAGAGTTGCAGAATAGGAAGAAATACTGTTAAGTCTTCAAACTAAAATATCAAAGTCACATATTCCATTCAGTGTCTTTCACCGCCGTTTAACAGCCTATTCTGTGTACTCTGCAGAGTTGCAGAATTATAAGAAATACTGTTAAGTTTTCAAACTCAAATATTAAAGTCACATATTCCATTCAGTGTCTTTCACCGCCGTTTAACAGCCTATTCTGTGTACTCTGTACAGTTGCAGAATTATAAGAAATACTGTTAAGTTTTCAAACTCAAATATTAAAGTCACATATTCCATTCAGTGTCTTTCACCGCCGTTTAACAGCCTATTCTGTGTACTCTGTACAGTTCCAGAATTATAAGAAATACTGTTAAGTTTTCAAACTCAAATATTAAAGTCACATATTCCATTCAGTGTCTTTCACCGCCGTTTAACAGCCTATTCTGTGTACTCTGTACAGTTGCAGAATTATAAGAAATACTGTTAAGTTTTCAAACTCAAATATTAAAGTCACATATTCCATTCAGTGTGTTTCAACGCCGTTTAACAGCCTATTCTGTGTACTCTGCAGAGTTGCAGAATAGTAAGAAATACTGTTAATTTTTCAAACTCAAATATCAAAGTCACATATTCCATTCAGTGTCTTTCACCGCCGTTTAACAGCCTATTCTGTGTACTCTGCAGAGTTGCAGAATTATAAGAAATACTGTTAAGTTTTCAAACTCAAATATTAAAGTCACATATTCCATTCAGTGTCTTTCACCGCCGTTTAACAGCCTATTCTGTGTACTCTGTACAGTTCCAGAATTATAAGAAATACTGTTAAGTTTTCAAACTCAAATATTAAAGTCACATATTCCATTCAGTGTGTTTCAACGCCGTTTAACAGCCTATTCTGTGTACTCTGCAGAGTTGCAGAATAGTAAGAAATACTGTTAATTTTTCAAACTCAAATATCAAAGTCACATATTCCATTCAGTGTCTTTCACCGCCGTTTAACAGCCTATTCTGTGTACTCTGCAGAGTTGCAGAATTATAAGAAATACTGTTAAGTTTTCAAACTCAAATATTAAAGTCACATATTCCATTCAGTGTCTTTCACCGCCGTTTAACAGCCTATTCTGTGTACTCTGTACAGTTCCAGAATTATAAGAAATACTGTTAAGTTTTCAAACTCAAATATTAAAGTCACATATTCCATTCAGTGTGTTTCAACGCCGTTTAACAGCCTATTCTGTGTACTCTGCAGAGTTGCAGAATAGTAAGAAATACTGTTAATTTTTCAAACTCAAATATTAAAGTCACTTATTCCATTCAGTGTGTGTCACCGCAGTTTAGCAGCCTATTCTGTGTACTCTGCAGAGTTGCAGAATAGTAAGAAATACTGTTAATTTTTCAAACTCAAATATTAAAGTCACTTATTCCATTCAGTGTGTGTCACCGCAGTTTAGCAGCCTATTCTGTGTACTCTGCAGAGTTGCAGAATAGTAAGAAATACTGTTAAGTTTTCAAACTCATATATATTAAAGTCATATATATCGTGTAAGATGAAGAAGGCGGGTAAAAAGGGACGGGGAAGTGGACGTGATCCTGAAAGTTCAGGGCGCGGGTCAGGACGCGGAGAAACTGTGCCTGGTGCCAGAGCACAAGAAAGAAAGACATCCACCATACCTAGCTTCATGTCTGATTTCACAGGGCGTCGCAGGACATCACTCTCGAGGTCCGACCAGTGCGAACAGGTGGTCGGTTGGATGACAGCTGATACTGCTTCCAGTCGGTTAAGCACCACCCTGTCTTCCACCAAGTCCACTCTCAGTAGCCAAGAGTCTGGTCAACATAATCCTCACTCTGATCATCCTTCCTCCCACCATACACGGTCTGGTCAAAGAAGTGATCCCACACTGGGATATAGTGATGAGCTCGTCTCATCACCAATCCTTCATTTGACCCTCTCTCCAAGCACGCTTGCAGAGGAACATGACATCTTGTGCCCTGATTCACAACCTCTAGAGGCTACCCAATCACAAGAAGATGACAGATGTGAACGGCATTTAAGGTCAAAGGAAGTAGTGGATGATGATGATGATGATGAGACACAGTTGCCATTAAATCAACCACTATTTCCTTCTCAAGACCTTGTTGAGGAGAATGTTATACAGTTGTCAATGACCGAGTATGTGGTGGGATCAAGACTTGAGGAGGATGATCAGAGTGAGGAAGTGGAGGAGGACTTGGTGGACGATGAGGTGACTGACCCCACCTGGGAAGGTGTAGAGCCGAGCGATGACAGCAGTCCTGAGGGTGAGCCATCTGCAGCACCGCAACAGGCTGGAAGAGGCAGTGGTGTGGCTACAGAAAGAAGGCGGACCGCACCAAACCGGCCCGCAAATGTTCCACGGAGCACCCCCTTGCGTAAATCTACCTTGCCAAGGGGTAGGTGTTCCGCGGTATGGCGTTTTTTTAAGGAAAGTGCGGACGACAAAAGATTTGTAGTTTGCAACCTGTGCCACACCAGAATGAGCCGAGGCATGAACACTAGAAACCTCACCACCACCAGCATGATCCGACACATGGCATCCAAGCACCGTAGTAAGTGGGAGGAACGCCTGGATCGCCCATCTGTGTCTGCAGGCCACACCACTGCCTCCTCTTCCCCTGTTTTCGGTGCCGGCCAATCGCCTGTCGAAGGCGCAGGCCCGCATACCTCCCGCCCTGCACCTGTAGCATCTGAAGCACCATCAGCGACCACATCCACTTCCCTGTCCCAGCACAGCGTCCAAATGTCGTTACCCCAGGCATTTGAGCGCAAGAGAAAATACCCAGCCACCCACCCACAGGCCATAGCACTAACCTCACACCTTTCAAAATTACTGGCCATCGAAATGCTGCCATTTAGGCTTGTGGACACTGAGTCCTTCCGCAGCCTGATGGCAGCAGCTGTCCCTCGGTACGCGGTCCCCAGCCGCCACTACTTTTCCCGGTGTGCCATCCCCGCATTACACCACCATGTGTCCCGTAACATCACCCGTGCCCTGACCAACGCAGTTACTGGGAAGGTCCACTTAACGACTGACACATGGACAAGTGCTTGTGGCCAGGGACGCTACATTTCCCTGACGGCACACTGGGTGAATGTCGTGGAGGCTGGGAGCGACTCGGACCCTGGGATGGCACGGGTGCTACCCACGCCGAGGATTGCGGGCCCTACCTCCATCAGGGTTTCCACCAGCACCTACGTTATTGGCTCCTCCTCCTCCGTTTCCACCTCCGAATTCTCTACACACACCGCCACTCCCCCATCAGCCAGTAGCTGGAAGCAGTGTAGCACTGCAGTGGGGAAGCGTCAACAGGCCGTGCTGAAGCTGATCTGCCTTGGGGACAAACAGCACACGGCCTCAGAGCTGTTGCAGGGGATTAGTCACCAGACCGAGCAGTGGCTCTCGCCACTCAACCTGCAAGCAGGCATGGTTGTGTGTGATAATGGGCGTAACTTGGTGGCGGCTTTGGAGCTCGGCAAGCTCACACACGTACCATGCCTAGCGCATGTATTTAATTTAGTGGTGCAGCGATTTCTAAAAACCTACCCCAATGTGCATGATCTCTTGACCAAGGTGCGCCGCGTGTGTGCACATTTCCGTAAGTCATCTACAGCTTCGGCCGGCCTGTTGAAGCTGCAGCAGCGCTTACAATTGCCAGCTCACCGGCTGCTGTGTGACGTGAGCACGCGCTGGAACTCCACCTTCCACATGTTGGCCCGGCTTTGTGAGCAGCAGAGGGCAGTAGTGGAGTACCAGCTGTTACACGGTCGTCGCCTCTCCGTTCAACTTCCTGTAATCAGAAGTGAGGAGTGGGAATGGATGTCAGACCTCTGCGAGGTTTTACGCAATTTTGAGGAATCGACACAGATGGTGAGCGGCGATAACGCTATTATCAGTGTAACCATCCCACTTCTGTGTCTACTGAAACGCTCGCTGCTCACAATTAAAACCGACGCTTTGCATGTGGAAGAGGTGGAAATGGGGGAGGAAGAGCTTACACAAGGTGATAGCCAGAGCACCCTCACTTCGTCTTCTCAGCGACAATTGGAGGAGGCGGAGGAGGAGGAGGAGGAGGAGGAGGAGGAGGAAGACACGGTTGCCTCCGCTACAGAGGGTAGCCATGGAACTTTAGTTCCATCTCTTCAGCGTGGGTGGGCAGAAGAGGAGGAAGAGGATGAGGATATTGAGAGTCAGCCTCCTGGTGAGGACAGCGAAATCTTGACTGTTGGTACTCTGGCACACATGGCTGACTTTATGTTAGGCTGCCTTTCCCGTGACCCACGCGTTGTACGCATTTTAGACAACACGGATTACTGGGTGTTCACCCTTCTGGACCCCCGCTACAAAGAGAATTTCTCATCTCTCATTCCTCCGGTGGAGAGGACAAGCAAAATGGTGCAATACCAGAAGGTTCTTGTTGAAAAATTGCTCCAAAATTTTCCATCTGACAACGCTGGCGGCAGAGTACGTGCTACCTTGGCCAACCGAGAAGGGGAGAAAAGGGGAGCACACAGCAGTTCCGACAAAGGCAGGGCAACACTCTCCAAGGCGTGGGACACCTTCATGACACCCCGCCAGCACCCTCACCCTGATGCGCAGCCTAGTGTCACAAGGAGGGAAAAGTTTTGGAAGATGGTGAAGGAGTACGTAGCAGACCGTGTCAGCGTCCTCAATGATCCCTCTGTGCCTTACAACTACTGGGTGTCCAAGCTGGACACGTGGTATGAACTGGCACTCTACGCCTTGGAGGTGCTGGCCTGCCCTGCCGCCAGCGTTCTGTCTGAGCGGGTATTTAGTGCTGCTGGTGGCATCATAACAGATAAGCGTATCCGCCTTTCCACCGACAATGCTGATAGGTTGACACTTATAAAAATGAACAAGGCCTGGATTTCCCCTGACTTCTCCACTCCACTGGAGGAAAGCCCCGGGGGAACATAAACTCACTTTATATATGTTATTTACAATGATGGGAATACTCTGTATTCCCATTCACCCCTTCCACCCCAAAAACGGGTATATGGTTGACTCTTAATGTTCTCATCCTCCTCCTCCTCTTCCATATGCCCTGGGATATAATTTTTATATAGGGCCAGCTCACCAGCGTGCCCTGGGATATAATTTTTATATAGGGCCAGCTCACCAGCGGGCCCTGTGATATAATTTTTATATAGGGCCAGCTCACCAGCGGGCCCTGTTTGCCAATTTTTATATAGGTCAGCTCACCAGCGGGCCTTCTCATATAATGTTTTATTGGGTCAGCTCTCTAGCGGGCCCTCTCATATAATGTTTTATAGCGTCAGCTCACTAGCGGGCCTTCGCATATAATGTTTAGGATGGTCAGCTCTGCAGCAGACCCTCACCCATAATGTTTTAGATGGTCAGCTCAGCGCACGTTTCCCTCTTAATCATGGCCTCAGTTCTGAAAATCAAGGAAATTTTTGGGAGAATTTGCCTCTGCGCACGTTTCCCTCTTAATCATGGCCTCAGTTCTGAAAATCAAGGAAATTTTTGGGATAATTTGCCTCTGCGCACGTTTCCCTCTTAATCATGGCCTCACTTCAGAAAATCGATGAAATTTTTGGGAGAATTTGCAGATGATATACAAGTAAATATACAGAAAATACTGTTTGGTAACAATTTTTCGCCTAAAGTCGTTTTTATTTTCCTTTTTGTGTGTTTTACGGTCAGTCTGTAAAAATGGCGTACTACGGGCGAAAGATCGTTCCCAGCAGCGATGTTGGAGTCCAAGGTGCATCCAGACATCCTCCCTATGCTGTCCCTGAACCATTTCTGTAGTGTTTCCATCTTTTTCTGCCCTTTTCCTATGGACCAGGCACCCTCCCCTCATCAGAGCAGGGGGTGCCTGGTGTAATGCTCGAGTCCTCCCATTGACTTCAATGGGGCTCGGGTGCTCGGCCGAGCACTCGAGCCTCAGGGGGTGCTCGGTCAGAGCACCCGAACATCCGAGCATTGGGGTGCTCGCTCATCACTATCATTCAGGCCTTGAGAGAAGGCTGCCAATAATGCCTCGTTATTCCAACCTACCTCTGCTGCCAATGTGCGGAATTCGATGGCATAGTCGCCCACTGTACGCCTGCCCTGTTGTATCTCCATAAGGCGTTTGGCAGCAGAGGTGGTTCTACCAGGAGGCTCAAACACTCTTCGAAAGGAACGCACAAATTCACTAAAGTTCTTAGTACAAGGTTTAGCATTCTCCCACAAGGGGTTAGCCCAAGCCAATGCTCTGCCAGTGAGCAGTGATATCGTGAACCCCACTTTACTACGATCATTGGGAAATGCGTGTGCCGTCAATTCCATAAAGATTTCGAGCTGATTGATGAACCCTCTGCAGAGACTAGGGTCACCATCATATCTTAGCGGCAAGGGTGCAGAAGCCGTTAACCCTTTAACAGTACCCCCTAGGGGTCTGGTATCACTTTCCGGTGTCTGACTTGGCGAGACCACCGGGCTAGAGCTAGATTGGTCAGCAGGTACCGTGCGTTCAAGGATCGTTTGAATTGCAACTGCCAACTGATCCAAACGTTGCTCGAGCACATCCATCCTCCAATGGATATTCTGTGCGTTACCTTCACCCTTGCTGTCTGAGGTCATGGCCCTTTCGTACTGTCACGGTTTATTATGACTCTCAGACACAAGTTTTAGGTAAAAAAAAAATCAATTTTATTGAAATAATAAATGATAACTTAGGATGGCAATAACATACATATATATATATACAGAATATAGCACAGACAGAAGGCAGACTCTACCGGTCCTGTCAATATACCGGACAGGACAGTCTTTAGGCTCTACCGGCCTTGCCAATACCGGGTAAGGCAACCTGCAGATGGAATAGCATAACGGTTTTACCGGCCTTACCAAATTACCGGGCAAGGCAGCCTCAATAGATACACAATGTAGGCTCTACCGGCCCTGCCAATACCGGGTAAGGCAACCTCAGATGGAATGTGGCAAAAGGTTCTACCGGCCTTACCAATACCGGGCAGGGCAGCCCAGAGATAATAGCAGCAGTCAGATGGAACTGGCAAATTAGCAGAATCGTTAAGCAGCAAGGCTTTGGAGCAAACCAGCGTCCGCACGCTGGAAACAACACTGAATAGTATAGCCGTTAGGCTTAGCGAGCAAACCAGTGACCGCACACTGGAATAACAAGCGAGTAATATAGCCGCAAGGCTTAGGAGCAAACCAGCGTCCGCACGCTGGGACCAACACAGATTTGTATAGCTGATAGGCTTTGGAGCAAGCCAGTGACCGCACACTGGTGTAACAAGCGAGTTTGTATAGCCGCAAGGCTTAGGAGCAAACCAGCGTCCGCACGCTGGGACCAACACAGATTTGTATAGCTGAAAGGCTTTGGAGCAAACCAGTGACCGCACACTGGTGTAACAAGTGAGTTGTATAGCCGCAAGGCTTAGGAGCAAACCAGCGTCCGCACGCTGGGACCAACACAGAATTGTATAGCTGATAGGCTTTGGAGCAAACCAGTGACCGCACACTGGTGTAACAAGCGAGTTGGTATAGCCGCAAGGCTTAGGAGCAAACCAGCGTCCGCACGCTGGGACCAACACAGATTTGTATAGCTGAAAGGCTTTGGAGCAAACCAGTGACCGCACACTGGTGTAACAAGTGAGTTTGTATAGCCGCAAGGCTTAGGAGCAAACCAGCGTCCGCACGCTGGGACCAACACAGATTTGTATAGCTGATAGGCTTTGGAGCAAACCAGTGACAGCACACTGGTGTAACAAGCGAGTTTGTATAGCCGCAATGCTTGGGAGCAAACCAGCGTCCGCACGCTGGGACCAACACGGAATTGTAGCAATGTCACCAACGCGACCAGGCAGAAGGTCGCCAGGATACTGAAGACAGGTGATGAGATGACAGGAACCAGCAACGATCAGTCAGGTCAGAAAACAGCAGAGAAGTTCAGCAGGAACTGCAATACCAGAGACTAGGCCGGAACCAGGACTGGAAGTACTTCAGCATGCAGGAAACACTGGAACAGTAGAGATCAGGAACTCAGGAACACATGAGATCAGGAACTCAGGAACACTGGAACAGAGGCCCAGCTATCACTAGCATAGTGATAGCAAGAAGGTCAGAAACAACACGAAAGGGCACTCAAAGGGTGCCCAATCCAGGTTTAAATAGTCAATAAGAGGCGGGCTATCTGCAGACAGCCAATAGAAGCCCCCTACTGGTGACAGACAAGTAACTGCAGCAAATCACGGGCACCGTGATAATCTGCCAGAGCCACAAGCCTGCACCAGGTTGGATATCTAACTGAACAGAAGGCCACTATCAAGGTAGTTAGACAGAGTCACAGGTCAGCGCTAGATTGGGTGGTCAGACAAGCTAGAGGTCATGCACAGAGTGGGTCATCAGCCAGAGCCACAGGTTTGCACCAGATAGGATGTCCGCTGAAGCGTTTGTATGCTGGAGGCACAGTTGATAGAGCCCCAGGTCAACACCAGAATGGGTAGTCAGACAAGCCAGAAGTCACACACTGAGCGGGTAGTCAGCCAGAGCCAGAAGTCATACACGGAACGGGTAGTCTGCCAGAGCCCCAGGTCTGCACCAGAATGGATGTCTGACAAGCCAAGGGTCATACATGGAGCCGGTAATCAGACAGAGCCACAGGTCAGCACCAGGTCTGTTAGTCAGATAAGCCATATCATACACAGAGCCCAAACTCAAGAACTGCACTGGACACCAATGAAAGGGCAACTAAGCCCTGTGTCCAGGCAGTTTAAATAGGGGGAACAGAAGGAAGAGGAGGAGCAGCCAACAGGTGGCTGTCTTTTTAAATGGAGTGCACGTCCATGCTTTTCGACGTGCTCCCTATAAGGACATCACCCGCTGCCAGAGCCTAGCAACAGAGGTGGCTGAGCCACAACAGAGCGACCAGCAATGTGCCGCCAAGCAGAAGTGGATCCTGCCTCAACGGAGGCACAGTGTGTCGCTGACAATGTGGCTGGGGCCGCTGAGGACAAATGCGGTTGGCTTGAGCAGCCGCCGCACAAGGTATCCTGACAGTTCCTCTCCCATTGTCTCTTATCCTAGTCTCCCAGTGCCTCTGTCTCCCTAGGTCCTCATCTATCTGCTTTCCCCCCTTCTCCCCCATTTTCTGGTCAATAAATCTATCTCCCTATTCTTTGCACGCAATATTTTTCACTCTGTCTATTCCTCCATCTGTCCATAATGTGTCATTCCCATCACCTCCATTTTCGATTTCCTGCAATATCCCCACCTTCTGTCTACCGCATTCATCATTCACAGTCCGCTAACAGCTAGCAGAAAACAACTGGCAAAAAAGCACATGTTGCCTTTTACCCACTCCCGCAATGATGGCTTATAAAGACAGCCATCAGAAGCTGCTGCAGATAGACACTGTCACTCACGCTCTTCATTCAACAGCAGCTAAGTAATAGTGCACCTTTTAAAAGGATACCCTGAATTTAACTGCTTAAGGACCAAGGATGTACACATAGCTGCACTCCGTTTGGGGATCTCTGATTCGGATAAGACAAAAAAAAAATGTTCTGTGGTCCTTAAGTGCTGGCTGCACACCCACGAGGCTGGTCCTTAGGGGCTTAAATGTTTCTTGATCTGCTTTTAGTTATATCATTACTAATAATGGAATTTGCTTTGGGCTAGCTACCTGCTTGTTTAGCTGTCTATTGAGTAATGCCATACAACGGATAAGGGAGGACTTGCACCTGATTTCCCCACAGGATGTATACTGGTGATAATTTGATAACTGGTGGTAACAGCTAATAAGTACTGATTCATGAAGCTTGTTTGTATTTGCTTTTACTATCAATGGATCAAGCGATATGTGCATGTAAACGTGAATGTAGTGTCACATGTTTTGTGTGAATTCTCACAGGAAAAAAAAGTTTGTGAACCTGTGGTTATTATAGTTTGAAGTTGAAAATATTTTCAAATTATTGTTCAATAAGTATTTAATACAAGTGAACACTTCTTAGACTCTGAATAAGGGCTTGTGAAACATTTTGGCGAAGTAAATGCAGGCCATAATGCAAAAGCACGACTACTTTCAAACCTGTGTTTAAATTGTTTAATATACTCATTTTTATTGATGCTATAGATGTAATCAGTCAACTCTGGAACAGGCATTGTTCTATTTTAAAGTAATTATATAATTTTCAGCTTTACTTGTCCAATCAATAAGAACACAGATTATGATCTATGAAAGCTTCTGATCAGCTCTCTGGAATCTGGTTTAACACCAATGCATTGAATTATGTTCTCTCATCCAGTGGGATAAAGTAGAATAAGTCTTTCTTAGACTTGTTTATATTTTAATAGAATTGTATTAGATGTTAACTACATATTCTATATCCATTCTTCTAGAGCCACTTTAGGGCTTTAGATAAGGTACAAGTAAGTATTTATAAGAAAAACAGCACCACCTGATGGCCACAGGCATGTTTTTTGATAATGCACTCTCTGGGACAGCTTGAGTCATTGACTAAGTGATAGGAAAAGCACCACCTGGTGACCATAAAATAACAAAAAATCACTTAAAGCTATAGCACCTTGTTAATGAAAAATCTCTTATCAGTAAGGGCACTCTTGTTTTAGTCAGCAGGAAACTATTCATAAACAAGCTCATTTGAAAAATTGGAGCTTTAGTCTGGAAACTAAAGAGGTACGTTTCTGTAACAATCTCCTGCAAAATAGTGTACACATTTCCCACTTATTTACATGGGACATATAACCCCCTTGAATGCTAGACAGATCTCCAACACATTTCAGAACTATTCATTGGAGACCTGTCTAGCATTCCAGTTGTTAAATGCCCAGTTAAAATTAATGGAATGTTTTGAATGCTTCTACTGCAGTAATGTTTCCTGAATATCACCCTTAGAGTTTAACTGAAACCATATTGGGACAGGATAATAAACCTTACTGTGACCACCTTGATTATTTCTGCTTTTAGATTTAGATTCATGGATGATAAATGGTTTAATATTGGCAATGCTTCAGCTAATTTTAACTGAATTTAACTTCCGGAAAACTGAATCATGAACACTAACGAAACAGTAATACAAATAGGTTTGCCAGTCTTACCTACAGTTCAGAAAGTATTTTAGAATGAATGTTTAGGTGAAAATATGGAGCAAACCAAAACTCCAAAGAGGAGAAAAGAAAATTAAAGTTCTTTCGATAGGGTCTTTAATCCCTTGAATGTTAGTTTAGTCTAGAGTACATTATTAAAAGCCCCATTTAGCCATTTGCATGTCAGGAGGGGACACAACACATCGTAAAGCAATGCACTAGGACCCCTTTTACCATTCAGTAGGTTAAAGCTTTGGAATGTGATCATTTTATGATTTTAGTTTCCTGTGGTGCAGTTGGTATGCTCCAGAATTACAGCTTACTCGATTACTAAAATGTGAAATTTAGATGAATTTTACTGGGACAAATATTTTATATACAATTTCTAAAATTAATACATTATAATTATGTGCAATTCTTGGGAAAAGCAACAGCACCATAAGGGCCAAATGAAATTTCCTGTTGGTAATCAAAGGCTAATAGCCCCATTTATATTAGAGAGGTTCCATTGAATGGCAATGTAATGAATTGGAGACTTCTCTAGCATTCAAGGGATTAAAGGCCCCATTTAAATCTTTAATAATTTGGAGAATTTTTGTTTCTCTTGTGTTGTAATTGGTTTGATGCAGAATTGCTCCTCTTTAGTTTTCCACATACAACCCTCTATGCCTTATTCTCAGGTCACAGTGCAAAAAGCTTTTATAAACACAAGGAAAATTGTAACTTTTTTTGATATATTGACACTGCTACAAATAGGGTTTTTGAACACCTCTGAGAGCAGTCTTTAGATGTGAAGGGCACAGTAATCACATGACCTTTTACATCTAAGGAAGGAACATAAGTATGACTGTAAACTGGTGTACAACATCTGCAATATATTAATGTTCATACCTGTTCAAAAAAGCATCAAAGCTTTCATGAAGTCTAGTTTTCATTTGAACCAAAATGTCAGCTACCATTCTCTGGTGATATAAAATAGTATTACATTGTGGGGGTTTTTTATCCCATAAAATGTTGCACATTGGTCTGACAGAAGGCATAAGAGCACAGTGACAATATTGAGTCATCGTAAATGAATACGCTGATATACTGATGAGTGTGTGCGAGGGGGACTTACATAATGTGATAAATTAAACAATTTATAAGCTATTCTATGAAGCTTATGTGCCAGCATCTCTCAAGTAAAACCGCAAACTTTTTTCTTAATAAAACTCTTAGTGTTCCTAACTGACTTGTAATAAAGGTTTATACTGCACAGTTTCAGCTGGCAACTAAGTAATTCTAAAATCAATATTGTTCAAAGAATCATATTGAATATAAATGTCTACTTTAACCTTTTAACCCTTAAAGACTGGTGACGGTCCTGACACATTACCGGTTTCCATGCCTTAAGGACCGATAATGGTCCTGGCACGTCATGGGCTTTGGAGGCACACTACAGGAGTCTGAAACTGACTGCTCTGTGGGAGGTTCTCTCCTTGTTTGGCTTTGGCCCGGCATTCACATGAGGTGTTCACATCCTATATGCTAAACCATTGGCTGCTGTATCAACTAGTTGGGGATGCTCTCCTGATTTCAGCCTCTGCAGGGGCACCCATTATCACCAGCCTTGTTTGCCTTGGCTTTGGAACAGCTGGCCTAGCTGGCTTGGGGAGATCCCAAAATTGAGGGTTGGATGAAAAGATTTCTTTGTATGCTGATGAAGTGCTCCTGTTGTTGGGTGATGCTGACTACTCTGTGGGATGCCTGCTGGAGCTGGTGGACCACTTCATCCACTTTTCTGGCCTAGTGGTTAACTTGTCTAAATACTCTGTTTCTCTTGGACGCTATTCTTATCACAGCATCATTGGGCTCCTGTCCACTGCAGGTGGTAGATTCCTTCA
Organism: Rhinophrynus dorsalis; assembly: GCA_037306005.1. Lineage (NCBI taxonomy): Eukaryota > Metazoa > Chordata > Amphibia > Anura > Rhinophrynidae > Rhinophrynus > Rhinophrynus dorsalis. The sequence continues at coordinate 125,609,096 of CM074721.1, forward strand.
AATACTTTGGTATCACAGTCTCTTCCTTGCTGTGAGACTATCTGAGTCTCAACCTGGTCCTGTTTATAAGCTCCTTTAGGGATAGGATGGCTGCTTGGCATGAACTGCCTCTTAATGAGGTGGGACATTCAAAGTTGATTAAGATGATATTCCTCCCAAAGGAACTGTCTTTCAGAGTTCCCCTGTGGAAATCCCCAAATCATACTATCGGGATTTGGATGGCCTTCCTGTGGGGTGGCAGAAAGGCCAGGATCAAATTGGTGATCTTGCGTGGGCTGCATTTGGAGGGGGTATAGCACTTTGTATTGTGTATTTTTTGTATATATCCTCAAGAAAAGTTCATTAGACCCAACCTCCCCATCCATCTTCTGCACTGTCTTACTCTTGCCCTTTGCCTCTAAGCTCCTTGAGCGCCTAGCCTACTCTTGTCTACTTACCTCCCTCAACTCCCATTAACACTGCAGTCTGACTTTCAGACCACTTTCTCTATAGAATTTGCCCTTATCAAAGTAATAAGCAATCTCCACATTGCAAAAACCAATGACCATTTGTCTCTTCTTATCCTCTTAGACCTATCAGCATCATTCAACACAGTCGACCATACCCTTCTCTCCCAGGTTCTCCAATCACTTGTCATCTGTGGCCTGGCCCATTCCTGGCTTTCACTGTGACATACGCTAACACCACCTCACCTCCGATACCCCTCTCAGTAGGCATACCCCAAGGCTCTGTTCCGGGACCTCTTCTCTTTTCTCTGTATATTGCCTGGGGCAACTGATAAAAACCTTTGGCCTTAACTACCATCTCCATGCAGATGATACGCAACTATATCTCTCCGCACCCTCTATATCACCTGAAATACAGCAGTGGGTCTCAGATTGCCTTACTGCTATCTCTTCCTGGATGGCTCATCGTCGCTTAAAACTTAACATGTCTAAGACTGAGCTCCTTATCTTCCCTCCTAAATCCTGAACAATACCTCCATTTTCTATAATTGTCAAGGGCTCCACAATTTACCCTGTAGACAAGGCCCGCTGCCTCAGGATAACTTTGGACTCTTCTCTTTCCTTCGCCACCCACATTAATGGAGTAACCAAAACCTGTTGCTTCTTTGTAATATAGAAAAAATCTGACCATTCCTCTCTCACTCTACAACAGAAACCCTCATGCATGCTCTTATCCTTTCTTGCCTGGACTACTGCAACTCTTTACTTATTGGTCTTCCTGCTAACCATATCGTTCTTCTCCAACCAATTCTTAATTTGGCCCCCAGAATACTCTTTCTTTTTGTCCAGAACAATACTCACCCCACCAATTTTAAAATCACTGTCATGGCTTCCCATAAAGCAGCGTATCACATTCAAAGTCCTCCTCATTAACTTCAAGGATCTCCATCACTTATCCCCACCTTATATTTCATCTTTGATATCCTGCCATATACCTGCATGTCCACTATGCACCACACATGGAGGACGACTCTCTGTCCCTTTAACCACTACCTCTGTATCATGACTGAAGGTGTTCTTCCTTGCTGTTCCCTACCTCTAGAATTCCCTACCACCCACCATTTGCCAAGCTTCAACCCTCAACAACTTCAAATCAAAGCTAAAAGAGTACCTATTAAATATAGCACTATTGTAATTAGGGAAACATTAACTCATATGTCAAAAACTGCAATTCCTCCTCTACCAGCTTGTATCTGTATGTCACCTATCCTATACTTAGATTGTAAGCTCTATGGGACAGGGACCTTTTATCCTAATGTATACTCACCTGGTGCTCCCCTTATGATTGTCTATACAAGCACTTAATCACCGGACTTATTGTACCCCTTCCATTCTATATGTAAACTGTAAAGTGCGAAGTACACTGGTTGGGGCTATGTAAATAAAATATAAAATAGCAGCTCTGGATTTCTATTCTTACTACCTACCTAACTGCTAAGGTGCAATATGTGACAGAGTGAGCCAGCACAGATAACTCTTATGCCTTTGTGGCTCTAGTCAGTGCTACCCTGCATGGAGGCATATCTCCCATGCATATACCTCTCCAGGGGTCACAGTTGGGGTCTTCACTAACTACTGCAGCAACTACTACCCTTAAGACATGGAAGACTATTCATTGTCTCACAGGTTATTGTGCTGTGGACTTCTCTTTGGGATAATGCCGCCCTAGGACACCTCATGCAATCTCTAGTCCACATGCTCTGTGTGGACTAGATACGGTATTTCTACTGTGGGATGCTTATATTTTGAGAATATCCTTAAATCCTTCCAGTAGCTTTGGGATGAATTTGGGATTTCTTTTGCTTTATTTTACACTTACCTGTGCCTCTGTCATGAGTTTCGGTCGTAATGGTCGGGGAGTGCTCCGGTGACTAAGGAGTTCAAACTGACAAAAGAGCTTGGAACTCGCCGTCTAAAATGTTTGGTGTCCTTTCTTTATGGATGGATAAAGAAGCACTCTGTTACTCCTACCTCGCCTCTATGCTCTAAATGGGAGATGGACTTGGGTGACTTGGAGGACTGGGAGTGGGATATGGCCTTTACAAGCTCATCTGTGGTCTCTACTTGTGTCAAAAATGAACTCTTACAACTGAAGACTTCGTATCAAGTCCATTATACACCTTCTTGACTTACTGTTATTGGGGCATGGGACTCCTATCGCTGCCCACATTGTGGTGAAGAGGGGTGTACCTTTTATCATATGATATGGGCCTGTTCTGGGGTCCAGACATTCTGGTCCCAGGTCTTTGACAGTTTGTAGCATCAGTTGGAAAGGTGCATTCCACCAACACCTAAGCTGGTTCCCTTGTCCATTACTCCCAATGAAGTGTACTGTGGTTTCAGGAAAAGTTTTCTTTATGAAACTCTGTTTTTGGCCAGTAGAGTACTGGTGGATGTCTGGATGTCTGACCAGTCCCCATCACACTTTGGCTGGTTGTACCTTGTAAATAAAAAAACTCAACATTATAGGCTACTCTTCTTACATAAGGGCTGTGTCTCTTGGCTTTCCAACACGGTGTAGTGGATGGCAGGGGGGTGGTCTCTTCTGCCCCCCCCCCCCTTTTTTCCCTTGGTTTTGATTAGGTCTAAGTTTGTCTATGAAGACTTATGCCTAGACAAACTCAGATGCAAAATATTTGATTGGGGAAAGCATGTGCTGTTTGCTATGCTCTGTGATTTCCCTTTTCTCTCCCATGCTGGGCTGCTTGCTCTGTGCGCATGCTCCTCCTTTTTTATTTAAGCTGTTTACTGTGTCCACAATCCCATCCCCCCTTTCTTTCTGTTTCCTGTAGTTGTTGGGATCTATGGTAAAAAGACCATATGTCACTGTGCTTATTCACTTGCAATATGTTGACCGTCCATAGACTCTAAATGTTCAGTTACACCTCAGTATTATGCTGCTGTACTGCTATGTATAAAGTATGTATATTCTTTGGTCTTCAAGGAAAATAATTAAAAAAAACCACAATTTTTTATGCTACCTACAATACTTTGCAGCTATTTTTTCTCTAGAAATGTGTGTACAAACCTATAAGGCAGTGATTCTTTTGTACTTAGTTTTACCTAAATATCTCTAGCTCATACAGAAGTTTTGATTTCATGGCATATCCTCACAGAATGGGATGTATTAAAACGGTGCCGGCTTTATAAAGGTCAAAAACTTAAACCACAAGTATCCAATGCATGAAGCAATGTGGTCTGACAAAACTCTGCCTGCTGGCACCATTTGATGTCTCTTATGTGACTGTGAGAGGAAAAAAATATGAATGACAAGTTTTGTTAGCTATGATATTGTTGCAAGTGAAAATAGGGTTCAATGTGCTTATTTAGCAATTCAAATCCTTTTTTTTCATTATTGGGTTAGAATTAACAGTTGTAAAGGTTATTGTTTAATTATGTCCACAGTCAAAAATAACATATTTGATTTATACAGATCCTAATTGTTGAATTTTAAAGTTCCCTTTGTATTTCTATCAGTGAATTCATGTTCTATCCTTTTGAGACATTTAACATAAGCGTGTAGCATCATTGCTCTGGGTTTACACTCATTTCAAAGTCATTGTCAACTTTCTTTTCTATTCCTCCATGAAACTTTATACATCTTTGTAATACTTTCAGAATAATTTATCATACACTGTAGTAAAGATTTAAAAACATCCTCATCTTTTGATCTAAAATTCTTGGATTTCATGTTTAATATAATCTCTTTTAAGAGGATTTTTCTGAAGGGATGGTCATGTATGTTTTACTCCTCTAGGACTTCAACAGAAGAAGCAGTGAGACTTGAGTAACTTCAAATAATTCTTTAAAATTGTCCCACGGTTTGGTATTTGCAATAGAACAATAGATTTATGTAAAGGAAATAAAACATTAATAGAAATATGTAAGAAGTGACTTGAGATTTAAAATGAAACAGATGTGACAGTTAAAATATCTCACTTATTGATTTTAAGCAATTTCAGTGTTTTGAATCACTTTTCATGTTCTTGGCCAGTATTTCAGAATTACAGAAGAATGATGCAACTGGTATTGATTTTAGAACATTGTAGTATGTTTTCTTTGAACTACAAATTGTTGATTTTTTATAATAAAAAGACAGATGTAGAAAAAAGTAACAAATAGGTTGATGGTGAGAAATGTAGAATTATTGTCATCAAGACTGCATTCATTTGTAGATACTGGCATTTTAAACATATAAACCTACTTTGATTTAACATGATTAGCCTAAAATACTTGACTATAGTAATGCTTCTTGACCATCATAATCTAAATTCTCCATTTTTTTATAGCAGTGAGAGTATTCCTTCTCATTGCAGTGATACTTATTTCTATAGTTAGCTTTAACTACTGCATGAAATAGAGGATAAGGAAGAAGATGAATATAAGATAATACCAATTAATTAAACCTTAAACTCTTTGGCAAGTCCTAAATCATGTTAAGTGAAATCAAATGATGACCTAGAAGAAATAAATAATACTTTGTTAGCAAAACATAAAACAAAGTTATTTTAATCTTATAAAAATGTATATTAGTTTCTTTATAATTACAATTTTAATTCATCTGCTAAACAGACCACTCTAATCCAAAATTTGTGCAAATGTTCACAGTGAAACATTTATTTTATGTCGGCAATTTATTTATGCCTTTTGTCCTTGACACAGTACAGTTTGTAGGTAACTGAGTACATTTTATCAGTGACTGTACTTGATTCTTGGTGGACAATATGTCCTTGTAACCTTCTGTTTAGAAAATCACACCTGGATGCCAATGACAGGTATTTATTACACCTGTATAACTTCACTTACATCTTTGCCATGAATACAAGTTGATTTAAATATTCTGTGGCAAGAGACTTGAAACAAATGCACTGATATATTTTACTCTTTAGCAGGCGCATGTTGATGTGTTTGAAATCGAACTAGTTTACTTCATAGTTTTAGCAATACTTGTACACATTTTTCCTTATATGGAGAACCAGTGTTAGTATAAATATTGTAGCCCTTGCAATATGCATGATTAGTTGTATATAACTAATGAACGCATTGCTTAAATTCTGGCAACAATCAGTTAAAACAGCCTGGTGATGTGTAATATCCATAATTATATGAGCAAGTTACTGTTGTAACTGTAATTATTATTATTACTATTATTGAGTATACAGCATGCAATCCTTTGTTAGATTTAGTTTCTATAATTACTTTTTTTCTTTTCTATAATTGAAAAATATAGGGATGTACTGTTTAATAAATAAATATATATAAAAAAAACCAAAAACAAACACCACATAGACAATGTGGCACTTATGGCGATGTGCTGAAACAAAATATGAACACAATCAAATATAGACTACTCAGGCTGCTACAATCCACAGGGTACTCTAGTGTAATGGGCCTATTGAAATGGATAGAAAGAAAATAAAGGAGAGTGCCTATGTATCTAAATATATATATGTCAGGCTTGTAATGGGTGGAGCGTAGGAGCAGGGAATGCTATCTCTTGCCAGATACCCCTACCAGGTGATCCACAGAGGTATACAGGTAGAACACCTAGGTAGGAGTGACAGCACGGGAGTGCAAGGGTTAAGCAAAGCATAGTCAAGAACAGTCCAGAAGATCAGGGCAGGCGGCAATCAGGCAGAATCAGTAAAACTAGCCAAGGTCAGGAATCAGGCAAGCAGGGAAGTCCAGGAGGCAAGCAGAAGGTCAGGCAATGGGAAATCCAGCAGAGGGTCTGTAGCACAGCAAGGAAAGAGGCACTGAGCACTGGAAGCTTAGAGCACACAGGAACCAAAGTTCTGGAACACTGAAGCAAAGTGGACACAGCCTGAGGGGTTTTTATTGTGTCATGGGTTTTCACCTCTCCCCTCTGCTGAACAAACCTCTCACTGGATTGGCCAACAGAGGGGTGTGCAACCACAGAACCTGCCTCACTGTTTACCTGGAGGCACACTATTGGTGGACGGTTGATGAGAGAGGCAGGCTTCACCTCCCCCTACAGGTGTACAACACCATGGTTTGATCTGGGCACCCTGTGGATACTTTCCCTGGAGACTCCTTCAACTTTAGGCCATGGCTTAGGCCTACTGCACTATCGCGTTCACGATCGCGACAGCGACTGCAACCGCGGGCAGACACCGCTATTTGAGGTCGCGGCTTCGGCCTACTCAGCGATCATGGAGTATCTGGGAAGCCCCCAGCAGCGGCGGATGGCTAGGACATGGAGGTAGGAGCTAGAGGGGCATGAAAGTACCCCCCTCCTACGAGCTACCTCCGGGCTTGTCTAGGTGCCGGAAGTTCAGGATGGGCTCGGTGAAATGCCCTAAGGCATGATGGGGCATGGATATTGGCGACTGGTTGCCAGGATCGCTCCTCGGGTCCATACCCCTTCCAGTGTATTAGATACTCTAGTCTTCCTCGACGTATACGTGAGTCCATGATTTCTTGAACCTCAAATTCTTCTACATCAGGTGGTGTCAGGTATCCATCTTTTGAGAAGCGACACATGAAATGTAGGATGAGTGTGCCATGTAGTAGGTAATTGTAAGGAAACTGCAGCAGGGCTAATGATTTTTGTGATGGGGAAAGGCCCCAAGAATTTGGGTCCCAATTTCTTGGTAGGGCAAGACATTTTAACATGTGCTGAGGACAGCCATACCTTATCCCCAACCTGGTATAAGGGGGAAGGTTTACGTTGCCGGTCAGCTTGGTTCTTGTAAGATTGTTGTGCCTTTTTTAATGTTTCTTGTAACAGAGTAAAACCTTGGTTCAGTATTTGAAGACGGTCTGTAGCCTGAGGGACCATGGTAGTAACAGGTAGTTGAGGAATATAAGGTGGATGATAACCATAATTGGCCTTGAAGGGGGACATGCCTATAGAACTGTGTAGATGGTTGTTATAAGCAAATTCTGCTGTTGGTAGCAGGAACACCCAGTCTTTCTGAAGATGGGTGACGTAACAACGTAGATATTGTTCAAGCGTTTGGTTAGTTCTCTCTGTCTGACCATCAGTTTGAGTATGGTATGCGGATGACAAGTCTTTGTATACCCAAACCTTGACAAAAGGCAGACCAGAAATGAGAGGTAAATTGGTCACCACGGCCAGAGAGGATGGCTTATGGAATACCATGAAGGCGGAAAATTTATTTGATGAACAAGTCTGCGGTCTTGGCAGCTGTAGGTAATCCGATAACGGGGACAAAATGTGCCATCTTGGTTAGGCGGTCTACAACCACCATTATAGTGATGTAACATTGTGATGGTGGGTGTTCCACAATGAAGTCCACATTATGTCAGCCCAAGGACTTGTTGGTACTGGTAACGGTTGTAGTAACCCAGCGGGTCTTGAATTAGTACCTTTGGCTCGCCCACACACATCACATGATTGTATGTATTGTTCAATGTCTTTTTTCATACCAGGCCACCAGAATGACCGTTAGGTGAGTTCTGTGGTTTTCTTAACACCTCCATGGCCTGCTAACGGGTGGTCATGTACAGTATGAAGTACATTGGTACGAACTTCAGGAGGAACGAAAAGAAGAGCGTCTTTGTACAGCAGCCCATGTTTTTTGGTAAGGCAAGGATATTGAGACAGGTAGGAATCTGCTTGCGAATGGATCTGCAAAGCTTCTAGTAGCGAGGAGTGAGTAGCCAAGAAATTACCAGGTTGGAGGATAGTATCCGTATCTGTATCTGTATGGGGTCCATGTAGACGGGACAAGACATCCACTTTTCCATTTCGTGATCCTGGTCTATAAGTGATATGCAGGTTGAATCTGCAGAAGAACAGAGCCCATCTGGCTTGTCTAGGACATAGACGGCGTGCTCCTCCTAGATACTCTAAATTCTTGTGGTTAGTGAACACAGTGATTGGATGGTTAGCCCCCTCCAAGAGGTGACGCCATTTCTCCAATGCCATTCTAATGGCTAGTAATTCTCTGTCTCCCATGTTGTAGTTAGTTTCCACTGGGGATAATTGTCTAGAAAAGTAAGACACAGGATGAAGCGTCTCACTTTCTCCTTGTCGTTGTGATAGAATGGCCCCTGCGGCTGTCTCGGAGGCATCAACCTCCATAAAGAATGGTTTTTTAGGGTCTGGCAGTACAAGAATGGGGGCTGACGTGAACCTCTGTTTAAGTTCATCAAAAGCATGTTGTGCTTGAGGTGACCAGGCAAACGGGACATGTTTCTTGGTTAACTGGGTGATGGGAGCGATAACTTTAGAGAAACCGTGGATGAATTTTCTGTAGAAATTTGAGAACCCCACAAATTGTTGCACATTTTTAACAGAAGTAGGAACAGGCCAATCCAAGATGGCTGATACCTTTTGGGGTCCATTTTGATATTCCCCAGAGTTAATATGATATTTTCAAATAGAATGGAGATACCTCCCTTCTGTAGGTATATAAGTGGGCTCAAAATTAATTATTTGGTATCTCTAAAACACATTTTACAGTGCTATTCCAATGTGTATATTACTACAATATTTGACTTCATCTGGAGAACCTGCTCGCTGGTTTACATCATATAGTGAGCTTGTCTTATTTACTTTTTGTGCTCTTATTGTTGCTGATATCACAATTTTATTACAGCACTATAATTTAGTAGCTATATTTAGTGATTTGTCTTACCCCATATACATGCACTTTATACTTTATTACACTTTACATATTGCACTACATAGGCACTCTCATTTTGTAAAAAAGGGACGAAAATGTGTAAACCACACTGAAATGTTGACACGTTTAAATAAAATCATATCTGTAAAAATCCTGCGAGTGCTGGCACATCCTCTTTTGTCTAAATATTATTTATATAAATAATATAATAATAATATGTATGTGTGTATTTATACAATTGGGTCTAAAAGTCCACTGCAACAATCTGCTTTCTATTTCAGCATTTCTGATACACAAATTTGTTTGGCAAATATACATTATCTCTTAAACAAAAATAAATGATTTTCACTAATAAAAATAAAAAATATGTTTGGTAGTAGGAATTGAAAATAAAAAAATTCTCAATATTTGGTATGACTACCATTTGCCTTAATGACTGCTTTAACTGTGTCTGCATTTAATCTACAAGTTTGTGCAGAATTTTAAAATCCACCTTATTCCAAAACTGCTTTAGAACATCCCAGAGAGTGTCTAGAGATGTCAGTATGTTTCGTATTTTCTGTTTTTAAATGTTCCAAAAGATGTTCAGTGGAGTTGAGGGCCAGTGGTTGTGGTGAGAAAGTTGTACAATTTAACACTCCTTCCTCTTCCTTGAACTATGTTACTAACAGTTATGCCTGGCACAGCTTTGATATGTGTTTAGGATTGTTGTCCTGCAACATATTTAATTGTAAGGTTTGCTCAAATTTTGATTTTTCAGCAAACAGGATTTTTTTTCCAGTCCTCCTCTGTGAAATATCTGTATTGTTTGGCCCATGCTAAATGTTTAGACTTGTTTTGTCAATGAAGAAGTTGTTTAGAGACCGCTTTTCTCCCTCGAAGGTTGTATTTTGCCAGTCGGCTTTTGACTGTATGCAGATGCTGTTCTATTCCATAATGTTGTTAGCTTTATATATATATATATATATATATGTGGTCTTCTGATGGTGTGGTCACTTTAGGTCTGCCTGTTCTTTCTTTGGATGAAAATCTCTTCAATGTGCACTGTACTGCCCCTGAAATATTCAACTTAGCTGTAATTTGTCACTGGGAAAGTTGCTTCACTAAGCTCCTTTGACACGATTGCAAAGCTTATTTGAAATTCTATTGTTCTTCAAAGGCTCTAACAAGAGCACATACAGCAGAAACACTAGCAGGACCATAATAATTGTCTCACTGAATAATAAGTATCAACTGATTACAATATCTTACTACTTTTAATAAATAATCATATAAAACCAGTTGGTGATGGTGGACTTTTGGACACTACTGTGTAAAACATTCTCCATGAAACGTTTTTGTTTGTCCTGTGTTGGCTATGGACAACTTAGTGGCAATGCTACAATTATGTTACTTTGCAAGTTTCCAGCCATTCCTGTCATGTTAATTCAATTTTGCATATTTGAAAACTTTATTAAAAACTTGTCTGAAGAAGTGTGATGCAGCAAGAAACATGTTAGAAGTATCTCAGTCTACACAATCTATGTTTATATATGCAGGCAGAAACAAGCAAGAGTGAATAATATATATTTCAACTTTTGGACTTGCACTTAAAATTGTATACTTTCTGATCTGGAGGTGATATTGCATCCTTACACCACAGCTTGAACAAGGAGAAAGTTACTCCTTAGGAGACGGGAGGAAGAGAACTCTGTCTGCAGTGTTCATAATGCTGAGTGAAAAGGTGCAGTTTGGCATGTAAACATCATTCACCCATTGGCACCAATGTGGGGACAGATCTATACAGAGGAGGCCACACAGAGTAAGGAGGAAGAGATCCCTGCTGCTATTTCAACAGGTGATCTGGTATAAGACACAGTACACTACAAAAACCTCTGCCCATATCTTTTACTTAGCACAATGAGGTTAGAGGAGTTTTTTTTTTTAATTTTATTTTAGTTACCGGCTATTGAAGTTATGAAGCATTAAAATGTGCCACATCTGCATTCTGACGCACTCTGTATATGCTGCAGCACTTCCCACCTCCCTCCCAGCTGCCCCATGGAGCACTTTCATGCTTTCCTTTGTGGGGACATTTATGTGGGCTAAGGTTATAACAAGCTTTGTTTACCATGCTACTGAGGTTGCGAACTAAAATCTAAAAAACAACACTAACCTCATTGTGCTAAGTAAAACATGTGGGCAGACGTTTTTGTAATGTGAATGTTCCCCATTAAAGATATCAGCAGTCTAAATGACATCTAACAGTTTCCAGGTCCACTGTTATTCTGCTTGTTGGGACAACAAGAACTATTTTTCTCCCAGTATATATATTTTTCCATCTATTTTCCTGGTCAGGGAATTTTTAATTGTTCTATACAGGCATACCTGTCTGCTTTATATTATATAGTTTTAGTGATTATTAAAGGGATAGTAATACTTCGTTTTAACTTTATTTTATTTTGTAGGCATTAAAAAAACATGAAGAATGATATAAGTCTTATCTCTCAAACCTTTATGGTTTATGAGATATTCACAAGCAAAGTTCCCCCCCCTGCCCCTTTTACCTAGTGTAAGCCATCTCTTCTCAGATGTGAATCTGGTTGTATGACCAGACAGATAACAGAAGGGGACAATTTTCTTTGTATGAAAACAATGAAAGCCCTTCCCCCCTTGACAAGTTGTTCTGCTTTTTCCCTTATCTTAATTGAAGATTGTCCCTCTCTGCAGTCTACCTGGGCACCTCCCTTCTGATCTGGTTGAACGGGGGGGATACCTTGTTTGTGAATATCTCTTAAACCATAAAGGTTTGAGAGATAAGACTTATATCATTCTTCATGTTTTTTTAATGCCTACAAAATAAAATAAAGTTAAAACGAAGTATTAGTATCCCTTTAAATATAATTTTGTACTCCACCATCTCTATACCATTATTTGTATTAATCAATATTATTTTTTAATATCTTATATTTAGTGTGTTCTCCTATATATTTTGTTTTTTTAAATGTGCAGTTAAGGAGATATTGATCCATGGTTCCATGCTTAAGTAATATGAAAGCGAGAAAATAGTGGATCACAAATTGGCACTCAATATCCTCTATAAATCAAATCAAATTAACTATATATCACATCCATAAATATTTAGAAAAACACAAAAATTGCTTGTTGAATACAATAAATACCTCCCATAGGGAAAATTACACTCAGATGAAAATGAAATGGTGATAATGATATGACAGTACAAATAACAGTTGAAGGTGTCCCATTAAGTGCATATATATTTCCATAGTCTCATCCCGGATAGATAAACAGAGCAACCAAATGCAATGTAAGTCTCATATATTGGCATATAAATGAACTGCCAAAAACACATATCTCACGTATATGCACATATGGTGAGATTTGACCGTGTGCCGGATCTTCTTACTCTCTGAGTGCCAAATTTCCTATTGATAAATATCCATTTAGATGATCTTCCAACTTCATTTAGTGTTGAATATTTCAATGTGTCTCTTATACCAGAACTGTTACCACAAATCATCACTCATAAAAGTTTCATACCACCTCTCAGTTGCTCCATGAAATAAAGCTGGTGGTAACTCTTACCAGCAGTTAAATCGGGTGACATATAAATGAGTGGATAAGATCCAAATAGACATAGGCCCTTCACCCACCACTATTGGGCTTTTTCAAGGTGAATAATACAGGCATACTCTGCCTTTTTAAAACATTTGGAGGACGTTAATTTCAATCAGCATCAACCAATCAATTCAAATTGTATAATTACATATTAACTGGGCTTCAAAAAATGGCTGTTGAACTGTTGATCACCAAAGTTAACTCTCCACTGTCCAGACAAAGCTCCCCAAATAAACCCTATCAAATATTAAATATCAATGGTAGAGTGCATAATAGTGCACCATGATCAATACAAATACATCAAAGAACAACACATTGATAGGTCATTAACCTTGCAAGTGCCAAAGAGTAAACAGAACAACTGCACAAACTAAGCGGTGTCTACTCAACAGCACCCAAAGGGTCAATGTCTCTCCACACAGGTTCCCAATGTGTCAAATACCATACTGAAATATTCCCCTAATATTTGTTCTTCTTACTATTTAAAGAAACAAATCTCATTATTTGTAAAAAGCTTCTCTGACATATAACATCTAAAACAGTACATATGGTTCCCTGAATGCCCCAAAATGTAACATATTATGTCACAAATAGAGCTATGAAGGCATTCCAAATACAAAAAGGTGTAACAATGTCATAGAAACATATTGAAATGCAATTTCTCATTGAAACCATTTGGGCTCATGGCCCTCAATGTATATATCAATCTTGATTCTTTTTGCATTAAATATTTATCCTTGTCACCCCATTTCAATGTTTTCTTAATCTGAAAAATCCCCATAATTAACAGATCATTAGGGAAACCATTGCGTTTCTGCAAAAAATGTTTCACAATTGTACTTCCTATTCCTTTATGTATTATGTCCCCTACATGTTCAATGGCTCTTAGTCGAAGTTGTCTCATGGTCTTAGCAAAATATATCAGACCACAGGAACGTGCAATCTAATATATAATCCCATCTGACATACAATTCAAAGTTGCTAATCCAAGATTTCCTTGGTACAAAACTTGTTACTGACCTTCACAAACTTGCAGACCTTACAAGAATAACATTTAAACATATATTTTGGTGTAATTTGATTTAACCAATTACCCTTTGATGGTGTACAATAATCAGCTCAGACCAAGGATTTCCTAAGATTTGGGGCTCTTCTCACAACCATAGAGGGACTCTCAACCACAATACTCTTTAAAATTGGATTATTGGTCAAGATATTTTAGTGTCATCACAAAATCCCTCTAAGTTGTTGCCATTGGTTACCAAATGCAGAAATAAACCTAACTGCCACATCATGACCAGCATTCCATTTATTCTTATTCCTATCCCCAAACACCAATTGTTCTCTGTTAGTATGCAGGGCTCATTGATAACATTTTTGTGATATTTCTTAGAATAACCTCTCTTAAGAAAACAAGATGTGAGACTTTGGGCCTGCAATTTAAAATAATTAATGTTTGAGTAATTGCATCTCAGACGCAAAAATTTCCCCCATGGAATACCTCTTTTTTTGCATGACTATTAAAGTGAAGAAGAAGTGCATTTTATGCTGCATTTTTCCTAAGTATTTTGGTTTTAATTATATTATTCTTCTTAAGTATTTATAAATCTAAAAATTCCACTTCGCTTTCACTACAATGCTGAGTCAATCGAATATTCAAAGCATTAGAATTTAACAAATTAATGAAGTCATTGAGTTCAGCAGTGGTAACATTCCATATTTTTTTTATATCATCGATAAAATGGAGCCATAGGGTCATGTTTGCCTCAAACTCCACGTCACAGAACACCATAGAACACCACCTGCTTTCCCCCCAACCAAGGGGCAAATATGCATATGTGGGGGCACAAGTTTCACGCACTGCAGCTCCCCTTCTTTGTATGTAGAATTTGTCATCAAAAATAAAATGTTGATCAATACAAATTCCAATGAATCTAAAATTAATTTTGATTAGTATATGCCAAGCCATGCATGCTCAGATACTCCTTAAAGGCCCTTAAACAACACTTGTGGGCTATGGAGTTGTACAGGGTCTCAACATCCAGTGTAACTAGAATAGTCCCCACACACTTCCAAATCTACAAGCTGGAGTAACATGTCCCATGTGTACTGCGCATACAAAGGCAAAGAAAAAACAAATGATTTTAATTGAAAATCAGTGTATCTGCTGATTAACTCAGTGACCCCACCCACCCTGGATACCACTGGTTTCCCTGGGGGGATTCCGAAGACTTGTGAATTTTTGACATTATATATCTATATATCTTAGCTGGTTGGATATCAATTTCTTTTTAATTATTTCCATGGCATCACTGGACAATCATTTATACGTATTAACATCCCTCCGTAGAGACTACGCGCGTTTGTATGCTGATTGCGGTACCCATGATGTTTCATATGCTTTTTCAGTGACGTTTCACTAGACCATTAAAGTCAATTGATTAAAAAAAACTTTTAAAATTGTGTTTTGCAATTTTAAGGAAATAGATTTATGATATGATATAGTGTAAAACATTAAAAAATAAATTTTGTGGAAAATATAAAGTTTAAAAATGTAATGTTCCTGCAAAAATTAGATATTACCATGAAAAACAAGTAATGTCATAGAAAATTAAGAACTGCATATAGAATTAATTCTTAATCCCTTAGGTGCCACTGAGGTTTCCTATGTAGAATTAATATTTTATTTACTGCCAGTTTATTTTAATCTTCTCAATAGTAAATTAGGTTGAAGAAAGACACAAGTTCATCCAGTTCAACCTTTGTCGACTTATTAGGAAAGTTTGAAGAGTTGTATGAATCGTGTGGAAAACCAATTTAACTAGTACATATGTGTGCTCTTGCTATATGCTATAATTTCAGTTACTATCAAGTTAATGTTATAGTGCTTCAAATTTGTCAAATTATTGCTCTAAGCATAATTAAATATGGCTTTTGCTATGAGATATATATTGTAAAATGTAGCAACTCATAATTATAGGCACTAATGTGTAATTATAGTAATTATACCACAATTATATTATTATTCATGGGCACTTACAATGTAACTTTCCTGAACTCATTTTGGTTTATAAAAAAATTAAAATAATACGAAAAAACTAAAAAAAAAGATTTTAAAGTGAAGCATTTCTGATAGATGGTTTTCAGATCATAACAATATTGGTTACTTAATAGCCATGCTGTATTGGTTTTTTTGAGCTGCGAAGAAACCACCAGCCCTTTTAAAACACATTTTAACATATTGAATAAATATTAGTGATGATCGAGCACCCCAATGCTCGGGTGTTCGGGTGCTCTGGCCGAGCACCCCCGGAGGCTCGAGTGCTCGGCCGAGCACCCGAGCCCCATTGAAGTCAATGGGAGGACTCGAGCATTACACCAGGCACCCCCTGCTCTGATGAGGGGAGGGTGCCTGGTCCATAGGAAAAGGGCAGAAAATGATGGAAACACCACAGAAATGGTTCAGGGACAGCATAGGGAGGATGTCTGGATGCATCTTGGACTCCAACGTCGCTGCTGGGAACGATGTTTCGCCCGTAGTACGCCATTTTTACAGACTGACCGTAAAACACACAAAAAGGAAGATAAAAACTAATCTGCGGCTAGGCACACTAAACAATATGTGACGCTAATCTGCGGCTAGGCACACTAAACAATATGTGACGCTAATCTGCGGCTAGGCACACTAAACAGAATGTGCTGCTAATCTGCAACTTTGCACACTAAACAGAATGTGCTGCTTATCTGCGGCTAGGCACAGTGAACGGAATATGTGACTTTTATTTTTTACACTTTGCACACTAAACAGAATGTGCTGCTAATCTGCAACTTTGCACACTAAACAGAATGTGCTGCTAATCTGCGGCTAGGCACAGTGAACGGAATATGTGACTTTTATTTTTTACACTTTGCACACTAAACAGAATGTGCTGCTAATCTGAAACTTTGCACACTAAAAAGAATGTGCTGCTAATCTGCAACTTTGCACACTAAACAGAATGTGCTGCTAATCTGCAACTTTGCACACTAAAAAGAATGTGCTGCTAATCTGCAACTTTGCACACTAACCAGAATGTGCTGCTAATCTGCAACTTTGCACACTAAACAGAATGTGCTGCTAATCTGCGGCTAGGCACAGTGAACGGAATATGTGATGTTTTTTTTTTAAATCTCTGCCCCCCCCAAACAAAATATAACTGCTGCCCCCACACACAATAGTCCTAAAAAGGACTTCTGGGTCTTTATGTTGTTCAAACATACTTTTCTTCTCCCTACACTGACTTTCCCTTCCTATCCTCATCTCTCCCTGGCTAAGACTGAGCCGAACTCGCTGGTCAGGTGCTATATAGCACCCGATCACGGGTTCTGGCCAGCCAATCAGTGTAATGCCAGCAGCCAACAGCTGCTGGCATTACACTGATGTCAGAGCCTCCCCGCACGTTTATTGGCTGCGCAGCAGCCGCGAAACGTGCGGGGAGGAGACCCGAACATGGCGGGCGAGCACATGCGGTACTCGTACGAGTACCGCCATGTGCCGAGCAGAGCGATGCTCGAGCCGAACCGAGCTTCGGCCGAGCATGCTCGCTCATCACTAATAAATATGAATCATTTGTATTACTAAGTTATTAGAGTCCCACAATAGTGAATATATTTTAACATATTTAGTTAGGGTCATCCAAAAAATAGCTATGAAATAACCTTTTAAATTGTTAGTACTGCATTTTATTGCCAAGTCTGCTCAAGCAAAATTGTCAAAACATGCATATTATACAGAATTTTCTTGAAAGGAATTCTATTTAATTCTGTATGATTAATTTTACCTGATGTCTTCTCTTATTTATCTCTGTGTACTTACCTTTAATCAACTATTTCAGTTATTTTCTTCTTCCTAGATTGTGTTATGTGCAAAGTCTACCTTTAATCTGTATATAGTCTATAACTCAAGTGTGTCTGAAAAGGATCATAAGAAAGCTGTGTGTTTTTCACTCAAATGAAATGTGCCAGCTTTTCAACTAAAAAAGAAAAGGTGACCCAATCATAAGGAAGAGGAAGTATAATAGGCATTGTGAATGACAAAGAAAGTTGGAAAAGTGTTTCTAGCCAGGCTTATTAAATGTAAGCTATAGTCCTACTCCAGTTCTAGAAATAAGCACTTGAATTTGAAAAAGGAGGTGAAGAGGCAACTAAGAGCTTATCTGGGAGGAGAAAGACATGCTTCTTAGATTGGCTGATTAAGCTTTTGGTGAGGGGATGTCCAGTGCAGAATGTGGATATGCATCTCTGCATGTAATGCTGAATGCAATAAGTGAGTAGGAAGCCAAAATGTATAGTTCAGTAACAGAAATAAAGATAGTGATGGACAAAGGGCTTAATAAGACAAGAAAAATGGTTCAACATTATGTTGAAAATCATGATATGATACATATAGAAAATATGAGGTGGGAGGAATTGACCAGAAATCGAAATGAGGGAGGTAGATGAATTGAAGTCTCAATTGTAACCATTAATAAATAATGATGGAATGGTTTGAAGGCAATAAAAAGTGAAAAATAAAATAAATATACTAACAGGTTACAGAGGAAGAACTTCAACTTTCTAAGGTAAAAACAGATAAATCGATGGGACAAGATGGGATACACCCAAAGTTATTAAAAGAACTTAAGAGTGTTCTGGCAAAACTTTTAACAGAATTATTCAGTCACTATCAAAAGGAGTAGTTCCAGAATATTGGAAGGTAGCAAACGTAGTACAGCTTCACAAAAAAGGTAGCAGGGAAGAGGCTGGTAACCACAGATCAGTAAGTCTCATGTCAGTAGTGAGAAAATTAATGGAAACTATTTTAAAGGAAAGAATTGTTAAATATCTGAATTTAAATTGCTTGCAAGATACCAAACAGCATGGGCTTACAACAGGGAGATCTTGTCAAACTAACCTCATACATTTTTTTGACTGGGTAACTAAAATAATAGACCAAGGGGTAGCAGTCAATATAGCTTATCAAGATTTCAGTAAAGCATTTGACACTGTCCCTCATAGAAGATCCATTAATAAATTGCAGTGTTTGGGACTGGATGCAAAAATAGTGATGGATAAGGCAATGGCTGATTGATAGGAGACAGAGAGTGGTAGTCAGTGGGGAATATTCGGACAAAGTAAGTGTTACTAGTGTGTACCTCAGGGAACTGTACTGGGGTCCATTCTTTTTAATATTTTATTAGTGATATTGCAAAAGCTTTTCAAGGTACGGTATGCTTTTTCGCAGAGGATACAAAGATGTGCAATAGAGTAGACATTCCTGGGTGGGGGGGTACGCCAAATGACAAATGATTTAGGTAAATTAGAAGAATGGACAAGAGTGTGGCAGCTACAGTTTAATGTTGATAAATGTAAACTAATGCACTTGGGATATAAAAATCCAAAGGAAAAATATAGTATTAAAGGTACTGTGCTGTCAGAGCAATAGAGGAAAGGGATTTGGGAGTAATTATTTTGAATTACTTAAAGGTAGGCAGGCAACGTAACAAAGTGGTGGGTGATGCAAGCCGGATGCAGGGTTGTATAGCTAGCGGCATTAGTAGCAGAAAAAGGGAAGTGGTCATGTCATTCTACAGATCTCTAGTTAGACCTCATCTACAGTATTGTGTACAGTACTGGAGACCCCATCTCCAGAAGGATATAGATACTCTAGAGAAAATTCAGAGAAGGATACTAAAATGGTGACTGTTTTTCAGGAAAAGAAATATCAGGATAGACTAAAGGATTTGAACATGTATAACTTGGAGAAGAGAGAGCAGGGATGTGATAGAAACATTCAAATACATGAAGGGATTTAACAAAGTGCAGAAGGGAAGTATATTTAAAAGGAGTGAATGTTAGGACAAGAGGCCATAGTCTAAAACTAGTCACAGGTTTTGACGTAATGTAAAAGTTTTACTTCACTGAAGGGGGAGTAGATAAGTGGAACAGCCTACCAACAGAAGTGGTAGAAGTTAATACAGTGACAGAATTTAAGCATGTATGGGATGGGTATAAGTCCACCCTGAACCAGGCCCCTGTATACAATTAAATTCACACTGATGACTTATGAAATGTGCTGTTGGGTCCTTGATATGGGACATGTCGGTTGATAGCCAATTTAGCCCTATCTCACATTTATAGCACAAAATGTAATCGAGATCTAAGACGGAACAAAAGGTTGACATATATTTGTGACTTATTGGCTTCAGGGATTTCTCATGATTCTTATGAACATATACATACCTCTGTCTTTTATACCATACATCCTCAATCTCCGTCTGGCTGGGTTACCTCATATTTTGCATTGCATGACTATTCATGCCATTCAAGACAGACTTGGTGCTTGGGTGAGGACACCTAAAAGACGATCTCTAAATTCACAGGCCTAATAGAAGACATGAGACCGATTGACACTTGGAGTACCATATATCCAGCTGAAGAAAACACAAAGAAAAGGGTGTAGACCCTTCTAAGAGAATATCTGTATATATACACACTTGTTTAAAGAATGGCTCACCAGATAATGATGAATGAAGCACTTATTGAATATTTACTTGTCCTTAATCGTTCATCCTTGTTTGGTCTCTTTATCTCTGAACCAGCAATCTTATGAGGCTCACAATCCAAAGTTTGAAGTTGTTTATTAAAGTAGCAACATAAATCAAAGGGTGAAAACCATATACGCTCCCTATGCATTTCGTACTATAAATAGCACTTCTTCAGGGGCTCATGTATTGTAATAATGTTAACACAACAATCAATATATCCAGCTGAACAAGGTTTTTCTTGTCATTCTGCTACCCACAAATCACTGTCCCACATTGACTATGCATTTGAGTCAGCCTGGAACATTGTGGAAACTTGTCACTTTCTGCAGAACGTCGCCTCTGACCACTCTCCACTGGTTGTACTTATTCGTTTGGTGACTATTCACTGTCTAGGAGCTGGAAGCTCAATTTAGACTGTCTATAGATATTGCCAAACAACATGAGTGAGACCTTGTCTCTTACTTTGAGACCAATGAGACATTTGCCTTGCAGAAGATAGTGTGGGAAGCAGCTTAGGTAGTGGCTTACCTCTCTCATCATCTCTCACAAGAAAAGCTAAAGAAGAGATTGAGAGGATTCAAAGGGGAGTGGGAGAACCTGAAAGGAAATTTGTTGAGAGTGGGGACCCCGTGTCTTATGACAAGTTTACTAAGGCAATGTAACGGTTTTCAGACACTCAGACCAGGTTGTAAAGTAAAAACACAGTTTATTGAATCAAGGAGTAATACAATGCCCCTAGGGGCCAATACAGGAATAGCAGAAATAGCAAACACGAACAGAGTGAATGCAATACAGCAAATAATAATGGACAATGGATAAATAGTAAATTACCCCAAAGGGTTAACAAGTGCAAGAGGAGAACTCAGTCCTAGTTTGGCCAATGCCGAGGATATATTGCAGTCTCTGGGTAATAGTTCTTGAATCACAAAGCTGGAACTAAGTAGCAGTCTCTGGAACCCAGTTCTTGAATCACAAAGCTGGAACTAAGTAGCAGTCTCTGGAACACAGTTCTTGAATCACAAAGCTGGAGCAAGGTGTCAGTACTAGATTCACTCTCAAATAGAAACGGAAGGCACAAGTGCCAGAACTGAGTAAATACCACCACCGTGGGATATGAAGAAGTGCTATTGCCAAACTGAAGTACAAGAACCTGAGCCGCCCTTAACTGAGAATGGAAGTTAACTCTGCATGTACCCAATGGATAGTGCCCTGACACCTCTTGGATGTCAAATAGTGGTATCGAATGCACAAGCACTGAGAGCCAAGCACTGGATAGTGCAGATGGATAGCGTAACCTCTGTACGTCAGTAGGCCGGAGCCAGGACACCCTCCGGTGCCGTACGGAACTTTCCCAGCAAGAGCGAACGGATAGCAATGCCCACAGGCGCGGTCACGGTGCACACCGAACACCGGACCGGCAATGCTCTTCAGAGGGTAGTGAAGTGTTTCAGAGGTACAGAAGGAGTGGCTCTTAACTGATAAGTGTATGTTTGGCAAGAACTGAGGCACAAGACTGAGGCTACGAAGCACTGCAGGAGTTAACAGGTTCTGTACCGGAACACAGCAACGTACTAGGAATGGCAAAGCAACCTAAATCTCAGCTAGAGTAGTGAGAGGAATAGCGAGACACCAAGTGATCAGAATGTCGCGGACGCGACCGGGCCGTGGAGGTACACCGGAGCAGCAGACTGGAACAGGCGATAACCGGAACCGGAGCACAGCAGGAACAGCAGCCGAAGAACAGGATCAATCACGGAGCAAGGTCGTCTACCGGAGCCGGGTCGTACACGGAACAGGATCATCAGCCAGAATCGGATCAATCACGGAGCAGGGTCGTCAGCCAGAGCCGGGTCATACACGAAGCAGGATCAACAGAAGAGTCAGACAAGCCGGGTCGGTACACTGGAGAACTGGAACACAGCAACAAGGCGCAGATACTTGAACACCACGAAAGGGCAAACCACAAGTGCCCAAGCCCCAGAGTATAAAGGCACATCCTGGGCGGGCCAATCAGCATCCTCCAATGCACAGATAGTACAGCCCTGATTGACAGTGTAGCACGGGAACCGTGATAGGCAATGACTGTGTACAATACCAAGGTAGCTGAGATAAACTTAAATCACATGTTCAACAAAAGGCAGAGCCTGTTTGAAAATGGCAATAAAGCAGGGAGACTGATGGAGCACTTAGTTAAAAGTAGTAAGGGCACTCACAATATAACATTGCTATTCAATATTAGGGGCTGAACTCTTTTCTAATTATAGAGATAAATGCTGAGTTTACTACTTACTTGCACCAACTAAACACGCTAAAACTAACTCCACTGATGACCATATGGAAGAATACTTACAAAGTTATAACCTTCCTGAATTGACATTTGATTGCAGACATATGCTGGACTCACCCATATTCTTGAGAGAGGTGGTGGAGGCAATTTGGAGCTTGCCTACTGGGAAATCACCTGTGGGGGGACTGCTTGCCAGCTGTATGGCACTAGTCATTTGTGGATGTTCTGGCTCCTCAGTTCTTAAATACATACTATGCTGCTTTTGATTCTCTCTCTCTGCCTCCATTGCTTAACAAAGTGAGTATAATGGCCATCCCGAAACCTGGTAAGGACCCACAGAGATTTGAGTCTTATCTCCTTGCTTGCAACAGATGCTAAGATTCTAGCGATGCCTGTTATATCCATGTTAGTCCATCCTGATCAGGCAGAGTTCATGCATGGCAAGTCTACTTTTCATAATCTATTGTGGGTACTAGAGAAGAAATGCTTTGGTATATGGTTCAGCGGATACCGCATTTGAATTCCCCAAACTGGACAAGCCATTCATCCACTCAGAATACCATCTCATTTCCTACTTTTGGGGATGAAAGTTAGTTCAGGTTCTGCTATTCCCAACCAAACAGTATGTAAGATCTCAGATTAAGTCCTCCTCTGGCTACTTGGTTCAGGACCCAGACAGCCCTCAATGGGGAGAGGCTGGGATGGAACACTTAAGGAGACTGGACTTTGGAGTAGGGATGGGCAAAAACTTTCACCTCAAACCAAAATTGGCAAAAAAATAGCACTTTCTGCTTAGTGAAAAATATCCCATGAAATGTGCTATTTCCCCACTTTTTTCACCTCTTTGCATTGCAATGCTGCAAACTGTTATGAGGCACAGTATCAAAGGATTTGCAAAAATCCAAGTATATTACATCAACAGCAATTCCCTTGCCATAATCACTTTTTACCCTTTTGTGAAATGCAAGTAAATTAGTTTGACATGATCTATTCTTCATAAAACCATAATAATATTGTTTGTCTTCACATAGTTCTGAATACTGTCAGTTAGTAACCCTTCTAAAATTGTACCCACTATGGAAGTCAAGATCACAGGTTTTTAATTTCCTGGTGTGGCTCTTGCCCCCTTTTTAAACAATGGAACTGCATCCGCTTTCCCTCAATCACAGGGCACTATGCCTGATGAAAGTTAATCAATAAATATTAAGAATAATGGTCTTGATGTTACTGAACTAAGTACCTTAAGTACCCTTGTGTGTATGCCATTAGGTCCAGGTGCTTTATTCACAATAACCTTTTCCAGTCTCTCTTGGACTTTGTCATCATAAGCCATGTACATAATGCAAGAAATTCTCTGGTCTTGTCCATTTGTCCACAGCCTGTCATTGTTGCATCCTTTGTGTATGCAGAAGAAAAGAATGTGTTTAAGTTGTCAGCCATAGATTTATCTTCACTAATCAATTCCCCAGTCTCAGCTTTGTTTTTGTTATTTAATGTACTTGTATAATTGTTTATGATTTTCCTTGCTCTTTTGCAATACTTTTCTTATTTTTAATTTTAGCTTCTCTAATTGCTTGTTTGTAGATTTTATTATATTTTTTTATATTGTTGATCAGTGTAATTGGAGCAATGTCAGCAAAGGTCTGCTATAGATGCCTTGAAGTCAGCCTGTAGGTCTTGTTAGAGGATTAGGAGGCATTGTTTCATTTCCATAAAGTCCTGTTTAGTGCAAGGAGAATTCATCGCTGGTGATGGTGTGTGAGAGTGCTCCAGAGAGCGATAAGTAAAGATGTGGTGCATGGACAATACGATCAGCTGGTGCAGAGAAGTGTTCAGGCAAATGTTTAGTCGATTTCTTGTAGAACCTTCCGGTCATGGTAGATGTGCTCAATACCTGACATAGGAGAACATCTCTAAAGAGAAGCAAAGGACACCTGTACTTGAGGTGAGTCGAGAATGTTGCCTCTGATGGGGGGGGGACCTCTGAGGGGAGTACCTGGCTATTTAAGGGGAGCAACCAGCAAAACATAGCTATGTTGTGCATTGAGGCAAGAAGTATAAAAATGAAGCTGAGTTCAGAGGCAGGGGGAATACAGTACTGCAGGAGACAATCTAAGGGTATACCGCACCACCGTCAGTACAAAGAGCTGTCCAGCAGACCGTAGTAAATAAAAAATTGAGTCTTGAGGTAAAGTCATAGGTTGACGTGAAGGCCTTTTGACTGAAAATACAGCAAGATGTGGAATGTCTCTTCTGAACTCATCTAGAGGGCAACTCTCCTGGCAAACGGAGATGGTGGGCCCAAGTGGCAGGGTAGGGCACTGGGGTACAAAACAATAAAAAGCAGAGTGAACTTAATGGGGCACAGGATTGATAGGTCTGGGTAGGGTCAGTCTGGCTATCAAAGGAGGTGGCCTGGGTGAGATGTCTCAGAGGCACTAGTACATGTGGACACTGCTCGAAGTGGTAGAAAATAAGCACAATAATAGGTCTGGCAGCCCAACCATCCAGTTCTCTCACAGCTTAGCAAAGATGAAATCCTGGCACACAGTCATATATCATTGGGGGTGCAGCTCCAAAGGTAGAGGATACAATGAAGATTTGTCCAGGTGTCCCCCAGTGTTCACA
Organism: Rhinophrynus dorsalis; assembly: GCA_037306005.1. Classification (NCBI taxonomy): domain Eukaryota; kingdom Metazoa; phylum Chordata; class Amphibia; order Anura; family Rhinophrynidae; genus Rhinophrynus; species Rhinophrynus dorsalis. The sequence continues at coordinate 125,634,315 of CM074721.1, forward strand.
CACACTCCCGCCTTCAATCCCAAATAAAATATAAGCAAATGAACCCCAGAGCTGTCTCCCAGACAGGAGAGATTAGGTGGGGGAGACATTTCCAGTTAAGCCCTGGGTAGAGCTACTCATACAGAGATGTTTCGGGGATGTTTCTCAGGGAAGAGTGGTGGGAAGTATGACGCCGAGGCCTGTATCGGTATTGCAGTAAGAACTCCACTCTCCTTTGCAAACTGACGTTTGGGTGGTAGCGGAGGCCAGGCCCAAGGTCCATGGAGCCTCTGGTAGAGGTGATGTGGGCACCAAGTAGTCTCCACCACAACAGAAGTTGCTCATATGCCAACAACACCAGAGTTTGTCCATGTCCAGCAGCACCACAGGTCCCCAGCTGTCATCTCTCCTGCCAGTGGGTTTGGCACGCGAAGCCTTGACAGTGTGGTCTAGGCCCCTGCCAGCACGAACGCCAGTTCTCCAAGGAAGTAGAGGTAAAAAAACTCCTCTATGGGTAGCTCGCAATGTCCTCCAAACAGATCATCTTGTTGTTGGACTATAAAAGGCTAACTTAAGCGGACGGCACAGGATATTGATCAAAAGGTACACAGAGCTCATCCAACGTGCATCTGCATAAGATGGCAACCAGACCACTCCTCATTCTTTTTATTTTTAAATGTTGCATCTGACCCTTGTGACTTAAATACTTTAAAATTCTGCTTCTTGTTCCTCATTTCCCTGCAAAACTCTTTATTAGCCATATTTGCCTTTAATTTGTTTCTGTTGCACTTATTTCCCAAAGGTGTATATTGATATATATATATTGATGTGCATATTTATCTTAGAACATTTTAAACAAATTCCATGATTATTGTGCATTCTTGTTTTTGAAGATTACATCCCAATGAATATCCTTTAGAACTGCTTTTAGCTTTGTAAAATTAGCCTTTTTAAAATTGAATATTTCGGATAAACCCTTGGTTTCTCATAACAAATTTAAAACAATACCATATTGTGGTCTTACTGCTCTCATGTCCAGAATTGTTTGAAAGAACTAGGTCCAGCAAGACCTTTTTTTTAACTCCTCTACTAGTTTGGACATGACAGTTTAGTCTAATCGAGTTTTGGTATTTTTTTTTTCTCTCTACAGGGTTTGGGTCACAAATCTTCATCCAGTTGGGGTGTGGTGAGGATAGGGTGGTGGTTAACTTCTTGGGATGCCCCCACCATCTTTTCTTTCTTTTTCTTTTCCCCTCGCACTCCTTTCTCTCCTATTTTACTGGGGCCTTTCTCTGCTCTATTTCATTACATGGCATACAAATAGCATAGATGGGTTCTGATATTCTTAAATTGTTGTCCTGGAACATTTAGGGCCTTAATGACTCAGTTAAATGGTCATTAATCCTGAATTACTTCACTAAAGAAATGCCTGATGTAGTTTTGCTGCAGGAGACTCATCTCTGTGGTAGTAAAGTTCTTTCACTGAGGTGGCGATGGGTGGGCTTCCACTACCATTCCACTTATTCTTCATATGCTAGAGGGGTTTCCATCTTGATCAGAAGGAATAAGCACTTTGTTATGGTTAATCTCCAGTCTGACAAGGGCCAATACCTTATTCTGTATTGGTTCTTGCCAGCTCCCCCACTGTTCTACTCAACATTTACTTGCCCCCCCATTCACTCCATCGGTTTTACAGGAGGCACTCTTACATCGTGGATCAGCCTGGACATCAGGTGATCTGCATGGGTGATTTCATTATGGTGATGGATGGGGAACTGGATCATATGGGGATATTGTCTTCAATCACCATGGGGACGATTCAATTGTTTGTGGGGCTTGTCAGGGATATGGGCCTTCAAGACTTCTGGAGTTCCATGCATCCAGTGGATGGGCATTTACTTTTCACTCTTCCACTCACAGGACTTTGTCGCGGATTGACTATGCCTTCAGGTCCAAGAGTACCGGGCCCAGAATAAAGAATGGTCTTTTCCTCCCTAGGGTGGCTTCAGATTATTCCTCTGTATTTCTAGGTCTATGTCTAAACTTTGATACTGGGGTGTGTGACTAGAGGTTTGCTCCAGTGTGCCTGTTTATTCCCTCCATATCTACAGCTCATGCCTCTGAATTAACACAGTTTTTGCACTAACACTTTACTCCCAAGTCCTTGCACTTCCTCCACCTTTCCCCCCTCCTGCTTGTATATTTGCTAGGCATTACTCAACTACTGTGTTTGTGTTTACTCTCTACAGTACACAAATGATAAAGTGTGATATCTTGCCTTGGCCCTCCAAAAAATTCTCAATGTCATCTACTGTCTATCAAGTCTGTGTTAGTCACAGAGCTCCCATTCAGCTATCTAATATATTTATTTGTTTCATTATTTGTTTTTTTATATATATTGTTTTATTTATTTTTGTTGTCCACCATATCTTATCACAGTAAGTCCCCCAAAAATATATATATAACTAAAAATACAAAATCAACAACTTCTTTCCCCAGACTTCCCTAGCACAGAGACAACAAAAATATCTGCAAACAATTTGGACCCCAGCTGCCTGTGTCTTGCCAGTCAGTCACACCAAATGTTGGGGTATTTTGGGTCAACCTCCTTCCTCCCTTCTTCTCCCCTACTACAGATAACAAAGGTCCTACCTAAATGACTCCCTAAAACTAAGCTTCAATTCCACTTTATTTTCCTACCTTCTCTAGCTCAAAAACATTCTGCTCTCTCCTCTCACAAACACAGCATGATATGCTGTGAAAGCCTGACAGCCTTTGATATGGCTGTAGAAAACTTTCATGATGTGGAGAAAAATTTTTCTTCTCATTGATTTCAATGCAATGAGCTAGGTGAAAAAAGACAAAAAACTACACTTTTTGCGGGAAGAATGTGTCATTTTTCACCGATTTTCAGTTTAAGGTGAAAATTTTCACCCATTCCTAGTTACAACCCTTCAAATTCCTATTCCTTCTACTTAGTGCTGCTGTTAATAGTACATGTGCCTTGGGTTTCCCTGTCATGTGTGGTTTTGTTTGTCCACTTCTTTTACCTGATACTCAGATAGTATTAGATGTTCCTTCATTTTCAGAAATGTAAGTGTCTGAACACTGCTGCTTGATAGCTGTGTCCTACAATGATTTACCATATAACCAGCTGCACTAAAAACCTGCTTAGACTTCAATCTTGCTGTTGGGCAACAAAAGGTTTCCACAACAGTACGTGTCAGTTCTGGCCATGCACACTGTTTTTTTTGCCGGTAGTCAATGAAGTCTTTGTTTCTGCCTACAGCCATCTCACCTGCAGTCTGACCACTTCTAGGAGCTAGATTGTTTGTGTGTATCAGTTTCCAACTCAAACTCTGGGAAAAAGTCCCATAGAGAGATGCCACCACCATCACAACCACAAGAGTTAGAATGACACCCCTTAGACATATGAATTTCTTTCTGTGATAATTATATTGTGTTCAGAGATATGTTGGAAATGAGTTGTTTTTGTTGATACTGGTATAATCCCTATTTTGCCTTTTCATTATATGTTCTACCAGATTTTTGGCCCTAACTTTCTCCTTCCTATCTTCCACAATGCAACCATCCACTCAGTCTAAAAGCATATCCTTATATTCTTTGACAGAATCGGAACCCTCAGATATATGCTGCTGATGATCACCACCACTTGTCACAAACTTATCATAGTTTGGCAGAAATTCTTAAATTTTATGTTTAAAGTGGGGGTCCAGCAAAGAAACAAGAATGTTTTCCTCATTGCTGTTAATGGACACTGTATGAGTAGCTGCTCAGAGCATGCTCACATGTTTTTTACTAGCTTGTGCATGTTTCTCTGCAGTAAATATATCAGTGGGAGAATTCCGCTAATTCCTGCTACTACACAACTAACCAACAAGGTGGCCTCCTCAAAAGATTTCGGCAGCTCACATACTTCACACAATAGTTGCAATTGCCCAGGTGACAAAAGTTTCCCTCCAAAGTCTTCCAGTTTTGCACTGTTTACCAGCTAATGGCCTTATTTTGGTAGGTTGGTAATGGGGTAGTTGTTATGCTCTTGTATGAAATATAATGCTTGATTTAGTGGTATTTAGGGGTCAATCTCCTTTCTCCATTCCTGTCCCCCAGACTCCCCTAATACAGGGAACAAATATACTGCCTAAAAGTATCCTAAATATTCAACTCCACTTGATTAGCATTTCTACTCTAACTCAAAAATATGCTGCTTTCTCTTCCTTTCACAAATACAGAATGGCATGCTGTGGGAGCCTGACACCGCTTTCATACTAATCCTGTGGAGAAAAAAAGGGAAAGTTTCCATGTGTTAGTATAAAGTCAGTCTTCCCATTAATTTCAATGCACTGAGCTAGGTGATAAAAGTGGAAAAATCTGCACATTCCATTAAAATGTTATAAAAAGTGCAATTTTTCTCCGGTTTCTCTTTTGAGGCAAAAATTTTCTCCCATCCCTAGTTAAGACATAGGAGATGAATATATTCAGAAACACATGTGTTAATGTGTCCAGGAATATTTATGTACATAAACAAACATATACAATCTCTTATCTACAAAGGAAGTTTACATAGCAAATATGTAATTGCATTATGCATATATTTTTGTTTGCTACAAACTTTTTCACATGTGAAATCATATGAGGTTTAAACTCAGTAGCACTCCAAGTTAAGAAGCATGTTTTTATCGGCTCACTAAAAAAACACTTTAATTGAAAGCATTAAAAAGAATAGAGGCAGGACAGCTGAAGTATGCATGCCTCCAATATTCTTACACATTCCACTCTACAACACCTTAATCACAGACAAAAAAGCAAATACAGGAAATGGAAGTATATGTAACATAAAAACAATTTTTTTAATGTTCAAATAACCAATCAATTACCCAATCCACTTATAATTAAATCAGAATTAACCCTATTATGATCATTATAAACTACCAAAGTCCACCAAAGTCTATCAAAATCAAGACTGAGACAGAAATACATTAGAAAATCAAAATACAGATGCAAATTATTTTTACCTAAAATACTCCTAAAATTCAAATATTTTTGACAGACTTGATAAGGGTGCCACATGGGCTAACCACTGAGTGGGATATTAGCTATGTCATTATTTCCCTTTTACCCCCAATTCTCCATGCTGGCTTGTACCTTTTGAGTATCCAGAATACAAGTTTGTAATTTATCAAGTCTATATATATAATATAAATATAGCAACCTTACTGAGGAAGTAAGTAGCAACCTAGATAATGGTAAGGCAGTTGATGTAGTATTTCTGGGATTTGCAAAGGCATTTGATACAGTGCTACACAGAAGGTTGGGGTATAAAATAAGGAAATTGGGGCTGGGGGATAACCTTTGCAATTGGAGAGAAAACTGGTTGAAGTATAGGGAACAGTGAGTGGTTTTAAAGGGACAATTATCCAATACAGTTAAACTTGAGAGTGGAGCACCTCAGGGTTCAGTATTAGGTCCACTGCTTTTTAACATGTTTACATGTTTATAAATGACCTGGAAAAAGATAGAGAAAGCAAAGTATCAATATTTGCAGATGACACTAAATTATGCAGGGTAATTAATTCAGAACAGGATATTTACTCTCTGCAGAGGGATTCATTGCTAGAGAAAGACCTGGGTATCCTTGTAAACTACAAACTTGGAAACAGTTGCCAGTGTCAAATAGCAGTAGCAAAATCAAACAAAATCCTGTCTTGCATAAAAAGGGGTTTTGAAGCAAGAGAGGATAACTTAATTTTGCCTCACCCGAAAATGCAGTACAGTTTTGGGCACCAGCCTGAAAAAGAATTTACTAGAACTGTAGAACTGGAGAGGGTACAGGGAAGAGCAACAAAATTAATTAAGGGAATGGAAGACTTGATGGATGAGGAACGACTAGACAAACTTGGTTTATTTACTCTAGAGAAACGACAACGAAGAGGAGATTTTATCACATTGTACAACATTTCTATGGTGAGTACAAAGTTTTCTATGGTGAGCTATTCATTCCAAGACCTGATCAGGTGACCAGGGGACACCCCTTGAGATTAGAGGAAAGAAGGTTTAGCCTTCAAGGGATAGTAATATTTCAAAGTAAATGCAGCTCCAACTAATCTTTATAATATTTGGGCTATGGAGAGTGTTATATCAATACTGTTATAGTTTTAGTTCAAGAATAATTGAATGATAAAGTATCCCCCTCCTGCCCCTTTTACTCCTGCTCACCTCAGAGCAGCAGGGTGTATCCTGGTAGGACAATCTTCAATTAAGATAAGGGAAAAACCTGAAAAACCTGTCAAGGGGGGCAGGGTTTTCATTGTTCTCACAGTAAGAAGATTGTCCCTTGCTGTGAGCTGTCTGGTCTATGGACCAGATTCCACATCTGAGTGGAGGTGGCTTACACTAGATAAAAGGGGTGGGAGGGGAAAACTTTATCATTCAATTACCCTTGAACTACAACTCTGACAGTATTGAAATAATACTCTCTATGGCCCAAATACTATGAAGATTAATTGGAACTGCTTTTATTTTGAAACAATACTGTCCCTTTCAGCAGAGGAAGGGATTTTTTACAGTAAGTTCTGTCAAATTGTGGAATTCCTTACCCAAGGAGGTGGTTATGGCAGATACAACGGATACATTTAAGAGAAGATTAGATACATTTCTTGCAAAAGGGAACACACACAGTTATACTGAATATAGTAGGCAAATCAAGAAGGTCTGATAAATTACTAACTTATTTGGTAGCAGGGTAACTATAAAATTCTCATGTGACTAGGGTATGAGGCAAAGGTTGAACTTGATGGACTTTGTGTCTTTATTCAACCTAATTTACTATGTTATATACACACATCTAATATATATATATTATTGCATTTTGTGAGTATTTTGGATAACAATGAACATATTACTATTTTTATTATTTGTATTTTAAAATCATATGTAGTCTCTGTCTCAGTCTTAATTTTGATCAACTTTGGTGTTCTGGTGGTTATTGATGCTCATGATGGAGTTAATTAAGATCTTATTATAATTGGATCGATTAATTGATTATTTGAATATGTAAGAAATTTGTATTTTATATAAAATCCTATTTCTTGTTTGTATCTTTAATATCTATGATTAAGTTCTGTGTGTATCACAAAACATGTGAGACTAGTGGAGTCTTTCATACTTCAACTATATTGCCTCTGTATGTTTGCAGTTCTTTTCCATGTTTTCAATACATTTCTGTATTTTATCAAGCCCATACATACATGCTTCTTAACTTGGAGTACTACTGAAAATCTTCTTTGGATATAATGCAGATACAGAAGTGGAAAACCTGAGTAGTTTAGCACCCATCCCCTTTATGAAGAATATCAGTGAGTTTGATTTTAGCTTTTGGCAGTCATAATCTGTGAGTCCGGTTATATTTAAGGATAGCATGTTAACACTTTAACTTTGTTATATACAAACTTCTCATGGATTATGTGACCAGAGACTGCTGCACCTTTAGGAAACAAATGTACACAGGTAAAGAGGAGAGTATCAGTCCCATTCATAGGTTATATTATAGGGCATGTTTTCTAAATAGTGGCCTAGCTGAGGAAGGGGGATTCCCCTGAAAAGTCCTATGGCCTGAGAACATTTCTGCCTGAATGAAAATATATTGTATGCAACTCTGACTAAAGCATTGGATATTTTCTGCCACTGGTGAGTGCCTTTCCACTTTCTTTGCATTGAATGTTTTCTATTCCCTGTGTGGACCTGCTCCTTCACTTTTGCAGTGCCCCCTCCTCAATTCAAAGATGTATTGCATGTCCGGCAAAACTTGATTATTAAGCTTTTTCCTGTTAGGATGAGATGAATGGATTCAGAATTACCTATTCATGTGTTAATGTGTCCAGTAACATTTATGTATATAAAATGTTGATTGTGTTAAAACACACACACACAAACACACACACTTGCTTTCTTGCCATTTGAGTTCCTTTTTTTTTTTTTTTTTTTTTTTTTTTTTTTTTTTTTTTTTTTTTTTTTACAGACTTCTGTCAGAAGGTGCTCACATAACTCAAAGCTGAAGAAAGAGAAAATTAAAAAAAAATTATATTTAACTAAACATAATTATATAAAAAAACAGAATGTATTCATAATTATAATCCATAAGTGGAAAACTAAGAAGAAATACTCTCCTTCTGGATATAAACTATATTTATTGGAACATTTAAGGTATTTTAAATTCATAATTGGTTGGAAGATCTGAAGGAGGAAATAATGAACATGGAAGTACTTTTTCCACATACTCGGTAAATCCATTTTCTTTAAATTAATCATGGATATGTGGCATATATATCATAAACTAAATCACTTTTGGTCATATCAATGTTGCTAATCATTGATCTGTAAAATGCAGAGTAAGTTGCATTGCTCTGTTCTTCAGATAATTTCTCCATGCTAAAATAAGAAGTAAAATTTAAATGTCTGATATCAATGGCTTGTCAGAAGGATCTTCAGTGTAGACTTCCTGATTTATAAAGTGCACGTTTGCAAATAGAATATGCTCTGTCTGCCTGTCTTTTTGTCGGTCTATCATGTTGATGAGCAATGTGTTTCACATCCCTCTGGTTCTCAAGAGTATAAAATGTATGTACTAAAGCATAATAAATAAAATAAAATTCAATGAACACTTTCATACTGAACCCCCACGGTCCCTGAGATTCCTTTGTAGACTGATTTGGAACATAAGTTGTTAATTCTTGCTGTATATTGCGAGATCTCAGCAGGAAAAGAATTAGGAATGATACTTAATATTGATCATGGTTATTTAAAGTCAGTCTGCAATAACTGCAATAAATTGCACAATTTAAACTGGCTCAGTGAATGGATCACATAAAACATTTAGGACATAAATAAAAAAAAAAAAAAAAATATTCAAAACACCATATTTTTATTCATATTCACAAACCTATATTGTACTGGGAAGAACATTTTGATTTAAAGTATAGATTCCTGTTAGTTCCTTTTCAAGAGAAGCATACCTAAAAGGTTATTGATTTGGTTCTGAAGGACACAGTGTTTATTATGTAGGAAGCCGTAGCTGGGTATAAGCGTGAGAAATTAATGATGGCTTTGTAAGTGTCCATGCTGTGGTGTTGAAGCAGTGGGGCAACTGTCAATCTATATGATAATACATCCCAACACTTCATAAAATCAGTGATGTGAAAAAGCATTGATTTTCTTGAGCTAAACAGAATTTGCTGGCTAGAACAAGCAAGAACTTTACTGAAGTTAACACCTCTGCTTGTCTAATAGACATATTACTTTTGTTTAAATATTTTATATTGCAGCTTCATTTCCATAAATGCCACAATAATAAAAGTGCCATCTTGCCTAACAGGCATATTATATCTTATTATACTGTCTTTGTATCATCTGTGAGGTTAAGACAGTCAGATTTTTGCACCTTGCTGTTCTGCAGTTATGTTCATGTACAGCTCAAATTATAAAGTTTTACTTTTAATCCCAGTGTTATGAAATGACAGGTGATCATTTAAAGGAGAAATAACACATCATAATATTAACCTCTCATTTACCTTTCATATTGATCAGTTCAGATTTTGCACTTTTGCCTTCATTCAAAAAATATCTTCTTCTATCAGTAATGGATGTCATGCCATAGAGGCAGACATGACCATTGCTGACAGCTCAAACTGAAGCAGGCAGAATACATGAGCCTACTTAACTCTTTGAGGATCAGAGGGGTATGCACTGCATTGGGAAGTGAATAATTTCCTGTGGTCAGTAGAGGGTTACAATCACCATGTACTGTATAAAGAATGGAGATCGAGGTCATGTGAAAATGCTCATGACCGTCATATCCTTCTCCATTGATATGACATCCAAGAGTGATTGAAAATGTTATCTCTTTAACAAAGGCATAAGAACAAAATTCATAGGGGCCGTCAGGATTTTCTGGCCAGAGTAAGGCAAGTTTAGGATTTTTTTTTTATTACGAGGTGTTATTTTTCAACCAGAGATGTCAATTATAAATGAATGCTCATTAATAAGTGTCCATTTGGTGGGCAGAGAGATGGCTCCATTATTTAGCATTTAATCCAAGTATAAAGCAGAGGTAGGATTTTTTTTCTTTTGTACCCCATATGTTGTGAACTACAAATACCATTGGCTGGTTGGGGATGATTGTAGTTGTGCTCACTAAATGGAGATCTAACAACCAACTACCCAGGTGCAAAAATTATAGCACCAACAGCCACCAGTCATCACCATGTAAAAATAGTTGATGAAATAAATGTTGTGGTCCATTGTATTTCTCAGTGGACCATTGTTACACAATGTCACAACTGGCATTTGAAGCTGACAGTCTTACAAAAGGGTCTAAGAAGTACAAGGGCATGATAACTTCATTACACTGAGCTGTACGTGTTCTTACCTAGAACTGCCAAGTGGAAAATATAAGGTCTTTAGTTTAGCTGCTTGTTTTACATTTTTTTCCCCTAACATCATTAAGATTACTATAAAATGTTATGGAAAATTCCTGTTTAAAGAAGAGCCTGTCTGTTTATGACATTTAGGCCTTAATGGAAACAGGTAGATGTTTAGACAGAGATGGAATTTCCTATATATATTATCACCATGGATACAGCCTTTGCAAAGTTCTGGTCATGGCCATGCATACTGTTTCACTGCATAACTAGATATATTACTTACAAAATAAAACTGAAAAATACATGGACACATTCAGTGCAATTAAAAACAACAACCACCCTATGAATTTATAGTCTGTGCATGTTTTGTTTGCATGTGTGTTTGTGTGTGTGTGTGTATATATATATATATATATATATATAATATATATATATATATATATATATATATATAATATATACACACATACACACACACTAGTGAATTATGCACAGTATTGCCCATTTGATTTGGGGACCCATTGTACATCCATGTCTGCGAGTCACACTACAGTGCTGGTAATTGTTAATGGTGAGTCTTGCTGCAATTATTTTCACAGGAACTGATATTGGGATTTTGCCCCCCCTCTTCAACTCCTTTGTAAATTGTTGCCCCTGTGAACCTTGCAGTAGTGATTTTCGCAAGAGTGGGCAAAGAGGTGAAACTGCCCTATGAATCTCCTTGCAGCAATTTCTGCAAGATTGGCAAAGGGGGGGCTTAGCCCACCTGGCCACTCCTGTCAAAATTACTGCCCAATAGCAATGGGTGATAGTGAACTCCATACCCCTGTCATGCCAGGGAGTGGAAGATTGTGAACTAGAAACAGATATTTATATAATATATAATACAATATATATATAAATATATATATAAAATATGCGCTGAAGTGAAGTGATCCACTGTTGAACGTAAAAGTTGTTAGCAGAGTCCTACAGCAACATAATCCTTGAAAAAATTGTTAGCTGGCTGCTTCCTTATGTCTTTTGCCCATGTCACTAACCACTCTGGCACAGCCTTTTCTTGAAAAATAAATGTGGCTTGTCAGTGGGGTGCAACACATCAGTTCTTTAAAACCTCTGTTTTCAACAAAACAATAGGGGAGTTAACATGTTGCTCTATTAAAATTTTTGCAAGTTTGCCACTTCACAGGCATTCTTTTGGTTTATTTATGAGCATTTTTTAATTCTCTCTAAGATCTCAGTAAGGATGGGTTGACAGCACATAGAAGAAGAACTGGCAATGAATGTGGGGACTACTGACACATTCAACTAATTCAGCCATTCTCCTCTCTGTAATTTGCATTTGAACAACAGCAGCAATGGGAGATATGGATGTTAACCCTTTGAGTGCCAGAGGGTTATGCAACACATTGCAAAGCTAGTAGTTGCAACTCTGATGTGCTGCTGGTGGGTCTATTCTGGTGAATCTACAATATTGATACAATGTAGACAATTTCAAAATACAACACTCACATGACTTGTTTAAATATTAATTTTTATTTTAAGCTTGTCAATACTAAGCAATCCATACATCAAACATTTCTTTGACTTCTGTGATGTTGTTTTGTCATTTGCCATACATACCCCAATGATCACAACCACATAGCAGTATGCAACAAAAAAAAAAACAATGAAGTAAGCTATGCCAGACCTTAACTGATGCTCTCAGCTTCCGCGTGAGTGAGTCATGAATATCCTTATGAGTCGAGCAGTAGTTCATGTGGCTCACTCATTTTTGATGAGAATGGGTCTTTTGTTTTCATTGGGACCTGGAGCTGCAAATCCATCAACCCTCTTAGTAATCAGGTCATGTTAAACTGCTATTTTTTTCTCCTGACTCTAAATGCATTCCCAGTTTCCTATTGCAATTTTAACTAGTTTCTCACTTTATAGTTTTAACAGCAGGAAACTATGCAATCAAAAACGTTTGTAGCAAGTTTGTGTCAATATCTAAACTATAGACCATGGTGTCATCAATAGGTATGGGCAAAAAGTCTAATTTTAAACCTCCTCTAACTGTGGATCCCAATACCCAACCGCTTTGGTGGTCCACAATCTGCAACACATTCTATAGCCACTGCTAAACCCCAAAGAGATTTTCAGGTCATGAAGGAATACTCTGGAAAGAAGCAGGGAAAAGACCTTTGAAAATTACTTTCCTTCACCCCTTGTACCCTAGAAAGTAGGCTCTGCTACAGCAGACAGACCACTCTGTTGGTTCCATCATGGGCATTTAGATCCCCAGCTAAACCTTTACTGCACGGAGAACTTAGTAATGCCTAACGGGTCCCCTTTTAATGTATTTCCTATCATGCTTTATTATGGCATTTTTGGTTGAATGTTTTTGAAGGACTGCATGCAGCTCAAGACTGTTTTGTGGTTTTTTTTTTCTCTGATACACTCTTATCGTGTCTGCAGTGCATCTCAGGAGGAAACTTATTGTTTGGCTGAGGTGAACCTAACTGATACTCATAAGTGCCAGTAGATGTTCTGCTGACATCACTAACTGGGTTCCCTAGATGTTTCAATGTGAAGTGCAGACAGCAAGAAGCACACACATCTTTAGTTGCTATTGATGATTGATACTAGTTTCCTATGAAACCAATTTTATTGAAAGTTTATTTATCCTATTGATCCTTTCTGTTTCGTAGATGTTTGGGACTGAACAGATGACATGGTCAGCCTCAATTGACATTGCCTAATGTACTGACTTTTTAGCATTTGCACCTGTCTCGGAGCATGCCTGTAAACTTAATTGATAGATATATCTGGAGTCTCACTCATGCATGCTCCTTTAGTAGCTCTCCAGGATTCCCTGACTGTAGAGGGAAATATCCCCTGCACATCAGTGGTGTTGACCATGTTTCTTGTACTGGTGGATCTAATTTTTGTGCGCCTAGTCTGGTTCCTTATTTGTATAATACTTTTATGTATGAAGGGATCCCATTCGCAGCCCTCCCCTTATATGTGAAGGCACCCACATTACAGGTTTTTGTGGAACACTGAGACAATGCATAGTCTCTTTCTACCCCACTATTATATCTGGCCACCATCTAGCAATGATTGTTGTTGTTGGTTTATGCTGCTAGACCTTATGGGCTTGAACCTAGGAAGTAGGGACACCCATGATTTTGCATGTCCTTCCACACTATGTTCTCCTTGCCCCACCCATTAGCCAGTTGGCCCCCTCTGTGCTCCATGCTTTTGGACCTCTGTGCTTTAATAGCTGAGTGGTACCATTCACTGTTGTTAATTTTTGCTCTTATCTGTTGTCTTTTTTTTCTGTTCTACCCAATTTAACTTATTTTTCCTTTCCCTCTCCTTTACCCCTATCCTTTCAAATCCAATGATTCTATTATAGTGACAAAAGTGTCTGCTGTGGTGCTGACTCCCATTTCATAAGAATGGTTGTGTACCCATACCTTAAACAGTACATGTCAGCTAGACCTATTACTTTGCTCACTATTAAAGCAGGAGGTTTGATATCCCCTGAAAAATGTGCTATAGCATTGAGACACTTTACCAAGCATAAAGTGAATATAGTGTTTATACAGGAGACCATCTTAAGGCCTCTGCTGCACCAGATGGGTGCCCCTCTACATGCTTTAAAGCCTTTTGTGAGGAGCTATCTATACATATGTTGAGGGCCTTTAATCAACTTTGGCTAGGGGTACCTTTTTCTCCTCAGTCATATTAAAACCAGGCAAGGATCTAACCTTTTGCAGTAATTATAGACCCATCTCTTAATTGAATATAGACATTAAAGGGATAGTAATACTTAATAATTACTAATCCCTATATTAAAGTCATATTAAAAAGAAATGCATTGCCCCCAGTGTCATCTCTCAAACCTTTATGGCTTGAGAGATAATCGATCCTAAAGTTCCCCTCTCCCTTCCCCGAAGTCAGCGTTGTAGCTGACTGAAGGGAAATCCGGTCTTAAAATCATCACGCGGTTCTGCAGCAGAGCCGAGATCGCGTTAATAAAAAAAAAAATCTTTCACTAAAACGGTCTTCTACGTGTGCTTACAAACCAAGCACATGTAGAAGACCATTTCAGTAAAAGATTTCTTTTTTATTAACGCGATCTTGGCTGTGCTGCAGAGCCGCCTGATGGTCGTACAACAGGCTTCCCTGCAGTCAGCTAGAACGCTGACTTTGGAGAAGGAGGAGGGAGAGGGGAACTTTAGGATCAATTATCTCTCAAACCATAAAGGTTTGAGAGATGACACTGGGGGCAATACATTTCTTTTTAATATGACTTCAACATAAGGGTTAGTAATTATTAAGTATTACTATCCCTTTAACTTGTTGGCAATATGCACAAGCCTCTACGCTCCTCCCTTATACACTCTAATCAAGCTGGATTTGTGAGTGGTAGAGATGTCAAAGATAACAGTACTAAAGCAGTTTCCATGATTCAATGGCCTTACATAAAACAATTCCATCCCTAATTCTTTAAATAGATGCTGAAAAGGCATTTGACAGAGCCAGATGGTTGCATCTCAGAAAGGCCCTTAACAACATAGGGGTTGTACCCCTGCTTTATGACTGCCATCTTTAGTTTATATGCATCTTCAGTTGCCAGGGTCCGACCAAACTGTTTTCTATCTACAAAATTTCTAATCACTAACTGCAGCAGACAATGCTGTCCTTTGTACCCCTTTGTTTTTTTTTCTATCTACAGAGAACTATCACTCTTAAAAAATGACTGCTCTAAATGTGCAATGATGAAAATAAACTTGCCTCAGGCCGAAGCTCTCCGCACGCAAGGAAAATTCCCCTTTCCCGTGGAGCTCCAATAAACTAAAATATTTGAGTATATATCACTTCAAACCCAGCAGACTTATTCTCTGATAATTATCTTATTCTTTTGCACTCCATGGAATTCCTGAACTGGAATCATATGTATATGTCTTTGTCTATCAGGTTGCCTTGCTATTTCCTTATTAGTCTACAGAAGGTACTTTATCTGGGAATATAAAATACTTAGATGTATGACCTTAACCTGTGGCCCCCTCAGAGGGGGCATTGACATGCCAGATATTAAAACATATTGGGCTGCTTCTAGTCTCTCCTGATGCCTTGACTTTCATGCTTCCCCTAAAATAAATTGCTTAGACTGCTGCTCATACCTCTTATGTTACAGATACATAACCAATGATATAGTCTTCTATGCTTACTGTCTGGAACTCTTGGATTGTAAATATAGACTTTCTCCATTCCCCTCCCTGTGTCTCTTGATTTGAGGGTACCCAGACTTTTTTCTGAGGTTGAAATGGAAGGTATTCAAGTCATGAGGGAACCTAACCTGTACACTCTACAAACACATTTTAGACACTGGCATCGTCTCAAGAAAATCAGCCTTTTGTAATTACAATATTTACTCTTCGTTGGTTTCAGAATTCAGGCAATTACAGCGTTACCTTCCAGGGCTCGTGGCAGAAGGCTATGCACCCAGAGTTCTTACCCCTTTTCAAAAACCTATTGTTAATCCTGCAATGTACAGAAACCTCTTTACAATTTACAGATTTGTGTCTACTCTATCCCCCTTTGGCAGAAAAAACTTATATGCTTAGCTAGGAAAAGGACTTAAAGGTCTCCTGTCACTCCTTCTGAGTGAGGTTAGTTTCCCCATTTCTCTGATTTGGTTGCTAGGCCTTTAAAATCTTACTGTATGTGGCTTTCTACACCTGATCTTAAAGTTTTACCTGATACTTCCCTAGAGGTTCATCAGTGTTTCATCCTGGCCCATTGTTGATCACTGCTTGTTCCTGACCACCTCTCTTTGAATGTTCCTTTATGCTGCTTGATCTCCTGGTGTGACTCTGCTCAACTATCTAACTTGTCATCTCATCTCTGCTTGATTCTCCGGCATGATCATTGCTTCCAGACTCTGACTACTCTGCTGCTGCTAGTCTACCAGAAGGACTTCTTTGCTTCCAGAAGGTTGATCTCCAACACAACTACCATGCGACAGCCTGTTGGAGTGATTCCAGCCATCCATAACTGGCAGATCGATCCCCGACTGGGCCAAGCTGATCCTTGACTGCCTGATGGGTTGATCCAAGCCTTACTAGCAGCCTTGCTTTGACCTACTCTGTCTCCCATACCTCTGTCTTGGTGTCAGGATTCTGCTGCCAGCATCTACTATTCCAGCGTGGCCTCCCACTCTTGCAGTCCGATTTATAGTTGAACCGTGACCTGAAGTCGCATCTTCCTTCGACCAGCACCTTATCTCCAACTGGTGCTTGAACCACGACTGAGAGTCTCTTCATCCCTTGACCTGCCATCTATCTATCTATCTATCTATCTATCTATCTATCTGTCAAACCTCGACTAAGTTAATCCATTCCTTCCTTCCAGGGTCGACCTTCAACAGCTAGTTCTACACCCATTATCTTGTCTTTGACTCATCAGATCCAGCAAGGGTCCTCCGTTTTCCCCTATGATCTCCAGCATCATTCACCACCATCACTCCCTAGCATCTTTGTACCATATATATGCAGGATCTTTGCTGGCGATGCCTTGCTCATTCTAGCTCTTTCCTACATATCTGGTGGGAATGTCCAAATATTTTCTCCTTTTGGGTGTCAGAAGAGACTGAAATATTTACTATCCTTTTCTGTATTCCCTGTAATATTTATTTTTTTAATCTTTACCTGACTGATACTTTATCCCTATCACCAATGGCAGGCTTCTTGCTATCATGATCAATTCAGCCAAAGCTTTGATCTCCTTGCATTGGAAATCCCTGTCTATTCCCATACTTTCACAGTCGAGGTCCAATGTCAGTACTGTATTGAGATGGAGAGGTTGCATGCAGTATCAACATAGAAAACAAAGGGGAAACCAATAGGGCCTTTACTTATATAAATAAAGTAGCTATTAAGTATGTAAAATACACACTAACATTTAATTATTGTTGAGAAACCTGCTATCAACAAACAAACCATGCAGTGGTACTTAACCCATACCAGCTAATGGGTGTCATCTTTGGCAGCTCTCTCAGGATCAGCTGTCTATCCAAAGTATCTACAAAAGGTTTGCATTGTTTAGCACAACTTGAGGTAATATAAAATAAAATGAAAGCCATTCCAATTTTACATATATAATATACCTGTTTATTAAAAAAACTTAAAAAAAAACAACAACAAAAAAACAGGCTGAGTTGGTTAACTGTTTTGCAGCTATACTTGACACTTTATGAAATCAAAATTAAAGGGATAGTAATGTTTCATAATAAAAGCAGCTCTAATTAATCATCATAGTATTTGGGCCTTGGAGAGTGTTATTTCAATTCTGTCAGAGTTGTAGTTCAAGAGTAATTGAATTAAAAGTATCCCCCCTCCCGCCCCTTTTACTGATGCAACACGGCTCACCTCAGAACAGCTGGGAGGTGTTCAGGTAGACTGCAGAGAGGGACAATCTTCAATTAAGATAAGGGAAAAAGCTGAAAAACCTGTCAAGGGGGGCAGGGTTTTCATTGTTCTCAGAGTAAGAAGATTGTCCCCTGCTGTTAAAAATTGGAAAATTTGTTTTGCAGGACTTAGGCTTGTCATATACAAGCCCTGAAAAAAATTGTTTTTCTAGAGTTAGGCTTATTCTTGACAAATATAAACCTTGAGAAAGATCGGTCTGTATGCCTCTGGCTTGCCAAAAACGTTTATGTTAAACACTTAATGTTATTTCACTGTGTTTGGTCATTGATCTATGGCATTTATCCATGCTCTGTGTCAAAGTCTATCACATTTCCCCCATCACATGGCAAGTTTACTTTCTTTTTCCCACAGGCATAGTATAAAAGGGGTGTCAGTTCCCACATCATGTCATTTCTGTATTTGTGAAAGACAGAGAAAGTAGCACAATTTGAGTTACTTAGAATAAGCAAATAGTTTAAGGAACTTTGTTCATAAGCAACGTGTTCCCTGTATTAGAGTAGTCTGGAAGTACTGTGAAGGGAGGAAGGAGATTGACTCAAAATCTTGGTTGCTTGAGATGGACAGCTGTGACCCAAGCCCCTTCCTCATTGGGCTGTTATCTCTGCTAGAGGGTCTGGGGTATAAGAAGTTAACAAAGATGATTTACCCCAAACACCCCTACATTTTGTGTGACTATGAAGACACAAGCAGCTGTGATCAACATTCCTTCCATCTGGATGTATTCTGTGTTAGGGGAGTCTGAGGATGTGAAAAGGGAGTAAAGGAATTTTAACTCTCACAAAAAAAAATAACATTTAATATTACTGGGAAGACACAGGCATCTATTATCAAAGTTCCTTGCTGATCTGGCTATTATCACTGTATTATGGGACTCTGGGGAAAGAAACAGTTGAACAGAGAGTCTGTTTTTAATTTTGTTGACAATAATAGGGATAGGGACAGTTAAATATGAGAATAGTTTGACTGATAGGTGACTGATTTGACTGAGACTAAACTGATGCTTGAAGAGTTCTAGTTTTGTAAAGAATAAGACAACACACACACACACACAATCGGTTCTTTTGTATACTTCACTGTTTTAAATTATGTCCGGCAAACATATTAGTGGCATGGGTAGGGAAAAAGGAGGAGTAGTAGCAGTGCAGGGACGTGTAACTAAAGTTATAGTCCAGCAAATGACTGCAGCCACGGTTGCTGCAGAGTATGCAATAAATGATTATGATGTTTCTGCTGCTGAGGAGGCACTGTGTAAAAGTCCTATAAGAAGTTCCACCACCAGAATTATTAATAAAGCAGCTAACAACACTGAAGACAACAAGTCACACATAAAATATAATAATAATGGAAGGTTAAAGAGGAGGATGATCTACAGGGAAAAATCCAACTGCCCTTTGGAGTGAGGGAAGGAATTGTTCTCCACTTGGCACTTCAGTGGAAATGGTTTTAAAGTTCTTTTTTTTATCTTTCCCTGGCTCAACATGGGTGATCTGGCATATGGATATATGTGACATCTGTAAACAATGTTTTTATTTGTCTCTTCATATATTTGTAACCCTTTGAGTGCCAGAGTTGTACATAACACATTGTTTTGGAATGCATTGCGTACCACTGGCACTCAAAGGGTTAATTTTCAGAATTGGGGTCTTTTTTTTTTTTAAATTCAGCAAATTCATTGCTTATTATGTCATGCCCTATGTTATTGGTGGGCACGTAAAACTTAGTAATATGTAGCTGTTTTAATGTATTTCTTCTGCTCATAGGAATAGGACAGTGCACATGCTGCCATATTCTTTTCTTGAGAACCAAGGCTTTAGAGAACTGATATCATGTGTAGGTCCATGCTGACATATCCCAAGCCACAGTTATTTTTCCCAGTTGATTGTTCCAGAATTGTACAAGCAGGTGGTTACTGTGGTGGGCAACGTGCTGGAAAGCTGATACGGGAAGAAAATCCATCTGACAACATGTATGTGGAGAATTGGGCAGAGCACAGACTATATGACTGTGACCAATCACTGGGTTTCCCTCCAGTCACCTATGGGCAACACTAGCTTACAGCATCAGGTTACAGCCAGTATTCTTACCTCTGGTTATGGCAGTAGGATTAAAAGCCAGCAGCATGATACTAGTGACATACCACCTTGCACATACAGAGTTTTTAGAGACAGTCCCCCAAATTCATATATGTATTAAGTAAACCAGAACAGGTGATAGAGTAATGGCTTGTAAAACCTTGAAAGCTGTCTTTGTGTCTGCTGACAATAGATCCAACTTAATAGCTGCATTGAGAATATGTGAGTTCACATGCTAAATTTAGTTGTGATTAGATTGGCGGAATCTGAAACCCTCAGAGAGATGCTGAATAAATCCCCTGCAAAATCTGTGTCCGTTTTACCACACGTAGCATATACATAAGTGTGCCCCATCCACTGCTGAAAATGGAGGTCCCTACTTTCTACCAGGTTTAATTTAACAATGCACATATTAGAGCATTTGTACAAGCACAATAAGGCCATTAGGCTTTGGAGGGAGCATCTTGGTCACCGGGCAACTAATGTGCAATTTATGTGAGCTGCTGAAACCATTTGAGACATCCATGCTAGTTAGTTATGTAGGGGCAGGACCTTACAAAATTCTTCAACTGATATATTTATTGCGGAAAAAAAAACTGGGGAGCTTGGCTGATGTACCTTACCATAATGACAATGCAGACATGCACCAGTTTTTAAAGGAACTGTTAGCATGTTTTAACCAAGATCCTCACATACTGTGTATTAAAAAAAATTAGGAATACATTCCTGCCACTTTGCTGGACCCCTCACTTTAAACTCAAAATTACAGCATTTCTGCCAAAGCTGGAAAGTGTGTCACAACAAGGAATAATGATGACCAGCAGCATCTCCCTGAGAAATTGGATTCTGTCAAGGAATATAAAGATATGCTTATTGATTTAGTGGATGTGGTTGCATTGTGGAGAATAGAGGTAAAAATTAGGGCCAGAAGAACTTCTAGAAAGTGTAGTAAAAAGGCAGTAAAAGGATTATACCAGCAAGAGCAGCTACATCAAGCAGAACATCCATCCCCATTCTGAACACAGGGAGATTCGTAGGTCTTAGGGGTGACAAATATCTAACATTGGTGGTGATGACACACCTCTATGGGACTTGCTCTCTATGGGTTGATAATGGTAACTGATACACAGGAACACCATGTGGCTCCAAGGAGTAGGCCCACTGCATGTGAGCTGGTTTCTGCATACTTGCAGGATAGCTATGTTCTGTTCATGACGCCATGGACTACTAGCAAACAAAACAATGTGTATGGCCAGCACTGACATGTACCATAATGGGAACCCTTAGCAAATGTTTAGTCTGAGCTTGTTTTAGAACAGCTGGTTATATTGTAAATGACCATAGGACACGGCTATCAGTGTTGGGAGACGAACATTCTTAAAAATAGACCAACATCTAATTCCGTTTGAGTATCCGGTAGCAGAAGTGAACTAAACCCCACAAGACAAGGAAAGGCAGGCCACATGTATTATTAACAGTAGCACTGGGGAGGAGGGATGTAAAGGTTGCTAACATCTACCACTGTGGGACCACTATTGTGAACACTGATTAACCCCTTAGCGACCCTTGATGTACCAGGACCGTGAAGGGTAAATTTGCTTTAAGGACCAGTGACGGTCCTGGTATGTCAAGTGTTAAATGGTAGCAGAGCGCCGCCGGGCATTTTGTTGGTATAACTGACTGGTCATACCTTTCATGCAGTCGCCATAAAAATTTAACCCTTTGCGCCCCAATTGATCCCAAGAGAAAAAACAAAAATGGTGGGTTTTTTTACATTTTTTTTACCTTTTTCTTTAATTTTAATA
This sequence comes from Rhinophrynus dorsalis, assembly GCA_037306005.1. Lineage (NCBI taxonomy): Eukaryota > Metazoa > Chordata > Amphibia > Anura > Rhinophrynidae > Rhinophrynus > Rhinophrynus dorsalis. Next base: position 125,656,091 of record CM074721.1, read on the forward strand.
AAGTAAATGGTGGGTTATCCATATAAGTGAGGTATCAAAGGAAAGCCCTATTTGTTTGTAAAAAAACAGTATATAATTTATGGGGGTGGAATAAAAGCCTAAGAGGGAAAACACTGTTGAACAAAGACATAGTCAAAAAGGTCAGAATTGCTCCGGTCCTTAAGTCAAATCCACCTCTGATTTTCCCGGTCCTTAAGGGGTTAATGTGTGTCAGTAGTCTGAGAATAATAGAATAACAATAGATTACATTCGACTCAAACACGATAATGGTAATAATTGCTGAATTTATATGAGAGAGCTCTATATCAATCACACCATACCAGTCCTCCACCAGCACCATATACATCTGCCACATTCATTGGTAACCCTTTTTTTACATGTATCTTTCTCTTTTTATAAATAATGGCTGAAAAATATTTGTTTGTGCAATGCTGAGGCTAGCTAAGCACAAACCCTGAGAGAAACTGATTTATATGACTTAGTCTTGTTAAGCACAAGCCCAGAGAAAAAGATTGATTTGTAGGACTTGTTGATCACAAGCCCTAAGTCAAAAAAAAAAAAAAATGTGGTTTGTTGGCCTCCAGCTTGCCAAAACCAAGTCCTGAGACAAAACAATTATGCTCTACAGGTCTTGTTCTAGCAGTTCACTGTATGGTGACCTCTGGCAAATGCCATAGGTGACATTCTGGAATTTGCTACTGTTGTATTTTCTGCTACTGAGTAGGGGTAGGCAAAAGGTCCCTTTGTGTTCCCAAGAGAAATTCTGAGAAAACCACATGGTTGTCCATTTTTTTCCCTTGAAAATCTGCCCTCAGCAAACCCAGTAAAATATTTCCCTTTTTTTCCTACACCAAAAATGGTTTCTCTGTTTTTCAATGGCTACATATGTCACACTTGTTTACTATGTGTATTCACATTTTCTCACCAAAATATGATGTTTCTAGAGAAGCAGTTAGAGACGGTGCAAGCTAGAACGGGTGCAAACCTATTTTGTAACTATTCAGTGAGCGAAATAAAGGCAGCAGAGGCTCACAGTGTGTGCTATCACACAAAAGCAATATGAGCACCTGGATTAAAAGAAGAGGATGAACTGGAAGGATCGTGATGCAGCCAGGAAGTCAGAGGAGCAGGAGGAGGAAGTGTCCACCACCACCATGGAAGGGTCTGGGTGTTCTGATTCCACAGATCCAAAGAATCCCAGTCCCCCTACATTATCCATTGTGATCTGAGGGAAAATTGTGATGAAGGTATAACTGGGTAGCAGTATCAACTGCCTGTGCCTGTTGCTAGTGCTGCCAGTCTGCCGTGTTGTATTTAGGAGGATGAGAAGATGATGGCAAGTGTGACAGTGGGAGACTGCATATCACACTTGTGATCCAAAAGCAGTCCTACTACTACCACACAGCAGCTATAGATTGGTGGAGGTGAGAGAGGGGGTGGTGGTGATGGTAATTGTGAAGCTGCTGGTGGGACTAGCATGAGTGTTTATTCTTGTAATACAAATGATAAAAGGTAAGTGATGAGCAGTCAGACTAGTGTTCTAGGGAGCCAACAATATTCCACGGACCCTGTGATTCCCCTTCCCCTGTCATTGTGCTTCTGGGACATGATAATGAAGAAAGCAGATCTGGTTAGCAGTATTAGCATCAGCACACATCAGCTGTCTGTGCTTGGTACTAGTGCTGCCAGTCTGTCTTCATCACCTGAAGAAGAGATACCAAGCATGACAGTAGGGGAAACTCTGACACATATATCATCATAGCCAACCAGTCCAACTGTCAGAGAACAGCAGCAGCAGTAGCAAGGGACGGGTGATGGTGAAGTAGGTTGGATGGAGGAGACAATGAGGGCCTTTTTAGCCAGAAGCGAAACGGAATGGAGGACATATTTGAAAATGGGGGCAGCAGGTGTGTGATGAACAGGTTAGTGTTACACAGACCACTGTAGTCAGAGTGGGAATGGGATGCAGCAGTAGTTATGCGGGACTAAAACAGGTTCCTAGTCCTAGTGCTGATTCTGATGGAGCAACAGCATCATCCTCTTCCCCAGCCAGTGAAGGGGAATGTGGAGAAGAAGAAGAAAGAGGGCATTCTTCTCCACCTTTCCTCCCCCCACTTCGAGGGCAGGACTGTTTTCTCTTATGGCAGGCACAGTGCAGTTATCAGCGATGGCACTGTGAACGATCTGTGACAAGTCAGTGAAAAGGGGAAAGGAAGGGAACACATCTTCGCACAACCACTCTGATAACACACATGAAATACGGACACCGTAACCTTTATGTGAAGCATGTTAAAGTCAAAACCCCATAAAATAAATCTGGAGCTGCTGTTGCTGTACCTCCTATTTCTCATCAAAGGCACCAATAATCTAGGCAGAAATCTAATAGGAATAAGTCTAGAGAAACCCAGCTTGCACAGGAAAGTTTGATGTCAAGCAAAACACCTGCCTCTCAATTAGCGTCCTGTCTCACAATGTATATATTATCTTCTGACAATCCACTTAATTAATTATCTCCTTCACCACCTGATAGCAATTCTTTAGATGCAAGGATTTGGCAGTTTGTATTCACCAATTGCACACTGTGTGTGTGATGACCACACATGTCAATGTGGTCGAGTATAATCACAGGCATGGAATCAACCAGCATCTGAGGAGATTCCATCTCACAGAATACATTAAGCTGGTGGCAGTCTGCTAGTTGTTCTGCTAAATTTCCATAATTATTATCTAGCTGCGTAGGGACAATATATGTTGTCCTATATAGACCTGCCGTTGGATCACCCATTTGTCCACATTAATAAGGCCTTGCTTCATCTGGAGAATGACCTGGGGGATATATTGGTAGAAGGTCCATGGGCTAGTGCTCTCTTTGACGCCTGGACTGAACTTCAGGTAATTATGGCCTTCAAGGACACTGATCTTGATACTCCATTATGGGGAGTTGCTGGGTTAAGACATCTGATCGACCTGGACTTTGGTCATAAGTGGGACATGTATATCAGGACAACACTCTCAATACCTTTCATCAGCTGCATTTAGACTATCATATCCCAGCTTCGGCATGCTCTTCAAGAGCTATGGGGAAGGAGCAGTCCAAACATCTCACCATTCCGAGTACACTTCCTTTTAACTCTTAAGAAGCCCAAAAATCGGCTTTCCTGTCTTTACAAATGGCTACAGAATGAAATAGGAGACACGGATAGTACTACACATAATATATGGGACACATATTGGTGCCCTGGAGGATTGGGATTGGGACATGGTTTGATCAGCCCCTTCACAGGTAGTGACCACAACAAGACATCAACTAATTTGGCTCAAGATCCTACACCGTTCATGCTATACCCCAGTTACTCCATAAAATAAAAAATGTGCACAGTGATGAATTTCCCCGACGTGAGGGTGTTAGGGGTACATTTCTATATTTAATATGGGATTGCCTGTTTATCTGTAAATTTTGGGATGAAGTAAAGGATACTATCACTTTAGTACTGGAGAGGCACTAACTAATATCTGCTAAATTATGTATTTTGTTGATTTTCCCAGATGACGTGCCTGAGAAGGGTGACAAAGCAGTCATACTGGAATTAATCATTATGGTAAGAAAGGTGATAACTATGAATAGGATGATGGATAGGGCTCCAGTATATAAGGCATGGTTAAATTTGGTGTCTCTGAATATAACTCAATACAGATTTGTCCATCTACATAGGAACACCTCTCAAAAATGTATTAAGATCTGGGAAAAATGGCAATCCACCTGGAACCAGATTTCAAAAAAGCTATAGTACAGGTGTTAAATATGTATAGTGACTGGGATCTTGGGTGGAGAGAATGGGGGCACCATGCACGGAAGAAAGATGATTGAGGTTATGGTGGGATTTGGGGGAGGTGCAGTTTGTGAATTGTGTTGATTTGGGTCTTCTCTAGTGTTGAGCGAGCACCCCGATGCTCGGGTGTTCGGGTGCTCTGACCGAGCACCCCCTGAGGCTCGAGTGCTCGGCCGAGCACCCGAACCCCATTGCATTAAATGGGAGGACTCGAGCATTACACCAGGCACCCCCTGCTCTGATGAGGGGAGGGTGCCTGGTCAATGCCCCCCTTCATCTCCACAATGCCCCTCTTCCACAATGTCCCCCTTCCACAATGTCCCCCTTCCACAATGTCCCCCTTCATCTCTGCAATGTCCCCCTTCATCTCCGCAATGCCCCCTTCATCTCCGCAATGCCCCCTTCATCTCCGCAATGCCCCCCTTCCACAATGTCCCCCTTCCACAATGTCCCCCTTCATCTCCGCAATGTCCCCCTTCATCTCCGCAATGCCCCCTTCATCTCCGCAATGCCCCCCTTCCACAATGTCCCCCTTCCACAATGTCCCCCTTCATCTCCACAATGTCCCCCTTCATCTCCGCAATGCCCCCTTCATCTCCGCAATGCCCCCTACCTCCAGTCCCTGGTGGTCCAGCGGAGCGTCTGCAAGATCTGTGCCTCCTCCGGCACAGATCCCTGCCACCCGAACATGGCGGGCGAGCACATGGCGGTACTCGTACGAGTACCGCCATGTGCCGAGCAGAGCGATGCTCGAGCCGATCCGAGCATCGGCCGAGCATGCTCGCTCAACACTACTCTTCTCTTTGTGACTTTTATTGTGAATCCGAGATTGAACTTTTTTACTGTCATTTCATCAATGTTGTACTTGTAGCTGCTTTTCAGTGAATTTAATTGATTTGACAATAACATATTTAAAAAAAAGTATGCTAGTTGTCACATGTCCTTAGTGGAGCATACAAGGGTAATAGTGACTAACAGCTGTACTTGGTTTCTGTGGGGATGATTTGACATTGCAGACCTAAGCATCAAGGAGTTTGCTTTCAGTTGTGCTAGTTGTTTGATGTGAGTGCAGATGTGCCTTTGTTCCCAGTTCTTCCCCTATTCCCTACACACACTGTGCACATTGCGTTTGCTGATGAAATGCACAGTTCCTTCTTTCTATCTAGAGAAAAATTTGTATTCCAACAAGACACCCATGATTTTGGAGGAGGTGCAGGAAGAGCATCATTCTTTATTGGTAAACTTCTTTTCTACAGGTATACCTGAAGTGTTTGAGAGGGAGATAGTGGCAAGTGGAACCATCATCACCTGTCTCATATCACTGTTATTGATCACACCCCCTTGGAGATACTTAATCATCCTTCTAGCTACTTAGACAAGTGGCAGATGTTGCAATGTCACCATGGCATTTTCCATTGGCCAGTGGCCACCATAAAATGAGGCATATATTTTTTTCTCAGGGCCTGTTCTTTCTAACCAGCCGCTTAGAAAATAAATCATTTTGGGGGCTTGTTTCTAACAAGTCTAATGCCTACAAATTACTGATTTCACAGGCCTCTAACAAACCGGACTCAAACAAATCACTTTTTCTTCAGGGTTTGTGCCTCTAACAACCTTGGGTCCAACAAATCACTTTTTTCCTCAGAGCTAACTCTGTAACAAGCCTTAGTCCAACAAATCACTGCTTCCTCAGGACTTGTATCTCTAACAAGTCTAAGTCATACAAATCAATTTATTTTAGGGCTTGTGTTTGGCTAACTTGAGTCCTTCACAGTGATCAGCACACATACACAAATATATTTCAGCTTTCTTTTAAGCCTGCTGCTATGTTGCCTACTAGCCATTGTTTATAAAGAGAAATAAAGCAATCTTAAAAAAGTGTTCGGAAGAGGACAAGAATCACCATAATTTATTGTGCACTTTGCAGTCAGATTTTGGACTACCACTTTACTCATACATCTTTCCATATGCTGCTCTGAAATTTTCACCCTCCGTCTACCCCTTGTTTGTGTTTTTATGGAAAAGTATACCATAGAACTGGTTATGTGTGACGTCTTGCCTTGATCCTCTACAAAATACTCTATCTCATCAAGTATCAGTCTGCCCCAGTCACAGCTTACGTACAGGGGTGTCCCTGTCTCTGTCATGTTATATACCAATTTTTTTATTTATTTTATTACTTTTTTTTAAAATACATTTTATTATCAGATCGCTCCAGACACAGTCTAAGCACAGAAAAGTATATAGCATAACATTCAGGTACAGTAAAAAAACATGTGAGTATTTGTACAAATGAGAAGATCATGGACATAAAAGTAAGGTGTACAGAGCCAACCTGAGGTTTTTATAATTTTAACCCCTTAAAAACCCAAATAGCTAAAAGCTAACCTAATTGAACCTAAAGCTCTCTATACCCATTTCCCCGATTCTTCTCCCTTCCAAGCCCGCAGAAACCCCCCCGGCCTGCCTCACAGCCAAGCAGCCTTGCCAGGGCAAACCAAAGGCTGGACATCCGCCATTCGCCTCAGTCATCCGATTACCAATCAATCATAACTGCAGTCATATAACATCAGAGGGCTGTAGATCATCAGACCACAATACCTCCTGCTCCACTCGTCCACCACTCTTGCCACTTTCCCCATATTTTATCAAACTTAATAGGCTATCCCCAATGTAAATAAACCAGTTTATAATGCGGAACACACTGGGCTAGGAGCCCTCCCGACATCATGTTCAAAGCCACCACCTTTCTCGCCATCACCAAGAGTTCACTCAATAGGGACTTATCGGCTGCACCCTCAAGCTCATCGGGATATATAGATAATAAACAAATTTTCGGAATCATAGGGACAGGTCTCTCCAAGACCAGGGCCACAATATGCATTACTTCTCTCCAGAATGTCTGGACCCCGTTACATTCCTAGATCATATGCATATGTGCCCTGAATACCAGCACATCTAGGGCAATGATCAGTAGAAAGGTTCCCCATTCTATGAAGCCTGACCAGCGTGTAGGATTTTTAATTGAATCATCTGATATCTGTTCAACATTGCTACTAGTGCTGGTCCTGCCTTGGCCATGTCCCATTCCCAGTTCTCCAGGGGACCCATATCCAGCTCCCATTTATCGCGAGCAGGTATCTCTCGGTTATCCAGGTGTGAATCCACCCACCGGTATATAAATGATAATGGTCTCACAGGTTCAATAAAAAGCATTCTTCTAAGAAGCGGGAATGTAGAGATCATCGGAGTCCAATTACCCCACTGAGCATGGAGAGCGTGTCTGATACACAAATATGAGTAGAAGAAATTGTTCGGTATGTGATACTCATCATGTAGTTGCACAAAAGATTTCAATTGATTATCCTGATACAGCTGACTCAGGGTGGTAATCCCAAATCTAGCCCATATAGGGCCAAAGTTAGTTACCAAGTAGATGTGGCAGCCCCACGATTCCCCACAAGGGGGTATCCGGGTCTATGGCAAATATCCCAAGAGTTTTTTTAACTCCATCCATGCCTCATACACAGTTATAACCAAGGGAGTCTGAACCTTAAAAACTGCTGGACCGGCATGAAGAAACTGTGGTAAGGCATAATTGGACTGTAATAAAAGTGTAGTGGGAGGAGACAAAATCTAGCACATATCAGCTCTGTGCCGCTAAGTAGTGTTGATAAAAATTAGGCAAAATGATTCCTCCCTCACGTTTGGGTTTCAAAAGAATGGCCAGGCTAATCCTAGCCCGTCCTCCCCGCCAAAGAAATCGTGAAATAATTTGATCAATTTGTCTAAAGTATCTTTTGGGAAAGGGAACTGGCATATTCTGAAAAACATACAGAAATTTAGGGAGGAAAATCATTTTAACAAGATTTGATCTGCCAATTACATTTAATGGTAGGTGAAGCCAAGCAGCCATTTTATCGCCAAGGTATTGAATAGTAGGTAGTAAATTTAACATTAAAAAAGAGTCTGTCGATGCCGTCACTCTGATCCCCAAGTATGTACATTCCTCTATATAAGACAGCGGGATATGAGTTGGTTGGGTTTCTCGTGGGATTCTGTGGATTGGAAGCAAAGAAGACTTGGACCAATTTATTTGGAAGCCCGAAAGTATACCGAAAAAATCCACTAACTGCAAGGTGGTTTTCAGGGAGTTTCCGGCATTGCCTAAGAAAAGTAGGATGTAACATAGTAACATAGTAAATTAGGTTGAAAAAAGACACAAGTCCATCAAGTTCAACCTTCGCTTCATACCTCAGTAACTGAGAATTTTATAGCTTTCCTGCTATCAATTAAATTAGTCTTTATCAGACCTTCCTGATCAGCCTACTGATAAACAGTATAACTCTGTATGTTCCCTTTTGAAAGAAATGTATCTAATCTTCTCTTAAATGTATCCATTGTATCTGCCATAACTACCTCCCTGGGCAATGAATTCCACAATTTGACAGACCTTACCGTAAAAAAACCCTTCCTCTGCTGAAGTTTAAACCTCTTTTCCTCTAATCTCAAGGGGTGTCCCCTGGTCACCTGATCAGGCCTTGGAATAAATAGCTTACCGCAGAGATCCTTGTATTGACCTCTCATATACTTGTACAATGTGATAAGGTCTCCTCTTAGTCAGCATAAAATGCAATTTTCTCTTCCCTACCTTCTATACTAAGCCCCCGGATCAACGGGTTTGTTCGACTCAAAATGGCTAGGGGTTCCAGGGCCAAGGCAAATAAACCAGGCGAAAGTGGGCAACCCTGCCTGGTGCCTCAATGTAAAGAGAAAGATGCCGAGTTCATTCCATTCATCACCACAGTAGCTTTCAGATCCCTATATAAAATGTGTATCCATTTATTTTATTATTTAATTGTCCCCCCATCCTAGTCAACAAAAACAAAAAATTACCTGTTCAACTTATTCTCTTACTAGACTCCACCAACAAAGGGACCCTGAGACCCCTTTTATACTATGGCTGTGGGAAATAAACTAAAATTTGCTGTGTTGGGTATAAATTCAGTCTTCCCATTGATTTCAATGCAATTAGGTAGGAGAAAAGAGGAAAAAGTGAACTATTTGCTGGAAATAATTTGCCAGGTGGGAAATGCCATTTTCCATTTCTGTGATTAAAATTTCCCCATCGCTACTTCTGAGTTTTCTAAGCAGTAGGATGAATAGACAGCTCCAAGGGACAAGGCTGGGATCAGCAGCAGTGATATGATACAGGTGATGATGGTTCAACTTGCCACTAGCTCCAGTGATGTGCCAGAGACAGTAGCAGCAACACAACTACCCCCACCACTTCAGGTGTATCTACAGAAAAGAAGTTTGCCTATAATTCTTCTTCTCCTGCACTGCCTCCAAATCATGGGAGTGTTGGAATACTGCTTTTTTTCCTTGAGAGCAGGAAGGAACTGTGCCTTTCATCAGAAACATGCATATTATGTGTATAAGGAATTAGGAAACACTATGAAACAGGAGAAGAACTAAGAACAACTGATACAACTGCAACCAAACACCTTGGCACTTTGGTCCACAATGTCAAATCATCCCCCAGAAACCAAGTACTGTTGTTACTATGACCCTCGTCAGCTCTTCTAAGGACAAGTGACAACTAGCAGACATCCTATATAATAATTTCATAAGGATGTTTGTCAGAAGCCGTCATGTGCAGTACAGACTGCTGCGCACACTGCAGTCATGCACAGTAGAGACTGCCCTCACCGCGGCTGATATGAAGTGGGGATTTCCAAATTCAGACCGGAGTCCTCTCTGAGCCCCTTCCTGGGACTGCTTGGTCCCAGGAAGGTGTGCAGAGAGGTCTACAGTGTGAATTCCGAGCGCCCTGCTCCGTATCAGCCACGGAGTGTTTGGGCAGTCAGTACCGAGCATGACTGCAGTGCCCCCATCATTGGCCCGTGTACACTGGTTTTAAAACTAGTAGTAATAATAATAAATCCTCCCTGCCACCAGATTAAAAACAAAGTCAACAACTTAATTCCCCAGACTTCCCTGGCAGAGAGACCATAAAAGCAAGATCAGCAAGCAAATTTGACCCCAGCTGCCTGTGTCTTGCCAGTCACACTAAATTTTGATGTGTTTCGGCTCAACCACCTTACTCCCTGATTCTCCCCAAAGTGCCCCCAGAATCTCGTAATACAGAGAACAAATGTCCTACCTAAAAGGCTTCCTAAACTAAGCTTCAATTCTTCCTTATTTGTCTAACTGCTCTAGTTCAAAAACATTCTGCTTTCGCCTCTCACAAAACACAAACACAGAATGACATGCTGTGTGAGCCCGACACCCTTTTATATGGCTGTAGAAAATAGAGAAAGTGCTCATGTGGTGGGGAAAATTTTTTCTTCCCAGTGATTTCAATGCAATGATCTATGTGAAAAATGCAGAAAAACTGCACTTTTTGCTGTAACTTATTTGCCAGTCAGGAAGTGCCATTTTTTGCCAATGTTTGTTTGAGGTGAAAGTTTTCACCCATCCCTATTCACCACCTCCACCAGTCTGTAGCTGCTGTGTGGTAGTAGGACTGTTTGGGGATGTCAAGTTGGATTTAGAGTTCCCAGCTGTCATAATTGCCATCATCCCCACTCCTCCTCAGAATGACAAGGCACATTGACAGCAGTTTCAGCAGACACAGGCAGCTGACCTGTGTCCTGCTCACACTGCTAGCCAGTTCTGCTTGTGCCTTTGTCACAATTTTCCCCCATATGCCAAGTGAAGATGTTGAGGGACTGTGCATCAATGGGGAATGTGGACTTTCATCTTCTCCTCGGTGTCACTGGATACAACTACTGTGTGTGTTTTTACTGTAAAGTATGCATTAGAACTGATTCTCACAATCAGTTCTATTGTGTACTATACAGTAAATACGCACAGTAGTTGTGTAATGTCCAGCAAACACACAAGGGGTACAGAAAAATGAAAGGATTAGGAGCAATGCAGCCACAAGAGAGTAAAGTGGTAGTCCAAAAAAATGACTGCAGCCATGGTTGCTGCAGCATTTGCAATAATTGGTGATTAGGGATAGGTGAAAGGTCCCATTTCATGTCTTGCATTCACTCTCTACAAAATACTGTAGCCAGTCAAGTATCAGTCTGGCTCAGTCACAGCTCACACCAGGGTCCCTGTCTCTGTCACCTATCAAAAAATAAATAAAAAAAAAAAAAATATATATATATAGTTGTTTAACACACTCCTTTTTATGTATGGTTTCTATAGAACTAACTACAACTGAATTATAAAGTTGTCCAACTACATTTAAGGACTACAGGGGTCAAGGGATAGGCTGTTTAATAAGAGATACTGCTGCTTTACTCCTGCTGATCTGAACTTTATATATAAAGAGTAAGTGGTATTCCTTGTGGGATGCATGAGATACATATCTCTCTTGAAAGCTTTTATTTCTTGTTGTTGTGTTTTCATTGAATATTTTGTTCTAAAACTAGAAAGTGATACCAAATAAAACAGTTCTGCATGGTATAAGCAAAAGTGTGTGCATATGTTAAGACTGCCAATGAATACATAAAGCTAGTGGTCTTGTGCACAAAGATAAAGATGTGCAGTACTGGAACAAACTAACACTACCACATGGGTTAAATAAAAACAAACATTTATTTAAACAGGACTAGTAACAGCCCAAAAGCTGAAGAAGAGGAACTATATCCCCTATGGTGCAATTTGTACTTTAAAGAATTGTACTCTCTGCATAAGGCCCTAGAAGTGATAGTCCAATAGTTAGCTGTGTTTTTTCAAGTAGAGAATTTTTTTTTTCCTTCAGAAAAAGGCTCACCAACACCATTGTTGTTCTATTGACCTAGTCAGGAAGCAGGTAGATTTTTTTCACTACTTGATAAATGTAGGCCTATGACCTACATGACCTTATATACCATATTCAGGAAGCTAAATGTTGCACTTATAGAGTACACTAACTGCACCAAAGGGAACAAATTACTATTTCCTAAATTTAGTGGTTAAAAATGTAAGGAAATGGACACTTTCATTTGTCCCCATATTGACAATGGGTCGCTTTAGAATTTTTCAACATTAGTTTTCTATGTTCTTTTTATGTTGCATAATTTTCATAACCTATAAAAATATTCTGAAAGTTGAGAAATACAGAAATAAATATGTGTACTGGGTTTAGTAGAATACATATTTTCAAACAAAACAATTTGCTTTGGGCAAACTGCAGTAACAATAATAAGAAGAAACTAAATGTTAATTTAGCATAATAAGTTAGTATCTGTGGTATAGATATCTCTGGCATACTAAAACTAATTAAAATAAATTAATACATTTTTGTGTTTTATGTGGTGCAGCAAGTTTATAAATCATTCTTATATGTAACCATGATAGAGACACCTGCACTAGATGACATTTTGCTTAACAGATTATAAAGGAATAGAACTTCTTATTTAGACTTCATGTATTGTACATCATATGTACAGTTACATTGAACATACTTTATATTATTTTTTCATCCTAACCATTTATGTCCCCACAGAAATATCACTGAGGTTTTTTTTGTCACTAGACTGTCAAAGCAGTGTGTAATAGTGTTACACTCCACCTACAGTACTGAATACACTGTGCTCTTGTTTATTTTTTCCTTTTTATATTATATTTATAGACATGCTTTTACATTTCCTAAAACAAAACTCTATGCAAACAGATCCAGGAAGCTCATTGTCAGGGGCATATAAGTGTAAAAAAATTGGTGAAATGAAGAAAATGTAACAAAAATACAGGGAATTTGACTTAACATATTATGTACTTTTTATGTACAATTAAATGTTTGCTTTTCCTTTAAATAAAATAACCAGCTACAATGATAAAGTTTCTATGAAAAAAAATTATTTAATGGTAAGATATAAAGTTTTTTTAATTTAGATGCTGCTTGGCATGTATTTTCCTAAACTATTATAAAGTAAGGAAGAATTGGAAAGAGAAAATGCTGATAGTTTATTAAAGTGAAACTGACAAAATAATAAAGCAACAACATTTCTTAAGATCATGTACTATGGATCAGTATCGGAAAAAATGATTTATTTGATTTGACAATCTAAAAATCAGAACTTGCAGGGGCAGCAGCTGAATGATTATAACTCTGAAGAGCCATTAATATAATATATCTCTGGCATATAATATATATGTAAGATGTGGTTGTTAGAAGTGAGACAATATATTAACAGAGATAAAATGCATGTTTCTGCATCTCTTAAAACAAAAATAGAGTGCAAATGTTAACTACCCATACATGAGTACTCTGTGGCACAGAACATATCTCTATCTATTAATAAAAAATAATATATTTGACTCCAGCATCAGAGGATACATTTTTATAGATCATGGCTTAAGCGAACATAATATGTATAATCCCACTTTCATTTCAATGAGAAATTTAAACCTAAGAATAAGTGGCTCATATTTTTTTAGTATGACTTACCTAGGTAGATGCAATTCATAGACATCAGCAATGTATTACCTTTTGTTGTGGGCGAGATTCTCATGTCGCCCTTTTCATCATGGTGACATGGTTAATGCGCTGTTTTGTTTGTCGTCCAATAGTGGATGACATTTTCATAGTGAACCACTGATTTTGTTTGCATTTGATCTCTGTTACAATCTGCAAAGGGGTAGCAAACACTGGCCCTTGACAGTTAACAGAGATGCATGTTTTCCAGATATCTTAGCTTGACAACTGGTGGATCAATAACTTTAACTACCTCACCTGTGCTCAATGATATTCTGAAAATATTCATTGGTAGGTATTAAGAACCAGTACTGTCTACCCCTGATCTACAGCTAATTGTTTCTGTTCACATTCTGAAAACTGTATTACAGAAAGGTCATGCCAAGGCAGAAATAGATCTATATGATGTAGCATAGGGAAAAGAAACCTTTATGCACTCAATCAATACACCTTTTATATGAATACATTGTCAAGGACATATGGGGAACACTATACCTATCTCTTTTGTGGGTGTTATGAATCTGGACTATCATGAGTCCTCTAGCATCAGCAAAAGACTAATGTCTGCATTAAGAAAAATACTGCATTTGTAGAGTGTTATTATTGTGTGGATATGCTGTTCTTCAACTTTTTTAAGCTGGTTAATAGGAAGTGTGGGTGTTATGCTGTACAGTTCTGTATAAACCTGTCCACTCATATATGACTACTTTAACAATGTATTATATAATGTGGAGCTAGCTCTGTTTTTCTTTACATATTTTATAGTTTGCAGAATCTAAGAGCCAGTTTTAATTTATTATATCTGTTAAAATTGTTTAAATATTTAAAGCGTTGTACATTTAACCGTTTGAATGCCAAAGTAGTATGTAACGCATTGCAAAACAAAATGCTGCGTACCACTCTGGCACTTGAAGGGATATATACACAGATATTTCAGATATTCAGATATTTTGTGACTATATTGAACAATGTGTTGAAATGTTATAATCAAGCTCTAGTTACAACAACACCATCTAAGATCTTTTTTTGCATTAGAGTCAAATAGCAGTCACAATTCTGGAAGCTGAAGAGATGCAATTCTGAAGTAAATTAATGAAGTTATATAGACCTCTCTAGTATTGTCTGGGTTAAAAGCCCTATTTACTTCATTGAGGACTTTCATGTGTCCCTATGATTCCCCAGAATTGCTCCTCTATAGCTTAATGATTGTACCTTGTATGTCATAAATTGATGTACTGCCAGTTAGTGGTTACTTCAGTTTTAGAAGGTGATAAATCTGTTGCAAAATAATTTTGGTGACCTAGTGATTATGGAACATTTTTAGACATTAGTAACAAAAGCATAAAAATAACTGTGTAAGATTAGCATACAACACATTAACCCTTTGAGTGCCAGAGGCATTGCTTACTCCTCTGTCACTCAAAGGGTTTACTCTTTTGTTCTATATGAATAGTAAAAGGTAATACCATACTAGCCAGCTGAATAGATGAAAATCAAAGTACTTTTGTAATAAGGAACTCACAAGAGTAAAGTAGAGGTGATAGCTATAAATGGCTAACTGATAGCATAGAAAATACTAACTTCCAGAACACTAAGGTGTCTTCTTAAAACATGGATTGAAAGATATATCTTTAATGTTATAGCATTTATATTCAGACTTATAATGCAAATATATTATATAAATTTTATAAATACAAAATATTAAATTAGGGAACATCAGGTCTGCATACATTAAGATATGCATAAGGAAATGTTCAATAGCATAGAGGTGAGAAGAGCCTGATACAATGGGAGTTGCTGACACTCCAAATAAATTTGTAAAGTGCAGTTTCCCCAGGTTCTGGCCTGTTTAGGACACTTTGAGTGCCACATGGGTACGTATCAGACAAATATTAGTTTAAAGTAGCAGATATTTCTTTTCTTTTGTTTTCTGAAGTTCCATTTGCATATTGGGACTTTTATATCTTTTAGATTATAAATTGGACTACAAAACTCCTGGTATGTGAATTTTTTATTGTTATGATTTTCACAATTAAGTGGTGGAGTTCCGTTATTTTCCTAAATTCATGTCTAATTTCCCAAATACAGTATCCTCTTGTGGAGCATTGTGTACACATTTCACTTCATTGGTACCTCATCAAATGGTGGTATACCTCAAAATATGTACACACTGCCCTACAAAAGGATACTGCATTGGGGAAATGACATACAGAAAAAAACAAAAGAGGGCTCCCAATAGTGTCTTTTAACAATTTGGTGTGTATCTGGACCGCACGGCCATTTAATGTGCATTCCATTTCATATCTGGTAGTTCCACTTTGGTTGCTTTCTATTATACATCCGTGCAGTTATATTGCACATGTGGACCGCACAGCTACACTTGAGTGAGTCCTATTACATATCCATATGAACCGTGTGGCCATGATAATGTGCTTTATCTCGCGCAGATGTGTGGTAGAGCTGATCAGTGCATTGTACACTTTGGTGCGATTAATTTTAAATAATTTGGGATGTGAGAGGATGCCCCATTGGTCTGTTAAGATTGAGGATTGCAGACAATTTTTTTTTTTAAATGGGGACCATATACAATTAAATTCCAGGTCACAACGGTCAATAGTGACATGGAATTACTTCCGGTTTCCTGTAATGCTATTTTAAGACTTCCTGTGTTCTATTAGATCTGTATTTTGATTCACTGCTGTTCATATTTAATAAATAAAGTTAATAATTGTCTATATATGAATGACAAAAGTGAATACAGACTACAGATTTCGTCTTTTATATTGATCTTGGTACTGTTTGGACCAATACCGAGACAGTGTGCCAATTATCCAACAAAGAGTGTTGGAAGAGTATTTAAATAATAGTTTGTTAGGTGATGCTTTGTCTTCTTTTTTGGTTTATGCTCGGTCTGTAGAAGTAGTCAGGGGACTACGAAACATTAGTGTAGAAAGCCTATGTTCTTAATATAGTTTTTAAATGGTCAATTTTATTATATTTCTGAATTGTGAATTGGAAAATTAAAACTTTAAAGATCATCAAGCAGCAATTTGTGAACCTCATCACTTCTAACTACGGTTACCTAAACAGAGACAGGACAATCTCTCTGTATGCCTAATTTGTTGTGAATGTATCTCTCAATGTTATTATTTGCATTGTCACAAGGATAACAGGCACTATTGGGCGCCCTCTTTTGTTTTTTCTGTATGTCCCAAACTTCCGGAGGGTTGTATTGAGGAGCTGCCTAGCTGTGAAAGATGGTCTATACTGTTGTGGAGACAGTGACAACACCCCTAAAGCGTTATTGTCAGCTGTCACATAAGTGTTGAGTTGATCACAACAACACGCAAGAATGTTTTCGCAGTTGGTGATGGGTTGCTCAATGATACTTCCATCAAGATGATGATGCACCAGAAGCGCCTTCTCTCTGTTTTTTCTTTCATTGGGGACATGAGACAGGCATTCTGATGTATAATGAAACATCATCAAACAAGCTGACATGCAATTTGGGCCTTACTTCTGTAGTAGAAATAATTGTCTGAAAACATTTAAAATGTCCATTTTCAAGTGGAACTTATGAACAAAAAAGTAAAGAAAACTGGGGATTTAAAGTAAACAACATATCTGAACCTGGGGATATGTTATATGGTCTTTTATACTATATATATATAGTTCTGGGCTACTGTAATATATATATTTAATTGTAAAGAAACCCATGTCTCATAACTCTTAGACTAGGAGGGTCTCCACACCTTTGTGCTAATGTCCTTGTTGTCAGTAGTTTGATCTAACCCCATGCAGGTGTTATATTCACCAAGTTAAATTACCGAAAGTATTAAAGTGTTAGTTTAAAAGTAAAAAAAAACTTTTTTTGCATATAGAAGAGCTTAAAAACCTGATCTAAATGCAAAAAAACGTATCTCTCAAACTGCTATGGTTTAAGAGATACCGGCGTTTAAAGTTTGATTTCTCCTACTGACAGCTGTAAAGCTCTCAGCAGGAGATCCATGTCGGTCGACACGCTGGCGCTTGAGAAGTGCCGGGATCTCATTACTTACACGAAATCCCTTCATTGGAATGGTCTAAAACGTGTGCCTGGTGTTCAGCTGTTAGCTGTCAGTGGGAGAAATCAAACTTTAAACGTCCGTATCTCTTAAACCATAGCGGTTTGAGCTATTTAAGAGCTATTTAAGCTCTTCTAAATGCAAAAAAGATTTTTTTAGACATTACTAACACTTTAATTTAGTTTATTCCTTATCTTGATTTTATTACTTTGCGTATTTAAAGTCCATGTTATTTCAGTTGTATTTGTTAATCCATGCCTGACGGAGGGACCTAAGTGTCCTGAGAGCTTTACAGTTTTATGTTTTCCACTACCCATTTAAAGATATGACCTTTATTTCTTTATTGCAAAAGTATTTTGATCCCCATCATATGTATGAATTAAATTAAAAGTTCTTCCAAATAAAGTATAGTAAAGTAATATTAATAATAATATCACTATTTGAAACCACAAATTTTAAAGGCAGCAATAAATACTCTTTAGTTGTATTTGACAGCAATTAGCTCTGGCTCATCTGTGTTCAACATTTGCTTAATAAAAAATCTAAATGCTGTAGTGCAGGTACATTAACTTTTTGCATATAAAACCAACAAGTTTAATAAATGTCTTCTACTCAGATGCTTTATTGGGAACTTAATCAGGTACTTAATGGAATGTTGTCTAAGATAATGTGAGAGGATAATTAATTTTCTTTGGAGAATACAATCTATTTTTTATTTTGAATGCAGATGCAAATATATATATATATAAATAATATAATTCCAGTCCAGGTTTTGTTAAGCACACCCAAAGGAAAACAACACATTTAAAATTGCTGGAATGCAACCAATTTTGACCAAAATAGCTAAAATATTTTGTGTATTTGCATATATATATATATATATATATATATATATATATATATATATGCAAAAGTGTTAGGCAGATGTGGAAAAAATGCTGTAAAGTAAGAATGCTTTCAAAAATAGACATGCTAATAGTTTGATTTTTATCAATAAACAAAATGATAGTGAGTGAACAGAAGAAAAATCTAAATCAAATCTATATTTGGTATGATCACCCTTTGCCTTCAAACAGCACCAATTCTTCTAGGTACACTTACAGTCGGTATGTTATTCCAAGCATCTTGGAGAACTAACCACAGTTCTTGTGTGGATTTAGGTAGCCTTAGTTGCTTCTATCTCTTCATGTATTCCCAGACAGACTTGATGATGTGGAGATCAGGGCCCATCAGATGCCTCCCTAATGTACTGCATGATGGATAAGTATCTGCCTGTACTTCTCAGCATTAATTCTGACCAAATCCCCAATTCCATTTACAGAAATGCAGCCCCAAACATGCAATTAACCTCAACCATGCTTCACTATTTCCTAAAGGCACTCATTCTTGTACCGCTTACCAGCCCTTCTGTGAATAAACTGCCTTCTGCTACAGCCAAATATTTAAAATTTTGACTCGTCAGTCCAGAGCACCTGCTCCCATTTTTCTGCACCCCCAGTTTCTGTGTTTTCATATATAGTTGAGTTGTTTGGCCTTGTTTTCACCTCAGAGGTATGACTTTTTGGCCGCATGTCTTCCATGAAGACCAATTCTGACCAGATGCGTGTAGCAGGATCCCACTGTTTTCTGCCAATCCTGAGCTGATGGCACTGATGGACATAATCTGATTGGGAAGGGAAGTAAGCATGATTTGTCTTTAATTTGCTACACTAAGTTTCCTTGGCCGACCACTGCCTCTACAGTCTTTAATACTTCACAGCATTTTTTCACTTTTGCCTAATACTTTTGCACATTACTATATAGTTAATAGATCAACATTTCGGTTACATTGTCGTCATAACCTATGTATGTTTGTGTGTAATATTTAAATAAACAGTCCTACCGTTTTCATCTTCTGATATATTTTCATTGTCAGAATCAGTCAGTGTTAGGGCAGAGTTTTCACGGCTGGACAGACCAGAACTACGCCTTGATTTTATCCCTCTTCCCCATAATCTTACAGCATGTTCTGGAGACAATCCGCCTTCTGTGTCTGAGTCTGCATCGGACCCTGCGCTCAGAGAATAACCTTGATGAAGTAGTCCAATATCTGAGCAGTATCCACTTCGATGAGGGGAAGGCTCACATATACCTAGTTCTGCAAGTGTGAAGTTAGTACCTGTGAGGGAAAAATGTAATAAGTAAGGTAAAACGTTTGCAGCAGATAATTAAAATCACATCTTTTCACTCTTTAGAAAAGATATACCCCCATTTCATGACAGTGTTACATGGTAATATTATGTGTCCTTTTAGAAAGGTCTGGGAAAGATTTTTTCCTCAATGGATTTATTACAACTTTTCTTGCAGAAATCTCCCCTTACTCTAACTTCTTTTAGTGTGTGCACTCGTATATATTGTGGCAGAAAGCAAACGTTCTGACGGATGGGGTATTAAAGCATCAGAGAGCACAGAATCCAGAATGATGCATTCTCCAATGCTTAGTAAATTAACACAAGCTTTATTTTACAGCTATTCAGTAAGTATTCATCCTATGGTGTAAAATGAATATGTTTTAAATATATGACTGATAGGAAGATAAAAACATATGACGTGAAACTTTAGATTATGAATGTTTTATAGTGTATCTTGTTTTACTATAAAATTAACAAATGCAAAATGTTGGCATTGTTGTAACTATTTAAGTAGCATTCAACTATGAATTGTATTTGCTTATATGTAACTAACATTTGATAAAAACTAATTTAAAAGTAATACTTTTACTATTTGAACATGTAACCCTCAAACCGCAACCCGGTTATGTCAGACTCAAATATTTCTAGAGCTACTTTATGAAGGTTTCATTCAAATACTGACACATCGAATGTATAAAAACATTTAAAATGTTAAATTCATGAGTAAATTAACATACAATGTAGTTCAACAGAAAAGCATATTAGTATACATACTTAGAAAATAATAAAAAATAATAAACTGAATGTATGAGGCAGATAGTAGAATAGTCTAGTAACAGAAAAGTATGAGGTTTTTGCACCGTACTGGAGAAGGAGTGACAGAGAGATTGGACTTTCAAATAGATTGCAGTAATGAGGCAACTGAAAGGCATGGTTAGTTCTAATGAAGCTGGATGTGAATGTGTCAATGGGGTGCTCCCAGCTGAGGAATTTGGCCAAGTTAATTCAGTGAGAGACTGAAATTTTAAAGAGAGAGCCTGATCTAATGATCCAGTAAGCAGAGTGAGGTGGAACTGGGTTTCATTTGCACTACTGATGCTTATGTTTACAAATTGTCTTTTAGTTTGTGTTATTTTTCGTACAATTGGTTTACAGCTATAAAGGAACATTTTAGTAAATATGTAGCTAAATATTTGCATCATATTGATGAAAAAAAAACATCCCTCCAGTGCCAGTGGGACTTTCTTATGAAGCATCTTGCAATTTTTTTTTTTAATTTGATACAATGGGAACAATAATCAAACATACAAGTAAAAACGTTGCAAAGGAAACACAAATTCGTGAGGATGAAAAAGTGTCAGTTTCTGTAGATCTCAATATTAGAGTGTTGGTGAGTTAGCTAATAGGGAAGGGTGAAAAGGCCCGCCCATATACTGTTGAAACCAGTAATTTCCTGCAATCTATTGTAGTGTAAAGCAAACAAGAATGGGCGAAAGAAATAAAAATGGGGATGTGCATCACTGCTACCACTACCAGCAGTGACACTGAATTTTGCTACAGGCTTTCATCTAACATAAAAACAGGATTGTGATTAGAGAGGGCTAGTGTGTCACAGACCACGACCACCATGGAACTGGCTTCTTCAAGCAGTGATATGGGACGAGAGCTCCACTTGCCTCCAATAATCCTGGTCCTAGTTCCTGTGTTAATCAGGCAGCAGTATCACCTTCCCAAGCCAGTGAAGATGATTGTAGAGAAAAAGAAGGCTATTTTTGTCCACCTCTCCTCTCACTTAAATAATGGGAATGGGAATATATTCACTTCAGCCAGGTACAGTGTAGTCATTGGCGACTGTACTGTGTACTATTTGTGACAAGATTGTGAAAAGGGGAAAGGAGAGGGCACACCTTTGCAAAACAACCCTATTTAAGCAAAAAAAATTTCTCTGGCCTTGTATATTTTGCAATTAATCAAGGCTTGATTTTAGCAAGCCTGAGTCCTGCACACACAAATAAATTAAAATCTTTTCTCTCTTTAACTCTGCTGCTATACTGGTTAACCATTATTATAAAAGAGAGATGAAAACAAAGCTAAAAACTCCAATGAATGTGGCAGATGTGTATGGTGGTGGTGGTAGACTGGTGGTGAGTGACTGATGTGGTTATATATAGTATATAGTGTGTATGTATATGTGTGTATGTAAATATAGTATATACACTACCATTCAAAAGTTTGGGTCACTTAGAAGTGTTCTTGTTTTTGAAAGAAAAGCAAATTGTATCCATTAAAAAAACATCAAATGGATCATAAATACAGTGTAGACATTGTTAATGTTGTAAATGATATTGTAGATGGAAACTGCTTATTTTTAAAGGAATATCTACATTTGCTACAAATGGAGTATTCTTAGACGAAAGCAAAGTACGCAATCATTAATTAAATTAAAAATCATTATTTCTAGCCTTGTCAAAATTTTGACTGTATTTCCTTACTTATTTGATGTATTTTTTCATGGAAAACAAGGGAATTTCTGAAGTGACCCCAAACGTTTGAACGGCAGCGTATATATATATATATATATATATATATATGTATATATATATATATATATATATATATATATATATATATATATATATATATATATATAAAACTTATAGTAATAAAGCACCTGAAATGGAAATGGGCAGATCACATAACAAGAAGACCTGATGATAGATGGGCCCAACACATTTTTGAATGAATTCCACTTAATACTAAATGCCCAGAAAAACACCAAAGAAAAGATGGGTAGATAAAATTTGTTGCTACACAGTGGCAACAAAAGGCACAGGGCAAATGTTTTTGGAAGCTTGCTGAAGAGGCCTTCACCATGCAGTGGATCGACAACCCCAAAGATGATGATTATTATATAATTACTACAACTAACATTAGCATTAAAATCTTTGAGTCTATTGTAAGCTTGCTTTATTCTCAGCTTATTGACACACATTCATCAGTGGTCATAGCATTGGTCCAATAGTGGTAGACTATAACAACCCTTCAAATCCCTCATCTTCATCCTCTGAGCTGCTGTTAATTATATATATGCCCTGGCTTTCTCTGTCATGTGTGGTTTTATCAACTTCTGCTACCTGATACTCAAATGGTATTAGATGTTGGTTCATTTTTACAAGTCCTCCAACACTGCTGTTTGGTAGCCATGTCCTACGGTCTTTTACAATATAATTCACTGCACTGAAAACCCACTTAAACTCCACACTTGCTGGTGGGCAATGAAAGGCTTCAATGGCTTTTCATGTAAGTGCTGGGCACACACATTGTTTTATTTGCCAGTAGTACAGGGGGTCAAAGTTTCTGCAGAGAACATAGCTATCTTGCAGGTATCGGGAAACTATCTGACATGTAGGGATGAGTGAAAGTTTTCACCACAAAAGCGAAACAGGAGAAAAATGACACTTTTTCGCCAAACAGTGCCTTTAGCTCTTTTTCACCTAGCTCGTGGCATTGAAATAAATGGAAAGACAGAATTTATCCCCAATATGTGGAAAGGTTCACTTCTTTTCCCACAGGCATATAAAAGGATGTCAGTTCATCACAGCATGCCATTCTGTGTTTGTGAGCGGAAGAGAAAGCAGTACATTTTTGAGCTAGGGAAGACGGTTTAATAAAATAGAGTGATAGCTTAGTTTTGGGAGTCTTATAAGCAGGAAATCGCTTCTCTGTATTAGGGGTGCCTGGGGGACTCTGGGGGACAGGAAGGGAGAAAGTTTGATCATAAATACCCCAAAATTTGCCGTGACTGACTAGGAAGACACAGGCAGCCATGTTCCAAGTTTCTTCCTGATCTGACTGTTACCTATGTCCTACGGAAGTCTGGGGTGTGAGAAGGGAGCAAAGAAGTTTTACCCCAAATACCTCCAAATTTTGTGTGACCTGTTTCAAGTTACTTCCTGCTCTGGCTGTTATTTCTGTGTTATTGGAGTCTAGAGGTGCGAGAAGAGAGCAAGGAAGAATTACCCCAATTACCCCCAAATTATGTGTAACTGACTGGGAAGACACAGGCAACCATGATCCAATTTTCTTCGTGATCAGGCTATTATCTCTGTCCTAAGGGAGACTGAGGAAAGAAGTAGTTGAACGGGCAGTGTGTTTTTTTGACAGTGATAGAGATGGGGGTATAGTTAATTCAAATAAATAAATAAATAAAAATGATGGGTAAAAGAGACCGGGACCCTGATGTGAGCTGTGACTGAAGCAAGTATCACACACAATTAGTTCTATTGTGTACTTTACAGTAAAACACACAGTAGTTGAGATGTTAATGTCCAGCAAACGTACAAGGGGTAGGTGAAGGTTGAAATGATTATGAGTAGTGAAGGTATGTGCGAATAAAGTGGCATTCCAAAAACAGACTGCAGTAATGGTTGCTGCAGAGTGTATAATAATTTATGGTGATCCCTCTCCTACTGAGGAAGGTATATTTTGTCAACGTCCCACCTTTACCAGCACTATTAATAAACCATCTAAAAGCACTGAAGATGACAATGTGTCACATCCCAATCTTAATGGTGAAGTGCAAAAAGGTATAGCAGCTCAACCAACTGCTGCATCTGACAGTGAGACATACCAGAACAAAAACACCTGTCATGAAAGTATTAGCAAACTTTGTAAAAATCCCTCTAAGGGGAAAAGTAAAAAGAAATTGTTTGAATTGACACCTCAAAAAGCCTAGAGGAATATAATGATAATGGGGAAGAGGTAACAGGAGATGTGGAGGATGACCTAATGACTGATGATGTAGAACTATAATATATCCCTCCAGCATCCTCCTCTTCTTCAGATATAGATGCAGCTGAGAGCGAGAGAGATGATGACGTGGTCATAAAGTTAGCAGAAGGACAAAGGCTCAATCTTCCACCACTGAAAAGGAGCTATGTGCCTATAAACTGTTTGAGAAAACAATTGGAAAGTCTGACACTGGACAAGGAAAGATGTAAAAAAATACAGCTTCATCCTATCAGTCATCCTGCACACCATCACTGAATCCAAGTACCACTCAGACACACACACACACTAATAGAATAACCAGCAACAACACATGTTATCAGCATCCATAGCCTGAGCTTTGATGAGTGCCTCTGCTACTCTTGGAAGTGCAGCACCTGTGATTCCTAGTAGTAGTACAATTTCAGCAGCATCTAGCCCATGTGGTAGTAGTAGCAGCCTCTCAGTAACTCCACAGTCTGTGAAGTCAACAGTATGGAGATACTTCACTCAGGATCCAAAAGCTCACACCTAGACACCTTTTCAATATTCTCAGAGATAATACAGAGATAACAGAAGACCGATCACTGTATTTCTGTAGCATAAAATAAATAAACAATATAAATAAATAAATTTGAGATCTTGCACACAATCTCGGTATAACACACTTTTTCACAGTGAACAGAATTGATTAAAAGAATCAAATACTCATATTCGTGAAACAATATATGTAATTTTATTTAAAGCTAAATAAAATGTCATATGTAGAATATAGTAACATAATTGATGAGGCTGAAAAACGACGTGTCCATCAAGTCCAGCCGATTCTAAAAACACCCCTGTTGATCCAGACAAAGGCAAAAAAAAAAACCTTTGGCGCAATTTCTCATTTAGCCCCAAGTGGGTAAAAAAAAATCCTTCCTGACTACAAATGGCAGTCAGATATTTTCCTGGATCAACATCCAATCTGCATTGAAGCCCATCTGTCATAATTTTCAATATTGTTCTGTGCTAGATAGGCATCCATTGCTTTTTTTTGTAAGCAGTTGCATTATCTGCAAGTACAACATGCCGAGGCAAAGAATTCCATAGCTTTACCACCCTTACTGTAAAGAATCCCTGCCTTTGCTTTAGTCAAAAGCTCCTTTCCTCTAGTCTTAATGGATGACCTCTTGTTCTTAGCTCTGCTCTTTGTGTAAATAATTCAGTGGCTAGTTCTTTGTATTGACCTTGAATGTATTTGTAAATGGTAATCATATCACCCCTTAGACGTCTCTTCTCTAATGTAAACAAAACCAGTTTGGCTAGTCTCTCTTAACTCAGATCCTCTTATCTTTTTATCAGTTTTGATGCACGTCTCTGCACCTTTCCCAGTTCAACAATGTCTTTTTTTAAGAACTGCCGCCCAAAATTGTATTCCATATTCTAGAGGAGGCTTAACCAAGGATTTATACAGAGGTAGGATAATATTAGCATCCCTTGCATCTACACCTCTTTTTATGCAGGCTAGTACCCTATTTGCTCTTGCAGCAGCTGAGTGACTCTGCACACTGCTGTGAAGTCTATTGTCTCCTAAAATCTTTTTCTAATGAGTATTCCCAAGTTGTTTCCCATTTAGAGTATATGTAGCACATTTGTTTCTACAGCCCAAATGCATAACCTTACATGTATCTACATTAAATGTCATCTGCCACTTTTCTGTACATTCACTAAGTTTATCTAAATCCTTCTGCAGTGAAAAAACATCCAGCTCTGTATGTGTTTCCTTACATAGCTTAGTGTCAACCGCAAATATTGAGTTGCTACTTTTGATTCACACTTCTAGATCATTGGGCTTAGGACTGAACCCTGAGGAACCATACTTATAATTTTAGACCAATTTGAAAAGGTTCTGTTTACAACAACTCTCTGCCATCTACCATTTAACCAGTTCTCAATCCATGTAAAGATAACACCGCCCAAGCCAAAGCCTTTTAATCTACAGCAGTTCCCCTGTCCAAATTACTACTTTCATAAAATGCAAGTAAATTAGTCTGACATGATCTATTCTTCACAAAACCATGCTGATTCCTACTAATAATATTGTTTATCTTCACATAGTTCTGAATAGTGTCAGTTAGTAACTCTTCTAGTATCTTACCCACTATAGAAGTCAAGGTCACCAGCGCTATAATTTCCTGGTTTGGATCTTGCTCCCTTTTTAAACATTGGAACTACATCAGCTTTCCTCCAAAGTGAACCAATAAATATTAAGTATAATGGTCTTGCTATTACTTGCTATTACTGAACTAAGTTCCTTAAGTACCCTTGGGTGTATACCGTGAGGTCCAGGTGCTTTATTCACCATAACCCACTCCAGTCTCTTTTGGCCCTTGTCCTCAGTAAGCCATGTAAATAATGGAGTAAATTCCATTGTTTTGTCAGTTTGCCCATAACCCGTCATTGCTGCTTCCTTTGTATATACTGAAGCAAACAATGTATTTAGGGTGTCAGCCATAGCCTTATCCTCACTAATCAATTCACCTGTCTCAGTCCTAAGAGGACCAATATCAACTTTAACTTATTTGTTATTAATATACTTGTAGAATTGTTTAGGGTTTTTCTTGCTCTCGTTAGCAATATTTCTCTCATTTTCAATTTTAGCTAGCTTATTTGCTTGTTTGCAGATTTTATTACATTCTTTCTATTTTTTAAATGATGCATCTGACCTGTTTGACTTAAACACTTCAAAAGCCTGTTTTTTAGTTCTCATTTCTCTGAAAAACTCATTATTAAGCCACATTGGTTTCTCTTTACTCCTTTTGTGCTTATTCTCCAATGGTATATATTGACGTGTCTAAGAGCATTTTAAATACTTTCCATGATTCTTGTGCATTTTTAGCTTTGAAAATTACATCACACTGAATATCCTTTAATAATTCTTTTAACTTTGAAAAATTAGCCTTTTTAAAATTAAATGTTTTAGCTAAACCCTTGCTTTTGGGTTTCTCATAACAAATTTCAAAGGATACCATATTGTGGTTGTGACAGATCCTACCCGTTACTGGGAGCTCTTGTCAGGGCATGGAACATATTCACCCCTGGGCTCAGGGGTTATGGACAAGGAATAGACATTTTTCCTGGCTGGACAGCCTTATGGAACTATGCATAAGACTTTTGATAGACTTTATGTGAATGGGGCTAATGTACAAAACTGCCCTGCGTTAGACTGCTGGCTTGCTTCCAAGGGAAGGGGCAGTGAGGGGTTAATTCTTTGAATGTGTAATGCAGTCACTCAAGCCATTGTATTGTGTATTGTAAGATGTATTGAGACCCCCTGCTGTGTGTTAATCCATTCACGCCCCTCAGTCTGTGAGTCACCTATTGTACAACCTGAAACTCTGTTGCCAGCCCTTTGTATTATATGTTGTGAGTTGATTACCTCTGTGAATGCTCCCATTGTGTCAGCCCTTACCATTTGCTGCTGGATTGTATTATCTCTGCCCCTCAAGTCTTTGTTCAATCAAACCCTTTTGTATCTGAAATGTAATCATGTCTGAGTCATTGTATCTGTTAAGACCATCTGTTGTTGGCTTTTTGTCTGATGTATTATGATTGGATCACGCCCTTTGTATCTGGTTTCCCCCATCAGTTCAATGTAAAGATTTGTATATACATATCTGTAGTTTGTGTCAATAAAGTGAGTTATGTTTTGGTGTGAACAAGGAGTCCTGGAGTCTTGTATTGCTTATGGTCTAAAGTGTCCACTCTGATACCCATCTGCGCCAAGTATCCTGAATCGTCGACCGCCTGCTGCCAGCTTCCTGCGTCCCAACTTCAAATGCTGTCAGGCGGCGACATGGACTCTTCCCTGCTTCCCTGCTTCCAGCGATCCTGCTGCTGTTTCCAGTGACTGTTCATACTTCAACTGGTGCATCCGACGGCACTTATCTGCGTCAAAAAAGAGAGACCCGGGAACGACGGCGGAAGGCGACGCGTTCCCTTCCTAGCTTCCGTTACAGTGGTCACTGCTTCCCAAATGTTCCCTTACTTGTACATTGTTTATCATGTCAGAATTGTTTGAGAGCACTAGGTTGAGCAAACCTCTTCTTTAGTTGGCTCCTCTACTTGTTGGGACATAAAATTATCATTTATCATACTTAAAAAATGATTTCCCTTTGTTGTGCCGGAAGTAATATTTCTCCAGTCAATTTCAGGATAGTTGAAATCTCCCATTATAATTACCTTTGCTGATCTAGAAGCCTTTTCCATTTGCAGTAAAAGTTGGGTTTCCTCCAACACCCCGATATTAGGTGGCTTGTTGCAAACTCCCACTAACATTCTTTTATTATGTGTGCCCCCAGTTTGTATTTCAACCCACAAGGTCTCTACCTTTTCATTGGACCCTTCATTTAGATCTTCCCTTAAATTAAGTTTTAAAGCATGCTTTACATATAGACATCCTCCCCTTTTATTAACCCTGTCCCTCCTAAAAAGTGAATAACCCTCTAGATTGACTGCTAAGTCATATTTATCATCTAACCAGGTTTCAGACACACCAATCAGATCATACTGTTCATGTATTGCAATCATTTCTAGTTCCCCCATCTTATCAGCCAGACTACGAGCATTTGCATGCATACATTTCATGATTTTGCCATTCTGAAAGATTTCCTTCTTTGTCAAATGTATCTGCCTTTTATCAGGCTGCAACAATAGCAACTCCTTATAAGATGATCTAGCCCATTCCCCCTCTCAGAAAATAATACCTTAGAGGTCCTCTGCTTAAAGGGATAATAATACTTCATTTTATCTTTATTTTATTTTGTAGGCATGAAAAAAACATGAAGAACGATATAAGTCTTATCTCTCAAACCTTTATGGTTTGAGAGAGATTCACAAGCAAAGTTTCCCCCTCCCGCCCCTTTTTCCTAGTGTAAGCCATCTCTTCTCAGATGTGAATCTGGTTGTAAGCCCAGACAGCAGGGGACAATCTTCTTTGTATGAAAACAATGAAAGCCCTTCCCCCCTTGACAAGTTTTTCAGCTTTTTCCCTTATTTTAATTGAAGATAGTCCCTCTCTGCAGTCTACCTGGGCAACTCCCTTCTGATCTGGCTGAACGGGGGGGGGGTACTTTGTTTGTGAATATCTCTTAAACCATAAAGGTTTGAGAGATAAGACTTATATCGTACTTCACGTTTTTTTAATGCCTACAAAATAAAATAAAGATAAAACGAAGTATTACTATCCCTTTAAGCTTATATCCTAAGTCCCTGAAATCCTTCTTAATGGACCACCATTTTCCACTGACTTTGTCATTAGTACGAACATGTACCATGACAGCCGGGTCACGGCCAGCTCCTCACAACAATCTATCAACCTAATCAGCCACATGTCAAACCCAAGCTCCCAATAGCAATCGATGAATTGGGAATTAAACGTATGTAAAACTGAATCAGTAATATATATCAAACAACAGTTTTAGACTAAGATATATATATATATGGCATAAGAAAATATAATACGATAGGATATATCCGATAACTGGACAGTTAACACACAAGCACAGGCTATAACTATATATATGTATATAGGTATCCAGAGGTGTAAGCTAGCAATATTTGAATCCAGCAAGTAGTGAAGGTAAATAGTTCCTACAATATAGACATACAATAGGTGGCAGTGCAACAACACCTGCCCCACCTTGTATGTACTAAGACAATAAATTGGCAGGGAATTTGTCATGTGAGTTGAACTTAATAGGACACAGGTTAAGTGACAACCCTTTGATAACCACAATGCACAATATTGCAAGAATTACACACTATCTGAAAGACAAAAGGTCTCAGATCAGCCAAATAAAGAAATTAACTAATTGCCTGCTGATTCCAATTGTGAGTACCTCTGGATGGAACACGGAAGAATAAAATATATTTCCCAGTGAAAATTTGCATTCACATTATAATCTTAAGCAATGAAAATAAAATATGGGTATAGCAACACAATGATAATATATATATGAAAATATATCAGAGCATATATACCATAAAGATTATGATGACAAAATCATGTCTGCACACATCTTAGCGTAAGGGGTTAACTGAAGTTATGGGCAGAGAGGATAAACCAATTACATACTTCAAAGTCTTGTTCTGTCAGAATTTTCACAGGTGTGACTATCTCAACAGAACAAATCCATGCCAGATATCACAAGCAGACAAAGCAATGTGGAACAGAACCAGCCCAAAAATACCAGATCTACAAACAAAGGAACAGAAAGATTCAGAACACTGTCTCAGAACCACATTATTGTGAATTCTTTGTGTCTATCTGCACTGAATACAAATGCATCTCACAGCATTCAGACACAAACATTCACCTGCATAACAAACAACTGGCTCTGTAGGAGGAGCTCTCTCGGCTAATATGTAACTCCCAATGATCTAAAATCAATTTGATCATACCCTATTACTAATGTGATTGGACTGTATAATTTCCAAAAATTATTACTGATTTTACAGCAAAGTGACTAATAAAACCATTCATTCTCAGCAGGCTGGTGTAACAGTTTTCAGTACACTCAGAGGCAGTCAATTTGGTAAGACACAGTTTTATTGAAACCAGACAGAATAAAGTTAACAAACAGTACTGACAAAGGATAGGTTACTAAATAACATTAGCCCACATGGGTCCAGTATACATATATCAGAGAGCAATACATATACTGACACAGTTCAGGAACAGTTTGTGTGATATAGTGAGACACTGATGGTAAATGCTATTAGGCCAGGAGGCTGGGAGGCCCTAATAGCGAGGCTCAAGAAGCACTCTCTGAAGATGAGTGCAAAAATAGCGACTAGGCCCAGGAAGGATGAGCAAGGCCCAGATGGATAATGGATTACCAGTAGTACTGCAACAGGAGGAACAATGGAATGCCCAGGAAAACACACAGACTGCGACCCAGGGTAACTGTACCGAACAATAGATGTAATAACTCTAGGCTCGACCGCAACTGCCGGGTGACAGAGCCGACTGAGACGCCCAGGAGACCAACCTCAATAACGGAGTAGTGGCAAGCCAGCGTATAATGTGCCAAAGAATAGCTTCTACCCGGGTGAGTACCAGACAGCCCTGGTAACGGGCACTTGGGCTTGTTGGCGACTGACAAGAGCGGAGACTAAGTGAGGTGCCCAGGAGACCAACCCCAGTGGTAAACAATAACAAGCCAAGCGTATAGTGAGAAAGCGAGATCCGTGTCAGCCCTGGGTAAAGAGGAAGGAGACAACAAGGCACAAATGGGTCGCAGTCACGGAACGTTAATGCAGTACTTAAGGCAACCAATTGGGCCAGCACGCTCAAGACAGAGCACAGGAGATACTCTCTACCGGAAGCGGTAGTACACCGGACTGGAGGCACAGAACAGGAACGTCAGCCAGGCCGGGTCGGTACACAGAGCAGGAACGTAGCCAATCCAAATCGGTACACAGAGCAGGAACATCAGCCAGGCCGGTTTGGTACATGGAGCAGGAACATCAGCCAATCCAAGTCGGTACACGGAGCAGGAACGTCAGCCAGGCCGGGTCGGTACACGGAGCAGGAACAGGATCAGAGAGAGTAGTCAGGCAGTCCGGGTCATACACAGGATATCACACAATAGCAGCAAGCTCTAAACAACGAGAACACCACGAAAGGGCCCTGTATGAGTGACAGGGCACAGTAGTTAAAGGCTACCACTGGGTGGAGCAATCACAACCTTGCCAATAAGAAAGCATCAGAAGTAATATGTCAAATGTTGCCAGCAATACACGGGCACCGTGATAGTACCCCCCTCTCAAAGCCCCCCCCCCCGAGAGGAAGGATCCCGCTTCTGAGGGTACTTAGCATTAAATCTGCACAGCAGTCTGGGAGCATGGAAGTCGTTCTGGTCAACCCAGGAACATTCTTCAGGGCCATAGCCCTTCCAGTGAACCAAATATTGCAACTTTCCTCTAAATCTCCTGGAGTCAGTTATGCTTTGTACTTCGTACTCCTCCTGACCTTGTACCTGCACAGGCCCAGGAACCACAGTAGTCGTAGTGTAACGGTTGCAAACTAAAGGCTTTAGCAGGGATACGTGGAACACATTATGAATCCGCATGGATGCTGGTAGATCCAAAGCATAAGAAACTGGGTTAATCTTGCAGATAACTTTAAAGGGACCGACAAACCGAGGAGCCACCTTATTACATGGAACCTGCAGATTGAGGTTTCTGGAGGAAAGCCATACCCTGTTTCCAACCTGGAAGGAGACCGCCGGCAGCCGTCTGCGATTAGCGTGACTCTGATAACGCTGGAACGAAGCACTGAGGGTCCTCTGTACCTGTGCCCAAGTGGAGTGGAGTTGCTCTATATGCTTGTCCAGAGCTGGAATTTGCTGTGTCTGAAAGGAGTCCAGGAGCAAGCATGGTTGAAACCCATAATTGATGAGAAATGGGGAGCTCCCGGACAATGAATTAACCGCACAATTCCTGGCGAACTCTGCCCACGGCAACAGGTCGGCCCAATTGTCATGATGATCGGACACAAAACAGCATAGGAATTGTTGCAATCCTTGATTAGCACGCTTGGCGGCCGCATTGGTCTGGGGATGGTAGGCAGAGGAAAAGGATAATTGTATGCCCATCTGATCACAGAATGCCCTCCAAAACTTTGGACACAAATTGTCTCCCTCGGTCAGATACCAGCACCCTGGGTACACCATGCAACCAAAACACTTCTCAGGCAAAGACAGAGGGCAGAGGCAAAGGCAGAGGGAAGACCAGGAAGGGGCACAAAGTGTGCCATCTTAGAGAATCTGTTGACCACCATCAGAATGAATGAATATCCCTTAGACACAGGCAATTCTCCCAGGAAGTCAATCGAGACATGGGACCAGGGACACTCGCCATTAGGCACTGGTTGAAGTAGGCCAACAGGGAGGTGCCTAGGGGACTTGGCACGGGCACAAATAGTGCATGCTGCCGTGTAGGTGGTGCAATCAGCACGTAAGGAAGGCCACCAGAATAACTGCGAAAGAGACCAGATTAACTGGTCCCTGCCTACATGCCCAGCTGCCCGAGATGCATGGTAGGTTTCAAGTAGGCGAGTACGGAATGGTTCAGCCACAAAACACTTGCCCACCGGGTGTTACGGTTTTTAGGACTCTCAGACCAATAAGTGAAAATAAAACACACTTTATTAAAGTGAATAATGCACAAATACGCCCTCTAGAGGCGGTAGGTAATACACAGATAAAGTAAACTGAGATAATACAAGGGAAGTAGCATAATGGACATAAATGCAAATCAGTATGCACTAGGATGATATTGACCCCTAAGGGGTTAAAGTCCAAATAACAGTCAGTCTCAGATGTGGAGGTTTGACACGCCCTGGATGTTAAATAGGCTGTGCTGTACTGACGATGTTCATCAGGTGCTGAGGAACGAGCTGCCTTGCCAAGGTGGTAGATAATAAGCAGAATGGGTAACAACTTAGCCCCCACGGGCGTAGCTACAGGAACTGCTTTCGTATGTGCAAGTGCGAATAGCCCCTTCGGACGTAACGGAAACCGGCCTGCAATGCAAGAGCTTGTAACCTCCTCAGGTGTAATCGAATGCAGTAATACTAGAGCCAGAGCCACTAGCCCCCTCGGGCGTAGTACTGGATAAGCCAACACTGAAGCCTTTCTGCCAACACTCTGTGTCAATGATCTCGTCGGTAACCCACACCGGAGAGCCTTAAACGCCCAAACGGCCCAAACTATGTGAACACTCTGCAACGTTAGACTAGAGTTGCCGACGGAGAGCGGCCAACTCAGCAGCAGTATCACTTGCAACAAGGCTCGTACAGGAGATAGAGAGAGTGAATTTGAGGCAGCACTGCAAGAGTTAAAATGCACGTTTACTCAAGGCTTCAGCGCTACTGCAAGGCTCTGTAACGTTACTCGAGGCTTCAACGCTACAATCAGGCTCTGCAAGGAGAGGAAGGCCCACATAATACACACAGCTCTGCACTAGAACGAGGCACAGCACTATCGAAGGAATCACCAGGCAAGGCAGTGGCACAGACGTGGGCAGCAGGGACTGGAAAATGTCGCGGCGGTGACAACTGGAACGCAGGTCACTGGAACAAGCTGGAAGTCGATCTTCGGAGCAGGAAGTCAACCGGGCCGGGTCATACACAGGCAGGAACGTCAAACTAGCCGAGTCAGGATCCAAAGGTGGTCCGCAGACGAGCCGGGTCATACACAGGCAGGAACACTGGAGAATGGTCAGGGCAAGCCGAATCGGTACACAGGAACTCAGAATACAAGAACACAGCAATAGCACTACTGGCTCAGGAACACCACGAAAGGGCAACTGACATCAGAGATAGCCAGGTATAAAAAGGTCATCAGGAGGCGGGTCAAACTCAGTCAGCAAATCAGTGACATCCACAACTGAGAGTGACAGGAATCACAGGCACTGTGATCGTACCCCCCTCTCAAAGACCCCCTCTCCTAGCCTGAGGTTTGGGTTTCAAAGGATATTTAGAGTGAAAGCTGCGTACTAATCTTGGTGCATGGTGATCCCCCTGATCAATCCAAGAACGTTCTTCAGGGCCATAGCCCTTCCAATGAACCAAATATTGCAGCTTTCCTCTAAATCTCCTGGAATCAATAATACTCTGGACTTCATATTCCTCTTGGCCCTGGACGTCCACCGGCCCAGGAATCACTGGCGTAGTAGTATAACGATTGCACACCAAGGGTTTCAGGAGAGACACATGGAACACATTATGAATGTGCATAGAGGGTGGAAGCTCCAGAGCATAAGAGACCGGATTAATCTTGCGGATAATCCTAAGTGGACCAATGAACCGGGGAGCCAGTTTATTGGATGGCACTTGTAAGTTGAGGTTTCTGGATGACAGCCATACCCTGTCCCCAACTTGAAATGAGACCGCTGGAAGGCGTCTGCGATTAGTGTGCCGTTGCTGCTGCCTGAAAGACTGACTGAGGGACCTCTGAACCTGTGCCCAAGTGGAATGAAGTCGTGCCAAATGCTTGTCTAGAGCAGGAATCTGCTGCGCCTGAAAGGAGTCTGGGAGCAGACAAGGCTGGAAACCATAATTCACGAGAAACGGGGAGCTCCCGGACAATGAGTTAACCGCACAGTTCCTGGCAAACTCTGCCCATGGCAACAGGTCAGCCCAATTATCATGATGATCGGTGACAAAGCAGCGCAGGAACTGTTCCAGTCCCTGATTGGCACGCTCAGCGGCCCCATTCGTCTGGGGATGGTAGGCAGAGGAAAATGACAATTGAATGCCCATCTGACCACAAAATGCCCTCCAGAACCTAGAAACGAACTGGCTCCCACGGTTGGAGACAATTACTCTGGGCACTCCGTGCAGACGGAACACCTCTCTGGCAAAAACTATAGCCAATTCCTGAGCGATGGAAGGCCAGTCAGAGGCACAAAATGTGCCATCTTAGAGAATCTATCGACCACCATAAGAATGAACTTGTAACCTCTAGATGCCGGTAGTTCTCCCAAAAAGTCAATAGATATATGAGACCATGGACGGTCTCCGTTAGGCACCGGTTGCAATAAGCCCACAGGGAGATGCCTAGGGGTCTTGGCACGGGCACAAGTGGTACAAGCTGCCGTAAAAGCGGCGCAGTCAGCTCTCAATGTAGGCCACCAAAATAGTTGCGAGAGAGACCATACTAATTGGTCTCTACCAATATGCCCAGCTGCTTTAGAGGCGTGATAGGTCTCCAACAGACGGATACGGAATGACTCTTCTACAAAACACTTCCCCACTGGGGTTCCAGGAGGTGCCCTTGATTGTGATGCCAGTATCTCCTCCCCCAGTGGCGAGGTTATAGTGGTACGAATAGTAGTCAGGATCTGATCTGGCTGAATGATGGGTACCGGGACTTCCTCCCTCTCAGTGTCAGAAGCAAACTGACGTAACAACGCATCAGCCTTGATATTCTTAGAACCAGG
The DNA here is from genome assembly GCA_037306005.1 of Rhinophrynus dorsalis. Taxonomy (NCBI): domain Eukaryota; kingdom Metazoa; phylum Chordata; class Amphibia; order Anura; family Rhinophrynidae; genus Rhinophrynus; species Rhinophrynus dorsalis. The sequence continues at coordinate 125,692,389 of CM074721.1, forward strand.
AAGATAGGATACTAAGAAATTGAACCGGGACAGGAACAGCGCCCAACTGGCCTGTCGAGAAGACAGTCTTTTGGCTTCTGAGAGATAGGTTAGATTCTTATGGTCAGTAAGAATTAGTACTGGAGTCTGAGTGCCCTCCAAGAGATGTCGCCACTCCTTTAGTGACAGTATGATGGCCAACAGTTCCCTGTCGCCAATCTCGTAATGACTCTGGGCGCTGGACAATTTCTTAGAGAAGAACCCACAAGGCATTAAAGTGCCACCTCCCACAGGACGTTGGGAGAGCACTGCCCCAACCCCAACATCTGAAGCGTCAACCTCCAAAGTAAACGGCAGGGAGGGATTAGGGTGGGACAGTACAGGAGCAGATGCAAAGGCAGATTTCAGGGTAACAAATGCGTTTTCAGCTGCCTCAGACCACTGAGAGGGAGAAGCGCCCTTATGAGTCAAGTCTGACAATGGTTTTACAATCGTGGAGAAGTTCTTGATGAACTTCCTATAATAATTTGCAAAACCTAGGAATCGTTGAATGGCCTTTAACCCCTTAGGCCGAGGCCATTGCAGAACCGCTGCCAACTTCTCCTGATCCATGGCAATGCCACTTTTGGATATAATGAACCCCAGGAATGGTACTTGAGAAGTATGGAATTCGCACTTTTCTAATTTACAGAATAACTTGTGCTTACGAAGTCGGAGCAAGACTTCTGAGACATCTTTAATGTGTTGGGCAAGGTTAGCAGAGTGAATTAGTATATCATCCAGATACACTACCACACATGACTGGAGCAAGTCACGTAAAATATCGTTAATCAATTCCTGAAATACTGCAGGCGCATTGCATAAGCCGAATGGCATCACCAGATATTCATAATGCCCTGTTCTGGTATTAAACACCGTTTTCCACTCGTCACCCTCTTTAATTCTGACTAGATTATAGGCGGCTCGCAAGTCAAGTTTGGTAAAGATCGAAGAGCCCTGTCGAATAATTCTGTAATAAGTGGAATGGGATAGGCGTTCTTGGGCATCAGCTTATTCAACCCACGGTAGTCAATGCAAGGCCTGAGTTCCCCACTTTTCTTTTTGACAAAAAAAAATCCGGCACCAGCCGGAGAAGTAGATTTTCAAATGATTCCCCTCTCCAGGGCATCTGTGATATACTCCTCCATTGCCCTATTTTCCTCACAGGACAGTGGGTAAGTACGTCCCCTAGGAGGCACGGCCCCTGGAGACAAATCAATGGCGCAATCGTATGGCCTATGGTCAGGTAATGCGCTGGCCTCTCCTTTGCTAAACACGTCACTGAATTGCCCATATTCTGTTGGCACAGCTGGAGAGGTACACATAATCTTAACAGGAAGAGAAAGACAATTCTTGTTACAGTACTCCGACCAAGAGTTAACTTCACACCTTTGCCAGTCAAATTGGGGATTGTGTGTTTGCAACCACGGGAACCCCAAAATAACTGAATGATGTGGGGAACGAATGATCTGAAATTGTATCTGCTCCCTGTGACAAGCCCCCACAGTCATAGACACTGGGATTGTCTCGAAGGTAATGAAAGCCGGATCCAGGGGTCTGCCATCAATGGCCTCTATAGCCACAGGAGAGTCCTTTTTACATAACGGAATGCCCTGAAACTCAGCAAAGGACTGATCCATGAAGTATCCGGCTGCCCCGGAGTCCACCAATGCTAGGACTTCTATGACCTTATCAGTCCATGCAAAAGCCACCTGGATGGTGGGTTTAGTGGTGCAAGTCTCTAGGGACTGTTCAACACCACCTAGGGCCTGTCCCCCAAGGTACCCTAGGTGCGTTCGTTTCCCGGCCTTACAGGACAATTGCGTAATATATGACCCGGTTTGCCACAATATAGGCATAAACCTTGCCTTCTGCGATACAGGTTCTCCTCTTTAGTGAGCCTAGTAAAACCTACTTGCATAGGTTCAGTGCCGTCAGCTGTTCGCTCAGGTAGGACGGGTGGAGTGGGTGGGTTAAGGAACTGGTTCTGGCCATAACTCTTTGCTTTGGTCCTCTTAGCCAAGCGTCTCTCCCGGATGCGAGAATCTATTAACATGACATAGTCAATGTACTCGTCCAGCTCGCTGGGTACATCTCGAGCTGCTATCTCGTCCTTAATCTGTTCAGCGAGACCCTGAGTAAAAGCAGCAAGTAAGGCCTCATCGTTCCAGCCTACCTCTGCTGCCAAGGTCCGGAATTCGATAGCGTATTCGCCCAGAGTGCGTTCGCCCTGCTGAATCTCCATCAGCCTTTTGGCAGCAAAGGCAGACCTACCAGGAACCTCAAACACACGTCTGAACTTCACCACAAATTCTCTAAAGTTCAGTGTGCAGGGTCTGGCACTCTCCCATATCGGATTTGCCCATGCCAAAGCTTTACCCGTCAACAGAGATATCATAAAGCCGACCTTGCTACGGTCGTTAGGAAATGCCTGGGGTGCCAATTCCAAAAATATCTCCAACTGGTTAATAAAACCTCTGCATAAGGAGGGTTCGCCATCATATCTTAGGGGTAACGGTACCGCTGCCGTTAACCCTCTTGTGTTAGTACAGAGAGATACAGAGGGATTCTCCGGTGTCAAGACTGGGGGGACCACCGGATTAGGACCAGACTTGTCCAAATGTACTGTACGTTCAAGTAACGTTTGTAGAGCCAGTGCCAATTGGTCCAGGTGCTGCTCCTGGACATCCATTCTCCAGTGGATGTTCAGAGGATTACTTTCACCCTTACCGTCTGAGGTCATGGCCCTTTCGTACTGTTACGGTTTTTAGGACTCTCAGACCAATAAGTGAAAATAAAACACACTTTATTAAAGTGAATAATGCACAAATACCCCCTCTAGAGGCGGTAGGTAATACACAGATAAAGTAAACTGAGATAATACAAGGGAAGTAGCATAATGGACATAAATGCAAATCAGTATGCACTAGGATGATATTGACCCCTAAGGGGTTAAAGTCCAAATAACAGTCAGTCTCAGATGTGGAGGTTTGACACGCCCTGGATGTTAAATAGGCTGTGCTGTACTGACGATGTTCATCAGGTGCTGAGGAACGAGCTGCCTTGCCAAGGTGGTAGATAATAAGCAGAATGGGTAACAACTTAGCCCCCACGGGCGTAGCTACAGGAACTGCTTTCGTATGTGCAAGTGCGAATAGCCCCTTCGGGCGTAACGGAAACCGGCCTGCAATGCAAGAGCTTGTAACCTCCTCAGGTGTAATCGAATGCAGTAATACTAGAGCCAGAGCCACTAGCCCCCTCGGGCGTAGTACCGGATAAGCCAACACTGAAGCCTTTCTGCCAACACTCTGTGTCAACGATCTCGTCGGTAACCAACACCGGAGAGCCTTAAACGTCCAAACGGCCCAAACTATGTGAACACTCTGCAACGTTAGACTAGAGTTGCCGACGGAGAGCGGCCAACTCAGCAGCAGTATCACTTGCAACGAGGCTCGTACAGGAGATAGAGAGAGTGAATTTGAGGCAGCACTGCAAGAGTTAAAATGCACGTTTACTCGAGGCTTCAGCGCTACTGCAAGGCTCTGTAACGTTACTCGAGGCTTCAACGCTACAATCAGGCTCTGCAAGGAGAGGAAGGCCCACAGAATACACACAGCTCTGCACTAGAACGAGGCACAGCACTATCGAAGGAATCACCAGGCAAGGCAGTGGCACAGACGTGGGCAGCAGGAACTGGAAAATGTCACGGCAGCGACAACTGGAACGCAGGTCACTGGAACAAGCTGGAAGTCGATCTTCGGAGCAGGAAGTCAACCGGGCCGGGTCATACACAGGCAGGAACATCAAACTAGCCGAGTCAGGATCCAAGGGTGGTTTTAGACGAGCCGGGTCATACACAGGCAGGAACACTGGAGAATGGTCAGGGCAAGCCGAATCGGTACACAGGAACTCAGAATACAGGAACACAGCAATAGCACTACTGGCTCAGGAACACCACGAAAGGGCAACTGACATCAGAGATAGCCAGGTATAAAAAGGTCATCAGGAGGCGGGTCAAACTCAGTCAGCAAATCAGTGACATCCACAACTGAGAGTGACAGGAATCACAGGCACTGTGATACCGGGCTACCAGGGGGTGCGGTAGCCTGGGTAGCAATAATCTCCTCCCCCAGTGGTGAAGTGATGCTAGTACGCAAGGTGGCCAAAATGCGATCTGGCTGAATAATGGGTACTGGAGCTTCATCAACCTCAGTTTCAGGACCAAATTGCCTGGACAGAGCATCTGCCCTAATATTCTTGGAACCAGGCAGGTAGGATACAATGAAATTAAAACGGGACAGGAACAGGGCCCATCTGGCCTGCCGAGAGGGCAATCTCTTTGCCTCAGAAAGGTATATTAAATTTTTATGGTCAGATAAAATCAATACCGGAGTTCTAGTACCCTCAAGCAGGTGTCACCATTCTTTAAGGGCTAGAATAATTACCAACAGCTCTCTGTCCCCAATCTCGTAATGGCTCTGGGCGCTGGATAACTTCTTAGAGAAAAACCCACATGGCCTTAGTCCACTCCCAGGGTCCAGACATTGTGACAACACTGCCCCTACCCCAGTTTCAGAGGCATCGACCTCTAAAGTGAATGGAAGGGAAGGGTTAGGGTGGGACAGTACAGGAGCAGAAGCAAATGTGGATATCAGCGACTCGAAGACAAGTTCAGCTGTCTGAGACATACAAATTAACCCAGGCGATCCCTTACTAGTTGTGATCAATCACAAATGTCCTTTAGGGGATATTTATAATCCCGTTGCGTGTGAAGACGTTCTTTCTTCCCAGGTTACACAATATATGTAAATAAAGAAAGAAAAGTCCGATCAGGATCTCAGTATTCAAATCACAAAGAAATCCAATAGTAACCACTTACATTTCAGTTATTCTTACTCCACATCGGTTGTCTCCTTTAAACAGATATCTCAGCAAACTCCCGTTGTCAATAAGGTTAACACACGATCATATCCTCCGCACCACTCCGATCATAAAAGGTATAAATACACAGAATCCGGTCAATACAATGTTAATTCAATTACTCAAAGACACAATGTATCCACTCACTTGTTAAATGTTCATTCTCCAGCGTGGATCCTCTCCAGAAGATTACAGTCATCAAGACCTTTCCATAGCTCCGTTGAATCTTATAAAGTAATCCAATAAGAAAAATTGTGATATCCACTGGGTATATTTAAAATTATCTTTATTCAAATATAAAATCAAATAACAAGGATATCTATGTATCCACTAGTATCTATTCCCAATTCAAACAGACTGATAGTATTGGATTGTCCTGAAGTGACCCGCACTATCATACACTCTGTTACCACGTGTCTCTTATTAACTCAAAACTAAAGATTCACGGGTTTCTTATTGTCCGTCTGTCACTGGGGTAGACACTTATACAATACACCCTACGCGTTTTGTGCAAAGGCACTTCTTCAGGGGCAATCATAAGTTTATCCCAACAAACATCTATTGAAAGATAAATACCCTAACGTCAATGTATCTGGACACATTGTTCAAATCAATTAAAACTTTATCAACCCAATTAAATCACATATCACAATTCTTCCAGTTAACCCCTCGGAGCTACCATGTATCCTTACAAGGTTATTAATGAATTTTGAAATTATTAAAACTTTTAAAACCATCATAAGTCCTACCAAATATCCTTATTTTAAAAAACAATTTAAATCTATATTATATTTAAACCCCTCGGGGTTAGAGTTTTAAGTTGATGGATCCATTCGGTTACTTTTTTTGATACCTTCACTACAATATCTTCACCTCGCCAGATTTTCATAACCTGATCTATAGCAACAAATTTCAATAAAGAGGGATCCTTATTATGCTTCTTTGTAAAATGATCCGGCACACTATGTGTTGTCAGACCCTTCTTTATATTCTTATATGTTCCGCTATACGTATATGCACACTCCTAGTAGTGCAACCCACATATTGGAGGCCACATGGGCACTCCAGTAGGTACACTATATTGTTACTGTTGCACATAATAAGTTTCTTAATATCATATACAGTATTTGTCTGCTTTCCAGTGAAATGTTGTATATTTCGAGATTCACTTTTACATTTTTTACAAGCCATACACCTATTACATCTAAAGAAGCCCTGCAGATCTTTTCTAAAATAAGATGACTTAGATTGTTTATAATTAATAAAACTAGGCACCAAATACTCCTTTAAATTTCTTGCTCTCTTGTAAATTATTGTTTTTTCTGGCAGTATTATTTTCAATTCTGGATCTTTGAGGAGGACGGGCCAATATTTTTTAAAAAATCCTCTCAACACATTTACTATCATTACTATATCTCGTTATGAACTTAGGATAATCTTTTCCAAATTCATTTCTTTTACATATATTATTTATTTGCACCTGAGTTCTCTCACTTAAAACTGTGGTCTTAGCATGTTGTAAGTTTTCAGCATTATATCCTTTACTTATAAATATTTTTTCCATCTCTTCAATTTGTGCCCTACATAGTGTGTCAGATCATTTTGGAAAGAAGCATAATAAGGATCCCTCTTTATTGAAATTTGTTGCTATAGATCAGGTTATGAAAAACTGGCGAGGTGAAGATATTGTAGTGAAAGTATCAAAAAAAGAAACCGAATGGATCCATCAACTTAAAACTCTAACCCCGAAGGGGTTAAATATGAGTATAGATTTAAATAGTTTTTTTAAAATAAGGATATTTTGTAGGACTTATGATGGTTTTGAAAGTTTTAATAATTTCAAAATTCATTAATAACAATGTAAGGATACATGGTAGCTCTGAAGGGGTTAACTGGAAGAATTGTGATATGTGATTTAATTGGGTTGATAATGTTTTAATTGATTTGAACAATGCGTCCAGATACGTTGATATTAGGGCATTTATCTTTAAATAGATGTTTGTTGGGATAAACTTATGATTGCCCCTGAAGAAGTGCCTTTGCACAAAACGCGTAGGGTGTATTGTATAAGTGTCTACCCCAGTGACAGACGGACAATAAGAAACCCGTGAATCTTTAGTTTTGAGTTAATAAGAGACACGCGGGTCACTTCAGGACACTGCAATACTATCGGTCCGTTTGAATTGGGAATAGATACTAGTGGATACGTAGATATCCTTGTTATTTTATTTTATATTTGAATAAAGATAATTTTAAATATACCCAGTGGATATCACAATTTTTCTGATTGGATTACTTTATAAGATTCAACGGAGCTATGGAAAGGTCTTGATGACTGTAATCTTCAGGAGAGGATCCATGCTGGAGAATGGACATTTAACAAGTGAGTGGATACATTGTGTCTTTGAGTAATTGAATTAACATTGTATTGACCGGATCTTGTATATTTATACCTTTTATGATCGGAGTGGTGCGGAGGATATGATCATGTGTTAACCTTATTGACAACGGGAGTTTGCTGAGATATCTGTTTAAAGGAGACAACCAATGTGGAATAAGAATAACTGAAATGTAAGTGGTTACTACTGGATTTCTTTGTGATTTGAATACTGAGATCCTGATCGGACTTTTCTTTGTTTATTTACATATATCGTGTAACCTAGGAAGAAAGAACGTCTTCACACGCAACGGGAATATTATATATCCCCTAAAGGACATTCGTGATTGATCACAACTAGTAAGGGATTGCCTGGGTTAATTTGTATGTTTATGAGAATCTATTTTGAGTAAGGTAGAAATTTGGGCTGAACCCGGTAACTAGCTGTTTTGATTCCATTTGCAGAATATAGAGATACAGCTCCGTTTCTCCATTGTATATTATATTTCAGCTGTCTGAGACCACTGGGAGGGGTTAGCACCCTTTTGTGTGAGATCAGACAATGGCTTTACAATGGTGGAAAAATTCCAAATGAATTTCCTATAATAGTTGGCAAAGCCAAGAAAACGTTGGATAGCCTTGAGACCCTTAGGATGTGGCCACTGCAGGACCGCTGCTAGCTTCTCCTTGTCCATTGCAATGCCATCTTTGGATATCACGAAACCTAGGAAAGGGACCATAGGCTTGTGAAATTCGCACTTCTCGATTTTACAGTAAATTTTGTTTTCACAGAGTCTAAGCAGAACTGTGGACACATCCTTGATGTGTTGCGACAGATTGGATGAGTGTATGAGAATATCATAGAGATAAACCACAACGCACGACTGGAGCAAGTCACAGAGAATGTCATTAATAAACTCCTGGAACACTGCAGGAACATTACACAGCCCAAATGGCATTACCAGGTATTCATAGTGTCCAGATCTAGTATTGAATGCCATTTTCCACTCATCACCGGATCTTATCCTAATCAGGTTATAAGCTGCACGTAAGTCCAATTTGGTGAAAATGGAGGAGCCCTTTAGCCTGTCAAACAGTTCTGTGATGAGTGGTATCGGGTATGCGTTTTTGGCCATGAGTTTATTCAGGCCTCGATAATCAATACAGGGTCATAACTCGCCATTTTCTTTTTGACAAAGAAGAAACCAGCCCCCGTGGGCGAGGATGACTTTCTGATAATTCCCCTCTCAAGGGCACCTGAAATGTATTCCTCCATGGCCCTATTCTCCTTGCAGGACAACGGATAAGTCCGACCATGAGGAGGAACGGCGCCAGGAGGCAGATCAATAGCGCAATCGTAGGTCCTATGAACTGGCAAAGCGCTAGCCTCCCCCTTGAAAAACATGTCACTGAATTGATGGTATTCAGCTGGCACAGAGGGGGAGGTACACAGACTCTTGATAGGGCGAGAAATGCAATGCTTATTACAGTATTCAGACCAGGCCATGATTTCACAATTTCGCCAATTGAACCTAGGATTTTTCCCACCACTCTTTTGTGGGAAAATATGGTTTAAATAAAATGTTTTCTCCCATTGCCCAATTTTTTTCCAATTTTTTTCAATGGCTACCAACTTTTTGTCACTTTATTTACATGTTTTTAGCCTTTTCGCTACAAAAACATGTTTTCAGGAAGTGAAACACAATACAAACAGCTAGAGTGGGAAAGGGAGGGTGCTAGATGGTGCTAGACTGCTGTAATTGGATTTATTTAGCAAAATTGAGGCAGCTACGTAAGAGATGGCAAGTGTGACAGTAGGGGATCCTCTGTCACATTTCTCTTCACCTTCAGCCAGTGAGCCATCTGTAATAGAGCAGCAGCAGCATGGAGGGGCGGGTGGTGGTGATGATGATAGTGGAGAAATTAGGGTGGAAAAGACATTAAATGCCCTTTTTTTCTATAATTGGATTTTTATTGAAAATAGCAGTATACTGCAGTACAATAATAAAAAAACAATAAGGATCTTTGTAAAAGAAACAAGAGAAGTGAACATTACAGAATTATGGTCAATAACATGTTCCCCAAGGGGGTTGTGGTCCTACAATTCTCAACAATGCTAAGCCACACTGCTACTAGAAATTTCTATAGAGTAGAACAAGAAAAATGGGTTAGGGGAAAATAATGGGAGGGGATAGGAAGAAGGCTAGTTATGTGGGTGAAGTAGGAAGAGGAGGAGAGAAAAGGCTAGAAGGTGAAAGGAAAGGCAAGGAAAGGGCACCAGGATTGTCTTCTCACCCCCTACACATGCATGAGAGTCACATTGTGGAAACAGTGGCATTCCACCAGTCAATAAAGGGAGGTGTAACAATTGGGATCTAACCAACACCGAACCCTGGCCATTCTTGTAGACCTCATGTGGTCCCCTACTCTTGAGTGCCATTCCTTCTGGGTTGGAGGTACTCTATCTCTCCAGAGTGTCGGGATCAGTGACTTAGCCAAATTAAGGATTGTCATGAGAAGTGTGTTTTGAGTACGAGAAAGGGTAGATAGTCACAGATACAGGAGAATGGGCAGAGGGATGCAGGGCAAAGAGATCATTAGAGCCTTTTCAATGTACGAAAGACAGCTTGACCAATAAGGACGCAACAAGGTAATGCCCACCAAAGGTGAAAATAAGTAGCATGGTCCTGGGAGAATCTCCAACAGAGGGGACTAAAGGAGGGAAAAATTGTGTGTAAGCGCATCAATGTGTAATACCACCTGCAGAGCAGTTTATAATTAAATTCCAGCATCTGGATGGAAATTGATGAAGATGGCATCCATTTCCATATCTCTCTCCAATCCTTGCATGAGATGCCTGTCCCTAACTCGCTCCCCCAAGTCCTAGTGTAAATTAAGCAAGCATGTAGATGAGATGTGTAAGATCAAGTGGTATATCTTACCCAGGAAACATTTAGTGGGACCATAATAAGAGCATAATGATTCAAACTGGGTCAAAGAACACAAAGCTTCCACTCGTATACTTGGCTGTAACAAGAAATGTTTAATTCTGAGAAATCTCCACAATTCGCTATTAGGTAAAGTTAAAATGTTCTTGAATGAGCAGAAATTGAAGTAGCTCATTACCTGAGAAGAAGTCTTCAAGCGACAGCGTTGGATGGGCAGACCAGAGTGGAAAGGATGACTGGGGTAGAGTAAATGGTGTAGCTGTAAATGGTCTCAAGTAGAATAAATGCAAGTGGGTGAGTTTAATGGCCTTTTTAGCAGTTTGCTGCTGCTGTAATTCCTGCTGCTGCTGAGTTCCAAGGGCAGCAGGATACAAGGGGCAGTGCAGTGTGCCACAGACCACCATGGACACAGTGAGAATGGGGTCCAGTGATGCGGGACTAGGACAGGTTGCACTTGCTAGCAGCAATTCTCCTGGCCCTAGTTGCATTGCGGATTTTGAGGCAGTAGCAGCAAGAGCAACAACATTTTCTTCTGCCCCAGCCAGTGAAGATGAATGTGGGGGAGAAGAAGAAAGAAGCCATTCTTCTCCACCTTTCCCCTTCCCTCCTGAAGTCCAGGGTGTGGGACTATTTTTCTCTTGGGGCAGGCACATTGTAGTCATCAACAATGGCACTGTGCACAGTTTGTCTATGAAAAGGGGAAAGGAAGGAATGCACCTTGGCACAGCTGCCCTGATAACACACATGAAACACAGGTACCATGACATTTATGTGAAACATGTTAAAGCCAAACCCCCACCAAAGAAATCTGGCACTACTGCTGCTGTACCCCTGACTCTCCCCAAAGGCAACAGTAGGGCATATATTTTTTTTTTCCTCAGGGATAATAGCAATGAGACACAGGAGGTAGGGCATTACAAATGATAATAATAAAATGTATAAAACCCACCCACATACACACATACAGGCATATCTTGCCTATTAACCCTTTGGGTACCAGAGGGGTAGGAAACTCAAAGGTACTCAAAGGGTTAATTGTGGAATAAAAGACAGATTTGTCCACTACATGGAAGCCCATGAGGTGGATGTGGATGGGGTTAGTATGTCCCATATATGCAATATATGTGACATACTAAGGGGGGGATGTGGAAGGGGGCATTGTGTAGTGCTTGGTGTACTAGTTTTATTGATTGTAACCCTTTGAATGCCACAGGGGTGAGCAGTGCACATCCCTATGGCATTCAAAGCTGTCCATGGTGCTGAAAGCCATCTCTGTGTTCCCCTAGTGGCTGGGTAGGGAAAAGCACAGAGAATGCTGTTCAGAACTGGCGACGGTGGTTTTTTTACTCTGTGTGGTGTGCTGTTCTCCAAAAAAAATAGGCGTTAGCTTTCTGGAGAGAAATGTTGCAATTTAACGTGAGTTAAATTTTGAATAGCTTTTGGCGTTGCTTGTACATTATCCTCTATGGGTGAGATCTTGCTGTTCTAGCAACGGGCGAAGTGTGTTTCAGAACTGGCATTGCTTGTTACTAGTGGAACATTTACATTGCTCAGTTGACGTTAAAACCAGCGTCGCCAGTTTTTTCTGGTGACGCCAACATTTGGATCGAGCCCTAAGTCTTAGTCTTAGCAGCTCAGGAACAATGCTGGATAGTGTAGCTTGGAATCGGTGATGGCTACCAGATCTCTCTGCTGCAGCCAAAGCCAGAAAAAAATGCTGGCTGTGACGCCAGATGTCTGATCCCAGTTGCGGTGGGGCCCTGACCTCAATGGAGAATCTTGTAAACTGGAAAGGAACTCAGACCACTAGCAGGAGTCATTATGCAGAAATGGTAAACGCACAAGAACCAAGAATAATAAAAATAACTGGGAACAATGAAACTCCACTGAATGACAATGATCTACCGCCTTATGAGCATGACTGTAAGAGTGTGGTGCACAGGGAATATGACCTGGATATAGTTAGGCAGCTAGTCCAGCCACTAGACTGCTAGCAACACATAGGAGAAAATCACCAAGAAAATAGGGAAACATAGCTTGCAAAAACATTTGCAGTAGGAGAGGTCAGACCAGGACAAACCAAGGTCTGAAAAAGGAATCTGTTGGAAATACCCAGCAGAGTAAGACCGCTAGCCTTTACCGGAAGGCAGATAGCAGCCCTACAAAAGATACTTGATCAACTGAAAATACACAAAGCCCGAAGGCTTGGGTACCCACCAGTACTCACCATTACATAGGTACAGGGATCTAAGGTACAGGCCATAGACCCACTGGTGTGAGACCACTCAACAAGTGTCAGCAAGGAAGATGGCTGGCAAGCCACACAATCTGGATGCTCTGAAGTACCAGGACAGCCCTACCATGCAGCACCAGGAAGGAACAAATAGTGGCTAAGCCTAGCTGACCTAGGGCTGTACTAGAACATCCAACTGGTTTTGGACTCTTCTGATTAAGACCACAATGTGTGGTCTAGTGAGGGCAATCGCCCAGAGGAAATATGTCAGAAGAAGTGGCAAAGTAAGGAAGGACCGCAATATGGCTAAAGGACTACCGGAGTGAGACCACAACAATTGGTCTCAATGGCACACTAGCCCAGAGGAGGGACCACCAAATACAATGGCCGGTAGGCCAAGTGGAGTGAGACAACAATTAGGAATGGCAATAAGGCAACAGACCAGATGAAGGACCACATGGTAGAATAGCCAGACAGCCGAGCAGACAAGCAGTCACAGTGGGGCAGCAGCACAGAGGAGGATAGCACAGAAATATGGCCAATATGCCTAGCGGAGCACGTGCTCTCACCAGCGGTACCATAGAGGGCACTAGGCATGGTGGAAACCATGCTTGCAATGGAGTAAGGGTAACCATACACAGAAAAATAAAACAGCATAAAGATATAAAATCATGAAGAGTAGGGAACGTCAGACATTGTATATATATATATATATATATTGTACATTTAATATTGTAGACATTAAAAAAAGATTAACATCAATGTAAGTCTTATCTCTCAAACCTTTATGGTTTGAGAGATATAACTTGCTAAAGCTACCTTTTCCTGGCTGTTTTACTCAAGTCTGCCATCTAGCTGACAGCTGCAGATTCCAGTAATTTGACCAGACAGAGGCTCTTCAGAAGAGCTGAAATAAATACTTCACTGGAACGGTCTACAAAGTGTGCTTGCAAGCCAAGCACACTTTGTAGACCATTCCAAGTTAATTATTTATCTCTAGATATCATTGTATCGGCACTTCTAAATAGCCACATCTGGTCAAGCTACCATAATCTGCTTCTGACAGCTTTACAGCTTGTCAAGCATAAAGGGGAGGGACCAGAGAACTTTATTTTCCTATATCTCTCAAACCATAATGGTTTGAGAGATACGAATAAGTGCTAGTACTCTGTTTTAATTGTATGTACCATATAGTTAATACTTTTTTCTGACATTACTATCCCTTTAATGTAATGTTCTTATTGATGTTGCCCCTTCACTATGCTTTCTAGCAAATTTTTGTCCCCAGCTTTCTCCCTCTCATCCTCCACTTGATCTATAAGCATAATATTGCATTCCATGGCAGAATCAGATTCCTCAGAGAGATGCTGCTGATCATCATGACTTCTAGATCATGCTTTAGAAGAAATTCTGAAATTTTGTGTTTTAAAGTGGTAGTGCAGCAAAGTGGCAAGAATATATACCTCATTGCTTGTAATGGAAACTATACAAGGATCTTGCTGAAAGCAAACTAAAGTGTCCTTGTCCAGCTGGTGTATGTCTCTGTTGCCATTATGGTAAGATTCTTCAAGCCATGCTCCTCAGTTATTTCTGCAATAAATATATCAGTGAAAGAATTTTGCTAATTCTTACTGTTAAGCAACAAACCAGCATGGTTGCTTGCCTCCTCAAAAGGGATCAGCAGCTCACATACATCACAGCTCAGTTTCCATTGCTCAGGTGGCAAAAAGGCATCCTCCAAAGCATTCCAGTTTTGTTATGTGTACTAGCTAATGTCCTTATTCTGCTTGTACAAATGCTCTAACATGTATAGTGTAGAATTCTACTGGGAGGGACCTCCATTTTCAGTGGGTGATGGGGCAGGTTGTTTTACTCTTGTATGGAATATTCTGTACTGCACTGAAGGAGCAGCTAAAATGGGCACGGATTTTGATAGTGGTATTTAGCATCTCTCTTAGGATTTCAGATTCTGACAACAATCTGGTCACAACTAAATGTAGCACATGGGCAAAGCAGAATACATACACCATGTCACCTATTTTCAATGCAGTTATTATGTTGGAACCATAATCATCAGACACAAAGCCAGCTTTCAAGGAACAGGGTCTCTCAAAACTCTGCATGATGGCTTGCCGGTGGCATGGGCTGTCTTTTTTGCTGCCTTTTAATCACACTGTCAAATCAGAGGCAATATTACTGGCTGTCACCTGAGGCTGTAAGGTAGTAGAGTTGCTCAATGGTGATGGGAGAGAAACTCTGTGAGCAGTCAGTCATATAATCTCTGCTCTGCCCACTTGCCCACATATCTGTTGCCAGGTGGATTGTCTTGCTGTAAGAACTATCCAGCCCTTTGCCTACCACACTAACCACCTGCTTGGACAATTTGTTAGAGCTGTCCTGGGAAAATAACTGCAGCTTTGGAGATGCCAGTAAGGATCTCTCTAAATGCTTGGTTTTCAAAAAAAGCAGCATATCCACTGCCAACATCTTTGCAACATATATTTTGTGAGGTTTTTGATTCCTTCCCAAGAACTCCATAAATGTGTGTGTTGCACTTGGCAGTACTTGACAGAAGAACCCTGTAACCTGATTGCTTTAACAACACAACTACAGGATGTGATAGATGTGGAGGAGGCATGTGTGGGCAGTCTGACATCTCCTACAGCATACTCTGTGTCCTACTTCTCTTCAGCAGGAGCTATAGGTACTATTTCTAATGAATGAACTCTTGGCACACTCTCTGACACATCAAAATCACTATGTATAAATAGAAATAAAGTAGTGCTAGACTGGAATACATTGAAACGCTTTAACTGTGATGTAACTAAGTAGAATTAAGATATAACAAATACCAAATGGAATGAAAATATAGAGCAACCTATTAAAACACCATGAGGTGAACTTGTAGTGAATGACATAACTGTGGCTTTATGAACTGAAAATGATAACAAATTGTGAGAAAGTGACAAAATCGGAAAACACATGAGCACTGCAATATGTTATGAATATAAGAAATATGAAAGAATATAGTAAAAAATTTAAATAAATGACTATTATGGTGACTGATATCCATACCAATCTAGACTGAAAACAGTTTGCAATAAATGTTCTTATTATGGAGTAATTCTACAAATTCCATATATGAGTAAATGACAAGTAGTACATACAGTCTCATATTGGTTAATTGAATGATAATGAAATGTAAAAGTCACAGATGACAAATGATGATGGATGAAAGTTTTCAGTCTGACATGAAATGATCTGTTGATAGATGGATCAGAAGTGCTGGATACAATTAATCGAAGCATTAACATTATAGGCACATCTGCGTATAATAGTTATTTATTTATTTTTTTTAATTATATTTTTTCATATTTCCCATGTTCATAACATATTAATTTGGATTTTCTCCCACACAATATTTGAGTGCCCATTGGTTTTCTGGTTTACTTTTCTTGATGTTCTGTGCTGTTGTCTTTGGCCTGAAGTCCACTCTGACAATTGTATACAGAAAAGAAAAATAAATGTAAGCGCATAATTTATTAAAATATAACATATGCAAATATATTAAGAATAAAAATACAAGGAGACTCCTACTACTGAATAATATTAGTACGCTAAAATGTGGAGAGCGGGTACACTCTAAAAACTGGACTAGAGATGTGTAAAATACAAAAAATATACAAATAACAACTTAATAGTTAAGCAGAAATGGAAAAAAAACAGGACAAAGCTATTGTCTACTAAGGAGAAGCACAAAGATTACAAATATAATATGCATTATATTCCAAAGACAGGAAGAAGCATAAACAAAGCCAGAACAGTGATGTCCTTAAAAGTGTGAAGAAAAGGATTAAGTGGGAATACAAATATGTTGGTGAGATGAGTGGGTACAAGAATGTTTATAGCCATGGATGAATGAAAGTGGGGTGATAGAGTTGGAGTAAGAGGCTTGGGAAACCTGACTATTCAATTTTCCTATGATAGAACTGCTTACTAGATCATTTCTGGGTCAGAGCGTACGGTACATGTATTTTGCTAGCCAGATGATCACAAATATAGCAGCCCATCACAATAATGTAATTCATCCTTGTTAAGTAACACATCACAATGGTATACAATATAACTCACCCAATCTACTCACCACATAGTTTCTTGTTTAAATACACAGTACAGGAAAAAAACTAGATCTTTGATGTTTTCCTCTGGGTTAGTCCACTCAAATCAATTCTGGTCTGCCTTTTGGACAAAAAGCACTTGAATAGTCCTGGTTGTTCTCCCAATGTTACTGTTCTGCAATCAATGCTTTTCAAGGTAACAATTCCTCCTTCATCAGGATACTTGGAAACGGAGAATGCCAGAAATGTTTCTTTAGCCACTTAGAGATGGTTATTGATGTGCACTTACTGTATCATCCCACCTCACTAGCAACAAAGCCAGTGTACAAGATGCAAATATTAAGCAATACAATATATATAATAAACATTATTAAATGTGTGCCCCATAATAATGTATTTTAGGGTCAGAATGGCAAAATCCCATTCGCTGCCACACCATCACACACACAGCCCGTCTAAGGGGTCTTGTCGTTTGTGCTAGTTTTACATTTTCACAAACCAAAGGCTGAGGGGGAAAAGAAACAGGATTAGATCCCATCTAGTTCGATGGGAAATTGGCTGCCTCACTATACCTGTTTGGGATGATTGTGTGGGATCTGGATACTTGCCATCCCTCATGCAGGTACAGAAACCATCTTTGCACAACATGCCAGAATGGCATCATGTCGATGGGTCCTAAAGTGACCTGATTGATTGTTAATTAATTGTGGGACAGGATTCGGGAGTACTCTCAACCCACCACAGGCCCCCTTTGTGCAGTGAGGCAGAAGAAACCTCCTAACACCGGTACTCCCTTTGGAGATGGAGACCGAGGCTGAGAGGAAAAAGGGGCACTGTAAGGGGTGTCAGTGTGTCCCACAGCATAGTAATTGATAGAAGCATGTGGAAACACGTCACGGTAATCCCTGGAATCATATTTAAAATGTTTGAAAAGTGAAAAAGATAGAAATTCCACTGCTGTGCAATGCGGTGCAGTCCTGTCTACATCATGTTGGTCAATGACCCTAATACATCTATGGGACGTGCTATATACGGGGAAAAAATTTGAGAATCAGGCAGCAGTGGTTAACATTGCATGAAAAAGTTGTTAACACATATGAAATTGTATAAACCATAGGGCCCCTACACTAGACCAAGAAGATACTCATATAGGTGGTATTGTATAATATTCATCCCATATGTCAACAAGAAGAGTTGTGACAAAACCTCTATTTTTTACAATATAACTTCTATTTAGAGACTCTCTCTTATAAGTGTACATGGTAGTAGTGCCAATACTTAAGTAGGGCCTGGCATATACCTTGGTTGGACTTGATCTGGGCTTATGTAGGGTATGATCCACCATGCCTAATGAATTTAATGTTTATTCCCCCTGGTAAAGCATTATGATCCTTCTATGGGTTTATGGGAGGAAGCACAAAAACCTTATTAAGAACGTTGTGGTCACCCAGAGAGTGAATTCTGCACTTGAAGAAAATGTATAAATTGTGTTGTAATTTGTGTTAAAGTAAAATTGGTACTTTTTGAATTTGGAAGTGATATATTGGTTCTTGAAGGTCAATCGTTAGGCCATTCTTTGTAGTTTAAGAGTGATCCTATTCGTGTAGACATATGGAACCACAGTCAAGTTACTGCTGAGGGTTAATATTGATTCTCAGGCACCACAGATCCAGTTCTTCATTTAGGCCTACTGGTTCTAAGGTGTGTGCCTTGAATATCCAGAAGCTTTTCTGTTTGGCAAGTATCAGGAATCTGTTCCCCCCTCTTTCTGTGGATGCAATATGCTTGATATCCATAACCATGAGGTCATTGATGTCTCAAAAGGCTGGGCACCCATTAGAAAGTCTAGATACTGAATGCTTCCTGATATTCTTGATGATATTGTTTTGGTTCTCCATGAATCTTCTCTTCAGTATTCTGGTGGTCTGTCCTATATATTGTTGTCCACATCTACATTGCAACAGGTCTCCATGTATTCTGTATTACAATTAAAGAACTGTTTGATAGGGAAGGTTTTGACAGTCAAATGTGAAGTGAAAGATAATGTTTATTTTTCATGTGTCCACAAGTGGTGCAGTGAGACTGTCCACATTTGTAATTAGCCAGAATAGGTGTCCCATCCAGTCCACTCCTTATGATTGCTCCAAATTTGCTCCTATTGATAGATGACGGAGCCAGTCTACTTCTAAGGTCAGGTGCCTTCTGGTACACAAATCAGAGTTCTGATGGTATAATACTATTCAAAACCTTCTCACCCTTTACAACCTAACAATTTTTTCTTATAATGTGTCCGATTTTATTGGATGAGACAGTATATGGAGTGGTAAATGGGATTACAAGTTTGTTGGTTCTCTTTTTTTCTGCCTATTTATTGTAGTATTCTCAAAGCCTCTTTCTTTTTTCTTTAAGAGTTCTTCTCTGGGTATTTTCTTTGGTCTCTCCAATGCCTCCCGGACGTTAGATGCATTGTACCCTTTTTCCAGGAACCTGTCCTTAAAGGGATAGTAAAGTCTATTTTTATGAAAATCTAATATTGTAGCTAATACAACAAAAAAAATAACCAATATAAGTCCTATCTCTCAAACCTTTATGGTTTGAGAGATATAGGAAGATAAAGTTTTCCCCTCCCTCCCTTTTCACTGACATGCAGAGCTGAATGTGCAAACCAGGCACATTTTGTAGACCATTCCAATTAAGTATTTCTTTGTAGATCGTGCTATTCCAGCTCTGCTGAAGAGCCTCCATCTGGTCCTGGGACCAGGATATTCTGCTGTAAGCTACAGCGATAACATCCATGAAAGGGGAGGGGGGAACAATATCTTTCTGTATCTCTCAAAACATAAATGTTTGAGAGATGGGACTTATATAGGTTATTTTTTTTTAGATTTTTTTTTAGATTTTCATTAAAAACAACTTTTACTATCTCTTTAAGTACATCAGCCTGTTACATAAAGTTGGATTAATTGGAACAATTTCTTTTAATCTGTATAAATTACCTGTAAGGTATGTTAGAGAGCCATTTGTTGTGATCTCTACTTGTCGCTTCTATATAGCCATTAACATTGACCGATACATGGTGTGTCCTGTTTTCTTTTAATCCATTAGGAGTACCTCCAGTACTTTGAGTGCGAGTGAAGACCAAGGTCATTACTGTTGATAGACTGGATTCATTCTTCCAACTTTATTAATCCTTCCATCCAGATCGGGCACATATAATCTATGAAGCGTGCATACCCCAGACTTTGTTTTCCTCCCTCACCCACATAAATAAGTTTGTGTAGCTCGGCTGAAGTTCATCCCATAGGTGTACCCTTATGTGGCAGTAATGGGTGTAGTCCAATATAAAATGATTAACAATACATCAGACAGGACTCAAAGCAGTAGATACAATCTTGAGGAGAGATACCAACCTACCACCTGGGCAAATTGATTTCATCCTGGAGAGTATAATGTTCTTCACAACAAATGGTTCTTTAATGTAAATTACAAGCAATTTCTACAGATCTGAAGAATCTGTTACAATGAATATGATTTTTTGAAAGAGTGATAAGGTTTTGAGTAGTATTATTCCATCAAAACTCTGATTTGTGTACAAGAAGGCACCTGACCTTAGAAGTAGGAGTAATCATAAGGGGTGGACTGGACAGGACACCTATTCTGGGTAAATACAAATGCGGACGGTCTCATTGCACCACTTTTGGACAAATGAAAAATAAAACATTATTTTTCACTTCACATTTCACTGGCGAAACCTTTCCTTATCAAACAGTTCATTAATTGTAATACAGAATATGTGGTATACCTATTACAATTCAGATGAAGACGACAATATATATTATGGACCACCAGAATACTGAACAGAAGATTCATGATACACCAAAACAAAATAATAAAGAATAACAGGAAGCATTCAGTTTATAGACATTGTAATGGATGTCCAGCCTTTCGAGACATCAAGGACCTCATAGTTACAGGTATCAAGCATATTGCTTCTACAGTAAGATGGGGGGATAGATTCCAGACTCTTGCCAAACAGGAGAGCTTCTGTATATTAAAGGCACACGCCATAAAACCAGAAGGCCTAAATGAAGAACTGGACCTGTGGTGCTTGTGGATCACTATTAACCCTCAGCAGTAACTTGACTACAGTTCACACAGGTATAGGAACACTTCCTAACCTACAAAGAATGGCCTAACGTTGGACCTTCAAAAATGAATATATCCCTACCAAATCCACAAAGTACTAATTTTACAGTAACCTTTTTACAACATGATTTATGCCATTTACTTAAAGTGTAGAATTCACCCTCTGGGGGACCACAAAGTTTTTAATAAGGTTTTTGTGCTTCATCCCATACATCTGGATCATTAAGCTTTGCCAAGGAGATAAACACATTAAATTCACTAAGCATGGTAGACCATACCCTCCATAAGCCTAGATCAAGTCCAGCCAAGGAATATAAAAGAAAACAAAAGGTGTATACTTATCCATCACCCAGATGGAAGAATTTGCATCTCAGGCTTCTTTTCTCTTGTTTACAGCTGTTTTTAGTGGGTATCACTCATCCAACCCACATGACTAATAGTAGAGACACAGAAGAAATTAAAAAAAACAGAGCAGGATACTCTTCTAAGCATAGTGTAATAAAATATAGCATAAAATTGTATCCAACCCCTTCCCGCGTGGTTTCACTCACTTGTTGGGCAGGTTTCCCTTGCCTCCCAATGTTATAAGCTATCTGCAGTGATAACTACGGTCCTTCAGCATTCCTCATAAGATGGAATGTAATTCCCAAAAATTAAGGTATATAAGACCATATATTTAGAATATATAGGGACAGTATACTGTGGATATTGCTCACAATATAGGGAAAAAGGGAAAAGAAAGGGGGTGGATATTGGTCCTACTGTATCTATAGATGTATAGAGGATAACACTATATTCAGGAATACAATAAAAGCTATACTTTAAAACCATGTAAAAGTTTTTAAAATTACCTCTCTACGCGTTTTGTGACTTATCACTGTGTAAATGTCACTTCGTTAGGAGCTTAAGATCGAGTCACAATGTCTCTCCATTTATATATTATAGTTTTGGTGCCTCCAAAGACAACCAGAGTGGAATCAGCTGGGAACTTCCTCTTTTTTGATCTTCCTCCACTTCCGTTGGCTGCTTGTGTGTCAGTGAGCTCCACTCTTGGAACGCACTAATGACATACATCTTCCCAACTCCCTTTTCATCCAACTGAACAACATAGAGGCTGCTATTTCCAAACAGTGACCTATATCAGGGAGAAGTTGTATATAGAGTGTGCAGAGAAAACAATGTATATTGTGGCCACACTAATAAAGTATCTTTGCCACCTTGCATCTGAATCCCTTACTATGCACCCCCAAAAGAGATCCCCTAATGAGTTGCTGTATCTGAGGAACAAAAAGCTCCCCATGTGTCCACTGGACTTAGGGAAAGTGTGAGATACACATCTTTCTTCTGCATCCAAGGTATATGCCAGACTGTATTCAAGTATTGGCACTACTACTATAGACATCATGTACACATATAAGAGAGAGCCTCTAAATAGATGGTATGTTGTAAATATTGTAAATATGAATCCAGGTATTATCATGACATGTTGCCGTGTGCCTCTATCAATTACTGTGCCATGGGACACATTGACTCCCATTGACACAGTGGGGGCCTGTGGCAGACTCGTATCCTGCCCTATAATTAGTGAACCATCCATCAAGTCAATTTGTGACCCATGAACATGATGCCATTCTAGCATGTTGTGCAAAGATGGGTTTTGTGCCTGCATGACGGATTGCAATTTTCCAGCTCCCATACTATCATCCCGAATGGGTATAGAGAGGAAGCCTACTTCCCATTGATACTAGATGGGATCTAATCCTGTTTCTTTTCCCCCAGCCCTTGGTTCGCAGAAATGCCACATTAGCACACCAGACCCCTTAGAACGGGCTGTGTGAGATGGCGTGGCAGCGTATGGGGCTTTGCCATTCTGAACCTAAAATACATGATTATGAGGCATGCATTTAACTGTTTATTTTATATATTGTATTGCTTAATGTTTTCATCTTGTACACATGCTTCTCTACTAGTGAGATGGGATGATACAGTAAGCAGACACCAATAATGATCTCTGATTGGCTAAAGAAACTTTAAATGAAACACTCACCACTTCTGGCGTTCTCTGTTTCCAAGTATCATGACGAAGGGGAAATTTTTACCCCAAAACATGTTGATCACAGTATAGCAACATTGGGAGAACAGCCAGGACTTTTCAAGTACTTTTAGTCCAAAAGGCATACCAGAATCGAGTAGACTAACCCAGAGGAAAATGAGGAAAACATCAAGGATCTAGTGGTTTCCTGTACTGTGTATGTAATGATGTGTCCTTTAAGTGCCAGAGGGGCACATAATTCATTGCACAGCAATGCATTCCTTAGCCCTCTGGCACTGGAAAGGTTAAACAAGAAATAATTGGTCATTAGATTGGATGAGCGATACTGAATACCATTGTGATGAGTTACTGAACCAGTTGCAATCTCATAATTATTGTTGTGATGGGTGTGATGACATTGCACATGTTGGAAATGTATGGGGGCATATTTTGTGACATCATAGCCTTTAGCCAATAGGAAAGAAGGAGGCAGGGTTAGAAAGTAGTTAAAAAGTATTGAGCACAGCTGCTCTGGCTAGTTCTTTTCTTATCATGTGATGTGAAGACTCCAGACTGTTTCTCTCCCCTTTGTCTCTCCCTCCCCTATTTCCTGCCTTCCAATTCCCCACTTTTTGGTGAAGAACTCATCAATGGCTGCTGGACATTCTGGAATCTCAGGTAACATTGGTTTTACTGTGGGTAACTGTTATTGCAATAAGGGGGTAAAAAGGGAAATAGCTTGCCTAGTATAGTTTGAAGGAATTGTACTCTTGAGTGTAAATCTCTGTATCATAGCTTTCTGTATAAATACTGCTTAAAGTGAATGAACCATTGGAATTGTGTGTATGTGTGTGTGTGTATACATATATATACATTATAGATTTATTAATTATTTACCACAATGGGCTGCTACATTTGGGATCATCTGGCTAGCAAAATGCATGAACGCTCTGACCCAGAAATGATCTAGTAAGCATTTTATCATAAGCGAATCGCGTAGTCAGGCTTCCCAAGTCTCCTACTCCAGCTCTTCCATTACAATCTCATTCATCCAGAACCATTAGCATCCTTGTACCCATTCATCTCACCAACATTTGTATGTACACTTAATCCTTTTCTTAACACTTTTAAGGGCATCATTGTTCTTTTATTGGTTATGGTTCTTCCTGTCTTTGGAATATAATTGTTATTATATATGTAACATTTGTTCTTTTCCTTAGTGGACAATAGTTTTGTCCTTTTTTTTCCATTTCCTCTTAACTATTGAGCTAGAATTTGTATATTTTTGGTATTTTACACAATCTAGTCTTGTTTTAGAGTGTACCAGCTCTCCAAATGGATTACTTTAGTGTACTAATATTATTTATTAGTAGGAGTCTCCTTTTATTATTATTTTGAATTTGTTTGCATTTGTTATATTTTAATAAATACTGTACTTAGATCTCTTGTGCACTATTAACCTTTTTTTTTCTTTTTTGCACATCAACATCACCACTTCTATTATGCGCCCCAGAGCCGCAAGAACTTTTTGGGGTTCTTCTGCTGTTGCTGGTTTGGCATCTCTGACATGTTGATAGTGTGTCACCCAGTCAGGCCTGAGGTTGTGCTTCAGGTGGCATCTCATTGAGGAGATGCATAGGTATGAGCCTGCTTTCCCCTGGCTCACATGAATCTTACATAGACAACAGATAGCAACATGCTTAACTTTTTTAATCATGAGTGGAGTTCATACTGTGGACGACTTCGACTGTGGGGTTCCTGAGGAACTGCTACTTCTACTGGGGCTAGATGTTGATACAATTGTACAACTACTGGTTTGATGTACTTCCAACAGCAGCATAGGAATTCTTCATAGCTAAGGTTTTGGATGTTGGTAACCTGTGTTGTTGTTGTTGCTGTTTACTCAACACTAGTGTGTATGGCTCAGTGGGGCATGGACTTGGAAGCAGTGATGATGATGCCTGACAGGATGATTGTGCATTTTTGGGCATCTTTGCTTGTCCAGGTTCAGCCTTTCTAACTGTTTTCTCAAACAACTTATTGACTGGCACAGTGCTTCTTTTCAGTGATAGAAGCTTGAGCTTTTGCCTTTCAGCTAACGTTCTGACCATGTCATCATCTCTCTCACTCTCAACTTCATTTTAACTGAAAAAGAGGAGGCTGCTGGAGGGATATTATCACGGTGCCCGTGCTTTTCTTTTTTGAATGGCGACATTATTATTCACTGCCGTTCTCTGATTGGCTGGGTTTAATTGCTATCACTAGGGCTTGCCTTTATATACCCTGGGACGTGCACCCTTAGGTGCTCTTTCGTGGTGTACGAGTTCCTGAGTGTATTTTTATGCTGATTCGTGTATGACCTGGCCTGCCTGACTATGAGTTAGTTCCTGAGTTCCTGTTGCTACTCTCCATTGCTGACTGTATCCTGGCTGAGAACCCGCTCCGTTGCTAACCTTATCCTGGCTGAGAACCCGCTTATCACAGTGCCTGTGATTCTTGTCACTCTTACTTGTGGTTCGCTCTGATTTGCTGAGCCAGTTTGGCCCGCCCCTGGTGACCTTCTTATGCCTGGCCCAGACATCTGTCAGATGCCCTTTCATGGTGTTTCTGAGCCAGTAGTGCTGTTGCTGTGTTCCAGTGTTCCGGATTCCTGTGTACCAGCTTGGCTTGTCCTGACTACTCTCGAGTGTTCCTGTTTGTGTATGACCCGGCTTGACTGCGAACCACCTCTGTATCCTGACCCGGCTTGGCTGACGTTCCTGTTCATGTATGACCCGGCTTGTATGACTACCTCCTGCGTGCTCCGACCCGGCCCGGCTGACTTCCTGCTCCGAAGATCGACTTCCAGTCTGTTCCAGTGACCTCCGTTCCATTTGTCGCCGCCGCGACATTCTCAACCGCTGCTGCCAGCCACCGTGTGACCGCCTTACCTAGTGTTGCCAGTTATCAGTGCAGTGTACCGCTATACTTGCAGAGCTGTGAGTGCCTCAGTGTGCCTCATTATACTTGCAGAGCCTCGTTGTCTGCAGAGCTTCAAGTAAACGTGCTTATTAACCCTAGCAGTGCTGCCTTGCTCTCGCTATCTCGATTCCCAGAATAGAGCCTCCTCCTTGGTGCTACATCTGCTCTATCCATTCCGTTGCAGAGTAGTCACTTATTGTGGGCCGGTTGGGCACCATAGGCTCTCCCTTCTTGTTGTTACTGGGCGAGATCTTTTAAGCAGGGTGGCGTTAGAGGGAAGGCTTCAGCTCTGGCAGATTCCGTTGCATACGCCCGTGGGGGCTATTGGCTCTAGCACTACCGATACTGGTATCCGGTTAAGTCTGAAGAGGCTTAGTCAGCTCTCACATTGCAGGCCGGTTTCCGTTACGCCCTTGGGGGCTACTTACACTTGCACTCGCAGAAGCAGTTTTCCAGTAGGTACGCCCGCGGGGGCTATTTGGATCTCTGTTCTGTTTACTACTCTGTCACTTTGGCTAGGCATCTATGATTTCAGTACATTGTGGACTGTCTCAATCAGCACCTCTTTGTAACACCCAGGGCGTGCCAAACCACCACATCTGAGACTGACTGTGTTTAGCTCTTAACCCTTTGGGGTAGAGATCACCATTATCTGCATAGTAATTGTGCATGTCAACTACATTGTGCATTAACTCTTGTAACATATCAGTCTTCACTGTGTGTCTATTCAACCACCACTAGAGGGCGATCGTTTGCATTATTTTATTCTAAATAAATTGTGTTTTATTTCACATACTGGTCTGAGTGTCCTAAAAAAAGTAACACCGCTCCGTTGCTGACCATATCCTGGCTGAGAACCCGCTCTGTTGCTGACAGTATCCTGGCTGAGAACCCGCTCCATTGCTGATTGTATCCTGGCTGAGAAACCGCTCTGTTGCTGACCATATCCTGGCTGAGAACCCGCTCTGTTGCTGAGACCTTCTGGCTGAAGAACCTGCTCCGTCGCTGACAGTTCCTGACTGAGAACCTGCTCCGTTGCTGGTCGTATCCTGGCTGTAGAACCCGCTCCATTGCTGACCGTGGTAGGCTGCCTTCCTCGCTGTGGCCGTTGCTCGCCGTGGATTCCCATCCACAAGATTACCGTGTCTAGTCTGAGCCTCTAGGTGACCCCGTGAGGTCACCAGTTTCCAGAGCATTGCAGCTATTTTCGTTGTGCGCCGCGGGGTGCTGTTTCTGTTGACCTAAGGCTGAGCTTTGCGCTCAAGCTGCTCTACTGCCATCTGGTGGTGTGTACAATTGAAGTACCAGTACGGTGTTGGACACACCGACTGTGTTACTCTGATCACTCTCTGTGTCTGCCTCCCTATTAGCGCTGGGCTCACTCCCTAAGGGATTTGCAGTTAATTTGGGCATTGTCATTTAACCCTGTATGTACCTGGGGGCTTCCAGGTATTGGTGTATTACCGTTTCTGACTGTAGAGCCTTGGGCTCAAGAGCCAGCATTGCATTTCCAGCTTGCCGGTTGAGAGACACTGGTTGCGTTCCTGTACTTACCTATTCTCGATCCACCCCTAGTATACTAGGGTTTCCCAGTAGCAGCTGCCTAGGTATCCATTAACCCTTTGGGGGTTGGCCTGCTTCTACACGGTTGCTCCTTGCCAGTGGGCTAGGGCCTTGGTCAGTGTTGCCTCGCTACAGTCGGGTCAGTACCCAGACGTCTGGGTTGTGCCAGTCCTCTACTGTGGGCTCCTTGCCACTGTAGTTCTGTTGCAATACCAGGACTGTGTACTCATTTCCTTGCCAGTTCTGCCAGTTTTCTGTATTGTCAGTCGACACCAGTTCTTTCCACTTGTCTGTTCGGGTTCCAGTACCCTGGAACAACTAATTTTTTGGGTGGTCAGTCTCAGGTTCCGTTCACACTGGCAATCTAAATGTTTAATGACAAATGACATTGATTACTGTTTCACATATATTGATTACTGTATCACAGATTTGAAATATCTTCTATAAAGGGACATTGTCTGCTTTGAACTATTGGTGCCTACTTAATGGGAGTCCAAGTGACCAATGAGGGATGTCCACCTTCTGTTGTTTTTTCACATCATCAGCGGCATGGGTGATTCCAAGGTAAGGTATTTAACACAAGACATTCAGTTTCAATAATGTCTTGATAAAGGTCCCACGAGGACCGAAACATTGACCAACATAATGTTTTGGCTCTTTGTTGTCTAATAAAGACTATTTAAAAAAGACCTCCTGGTGCTGCCCCATTTTTTCTCTCTCTATATATATACATATATATTTTTTTCTCCTTTAGAACTTTACATCTTGGATCGGTATGAAATTATTACTAAATTGAATTCTGTTTGAGAAGTAGATACTTTAATTATTGACAATAAACAGCCAATACTACTACATTTTAATAACTAACTTCCAATAACCATTACTACATCCATTCTTTATAGTCACTGGAAGTAAATAATGTTTTTATTGTAAAGAGCAGTAGAACTCAAAGAAAACAAAAACAAATGAAAAAGCAAAAAAATATTGGGCATAAATAGTTTCAATATTTTGCCATTAAATTATTTTATGATATAGAACAGATAGATATCCATTAAATTACAGGTATCCATACCAGGTTTCAATTATGTTTTTGGCTTTACTGTAATTCATTTTGGAGTGCAAATCACAAGTTTAATACATAGGCTTGCTTATATTAGATATCTCCCGTAATTTTCAGCAATGTTCTTGGTAGCCAATGGTAATTAAGCTCAAAATATATAGAATGACTGAGTTACATTTTTGCATTATTTTCTTCATAGGAATTTTAAAACTGACTTTTATTTAATTTACACACAATTTATGACAGCATTAAATGTTCAATTTTCTGATGGTATTTTTGAAATTGTAATTTATATAAAATTCTTAGTTAATTGGAAACAATATTATATTTCCATTAGATCCATTCAGCTTAAAGGCATAGTAATACCTAGTTTAAACTTTATTTTTATAGTCATTAAAAAAAATTAAGAACTATGTACGTCTTATCTCTCAAACTTTTATGGATATTCAAAACTAAAGTTCCCCCCTTCGTGACGTCAGTGCTCTAGCTGACAGATTTGGATTCTGGTCCACAGACTGTCTGGCAGGTCTTCAGCAGAGCCAAGATCACAATCTTTAAAAAGACTTTCTACAAAGTGTGCCTTGTTTGCAAGCACACATTGTAGACCGTTCCAATGAAGTAGTTCTTTTTAAAGAATGCGATCTCAGCTCTGCTGAAGAGCCGCTGGCTGGTCTGTGGACCAGAATCAAAGTCTGTCAGCTAGATGGCAGACTTGACTGAAAAAGCCAGGTAGAGGGAACTTTAGTTTCGAATATCTCTCAAACCATAAAGGTTTGAGATATAAGACTTACATAGTTCTTAATAGTTTTTTAATGTCTATAATAATAAATAAAGTTTAAACTAGGTTTTACTATCCCTTTAAGTATCTTGCTCTCTTCCTTCTAGTGCCTACCTACCTGTCTTCAATCCTAATCATTCCTTTCTTATGGATAAACTGATCACCTGGGCAGTGTGGTTTTTACCAGAGCAAGAAACCTAAACAGATATATATTCTGCAATTTCTAATTTCACTTCAACCATTGTGTGGGTGTGTGTAGTGGGGTTTCATCTGACAGTATAAAAAAATTATATAATTGTGAAGTCAAAAGGATGGTTATCAAACCCTGGCACAATAAAATGAAAAGAAAAGCTATTATAAAGAAACACCATTTAATGTTTTATTTCCTTCTTGAAACAACTTTGAAGAAGATTTATGCTATTCCATCTTCGAAGGAATGCAGACAGTAAAAAGATATGTTAGAATTTTGAAGGACAATGAAAACTATGTTGAGCCATCCTATATGTTTCCGTTAACACAATGACCTTTATCAAGGCAGTCACATTATCAAGCATTATATACATTTCTGAGAAAATTTGTAATGCAGGTCAAAAAAAAGGTCAATAACAACAAGGAAGGCGTACAAGAGAATGTGTGTTTAAACACTTTTATTATAAATAAGGCACAAGAGAAATTATTTTACCAGATAAAGAAGACTTAGAACAAGCAGTCATGTATGAAGGCAATTATAAGGAAAAAAATAACAATTGTAATATAATTACAACAAGGTTATAAAGACACATCAAAAATGGGATTGAATAGAAATGGTATAATGAAATAAGTTAGTAGACTTTAAGATACAATAGTTTGGAATGCATTACATTACTATAAACGAAGTGTAAAAAATAAAACATCTGCTATACAGCATATGCTTAGAATTAAACAATATGCAAAAAGATCTAAATGAGCAGTCCTTCAAAAATATACATTTATTTATTATACAAATAATGCAAAATAATATACAGCTATAAAAATAAAATTCAGTTGAACAGAGAATTTTTATGGGGTGTTTGTTGACTAGTATTGGGGGTAGACCGTTAGTAAAAAAAATAAGTAAATTAAATGAAAAACAAAATTAAGACCTGATATAAAAGGGGCCCGAGGAGGGTGATTGTGTTGAATTTCAGGAAAGAATCAGTTGAACAGGGAATTTTTTTATGGGGTTTGTTGACTGGTATTGGGTAACTGTTAATAAAAAAATAAATACAATTAAAAATAAAATAACTTGTAAGTAACGTGACAGAGACCCCCAGATATAAGCTGTGACTGGAGCAGACTGATACTTGATGGTATAGAGTATTTTGTAGAGGATGGATTGTAGGACTTGTTGTTAGAGGCCCAAGTCTAAGGACTTAGACATATTAGAGGCACAAACCACAAGAAAAAATTGATTTGTAGGACTTTGGCTTGTTAGTGTCACAAGCCCTGAGGAATCACATCAGAGATCATTTTCATCTATCAGGCTTGTTAGCATTACAGGCCTAGAGGAATCACATACTTTTTTTCACTCAACCTTGTTAACGTTACAAGAATGAGGACTCAGAGTTAATTTTTATCAGTTTGGCTTGTTAGCATCACAAGCCCAGAGGAATCAGAACATTTTTATCAATTTGGCTTGTTAGTATCACAAACCATGAGAAATCAGTGATTTGAAGGACTTAGGCTTGTTAGAAACAAGCCCCCCAATGTTTTTTATTTATTTTTTTGCAGGTCTCTGGTTTATGTTCAAAGAACATGCCCTGAAGAAAAAAATTCCCTACAGGCCTAGTGCAGGCCAAGTTATGATGGCTGATAGCATTTGCAAACTCTGTTCATGCTGCTTACGAGTATTTTAAGCAGCAGGATGATGGTTCCACTTGTCACTACTAGCTCCAGTGATGTGCCTGAGGCAGTAGCAGCACCACAACTATCCCCCACCAGAAGATTTTAAAGGGATTGTAATACTTCATTATTACTACCCCCCCCCATGTTGTAGCCCTTAAAATTCTTTATGGTTTGAGAGATATCGCTATCAAAGTTCCCTCTTATTGTCTTTCCCCTGACGTCAGCGTTCTAGGGGAAAAGCTGGTATCGTTGAATTCAGAATTTTAAGGGCTGCAACATGGGGGATAGTAATAATGAAGTATTACTATCCCTTTAAGGGCTTTATTTATAGCAGATTTTCCCAAGAAAAAAAAGACAACCATTTGGTTTTCGTGGATTTTATTCATGGGCACACAACAGGACCTTTCACCCACCCCTAGTAAAGAAACTGTCCCTCCCTCCCCAACCCAACTACAACCTCAATTAAAACATGAATGAAAGAACATGAAGCACACACTCAGCACAAAAATCAGACTACTATATCAGTGATAATATAAAGTGTAAAAAATATATATATTGATGTGAACCATCAGGATAGTATCCACACATAAGCAAATGTAGTTCAGTCAATTAAAGCGACATCCGGAAAGCAATAGTAAGTGGTATGAATGAAAAAACTTATCTCTATAAATACAGTATCAACACAATCACGATCTCACCAAGCCGTGTGGTCTTCTCCTGCCTTCAGCCTTTGCAACTCCACTGCATCCCCAAATCAATCTCCTTCATCAAGTAAACAAACAGAAGTCCTTAATAAAGCTCAGAATGTAGAGGAGAAATGCATAGCTTTAACACACTCTCAGACAGAGTTTGAGATAGTTACTCTTCAGACGAATGGCAATGGTTTAAACTCTTTAGCAGTACCCTGTGGTATGTGAAAGGACTTTTATTTTAATTGAAGTTGTATTTGGGTAGGGGGCGCTTGGACGGTATCTTTACCCTGGCTGCATTTTAATTTTAATTTTTATAGCTGTATATTATTGCATTATTTGTATAATACATTTATATTTTTGAGTAATGTGAGTGTTCATTTAGAAAATCTTTTTGCATATTGCTTAATTGTCTAGGATCTTTGCAACACTCTGTGTTTGTTACACACAATTTAGTTTTTCCCTTGATTTATTTTGGTGTGCTAGACTGCTATTATTTTAATTTTTAAATATGCTAAGAATTCTCATAAATAAAAAAAAAGTAAAATATAGGTTCTGCTTACAATTTTATTTGGGTGGATTTATAAAATAATATAGTATTGAAAAACACAAGGGAGACAAAATAGGTTTGAAAAAATATCCTTTGATACACTTTGGTTACAAAACATGTTTCACTTTATTATATTTGGAGGTGTAACACAATTACTGTGGAAGTGATGTTTCCCGTCATAAAATACACTTATTTGAATAATTCAAAGACAAGTTATGCATAAAAAAAATAGAGAATGGAGTTTAATTCTTGCCTGAATAGTTCTACTGTGTCTGTCAACACCACCTCTCAGTTGTAAATTCCATGTTGTTTGTTTTTTTGAAGATTGCAAATGGTTTGAGAGGCTAATGCCTTAAGATCTGCAGAAATGCTGTTTTAAACATAAGATTATATTTTACTTACTAGAATTTTGATCTACTATAGTCCTCCATGATAGAACATCTCTGAGCTGTTTCTTCACTGCATGTGGTTGAACTGGACTATGCAACAACCTAGAAAGACAGACTCCTTCTATTGTAGCTAATGTTATAACAAAGACTACAAGAAACAATGTGGGAGGGATTTAAACTATGGCCTGGGAAACTTCCTTACCAAATGCTACTTCTTCTAAAAAGTGAATTCAACAGCAAACTGATGGAGTCGGTATGGATAAACTGTAACCTCTGCTTTTTGTGCACATGATACTGCCATATGCCTCTCTCTTGGGGAGCTATAGACTTCTAGAGTTGTAGATGTAATCCACCTGGAGAGCTGGTTTGAAAGCTGGAGCCCTTTTAGGGGGGATCTTAGTAAATAACACTGAAAAAATAATCTCTTCCATGTACTTCCAAACAAGGGAAGTTGGGTGGTCCCTTTTATTTAATAGAGAGGAGCATAGAGAAGACAAAATAACTTTTTGCTGTTTGTTGAAGGAAATGTTGAGTTGTGATCTGAAGGCAATATCATGGTCTCTGAGGAACATATATGGTTCCCTGATGGAAAATTTGAATTCCCATTTCAACCAGGAAAACGGTCACAGACAGTAGAAATCTGAAATGGAGAATTAGTGAGCAATTCTAGCAGAAAATTCAAGGCCCAAATTAAGTAATTTATGGGTTGACCCTGCAGTCAGCCATTGCTCTGTTCCTTTGTTCTTTTATCTATTGTTTTGTTGTGTTTGTAGAGTAATAAATATTTCACTTTGAGTTTATATGTTGCACTGTCCCACCTTCCTTGTTCTTCTTTTGAGGAAAATGCTAGGTCCTGACTAGTTCATTGAAGATGAGCTGTCTAAAGTATCATTCCCCAGTAATACTGACCTCCTGTTCAGGAAGAAGCTGGATAATTGCTTTGGATTTCATATATGAGCAAACCTAGCTGTTTCTCCTACCTACGCTTACACTCCTAGTGACACTTTTGCAATTTAATTAGGATTCCACTGTAGTATTGTCTGTCCTCACTCAAACTGGTTTATTTTTAATTATATTACAAATGAGCATGGCCCCCAAAACCACCTTAAGCTTCAGTATATTAAAGAGTAGGTGAGACTTCCCAGTTTACTAGATAGCTTGAGAGAATACATTTTTAGATGTGCATGCCAGAATCACTTTCTTATATCAATGAGGACTATGAGATTTTGTAGGGGTCCAGGACATTCCTCTGGTTACAAAATGTGAAGGCCTCCACCAGTGCAGTGGAATATTCACTACTGCTATGAGGTGGAGAAGGGAGTCCACTGAGAGATGTATTTAATTAAGCCAAAAACCTGCAGTGCTCTTCTCCTGCTTACTTTTCACTGCTTTGTGAGGAAAACAGATTCTGAGTGCAGTCTCTGTGGTTGTCTTCTGGGAAAAGACATGGCAAGTGACTGTGTTGAAGATTAATGCTAAGAATGTGGTTATTTCACTGATTTGATTTCTTGAGACTGATCAGTTCTTGTAGCATATCCAGGAAACATTATAGATAAGAGTAAAGAAGGGTTGCAGTCTAAGCCTCAGTAACAAATATTTCAAGCAGGGCAACAGCTAACCCACGGTTTTGAGTCACACCAATTAGTACTATGACTTTAGTTGAATATGTTGCAGGTTGAAGTTATGCTGAAGGGAAAAGAGTCAAACTGTTAATAAGATACATTCCCCACATTTAAAAGTTCATCTTCCCGAACTCTGATGAATCTAAAGAAGCAGTTAATTTGAAGTCACCTGAGGCTTTCTTCACAAAGAAGTAAGGAAAATATATCCCTAAGCATCTGTCTTTCTTCGGGTTATAGGGACAGGGCTATTTTTCTGACAAAGTTGTTTTTGGTCTCTTCCAAGGCTCATTCTGCAAAAATATGAGTGCTGCTGAACTTTCCTAGTTGTTCTTAAATGAAGGCTATCCTGTAACATTTGGATATTTATGTTTTCAAGCCTACATGAAGTGGACTAGCCACCAACAGGAAAGTCTAGATTTCATAAATTAACTGGCAGATGGAATTTTAGTGTCTTCTGGAGCGTCAGGTGGTGAAACCACACCTCTGCTTTTAGCTTTCCGTTTTGAGGCAAGAATTGGTCCATATTTATACTGATTCAACTGCTGATAGCCAAAATTATTAAAAATATTGATGAAAATAATTCTTCCTAAACTTTGGCTTACCTTTTATTTTGAGGAAGACAATTATTGTCCTTCAAAACTTATCCAGTATCTGGTTCAGCTCAAGTCTATTTAGGAAGGATTCCATGAAAGGCAATGCACACACCCTATTCTTTGGAGCCAGATTAATGGACTCAGACCTTGAGCTGAAAAGCCCACCTGGCTGAGTTGCTTAAGGCAGTGCATCTAGCAGCCACATTAATTGCTCCTATGGAAGCATCAGAGAAGAAGACTCCAGCCAGTCTGATGATTGTGAGAGAGATACATATATTGCAAAAGGCAAATATAGTTTTTGATACTTTTATTGGCTAACTAAGCAGATTTAGAATGCAAGCTTTCAAGACACTAGGGCCTAGATTTAAAGGCAACTGTTAAACCAGCCGCTAAGTGAAAAAGGCACATCGCTCGCAAATAATACAGGAGTTACGGCAGATTCAATAGCTACTCTACAAGAATAGCTATCGAGCGTAGGCACACAAAAAACACGTAACACAAAACCCGTTGTCGCTCATGTTAATGCACAACGGGCGGCCAAATCACACGATAACTGAGCTCCAAACAACATGTAATATAACGGCTGCCGTTGTCAAGCAACCATGATTGATGCCAAAACAAATTCAAACACACAGCCAATCCCAAAGCCCCAATGTATCAAATAACTTCAAATACACCTATATATACCCAAAAATAACCGCCACACACTGTCTGTTATCGAGTTCTTCAGAGCCAGATATCAGGACCCAGGAGCGGAGGATAGTGATCAGAGAGAGGGAGACAGGAGCGTTCATTGGAGGTAGAGGAGTTTTGGAGTTTGGAGAGAGGAGAGCATTGCACAGAATACGACACATAGCACACCTTTGCACATATATCATACACACAAACACATACACATACATACACATAGTCCTTTTATTTTATAACACCTCACACATTTTACTTTTATTTTTGACAGTGTGAATCTGGGAGTGAAAGTGTGTGACAGAGAGTGAGTGGATCGAGTGTGTCTGTGAGGGCCTGTGGGAGTGCCTGGGTGTGACTGGGTGAATGATGGCGAGGAGAGGAGGACAGGAGAGAGGGATGGGGAGAGTAGTGGAGGAGGAGGAAGCTCAGGAGGGGATCCCTCAGCAGAGCAGGGGTGGGAGAGGGAGATCCACAGGGCGGAGGGGGACCCGGCCCACAAGAGCAGGAACACGCAGGACAGGGACAGAACCTGCAGTGGGACGAGGGGTAGTTGCTGGGGAGCACCCCACACAGTCAGGGTCAGACCAGGCAGGGCACTCCGGCTCTGAGTCATCCCATGCCGGAGCTGATGAGGCCAGGATCAGAGACCCAAAGTATACAGAGGAGGAGAACACGGCTCTTGTGGAAGCTGTCCTGGAGAGGCAGAGTGTTCTCCACCCGACAGCGAAGGTCCCTGGCCTGTCAGCGAGGAGGAAGGCAGCCTGGAACCAGATCTGCAGCCGGGTCAACGCGGTGGCTCCATGCAGACGGGACGTGGAGTCCATCAAAAAGCGATGGGGCGACTGCCGGAGGGTGGTCAAGAACAAGCTCTCCGAACTCGCCAAGCACGCCCGAGGCACTGGAGGTGGCCCACCTGTCCCTATCACCTTCTGCTGCTGGGAGGAGATGGTGCGCCAGAATATGTCCCCAACCCTGATCGAGGGGGTTGTTGGAGGAGCTGACAATGGGGATGAGAGGAGCCTCCACACTACCGGTAAGTGCAACACTACAGAACAACACACTACAGCAACCAACACCAGCTGCACACACAGTCACACCTCAACACATGCCCATCATTCATGCACACAACTGCACCAACACAGCACCCTGAGGGTTAAAAACAGGACACAACACAAGGACAAATATCAAGGTCCAACTTGGAACAAACCTGTCCAAGTCCTACTTCAACCCTCCTGTCACTGTGCTCATCACACACAATACACAAACCATGCAGTTCCAAATGTCGACTGTCATCACTGTTCACACACAATGTCACCCATGTCCCCACTGGGATGTCAGCACTTAACCCCTCGAGTGCTAGAGGGATCATCAATGCATCAATCAACAATGCTTTGGCAACCCCTCTGGGACTCAAAGGGTTAACCAGACAACAATCAAGTCAATAGGCCAACGATCACATGCTACACAGGGGACATTCACTAAGCGGTGACAAACACATGGTGGAGAGAAATTCACCATCACACATCCTCATTTCACCAATACCAGTGTTAGCCTATGGAGAATATGCAATAACATGAATCAAGTTGCTAAGGTCCCATCGTATACACTCCATAGAAAACACTGGAAATGGGGAAATGAGATCACTGGAGAAGTCAGCATTATGTACACTCCATCATGTCAACAACACCACTTACTGAATCACAAAAAGGATGGAGCAGGTCACACATCACAGTGGCACTGAGAATAACTGCTTGTATGTGCAACACACAGGCCTCAAACAATACCCCAGAATTAAAGGGGGAAAAAGTAGGCCTTGGTGTTGTGTCTGCAATCATTTACCCTAACTTCAAATGACATATCTCACATCTGATTCCCACATGGATCCTCAGGGGTGCTGATGCCATGGATGGATGGTACACCAGACACTGTTTGCAGGATACACATGGGAACCAAATATCATCCATTGTACCTTGGTCACCAACAGGCCATGAATGATAGATATCTCGGATTGAGTACGGTTGCCTCACTCAGAAGGATGGATGGGCTCATACTCAAAGAAAAACAGGCCTCAATCAGAGATATCCCTCACTACTGGCGTGATTGTTGCCCTTCAGGATTCAACTGGAACACACGACATTTACAGGATCCTGTCCAGTTCATCAATCTCTGATTGCCAGGGTGGTATCCCATGCCCTACAATGAAATGCATAGGATATGATCCTGACAACCAGAGAGTCACCTGTCAAGTAATGAAAAATTGTGAATTGGACGGGATCAGCTAAGAAGATAGGGTTGAATAACACTTGATTCCCACTGCACATCTGTTCAAACAAAGATATGCACACAAAGGAAAATGGTCAGATATGTACCTTTCAAATGGCTCAAAATATGTCCCAACACAATGTGAACCCAGAGATCATCTCACTGCCTGTGATTGCCCTACTGGCCAGATATGTGCATCCATCAGAAACTAACTTACATTGATACCATCCAAATACACATACCTAGTATATCCCACTCTACGTAGATGGGATATACGAGGTATGTTCATATCCATCATATCAATCCAATGTATATTTTGATGGGGCACATATATAGCCAGTAAGGCAATCACACCTACTGAAATGAGCTCTGGCTTCATATCTGGAAAGGATATATTCATATCCATATGAAAGGTACACATCCACATGCATATATGACCATTTCTCCTTGTATGTAACTGTAATGGCATAGCAATTGTTAATTTCACCAACATGTGGATCCATGTTAGTCCTATCCCACCAACCCTCATGGTTAGACAGATATCGCTCTATTTGACAGCTGGAGATTTCAGTCATTAGAACACACGGAGGCTCTTCAGCAGAGCCTAAATTGCCCCATTCAGAGATGGAGATATCTTTGAGATGGTCAACAAAGTGTGCCAGGTTTGCAAGCACACTCTGTTCACCATTCCAATGAAGTTTACATCTCTGAATGGGGCAATTTAGGCTCTGCTGAAGAGCCTCCGTGTGGTGAAATGACTGTCAAACATGTCAAAATGACTGTCAAATAGAGCAATATCTGTCTAACCATGTGGGTTGGAGGGATAGGACTAACATCGATCCACATCTATCTCTTACAATGCCTACAATATTACATCATGGTGAAAATAACCATTGCTATTCCGTTAAAGGGATAGTAATACCTAACATGTGAAAAGAAAAATATATTGCAGGGTTCATCCCCCGAGCAAAACAAGGGTATTCCCACTGCTGAAAGGTGTTTCATTCAAAATGTAGCACAGCTCATAGTTGACTACTCCAGCGGCAATATCACAGTGGCCTGGAACTCTAAAATGGCGATGTTGCTAGACCATCCTATGGACAGCTTACGTCCAGACGCAATAAATTCTCATAGGATAATGTAGCAACAGTGCCAATGTACAACTTCAGGCCACTGGGATATAGCACCAAAGCAATTCTACTCTGAGCTGGGAGACTTTTTGAACAAAAACCTCCTCCAGCAGTGGGAGTACCCTTGTTTCACTCAGGGTGATAAACCACAAAACATATATTTCCCTTTCTGCATTTCATGTATTAGTATCCCATTAATCCCATCATGGCTACGTTTACTAATCACACAATCTCAATTCTCCACACAGCTTATGGGCCTCCATCGCAGCAGGAGCCCGTGGAGGAGCCGACCACACCACCCAGTGAGGAGGATACAGAGGAGGGGACTAGCCACTGGGAAGCGTCTACAACCACCACACCTCCTCCCCAACTGGCTGCATCACCACTGCCTGCCTCTCAACTGGCTGCCTCTCAACTGCCTGCTTCTCAACTGCCTGCCTCTCAACTGGCTGCCTCTCAACTGGCTGCCTCTCAACTGCCTGCTTCTCAACTGCCTGCCTCTCAACTGGCTGCCTCTCAACTGCCTGCTTCTCAACTGCCTGCCCCACCACAGGATGCTCGACAAATGTACAGCGGCTGGATTCAGGGGGAGAGATGGATGCATCCCACTAGCACCGGGAGCTATTACCCTCCAGCAGCAGCACCACCACCACCAGGGAGGCAATGGCTGCCCGGGAATGTGGCCACCAGCCAATATGGGCCATATTCCACCGAGATGGATCTACCCTCCTGGATGGCTCCCCAGCATGGCCCCAGGTATGATCCCAGGTGGGGGCCAAGCACCTACCACTGGCCAAGGTATGACCCTTGGCCACTTGACTACCAACACCTGGGCCTGATTGGGGAGCCCCAGTGCCCTCAGCCAAGGGACTTGTTCACCCCACCACCTCAACCAGCACAGACATCAGTGGGCAGCAGTGGGTCCCTTGATGTGGTGGGCACCCACACACCGTCTGTGCAAGCCACTCCACCAACACAAACAGCAGTAGCAGCCACAGCACACCCAGTACCAGCAGAGGAGACAGCAGAGGCTGGGGAGATAGAGGCTGAGGAGACAGCTGAACCTGTGGAAGCAGAGGCTAAGGAGACAGCTGAAGCTGGGGAAACAGAGGCTGAGGAGACAGCTGAAGCTGGGGAAACAGAGGTTGAGGAGACAGCTGAAGCTGGGGAAACAGCACATGTGTCACCGGCCACTCCCATCTCCAGCAGTCAACGCACCACAGATCTGGAGGCTGGGTGCATGGCCCTTCAAAGAGGACAGCTCCGGGCAACCCACGCCACCAACGACAACCTCACGAGGAACCGGAGGGAATCCCGGAGGAACACGAACAGGTTGGAGACCAGAATCCAAGCTCTGGAGTCAGAGGTTGCCAGGGGGAACACACAACTCCACCAGATACATACGGGGATGATGGACATGTTTGCACAGGTGCTCGTGGAGTTGCGAGAGATTAACCGCAGGGAGAACCTGAGGATGGAGAGGGAGAACCTGCGTTCCACAGAGGGGTCCACTGCACCCACCACCCCTTCCAGTGTTACCCCAGAAGCCACACCTAGGGGACAGAGGGTGACAAGGCAATCAGCCAGGGCATCCACCTCTGGCACCAAGCCTAAGGCCCCCCCCAAAAAAAAAGAAATGAAAGGCCCAACCTGTCATCTGCCCCCTCAATAAATGAAAATTGTGCTTTTGAATCCTGTCTGATCTGCTGTGTATTCACTTATAGATTGGGTGGCAGGGTTGTCTCCAATGCATTGCCAAACAATGCAGTGAACTCAACTCCTGCCTGGGGGAAATGTTTGTGTGATGTTACAACATGGGTTCACACACACCCACACTGTTGTCCAAATTCACCTGGCAACCCATCCCTGTAGCCATATAACACAACAGTGTTACATGGCCATGATGTGTGTCAGATTTGATCAGAACATACCCCTTAGCACAACAACTGGTGCAACACTGAACATTCGTCTGCATCAATTGTTGTGTTTGAGGGGAAAACCAAACTAACAGCTATGCGACTTAGCAGGGAAATAACAAGCAGGACAGATTGAACATGCATCAATATGGTCTTTAAATCAAAATTCTATTGTGCAGCTGACATACTGGGGAACACAATGTACACCCTAGGATCTCAATGTGTGTGTTACACATTGTGATCCTAGGGTGAGCATTGTGTTCTCCAGCAAGTCAGTTGCACAACAGGAGTTTGAATCACAGCCTAACTTACTGCATAACCCAATGATCTTCCTAAGATTTCATTGTGTAGCACGCACATTGGAACCTTAGGCTGAGCATTGGCTTATGTATTAAAGGGATAGTAAACCTTGAAAATAAGTTCATTCTATATTGTAGCCCTTAAAAAAACATGTAAAATGATATAAGTCTTATATCCCAAATCATATATGTTTGGTAGATAAGACTGATATCATTTTCCATGGTTTTTAAAGGGCTACAATGTGAAATAAACTTATTTTCAGGGTTTACTATCCCTTTAAGTTGTGTTGTTGTTTAACTAAGGTTATAACACACTTCACCAGTAATAACACTTGTCCACATGGTTGTTTTTGTTGATGTAGCCCATGTACTGAGATATGACAACCTACAGCAATCTCAGGACATTGATTATATTGAGCAACACACAAACCATGGACATCACATCACAGTGGAAGTGTGTCCCCTGTATCACCAGCTAATCACTCACAATACACATCAGTGTATCACTGCCATCATGTCATTGCATGTATACATCACAAAGTCCACTCATGGTCAGGCAACTAGTGGACTCCTGTGATGTAAATCATGCCTTCCTTTGTATGAGGGATACTCTAGCCTTGGGTACGGTTCCACATTGACAGGTGTTTGATCCAACATTCATTCATACAGACACGGATTGAGTAGTGATGTTTCTTGTGTATTTAGCCAATATGCATTAAACACTTGTATGAGCACAAAACGGTACATCTGAACTAAATAGGAATACATTAGAAATGCTAGTGAACTGCTCATATGTTGTCTACATCGTTTGGCATCTGTGTATGAGCAGTCTTACTGTACAGGTCTGATACCTGGATGTTAGTACACACATAAATTTGTGTCCATATGTGAATGTTCCAGTAGAGGTTGCTGTGAACATCAGGTCAAACATTGCATCACCAACACAATCACTTGGAACGCCAAGGGGTGAGCTTCATGGAAGTGTTGTCCAGACTTCAGTCCAGTCATATGGAAACTCCTCTGTTCAAGGATGGATCATGCTATGGATGCCTGTGGGACAAGAGGACAGGATTTGGAACATCACCCTCGAAGTGATCGTCATGCAACAGCTACAACATCATGATCCTCTTAATCTTTCCCGTTACATAAGTCTACACAAACCACTGCTTTGTAATGTGTTGTGTACTGGTCTATGAACCATCATGGGGGGAACTAAGGGGATGTTAACCATCCTTAGGGATATTTGCCCCTGACATGGTTACACACCAACAAATATGTCCTAATAGCTTCCTGACAACAATATATTTGGGCTGCCACTGTCAGAGACAGGCCAAATATGTTTGGTTCATGGAGCTAGTAGGACATATTTGTTAATGTGTGTATTTCTTTCTGGGGCACATATCACTGCACACACACACACACAGGGCAGCATGGTGTCCATGGAGATGTGATCCACATTTCATGAGCTCCATGTTGTGTAACACACTATTACTGTCGATCCACCCCTCTGCTGCTTTCTTCAACTGTAGCAAGCTACTGGTCCCATGTCCCCACGAATGCCCCCTGAACCCCTTATATGACAGAGTTCTATCCGATGCATTGGCTTGGATGAGACTCCCTTGCTACAGGGGTACCATGGTTGCTATGGGTCTGATCCTAGCAGAACACTTTAGTTGGTGCCTAGGGAGCTGTGGGATATGCTGAACAAGGTTAAAGTGTTGTACCTTGGTTTCCAGGGGGGGCATGCATGATATCCTTGAGGTAGCAGTATCAACATGGACGACAGGTTGTCAGGTGTATTCGGAATCTCTAGGCCCAATCTGACTGGTCCACGGAATAGTTGATGCTGGTGGTCCATACTGCAGCCAGTGACAGGGCTGTGTCACTGATCCTGTGGGGTGAAACAGAACATGTGTGTTGTGGTGGGTGTGTATGCATGGATTTTGTGCATACATGTATTATACTCACAGCAGAAATGATCCTTGATCAATCTGTCCCTTGTCTGCATCCCTTTTGGGGTTTCCTCACACTCAACGATATCCACAGGGTCTTCAGGTCTGGGTGGGGGATGGACATCGTCGATGAGTCTGGTGTCCACCGCGATATTATGTAGGATGGCACATGCCACGATGATGTCGCAGACCTTGCCTGGTGCATACTGCAATGCTCCCCCCGAGTGGTCCAGACATCGGAATCGGGACTTGAGGAGGCCGAAGGTCCGCTCAATGGCATTCCGTGTTCTGGCATGAGCCTGGTTATATCGTTCCTGGGCATCATTTTGGGGATTGGCGACCGGGGTGAGGAGCCATGGCTTGCATCCATAGCCAGCATCACCTGTGGAAAGTGAGTGACATGGTGTGACAAGGAGCACATATTGTGTAAATGTTGTTTTCTGTGGTGAACGTACTAGCACATGTGTATGTGGTGTCATTTGGTGCTGTTAACTCACCCAGAAGCCATCCGCCTGTATAGGTCCCATTTTCGAAATCCCTCTGCACAGATGAATTTCTGAGTATATGTGAATCGTGACAGCTCCCGGGAAATTTCGCACAGACATTCATTATGGCCAGGTTGCTGTCACACACCATCTGCACATTCATGGAGTGGAAGTTTTTGCGGTTCAGGAACATATGTCCCTGACGTGCTGGTGCTTTGATACGGACATGGGTGCAATCTATTGCACCCATGACCCTGGGCATGCCTCCCCTTGCATAGAAGCCCTGCTTCAGATGTTATACTGTCAAATCAGCGCTATGTTCTCCTATATATCACAGAGGACATGATAATCCATTTAAAACTCAATTGTTTAATCATCAAAAAATAATCACAATGACAGAAAATTATTACGCTCTACACACTCCTCACAGTTGGATATCACAACACCTTTCCCCTCAGGACACGTTTCACAGAGCTCACTGTAAACCACATACGCGATCTGGATGTCGCAACAAGTATGTTCCGATTAGAGTCCTCCCCTAAATGGACAGTCTCCTCTCGCAATCCACCTGCATAAGACACACACCCGCGCCTGCTAGCTACAGAGATTAACCCCACGTAGTCCTGCTGGGATATACTTAGTATCCAACTAGGGAATATACATTAGCAACATATTATACAATTGTAACAGACCTCTTGTAAAAACATAGGCATATATACAATGTCAGACAAATGTAACTTAGTAACACCCCTAGAAAATGACATAACCCATTGAAAAAACAATACTGTGAATATATTCTCAGCTTGTTATTCAATAACGCCCAAAAGTTTCTCTGTGAACTACAATAATTCACCCACAGAGAATCCAACTGCGGAAGTCTGTCAGTGAAACGTCACACACCTGCCATCAAAATTCTAATATCAAAATGTAGTACCAGGATGATCATCCCTCTCAAAATTGTATACTTCTAAAATTAAAAAATATAAAAACATATATAAAAACAAATGTATATACACTTATTGTGATCACAATATGCTAAATCCAGTCCATAGGAAAAAGTGAAAAAACTATAGAAAAGGATCTTCTCCTCTATACACACACATCCCCTTTAATTGAAGATGTATTCCTGAACTTTATTCCAGCCTTATATTAGATCCTCTTTCTTCAATAGTGATATATACATATCAAAATCTTAGATTTCAAAAACTTTTCTTTTGCTACTTATAGCCTGGATATTCACAATATCAGTCCCCATTCACCTCTTTTCAAGATCCAATATTTAAAAATATTTTAGAATGCACCATTTACCAGAATTTAATAATCCATACTTCCTTATTGGTCTTCC
Source organism: Rhinophrynus dorsalis (assembly GCA_037306005.1). NCBI lineage: Eukaryota > Metazoa > Chordata > Amphibia > Anura > Rhinophrynidae > Rhinophrynus > Rhinophrynus dorsalis. The sequence goes on from CM074721.1 coordinate 125,737,325, forward strand.
TTTCTTATATATATCATCTCTTTTATACTGGTGCTCATTTAATACTTGCGTTTGTTTACTTCGTGTATTGCACCATGTAGCTGACCGCTATTACCGTGCTGCTCACTCGACGCCAATGTTGGTTATCTTGGCGTGTTACTGCATGTAACTCACAGCTCTCCACTGTTTGCTTCAATCAGCACCTCAACACCTGCGTTCGTTTGCTTCGCGTGTTGTACCATGTAGCTGATTGGTATTACAGTGATACTCGTTTAACGCCAGTGTTGGTTGTCTTGGCGTGTTACTCCATGTAACTCACAGCTGCCCGCTGTTTATTTCAATCGGCATCTTACAGACCAAACCGTATGGTATCAATTTTCTGTTGGTGCATCCCTCCAATCTAATGTTTTCTTCGATCATAAACATAGAAGGATTATTCATCCATATCATTCATCATGTCTCTACTTTCCAACGCGTTTCGAAGCGCTCTTTCTGGCTTCTTCCCTGACAGTATAAGATTTTTAGCATATGGATAACTATTGGGAATAAGTTATTTTAATCTGGCAGCTGTTTTCCTGTGATACATAATTAGGATATCCATTGCGCCAAAAAAAGTAATTCTGCTTCAGATGTGTCCACTCCATATCGGTGATGGGGAAACGTATGTAGGTACTGGCCTTGGCTTTGAGGGCTGGCAAGACCTGGGCCAGCACCCTGGAGAATGTGGCCTGGGACATGCCAGATGCGTAACCCTCTGTCGACTGAAAGGCGCCACTTGCCATGAAGTGTATGGCACACAGGAGTTTTTGAAGGCCAGTTAGAGCATGGTTATGGGTGCATATGGGATCCACCTGCTCCTTGATGACCTCATACAGGGCTATGATGCTGTGTGGCCTCAACCTGTAGCGATCAATAACCTCGTCATCGGTCATTCCAAAGAGAGTGACCCTTGGACGGTATACCCTGGGCCTTGGTGGTCGTCTATGCATCCTGGGCTGCTGCAGGGGTCCCTGTGGCAGCTGGGGAGCATCCTGTTGCTGCAGCTGTGCATCTGCAGGCAGGTGTCCTCCGGGTGGGGATGGGCTCCTGTGTGGCTGCTGAGCCAGAGCCTCCTCACTTGCAACAGGTGGAGGCTGTTGATGAGGCGTGCTTGGAGGTTGCTGATGTTCCCCAGCTCTCTCCCTTGCACGCCTTCTCCGCAGCCTTCGCAACAATATGTAACCCAACATACTGTTTGCTCTCTCTATCTGTCTCTATCTGTCTCTCTCTATCTCTCTCTCTCTCTCTCTCTCTATCTATCTCTATCTCTCTCTATCTCTCTCTCTCTCCCTCCCTGAGTGGAAAACAAGCCACAAGTGAGTGTGTTGAGTTGTCCCTTTAAGTACTTGCTAGGGCGTTGTGTAGGTGTGTTGATGAGGTGAGTGCTGACCAATGGTGAGTTGTTTTTGTCCAGGTAAGTGTTAGTAGGTGTGTGTGTTATAAGATGTGGTGTGTTGTGCTTGTTCTGTGTGTGCCATTTGCGGACGTGCAGTTGTGGGGTGCAGGTGGCGTGTTGATGTTGCCCAGGTGAGCTTGTATTTGCAGGTGTCCGCTTTGTGTGATGACCCCCATTGTTCCGTGCCATGTTGTGTTGTTGTTTTTGTGTGTCGTTGTCCCTGTGGTGTTGGTTGTTGTTGTTTGTGTAGTGATTTGTGTTGTGTGTGCATGTTTTTGTGTTGTTTTGGCATTGCACTGGTTAATTTTCCCATTTACATGATTGTGCGGTAAGCATTTGGTGTGTTTTCCTCTGTAACGGGTGTTTTGTTTTGGCCGTTAAGTGTCTAACGTGTGTGAGAAATGGGTCTTAACTTTTAGCCGTTAGGTGTGTCTTTTTTTCAGCCGTTAGCAGTACCGCAAGCCTTTGAATAGCTCTGGGGTATGTTGTTCCATGCGTCTGAATGCACGTAGGTGTATCGGCCGTTAGGATTGTGCAACTGCCGTTAGCTGTTGTTTAGACGGATCTTTGAATTGCAACATGACACTTAACGCACCCGTTAGTGATTTTTTTTGCTAACGGCTGCCTTTAAATCGAGCCCTAGGTCTCTTCCTCAGGCATGTTATACAGATAAATATGAAAACATCTTTCTTAAATACAAATACACATTGCAATGTTCAGAATGGAAATCAGATAAGAGAACTCAAGCCAGATACAGATACTTTAATCAGTCAATGGTAAATTGCACTCTTCCTCTGAGGCTTAGAGGTATTTACGATGCCCATGGGTCTGTTGGAATGGTTAATCCACTAAGTGATAATGTGACAAGAATTCTCTGTCCTCATTCAAACCATGATGAATAGCATTAAATTTTAACATTAATTTAACCTCCCATACTTTTCTGTTCCTCTGATTGCAGAACAGTCCCATCAATACAGTTAACTTAAAGTGTTAGTAATGTCTAAAAATACTTATTTGCAAAAAAACGTATCTCTCAAACCACTATGGTTTAAGAGATACGGGCGTTTAAAGTTTGCTGTTTCCTACTGACAGCTGTTGACACGGTGGTGCTTGAGAAGCGCCGAAATCTCACTACTTACACGGAATCCCTTCATTAGAATGGTCTAAAATGTGTGCCTGGTGTCTACCAGGCTTAACATCGACTTTGAAAACTTCCCTTTCTGGCCTCTTTAAAGTGTTTAATTCTCTACTCCAACCCCAAAGCATTAAACCGGTCCTCCATCTCCAACACTTTCAAGCATTTCCTGAAAACCCACCTGTTCAAGGAGGCATCTCAGTAACAATATCCTCCTTGTGCACATTGACAGTCACATTAGAATCAGTCTGCTCTTCTTTCATTAAGCCTTGTATTTACACTTATGATTCTCCTCCTACCGACTCTGTATGGAGTCGTGATTTCTAATTAGATTGATTAGATTATGATTCTCTCTTGCTGCACTCCACCCCCTGACCACAAATAATGCAATGATCACATTTTAGCCTGATGCTCTTAATCCAGTTTGGTATTTTTGTATCATAATATTACAAGTTCTGTAAAAAGCTGTGCACATGCATAGTACTATATAAATAAAGATACATACAATAATCTTTTTTTATCCTGTTTCAGTGACTATGTGGGGAGTACATTCAGTCTAAGGTACCTTAAGAGAGGTTAAATATCTCTGTATGTCTGTTCAGTGATAACATGGTGTATACCGCTCCTAAACCTCACACCAAGGGAGTGAGCATTTATCTTGAATTACTACCAGTTTGTCTCAGCGATGAGGCATGATTGGTGCTATCTTTGTTCTTATTTTATTTTTGATTCATGTATTGCAGTTCTTTGGATGTGGCTAGAGGAGCAGTCTGACACATATTGAGAAGATGTATACTGTTGTTAGGGCAGTTGTAACAAATCAGTCTTACTTTATATGCAGGACAACACATATGTTTTGTGACTAGATAGTTATGTGTTGTCATTGGGGAAGGGATTTGAATTATCAATCTTGTAAACATATTTCACTACCAACTCCCCTCGTCATCTTGTTTTCTCTGCCAAGACCTGTTTCTAACCTCTTTTCCTTTGAGTCCCAGAACCATGAGTTTTCCTCAAGGGTAATGGTAATGTTTAAGTCATTGGGGCAAGTGGGATGTCAAATTTGGGAATAGATCTTAGGGATGGGGTATTGTTGTCTTAGGATGTATTAATTTACCTATGATTAAATATTTGATCACACTGAACAATGGAAAATCTTAGAAGGTCTTTCAGCACTCTGTAATCATTTTGTCCTTCTTTGTAGAGGACATGTCATCATCAGTTTTAAAAAAAGTGTAGTTCAAATCTTTTGTTAGACAATCTCCTAAGCTAGGATTGGATAATTCTTGAGAAGATGATGAAGAAGATTCTGCTATGCAATACTAGTACTTGGTATGAGATAGGATATGCTGTTTCCTATATCTTGCATAAGGCAGAGCATTCTGAGGATTTATTTTTTCATGGATGTCTGAAGCCACACTACAAAGTCCTGGCTAGAATATGTTGAGTAGTAGAACTCCGGAGCATTTTGGTGTCTCCCTCTATGTATTGTCATAAGAATGGATGGTGGCTTATAATGTTTGGATCTGTAGTCCTATGTCTTATTACATAGTAACATAGTAAAATAGTAATTTAGGTTGAAAAAAGACTTGTGTCCATCTAGTTCAACCCTTTTCCTATTCCTGTTTACCATCATTGATCCAAAAGAAGGCAAAAAACCCCCCTCAATAAAGCAATTTCAAATTCTGCCTTGAATGGAGGGGGGGATTCCTTCTTGATTCCAAATGGCAATCAGATTTCTCCCTGGATCAACAAGCCCTAACTAAATATTAATCCCAATACTAACGTACATAGCCCTCTATGTTATCCAGGCTCTTTTTAAAGGCATATAATGTATTCGATAGCACCACCTCCTCAGGCAGTGAATTCCATACCTTTATTGTCCTTACTATAAAGAAACCCTTCCGCTGTTATAGATTAAATCTCCTTTCCTGAAGTCTAAGTGGGTGGCCCCTTGTCCTATGTACTGTTCTGTTAATGAACAGGTCTTTGGAGAGCCCTTTGTATGGGCCCTGAACATATTTATATAGTGTTATCATATCCCCTCTAAGACGCCGTTTCTCTAGTGTGTACAAGTTTAACTTTTCTAGCCTTTCTTCATAACTAAAACTTTCCATTCCCCTTACTAGTTTTGTAGCCTTCCTCTGCACTCTTTCTAGTTCCATAATGTCTTTTTTCAGAAAGGGCATCCAGAACTGAACAGCATATTCTAGGTGGGGTCTTACCATGGACCTGTAAATAGGCATAATTATATCTTCTTCCCTTGAGTCAATACCCCTTTTAATACATGCCAATATCTTATTGGCCTTTGCAGCTGCCAGCTGGCACTGCATGCTACTGCTAAGTCTATTGTCTACCATTACGCCCAAATCCTTTTCATTTGTAGATTTCCCCAGAGAAACACCATTTAAACTAAATGTTGCATTTTTATTATTATACCCAAAATGCATAACTTGAATCTCATTTGCCATTTGCCTGCCCAGTTACTCAATTTGTCCAAATCCTCTTGTAAAGAAGACACATCCAGTCCAGACATTATTACCTTACTTAATTTTGTGTTATCGGCAAACACTGATACATATCCCCCTATGCCCCCTGGGAGGTCATTAATAAACAAATTAAAAAGAAGAGGACCCAGGACAGATCCCTGAGGTACTCCACTTATCACGTTTCTCCAACTGGAGAACTTGCTATTTACTACAACTCTTTGCACTATATCTTTCAGCCAATTTCCAATCCACACACAAACATTTTCCCCTAGGCCTATTTCATTCAATTTGTACAGTAACCTCTTGTGTGGAACTGTATCAAATGCCTTGGCAAAGTCTAAATAGATCACATCAACTGCCGCTCCCGCATCTATATTATTACTCACTTTTTCATAAAATGTGATCAAGTTAGTTTGACAAGGCCTGTCTTTCACAAAGCCATGTTGGCTCCTGCTAATGATATTCCTGTTCCAGCAGAATTCCTGAATATATTCCTTTAGCAACCCTTCAAACAGCTTCCCTACCACAGATGTCAAGCTTACAGGTCTGTAATTTCCTGGCTGTGACTTTGATCCCTTTTTAAATATGAGCATCATTAAATATGAAAGCACCCCCTTGTGTTCCAAGTGGACTATGAGAAAAGGATTTATTGGTAAGTATATAGAAACTACACACCAAACAGGTGAGCTTCTAACCACCTCCAAAAGATGAAGCGCCTGCTTCTGTCTGTTAGCTGGAGCTGGGCAAAGAGAATGAAGGACAATGTCCTGGTTAATATGAAGTTCAAAAACAATCTTAGGAATAAAATCTAGGAGTTCTCAAAACCAGAATGGAAGATCTGGCAGCATCAAAGTCCACTTCAATAAGGCATACATTAGCCTCAAGTAATCTTGGACATGGCCAGAACAACATCCTTTTTTGGTGTGTCCTCATGGACAGCATCCAACGTTAACACGCCAAAAAATCAATAGCCCTAGTCACCCAAGCAACCACAAAGCTGGGACATAAAGCAGCACCATAAGATGTAAATTTTGTCTCTAGGAGAGAAATCAGGTGCTTATCTGCCTGGTTTTTAAGCATCACTGCAACTGGCAAAGTTGTAGGCTTAGAAAGGTAAAAAATAGGAAGGTAATAAAATAGTGTGAAATAGAGGCACCAATATAATATTATTATGTTATGATATTATGATGTATTTATGATGTATTGCTAGGCCAATCATTAATAACAAAATCTATGGGTGTATAACCTGCTACTCTCCTATATAGTGGATGCTACTAATGATGAATTATACAGTGAAAATGAGAGATGCTAAATCAAAGTGAAAGTGATTAATAATATAAAATATACGTGATCAAATAAACAATCTGCTAAGTGTAATCAAACATATAAATCTCAAATATAGTGCAATATACAAATCTTTCAATAAACTAGAGACAATGTACACCAATACATTTCTATATACAAAAATCGCAGTTCCTACCTGATGACAGTATATATTCAGATATAAAATATACTCACACACCCCAGATAATGTAGTGGGTAGAGATCTAAACAAGAGTGAGATCACAAGAAAAACATTCAAGTCGATGGTCACATATAAAAAATACAAAGCAAACATATAGTGTGATCTGTATACTAAATGCATCCAATCAAATATAAACAATATATTTGCCGCAGTGATCAAAGTAGGAAAGCACTGGTTTCTTCTAACGTAATGGCACACCGGTTAGTCCAGATGATGAAGCTTATGGGGAATATATAAACTGTCCCCACTCAGTTGACTACTGTAATTCCCAAATATCAGACGTAGACTATCATAGTTTTCAAAAGTGAATCAGATTATTGGTACTCACAGTATATGGTTGTCCCAAGGGGTATCAAACCTCACCCGGGTGTGTGCATGAGGGGATAATTCTCTGTACAGTCCCCACTTTGTCTTCGCAGTATATGGAGTGTCCAGTCTCTTTGTACAATATGTTGTTGGTTGATGTCTGTCTGTCAGGCTTGTAAAATGAATAAAACTAATGCCTCAACTGTATTAGTATAAAAAAAATTCCTAGTTTTATTATTTAAACAAAATAAAAACAACTACAGTAGTTGTATAAAATAGTCAAATTGTTTCATAACCTAACTGGTTATTTCTTCAGGACAGTTGAGACGTATCTCGCAACTCCCAAATGAACAAAAAACAAATAGGAAGGTCAACTACACATGTTTTTCAGTCTTTGTTCTGTTCAGAATTTTAAACGCCTTAAGTTGTTATGTGGCTTGAAATTCAGTGTCCATGTCTCTCAGCCATGCACTGTGAGTATACTTTGGTCAAAAACATTTCACTTGAGGCAGAGTGGCAAATTTGTATTAAAGACAAAACTACTAGGGTTTCCAAAGGCTTGCCATAACAATTTTATTGGTCACTCAGTTTCCATCATGATGTTTCCATCTGTTGATATTTCTCATCCAAGATAGACATACTTGCCAATTTCTTCTATTTCATCTACTGTCATTTTCCTTGGTATGACAAATTTGTTAAACGTGACTTGCGTTTTGATGCTATTCAACTTTAGACCAAAAGTTTTGCTTTCCTCTGGTAGTTCTTTAATGATTTCTTACAGTTCTTCAGGACTACTGTCAAAGACTATATTGTCTGCAAAAAGTGATGCAGGTAATCTCTACTGATCTTCAGTCCTTTTTTATCCCAATTTAATTTGCAGAATTTTTTTTCTAAACAAGTAGAAAATAATTGTGGGAAGATTGTGTCTCATTGGCAGATGGCTTTTTCTATGTCGATCTGTACTTCATTATTTATTACTTCATTGATACAGTTGCATTTTCATATATTACTTGGGTGAAAATGATGTCCTCGGTTGATCAGGGCATAGAATGCTTGCTTTTTCAATGTCATTTCCATAGTCAATGAAGGCTAAGCATAATGGAAGGCTGTATACTATTCATCATACCACTCTACAATTTGTTGCAATGTGTTGCACACCCCTCTGTCACTCAGTGGGGTAATGCCCATTCTTCTTGACAGTACCATTGGCTAATTAGACCAAAAATCAAAATTGATTGCAAAAAAGAACAATAGAGATGATCAAGATAACACATGTGAACATTGACACTCGCCAGCTCCTGGAAAATCATAAGAAAACATATATATATTTGGGTATGTGTGTGTGCACTCAAACAAGCCTAGCAGAGAGGAAAAAGGCAAGTCATCCTTCAGTAGAACCAGGTCTCTACTCTGGACTGTAAACATCTAGGAGGCCAGAGATTGGAGCCTGTCTAATGGGCCCTATATAAGTTATAGAAAAATTGCAAAGGCTATCATAAGATATTTGCCCTAATGCACCTCCTTTGAGGTCCTGTTTAAAAAAATAAGTGACAGTAAACCAAAGAGGGATCTGGACATCACTAGTACTAAGGAGTAAGACTAAGATAGAATACAGTAAAGACAAATTGTCTGGTGCACTCAGAGTCTAGGGAAACTATAAATATTCACATAAGGCACAAGAGTACCAAACCATCAAGACCCTTAAGAGGCACTCAATTATCAGTCTTTAATGCAAAAATATACATTTATTGAATACAGCACATAAAGCAAAAGGTACTAATAAAACATAATTAAAAACACTCTGAAGGAGGTCAATTGGAGGCTTAAAACTAATAGTCAGTTCTCAAACTCTCAAACTAACAACAATATATAAGATTACCTGGACCTATAAAATAGCCCCAAATCAGTGTAAATAATACACATACCAAATAGTGTACAAAATATGCATGACTCATTAAAGTGCCAAGTGAAATGTGCAAAATACAGCAAAATATAAGTGAAATGGATGATACTTATCAGTACAAACACAAGATCTAACAGTTCACAGGTAGAAAATGTAGCCTCCTATGTGCCTCCTCCAACCCACACGACCCAACGCGGATCACCGGAAGGCTTCTTTAGGGGGTGCATTATGGGTGAAATTGTTCCGTTTAAATGTGCATAGCCCTCCAATAGTGGTTTAGAGCTAAATCACGTGACACTCACAGCTTATAGTTAAAATAGTAAGAAAAACCAGGTTACATTAAATGTATAAATCCAAAGATGATATGTGCCATGAGTTTAAATATATGTAGAGACTAGAGGTATTTAGTATAAAAAAAAAAAAAAAATGAAACTAGCGACGGAATAAAAATTGGCTCAATGTGTGTTTGCGTGAAATCAGAAATATCTCTGAGACACCAAAGACACATGCATAGGATCTTAGTATTTCAGTAACACCGGATAAGTTCAAGAAAACATAAAGGCACATGCACAAGGTAGTAACAATATCACAAATACAAGGCATATTTGTCATCATCAGTAAATGCATGTGCAAGTTCATGGGCATGCGTTAAATAACAGCATCACAAATGTAACAAATAAATAAAAAGAAGAATCACAATCAAAACTAGATTAGAGATCAGATGCTCACAGTTACATAATCAGACAAAATAAACAAAAACAAGTAAAACCCGTAAAAGGGCAATGATAAATCCAAATATGCTTCTATAGTCTAACAATAACTCCATCTTTGATACTAGCAAAACATACAATTCTCTACAAAATATATCACACTTTAAAACCATTACTCCGTTATGGATAATGGTAAAAAGAGTGAAAATTAAGCTTCAGAATATATTTCCATAACGGTACACAGATAGTAATATAGTCAAAAGTAAATTACATCGTCATATATTTTATTTGATCTTACTTGTGAAGTGGCTATAATAGCCCCACATGCATACCTATTATATAATGCCAGGCTGTTTGCATGTACAAAACATATAAGCCTAACTGAAATTAAATATTGATGTTAGAAACTGCGACGTATATGAAATACAGAGGATGGCGATTATCACGCACGCTCACCCCGTAAATGCCTCCCGTGCTACCAAATAACCTCACCATATGACTGTACCCAACCCACTACAGTGGCTGCACATTTAAAGGGACAACTCCCTTAAAGAACTAATAATGAAGTACTCATCAGAATTACATAGAGTCTCATAATCAGAAATAAATACTAAAAACAAATATATGTATATCATGATTTTTCTTACTATTCTAACTGTCAGGTGTGAGTGTCATGTGATTTTGCTCTTAACCACTATTGAAGGGCTATGCACATTTAAACGGAACAATTTCACCCACAATGCATCCTCTGACGAAGCCTTCCGGTGATACACGTTTAGTTGTGTGAATTGGAGGAGGCACATAGGAAGCTACATTTTCTATCTGTGACCTGTTAGATCTCGTGTTTATACTGATAAGTATCGTCCATTTCACTTATATTTTGCTGTATTTTGCACGTTTCACTTTAATGAGTCATGCATATTTTGTACACTATTTGGTATGTGTATTATTTACACTGATTTTGAGTTATTTTATAGGTCCAGGTGATCTTATATATTGTTGTTACTCTCCTCTCTGTTGTATGTATATGTTACTACCATTTATTTGAGACTTTGAGAGCTAATAGTTTTAACCCTCCAACTGATTTTCTTCAGAGTGTTTTTAATTTTTGCATTAAAGACTGATGATTGACTGTTTAAAAAAAGAACATGACCGATGGGGTAAAGTGGAGTAGGAAGGGAGTCTCAAGCTACAGATAGCCTTTTAAGGCAAGTGCTCTGCCCTCTTCACTGGAGGATGATTTATCCCATGGTCCCTGTGTCCCATATTAGACCAAAGTGAAATAGATGTATATATTTATTTTTGCATTGTGTTTGCAGTTTCCTGTTTATATGCCTCTAAGAAAATGATGAATGTTGCAAATAGGATAGAAAGAACAATATAGGAAAAGTCTATATTTTCTAGATTGTTGCATATTTCTTGTCAAATTTAAGCCTGAATGTCTCCACAACTATAGGAGAACTGTGTTTTAGGAACCTATGTGTGTACTGACTATTTAATTAGTGGTTGCCTGAAGATATACAACTATAATGCACATCATTGTACTTTTTGTCACAGGACAATGTTTGATATTTTCCATTCCATATTTGCTAAATGTAGGTCTAGTGGAGTTATGCAAACATCAATCAATTTATTTTCATGGTTATTACTGATAATTCTGATTAATTTATTTATTCATTCATTAATAATGAGCATAAAATATCCTGGCGCATAACCCCAAAACTGGCTTGGAAATAGTGGGTTTAAAATAATTATTGCAAAAGTATATAAAGAGGACTTGTTCTTGAGCAGGTAAAGGGTTACAAGCAAATCATTTTTATTATTTTTCTCTTTTCTTTCCTCCTGTGTGGAAGGGCTTGATTGAAAACGTGTTGCACTTGTGTCTATTTCTACTATACAAGTCATTATTTCTCTCACTGGTAGCTTGCTTACTGGTTTACAGATAAGTGGCCTGGGGTAAGTGAAGTTTGAAATAATCAGGAATTTGAGCTAAAGGAAACGTTAGGCATCTATAGATCTCTATGGTGCAGGTGATTTTAAGGGGATTGATTTGATGATAAGATTTACTGAAAACACATATTTAATCCTGGTATATTTGATCTAAGAGTGTAAGTTAATGTGCACTGTGACACTAGTTGAATAGTAGAAAGATAAGCATGCATGCTAGCAGGTTGGAAAATCTCATGAAGCGCACCTCTTGTCATAACAGCAGCCCAGCCAAGGGGCGTATGACTGTAGCAGTGTGAACTTATTAACTTTTTGGAAACTAAGATATTAGAAAGGAAAGAAATATTGCAACACTGTGGCATTGTAAACCTGGAAAGGCACTTGGAATACATTTCCTAGAAAGTGTGTAGCATTAGTGGTGAAGATAGAACTCTAGATGTAAAGTGGCAGGTAGCTAGCTGGGCAACAGTAAGCAGGGATGTGGGATAGTGGAAAAGGAAGGCCAACTCTGAGCTGACTCAAACCAACAGATTTGGAAGATTGTGTGAAGTGAGGATAGTTATGAACTGGAATTACTGAAGACTGCTAGTTTCTCTGACAGCAAGAGGAACAGTCCTCCTTCCAGTTTAGATGGGAGGCAGAGTAGGCAGACACAAGGCCAGTGGTGGTAATAGAGCAGTCTGTTATTAGGAGGGTAGATGAGGTAAGCTATTAACAGTATTGTGAATACTGAACCATATGTTGTCTGCTTGGTGCTTGGGTTTGACATGTTAACAGGGCAGTAAGATTATTAAGAGGTATTTGAAATGATCCGGCTGCCCTGGCACATATTTGTACAATGACAAAGCTGAAGGAAGATGGAGGTCCCTAAAAACATTATTTCAGGTCTCAAGAGTGCAAATTCAAGGGAAGGTCCTCCAAGTTGATTATTTCTGAATACAACCAGTGCTATAAACCGGTACAGGGATGGCTCCACAGGTAAATTAATGCATAGCTTATGTATTAGTGTAAGGGTTTGGGAATTTTATGGCACTGGGCTAACTTTGCTCTTGGGTACAATCTTTATGGTAGTGATAGATTGCACTGAAATGCAAAGGGAGTTGATGTGCTAGGAGTCTGGAGGAACCAGGAAATGGGAGACCTACCTAGTACAAATTGGGAAGATGGTGCAGGTAGGTACTGGGTACAAGTAGAGGGTCACAGGGTGGAGAAGGGGAAAGATAAATATAGTTAACAGGGATGATCTCCTACATTCGGATATAGAAAAATGCATGTAGCTTGTAAAATAAATTATGACCACAACATTAATTGTACATTGGACAATGCAAGAAGTATAGTAGGACAAAAATTGGTTGGGAAAGCTGGTGGTTAATGAACATTTGGACATAAATGGTTTTACTAAAACATGATGGAATGATGGAGGTGAATGGGTTGTAAATATTGTGGGCCTTTCCCTTTTAAGAAGAGACATAAACAGAAAAGGGAGCGGTGTATGCCTATATATGAAACATGATTGAAATTCAAGTTAAAGCAAAGATATTTGTGAGGAAACTGGGAACAATGTCATGTCCTAGTATAATAAAACTGAAGCCAAATGTGGTGTAAAAGGTGAAAAAAATGCTTTGAACACCTAAATATTATTGCAAACATCTTGGGCATACTTTATTTATGGGATATTTTCACTATCCAGGTAAAAACTGTCTGATTGCTAAGGGAAGCAGATTTGCTAGCAAGCTTGAGACAGGTACAGTACATACCACATATGGCGGTAGTGCTGAAAGGAAATCATTTTTATGGCTTACTGATGACAAATAACATAGACATCAGTTATTATAACATGATTTCAATTAAAACCAGTTTGAAGAAATAAAACAGTGTAGGTTCAATGAAGGCTTAATTTTTAAAAAGGCTAACTTCAAAATGTTAACAGCATCAATGCAAAATATAGACTTGGATGAATTACTAAAAGGAAAACACACAGAGAGTAAATGTTCAGACTCTGACGTATATACCCTTGGGAAACGAATATAAAAAACTTTACAATGAACATGGTTAAATGCAAATGCAAATGAAGTATGAAGGAACTGAGAATTCTTTCTTGAAATACAGGCAAGAAATATTTCAAAAAGCCAATTAAATAGACAATGAAACTTGATTTGCAAAAGAGAGCAAGACTGATCCAAAGAGTGTTTTAAATACATAATAAAGCAAAAAAAACTGAAAGAGTGCACTGTACCTTTAAGAATGAGATGGGTGAGTTGATTAGGGTGGATAAGGAAAAAGCTTAACACATTATTTTCATCGGTATATACCAGGGAACAAACAATGATAGAAGAGCCTCAATAAATAACAAGTACAGCCATACTTTTTTCAGTTGTAAGGTTAACACAAGAAGAGGTCAAGGGAAGACTAGACAACATAAAGACTGACAAAACACCTTCTCCTTATGGTATACATCCAAGGGTTTTTCAGGACCCTAGTGCAGACCTATGTTTAAGAAGGGAACTAAAACAGGACATGGAAATTATAGACTAAACTGTAAAATAAAAAAATATATTAGCAGCATTCAACATAGTTTTATGAAGCATAGGCCAAACAAATCTAATGAGTTTCTATGAAGATGTAAGTGGAAACCTAGATCAGTGGTTCTCAATTTTTTTTGCTCAAGGCATCCATAACACGTAGTCTGGAAATTTCAAGACACCCCTAACATCTCATAGATTAATTGTCAATGAGTAGTGAAGGGTACATATACATAAATATTTCATTATTTTTAGGTCTCTCAATCAGAATAACAAAATTAAACATATTAATCATAACATTTTCCATAAACAAACAAGTGAAGCTCAGCATTTGCATTTTTTTTATCAAAGTCTTTATAGACAAGACAAAGCTTCCTTAATTGAATGTTCATGGAACACCAAAGTGCTGTGGCACTCTGTTTGAGAACCATAAAACCTAGATAATGGTGAAGCAGTAGTTGTAGTATATGTACTGTATAGTTTGCAAATTATTTGATACAATGCCACATAGGAGTCTGGCCTAAGGAAATTGGGTCTAGGGGATACCCTTTATAACAGGCCAGAAAAATGGTTGACGGATAGGGTTGGAAATGGAACATTCTCCAATACAGTTAAAGTTGAATGCTGAATAACTCCAGGTACAGTACTTGATCCACAGCAATGAGGGTAACTGCTCATATGGTCCGCAGTACACATACAATCATAAAGCAATATGCATTGGATTCAATGCCTTCACCTGGGTGCAAGACTGAAGTATCGAATCTCTCCTTCAGTATCCAAATGGTATATGTCTGTAAAGAGGACAGCCGCACTCCAGACGTTGTGTGGGACCCTCTCCTTTGTTGCACTTATTCTTCACCTTGTCTGTCAATGGAATCATGTTTTTTATGATATAAATAAAGTGGATGTTTTATACTCAAGCAGTGGAATTTTGTTAAGCCCCGGAGTGCGGCTGTCCTCTTTACAGACAGTACTTGGTCCACTGCTTATTTTTTCTTTTGCATATTTATAAATGACCTGGGAATAGGTATAGAAAACATTAGAGAAATATAGGTAGTGGAAAAATAGAGAAAAATATTTTTCTATTGGTGGAATTTCCTGTTGGAAAAAAGCAAAAAAATAAATAAATTATAATTTCTCTCAAGTGTAAAATTAGATTTTGTTTTGCCATTTGAAACCTGAAGAAGAAACACAAACTAAGAATGACTAGGTGGAACAACAGATGTCATCAGAATAAACAAACTGAGATCACACTTTTACAATTGCCATAACAGCATTTAAAGCTTGTTAATTTTTTCCCTATTTGTATGTGAATAAGAGATATGAGAACACAGATCTGATTTATTTTCTCTTCTTGACATGCTGTTGCTCTTATCACAATTTCATCCACACACTTCTTTAAATCAATTTCTATTTCATCCCAATAGTGCAGATGATTTGCTGAAGAATTGCACCTTGTCCTGAATAAGTCCAATTGCCCTTTTTATACACGAACGATACATGCTATGTATCTTCAAAGTTTGGATGTGATGCTGTTCTTTGGTCAGCTGACAGGGGTTGCCCTATACTCAATAAAAGTAGAAAACCATTCTAATGCTTTGATACTCTTACAACTGAAGTTCAGGCAGAATAAAGTCTGTGATCATTTCATGCACATTCAGTTAATTTTGTAGGGCATATTTTACGCATCTATCCTGATACCTTTTTCTTAGAAACCTACTTTGTGCCTATTTCTTTTCATGTAGCATCAAACTAGCTTTGATAAGATTTCAATATTACAATTAATTTTCATTTTTAAGAATGTTGTTCATCGTTACTATTACAATTCTATTTTCAAACTACCAAAACATAAAGTTTATTTATTTTCTTCAGTTTTTACATTGCATGCACAGATGAACTAGCATGCTCAGTAAACATTTAACAGATTAGACACTTGAACATGGTTGCAGGCAAAGCTTTCTCATGTTCCTGCGTATTGCCTGATAAACACTTCAAAGTAAACTTCTCATAAATATGAAATGAAAAGCCGCAAAGTCGTTATGCACAGCTTTGAGATACAAATCTCTTTATTCCCTTCTGAAGTGGGGTTTGATTGACATAATGAGTTATAGATCCTGTCCAGGGACACATCGCCTTATCCCCTTTTCCTCTGGAGACAGGAAGACATGAAAGGAAACTATTTCTGAACTTTGTAAGACAAAGCTACTGAAGAAAAGTTGAACCCAAGACACAATTTATTGATACTTTTGCTATAGTAAAATGTTTTATTATCTTAATATATGTCAAATACTAGGACCAAATTCATGCAAACAAAAAGTATGGATAAACTTCCCCAAGAGGAATAGTCTACATGATGTCAGATGTAATGCATACATTTATAAAGGGTGGGATATTAAACCTCAGCTAGGTACCACATTCCAGTACAAGAAAGGGAAGGGAACTTTCATAAGAATACACTGTGAACTATTTGAAATGAATTTATACCTGCAGCTTTATTAACACATATTCTAATGAAATCATCACTCTGTTAGCAGTACTTGGGCAGTAGATTTTACATGCTATCAAAATAAACAAACAATTGAGTTGTTTTTTTTATTTTCATAGCATGTAAAATCTATTTCCCAAGTACCTTTGCTAGAAAGAGATCTAACACTTTGCACTTCAAAGTGTGCTGGATACCTCTCTGGCACTCAAATGGTCAATGTAGAAATGACTGGAACATATGAACAATAGAGAACATCTATATGTAAAGAGATGTGGTCCTTAATTTGTTTAATGGAAAAAGGTGGGATTCCATAGAAGAGCCAGGGGTATATGTTTAAGAGACAAACAATATATGTATCATTAATAGAGCTCTCAAGTATATTTAAAGGGATAGTATTACTTCAAAATTACTATACCTCATATTGTAGCCCTTAATAAACTGAGTTAAATGACACCAGCGGCATCTCTCAAACCTTTATGGTTTAAGAGATAGCCGCTTTCAAAGTTTCCTCTCCCCTGCTGTCAGCGTTCTGCTGCCAGCAGGGGAATCCGGTCTCTGAATCAAGAGGAGGCTCTTCAGCAGAGCCGATATCTCGTTATGGAAGGAAAAATGATTCATTGAAACAGTCTTCTACGTGTGCTTGGTAACCAACCACACGTAGAAGACTGTTTCAATGAATCAGTTTTCCTTCCATAACGAGATATCGGCTCTGTTTAAGAGCCTCCGCCTGTCCCGGGACCGGATTCCCCTGCTGGCAGCAGAACACTGTCAGCAGGGGAGAGGAAACTTTGAAAGCGGCTATCTCTTAAACCATAAAGGTTTGAGAGATGCCGCTGGTGTCATTTAACTCAGTTTATTAAGGGCTACAATATGAGGGATAGTAATTTTGAAGTAATACTATCCCTTTAAATCCTATTTTTGTTTTAGAACTCTTATTGTTATCTATATCATCTGGTCACTTTCGGTTCATAATATGGTAAACCCAAGCTGTCCCCAAGGACATTTTCTTTAAAGGATCTCTTATTTGCACTGCTGAAATCTGTGGCCAGTTGTGAGGAGGTATGAACTAAATGCAGACTTCTACATTACTGAAAATGAAACAATATATACTATGCACAGAAACAAGAATAGAAATTATGTGTGTGTGTGTGTATAGTTTCCCTTCTAAACACTTGAGCTCAGTCATTTATACTAGTTCAGCTGTGCAAAGATAGATATACATACCTGGGAACTTTTGAAATGAGCTCACCCTGAGATATTTGAAATATTAACCCTTAACGCCCACAAGAAAGCAGATTCTATGTGTTACGTCAATGTTTGCTCTAAACCAGAGATAATCCAATCAATTTTAAGGAACCTTTCACATGCTACAGTTCTGAGATATAACGTCTTATACAGTCATAAGGCAAGCAGGACTTGTCCTCCTGCCTTTCTGGTAGAAATGTTGTGGATTTGGACAATAAATAAGCAGTAAATTGGTGTAAATCATATAGGAGGACACACTGGATTTGCTGACCCTGAGAATTTGGCCCTTCGCCCTGAGACCCTGAGATTTGGTTCCAAACCCTGAGTCTCAGGGTCAGACCCTGAGAGTTCCCAGGTATGTAGATATATCTATAAAACCTGCACTACTATGGTTACTTGAGCACTATGGTTGAGAAAACCAATAAAATGACACTACTGAGAGCAAATAAATATCAATTTTTATTTTTAGTGTTCACAATGACATTCCGTTTGGCCATTAGAGACTGACATTTGTTAAGTTGTCAGAAATATCACAATCTTAACCAAAAACTTTAACACTCAAAGGCAGCATAATTAAAGTGATTGACTCCAGGAACTGGACAGATTACAAATTTAAAAGTTGCTGCAATTTTCAAACTTTAGACTATACTAATTAGCTTGTCATTAGTTTCGCTGTTCAGTTTTTATTGACCTACCCATATGACTACTCTGTAAAACCCATGTCTGTTGTTTTTCCTGTTGTCATACCAATTAATTTATATGTTGTTTCAGTTTCTGGTTTTAAGCTTTTGAGTTCCAAAGTATATAGAATACACCTACATCAAGGTTTTCTCTCCCCCTGGATGATACTTCATACATACAAAGGGATACCCTCACTTCCCTCACAAACCATTTGTTATTAAACATTAAACCTCATCAGGAGAGTATCAGGAACCTACTGATGTCTCCACTCCACCCCCAGTCAGCTATTGATGGCCCGCCCATCTGCTAGCTCTAGTTATCTAATAGAGGGGACTGCAGGTTCCTTCTCTCCTCCTAGACCGTTTAGTGCATAAGTATCAAGATAAACTTAATTATAGCATATTGAACTATATACCTTTAAAAAAAATTAGAGTCTAATTAGATCACTTGTACATCAAACAAAAGAATATTGTCCTACTTGCCATTTAAATGAAGGCATTGTACATGGACCTAAAACAATGTAAACACAGATCATGTGCACTGAACTTATTCCCTTGACTAGAGATGATACTGTTACTAGTTACACCTCTGACAATTAGTGCCTGGATACAGTTTCAGATACAAAATGCAATAATTAAATCACAGTTAACTGATCATATGTCATTAAGATCAAGTAAAAATCCAGCAAGTAAAATATACAGAAAATACCACACACCTGCATAAGTATAGTCAATCTGAATATTCTATTAAATCCATGTGATAAAGTCTCATTTTTATTCTTTGTACTTCCTCTCTCCTTGTCTGATGTGCATTTTGTCAATGTTTCATCATGTTATTGTATGCATTTCATAAGGCTTCTTGAAGTTTGTGCTACATATGAAAGTACAGGAATAGGTATGGGTTTGACATTCAGGGTCCGTATTACCTAGCCATATGTAAGAACTGGAAGGCTACATTGGTCAAAAACATTTTGCTTTAGGCAGAGTTGTAAATTTGTCTTAAAGACAGTACTACTAAGTTTTCCAATTGCTTACCATACCAATTTTATTTGTCACTCAATTTCCATCATGATGATGTTTCCATCTGTCACATTTCCTATTCAAGGTAAAAATACTTGTTCACATCTTCTAGTTCTTGTTCATCTGCTGTGATTTTCCTTGGCATGATAATCTGTCAACCATGACTTGTGTTTCAGTGATTTTAATCTTCAGATCAAAATTTTTGCTTTTCTGTTGTAGCTCTTCAATGCGTTCAGCAGGACTACTAGCAAAGAGAGTGATATTATCTGTAAACCATAAGTGATGTGGGTGCATTTGGACTATTGAATACCTCCTCCCCCGTATGTCTACTCCCTATTGTACAGAGCTGCAGAATAAGTTGGTGCTATAGAAATAAAGAATAACAATAGTTTCCATTGATCAAAAGTACCTTTTTCTCCCAGTTGTTTGTGGAAAATTTCTTCTAAACAAGCATAAAATAGTTTTGGGGAGATTGGCTCCTTGTTGGATGCCATTTTCTGTGTTGATCTGGACTTTATTATTGACCTGTTTTTCATATATTGATTGGAAGGTATAGATGTAAGTGCTATCTATAACTTGGTTGGTCAGGGTATCAATTGCTTGCTTTTTCACAATGAAGGCTATGCATAATGGAAAGTTGTCTTCATTATATCCTTCTATATCTTGTTGCACTGTCTATATATGTGTCACAGTTTACCAATAATGTTCAGGAGTCAGTACGGTATAGTTAAATGCAAAATTTATTAATAATAGAAAAGTAGAGCACATTATATACACAAGTAGCAAGCAGAGGGTTAAAAGCCAGCAAGCACTGCTATCAGGAATAGCAGGCTGCCAAGCTTGACCACTCTGCTGGAGACTAGGCCTCAGCCACTGGTAGTCTCTGCAGGAACCAGGAGCAGGAACAGGAACACTGGATCTTGATCCGATGAAGCCAAAGTACTAACTCACGCCTGAAGTCAGTAGGGATCGATATCTGACTCATGCCTGCAGTCATTATAAGGAAAGGGATACCTGACTCACGCCTGCAGTCAGTATCGGAGCTAGTCTACCAGAGCCCCAGGTCCGCACTAGATTGGTTGTCTGCTAGGTACAAGGAACAAACATAAGAATAGTCAGACAGAGCCACAAGTCATCATCATAGGGGGTAGTCAGACAAGCCAGGTCATACACAGTTCAGGTAGTCAGCCAGAGCCACAGGTCTGCACCAGGTTGGGTGTCCACTATAGGGATAGACAAAATAATAGTCAGACAGAGCAACAGGTAAGCACCAGGTTGGATGGAAGACTAGCCAGTTCATACACAGAGCCCAAGGTAATAGAACTTCTATGAACAACAACGCCAGGGCAACTGAGTCAGGACTCAGACTACCCTTTAAACCCCTCCTCAGGAAGTAGGTAGGAGGAGCAGCTCAGAGGAAGGAAGTAGGTAGGAGGGGACTACAGGAAGCATGACACACAAAACAGAGGCCTGCTGCATGCTTGAAGCCTCGCACCTGCAGATGACGCTGAAAACAAGATAAGCTGTAACAATATGGTCCTTTGTAGGGAAACCGCTCCTGAAACCTGCTTGTTCTTCAGGTTGTGCCGCAGTAAGTATTGTGCCTGTTTTCCTTTATAGTACTTTTGTGAAAACCTTGCTGATGACTTGCAATAAGATTAGTGGTCCATCATTTTTTTGATTCACTTTATCAACTTTTTTGTGAGGTAGGATGACTTCTGCACTTTTCCGTGTTTTGGGTACTTTGCTGAGTAGTAGGATTTGAATTTTGGCCAAAAAGCTCCATCTTGATCTCCGTTAACTGCAAAACTTTTTCCCACATCACCCCTGTGACACTCTCATTACTTCTCACAAAATGCAGATGTGCTTTCAGATGATACTTTTTGAGTAACAGCATATTGCTTGCCACCTTCCCAAACAGGCCATTGTTATGTAGAGTGTTCTTAATATGGTTGACTGGTGCGACATTACACCACTCAGGCACTGAACTCTCTAGTTTCTTCAATGCTATTATTAGCTTCTGTGTGGCTTGTTTCACAAGTCTTTGCCCTGTTTAAGTGCTCCTTTTTGAGGGATATTTTTTTCTTGGCAGTGCCTGGGTGGTGCACTGGAGTGAATCAATTTTCACTTCCTGATTATTGACCCAACTGTTCCCACTGGGTTATCCAAACACTTAGATATAATTTTTTACCATGGTCATAATCTATGCATTTATAATGCTCTCTAATTTCTATAGAATGATTCTCTGCTTGACCAATGATCCTTCAAACGTGGGAGTTTTCTCCTGAAAATGTGACCGCAAATTTAATTGTTCACAGTTGGAGGTCAGTGGTAAGGCAATGTCTTTCATCTGTGTAAACTTGGAGTTTACACAACACAGGGGATGAATAGTTATGCAAGTCACATATTTCAGTTTTTTATTTTTCTTAAAAAGCAGTGTCACAGTAAAATACCTGATTTTGAGTTTCAGTGTAAAATTAAATATCCTACAGAATGTACCATTTGAAATTCAGTAACTTGAGAGTACTGGACAAGGGTTTGAATACTTCTGAAAGGCACTATATGTATATATAATATAAATATTAATCACTACATCCACCACTTTAAATGTAACATCTTATTTTTAATTATCTTTTTGATATTAATAGTTAGCAACAGGCTTATAGGATGAATAATCTTCCAAATAATTTGTTTGTAGTCTAATAACAAAGCAAGCCTTGAAAATAATAGTTTGCAGGCTTGCAATGAGGCAGGCATCATGCTTGCAAAATGCAATCCTATGCCCTACTTCCAGCAGGGACAGCAGGTGATAGTAGCCACCACCAGAAACAATATGCCATCCAGTTGTGCAGTTGACAGGTTGCAGCATCACTGTTCTTGCCTTATGAATATGGTCTGCAGCTGGTCCTGCAGTCCTTTCATTGATTGTCTTGGAGATGAAATATGCTTCCTTAGGTTTCACTTAGAACTTTTTTCTGCTCTGATTTTAAGAGGAAATGGAAAGCTGCGCACCTTTCAAGGGAAATATGGGATTGGCAAGTCTTGGATGTCCTTTTACCCACAATGCACATAAACCACAATGGAGGGCAGTTTTCTAACCTGAGAAATGGATTTAAAAGCTACAAGGAGGCTGATGGACTAGGAAAAATGAGTGAAATTTGGCATAAACCACCAACACTATATGAGACAAATACAAATTCCCACTTATTTAAATGCTTTTTAAGCACTTGACAACTAGAGAGTGCTTCACTGCATTGTTTTGCAATACATTGGAGACCTCTTTACTAGTCAAGGGGATAAGAGGCCTATTTAAATCAGTGGGATGTTTTGGAATGTTTGTTCTGTCCTCAATGGTGCAGTTGATTTACTTCAGAAGTACTCCAGTCCTTCTTATTACATTGGCGTGCGTGTTTGCGTGAGAATGGGTATTTGTCTGTGCATGTGTATCTGTGTGCAAAGGCATATACGATATGAGCGCTTGGCTAATCAGTAAGCATACTGATCAGTTGATAGATTGCCTTTAACTTGGACCTTTTTTTACCACATTTCTTTACATGATTATAGAATGCAGCTTCTGCCATAGATCTCATTCTCATAATTTTCAACCCTGTGTAGTACTCCTAAGTTTTAGTACGTATCGATATAACGGCTTTTGTATGCATGTGCTGAAATTCAGCATTTACTACAGTAGCTGTCAGTAAACTTTTCTTCTCGTATACTAATACAAACCAGGACCTTTTGACTTTGTGCACATGTTCTGTGCTTTTGACATCACAAAACCTTATGAATTGTTGTTTGAACTTTGCCACAAACTATGAAATATGTCTTTGATTACCTTTTGACTCTTGGCAAATTTCACCCTTTGTATTCTCTTCTGTGCCAAATGACAACAAATTTTCCAGTAAGCTACCTGGCATACAGATATTCTGAGTGGAAGCTGACCTCCTCATTACAGAGATATATAACTGTGACCTAGCAATCTCTGAATCCAGCAATAATATATCATTTAGTTTCATATTGCAGACATTGTTTTAAAAATATGATTAACGTATAATGGTATGTCAATACTATGGGAATTGTTGCTTTATTTTCATAACCATGGCATTAATGCCAGCTTTAGACCTTAAACATTTTATTCATATATTTAGCTAAATTTGACAATTAACATGATGCTTTTTAATTCCAAATATGACAGGATGATATTCATGAGCAGTTAAATGTGTGCCCCCTATTCAGTCAGAGAGCAATATGAAATTATAATTGTATGTTTATCTTGGTATCTGTCCATACTTTTGCCTAAAAATATGCCTCTCAGCTTAGTGTATTTCTACAGCAGGCAATTATTGCACTTAAACACATGAAAATGAAAACAAGCACAATACTCGTACTTTACATGGTTTACATTTTCACGGAAAACACAGGCACTGATGCAGTGCTCAAGTTGAAAGTGCACATCCATCAGATCTACCAACATTTATATATATTTTGTAATGTACAAATCTGTCTCATCAGTTTGAAATCATTGGGCGTACATATACAAAAAAATAAAGGAGCAATTCTGGGGAAAGCAGTTGCACTCTAGAGTACTAGTAAAAATACCTAGAATATCTATTTGATTGAAATTAGGCTATTGACACCTTGACTCCTAGATAGGAATACAATGCATTATGAGTGGGTATTTTATGTTTAATTGTCCCCTGCGATGCAGTTTGTTTTCTCCAGAATTTTTACACTATAACTTTTTATATATAAGATTTAAAATGCTTTTTGTATAAAGACAAAATGGCAAAAAACAACTGCACCATCAAGAACAGAAATACTACCTCACTGTTTACTCTTTTATGTGCTAAGCATGTTTTATCACTTTTGTGTTTCACATTCAAATGACTGTTTTTCATTTTCCTCTGAGCAATGCAAGCCCTCTCCATACAATTTTTGGCAGACCCAGTTCTTTCAAAAAATACCATTGGTTTAAGAAAATCTACCCAGAATTCCTAATTTTTAAACTAAAATTCTAGTAAAATGGAATACTTCATAAACAATTGTAAGTACCAATTTGGGATAGAGGAGACCTTTATAATAGGAATACACATGCAAATAGTAAGTGAGATTTCTGAGATAGGAGTCCTGCCCTTGCCCCAGAATTGTTTATGATCTAATTTTTGTTTTTCCCCATACACATTGAAGTCACTTTAAATGGGGAAACAAAAAAGAGCAACAATGGGTTCCATCACATGAAAGTACTCTTATGTCAATACAAGGGGGATGAGAAATAGGCTCTAATAAAGCCCATCCCCTCCTGATCCTAACTATACATTTTTCTTTCACTTTATGCAGCAATACCCAACATGTGGGTTTCCATGCCAATGGTCGTACGATACCTGCCATTAACATGCATGTTTCATTTAGATGGGGCTAAGAAACAGGCTCCATTATAAAGTGCTCCCCTTCTTATAAATACTTCATGGTTTTCACAGATGGTGATATCCATGCACTATGCCACCTCTGCCTTAAACATACAGAGGGACTGATGGTTACTAGGAAACATCAAGGACTACAAATTGGTATGTAGAACTCACCCTCAAGTAACACCATTTGTTTGACCAGACTCTGCTCCTCTCCCTGAGGACAGTTGGGAGACTTCCTTAGCAGTTTTGGAGAGTTTCCTTCTAGCAAACCTTCTAGCAAACTGGTTAAATTGGGTTTTAAACCTATTGAATGCAAATGTGGTCTCCAACACATTGCTTATAATGTATTGCAGACTAATGCAACATCTAAGTGGTTAAAACTAAAGCTGCATTTAACTAAATTATTTTCATTTTAGTTGCCTTTTTCCAGGTTGCCTTTATCCATAAGGTACAATGGGGGGATATATGAATATGCCTGCTCAAAAACAAGCACTGAAGTAGATTTTCTAGCCCTACATCTACCTGGCCCAATTTACTAAGCTGCTTACTGAAAAAAATTCTCCCCTAGGCCTCTATGGAATTCCCCCATCGGCAAAACCCACCCCCCAAAAAAACACCAACAGTTTTTCAAGCACGGTAAGCAATTCAATTACCTGTGTTATGAAGTAACTGCAGAAAAAAATTCATGACATGCTAAAAAGTTATCTCCCATTTGAACCTATTCAAGCGAGTTCCATTTTCCCATTCAATTCCATGTGTTCGGCAGAAACATGCTTTAAGGGACGCACTCTAATGGGTGAAAATCTGCACCCAGTTCTTTTGGGTTCAGAATCCCCTAACATATGTTAAAACTTGCCAACACAGTAGTGATGAGCGAGCACCCCAATGCTCGGGTGTTCGGGTGCTCTGACCGAGCACCCCCTGAGGCTCGAGTGCTCGGCCGAGCACCCGAGCCCCATTGAAGTCAATGGGAGGACTCGAGCATTACACCAGGCACCCCCTGCTCTGATGAGGGGAGGGTGCCTGGTCCATAGGAAAAGGGCAGAAAAAGATGGAAACACTACAGAAATGGTTCAGGGACAGCATAGGGAGGATGTCTGGATGCATCTTGGACTCCAACATCGCTGCTGGGAACGATCTTTCGCCCGTAGTACGCCATTTTTACAGACTGACCATAAAACACACAAAAAGGAAAATAAAAACGACTTTAGGCGAAAAATTGTTACCAAACAATATTTGCTGTATATTTACTTGTATATCATCTGCAAATTCTCCCAAAAATTTCCTTGATTTTCGGAAGTGAGGCCATGATTAAGAGGGAAACGTGCGCAGAGGCAAATTCTCCCAAAAATTTCCTTGATTTTCAGAACTGAGGCCATGATTAAGAGGGAAACGTGCGCAGAGGCAAATTCTCCCAAAAATTTCCTTGATTTTCAGAACTGAGGCCATGATTAAGAGGGAAACGTGCGCAGAGGCAAATTCTCCCAAAAATTTCCTTGATTTTCAGAACTGAGGCCATGATTAAGAGGGAAACGTGCACAGAGGCAAATTCTCCCAAAAATTTCCTTGATTTTCAGAACTGAGGCCATGATTAAGAGGGAAACGTGCACAGAGGCAAATTCTCCCAAAAATTTCCTTGATTTTATTGAACTGAGGCCATGATTAAGAGGGAAACGTGCGCTGAGCTGACCATCTAAAACATTATGGGTGAGGGTCTGCTGCAGAGCTGACCATCCTAAACATTATATGCGAAGGCCCGCTAGTGAGCTGACGCTATAAAACATTATATGAGAGGGCCCGCTAGAGAGCTGACCCAATAAAACATTATATGAGAAGGCCCGCTGGTGAGCTGACCTATATAAAAATTGGCAAACAGGGCCCGCTGGTGAGCTGACCCTATATAAAAATTATATCACAGGGCCCGCTGGTGAGCTGGCCCTATATAAAAATTATATCACAGGGCCCGCTGGTGAGCTGGCCCTATATAAAAATTATATCCCAGGGCATATGGAAGAGGAGGAGGAGGATGAGAAGATTAAGAGTCAACCATATACCCGTTTTTTGGGTGGAAGGGGTGAATGGGAATACAGAGTATTCCCATCATTGTAAATAACATATATAAAGTGAGTTTATGTTCCCCCGGGGCTTTCCTCCAGTGGAGTGGAGAAGTCAGGGGAAATCCAGGCCTTGTTCATTTTTATAAGTGTCAACCTATCAGCATTGTCGGTGGAAAGGCGGATACGCTTATCTGTTATGATGCCACCAGCAGCACTAAATACCCGCTCAGACAGAACGCTGGTGGCAGGGCAGGCCAGCACCTCCAAGGCGTAGAGTGCCAGTTCATACCACGTGTCCAGCTTGGACACCCAGTAGTTGTAAGGCACAGAGGGATCATTGAGGACGCTGACACGGTCTGCTACGTACTCCTTCACCATCTTCCAAAACTTTTCCCTCCTTGTGACACTAGGCTGCGCATCAGGGTGAGGGTGCTGGCGGGGTGTCATGAAGGTGTCCCACGCCTTGGAGAGTGTTGCCCTGCCTTTCTCGGAACTGCTGTGTGCTCCCCTTTTCTCCCCTTCTCGGTTGGCCAAGGTAGCACGTACTCTGCCGCCAGCGTTGTCAGATGGAAAATTTTGGAGCAATTTTTCAACAAGAACCTTCTGGTATTGCACCATTTTGCTTGTCCTCTCCACCGGAGGAATGAGAGATGAGAAATTCTCTTTGTAGCGGGGGTCCAGAAGGGTGAACACCCAGTAATCCGTGTTGTTTAAAATGCGTATAACGCGTGGGTCACGGGAAAGGCAGCCTAACATAAAGTCAGCCATGTGTGCCAGAGTACCAACAGTCAAGATTTCGCTGTCCTCACCAGGAGGATGACTCTCAATATCCTCATCCTCTTCCTCCTCTTCTGCCCACCCACGCTGAAGAGATGGAACTAAAGTTCCATGGCTACCCTCTGTAGCGGAGGCAACCGTGTCTTCCTCCTCCTCCTCCTCCTCCTCCTCCGCCTCCTCCAATTGTCGCTGAGAAGACGAAGTGAGGGTGCTCTGGCTATCACCTTGTGTAAGCTCTTCCTCCCCCATTTCCACCTCTTCCACATGCAAAGCGTCGGTTTTAATTGTGAGCAGCGAGCGTTTCAGTAGACACAGAAGTGGGATGGTTACACTGATAATAGCGTTATCGCCGCTCACCATCTGTGTCGATTCCTCAAAATTGCGTAAAACCTCACAGAGGTCTGACATCCATTCCCACTCCTCACTTCTGATTACAGGAAGTTGAACGGAGAGGCGACGACCGTGTAACAGCTGGTACTCCACTACTGTCCTCTGCTGCTCACAAAGCCGGGCCAACATGTGGAAGGTGGAGTTCCAGCGCGTGCTCACGTCACACAGCAGCCGGTGAGCTGGCAATTGTAAGCGCTGCTGCAGCTTCAACAGGCCGGCTGGAGCTGTTGATGACTTACGGAAATGTGCACACACGCGGCGCACCTTGGTCAAGAGATCATGCACATTGGGGTAGGTTTTTAGAAATCGCTGCACCACTAAATTAAATACATGCGCTAGACATGGTACGTGTGTGAGCTTGCCGAGCTCCAAAGCCGCCACCAAGTTACGCCCATTATCACACACAACCATGCCTGGTTGCAGGTTGAGTGGCGAGAGCCACTGCTCGGTCTGGTGACTAATCCCCTGCAACAGCTCTGAGGCCGTGTGCTGTTTGTCCCCAAGGCAGATCAGCTTCAGCACGGCCTGTTGACGCTTCCCCACTGCAGTGCTACACTGCTTCCAGCTACTGGCTGATGGGGGAGTGGCGCTGCGTGTAGAGAATTCGGAGGTGGAAACGGAGGAGGAGGAGCCAATAACGTAGGTGCTGGTGGAAACCCTGATGGAGGTAGGGCCCGCAATCCTCGGCGTGGGTAGCACCCGTGCCATCCCAGGGTCCGAGTCGCTCCCAGCCTCCACGACATTCACCCAGTGTGCCGTCAGGGAAATGTAGCGTCCCTGGCCACAAGCACTTGTCCATGTGTCAGTCGTTAAGTGGACCTTCCCAGTAACTGCGTTGGTCAGGGCACGGGTGATGTTACGGGACACATGGTGGTGTAATGCGGGGATGGCACACCGGGAAAAGTAGTGGCGGCTGGGGACCGCGTACCGAGGGACAGCTGCTGCCATCAGGCTGCGGAAGGACTCAGTGTCCACAAGCCTAAATGGCAGCATTTCGATGGCCAGTAATTTGGAAAGGTGTGAGGTTAGTGCTATGGCCTGTGGGTGGGTGGCTGGGTACTTTCTCTTGCGCTCAAATGCCTGGGGTAACGACATTTGGACGCTGTGCTGGGACAGGGAAGTGGATGTGGTCGCTGATGGTGCTTCAGATGGTACAGGTGCAGGGCGGGAGGTATGCGGGCCTGCGCCTTCGACAGGCGATTGGCCGGCACCGAAAACAGGGGAAGAGGAGGCAGTGGTGTGGCCTGCAGACACAGATGGGCGATCCAGGCGTTCCTCCCACTTACTACGGTGCTTGGATGCCATGTGTCGGATCATGCTGGTGGTGGTGAGGTTTCTAGTGTTCATGCCTCGGCTCATTCTGGTGTGGCACAGGTTGCAAACTACAATTCTTTTGTCGTCCGCACTTTCCTTAAAAAAACGCCATACCGCGGAACACCTACCCTTTGGCAAGGTAGATTTACGCAAGGGGGTGCTCCGTGGAACATTTGCGGGCCGGTTTGGTGCGGTCCGCCTTCTTTCTGTAGCCACACCACTGCCTCTTCCAGCCTGTTGCGGTGCTGCAGATGGCTCACCCTCAGGACTGCTGACATCGCTCGGCTCTACACCTTCCCAGGTGGGGTCAGTCACCTCATCGTCCACCAAGTCCTCCTCCACTTCCTCACTCTGATCATCCTCCTCAAGTCTTGATCCCACCACATACTCAGTCATTGACAACTGTATAACATTCTCCTCAACAAGGTCTTGAGACGGAAATAGTGGTTGATTTAATGGCAACTGTGTCTCA
This sequence comes from Rhinophrynus dorsalis, assembly GCA_037306005.1. Classification (NCBI taxonomy): domain Eukaryota; kingdom Metazoa; phylum Chordata; class Amphibia; order Anura; family Rhinophrynidae; genus Rhinophrynus; species Rhinophrynus dorsalis. The sequence goes on from CM074721.1 coordinate 125,767,124, forward strand.
TCATCATCATCATCATCCACTACTTCCTTTGACCTTAAATGCCGTTCACATCTGTCATCTTCTTGTGATTGGGTAGCCTCTAGAGGTTGTGAATCAGGGCACAAGATGTCATGTTCCTCTGCAAGCGTGCTTGGAGAGAGGGTCAAATGAAGGATTGGTGATGAGACGAGCTCCTCACTATATCCCAGTATGGGATCACTTCTTTGACCAGACCGTGTATGGTGGGAGGAAGGATGATCAGAGTGAGGATTATTTTGACCAGACTCTTGGCTACTGAGAGTGGACTTGGTGGAAGACAGGGTGGTGCTTAACCGACTGGAAGCAGTATCAGCTGTCATCCAACCGACCACCTGTTCGCAGTGGTCGGACCTCGAGAGTGATGTCCTGCGACGCCCTGTAAAATTACACATGAAGCTAGGTATGGTGGATGTCTTTCTTTCTTGTGCTCTGGCACCAGGCACAGTTTCTCCGCGTCCTGACCCGCGCCCTGAACTTTCAGGATCACGTCCACTTCCCCGTCCCTTTTTACCCGCCTTCTTCATCTTACACAGAATATGTGACTTTAATATTTGAGTTTGAAAACTTAACACTATTTCTTACTATTCTGCAACTCTGCAGAGTACACAGAATAGGCTGCTAAACGGCGGTGAAACACACTGAATGGAATATGTGACTTTAATATTTGAGTTTGAAAACTTAACAGTATTTCTTCCTATTCTGCAACTGTGCAGAGTACACAGAATAGGCTGCTAAACTGCGGTGACACACACTGAATGGAATATGTGACTTTAATATTTGAGTTTGAAAACTTAACAGTATTTCTTCCTATTCTGCAACTGTGCAGAGTACACAGAATAGGCTGCTAAACTGCGGTGACACACACTGAATGGAATAAGTGACTTTAATATTTGAGTTTGAAAACTTAACAGTATTTCTTCCTATTCTGCAACTGTGCAGAGTACACAGAATAGGCTGCTAAACTGCGGTGACACACACTGAATGGAATAAGTGACTTTAATATTTGAGTTTGAAAACTTAACAGTATTTCTTCCTATTCTGCAACTGTGCAGAGTACACAGAATAGGCTGCTAAACGGCGGTGATACACACTGAATGGAATATGTGACTTTAATATTTGAGTTTGAAAACTTAACACTATTTCTTACTATTCTGCAACTCTGCAGAGTACACAGAATAGGCTGCTAAACGGCGGTGACACACACTGAATGGAATAAGTGACTTTAATATTTGAGTTTGAAAACTTAACAGTATTTCTTCCTATTCTTCAACTGTGCAGAGTACACAGAATAGGCTGCTAAACGGCGGTGATACACACTGAATGGAATATGTGACTTTAATATTTGAGTTTGAAAACTTAACACTATTTCTTACTATTCTGCAACTCTGCAGAGTACACAGAATAGGCTGCTAAACGGCGGTGATACACACTGAATGGAATATGTGACTTAAATATTTGAGTTTGAAAACTTAACACTATTTCTTCCTATTCTGCAACTGTGCAGAGTACACAGAATAGGCTGCTAAACTGCGGTGACACACACTGAATGGAATAAGTGACTTTAATATTTGAGTTTGAAAACTTAACACTATTTCTTACTATTCTGCAACTCTGCAGAGTACACAGAATAGGCTGCTAAACTGCGGTGACACACACTGAATGGAATAAGTGACTTTAATATTTGAGTTTGAAAACTTAACAGTATTTCTTCCTATTCTGCAACTGTGCAGAGTACACAGAATAGGCTGCTAAACGGCGGTGATACACACTGAATGGAATATGTGACTTTAATATTTGAGTTTGAAAACTTAACACTATTTCTTACTATTCTGCAACTGTGCAGAGTACACAGAATAGGCTGCTAAATGGCGGTGATACACACTGAATGGAATATGTGACTTTGATATTTGAGTTTGAAAACTTAACAGTATTTCTTCCTATTCTGCAACTGTGCAGAGTACACAGAATAGGCTGCTAAACGGCGGTGATACACACTGAATGGAATATGTGACTTTGATATTTGAGTTTGAAAACTTAACACTATTTCTTACTATTCTGCAACTCTGCAGAGTACACAGAATAGGCTGCTAAACGGCGGTGACACACACTGAATGGAATAAGTGACTTTAATATTTGAGTTTGAAAACTTAACACTATTTCTTACTATTCTGCAACTGTGCAGAGTACACAGAATAGGCTGCTAAACGACGGTGATACACACTGAATGGAATATGTGACTTTGATATTTGAGTTTGAAAACTTAACACTATTTCTTACTATTCTGCAACTCTGCAGAGTACACAGAATAGGCTGCTAAACGGCGGTGACACACACTGAATGGAATAAGTGACTTTAATATTTGAGTTTGAAAACTTAACAGTATTTCTTCCTATTCTGCAACTGTGCAGAGTACACAGAATAGGCTGCTAAACGGCGGTGATACACACTGAATGGAATATGTGACTTTATTATTTGAGTTTGAAAACGTAACACTATTTCTTACTATTCTGCAACTCTGCAGAGTACACAGAATAGGCTGCTAAACTGCGGTGACACACACTGAATGGAATAAGTGACTTTAATATTTGAGTTTGAAAACTTAACAGTATTTCTTCCTATTCTGCAACTGTGCAGAGTACACAGAATAGGCTGCTAAACGGCGGTGATACACACTGAATGGAATATGTGACTTTAATATTTGAGTTTGAAAACTTAACACTATTTCTTACTTTTCTGCAACTCTGCAGAGTACACAGAATAGGCTGCTAAACGGCGGTGATACACACTGAATGGAATATGTGACTTAAATATTTGAGTTTGAAAACTTAACACTATTTCTTCCTATTCTGCAACTGTGCAGAGTACACAGAATAGGCTGCTAAACTGCGGTGACACACACTGAATGGAATAAGTGACTTTAATATTTGAGTTTGAAAACTTAACACTATTTCTTACTATTCTGCAACTCTGTAGAGTACACAGAATAGGCTGCTAAACTGCGGTGACACACACTGAATGGAATAAGTGACTTTAATATTTGAGTTTGAAAACTTAACAGTATTTCTTCCTATTCTGCAACTGTGCAGAGTACACAGAATAGGCTGCTAAACGGCGGTGATACACACTGAATGGAATATGTGACTTTAATATTTGAGTTTGAAAACTTAACACTATTTCTTACTATTCTGCAACTGTGCAGAGTACACAGAATAGGCTGCTAAACGGTGGTGATACACACTGAATGGAATATGTGACTTTGATATTTGAGTTTGAAAACTTAACAGTATTTCTTCCTATTCTGCAACTGTGCAGAGTACACAGAATAGGCTGCTAAACGGCGGTGATACACACTGAATGGAATATGTGACTTTGATATTTGAGTTTGAAAACTTAACACTATTTCTTACTATTCTGCAACTCTGCAGAGTACACAGAATAGGCTGCTAAACGGCGGTGACACACACTGAATGGAATAAGTGACTTCAATATTTGAGTTTGAAAACTTAACACTATTTCTTACTATTCTGCAACTGTGCAGAGTACACAGAATAGGCTGCTAAACGACGGTGATACACACTGAATGGAATATGTGACTTTGATATTTGAGTTTGAAAACTTAACACTATTTCTTACTATTCTGCAACTCTGCAGAGTACACAGAATAGGCTGCTAAACGGCGGTGACACACACTGAATGGAATAAGTGACTTTAATATTTGAGTTTGAAAACTTAACAGTATTTCTTCCTATTCTGCAACTGTGCAGAGTACACAGAATAGGCTGCTAAACGGCGGTGATACACACTGAATGGAATATGTGACTTTAATATTTGAGTTTGAAAACTTAACACTATTTCTTACTATTCTGCAACTCTGCAGAGTACACAGAATAGGCTGCTAAACTGCGGTGACACACACTGAATGGAATAAGTGACTTTAATATTTGAGTTTGAAAACTTAACAGTATTTCTTCCTATTCTGCAACTGTGCAGAGTACACAGAATAGGCTGCTAAACGGCGGTGATACACACTGAATGGAATATGTGACTTTGATATTTGAGTTTGAAAACTTAACACTATTTCTTACTATTCTGCAACTGTGCAGAGTACACAGAATAGGCTGCTAAACGGCGGAGATACACACTGAATGGAATATGTGACTTTGATATTTGAGTTTGAAAACTTAACACTATTTCTTACTATTCTGCAACTGTGCAGAGTACACAGAATAGGCTGCTAAACGGCGGTGATACACACTGAATGGAATATGTGACTTTGATATTTGAGTTTGAAAACTTAACACTATTTCTTACTATTCTGCAACTCTGCAGAGTACACAGAATAGGCTGCTAAACGGCGGTGATACACACTGAATGGAATATGTGACTTAAATATTTGAGTTTGAAAACTTAACACTATTTCTTCCTATTCTGCAACTGTGCAGAGTACACAGAATAGGCTGCTAAACGGCGGTGACACACACTGAATGGAATAAGTGACTTTAATATTTGAGTTTGAAAACTTAACACTATTTCTTACTATTCTGCAACTCTGCAGAGTACACAGAATAGGCTGCTAAACTGCGGTGACACACACTGAATGGAATAAGTGACTTTAATATTTGAGTTTGAAAACTTAACAGTATTTCTTCCTATTCTGCAACTGTGCAGAGTACACAGAATAGGCTGCTAAACGGCGGTGATACACACTGAATGGAATATGTGACTTTAATATTTGAGTTTGAAAACTTAACACTATTTCTTACTATTCTGCAACTGTGCAGAGTACACAGAATAGGCTGCTAAACGGCGGTGATACACACTGAATGGAATATGTGACTTTGATATTTGAGTTTGAAAACTTAACACTATTTCTTACTATTCTGCAACTGTGCAGAGTACACAGAATAGGCTGCTAAACGGCGGTGATACACACTGAATGGAATATGTGACTTTGATATTTGAGTTTGAAAACTTAACACTATTTCTTACTATTCTGCAACTCTGCAGAGTACACAGAATAGGCTGCTAAACGGCGGTGACACACACTGAATGGAATAAGTGACTTTAATATTTGAGTTTGAAAACTTAACACTATTTCTTACTATTCTGCAACTGTGCAGAGTACACAGAATAGGCTGCTAAACGACGGTGATACACACTGAATGGAATATGTGACTTTGATATTTGAGTTTGAAAACTTAACACTATTTCTTACTATTCTGCAACTCTGCAGAGTACACAGAATAGGCTGCTAAACGGCGGTGACACACACTGAATGGAATAAGTGACTTTAATATTTGAGTTTGAAAACTTAACAGTATTTCTTCCTATTCTGCAACTGTGCAGAGTACACAGAATAGGCTGCTAAACGGCGGTGATACACACTGAATGGAATATGTGACTTTAATATTTGAGTTTGAAAACTTAACACTATTTCTTACTATTCTGCAACTCTGCAGAGTACACAGAATAGGCTGCTAAACTGCGGTGACACACACTGAATGGAATAAGTGACTTTAATATTTGAGTTTGAAAACTTAACAGTATTTCTTCCTATTCTGCAACTGTGCAGAGTACACAGAATAGGCTGCTAAACGGCGGTGATACACACTGAATGGAATATGTGACTTTGATATTTGAGTTTGAAAACTTAACACTATTTCTTACTATTCTGCAACTGTGCAGAGTACACAGAATAGGCTGCTAAACGGCGGTGATACACACTGAATGGAATATGTGACTTTGATATTTGAGTTTGAAAACTTAACACTATTTCTTACTATTCTGCAACTGTGCAGAGTACACAGAATAGGCTGCTAAACGGCGGTGAAACACACTGAATGGAATATGTGACTTTAATATTTGAGTTTGAAAACTTAACAGTATTTCTTACTATTCTGCAACTGTGCAGAGTACACAGAATAGGCTGCTAAACGGCGGTGAAACACACTGAATGGAATATGTGACTTTAATATTTGAGTTTGAAAACTTAACACTATTTCTTACTATTCTGCAACTGTGCAGAGTACACAGAATAGGCTGCTAAACGGCGGTGATACACACTGAATGGAATATGTGACTTTGATATTTGAGTTTGAAAACTTAACACTATTTCTTACTATTCTGCAACTGTGCAGAGTACACAGAATAGGCTGCTAAACGGCGGTGATACACACTGAATGGAATATGTGACTTTGATATTTGAGTTTGAAAACTTAACACTATTTCTTACTATTCTGCAACTCTGCAGAGTACACAGAATAGGCTGCTAAACGGCGGTGAAACACACTGAATGGAATATGTGACTTTAATATTTGAGTTTGAAAACTTAACACTATTTCTTACTATTCTGCAACTCTGCACAGTACACAGAATGTGCTGCTAAACTGCGGCGAAGCACACTGAATGGAATATGTGACTTTGATATTTTAGTTTGAAGACTTAACAGTATTTCTTCCTATTCTGCAACTCTGCACAGTACACAGAATGTGCTGCTAAACTGCGGCGACGCACACTGAATGGCATATGTGACTTTGATATTTTAGTTTGAAGACTTAACAGAATGTGCTCTAATCTGCAACTTTGCACACTAAACAGAATGTGCTCTAATCTTCAACTTTGCACACTAAACAGAATGTGCTCTAATCTGCAACTTTGCACACTAAACAGAATGTGCTCTAATCTGCAACTGTGCACACTAAACAGAATGTGCTCTAATCTGCAACTTTTCACACTAAACAGAATATTTTTTTTTTTTTTTTTTTTGTTTTTTTCCCCCCACACAAAATAACCTGCTGCCCCCACACACAGTAGTCCTAAAAAGGACTTTTGGTTCTTTTTTTTCACAATTTTTGTTTTTTTCCTCCCTACACTGCCTTTCCCTTCCTATCCTCAGCTCTCCCTGGCTCAGACTGAGCCGAACTCGATGGTCAGGTGCTATACAGCACCCGACCACGGGTTCTGGCCAGCCAATCAGTGTAATGCCAGCAGCCAACATGGCTGCTGGCATTACACCGATGTCAGAGCCTCCCTGCACGTTTATTGGCTGCGCAGCAGCCGCAAAACGTGCGGGGAGGAGACCCGAACATGGCGGGCGAGCACATGCGGTACTCGTACGAGTACCGCCATGTGCCGAGCAGAGCGATGCTCGAGCCGATCCGAGCATCGGCCGAGCATGCTCGCTCAACACTACAACACAGGAATTGTGGATGTCAAGAGCCCTAAGCCCCATATCAATACTTCAAAGTATGGAAAAATAGTTGTCAAATATTAGTAGAATTGACCCCATGAATGCCAACAGGGTATGCATACCCCACTGGCACTCAAAGGGTTAATCCAATCAAGTTAAAAAAAAAAAAAATCAATCATCCCCTGAAAACAAACACTTATTGTAATCCTGATGTCCAGTGGGGTCCACATCACCCTGGTAAGCTACTGTCCATTTCCTTCATTCTTCTTTCTTCCTTCTTCTACTGTCTTCTTCTCTTCTGTCTTCTGAACTTCTGTTCAAAAGATGCCCCAGTAAAAAGAAAAATATGGTCAACATTAAAATTGTTTGTAAAACATAGTTGTTCAAGTAATGCAATCATTATCCCTTTTAGTGACAGAGTACACAATGCATTGCAGAGCAATGCTTTGCATACCTCTCTTGCACTCAAAAGGGTTAAATTGTGCCGGTATTGAATTAATAAAAAATAATTATGGGCCCAATCCAAAACAAATATTTTCAAAATACGTTTTGCAGCATAATTTATTTTTTCCCCACACAATATATACATTGTCACATTCCAAGTAATAATGCAGTGAAAGTGTTAAAGATGCTGCCACCTCTGCTGCTTTCATCAGCGGTGGCAGCAGGATTTCATGCCAAAAATCCCCCCTCCTTGTTGATACCTTTCAGGCTATTGCCTGAATGTCTTACATGGCCAGTCTCTGTTCAAAATGGTTTCCAGCCTACCATTGGCTTGGATGTGTACTTACATACCTCCCCCCCAATCAGCTTCTTGGGAAACCCACTAGTAGCTGATTGGCTGGGAGGTGTGTAACAGTCTCTGGAAGTCTCTGTTAATTTTTTTTTTTAGAGAGACACTCGGGCAATGTATTAAAGAGGGAGGATTTTTGGCATGCAATCCTTCCACCCCTGGTGGCAACAGTGGCAGAGGCAGCAGCATCTTTAACACTTTCACTGCCATAGGAGATGTATTACTTGGAATGGGACAAGGTATATTTCCTAGGGGGTAGAAAGAAATTATGCTGCAAAATGGATTTTGAAAATATTTTTTTTGCATCAGGCCCATAATAATTTTTTTTATTAATTCAATACTGGCACAGTTTAACCCATTGAATGCCAGAGAGGTATCCAGCACAATGCTCTGCAATGCACTGAGTACCCCTCTGGCACTCAAAGTGTTAACAATTGCAGTACTTGGACAACTATGTTTTTCCAAACATTTTTAATGTTGACTATCTTTATTTTTACAGAGATATCTTTTGAACAGAAGAAGATCAGAAGACAAAGTAGAAATAGAAGGAAGATAAAAGATACCAGAAGAAGATGCACAGTGGATGAGGGGTAAGTGTGATCTGAGTGTTAGGCTAATATTATGGCAATTATTGTTGCATTTTACTGTTAGGGGGTAGTGTAGGGTTAGTGTTTGGGAGGGTATCTGTGTTTGAGCTCTTGCTCAGTGCTTGACAGTGTGTTTTGGTAACATGAAACACGCAATGGATGTTTGGCCACAGGACAGTTTCTGTGGCCCAAAGTTTGTTGTGGTTTTAGTTGGTAGGCAGTTGAATAACGATGGTTAGCCATTTTTGCTCTGCCAGTTGTTTTACCATACTAATTTGAATTGAGGCCCTAATCCTTACTCCATGGGGAGAGCAGTAGGCAGCACATGGACTTTTCAGGGTGTTTCTCCCCTCTACACCTTGTATCTCTATGCGCCAATAATTATTTAAAAATTATTTAAAAAGCACCCCACAGTTCAAGTACATGGTTAACCCCTCCATTGATGGAGAAGCTAAAATAATTATTTACTAAGTTCAAGAATGTGATTCCCCACAAAAATGCACTCTGGAACACCATATTATTAAAAAAACAAACTGGAAGGGTTCCTCAACAGCACTATTTAGAAACACATACTCATCTGTAGGGATGGGCGAACATTTTCGGCTCAAACTGAAATCAGTGAATAATGGCACTTCCCACTTGGCGAATAATTTCCCGCAAAAGGTGCTTTTTCCTGCTTTTTTCACCTAGCTCATTCCATTGAAATCAATGGTTACACTGAATTTGCAACAACACATAACAAATATTATTTTATTTCCCAAAGGCATTGTATAAAAGGGGCATGAGGGTGCATGTGTTGGTGGAGTGTGTAGAAAGAATTAGTTGAATAGGAAATGTTTCTTTTTGGAGCGAGTTTGTTTGCTGGCATTGGAGCAGTTAATAAAAAAATAAATCCTAAATACAATAAAAAAAAAAAAATAAGATATTATATAAAAGGGGTCTGAGGAAGGTGCCTGTGTTGGTGGGTGGGGTCTGGGGAATGAATCAGTTGAACAGGGAATTTGTTTTTGGGGGGACAGTCAATAAAAAAATAAAATAAAATAAGAAATTTGTATGTAAAATGATAGAGACAGGAACCCCCTGACATAGGCTGTCACTGGAGTAGACTGATACTTGACATGAGTATTTTGTAGAGGAGGATTTGATAGATTTGTTGTTAGCGGTCCAATCCCTGAGGAAACATTGATTTGTAGGAATTAGACTTGTTTGGCACAAGCCCTAAAGGTAAGGTACCATTGATTTGTAGGAGTTAGACTGAATAGAGGCACAAACCATGAAGAAAAATTGATTTGTAGGACTTAGGCTTGTTTGGAACAAGCCCTATGGAAACATTGATTTGAAGGACTTAGGCTTGTTAGAAACAAACCCCCAAAATTGGTTATTATTTTTTTAAAGGACAAGCCTAGTGCCAGCAGGTCATGTTGTGTTGGCCAGTCGCCACTGGCTACTGTCAAATGTCCTGAGTCCATAATTATTGAATTTGCAACTGTTGTTCTTTCTGATGCTGCTGAGTTGTTTAAGCAGCAGAATGAGAAAGGGATGGGATCAACAACATCAGTAACTTGGACGATGGATGATGAAGGTTCCACTTGCCATGACTAGCTCCAATGAGGTACCTGAGGAAGTAGCAGCACAATAAGTAGCCCGCAGTAAATATGGGGAAAAGAAAAGTTGACCAATAATTCTTCTCCACCTGCCCCTCCTCCAAAATCATGGGTGTTTTGTTATTAGAATATATATTTTCCTTTGACAGCAGGAACTGTGGCTCTCATCAGCAACTGCAATGTGCACAGTATGTGTAATAATTGGTAAATAACACCTTTGGCAAAACTGTATCCAAACACCATGACACCAGAAACTGCTGTCACTATACCCCTTGTCCACACCCCACTAAGGACACATGACAACTTGCTAATAGTTTAATTTTGATGATGAAGCCTCTCTGCCACCACCTTAGCATATTCTGAGGGATGGAATCTCCTCAGATGCCTCTTGATGCTCTGCTTGCGATTCTCCTCCTCCACACTGTGATGTGTGGTCAGTGCACCACACAGTGTGCCACATCCTAATATCTACAGAGTGGCTATCATTTGGTGGGGGAGGTAATGATGAACAAGGTGGATTGGCAGAATATGTAGTTTCCCTAGAGGAAAGTGTTGATGGCAGCTAGTTGTTTCACTCATCACAGAACTTCCAGTCTGCCTGGGTTTCTCCATTCTTCCTGCTTCTTGATCTCCCCCTCACCTCTTGTTGCCTTTTTGGAGAGTCAGGGGGGTATAGCAACAGTGTGGACAAAACTGTACCATAGATGTACCATAGATGCTGAGGAGTAATGCTAGTGAAAATTTCTAAAGAGCAGTGTTGATGGTAGATGTGGTCTTGCTGAGGTCACAAGCCAGAATAAGGGTACCGACTGCAAGGTCAGATACCAGAACCAGTTAAGCCAGAACTGGGTCAAGAGGATGGCTGCATCTTCAGCTATGGGTAGCAGGGTTCATACAGTACTTGCAGTGGATAGATTAGGTCAAAGAATGTACCCACAATGCAAAGGTAGAGGAAGGAAATAGGTCAAGGAACAGCCTTTCACATTTACTGCCAGAGCACCAGCAAGACCCATAATCGGTAAACTATTAAGCTTCAGGGTCATCTGTCTACAGAGTAGTTAACAGAGATGCACTCCAGTAAAGTATCTCTGGTTTCTTATTTTGACATTTTGTTGTTTAGCTTAGATTGAGGACAGGGATACCATAGGGATTATTATATTACTTATTTGCTTGAAAGTGACGTTTTAGTGACCTTAATAATAAATGGAATTTGTTTCTGTCTGAGAGTGTGTTAGCTTTGTATAGTGGTGGCGGTCATTTCCAGAATATTAATTTGGTTTTTGACATCTATTTTTTCTTTTGGATTGACTGATTTATACATAGAGATGAAAAAGTGGTTAGATATATAAAATCGATGCCAATACATTTCCTGCAAGAATGTTACATTTGTTTCTCTTATGCTTTCTGGGGCTGCAATATTTCCTGCCTCAGTGCTGCTGCTACTGAGCACTGAAATGGAGAAATCATCTGCTGAAGATTGTGAGCAGGCAACATATACCTTGAAATATTGTTTGCAGGTTCAGCCCCTTTGTCTTTGGCCACAACAATAGTCACCTGTTAGTGCAGTTATGAAACAGGCATGTTTGAAAAATTACTGAGGCTTGGGATATCCCACCAATGTGCACCACACAACATTATTTCTTTAAACCTCTGTTGTTAACAAAAGAAAGGGCAGCATGTGAAACTCTAACATTTTGACAAGTTTACTATTTCACAGGCCTGCTTTTGGATTATTTTCTTTTTTTTTCTTTTTTTTATTTACTTAAATGTTTATTGTATCAAAAAGACAGTACAAAGAGAGTAAACAGTAAATAGGATATTTACTAGATCTAATGCGACAAAGGAAGTACAATGTTGAAGACTACAATAAAGTTACTTTGATCTAATATGTAAAGTAAGTAAAATATCAATAAAAATGGAGGTTATGGATGCTTGACTGGAGAAGCATACAGATACAGGAAATTTACCTAAGAGAAATTAGAAGGGTGTAGGAAGAACGATAAAGAAGAAAGAGAAAGGGCAGAAGAAGGATACGGGAGATGACAGAAGGAGAGAAGGAAGACAAAAAAGGGAAATTAGGATATAGAGAGAGAACAGGAAGAGAGAAAAAAGAGAAGGAAAAGAAAGGAAAGGAATAGAGAGGAAAAGGAGTCCCAGTGACAAAAGAGCTCCCATATCAGGAGAGAAGGTGCAGCGCGTATAGCAACAGAGACAGGGGGCAGGCAGTTATATTAAGGTAATGTATCATAAGAGCAGTCAAAGAAAATAACACATTATCAAAGGCACAGTGAGGGCAGAAGATAGGCTAGTAAATTTAAATATCCAGATACCAAACAACAAGCATCCAGTGACATGTAGCAAGTGTCCAGTGACAAGTATCCAATTATCAGTATTCAGTATCCAGTGAGACAGACTCCAGGAGGAAAAGGATTAAGGAGATAAGATAAGAGAAAGAAGAAATAAATGGGGAGAAAAGAAAGAGTAAAGCAAACGAAAGTGGGAGAGAGGTAAGAAGGAAAACCAGCGGGAAGAGAAATACAACAAGCCTAGTTTAAGTGCTCACTTGAATAGCATGAAAATAAGCCCGAGGAAACCAAATTACATGATGTCTAAGAAAAGTACCAATGGACAGGGCATGCAGTCTCTCCTCAGAATCTATATCATCAATCCTCCCTTACCACACAGAAAGGGAAGGAATCAGCAATGTCTTCAAAAGTTGAGGTATAAGGAGTTTGGTAGCATTCAAAAGATGGGTGAGCAGCGTACGTTGTGGTTTATCTAATGAAAGAGAAGGGGGAAAAACATAAAAGAAGTGGATCCAATGGGGAGGGTTTCTTTAAAGAGATCCTGGAGCACAGTTATCACTCGGGTCCAGAACATTTTAATCAGGGAACACTCCCACCAGACATGGATCATGGAGCCTCTCGCAGCCACACATCTCCAGCAAAGATCAGATGTCAAAGGGAATATATCCGCAAGAGTGTTCAGGGTATAATACCATTTAGTCAAAAATTTATATACAGATTTCTGAGTGGCGGGGCTGACCGTAACAGAAGCAAGACTTTGAAATAGAGAATACCATTCAAGCAAAGACCAGTTGATAGTTTACGTTCCCAAAGAACTACAAAAGAAGGTTTGACAGTGTTGGATGGTTTAATCAACAGAGCATACAATTTAGATAGTGATTTGGAAGAATAGAATCCCGACGTTAGAGCAGATTAAAATTTCGTAAGGAGGGCCTAAACAAGTGCCAGCGGGGAACTGCTTAGAGATAAAATGAGAAAGCTGGAGGTGCTGCCACTTATGAGTATGTGGAAGGTGGAGAGAAGTACATACATCAAAGGAAAGGAGCCCATCAGGGGATAGAAGCGCATGCAGGGTACACGCCCGGGTGTCCTTCCACAGCTAAAACGGACCTCCAACCGCACCAGGTGTAAAGGCGGGGTGACTATATATTGACAAAAGAGGGGAAGGGAAAGGGGCCAGAGAAAAAGTAGAATTGACAGAGTCCCACACCTGGCAAAACCTTAACATAATAGGGTGACACTTGATAAAGGGGTAATGAGATCCAGGTTGTAACCATAACACATTATAAGGATCCAGGGAGGGAAAATGCACATTAAAAGCCCTAACCCATTCTCTGTAAGTATCAAAAAAGCAAGCCACCAAAGCAGAGATAGTGGCAGTGTAATAATACTTCATACTAATATCAGGAATGGCCAATTCTCCCATGGTTCTAGGTAGTGTCACCAAAGAAGAGGGTAATCTTGGCTATTTGTCGGCCCATATGAAAGAAAAAAATCAGTGTATTGAATTTACTAAGCCAGGTATTGGAGATCGATACAGGTATAGTATTAAATAAGTAGAGTAGCTTAGGAAAGACTATAATTTTCACCAGACAGGCTCTGCCCAAGCAGGAGACATACAACGAGTTCCAACAAGCCAGTTCAGGTTGAAGGGAGTCCCACAGAAGAAATTGTTATCCAACAAAGAGTGGAAAGTAGGAGTAAGACGGATACCAAGGTAAGAGCTGGAGGACCATCAGAATGAGAAGGAAGATTTCAGAGAGATTGCCGGGGAAGGAGGAATATTAAAGTTAAGGATTTCTGAAGTTCACCTTAAACTGACATATTGCACTATAAGAGTGCAAAATCTCCAGAAGAGGTGGTAAGGAAGAAGTAGGGAAGGAAAGAGTCAAGAGGATATAATCTGCGAAACAGGCGATCTTCGACTCTGCATCAGAAAGGGGTAAGCCAGAGATATCAGGGGAGCACAAAATCATATTCAAAAGTTTGGTAGAAAGGACAAACAAAATAGGGGGCATCCCTATCTCAAATCCCGATCTCAAATCGATCAGAAAGGTAGCCATTAATAGTAAGTCTGGCAATAGGACAGTTATACAGACTCATAATTCTATGTAGTCCAGAGGGTCCCAGTCCCAGGTAGCAGAGAAGCTTCACAAGATAGGTCCAATCTACCCTATCAAAGGCCTTCTCTGCATCAATGGACAGCAAAAGAGAAGGCATATGACCAAGGAGCGCTGTGTGCATAAGGGCAATAGCTTTGATAGTGTTGTCCTTGGTCTCACAGAGTGGGGCAAACCCCTCCTGATTACTATGAATGTAATCTGACAAGCATGGTTTCAAAATATTGGCAATCATTTTAGCAAACAATTTAATATTACAATTAAGGAGAGAAATGGGGCGGTAGCTCACACACTCCACAGGATCCTTACCAAGCTTAAGTATAAAAGTAATATGGGCAGCAAGAGATTCAATCTGGAATGAGGTGCCTCCAAGTACATAATTTAAGGCTCTTAGTAAGGATGGGAGATGAATGGAGCAGAACTTTTTACAGTATAAGATCAGAAAGCCATCCAGACCAGGGCTTTTCCCCCGATGACGTAGATTTGAACGCGGCAGTTCCTCTGGTAGGAAGGGGCGTTCAAGAAGATTCAAAATCACCTCAGGAAGCTGCTTTGTGTTTGATCTATGCAGAAAGTCCCTAATAGAGTGACTGGTGGGTTGCGGCCCATTGTTCTTATCCACGTTAAGGTTATAAAGTGCTTTATAAAAGTCACAGAACACACCCACAATATCAGGAAATGTAACCTGGGCTACACCATGAGAGTATTTGATCGAGGCAATATATCTACCACTTTGTTTAAAGCGAATTATATGAGGCAACGGGGCACAGCATAATGAACTAAGCCGATCATAAAGGGGTGGCACACAGAACATGGGCTCCAGTCATTCACAGGAACATAGGCACAGGAGCCATCTAACAGAGCAAATAGGCACAGGATAGCACAGTCAAAAACTTAAGTGGAGAGACCTTCATAGGGAGCAAAACATGCACAGAGAATACAAATCAGACCTCCATGAACCCCATACCATCCATCCCCAGCAAAGTGTAATAAAAAAGCAAACACACAGTATCCCCCTCCCCAGCATCTCCCCAATTGATGACTGGAACAATAGCAAACACTGAAATTAGCCAGTTGGTCCAAATTGGACCGAAATATCCCCACCACCCTCCCGTACTTTAAGACCAAGAATATGGAACCCCACAAGCCTCCAAAATCCAGTGCCACAGCAGGAGATGCCCTATAGAACGAGCTTCAGATAACCTGTGAGGTCAATAGAAAGGCTGAAGGGAGTCAATAAACACCACGTCCCCTAAGAAGAAGGGGGAAATCTGGTGGGGACCGACTACTGCAACAAGTTATACCCAAGTATAATACATAACATATGACCTTAATAACCCATATATATGTCCTCCACGGAGGAGTAATGCTTATCAGAACTACAAGACAAACCCCCCAACCCAGCACCTCCTGCAATGCAAAGAAGTTTAAGAAACACACAGTGGCCATTGTCCACCCTCCAATGTCCAAACAGCAACAGTAAACAAGTATTGACTGTGTCACAAAACAGCCCCCCACTCCACCACAGTCCCAACAGTAGAAATGAACATTTCCCTAAGGTACCACAATCCACTGCAGCAACATCTGTAGGAATCTGCAAGGAGAACAGGCACATACCCCATATGACAGTATCAATGGATGTATAAGATAAGTTAAAAGTACTTTCAAGTTGGACATCCAGGATCCGGTAGTCGCCCCAAATAGGCCCCAACTTGGGCAAAAGGTCCAGAACAGAAATATTTAGATTTTTCCGACTAGGCTTAGCCGGCTCACTCCATCTAGAGTGCTGAGCCTTTGCCAAATATGGGTCAGAGGGACTCAGCGGGGCTGGCAGATTACCCTCGTCAGAAGACACTGGAGGCGGCGGTATGGCCAGATCCCCACAGAACGTTGCAGTTTTCTCCATAGTGCTCATAGATACAGGAACACCGTTGTACTGTACAATTAAACTGAAGGGAAATCCTCATTTGTTTTTGATTTGTCTCAGCCTGAGGTATTTGGTCATTGGCTTCAGGGCCCTTCTTAGTTGTAGCATATAAGGGGAGAGGTCTTGTAAAAACTGTAGGGTGACTCCAGCATACTTCACCACCACCACCTCCATCTCCCTACTGCGCCTAAGTTCCACTTCTTTATCAATGAACCGCAGAAAGCAGCAGACAACATCCCTCGGGGGTTGTTAAGGGAGCCTCTAGGCATCAACACCCTGTGAACACGCTCCATAGGCAAAATCAGAAATGAAGGCAATTTCATGACATCTATAAAGAGGGTATTCAGGGAAGCTGGTAGATCCTTATTGCGAACTGACTCAGGGAGACCTCTGATATGAAGGTTATGTCTGTATCATGGTGCCCGTGATTCCTTGTTTTTTATTTTCTGTCAGTTATCCTGTATCAGGTTCTCATTGGCTGCCGTGTGTTTAGCCCGCCCAGTATTGCTTTTATATACTGGGCTCCTGCACCTTATCACTGCCCTTTCGTGGTGTTCCTGTGCAAGTTCTACGTTTGTATTAAGGTTTCCAGTGTACCGATTTGACTTGCCTGACTATTCTCTTGTTCCTGTGCCTGTGTACTGACCCGGACTGCCTGACTACTCTCCAGTGATTGTTCCTGTGTACCGACCCGACCTGGCTGACATTCCTGCTCCTGTGTACCGACCCGGCCTGGCTGATGTTCCTGCTCCTGGATCCCGACTTGGCAATTTCCCCGTTGTGGTACTAGTCGCCTTGGCGACATTCTGACTTCCGGTGCCTTACTGCTGGCACCTCTGCTTTGCAGGCTTGCCTGGTTCCCATTTGCTCAGAGCGCCTCTGGCCTAGTCCTCCATTCCATACCGGTTGCCAGTGTTGCCTCCGTGAGTACACCGGTACTCTACCATTGGCTGCTCTTCTCTGTCTTAACCGGTTGCTGTGCTGCCTCCATTATCGCACCGGTACATTACCATTGGTTTGCTCCACTCTGCCAAAACCGGTTGCTGTGTTGCCTCCGTTATCGCACTGGTACTTTACCATTGGTTTGCTCCACTCTGCCAAAATTGGTTGCTGTGTTGCCTCTGTTATCGCACTGGTACATTACCATTGGTTGCGCTCCACTTTATCATAACCGGTTGCAAGTGTTGCCTCCGTGACTGCACCGGTATTGCACTGGTTCACTCCACTCTGTTTGATCAGTTGCAAGTGTTGCCTCCGTGTTTACCATTGGTTTGCTCCACTCTGTCCATACCGGTTGCAAGTGTTGCCTCCGTTATAGCACCTGTAACTCTACTAAATTCCTCAGTGGCCTAGTATACTGTGGACTCCTCTGTAGCGTCTTCTGATGCTGTTGATTGACAGAACATATGGGACTGTCCTTCTTCCTCTGAACATTAACTCCTGCATTGCTGGAACCTGGAAACCTTATCAGTCCCTGACCCATGTCAGCATAATCTGTTGGACCTGTATGGGCATAAGTAACCTGTCGTGTGTCTGTACTATATGTTTTATATTACAGGACCTGTGAGGGTTCTTTATGTACTATTGAATTTAATAAAGCTGTGTTTTTATCTTAACTCTGTGTCTGTGAGTCAAACTAACCGTTACAGTACAAAAGGGCCATGACCTCAGACAATAAGGGTGAGGGTAATGCACAGAACATCCATTGGAGGATGGATGTACATGAGCAGCACCTGGATCAGTTGGCATTTTCAATACAAATTATTCTCGAGCGAACAGTGCTTCCTGACAAGCCTGTCCCAAGTCCGGTGGTCTCACAAGTTTCGACACCGGAGAGTTTATCCGTGACTCCTGTGGCCTCAGTCAAAGGGTTAACCGCTTCCGCACCGTTGCCACTCAGATATGATGGTGAACCTAGTCTATGCAGAGGGTTTATTAACCAACTTGAGATATTTCTAGAATTAACCCCTCATGCCTTTCCGAATGATCGCAGTAAAGTGGGGTTTATGATATCCTTACTGACTGGCAGAGCCCTGGCATGGGCCAATCCCTTGTGGGAGAGTGCTAAACCTTGCACCAAGAATTTCATGGAATTTGTGCAGAAGTTTCGGAGAGTATTAGAGATCCCTGGTAGAACCGCCTCTGCTGCTAAACGTCTGATGGAAATACAACAGGGCAATCGGACAGTGGGCGACTACTTCATAGGATTCCGCACATTAGCAGCAGAGGTAGGTTGGAACAATGAGGCATTGGTGGCAGCTTTTGCTCAAGGTCTGGCCGACCATATCAAAGATGAGACCGCAGCTAGAGAATTGCCTAATGATTTAGATGAATATATTGATTATGCCATTCTGACTGACACTCGGATCCGTGAGAGACTTGTGGCAAAACACCGTAGGCTACGGCCTAAAAGTGGTGGGTTCAGTAGTTCATTGTGCCCACCCACCCCTCCCTCGTTGCCTAAACCTAATGAATGTATCCAAAAATCCTGTGAACCTATGCAGCTAGGGTTTACCAGGTTAACTAAGGAGGAACGGGCACACCGCAGGAGGCAGGGGTTATGCTTGTACTGTGGCAAGGCTGGGCACATACTAAAAAACTGTCCCGTACATCCGGGAAACGAACGCACCTAGAGTACCTTGGGGGACAGGCCCTAGGTGGTGTTCAACTGTCCTCAGATTCTAATATACAAAAACCCACAATCCAGGTGGTATTCTCGTGGGCAGATCGCTCAGTGGAGGTTCTGGCCCTAATTGATTCCGGCCGGTTACTTTATGGATAGTGCTTTTGCTGAACTGCACAAAATTCCGCAGGTTAAAAGGGAATCGCCTCTAGCCATTGAGGCCATTGACGGCAGACCATTAGAACCAGCTCAGATCCCTTTTGAAACCATACCACTACCTATGATGATTGGGTTTCTTCACAGGGAAGAACAGCAGTTCCAGATAATTCATTCTCCTCACCATGCAGTCATTCTGGGGTTCCCTTGGTTGCAGTTGCATAACCCTCAGTTTGATTGGCAGAATTGCAAGATTACTTCTTGGTCTCAATTTTGTATGGAACATTGTGTGTCTCACCCGGTTAAGATCCTGTGTGCCTCTCCCTCATTGCCAGTTGAATACCAACTATTCGGTGACGTTTTCAGTAAGGGAGAGGCTGGCACCCTGCCTCAGCAGAGGTCTTACGATTGTGCCATTGATTTGCCCCCGGGGGTGGTACCCCCTAAGGGACGTACGTATCCACTGTCATGTGATGAAAATCAAGCTATGGAGGAGTACATTGAGGATGCCCTCAAGAGAGGGATCATTAGAAAGTCTACCTCGCCTGCTGGTGCTGGGTTCTTTTTTGTGAAAAAGAAGAATGGCGACTTAAGACCGTGTATTGATTACCATGGCCTAAATAAGCTAATTACCAAGAATGTCTATCCGATACCACTCATCACCGAATTATTTGACAGGTTAAAGGGTTCCTCCATTTTTACGAAATTAGACCTATGTATAGCCTATAACCTGATCAGGATAAAAGCTGGGGGTGAGTGGAAAACGGCATTTAATACTAGATCCAGGCATTATGTATATCTAGTTATGCCTTTTGGCCTCTGTAACGCACCTGCGGTTTTCCAAGAATTTATTAATGATATCCTCCGTGATATGCTACAATCCTGTGTTGTTGTCAACCTTGATGATATACTTATACACTCGGATAATTTGTCACAACACATCAAGGGATGTGTCTGAGGTGTTGCTCCGCTTGCATAAAAACAAACTATTTTGTAAAATGGAAAAATGTGAGTTTCACAGATCCAGAGTACCCTTTTTGGGGTTCGTGATTGCTAAAGAAGGTATTGCTATGGATCAGGAAAAACTTGCGGCAGTACTACAAAGGGTTAAAAGTGATCCAGCGCTTTTTGGTGATCGCTAATTATTATAGAAAGTTTATTAAGAACTTTTCTAAGATTGTTAAACCACTGTTTGACCTCACACACAAGGGCACTAATCCTTCCCAGTGGTCTGAGGCAGCCAAACAGGCCTTTGAGACACTTAAATCCGCTTTTGCAGCTGCTCCTGTGCTATCCCACCCCAACCCATCTCTTCAATTTACGCTTGAGGTCGATGCCTCAGAGATTGGGGTGGGGGCAGTACTATCTCAATGCCTGGTGGCAGGGGGCACCCTCAGACCATGTGGGTTTTTCTATAAGAAGTTGCCAAGCGCCCAAAGTCACTATGAGATAGGTGACAGAGAACTACTGGCTATTATTCTCGCCCTGAAGGAATGGCGTCACCTATTGGAAGGTACCAGAAGTCAAGTATTGATCCTGACTGATCACAAAAACCTGACTTATCTTTCAGAAGCTAAAAGAACGGCCTCTCGTCAGGCCAGATGGGCTCCGTTTCTTTCCCGATTCAATTTCATTGTATCATATTTGCCGGGTTCCAAGAATGTTAGGGCTGATGCCCTGTCTAGACAATTTGAGCCTGAGACTGAAAGGGACGATGTCCCAGTACCCATTATACAGCCTGACCGCATTTTGGCTACCCTACATACTAGTATCACTTCACCACTGGAGGAAGAGATTTTGGCCACCCAGGCTATAGCCTCCCCAGAAACCCCTGTGGGCAAGTGTTTTGTTGACGAGCCATTCTGTACTCGATTACTTAAAACATACCACTCGTTTAAGGCTGCTGGGCATATCGGTAGGGATCAGTTGTTTGGTCTCTCTCACAAGTTTTCTGGTGGCCCTCTCTGAGGGCTGACTGTTCTGCATTTACCACAGCTTGTGACACCTGTGCCTGTGCCAAGACCCCTAGACACCTCCCGGTGGGCCTGCTCCAACCAGTGCCCAATGGTGAACGTCCCTGGTCCGATGTATCCATTGATTTCATGAGAGATTTTCCAGTATCTAGAGGGTATTCATTCATACTGATGGTGGTTGACAGGTTTTCTAAAATGGCTCATTTCGTGCCCCTCCATGGCCTTCCCTCTGCCCAGGAATTGGCTGATGTTTTCGCTAAAGAGGTATTTTGGTTGCATGGGGTACCTAGAGTTCTGGTGTCTGACCGTGGGAGCCAGTTCGTATCCAGATTTTGGAGAGCATTTTGTGAACAGATGGGCATTCAATTGTCCTTCTCCTCTGCCTACCAACCCCAGACCAATGGGGCCGCTGAGCGAGCCAATCAGTGACTGGAGCAGTTTCTGTGCTGTTTTGTCACAGATCATCATGATACCTGGGCCGACCTGTTGCCATGGGCAGAGTTCACCAGGAACTGTGCGGTTAATTCTTCAGCTGGGAGCTCCCCGTTTCTCATCAACTACAGGTTCCAGCCTTGTTTGCTCCTGGATTCCTTCCAGTCACAACAGATTCCAGCTCTGGACAAGCATATAGAGCAACTCCACTCTACCTGGCCACATGTTCAGAGGGCCCTCAGTCAGTCATTCCAGCGCCATCAGCGCCACGCCAATCGTAGATGGCTGCCAGTAGTCTCATTCCAGGTTGGGGACAGGGTATGGTTATCCTCCAGAAACCTCAAGTTGCAAGTTCCGTCTAACAAACTGGCTCCCCGGTTTATTGGTCCATTCAGGGTGATCCATAAAATTAACACTGTGTCTTATGCCTTGGATCTCCCTGCGTCCATGCGCATTCATAATGTGTTCCATGTGTCTCTCCTGAAACCTCTGGTATGCAACCGTTACACAACTACTCCTGTGGTTCCTGGTCCGGTAGAGGGTCAGGAGGAGTATGAAGTATAAAGTATCATTGATTCACACAGATTTAGAGGAAAATTGCAGTATTTGGTACATTGGAAGTGTTACGGTCCGGAGGAACGTTCTTGGGTTGAGCAGAAGGACCTTCATGCTCCCAAATTACTGTGTATTTTTCACTCTAAATATCCTCAGAAGCCATGTTCCTCTTCTAGGAGGGGGGGGTCTTTGAGAGGGGGGTACTATCACGGTGCCCGTGATTCCTTGTTTTTTTATTTTCTGTCAGTTATCCTGTATCAGGTTCTCATTGGCTGCCCTGTGTTTAGCCCGCCCAGTATTGCCTTTATATACTGGGCTCCTGCACCTTATCAATGCCCTTTCGTGGTGTTCCTGTGCCAGTTCTACGTTTGTATTAAGGTTTCCAGTGTACTGATTTGGCTTTCCTGACTATTCTCTTGTTCCTGCATCTGCCAAAACCAGTTGCTGTGTTGCCTCCGTTATCGCACCGGTACATTACCATTGGTTTGCTCCACTCTGCCAAAACCGGTTGCTGTGTTGCCTCCATTATCGCACTGGTACATTACCATTGATTGCGCTCCACTTTATCATAACCAGTTGCAAGTGTTGCCTCCGTGACTGCACAGGTATTGCACTGGTTCGCTCCACTCTGTTTGATCAGTTGCAAGTGCTGTCTCCGTGTTTACCATTGGTTTGCTCCACTCTGTCCATACCAGTTGCAAGTGTTGCCTCCATTATAGCACCGGTAACTCTACTAAGTTCCTCAGTGGCCTAGTATACTGTGGACTCCTCTGTGGTGCCTTCTGATGTTGTTGATTGCCAGAACATATGGGACTGTTCTTCTTCCTCTGAACATTAACTCCTGCATTGCTGGAACCTGGAAACCTTATCAGTCGCCTGACCCGTGTCAGCATAAACTGTTTGTCTCCTATATATATGCTGGACCTGTGTGGGCATAATTAACCTGTCGTGTGTCTGTACTATATGTTTTATATTACAGGACCTGTGAGGGTTCTTTATGTACTATTGAATTTAATAAAGCTGTGTTTTTATCTTAACTCTGTGTCTGTGAGTCAAACTAACCGTTACAGTCTGCGACCCCTGTTATCCAAATCATCAAGTTTAGTAGTGGGTAAGTTAATAGTATCATCTGGTTGTGTAAGACGCTGCTCCAAGTCAAGATGGTGTCTAAATTGTATTCCCAGTCTTGTTCCAGAGTGGCGATACATTGGCCGAATTGTAGAAAGTCTTTGCACATTTGAGAAAGTTAATCCATTACAGCAGACGTCATTCCGGATATCATAGCTATCATATCATCCCTAGTTGGGAACTCTGCCAAGTCCTCCTTAGTGACCGGAGGCTGCATGGCTTCAACAAACTGAGTTAAAGGTAGGTCTGTAACGGCAGAGGGACTCTGACAGGTAGGTTTCAAAGAGTGAGTGGTAGCATTGGATGTGGTGGAAGAGGGACTGCCAGGGGGCCACCACTTGGCTGCCTTTCCCACAGTCGTCAACTCAGCTGCTCAGGGAGAAATTTGGTGATCCTACGCTTAATCCATCTGGATTTAGATTCCTTTTTAGCCGAGGACATGGATAAGAGAGTGAAGATGCCTCCTCAACAAGAATATGCCCGGGACAGTGTGGTTAACGCATAACTTATAGCTTATAACGGCTAAGGAAGTGCGGAACATGAGGGCTAAGCGACCATCTTCTTTGGCGGTCGCTCCGCCCCCTTGCTTTTGGATTATTTTCGTGCAGGCTTTGACTCTTTTCTAAGGATTCTGTAAGTGTGGGATGGCAGTACATAATGGACAAACTGTTTAACTTAATGCTTCAACAATATGACTTGTGGTGGTGGTGGTGGGCACTCAATGACTCTTGTAAACTCAGTCATACTCTTCCATATTTTGCATTTGCAGAACAGTAGCATGATCCATGCGTGCTAATATAAATGAATGAAATCTTGGCACACATTCTGACACATGAACATTACAAGTATTATATGCCCCAGAATCCAGAGAATTTTTAAGCGTGCTTCTACTGTTGCTAGATATTGGACATCTGGCATGCTGCTGCTGGTTTGTCTACCAATCAGAACTGTGGTTGTATGTCAGGTGGATATCAATAAGGATGTGCCCAGGTTTTAATCCTGCTTTTCCCATCTGCTCACATGCTTCTTAAACAGACAATAGAAACATGTTTAGCTTTTGAGAGAAGTATCTCCATATTGTAGACTTGATAGCCTGAGAGGTTCTACAGTGACTACTACTACTACTGGGGCTAGATGTTGCTTCAATTATACTACTAGGTGTCAAAGGTGCTGCACTCCCAACAGCAGCAGATGCACCCATCGTAGCAAGGGTTGTGAATGTTGATGACCTATGTTGCTGGTTACTCAACACAAGTGTGTGTGCGCAGCTGAGTGGGGGTTGGACTTGGAAGCAGTGAAAGGATGACTGTGTATATTTAGAAATCATTACTTGTCTACAATCAGATTATCCAATTAATTTCTTAATGAGTTTATATAGAGACATAGTGCTCCTTTTCAGTTGTAGAAAATTGAGCTTTTCCTTTCAACTACATTTCTGGTCATGTCATAATTTCTCTCATTCTCATCTTCATATGTATCTGAAGAAGAGGGGTATATAGTCCAGATCAGTGATTCTCAGATTCAGCTCTTGGGACACACCAACAAATCCCATTTATGGACTGGCAAGAATTTTCACATGAAGCCAAAACTGGAGTAAAATGCATTTCCTGCTTGGCAAAAAATTTCCAGAGAAAACTGCCATTTTCTCACTTTTTACTGCTTGCTCATTGCATTGAAATCAGTGGGAAGACTGATTTTTTTCACACAACATGGCAGTTTTCTCTTCTTTTCCTGCAGCCATATAAAAGGGTGTTAGGCTCTCAAAGCATGCAATTCTGTGTTTGTGAGAGGAGAAAGCAGCACATTTTTAAGCTAGAGAAGATAGGCAAATACAGTGGAATTGAAGCTTAGTTTAGGGAGTCTTTTAGGTAGGAGATTTTTTTTCTCTATATTAGTGGAGTCTGGGGGCTCTCTGGTGGAGAAGAAGGGAGAAAGGAGGTTGACCCCAAATACTCCAACATTTGGTATGACTGATTGGAAAAACATAGGCATATGGAGTCCAATTTGTTTGCTGATCTTGTTGTTATTGTCTCTGTGCTGGGGAAGGCTGGGAAAAGAAGTTGTTGATTTTGTTTTTTTAGTTTTAACTTGTTTTTGCATAGGGTGGACAATTTAAATGAAATAAAAAAACATAGATATTTAATATATTTTTGGTGACAGACAGCTGATAGGAAGCCTGGCATGAGCTTTGTGACTGAGGCAGACTTGACAGACAGCAGACAACATTGAGAATTTTGTTAAGGGCTAAGGCAATTCATCACACTCCATCAGTTGTGCAGTGTAGAATAAAAACACACAGTAGCTGAGTAAAGTCCAGAAAACACACGGGGAAGGGGGAGGTGGAAAGGTGGAGCAATGCAGGGACGTGGGCGTAAAGTGGTAGTTTAAAAACTAAATGCAGCCATGGTTGCTTCAGCATGTGCAATATATGATGATGATTCCTCTCCTCCCAGGGAGGATTCAGTTTATTAAGGTCCCACCTAGGTATGGTGAAAATTTTCGCCTCAAACTGAAATCGGCAAAAAATGGCATTTTCCGCATGGTGAACAATTTCCCGAGATAAGTGCCAATTTTCCACTTTTTTCAACTAACTTATTCTATTGAAATCAATGGGAATATTGATGTTACAACATAAAACAAATATTATTTAATTTCCCAAAGGCATACTATAGAGGGGCATGAGGGTGCCTATGTTGGTAGGGTGTGGGGGAAGACTCAGTCGAACAGGGGATGATTGTTGGGGGGTTGTTTGCTGGGATTGGGGGGCAGTTAATAAAAAGTAAATCCTAAGTAAAATAATAAAAAAAACCCAGAAGACATGGTATAAAATGGGTCTGAGGAGGGTGGCTATGTAGTTGGGTGGAGTCTGGGGAATGAATCAGTTGAACAGGGAATTTGTTTTGGGCTGCATTTCTTGACTGCTATTGGGGAAACTGTTAATAAAGAAATAAATCAATACAATAAAATAAGACATTTGTATGTAAAATGATAGAGACAGGAACCCCCTGGCATAAATTGCCAATGGGGAGGACTGATACTTGACTTGATAGAGTATTTTGTAGAGAATGATTTGTTAGATTTGTTGTTGGAGGCCTTTGTAGAACTTAGACTTATTAGAGGCCCAAGTCCTGAAGAAACATTGATGTGTAGGACTTAGGCTTGTTTGGCACAAGCCCTAAGGAAAGATTGATTTGTAGGACTTAAGCTTGTTAGAAACAACCCCCCCAAAAATTTTTATTTTTTTGTAGGACTAGGTTTTTTTTTTATTATTATTATTTTTCAAAGCAAAAGTCTAGTGCCAGCAGGTCGTGTTGGCCAGTGGCCACTGGCCATTGTCAGATGTCCTATTCTATTGAAATCAATGGGGATATTGATGTTACAACATAAAACAAATATTATTTAATTTCCCAAAGGCATACTATAGAGGGGCATGAGGGTGCCTATGTTGGAAGGGTGTGGGGGAAGACTCAGTCGAACAGGGGATGATTGTTGGGGGGTTGTTTGCTGGGATTGGGGGGCAGTTAATAAACAGTAAATCCTAAATAAAATAATAAAAAAAACCCAGAAGACATGGTATAAAATGGGTCTGAGGAGGGTGGCTATGTTGTTGGGTGGAGTCTGGGGAATGAATCAGTTGAACAGGGAATTTGTTTTGGGCTGCATTTCTTGACTGCTATTGGGGAAACTGTTAATAAAGAAATGAATCAATACAATAAAATAAGACATTTGTATGTAAAATGATAGAGACAGGAACCCCCTGGCATAAATTGCCAATGGGGAGGACTGATACTTGACTTGATAGAGTATTTTGTAGAGAATGATTTGTTAGATTTGTTGTTGGAGGCCTTTGTAGGACTTAGACTTATTAGAGGCCCAAGTCCTGAAGAAACATTGATGTGTAGGACTTAGGCTTGTTTGGCACAAGCCCTAAGGAAAGATTGATTTGTAGGACTTAAGCTTGTTAGAAACAACCCCCCCAAAAAATTTTATTTTTTTGTAGGACTAGGTTTTTTTTTTATTATTATTATTTTTCAAAGCAAAAGTCTAGTGCCAGCAGGTCGTGTTGGCCAGTGGCCACTGGCCATTGTCAGAAGTCCTATTGAGTCCATAATTGTGGAATTTGCAACTGCTATTCTTACTGCTGCTGCTGAGTTGTTTAAGCAACAGGATGATTAGGCAGCTGAAAGGGAATGGGATCAACAATAGCAGTAACATGGGTGATGGATGATGAAAGTTCCACTTGCCATGACTATCTCCAGTGATGCATCTGAGGCAGTAGCAGCACAAGTAGCCCCCAGTCTATGTGGAGAAAAGAAGAAGTTGACCAATAATTTCTCTTCACCTGCACCTCCTCCAAAATCATGGGTGATAATAATGATGCAGATCTAGAATATATCCCTCCAGCATCCTCCGTTTCTTCAGATACAGATGAAGTTTAGAGTGAGAGAGATAATGATATGGTCAACAAGTTAGCAGAAACACACAGATTCAGCCTTCCACCACTGGTGCCTACCTATAAACTGTTTGAGAAAATCATTAGAAACTCTGACCCTGGACAAGCAAAGATGGCAAAAAGTACAGTCATCGTATCAGTCATGATCAGCATCACCACTGCGTCCAAATCCCACTCATCCACACACACTTGTGCTGAGTAACCAGTAGCAACAACAACAGCAACACAGGTTATTAACATCCGCAGCCTAAGCTGCTGCTGGAAGTGCTGCACCTTTGACACCTAGTAATAGTAAGAGTAGAACTGCATCAACATCTAGCCCCAGTGTAGTAGCAGCCCCTCAGGAACACCTCAGTACATGAAGTCAACAGTATGGAGATACTTCACTCAGGATCCAAAAGCTATCACAGAGAAAGCCAGGCCAAATGTATTAACAGCAGCACAGATGAGAAGGGATTTGAAGGTTTGGGACCACTGCTTTGACCAGTAAGTAATGTGTTTCAGTAATCTGAGAAGGATAGCTTATATTTGATATGTGTGTGTGTGTGTGTGTGTGTGTGTGTGTGTGTATATATATATATATATATATATATATATATATATATATATATATACCTACAGACACATCAGTCACACCACGCCACTCCCCTACTACCATACACATCTGCCACATTACAGGATGTATTTATTTTTATCTCTCGACATCATCATGAGTATGTGCCAATGTCACTTATGCAGTTAGTGTTGTGGACAAAGGCACTCTGCATGCTAACAACATTTCAAGTTATATGTTACTGTCAGGATTCTCCTGTTCACCCTTCTGGCCTGTCTTTTATCTGGTTTTTCATTTGCACCTATATTTGTCTCCCCTTGCCCCACTGCCTCCTTCTTCTGGGATTCTATTTGTCAGCTAGGGTTTATTGTCTTGGGTCTCTGTAACCTCCTGGCTTGATTATTTGAGTTTGTGGATAGACCTGATTTTTTTTGTACTTCAACTTTGGCTTGTGTATTTGGATTATCTTCCCGGTTGTTTAGAGACAGATGCTATTATTGTATCCTCCTACATGCACCCCTATAGATACCTAGGATTTGGGCTTCCGCATCTGCCTAGGCGGCCCCTGGACGACTCGGCTGGACCATGTGTTTCTACTGCAGGGCAAGTCAAAACCAGGTGTGCCACATCTCTCAGCGGTCCCATCTCTTAGAGTTCAGGGGGGTCAACTAATAGCTGTAGTCCTGGCCTAGATGTCAGAAGTAGCAGGGTTGAGTAAATTTATCCTCTTTGTCCAACTATTACATTGACTTTGATGCCCTATTTTCCTTTGGGCACTTGTGGTGTAGAAGACATACTAGTATTAGTCGATCACTTGGTGGTGGTAGTGCTCCATTTTTCTCTATCTCTTAGTTATTAGTCGTATTAGTCGTATTCTGTTCAATCCGTGGTTGGAAGTCCTTTGCACTTATCATTACTATCCAACTCCTTCTCCTTCACCTATGTTTGGTGAGAGATATCCCTTACATGTTTTGGTTGAACCTCGAGCAGTCCCAGCCTACTACATCTAAAGGGCTAGTCCTTATTGCCCTACTGGCAAACCTTAAGCAATCTCAGCCTGCTATCTTAGGCAAATCCTATTCAGCTGAGTGAACTAGAAGGTCTGCATCTGGGGTCCTCATGGTCCTTTGTCTGAGACCAACACTGGTGTGCATCTGCTCTCATCCTGGTCAGGGTCCTGGATCAACTGGGATCAGACATCTGGCTATTTGGTCAGCACCTTTACTTGGCTTTGGCCACAGCAAGGGATAGGTGCCACCATCAGCGTTCCTAAACTACACTCCAAAGAGCCACTCTCCAGCTACAATAGTGTCACGGGAGACTTGTAAATAATCACTCAGACAGGTACATAAAATCAGTTCCACTTTATTAAGAATAATCATAAGCAAAGTAAATATAGACACTTCCCCAACCTTCCCGGGGTCAGGCGTGGGACTGACACTGAACCTTAGCCAGACCAATGCACAAGCTAGGAGCAAACCAGTAGCGAGAGCAGAACCAATGAGGTAACGAAAGTGGTAAGCGTGCTCAAAAGCGGAGCGGACAAGGGAGGCTCACCAGCCAGAAGGCAAGGACACAACCACAATACCCTAGAATGCTTGGGCCACAGAATACTGTGCACCCTGGAATGCTAGAGGCACAACAACCCCGGAGGACTTAGGCGCTGCTGCACTACTGACAGGACTTACCTGACCAAGAACTGAGAATAAGAACCTGCAAGGGGGAGCCAGGCCTCAGGGAGCAACAGAAACTAACCAGACAATGGTCAAATGATTCGGGTAGTCAGACAAGCCAAAGTACTTAGCATGGAGCGGGAAGTCAGACAAGCCACAGTACTTAGCATGGAGCAAGTAGTCAGCCAGGCCAGAGGTCATACACGGAGTCAGATGGAGCCAGAGACATACACAAATCAGATTCAGCAGCCATGAAGGGATTACAATGGAGGACTAGAACGTGCTCAGGTACACCATGAAAGGGCACTGAGGCAATGATAGAATGCCACATATAAGGCCTCTCTAGGAGGCGGAGTCGCATAGGTCATTCAAGGTGAAAACTAAAAAATCGTGAGTGCTCAGAATGACGCGTGAGTGACCAGCAGTCACCCGCCATGCTGCCACCAGGCAATCACAAGAAAGCGAATAGGCCAGTAAGAGTGCCATAATCACAGGTACCATGATAATTAGGGGCCATACATTTGGACACCACTGAAAAGTGCCTGAAATATGAAAACATGCAAGTCATGTACAAAAGAGGTGGTAAGGCAGATTAAAAAAGCCTACAGAGCAATAAGACTATTGCCAGTCATCCTCAAGAATTTCATAAAGGTAATATGAAGAAGAATGGACACAATACTTAATATAGCAAAAGAACAAAAAAACAAGCAGAACTAAAGAACAAGCAGGATTCAGGAGTAATGAATACAACTTTCCTTTATGCATAACCTTCAATGGGAACTTAAAGGACTTTGACTCAGTGAAAAATCAAGCAAGAATCAATACACTGATCAACCAAGGAATAGGTAGAGCTTACATAAATATCTTTCAGTTAATATATGAAAATGCAAATGCATCAATACAGGTCATCACAGTCCACATCAATAAAGAAAAAGGCATCTGACAATGAGACACGATCTCTCCAAAACTATTTTCTGCTTGTTTATAAGAAATTCTCTGCAAACTGAATTGGGACCAAAAAGGCCTTAATATCAGTGGAGACTACCTCACTTATGTTTTGCAGATGATACCATACTTTTTGCCCGTAGTCCTGAAGAACTTCAAGAATGCATTGAAGAGCTATAAGTAGAAAGGAAAAAATTTGGTCTGAAGATGAATATGAACAAAATGCAAATCCTGTTTAACAAACTTACTATACCAAAATATAACATAACAAAAACAGATCGAAAAATATAGTCATGGTTTTATCTGCAAAGTTCTATGACATCATTGAAAAAGTAAAATGCCTAAAATGTAAATGGGCAGGCCACACATCGAGAAGAATTGACAGTAGATAGACTAAATTAATTTTGGAATGGATTCCACTCAATACTAAAGTCCCAAGAAGAACAAAAGCAATATGGGTAGAGGAAATTAACAAATTTGTTGGTACTCGATGGCAACAAAAGCACAAGACCAACGTTGTTGGAAACTTGCTGATGAAGCCTTCTCCCTGCAGTGGATTGACAAAGGCTGAAGATGAATATATATATATATTTTTTTATAAATTATTAGTGAACAGCATACAGTGACTATTCTTTCTTTAGACACTAAGATTTATAGTTTGCAAAGCCATTGCAAGTACTAACTCTAGCTATGAATTTAAAGTGAACCTGTTACCCTCAGATAAATGAAGTTCATTCAATATATTTAAAAAGTAATATATGTTGTATAAACATTTATTTGATATATATCATTTCTTTTGAGATGCTAACCTTTATTTGTTGGTGACATATTGTGACAGTTTAGAATAATTATTTTCTGGGCTGTAACAATTATAACACAAAAGTTGCTTTTAATGAAGGGTAAGGGTAGGGAAGGGGATGGGTACTTCACGGGAACATTTCAACATAATCTATCTCATGGCTCAAATTGAGACAGAAAAAAGATTGGGGCAGGATCCCTACCATTTTTCAGAGTGGTCAGTTGGAGAAGGGTGACATGGTCTCTGGACTTGGAAACCCATTCCTGGTAAGTGGGGGGAATAGTGGCGTTCCAGTGAACTGGAATTTGAGCCTTAGCAAGACCCAATAGGGCCAACAACAGTGGACATAATGTGGAGGGCATAGTCGGAAATCAGATATAAAAGAGAATTTGCCAAGGGTCTCTGGACAATTGAATATGTAGGCTGAGTTCGATGCAACCCAGACACTTCGACCAGTAATCTTGCAAGATAGGGCAGGTCCACCAGATATGAAAGTTTGTTCCCTCTGCAGTTCCGCATCTCCAGCACCTATCGCTGACAGTAGGGAACATAGTATGTAAGCGAGTCAGGGTATAGTGCCATCGACAAATAAATTTGAAGTGGGCTTCCAAAAGGTGAGTTGAAATAGAGCAAGATTTGGCCATACACCATATCGAACACCAGTCGGCCTCCGTCAGCATTTCTCCTAGTTCAGATTCCCACGCACGTGCATAAGGGGGAATCGAAAAAACTGTGGAATCAGAAAGAGCAGAGTAAATTTTACTAATATAATGCCCGGAGATGGGAGGAAGGCGAAGAAGAGATTGATATTTGGTCAGTTGGCGGGACCACGCAGGCTTGACAGTTGGTGATTCAAGAAAAGGCAAACTCGAAAGAATCTCCACATTTCACCCTGCAAGAGAGAGAATCGAGTACTTAAGGAATTGAAAGAGAGGATTTTTCCCACATCCGTGAGATCACCAATATTAACAGTCCGTAAGGCAGTCCACTGGGGAATGTCAGAGTCTAAAAGGGAAACAGCTGTAGAACGTGTATAGAAAGCCGGAGAGGGTTTCGAAGGGAGAGTCAAGAAGGAGGGCAAAGTCGTGTATATTTGCCAAATAGACGAAACTGCAGCAAGTATAGGATGTCCTAGGGGCTTAAACAATCTATACTGTGGGGGGTAGAAGGAATTTGTGAAGGACATCCATGTCAGGAAAGTAAGATCTTTAAATGGAGACCCATAACTTAGAAGAAACATGATGCTGCCAATCCAAAATGGATAGCAGTAAAGCTGAATGATAATATTTTTTGAAGTCAGGGACTCCCAAACCCCCTTGCAATTTGTGATTAAAAGCCAAGTCTCTATGAAGCCAAGGTGCCCGGGATTTACATATAAATTTGTAGACGATGGAATGTAGCTGCGAAAAGAAAAAGGATGGGATCTTAAGGGGGAGAGTGTGAAAGAGATAAAGCACTCTCGGCAATATGTTCATCTTGACAGCATTGATACGCCCCATCCAGGAGATATAGTGTGGATTCCAACTCGTAAGATCCCTCAAAATTAATTTCAACAGCGGGGGGTAATTTAAGGCATAAGTAGAATGGATCGCAGGAGCAATCCATACGCCCAAATACTTAATGTCTTTAGAAGCCCATTTGAAGGAGGCAAAAATAGTTTTAACAGCAGAGGGAAGGCAAAGAGGCAATACCTCAGACTTAGAGAGGTTAATTTTAAAGTCTGAGAAGACTGAAAAAAGCTGGAGCTCCTCCATAATCGCAGGCATAGATTCAACAGGGTTCGACAGGGTGAACAGGACATCATCCGCAAAAATTTATAATTTATGTTAATTTCCTCCCAGGGTGATCCCGGAGATATCTCTCTGAATACGGACATGTTGGGCAAAAGGTTCCATAACCAAGATGAACAGCAAAGGGGAAAGGGGGCACCCCTGATGAGTGCCATTAGTTATATTGAAGGAATCAGAAAGACAGCCATTCACCCTAACCTTCGCCGAAGGGTTAGAGAGCTTGTATCATAGAGATAATGCCAGGTCCGAATCCAAAGGCAGTCAGAGCGTCAAAAAGGAAGGTCCAGCTCACCCTCTCGAAAGCCTTTTCTGCATCGGTCAAAAGGAAAAGTAACCAAACAAAGAATGTTCAAGAGCTATCACAGTGCCTGTGATTGCTGCATTTTCTTGTCTGTCACCAGTAGGGGGCTTCTATTGGCTGTCTGCATTTAGCCCGCCTCATATTGCCTATTTAAACCTGGATTGGGCACCCTTTGAGTGCCCTTTCGTGTTGTTTCTGACCTTTTTGCTATCACTATGTCCAGTGATGGTTGGGCCTGTGTTCCTGTGTTCCTGAGTTCCTGATTACAACTGTTCCAGTGTTTCCTGCATGCTGAGTTGTTCCAGTCCTGGTTCCGGCCTAGTACTCTGGGGTTGCAGTTCCTGCTGACCTTCTTCTCTGCTGTTTCCTGACCTGACTGATCGCTGCTGGTTCCTGTCATCTCCTCGCCTGCCTCCTGTGATCCTGGCGACCTTCTGCTCGGTCGCGTCGGCGACATTGCTTGTTAGTCCCAGCGTGCGGACGCTGGTTTGCTCCAAAGCCTTGCGGCTACACGATTCAGTTCTTAGTCCAGTGTGGGGACACTGGTTTGCTCCTAAGCCTATCTGCTACACTATTCAGTGGTTGGTCCCAGCGTGCGGACGCTGGTTTGCTCCAAAGCCTTGCGGCTACACGACTCAGTTGTTAGTCCAGTGTGCGGACACTGGTTTGCTCCTAAGCCTATCTGTTACACTATTCAGTGGTTGGTCCCAGCGTGCGGACGCTGGTTTGCTCCAAAGCCTTGCGGCTACACGACTCAGTTGTTAGTCCAGTGTGCGGACACTGGTTTGCTCCTAAGCCTATCTGCTACACTATTCAGTGGTTGGTCCCAGCGTGCGGACGCTGGTTTGCTCCAAAGCCTTGGGGCTACATGATTCAGTTGTTAGTCCAGTGTGCGGACACTGGTTTGCTCCTAAGCCTATTGGCTACATTATTCAGCGGTTTGTCCCAGCGTGCGGACACTGGTTTGCTCCAAAGCCTTGCAGCTATACGATTCCCTGTTGGTCCAGTGTGCGGACACTGGTTTGCTCCAAAGCCTTGCGGCTGTACGATTCCTGTTGGTCCAGTGTGCGGACACTGGTTTTCTCCAAAGCCTATCGGCTATACGATTCAGTAGCTGGTCCCAGCGTGCGGACGCTGGTTTGCTCCAAAGCCTTGCGGCTATCCGATTCAATTGTTAGTCCAGTGTGAGGACACTGGTTTGCTCCTAAGCCTTGCGGCTATACGATTCCTCTGTTGGTTTCAGTGTGCGGACACTGGGTTACTTACGATCCTGTCACTCTGTCATTATCATCCGACAGTTATTATACCTCTGGGCTGCCTTGCCCGGTATTGGTAAGGCCGGTAGAACCTTTTGCCACATTCCATTTGAGGTTGCCTTACCCGGTATTGGCAAGGCCGGTAGAGCCTATTATTCCATCATCTCAGACTGTCCTGTCTGGTATATTGACAGGACCGGTAGAGTCTGTATACTGTCTTGCTATTTACTCTTGTTATACATATATGTGTTTGCCATTCTAAGTGATCATTTTATTATTTCAATAAAATTGAGTTTTTTACCTAAAACTTGTGTCTGAGAGTCATAACAAACCGTGACAAGAGCTTACGGGTATTATCCCTAGTCTCACGCCGAGGCACAAAGCCCGTCTGATTCAGATGGATCAGTGAAGGAAGAAGCGGTCTTACCCATTCAGCAATAATCTTAGCATACAGTTTAGTGTCCAAGTTAAGCAGGGAGATAGGGTGATAGTTTGCGCAATCTATCTTTATTAGGTTTTGGTATTAAAGTGATGTGAGCTTCCGAGATGGTGGCAGGTCACAAAATCTCAGTTGGGATAAGAGCGAAGGCTCTAGTAAGGAGAGGGGAGAGCAGCTGTTTGAAGGCAGAATAATAGGATTGGGTGAAGCCTTCAGGCCCCGGGCTCTACCCCTTAGGCATGGAGTCAATGGCCTTCCCAACTTTTTCTACAGAGATCGGCGAATCCAAGGTCCGCTTCAACTCCAAAGAGATAGTTTGAAGGCGAGCGGTGTTCAGGTAAGTCTGTAGCCGAGATAAAAAAGCAGGTCCCGTAGCCGTGTCCTTAAGTAGGTTATAGGGGGCCTTGTAGAAGCCTCTAAAAGTCACTGTTATCTTCGATGTATCAAAGATCAGATCCCCCGAGGAGGATCTAATAGAATGTATATAAGTCAAACTTTGTTTAGCACGCAATTGGTTCGCCAAAATGTGCCTGCCTTATTTCCCCCTTCAAAATAGCATTGTCGTGTACGCAGAAATAATTGTTCTATGCGGAGATTAAGCAGAGAGCGCAGATGAGTTCAGAGCAGAGTAAGAGAAAGAAGCGTATTGGGGTCAGGAGTTGATTTACAGTGAGGGAAAATATTATTTGATCCCCTGTTTATTTTGTATGTTTGCCCACTGACAAGGAAATTATCAGTCTATAATTTTAATGGTAGGTTTATTTGAACAGTGAGAGACAGAATAACAACAACAAAATCCAGAAAAATGCATTTCAAAAAAGTAATAAATTGATTTGCATTTTACTGAGAGAAATAAGTATTTGACCCCCTATCAATCAGCAAGATTTCTGGCTCCCAGGTGTCTTTTATACAAGTAACAAGCTGAGATTAGGAGCACTCTCTTAAAGGGAGTGCTTCTACTCTCAGCTTGTTACCTGTATAAAAGACACCTGTCCACAGAAGCAATCAATCAATCAGATTCCAAACTCTCCACCATGGCCAAGACCAAAGAGCTGTCCAAGGATGTCAGGGACAAGATTTTAGACCTACACAAGGCTGGAATGGGCTACAAGACCATTGCCAAGCAGCTTGGTGAGAAGGTGACAACAGTTGGTGCAATTATTCGCAAATGGAAGAAACACAAAATAACTGTCTGGGGTCTGGGGCTCCATGCAAGATCTTACCTTGTGGAGTTTCAATGATCATGAGAACAGTGAGGAATCAGCCAAGAACTACACAGGAGGATCTTGTCAATGATCTCAAGGCAGCTGGGACCATAGTCACCAAGAAAACAATTGGTAACACACTACGCTGTGAAGGACTGAAATCCTGCAGCTCCCGCAAGATCCCCCTGCTCAAGAAAGCACATGTACAGGCCTGTCTGAAGTTTGCCAGTGGACATCTAAATTATTCAGAGGAGAACTGGGTGAAAATGTTGTGGTCAGATGAGACCAAAATTGAGCTCTTTGGCATCAACTCGCTGTGTTTGATGGAGGAGGAATGCTGCCAATGATCCCAAGAACACCATCCCCGCTGTCAAACATGGAGGTGGAAACATTATGCTTTGGGGTGATTTTCTTTTAAAGGGACAGGACAACTTTACCTCATCAAAGGAACGATGGATGGGGCCATGTACCATCAAATCTTGGGTGAGAACCTCCTTCCCTCAGCCAGGGCATTGAAAATGGGTCGTGGAGGGTATTCCAGCATGACAATGACCCAAAACATACGGCCAAGTCAACAAAGGAGTGGCTCAAAAAGAAGCACATTAAGGTCCTGTAGTGGCCTAGCCAGTCTCCAGACCTTAATCCCATTGAAAATCTGTGGAGGAAGCTAAAGTTTTGAGTTGCCAAACATCAGCCTTGAAATCTTAATGAGTTGGAGAGGATCTGCAAAGAGGAGTGGGACAAAATCCCTCCTGAGATGTGGGCAAACCTGGTGGCCAACTACAAGAAACGTCTGACCTCTGTGATTGCCAACAAGGGTTTTTCCCACCAAGTATTAAGTCATGTTTTGCAAAGGTGTCAAATACTTATTTCACTCAGTAAAATGCAAATCAATTTATAACTGTTTTGAAATGCGTTTTTCTGGATTTTTTGTTGTTATTCTGTCTCTCACTGTTCAACTTAACCTATCATTAAAATTATAGACTGATCCTTTCTTTGTCAGTGGACAAACGTGCAAAATCAGCAGGGGATCAATTAATTTTTTCCCTCCCTGTATGACGTGCCTCCAGCTTCGCAATTTCGGCAACAGTGTCACTGAGGTGGCGATCTCAAGTTTTTTTACAGAAGGCTGCATGTTTAAGAAGTTCACCACGGATGATGCTTTTATGCACCTCACAAACAGTAAGTGCAGAGGTTGCGCCATCATCATTGAACTGAAGATATTTAGTCAAAGCAGTAGAGACTGCCGATAAGATGTCGGAATTCAAGAATAAGGAATCGTCCATTTTCCAAGGAGGTTGCCCTCTAAGTTCCTGAGATCTACACAATCGAAGCAGAACCGGTGCATGATCTGACCATGTGATATGACCCACTTCAGTGGATATAACAGAAGATAGTGCACAGTGAGGTAGAAAAAAATAGTCTATCCGGGAATATACCCCATGAGGATGGGAATAAAAAGTGAAGTCGCGGTCGGTAGGGTGACAGATTCTCCAAACGTCCAATAGACGATGACGGTGTAGAAGGTGTTGCAGATTACGGGTCTGAGTAGATGGGTAAGAGGAGTGGCCTCCAGAACAATCTAAAGGCGGGAGTAAAGGCAAATTAAAGTCTCCGCCCATAACCAGCAACCCATGTTGGAAAGTAGTAAGTTTCTCAAAAACTTTAGACACAAAGGCGCTTTGTAAGGTGTTGTGAGAGTAAACATTAACAAAAGTGTAACAGACATTGTCCAGAACACCCTTAACAAAAATATACCGCCCATCCGGATCCCTACGTGTCTGTTCATGAAGGAAAGGGAGGGTACGATGTATAAGAATCGCGACTCTGTTTTTTCTAGTAGGGCCTGAGCCCAGAAAGGCCTGGGAGTAAAATCTGTTAGTAAGGGAAAGTTCCCTATTGCGGCCAAAATGTGTCTCTTGAACAAAGACCACGTCACCCCTCAACCAATGAAATTCGTGGAGTGCCATGGAGTGTTTCCTGGGGGAGTTTAATCCTTTAACATTGTATGAAACAAGGGAGAAGGAATCCCTGTGTTTATGTGATCCTGCCATGGTAAGAGTACAAGAAGGTAGTAGATATGTAGGGTGAACCCCCCCAAAAAAGAGAATAAATTTACTAGGTCTGCGTAGGCCGCATGTGACATGGGAAGACCCAAAGGGAGGGGAAAAGGGGAGGAAAAGGAAAAGAAAAGAAAAAGAGAAAGGTAAGTAGCACTCAGTTTGGAGAGGGTAGAGCACCAGCCAAGTCCACCATCCAAACTAGTTAGCAACACAGTAATAGATAAGTGCGACATGAATACAGCATATGGTAACTTAAACACAGACATCTGAGCATTAACTACAAAGCACAATAACATAACCAGGGTTGAACCCATCGTAAAAGTGTGTGAGGGGGAACTAATAGGATAGTATCCATATATCGTCCCCGAGGACTACAACAGAAAAAAATTACATAGAGTACATGGGGAGGGGGGAAATGAGATGGAGGGAGAATCAGCCGTGGAAAGTTAGGCTCTTATGAATGCAAGGAAGGAAGGGGGCAAAATGGACCAATATTATTAGGGCAGAAAGCGGTCTATTTAAAAACCGAAAGGGCAAAAACCTTGTGAAAGAGTATCCTTGGAGTAAATGTAAATATGAGGGAGCATAAATATATATAGGGACATAAACAAAAAAAAAACAAAACAAAAAAACAAAATAAAAAAACCCCACCCCCATATTGTTTGTAACACCCAAAGCCAGCAAAAACCATACATGTGTAAGAGCAGAGGGGAGAGGCCGAAAACCCAGGCCGGAGCCCCCCCAACAATGAAGGGAAGCCCTGAACAAGGCCCCCCCTCCCCGAGCACTCCCACACATGCAGAGATATCAGAGAATGAGACCCTGGCACCGATCCCCACCAGGGCCCCTGGAGGGGCAAATAATAAGGCAAAAAATGTGGGTGGATGTGTGGGGGAGAAAGGGCAGTGGCAGTTTACATAGCAATGTAGTGAAGGAGAAGAGGGAGAGTAAATAACTTAGCCATATAGCTCCGGAAGCCCGGAAGGCAATAGGCACCAGGATCCCCATATGTAGAACAATAAATAAAGGCATGAGAAAGAAACTATAAATATACAAAGTAAATAAAACAAAAAGAGGGGAGAGCAAATAATCAATATACAAATAAACAAAGGTGAGAGCAGTTCTATTTATAGTAATATAGCACTTCTAGACATAAACACAGTATCAATCGACTTGTGATAATATTCATATAAATGGAACAGTAAGGTAATGGCTATCCCACAAAAATGAGAGGGCATAAGGAGTATCATAACGAAGGGTGTAGAGTTAAGTGGTAAGTGGCAAAAGTGGGAGTCCCTCTGTGAGAACGACATCAAGGAGCCCATAGGGGGCTTCATCATAACCCATTTGAACATATTAAGCGGGGTAGGGGCAGGAATGTTGCGGTATCTAAAAACATCAAAACCCACTAGTGTAGTGGAGTGCCAGATTTCCAAGCTAACCGTTAGAGAACAAGTAATTTGCGAAACAGGTAAACATCAATCCAGTAACAGGGTAAGTAATGCAACCCAGATATAAAACCTAACAGCAGAGATCCGGGGGAGACGATCCAACTGTCCAAAAGAATAGGCAAATGGTCTGCAGAGTAAAAGTTCAACCAGGGCCAGATGGTACAGGCGACACAGGTCCATAAGACCGATTCTTAATTTTTTTGGAAACCACTGACCATCCAGAAGAATCACCGGGTGGAGCAAAGTCCTTCATTTCAGCATCTAGGTGTAGCAGAGCTCGAGCAGTTTGCTCTGGAACATCAAGTTGCAACGCGGTGAGGAATGCACGGTAGTCGCTTTTGTAACGAAGTACATGGGTAATGCCATCTCGGGAAACCTGCAGCATGAGCGGGAAACCCCACCGGTACTTCAGTTGGTTCTGTCGTAGAAGATCCGTCAGTGGTTTCAGTTCCCTGTGCCATTGGATAGTCAGGGGAGATAAATCATTAAAGAGGAGAATAGAAGCCCCTTCAAATTCAATACTGTGTACAGCTTGAAAGACTGCTTCTCTTACAGTGAAGCGATGAAATTTCACGGTAATGTCTCTAGGTCTTTCTGAGTCAAGAGGCCTAGCCCGGAGGGCTCTATGAGCTTTGTCCAGCGTGAAGGAGGTTGTATCGTCTGTCTGTAATATATGGTGGAAGAGACATTGGAGATAGTCCTGTATCTCCTGCGGGGTCACAGATTCCGGAACACCGCGACAGCGCAGGTAACTACGGCGCTGTCTATTGTCCAAATCGTCCAGCTTAAGAGTTAGGCCCAAATTAGTTTGGGCCGCCTGGTTAGAGACATCCATTTCCAGCAGGTCCACACGGGCCCCGATATGGGCGACATCTCGCTTGACTTCTACAAGCTTGTCTTTCAAGAAAGTTTGTAAACTCAGTAGTAAGGCTTTAAGGTCTTTCTTGGTGGTTGGTTCGTCCGACTCCAGCGAACTCAGTCAGGTCTCATCTGGTATGCCAGGATCCGAGGCAGGAGAAGAGGGAGCCAGCAAGCTCCTTGAGACGTCTTCCACTGACACTATCTTAGTAGAAGCGCCAGAAATCTTTCGTCCCGATTTCGTAGGGAAATAATGAGACAAAGCCAGAGAGTTTTTAGAAACTCTGCCCCTAACCATGGTAGGATAAGCAGGGGAGACAGGGAGAGGTGTACCCCAGAAGAAAAAGTGAAATTAGACAGCTGAAAAAGTCCTCGGGGAACAGAGCGCTCAGCTCATGCAACCATACCGCTTAACAGTCAGGCCACACACACCACCCCCTGGCATTTTTAATACCCTGTAAAATAAATTGAATTTAGATCTACAAGAAGCTAAACATTAATAGCCTTATGCACAACAGAAAAGAGCAGCAATTATGAGTCAAACCAACTACACTTTAGCAGAAAAGTAAACATTCCCAAAATGACAATACATTTTAATGGGGTTTTTAAATTTTAATTGCAACATGTTGTAGACATCTCTAGTATTCAAGCCGTTAAAACCCCAATTTAAACAATTGCAAATTTGTATTTCCTCCCCATTGTACAGATGGCAAAGGATGCTGAGGATGACCTACTGATGATGATGATGGAGATCTATATATCCCTCTAGCATCCTCCTCTTCTTTAGATACAGATGACTGAGAATTGTAATGGTGGTTTGTGATTTCAGATTTTTTTTTGTCAGATATAAACTTCACATAATTTCTTTCTAGATATAAAGGGAACTGATTTTACACTTAAAAATTAATTGGATTGTATTACACTACAGCAGTACATGACTACTGTAGATTTGAAGGTTACTGTTTAACTAGGGTTTTTACGTCTTTATTCTACTTTACTCAGTAAATCTTTGTCTGTTCTTTGAATTTATTACTTGTTTCCCATAAATGCCTGCACCTTCCACCTCACTGTCCTCATGTATTTGATATATATGTAGTGATTTAACATGGAGTGCAACCACAATTGATAGTAATATGTAGGTTTTACCAGACATTCTTGGGGATACCTTCTTAATGGGTAATTTTGCCTTGTTATAGACACTCATATACTTAATGAATGGCTTTATACTTTTATGAGTCAGTCCTAATGTCCTACTTGCTTTTAAATAGTGGTGTGAGATGCTTTCGACATACTTTTTTATGTATTGTTTGTAAGATTTCTGGTACATTAGATGTGTATCATTGTTCTATATGCCTTACCAGCTACATTGAGGCAATTTAGATTATACAGTAGTATACAGGTACATTCTGCTATTCTCATACACTTTCAAGGCGTTTAAGTTGTCCTTTAAGCTGTGCAACAGTGTGCTGCAATGCACTGGACAAGATTTTCATCTCACCAGACACACACACATATTTGGCTTACTAGATATCTCCAGGTAACTCATACTAATCTAAACATTACTCACAGGTATTTGGGTACTACTAGTGTAAACTGGCCATTTCTTTGATATAAGAATCTCCTAGATGAGCTGCCTTAGACCATATTTTTTTTAGTTATATACTCTGTGGTAAGAGATGTGTCTTCAATTAATATCTTGGTGTCCTCTAATTACCAGAATAACTAACGTGTTGATTCTCGGTGAGAATATGAAATGTGTCTGACTGATTTTGTCTGCAGTTGTATTTGCTTATTACATATGTGTGTACATTACTTTAATATGCAGCAAAATAAGAGTCTCTTTTCATGATGGTGTCTGATATCTTTCTTCTCTTTATCTTCTTACTGCAATATCTACTATTTTTTCATTGTTCATTGACACAGAATTACATTATTGCTGGGACTGAATGATCAAGGTGTAAGGTTACATCTTGCCCCCACGATTTCTCAAGTACTATATAGCTATGTAGGGTTTATAAGGGGGTTATGTGCAACGTGTGTTTGTCTTAATAAATGTACAGTGTGTGAACTGAAACATCAATCTAAAATAAAATATTTTATTTTTTTGCATTAGACCTTAGTGTGCAGATTTTGTCACGCATCATTGTTACCAGCACCCTGACAACAGAACATTTTTGATGTGAGTGTAAC
The DNA here is from genome assembly GCA_037306005.1 of Rhinophrynus dorsalis. Taxonomy (NCBI): domain Eukaryota; kingdom Metazoa; phylum Chordata; class Amphibia; order Anura; family Rhinophrynidae; genus Rhinophrynus; species Rhinophrynus dorsalis. Next base: position 125,810,511 of record CM074721.1, read on the forward strand.
CAGTGTCAACATATATTGTATATCATGTTTCTTCTGGACCTAGCTCATTCAATGAACTTCAGGGCACATTGTATCACTCATTTTGGCAATTACACAGCCCTGTATTTTTCATCTCCTCCCATTAGACCCACATGTTTGGTAAGCTCTGGTTCAAGGAGGAGCATAAGAAAGGTGGCGTGTTGAAGATGCCATTATTAATCACTTATAAATTAATTGTAAGCTCAGTGATATCACTTGTGCAGCACCCTATTCATTGTAAGTCCTGTGGTGTTGTTTGGCTAGAACTTTATTAATTGTAAGCTCTGTTATAACACTTGTGTAGTACTCTAACAATTATAAGCAGGGGAGTGTGCTGGCTGGCATTTGTGAAATATGATGGGAGCAAATGCCTCTGATTAGGGGAGGAAGGTTGAGGATTGAGGTGAGGTGATGGGGGCAGAGAGCTCTGATAAGTGGTTGATTGCACTGATGGTGGAAGGAGAGGTTTCTGATACTGAGGCTGAAGGCTGTGCTGGGGTGGGTAGTTGTGGGATCTGTTGGCAGTAGATACAGATGGGGCAGTTTTGAGCTGCACCTTAGCCATTTGAGCATTAGGGGGTTGTACAATGCATTAAACTCCCATCTGGATGTCAGATTTTTAAACAGATATCCCTTTAGCAATGGTGCCTTGATTAATTTATCCATGAAGGACATGTCCTGTGTGTGTGTGTTCTTAGTGACAGACAGATCCCCTCTTGCCATGGAACCAAAAACCGTGTACAGGTGACTACCACTGAAACATAGGCAGTGAATAATGAAGACTAGGGGAGGGTCAGCCTAATTAAAACTCTGTTTCTTCATATATGTTGCATATGTATCTTTTGTGGCTCTCTGACCAGCGGGTTCTCTGAACATATCAAAAAGCATACTCCTAGAAAGTCTGCCCCAGGCAGAGGAAGAACAAGTTTTAAATTTGTGTTGGCTCGTTATCTATCTGACTTCCCCAGCCAGGTGTGGAAAAGGGTGGCCCTCCAGCTGTTGCTACAACCTCATCATCGGTAGTTGTAGATGGCCACATCTGGAAAGCCTCATTTTCCCATCCCTCTTATACTGTCTGTACACAGCCTTGTTTCACTATCCACTGATGCTCTCAAACCTCATGATACACTGCTAACACACTATCCTAGTTTCAGTGCTCATTGGTAGATACTGACCCAAACATACTCTCCCAGCCCAGCTCTAGCAATATGTGAAAAGCCCCATTTAAAGTAACTGGACATTTTATTTGATCCTTGCAGTGCGGTTGGCTTTATCCTGATTTTACCACTTTATGAGAGATCCAGGTTTAAATTATTATGGTCAAATTTGTGAACTGCAAAGAAGAAAACGTAAGCTTGGAAGAGGATATAATAATTTATTTTGTTTAATAACTGTCAATATAATTTTTGGGTATTAAAGGTTAAATCTATACTGTCATCACCATCTTATATTATTTTTGTCTTTAAACAAATATAAGTATGGGGCAGCAGGGCACGCTAGAATACTAAAAAAACTTTGTGTGCTGGCATTTATTTCTCTTTTGTATTGCTTTCAAAGCTTGAGCTAAGCAAGTGGATATCACTCCCACACAGCTCTCAGTAGCACCAAAGGAAAAGCAACTGCAAATGTACTTTAAAATAACAGGATAAAGGCTCTTAATAGTAATTACAGGACAAGTATGTTTTTTTTTTTTTAAATGGAAAATTAAACCCACTTAAATTGTGGTCAGAACCCAACGGAGTAAATTTTAGGACTGTGAGAATAATAATCACATTATTTGGCTAACCTGCCCACCTTTTAAAATCAATCGGGAAAAAAAATCTGCACCCCACAATTTTACCTACTATATACATATTTCATGAGTGGACACATCTCCAAGGGATACCATTCAACTGGAACTCTGAAGCAAGTTATAATATGTATGTGAAAATAAACAAAAGAAAAACCTGCTAAAAGTTTCAATATGTTGTATTGTTTGAAAATGACATTTTTAACATTTAGCATGTTCAAGACAAATCTGCTGGATAATGACTCAAGAGAAGCAGAAATTCATATACGCTGTGCAGATTAAATATCAGTGGCACTATGCTTCATAGCAGGGATAGGTAAAATGTTTTGACTCAAAAGATAAACAGGTGAAAATTGGCACTTTCTAATTTATGGTAAATTTTCTAAAAAAGCGGCATTTTCCCACTTTTTTCCACCTTGATAATTCCACTAAAATTAATAAGAATGAATTACCTTCCCACGTGGAAAGTTTCCTTTGTATTCCCATCATGCTAGTATAAAAAAGGTGTCAGGTTCCTGCAGCTTGTCATTCTGCGTTTGTATCACGGTACCCTTGATTCCTGTGATTCCTGTGCCTGTGATTCTGTCCAGTGGTCTGTGGTCTATGCTGCGGGTGGACCTGTCCACCCCCATGCTTGCCTTTATTCTGCGGGTGTGCATCTGTGACATCGTGCTCTCTATTTTGTAGCATTAGGCACGATTGGCCAATGGAGTCCTGCCCTCCGGTGGTGGCCTTATAGCCTGTCCCTGAACTGAGCTTAGTTGACCTTTCGTGGTGTTTCTGTGCATTTTTCCAGTGTTCCTCTGATTTGACCCTAGCTTTGGCTTCCGTGTATTCTCTGGCTCGATCCCTGGCTTTGTCTGACTATCCATTCTGGTTTTGACCAGTCTCATTGTCTGACTATCCTATCAGTGTATGACTCTGGCTTGTCTGACTACCCGCTCCAATCTGACCTTGGCTGTGGCTGACTACCCGATTTGGCTCCTGACTGTGGCTTTTCTGACTTACGCTCCATGCCTACTCCCGCTCCTGTCTGACTGCCACTTGCCTCAGTTGGCCTCAGAGGGCTCGCTCCATCGACCTGTTGCAACAGTTACCTCACTGGTAATGTTGCAGGTTGCCTTTCGCTCTGTTGCCTCCGCATTGTGCTTTTCCAGCTATTACCTTACCGGTATTATTGGGTGTTACTCTCCACTCTGTGGCCTCCACTATGTGCATATTCTGTACTACCATGCACTGTTATCCTCGCTAGGCATATCATTACACTCTGCCTATGCAACATTTACCTCCCTGGTATTGTTGCAAGTCGCCTGAGGCTACAAGTCTGAAACTGTCCCTCTTAAGGGATCTACCGGTTACGCTCTCTCGGACTGGACTCCTGGCATTCCAGGTTTCACTCACTCTGCTGGTTAGAACCATGTCTGGTTCTATATTCAAGTTCTCCTAGTGGTCCGGGTACAGTTCAGTGTCAATTCCTGGGTAATGGACTAGGCACTGTCCTCACGCCTGTTCCTATTTTGGTTGTGGATGTACTTGTTCTTGCTTATTATTTTAATAATCTGGTTAAATTCATTTGTACCTAAGAGTCTCCTGACAGTTTGTGAATGATGGAGAAAACAGCATAGTTTTGAAGGAGACAGACAAAAAACTGGAGCTGGAGTTTATTTTTGGGAGTCTTGGTAGCAGACAAATTGTTCTTTACATATAGGGAATCTGGGGACACTGAGAAGTGAGAAAGCCAGGTTATCCAAGTTCCTTCTGATTGATAGATATATTTTACAGATTGCCACCTACACTATAGACAAGTACAGCTGACACTAACTCCTACAAGTGCAAAAGAAGAGGGCAAACATATTGAAGTCTGTTGGTACTGCACTCACACAGCAGCCATTGTGTGACACAGTTTAGTCCTTATTGAAAACTGCTGATTCAGAAGCAAACAGGTTTTTTTTTATCCTGTACTGTAAAGTGTAAGACTTCATTGGCTTTGGAAGAGAGAGAAAGCCGCTGCTGAAAATTTGGCAGTAGCTATGTGTACAGACAGTTAGTCAAGAGATGGGGAGAAGGCATCTCATTTGCAGGGAGTTTGCATGTGAGGTTTTTTTTTTTTAAAACACTAGATTGTGACAAACAGAGTTTCTTATTTAAAAAAAATAATGGAATTATGCAATCCAACTCCTACTGATTTCCATTGTGAGTGAACTAATTGGACTTCAAATTGTGCTTAGTTGAAGGCTGTTACTTTTTCAATCATTTTCATAGACTGATTTTTTTCTTAATTTTTTTCAATAATATCATTTGGTAGCTTCATTCAAATAGCAACAGTAAAATGGTAAACACTACAGTCAAGCAATTAATATTTGTAAACTGGTGTTGTTGTTGCCTAAATACTTATTATTTTAGATGGGTTATGTCATCTAGTTGTTAATGTCATCATAGTCTGAAGAAGTTTTTGTGCTGATAAGATGTTTTAGTGCTCTGCATGCATCAATAAAGGAGTAAGAGCTGACTTTCCGCTTGCTTATGTGCAGGTAAGTGTAGACACAGTATTTCCTGATATATACCACTTAGATGTGTATCATAATTTGTTACTTGAGTTTAAATTCCAGCTGTTTTTGAAAGTGACACAACAATGCAGGAAATAGCCTCACTAAAATCTCCTGTGGATCGATATGTTTGCAACTTATATTCATGACTGGTGTGAAAAATGTTTGGCCATATATATATATATATATATATATATATATATATATATACAGTGAACTCTGAAAGCAAAAAAGAAAATTATGCACATTAAATATATTTGGCTTACTTAAAATTAAAATCATCTGGGGGTTGTGGCTTGGGAGCTGAAGCAAGAGGATGCATCTATGTAGATCTCCCGCATCTTCACTCAGTTTAATGATATTTTGATGACGGCGCTTAATATCCTCAACACTATAATAACCAAGAGAGTTCCACGTTCACCAGCATCATTTGATTGGGGGGCTCCCGGTCAAAGAAACCTGCCATCGCTTCTTAACACATATGTGGCTTATCTTGAGTTGTGAGTAGTGAGGCATGCAACTCAGTGAATGAGTCCACCCACGCTGTGGGTTTACAGAACGGCATTCTTTAACCAGGCAGGGTCTGGGCCTCAGGCTCAGATTCTTCATCTAATATCCTGGATCCTACCATCGCTGTGGATAATCCTGCCCTTGTGATGCCATGCTTTCAATATAATGGCAGGCAACTCAGTGGAGTCATGTGGTGAGCCAATCTTCCTCTCATTTATGCCTTAATCGGTCTCCAGACACAGTGGATCTTGCTGTAAATTGCATGTTGTGGCATCTATCTGTTTTGAGCTGCCAGATGCACCTCTATCTTGTAAATATCCTCCCCGCACACTGCTTTTACTTGTTAGCTTAGCCTTTCTCCATTTTTTTTCTGTTTAACTTTTTTTTTTTGCTCCTCATGCCCACGCTCACCCACCACTAGCCCCAGGGCCTTAGGGATAGTAGCTCTACAACTTGTGGCTGCCAAACTCCTTAAATAGTGCATTACCAGTTCCCACTGCTCTCTGCCCCTGCCTGGATTTGTTCCCCAATTGTGTGGGCCCTTGTTGCAATCTGCAGGTGGTGCACCTGGCCGCATCTGGGAGACAGGCTTTGAGTGAGGTCAGAAATCTGATGAGCATCTTGAGGGGAGGTGGTTCCCACTCTGACCACCTTTCCATGACACAAGAAATCTGTACACCCGCTATCGCACTGGGGACTGGACTAGCTACCCATCTTGCCTGGAGAACGTAGATGGCCAAGAAGCCAGTTAGTCAACCAACAGCAGCTGTTTGGCATTTATGTGCTCTCCCCAGCCTGGGGCGACTGACACCTTGGATGGCACTATTACTTCTCACTCCACTGACTGAGACTTCCTCCCATTGCTTGCTGGCACAGATTGCATGCCTATCTAGGCGTCTTTCCTTTTGATATGGCATTGCCATCACCCTGTTCTTCTGGGGGCAAACACTGAGATTACCATCGCTAGCCAGAAGGCCCTTTTACTCAGCCATCCACTGTAGCTGCATCATTCTGTGTAATGGCTTAACTTGAGGGAATGCTGTCTCTATGGCAGATGGGTGTAGTGTGATGCTCACTCTTCAGTAACTGTACATAGTTCAGGTTCTCCTTTTTCTCTTTTTTTGGTTTTGGATTCTCTCTTCCATTCACCTGTCTCACCTGTCTCCATTCTCAGGGTTTAGTTGCCACTCTCATGACATGCTTGTGTGCCCATCTCTATCCTTTTATCCTGCATCTCCTTTTTTGGAGCCACCATGAGCAGACAGAAATCTCATTAGAAAATGCCCAAGGACTTAGATAATTTCTTCTTGAGGGCTGATGTCCCACTGTGGGGTGCTCAACCTCGACCCACTGTGCCTGCTCCATATCAACTGGAGGTGACGTCCCCCTTGACTTATTAGCATCTTCTTTACAGCTCCTCCATATCTGATCATATGTCTCCGGCAGATATGCCTTACACTAAAGCTGATCTCAAGAATGCATTATATCCATGAAGCGGGACCTGCAGGCAGAGATTAGAGAAATAATATGCAGACTCAAACCAACTTTCAACAACTGGGTGAGAGAGTGAGTTCTTTGGAACATAAGCAAGCAGAATTATGTGCGACTTATAACATCTTACATCTTGAAACCCAGGATCTGAGAACTGAGTACTCTGTCTTGGCAGAATATCTTTATGATCTCAATAAAAGAGGCGCAAGAACTTTGAAGCATCTCGGTAACTGTTATGGATCTAGAAAGCTTTTCTCTGTGTTTGTCAGTTTGTTACCTGAATTTCCAGCCTTTGATTTCCATATTGAGCATATACACAGAGCGCTGTGCTAAAAGCCTTCCCTGAGGAGAGTCTGCAAGATGCTATTTTTGAAGCTACAATACTTCAAGACCAAAGAGGCACTGATGAAGTTGGCGCTTTGTTCCTCTCATACTTGGAGAAGTGTCCACCCCGAATTTTACTCTGACCTTTTGCCCAGCACTCTCTGCAAACATTGAGACTTGAATATCACTGAAGCATTATGCAGACATGGGGTACACTATAAATGGGGCTTTCCATTCTGTCTCACCTTCACCTGCAACAACAGACTCTATTCTGGTAAAGATCCCCTGGCAGGTAGCAAATTGCTTCACCAACTACATATCCCAGGTTTTTTGGTGCACTCCAACCGATAGCGCAGGTTCTGTTATTTCATTTTGTGTTGTTCACCCTCAGTGGTTACAAAACATCTGCTTATTTTAATGGTGAAATTGCATGTTGTTTTTTGTTTCTTCATCGTGCTACTCTAGGGCCTCGGCAGTTTTTTAAAGCATGTTAAGCCATTCAATTAGCCATCTTATAAACAGCTAATAGTAGTTTTAAAATCAAAACGGACATTGAAAAATCACCCATTGAAAACAATGGAACAGCTATACCCAGGAATCGCTATTCAATTGTGTGTGGTCAGTGCCAACACATGATTAACTGATACATTTACCAGAAGAAGTCTGCCCAGTTTTTTTGGCTGTACAGAGAAAATAAACCAGTGAGACAAAAGAAAGCAGGGAAGCATCAGCTCACTCAACACCCAGCACATAACATACACAACAAAAGCAAAATTAACCACTGCAAAGCCAAGAAACCACATGAAAAATGGCCCAGCCAACAAAAAACCTATCAATCTCCCAGGGACAAGGGGTTGAGAAAGCAACACAACACAATCCCACATACCATAACCCGGAACAACAGGGATTAACGCCCAACAACACATATGTACAACACAAGACACACACACCTGTCAACCCCAAACCAACCCAAGCTCACCTGTGCAACATCATCAGCCAATGGAGACCCAAAGTGCACCTGACAATGTTACACAGTCATTTAACAGGTACACAACAAGTACAACAAATCAGACAAAAACACCCACACTGCAAAGCACCTGGACAGCATATACCTTTTCATTGGTCACTCCCTACCTGATGATCATATCTGAAAAAAACCCACCGCTATCTTAAAGGGACATCTCACTGTCCACAGATTTTGTGTTTACAGTGAAACCACTCAGACAGCCAGACAGAGAGATTACGACTAGTATGTTTGCATATCTATTCCTGCATAGACATCGGAGACAAAGGTGTGAGAGGGCTAGGGATCCCCATCAGCCCCAAGCACACCTGCTGAAAATCCTTCACTTGTTTCAAGTGCTGGTGCACTGCCTGAAGAGCCAGATAGAAGCCCATTTTCCATGGATGACCAAACCAGACAGAAGCACCTCACCTGCAGTTCCCACAGGGTCCTATGGAGCAGCACAGGGAAAACAGACTGCTACAAAGACACAGGATATACTGCATAAGGGTCACACGCTTCGAAATTACAGATGCTGAGAGACCAGTACAGGATGACGTCACACAGCATCGTCAACCTATATGAGGTGATCAGTGACTACATTGACCTCATAAACAGCAACAACCATGCCCTATATGGCTTTCAGAAGCTGCTGTGTGCCATACATTTGATGGAAAGTGGATCCTTCCAGTTCACAGAAGAGTTTGCATCTGGCATGTCCCAGCCCACATGCTCAAGGGCACTGTCTCAGGTGTTGGTAGCATTAAAGAGGAATGCTAGGAGGTACATCCACTTCCCTTCCACCCAGATGGAGTGGACACATGTCAAGCAGGACTTCTACACAAGAGGAAGCATGCCCAGGGTCATGGGTGCCATAGACTGCACACATGTGTGCATAAGAGCTCCAAAGCATGAGGGACATCTCTTCAGTAACATAATTTTCACTCCAATACACAGATGGTGCATGATGAGAATACTCCATGTTTCTGCCTCCTATTCTGGCAGCTGTCACAACTCCTACATCCTCAGACACTCCTCCATCCACAGGGACTTTGAAAGTGGGACCTATACAGGAGGATGGCTTTTGGGTGACTCAACAAACCTAACATCACACCACATCCACAGGAGTACTCATGTGACTAATGTAAACACAGTTTAGCATGGCCATGACACAAAAGTAGTACTTCCCCCTTACACAAAATCATCCTCATTACATGTGGTCCTGGTCTCATGATGTCACTATCTTTCCACAGATGATGCCTGGTATGGGTATAAACCATGGTTCCTCACACCATATCACAGTGCCTGTGATCTTCTTGTCACTCTCATCTGTGGCAGACTCTGATTTGCTGAGTTGGTTTGGTCCGCCCCCTGGTGACCTTTTTATACTTGACTATCACATCTGTCAGATGCCCTTTTGTGGTGTTTCTGAGCCAGTAGTGCTGTTGCTGTGTTCCTGCGTTCTGGATTCCTGTGTACCGAATCGGCTTGTCCTGACTATTCTCCAGTGTTCCTGTCTGTGTATGATCCGGCCCGACTGCGTACCACCCTTGGATCCTGACCCGGCTCGGCTGACGTTCCTGCTTGTGTATGACCCGGCTTGTATGACTACCTCCTACGTGCTCCGACTCGGCCCTGCTGACTTCCTGCTCCGAAGATCGACTTCCAGCTTGTTCCAGTGACCTGCGTTCCAGTTGTCGCCGCCGCGACATTATCAGTTTCTGTGTGACTGCCTTGCCTGGTATTACCCACGATCAGTGCAGTGTATCGCTACCCGTGCAGAGCTGTGTGTGTCTCAGTACGCCTTCCTCACATTGCAGAGCCTTGCTGGTTCGCTGAAGCCTTGAGTAAATGTGCTTATTAACCCTAGCAGTGGTGCCTCGGTCTCACTCTCTCTACCTCCAGTACGAGCCTCGTTATCAGTGATACTCCTGCTGAGTTGGCCGCTCAGCGTCGGCAACTCTATTCCTCCATTGCAGAGTAGTCACGTCTTTTGGGCCGGTTGGGCGCCTAAGGCTCTCTCCTAGTGTCGATTACTGGGCGATATCCTTTATACAGAGTGGGGGCAGTTAAAGGCTTCAGCACTAGCGAATCCGGTAACTACGCCCGTGGGGGCTATTGGCTCTAGCACTTTATACTCCAGTATCCGGTGAAGTCTGAGGAGGCTTAAAAGCTCTTGCATTGCAGGCTGGTTCCCGTTACGCCCGTGGGGGCTATTTTCACTTGCACTAACCAAAGCAGTTCCAGTAGTTACGCCCGAGGGGGCTAAGTGGATTCCTGTTCTGCTTAATATCCGAACACTTGGGCGAGGCAGTCCTGTCTCCAGCACATGGTGAACTTTGTCTATCAGTGCAGCCTTATAACACCCGGGGCGTGCCAAACATCCACATCTGAGACTGACTGTTATCAAGTTTTTAACCCTTTGGGGTTATATCCCACTCAATTGCTTAGTATTTGTACATGTAATATTATTGTGCATTTACACTAGTAATCTATCAGTCTACACTGCCTGTGTATTACCTACCGCCACTAGAGGGCGAACCTTTGCATTATTTTACTCTAAAATAAAGTGTGTTTTATTTCACCTACTGGTCTGAGTGTCCTAAACAACCGTTACAGTACGAAAGGGCCATGACCTCAGACGGTAAGGGTGAAAGTAATACTCAGAACATCCACTGGAGAATGGATGTCCATGAGCAGCTCCTGGACCAATTGGCTCTGGCTCTACAGACGTTACTCGAACGTACAGTACATTTGGACAAGCCTAGTCCTAATCCGGTGGTCCCCCCAGTCCTGACACCGGAGAATCCGTCTGTAATTCCCTCTGCTAACTCAAGAGGGTTAACGGCAGCGGCGCCGTTACCCTTAAGATATGATGGTGAACCCTCCCTTTGCAGGGGATTCATTAATGAGTTGGAGATATTTTTGGAATTGGCACCCCAGGCATTTCCTAACGACCGTAGTAAGGTGGGTTTTATGATATCTCTGTTGACGGGCAAAGCTTTGGCATGGGCGAATCCGTTGTGGGAGAATGCCAGACCCTGTACACTGAACTTTAGAGAATTCGTGATGAAGTTCAGACGAGTGTTTGAGGTTCCTGGCAGGGCTGCCTCTGCTGCCAAAAGGCTGATGGAAATTCAACAGGGCGAAAGCACACTGGGCAATTATGCTATCGAGTTCCGGACCTTGGCAGCAGAGGTGGGCTGGAACAATGAGGCCTTACTTGCAGCCTTTACCCAGGGTCTCTCTGAACAGATTAAGGATGAGATAGCCGCTCGAGATGTACCCGGCGATCTGGATGAATACATTGACTATGTCATGTTAATAGACTCCCGCATCCGTGAGAGACGCTTGGCTAAAAGGGCTAAAGCAAAAAACTATGGCCAGAACAGTTCCCTGATGACAGCCATACCCTGTCCCCATCTTGAAATGAGACCGCTGGAATACGTCTGCGATTAGCGTGCCGTTGATGATGCCTAAATGACTGACTGAGGGACCACTGAACCTGTGCCCAAGTGGAACGAAGTTGCGCCAAATGCTCGTCCAGAGCAGGAATCTGCTGCGCCTGAAATGAGTCCGGGAGCAGACAAGGCTGGAACCCATAGTTAACGAGAAATGGAGAGCTCCCGGATGATGAATTAACCGCACAGTTTCTGGCAAACTCTGCCCATGGCAACAGGTCAGCTCAATTATCATGATGATTGGTGACAAAGCAGCGCAGGAACTGCTCCAGTCCCTGATTGGCACGCTCAGCGGCCCCATTAGTCTGGGGATGGTAGGTGGAGGAAAATGACAATTGGATGCCCATCTGGCCACAAAATGCCCTCCAAAACCTAGAAACGAACTGGCTCCCACGATCGGAGACAATCACTCTGGGTACTCCGTGCAGGCGGAACACCTCTCTGGCAAAGACTACAGCCAATTCCTGGGCCGATGGACGTCCAGGGCCAAGAAGAGTATGAGGTCCAGAGTATTATTGATTCTAGGAGATTTATAGGAAAGCTGCAATATTTGGTCCATTGGAAGGGCTATGGTCCTGAGGAACGGTCTTGGGTTAATCAAGGGGACCTCCATGCGCCTAGATTAGTACGCAGCTTTCACTCTAAATATCCTTTGAAACCCAGACCTCCAGCAGGGAGAGGGGGTCTTTGAGAGGGGGGTACTATCACAGTGCCTGTAATCTTCCTGTCACTCTCATCTGTGGCAGACTCTGATTTGCTGAGTTGGTTTGGTCCGCCCCCTGGTGACCTTTTTATACCTGACTATCACATCTGTCAGATGCCCTTTTGTGGTGTTTCTGAGCCAGTAGTGCTGTTGCTGTGTTCCTGCGTTCTGGATTCCTGTGTACCGAATCGGCTTGTCCTGACTATTCTCCAGTGTTCCTGTCTGTGTATGATCTGGCCCGACTGCGTACCACCCTTGGATCCTGACCCGGCTTGGCTGACGTTCCTGCTTGTGTATGACCCGGCTTGTATGACTACCTCCTACGTGCTCCGACTCGGCCCGGCTGACTTCCTGCTCCGAAGATCGACTTCCAGCTTGTTCCAGTGACCTGCGTTCCAGTTGTTGCCGCCGCAACATTATCATTTGCTGTTGCCAGTTTCTGTGTGACTGCCTTGCCTGGTGTTACCCACGATCAGTGCAGTGTATCGCTACCCGTGCAGAGCTGTGTGTGTCTCAGTACGCCTTCCTCACATTGCAGAGCCTTGCTGGTTCGCTGAAGCCTCGAGTAAACGTGCTTATTAACCCTAGCAGTGGTGCCTCGGTCTCACTCTCTCTACCTCCAGTACGAGCCTCGTTATCAGTGATACTCCTGCTGAGTTGGCCGCTCAGCGTCGGCAACTCTATTCCTCCATTGCAGAGTAGTCACGTCTTTTGGGCCGGTTGGGCGCCTAAGGCTCTCTCCTACTGTCGATTACTGGGCGATATCCATTATACAGAGTGGGGGCAGTTAAAGGCTTCAGCGCTAGCGAATCCGGTAACTACGCCCGTGGGGGCTATTGGCTCTAGCACTTTATACTCCAGTATCCGGTGAAGTCTGAGGAGGCTTAAAAGCTCTTGCATTGCAGGCTGGTTCCCGTTATGCCCGTGGGGGCTATTTTCATTTGCACTAACCAAAGCAGTTCCAGTAGTTACGCCCGAGGGGGCTAAGTGGATTCCTGTTCTGCTTAATATCCGAACACTTGGGCGAGGCAGTCCTGTCTCCAGTACATGGTGAACTTTGTCTATCAGTGCAGCCTTATAACACCCAGGGCGTGCCAAACATCCACATCTGAGACTGACTGTTATCAAATTTTTAACCCTTTGGGGTTATATCCCACTCAATTGCTTAGTATTTGTACATGTAATATTATTGTGCATTTACACTTGTAATCTATCAGTCTACACTGCCTGTGTATTACCTACCGCCACTAGAGGGCGAACCTTTGCATTATTTTACTCTAAAATAAAGTGTGTTTTATTTCACCTACTGGTCTGAGTGTCCTAAACAACCGTTACACACCACTACCAAATCCCCAAACACATACACAGGAGTGCTACAATGAGGCTTCACTGGCCTGCTCAAATCAATATTCTGGGGTCTAGATCACTTAAGGGGATATATGCTTGCAATAATAAAGTATTACATACCATTAGTCTTGTAGAAAAATAATCTCTTTGTCTCTCTCTCTCTCTCTCTCTCTCTCTGTTCCCTACATTATCATTTGTATCATCATATATACAGTTTGAGAATAAGCTTTATCACACCTTATTTTCTACTTCTAGTAAAGATTCTATATTTTGATTCAAAATGAGTGATTTTGGCCTAAAATGTTCCACTTGTATTTAGTTTTCTTATCAGCATAATGTTACTAAAGGTTAGCGCCAAGCGTGCAACAACAAAAATGAGTAAAAACAAAAAGGCTTTGTTTATTATGCAGGGGATGTTCTATAAACAAAGATAAGGCTCTAAACAGACCTAGACACTAGAAGCACTAGGAATAAACTAAGTTTTTAACACATTCTGCAAATGACCTTGTATACACAGTGCTGTAAATAATAGCTGTCCACAATGATTTAACCTTTATATTCCCAAAATGTAGTTACTGTATATTGATCAACGATTACCCATGACAGAGGAGCTTAACTTGTTTTATTCAGTAGCTATTTTTTCCATGTTAAATATACCCCTTTGAGTACTTTTAGAAGTCTTCAACGCATTTTGGTACCAAACAAACATGTTTTTGCTTTAATTTATTCTTAAACATATTAAAGGAAGTATATCTCTATCCACAATATGTCTGTTGATTTTGATGTTGGATTAGCCATTTCTTCAGATAGTAAAATAGGTATGAGTTATGTTTCCATTTTAATTGTTATGAAGGCAAGTCCCTAATCTCAGGGGTCTGTTAATTAAATGGAGACCATGAGTGGAGTTTGAAATGTATCGATGCAAGGAGATGATGGGGGGGATTCTCTAAGGTGTGATGAAAATGTGATAAAGAGGTGAGAAACTGGAAATGACTTTGAAAAATTTTAGTTCATATGCTTCATAGAATAACAGGATCTAGATAAGTGATATCACTGGAGAAGTCATCTTCACCTTATCAACTCTCTTTCACACCTTAGTGAATATCCCCCAATGTTCTCCCTGCATAGTATAATCAATTGAACCGACTAGTTGCTTCATGCTCCTGTCTTGCAGCCAAACACAACATCTCAATAATTAACCTTAAAATACTAGTTGTGTGATAGATTTTATCTTATCAGAGTGTGAATTCCATATGTTTGTTTTTGATAATCTATCCTGCCAGTGAATAATGTAAACCAAATTCATGGCTGGCTAACATCTTAATAAAGATAAAATGGTCGCTCAAACTACTGATAATGTATATATTGCATATGGAGTGGCTCTATCCATAAATGTAGAACTTCCTTAAAGGCATATACTTTTTACAAATTATGACATTCAAGGTACCTAAAATCACTTGGCGATGTAATGTGCACAGCATAGACCTACCCTATGGCTCATGAATACATGTTCAAAGTCAAGAATTTGCATGCACCATTATATAGAATGCCACGACTTGTATAAAATCAGCAAGTAGCTTTATTGTAGACATCATCTAGAGAGACAAGAACTAGATGGGTGTCTATTGCTTTATGCTTTTCTGAGCACCAGTATTACACTCAACATACTAAAGAGGACCAGTTCAACACCTTCCTAATGTAGCCTAACTTTTAATCAGTATATTAAAAATAAAACCTTAGTGATCGCTTATTAGCTTTCTTACAAATAAAATCAGTTGATCAGTGTCTAATCCTCAGCTGGGTACCAATCATACTTAAAATAATATGGGCATACCTAAGCTTGCAGATGTGAAATTTGCCACTTTCTCACTATTGGTCTGAATATAGGAATATAAAGCGTGGCTAAAGTTAGCCTCAATAAAAACCCATTTGCTAAGTACTGTAGCTTCTATAGTCCATCTCTTATTTACGAGAGGAATTTGATTTGATTTATTGTAGACATAGACAGATAAAACGATACCTTGAGAATACAGCTTTAATATTAAATCAGTGAAGACACATTGTCGGGGCACAAGTTAGGTACTCATCCTTGCTGGCGGAACAGATCAACGCGTTTCACGCTATTGCGCTTACTTATGATCATGCTGATCTGTTCCGGCTGATTTAATGTTACAGCTGTATTCTCAAGGTATTGTTTTATCTGACTATGTGTACAATAAAGCTACTTGTTGATTTTATGCATTTGAAGTTGTGGCGTTCTATATAATGGTGAATGAAAATTCTTGACTTTTTTTAACACACTATTAGTGTAGACTAAATGGAGACCGTTTGGCACATAATATTCTAAGGGGTGGGCGTCAGTTGTTCGGCTTCAACTTAAATCATGGCCAAACAACACCTTCATGTTGTTTTGTTAGGTGGATTGTGAGTTGAAATTGGACATCAGTCTATGTGCTGTGTGTGCTTACCCATGCGCAAACACCTTACAACCAAGTCATATGTGCAAGAGTTGTGTTCATTGCATTGCTTTGCAATGAATTGGAGGCATCTCAGGCACTTGACTTATTAGTTTTCAGAAACATTCACAGACATAAATGGGAATAATAACTGCAATTTTATTGTGAGTAAATATCACAAATGGGACTTTTTATTTATTTTTTATGGTGGGGGGATTTTGGAAGGGGCTACAGAGCTGGATGCCCTCACAGACTGTCTTGTTACTCTTGTAGTTCTGGGGGTTGCTGTAGGGGTCACACTGAAGGGAGAGGTTGCTGTTGACCCTTCCATGGACTGTTGCACCAGATTGTTGCACCCTCTCCATCCATAGGTTCTCCCTGTGATTTGTTTCCCACATTTCCACCAGCATCCAGCCCAACATGTCCATTTTCCCTATCCTGAACTGATGGAGCTCCATAGCCAGGATTGCCTGCTGGTATTCAATTGCATGAAGGGTGGATGTGTTCCTTTGTGTATCTCCCTGCAACCTCTTCAGGTACCAATTTTTTCTCCTCAACTACCAGAGCTTACTCCTCTGGATGCTCACGACTCAAAGTTCATCCTGACTGGTTTGGCTACCTGTGCAGGGGATGTGGCTATAAATGATACAATCACAGATGGTAGGGATGGCTCTACAACTTCCCCTGCCTCTTCCTGTTTGGCACTGGATTCCTCTGTCTTCCTCTGGTTTTGCTGGTGGTGGGGGAGATGTGTTGTGGGGCAGGTGTCAAGGAGCCAGCATGCAAGGACTGTGGGGATGCTTGTTCTCCCACCACATCAATGGATTCCTCACTTCATATGAATGTTTCTCCAGCTGGTTAAAGCTGTGGTGGGGGTGTGAATTCATCCAGGGGTTGAGGACATTGTGGCTCACCAATAAGTCCCAGGTGCTCATACTCCAGTGGCCATGGATCATACCGTGGCCACTGGTAGCTGGTTCCCTCCCACCTGGTTGTGGGGTCATATCTGGGACCATGCTGTGCTGCATCCAGGTTGGTGGCTGTGCTGTGGGTCCATCTGCCCCATATTGTGGTGTGTTGAGAGTACTGGGCATCCAGTGCTGTCCCACAACATCCCTCTGAGTCTGTGATTCCCCTTCCCCTGGCATTGTCCTTCTGGGACATGATACTGAGTAAGGCAGAATTGTCAGCTTGCAGCAGTAATTCCCCCATGAGCAGAGATCAGCTACCTTTGCCTGCTGCTAGTGCTGTTATTCTGCCTTCTGCCCCTCAAGAGATGCAAATTGTGACAGTAGATGACCCTCTGTCACATTTTTCATCACCTCCAACCAGTGAGACTCCAATAGAGCAGCAGCTGCAGCAAAGAGGGACTGGTGGTAGTGATGATGATGAGGGTGATGTTGAAGCAGCCGCGGTGGAAGAGACATAATGGTCTTTTTTAGCCCAAACGGCAAAGGAATGGAAGACAGAGATACAAATGGGTATGGGCATCACCACCACCTGTAAGACTCAGAACTTGTGGCATTTGCTGCTGCTGTAATTACTGCTGTTGCTGTGTTGCAAGGGCAGCAGGAGGATGTGGAGCATGCTAGTCTGTGTGTCAGGCCACTGTGTCCACAGTGTGGATGGAGTCCAGCAGTAGTGATGTGGGACTAGGACGGGTTCCACTTGCCAGCAGCAATAATCCTGATCCTAGTTGTGCTAATTCTGAGGCAGCAGCAGCATCATCATCCTCTGCCAAAGCCAGTGAAGGGGAATGTGGAGTTGAAAAAGAAAGCGGCCATTCTTCTCCAGCCTTCCCCTCCCCCCTGAGGACCTGGGTATGGGACTATTTTTCTCTTGGGGCAGGCACGGGGGAAAGTAGGGAACATACCTTGCCACAACTGCCCTTATAACACATATGAATCACAGACACCATGACATTTATATGAAGTATGTTAAAGCCAAACCCCCACCAAAGAAATCAGGCACCACTATTGCTGTGCCCCCTGACTCCCCAAAGGCAACACGAGTTGAGGTATAAATCAAAAGAGGAGGAAGAATAGAGAAACCCAGTCAGAGCCTGAAAGTTTGATGGCGGGTGAAACACCTGGCTTGTCATCATCTTCTGGCCAGGGGAAGGTGTAACTACATCTTCTGGCACTCCTCCTCATTCATCATTACCTCCCCTACCAGCTGGTAGCAATTTTGTAGATATCAGGATTAGGGATGGGTGACAATTTTCGCCTCAAACTGTAACTGGAGTAAAATGGCACTTTCTACTTGGCAAAGTGTCAGGCTCTAGCAGCATGCCATTCTATGTTTGTGAGAGGAGATCTCAACATGTGTTTTGAGCTAGAGAAGATAGGGAAATAAAGGGGAATTGAAGCTTGGTTTTAGGGAGGCATTTAGGTATGACATTTGATCTCTGTAGTAGGGGAGTCTGGGGGTACAATGGGGAGAAGAAGGGAGGAAGGAGGTTGACCCAAAATACCCCAACATTTGGTGTGACTAACTGGAAAGACACAGGCAGTTGGGGTCCGAATTGCTTGCTGATTTTACTTTTATTGTCTGTGTACTGGAGAACTCTGGGATAAGAAGTTGTAGATTTTGTTTTTTTGTTTTATATATATATATATATATATATATATATATATATATATATATATATTTTGGGATTAACTGTGATACGATGTAGTGGTGGACAACTTAAAATAAATTGAAAACAAATAATTAAAAATTTTAGACAGCTGACTGGGAGCTCTGTGACTGAGGCAGACTTGATAGGCAGCAGACAATATTGAGAACTTTGTTGAGGTCCAAGGCAAGACATCACACTCCATAAGTTGTGTACTGTAGAGAGTAAAAACACAAACAATAGATGAGGAAATCTAGCAAATGCACAAGCAAGAGGGGGAAGGCTGGAGGAAGTGCAGGGGCGTGGGAGTGTTAGTGCAAAAACTGACTGCAGCAAAGGTTGCTGCAGCATGTGCAATAAATGATGATGATCCCTCTCCTCCCAGGGTAGATGCAGTTTGTCAAGGTTCCACAAATCACACCACGCCAGTTCCAAACCCACCATTACCATACACATTTGCCAAATTTTAGGTTGTACTTTATTTTTTTATTCACTTGACAGCATCATGAATATGTGCCAGTGTCACTTAAGCAGGAAGTAAGTGTTGTGGGCAAAGGACAAAGGCACTCTACATGCTAACACATTTTTCAAGGTATATGTTGCTGTAGGATTCACAGCTTTGACTTCCAGCTACTTATTTCTCCACTACAGCCCTCAGAAGAAGTAATATTGTGCTGGGAAATGTTGCACCATATTAAACATAGAAAAAAAAATGTGCTGTAATATGAAAAAATGTGTTGGAATAGGAGAAAAATATAGGTAAATAATTTGCTGGAATAGGCAAAAAGTAGGAAAATTTTGCATTGGATAAAAAGAGAAAACTTTTGCGAAATACATTGAAGAATCGACTGTTTTTGTGAAAAGTCATGCAGGAAATTTTTCTCACTTTTCACCCACCCCTAGTTGGCAGACCATGACAGAAGAATCCTGAAACTTTGTTTTAACAACATGACTAGAGGAGGTGGTGGTGATAGAGGCAGCATATGTGGGTGGTTTATGACTCTTGCCATCTCCTACAGCAAAGCCATCATACTCTTCTGCAGCAGGAGCCGTAGGTGTTATTTGGAGTGAACTAAGAGTTTGTACTGGCAGTAGAACACTCTTTGACACATAAATAACTTCACTACTTCTTTTTTTCTGCCGTAAAGCCCTTGGAACTTTTTAAAGTGCTGCTGTTGCTAGCTGTGGCACTGTTGGCCTGATGATAGTGTGTCTCACTGTGGTTTTGCTTCAGGTGGGATCTCATGCACACGTGCTTTTTGCACAGACAACAGATAGCAACATGCTTAGCTTGAGGATCCTGTGTGAAGTATCTCTATACTGTGGACTTCATGGGCTGAGGAGTTCCTGAGGTGTTGCTGGTACTATGTCACGGTAACCTAGGTAACCTAGGTAAATGGATCACACGACACAGGTACAGGTGAATTTAACCAGCTTATTTAAAATCAATATGCAGGAGTAAACACACTTCACCAATCTTCTATGAACTGGCATGAGGACAGTGCACAGACACTTCCACAACCTTCTTAGCAACAGGCATGAGGGCAGTGCACAGTCCACTACCCAGGAGCTGACACTGAGCTGTAACATGTGTCCCTTGGTTGCCAAGGCAGTACTGGAGGAAGAACCAGCCAGTGTACACAGAACGAGTAAGTGGAAACCTAGAGAGCTAGGGATCCAGGCAACTAGAGCTGGACCAGGCCACAGATAGGTAATAGTCTCAAGGTAGATGAGTCTGGAAATGCACAGAGCGTAGACTGCCAGGACTGTACCAGAGATGAGACTAACTCTGAGGATGCCAAGCGGAAGGCAGCTGGCAACAATACCAGGGAGGTAATTGTCGTGCTAGGCTGTATGGAACGAGAGCAACAGAAGCCGATAATGACAGAGTGGTAGTCAGACAGTACCGGAGATAAGCACAGAAATGGTAGTCAGACAGAGCCACAGTCAAATACTGGATCGGGTAGTCAGCCAATATCATGGTCAGATTGGAGTAGGTAGTCAGACAGGCCAGGGTCATACACGGATCAGGTAGTCAGACAGAGGTACTGGTCAAATCCTGGAGCGGGTAATCAAAGTCAAGGATCGAGCAGGAGGTTACATGGAAGCCAAGCTAGGGTCAAAAGAGAGCAACAGCAAGTAGTAACGCACAGATACACCATGAAATGGCAACTAAGCACAGTTCTCAGGCCATATATAAGACCGCAACAGGAGGTGGGACACAATTGGCCAAGGATACAAAATAGCAAGTGTGACGTCAAAGACGCGCGCCAGCAACATAGAGGTCAGCAGAGGATGGCAGCACTTGACAATGCCACAGCTAGTCAGCCAGAGGAGACAGGACCGGAAACATAACAGGCAGGTAATAATCACAGTCACCTTGATATACTACTACTACTGGGGCTAGATGTTGCTGCAATTCTACTGCCACTACTACTAGGTGTCAAGGCTGCAGCAGAGGCACTCATCATATCTAACATTGGATGTTAATAACCTCTGTTGCTGTTGCTGCTGCTGGGTACTCAAAACAGGTGTGTGTGTGTGTGGCTGAGTGGGACTTGGACTTTGAAGAGGCGATGATGCTGATGATGAATGACTGTGTAACTTTTGACATCTGTGCTTGTCCAGGGTCAGACTTTCTTATGTTTTTTTTCAAACATTTTATAGACAGGCACAGTGCTCTTTTTCAGTGCTGGAAGATTCAGCCTTTGACAATCTGCTAACCTTATAGTCATGTCATCATCCTCACTCAACTTCATCTATATCTGAACGAGAGAAGGAGGCTGGAGGGATATATTCTAGATCTGCATCATCAGTCTTCATTAGGTCATCCTCAGCAGCATCAGCATCACCTGAAAATTCACGCCCACTACCCTTATATTCCTCTAAGCTTTTAGAGGTCTCAAATAATGTCTTTTTCCTTTTACTGTAACAAAGTTCGCTACTACTTTGAGGACAGGTGTTTTGGTGTTTGTTTGTCTCACTATTTTATGCAGCAGGTGGTTCAGCTGCCACATCTTCCTCTGTTATACTATTGCCAGCATCATCAACACTTGAATGCAACTTGTCATCTCCAGTGTTCTTCTTATATGGTTCTTTATTTCTACTGGCACTGGTAGTGCTGGAAGTTTTGCTGGGACCTTGACAAACTGCATCCTCCCTTGGAGTACAGGGATCATCATCATTTATTGCACACACTGCAGCAATCATTGCTGCAGTCAGTTTTTGAACTACTAGTTTACTATCACATCCCTGCAATGCTCCAGCCTTCCCTATCCCCCTTATGCATTTGCTGGACATTACTCAACTACTATGTGTGCTATTACTCTGCAGCACAAAAAAACTGATGGAGTATAATGTATTGCCTTAGCCCAGTCAGCTGTCTGTCACCTAATATATTTAGTTATTTATTTATTTATTTTTTTTGTTAAGCTGTCCACCCTGTCTTATCACAGTCTGAACAAAAAAAATATAATTGAAAAACAAAATCAACAACTTATTTCCCCAGACTTCCCCACCCAGCAAGACAATAACAGCAAGCAAATAGGTCCCCAGCAGCCTGTGTCTTGCTAGTCAGTCACATGGACTTTTGGGGTATTTGGGGTCAACCTCCTACCTCCCTTCTTCTCCACAGAGTGCCCCACTGACTCTCTTAATACAAAGAACAAATGTCCTACCTAAAAGATTTCCTAAACTAAACTTCAATTCCCCTATCTTCTCTAGATCAAACAATGGGCTGTTCTCTCTTCTCACAAACACAGAATGGCATGCTGTGAGAGCCTGCCAACCTTTTATATGACTGTAGAAAACTAGAGAAAAGTTTTGTGTGGTGAAGAGAAATTTTCTTCCCATTGATTTCAATGCACAATGAGCTAGGTGAAAAAGCAGGAAAAAGCGGAAAAACTGCACTTTTTGCAGATAATTATTAGCCTAGCATAAAGTGCCATTTTTGCAGATTTCAGTTTGAGGTAAAATTTTTGCCTATCCCTAGTGGGACTAAAGTGCTAGTTCAAAAACTGACTGTAGCAGTGGTTGCTGCAGCATGTGCAATAACTAATGATGTTCCCTCTCTTCCAAGGGTGGATGCAGTTTGTCAAGGTCCCACCAATCACACCACGCCAGTCCATCACCACCACTGCCATACAGATCTGCCACATTCTAAGTTGTACTTTATATATTTTTAATCACTTGACATAATTATGAATATGTGTCAGTGTCATTTAAGTAAGAAGCAAGTGTTGTGGGTACAAATGCACTCTGCATGCTAACACATTTTTCAAGGTATATGTTGCTGTAGAGCTTACAACTTTGACTTTCAGCTACTTATTTCTCCACTACTGTCAGAAGCAAAATATGCTGGATGGACCCTGATGCTGCTGATACAGAGGTGGAGGAGAAAGTCAGCAGCACCATTGGTAATGGGAACCAAATTGATGCCCAGTTCCCCAACATTGCCCCTTGAGATGTGGGGAACTATACTGAAGAAGGAGGCAGAACTGGCTTACAGTATGAGCAGCACACATCAGATGCCTGTACTGGCTGCTATTACTACTAGTGACATACTGGTAGCAGCAGCAGAAGTCACAGACAGCTGATGTGTGGTGCTCATACTGCTAGCCAGTTCTGCCACCTTCTTCTTTCTATCACCAACCAGTCCCATAGAGATGTAGGAGACTGGAGGTGGTGCTGGTGAGGGCGATAGTCGATAAGCTGGTGTGGAGAAGAGTATGAGAGCACTTTTGGTTTAAAGCAGTAAGGAACGGGAGAAAGATGTAAATGGGGCACTTACTGTTGTGTGGGAAATTTTTTGTGAAAAGTGACTAGTTCGTTGCATTGAAATCAATGATAAGGCTTAATTCTCCCCCCACCCACATGTAGCAACTTTCCCTTAATTTCCTGCATGGATAGTATAAATGGGGTGTCATGTTCCAGTATCATGTCACTCTGTGTTTATGAGACAGAGTGAAAGCACCATATTTTTGAGCTACTTAGGATAGGGAGTTTAATAGGCAGAACATTTTTCCCTGTGTTTGGGGAGTCTGGGTCCACTCTGGGCAGGGGAGTGTGAAGAAAGGAGGTTTTCCAAAATCTTGGTTGACTGAGACCGGCAGCTGTGATCCAAATTCCTTCCTGACCTGGCTGTTATCTCTGTGCTGGGGGCCTCTGGGGATGTATGAAGGGAGAAAAGGAGATTTACCTCAAATTTAAACCAGGAATAACTGCTGTAGTTAAATATTTCAAAAATATATACAACTTTCCTGTATTGTATTAAATATGCCAGTTATTCTAAATTCAGCAATGCTCCCCTGAAACAACAAGCCGTCATAATTAATATGGTTTATAGCAGCTGGAAAATGTGTTTTGAGCAATTTGCTCTATATTGTATTTTTTATTATTTTAGTACATTTGTATTTTATATTAACATCTTTTAAGTGAGACTGATTTGTGATACTTCATCGTCCAGTGTGACACTATCTAAGCTACCAGTGCATACCTGAACAGGGCTGGAAAACTCAATTGTTCCCATTTACCTATACAAGTGCTAACCATTGAAAGGTGCACCTGGGAGCTGGATGGGTGAAAGAATATCATAATATGTGAATACCATTGATCAATGTAGTGATACAGATGAACACACTTGACGTTTTGTGTTAGTTTGCTATATAAGGTCCACAACATACTCCTAAGACTATTGTATTCTTGCCCTGGTAACATACACAAAACATGTAGTACAACAAAAGAGCATACTGATTCCAAGTGTTTATGCCACAGCTTTCTTTGAACTTTCCATAAGTCTCAGTCTGAGGGAGCTCAGATCTGTCTCCCTGGGAAATCTGAGGGGGTTCCTTGCATTATTGAGATGGAAACCACCAAATAAGTGTTCTGACAACAGTCTTTAGTACATAATGGCTAATTCCCTCTCATTATTTTCCATTGTGTTCACCAAAAAAATCCCCTCAGTGTTGATAACCCCTGGAGCGGTGGCCATTTTCCAAAGGGCTATTGCATGCACACAGAGATAATGAGATGTACAGTGCATAGTACCTGGAAAGCCAAACTGCAGGGCTGGTCTCAGGCCTATCTAGCTACAGCATGGGCTCTATCCATGGTGTACAATGTAGAGGTTCTTTGCCCTAGGATCTAGAGAAGTATGTGTAGGTAGTGTATGAACACATGGGAAATAAGGTATGCATGAAATAGTGAAACCTGGCAGCAGGCAGTAGAACACTGGTCTTAAGATGTATTTGATATAATTTCTGTTTCCCTGACACCACCCATACTGTACAAATAAATATTCCAAGCATAGCCTGACCACCACCACAAATCTGCAAATAAGTAATAGAATCCACCCCTTTGGAAATGACAATCACAAATCATTTGGAGGAGTAGCAGCCTAGGTTCTGCCACACAGTGGTACCATTAAAGGACTAGGAATTTCTTATAGTCATTGAAGTTTCTCTTCTTTTATGCCACCTCAATATTTAATCCCTTGAGAAACAAAGTGGTTGTGCACCACACTTGAAAGCAATGTACTGCACACCTTCCCTAATTCTCATGGGTTTTTGCATGTCTGAAATGTTTTCAGGTTACCAGGAAACAGTGTTATTACAGACAGAAAATAGTTTATTTTCCAAAGACTTGCTTAATATTGGCATTTTTGAGATTTCTAACTTATCTGACATGTTAAGATACATTTTCGCATCATCAGAAATTTCTGTAGGGATTTCAGTTTTGATTGCATAGCTAAAGGCGATTTATGTCATTGCTTAGCTTCCTTGTATTACGTTACTGATATTTTCTATTAATTAGTTTTTCACTTCATTATATAACAAGTTTTCAGTATTAGATGTTACATGTTTCATGCTAACTTTGATACCTAAGCAACCATTTTACTTTTATTGAATGTACAACTAATAAAAAAGAAATGGAGAAACAGAAATCAATCTCTTGCAAGTTTTAACTGTCCAATCTAGCCTGCCAACTTCATATTGATTATGAAACATCAGACCCTATGAGAGGCTCAGATTACTTTCATATTTAGACCAGGCTGTCTATGCCAAGTTCATAGAATTAGGTCATTTCTAAAAGTAATTTACAAAATATATATCTCTGCAAGGAAAAATCTTCATTTAAAAAATATAAACAAAATGTGGGGTTGCTTTATATGCAACTTCCATGGATCTTGAAACTTCTGGCAATATATTACATGTGGTCTTAGGGAGACTCTAGTATCCAATGTGTTGCTTATTGGTTTATTAAAAATTTTTGAATGGTTATATCAAGAATTAGGTATGGGCAAAATGTTTCACCTCAAACTGAAACAAGTGAAAAATGGCAATTACCACTGAGTGAGAAATAGCCTGTGAAAAGTGTTGATTTTCCTATTTTTTTCCAATTTGTTCCTTGAATTGAAGTCAATGATATGACTGAATTTCCCCATGTGGAAAGCTTCCATTCTTTTTCCTCAGAGATATTATAAAGGGGGAGTTAGGTTCCCACAGCATGTCATTCTGTGTTTTTTAGAGAAAGTTTAATTTAGGGAGAATTTGGGCAGGACATGTGTGAAGGGTAAAAGGAGATTTACCCAAAATACCCAAAATCTTGTTTGACTGAAGAGACAGGCAGGTGACCCAAGTTCCTTCTTGAGCTTGCTGAGCCTCTGTGACAGATACATTTTACAGACTGATGCCCAAGAGACAAAAACATAAAACTAACACTGACTCCTACAAGTTATCCTTTTGAAATGTCACACTGTTGTGTGAGCAAGTAAATGGCGCATTAACCATATTGCAGGGATGAAAAGGGTGACATGAGAATTTTGCCCACATCAAAACATATTTTTTTTCATCCTTGTGTTAAGTCATGTGGGCTCTCACTTTTGATGTGGGTGATATTTTCATGTCGCCCTTTTCATCCCAGCGACATGGTTAATGAGCTGATTACTTGCTCACACAATAATGTGCAACATTTTGATAGTGAATCCTTCTACAGTAGCCAGAAGAAGAGTGACCAGCAACAGAGCAAAAAAAAAATTTGCTCCGTGGTCGTTGAGTCGCGTCCGCGGCCGGATTCCCCGGTCGTTAAGGGGTTAAATGTAGCTTAGCTACTATATATATTATTCTCACCACTTGCCACCATAATCAGTTCTTTGAGGAAAAAAAGCTAAATGGGACGCATCCCTGAATACCCAAATATCTGACTAGACATGGCTGTCTTTCATGTCTATTGTTTTCAGATATGCTAAGAATATATCAACATTTGAAATGAATTACAAGGTTTACACTCATTGGTACTGTATTCCAGCTTTTTCCTACACTGTTTCTATCCAGGAGTCCAATTTCTATGCTGGAGATGTGGTTCTGGTGATGGTGCCCTTCTCCATATCTTGTGGGACTGCCCCAGGATGTGGTCTTATTTTCCTTTAGTTTTATCTGCAATGGACCAAATTCCTGGGGTCCTGCTCCAGAGAATGCCTATCTGTATCCTACTTAATGGCATCAAACTGACCTAAGGTCTGACTGACATAAACTACAGCTGTATTACAATCTCTTAAACTCAGCTAAACTTTGTATCCCTACCAAATGGAAGCTTGAGAATCCCCCCTCACTTGAGCTTCTTTTACTATGTCTATGGAGAAATATTTTGCTTATTACCCAGGAAACTCTCTTGACCTCACTGAAGTGTGGTCACCATGGCTATGTTACTGCGAGTCTACTGGTATTCCACATCAGTGATGGTTTACTCTAGACTAAGGTATTCTGGTATGCATCACTGAATACTGTCATGCTGTACTTTTTGCTGCTTTGTCTAGGTGCTATTCACATTGTGGAATCCTTGTATTTGGTATCCTCAGTGGATTTTTCCCCACTGTGGTTAATTTCTCCCTTTTTTCTACTTCTGTACCCCCTTTCCTTTTTACTAAAAAGTTATAAATATGAAAAAAAAAAAAATAATAATAATAATTTGACTGGTAGGTGACAGAGAGAGAGGGACTCTGATACTAGCGACAGTTTTTTTGTAAAGGTCAAGAAATAACCATAGACAAATAGTTCTATTGTCTACAATAATGTTAAAACACACACTACTTTGATAATGTCCAGTAAATGTAGTCTAACAGTGCAGGACATGTTAGTAAAGAGGTAGTCCAAAAACTGACTGCATCCATGGTTGCTGCAGTGTGTGCAATGAATGATGATGGCTTGTCTCCTCTTTGGAGGTTGTTTGTGAAAGTGATATAAAAAGTTCCTTCACCTATAGTAGTATTAATAAACCATGTAAAAACACTTACAATAAGTCACCTTCTAGTGTTGATGGCATAGCGGAGGAAGGTGTAGCAGTCCATCCAAATGCTGCACCTGACATTAAAAATACCAAGTACAATATCTCTCCTTAAAATAGTAGAAAACTTTCTGAAAATCCCTCTAAGAGAAAAAGTACAAATAAATTATCTGAGACTTCAAAAGATTAGAGGAATCTAAAACTAGAGAGGAAGAAGTGGCAGGAGATGCTGATGATGACCTAATTACTCTTGATGATGTTAATCTAGAATATGTCCCTCCAATGGGCTCCTTTTCTTCAGGTACAGATGAAGCTGAGAGTGAAAGAGGTGACGACGGCCAGAAAATTTGCTGAAAGGTAAAGGGTCAGGTTTCCACCACTAAAAAGGTGCACTGTGCCTGTTTATAAACAGTTTGAAAAATTAATTGGAAAGTCTGTCTAAAGATACACAAACATCTTATCAGGCATCATCAGCATTGTCACTACTTCCAAGTCCAACCCCTACCCAGCCACAAATACTATTGCCATCAACATGGGTCATCAACATGCACTGCTGTTGGAAGTGCAACACCTTGACACCAAGTAGTACAGTTGCAACATCTATCCCCAGTAGTAGTAGTAGTCCCTCAGGAACCTCTGGGTTTATAAATTATGTAGTCTGAAGATACTTCATTACTATCAAAGCTAACCCTGCTGCTATCTGTTGTCTGAGTAAGAAGCATTTGAGCAGGGAAAAGCAGGACCATGCCTAGGTACTATCACATTGCCCGTGATTGCCTCCAGTGGGTAATTGCTGTACAGCGACATTGTTACTTCCTGGCTGTAGCTGTATGCAAGTCACTGTTCTTATAGGTCACTGTCCTTGTGATGTCATCTCTCCGCCCACCTGCCAGGCCTTTTAAACCTCAGCATGTCCTATTACCTTTGTCCTTTAGTGGTGTATCTGAGCCTAGTGCTGTGTTGGTCCATTGCTGTTCCTGTGTATTACTCCTGCTCCATCTGACTACCCATTCTGGCTCTGACTCCTGGCTATGTCTGACTACCCGTTCCGGATCTGACTTCTGGCTAAGTCTGACTATCCGATCCGGCTCCGACCACTGGCGACGTCTGACTACCCGATCCAACTCTGACCTCTGGCTTAGTCTGACTACCCGTTCCGGTTCTGATCCCTGGCTGCCTTCGGTTATTCTCCCTCTGTTGTGCTCTGGTTGTGATTACCAGCCTCGGCTATTGGGATCCTTGCTGCCTGTGCTTACCTATTTCTACGCTCTCTACATCTAGCAGTGTTTGTCAGTCAGTCCGTGTACTGACCTCCCGTGGCCGTTCCGGTTTGTGTGTTGCCTTACCTAGCTCTCAGCGCCATTTACATTGCTTTTGGTATACCCTAGCGTTAGGGTATAGTTGCGCTTCATTTTCCTGCTGACTCAGATTGTGGTAGTGCTATGCACTGTCCTCCCATTTGTCTGTGAAGGTTCCTAGGGCCATTCGAAGACTAGCCACACCTGCCTAGTGAAGGGTTGTGGAAGTGTCCTGCACTCTCCTCACCTGGCCTCGTGGAGGTGGTGGCGTTAGAATCACTACTGTGTGCTCCAGTGTCTGGAGCTGCTCGCTGCCGTTACCTGAGTTACTCTATCGTCTGGGTACAGACATGGGCCTATCACACTAGCCTAGTGAAGGATGAAGAAAGTGAGTTCACTGTTCCTCCCTGGCCTTGTGAAAGTGTGTTACTCATTGCTGCCAACTATCGTGTCACTCATTGTTGCCACTGTTGTGTCATTCATTACTGCCACTATTGTGTCATCCTTGCTGCCACTATTGTATTTAAAATAAAGTTTTATTTTAAGTTCATCTGTTCTTGTCAGTGTTGTTATTTCTTAGTCACTCCATGACAGGTACATAATCATGCTTACTGAGTTCTTAGAAAGGAGTAAAATCCTGCAGAAAAATAATCCAAAAGTACACCTTTGAAATATTATACTTGCCAAAATATTGATGGTTGAAATGCTGTCTGCCCTTTTCTTTTGTTGAAAACAGAATGAACTGATGTCATGTGCTGCACCCTGCTGGTATATACCAAGTCACAGTTGCTTTTCAAGGATGCTTGTGCCAGAGTTATACAAGCAGGTGGCTAGTGTCATGAGCAAAGGACAAAGGAAATCAACCTGCTAACTTTTTCAAGGCATATGTTGCTGTAGAACTCTGCCTGTTTACAACTTTTACTTTCAGCTATTGCTTTCTCGAGTTCAACCCTCAGCAGCAGTAGTACTGAAGGGGGACATATTGCATTCATAGAAACCATATGTGAAAAATGGAACTGGTGAAAAGGCAGGTATTTTACGTATATTTCATGGGTAGGAATTTTCAGTGAAAATGCTCTTTAATTTGTTTATTAATGATCTAGAAGTGGGAATTGAAAGTAGCATCTCAATCTTTGCTGATGACACTAAACTATGTAAGGAAATACATACAGAGGTGGATGTTTTTCCCTACAGAAGGATTTAGATAAACTAAGTGAATGGGCAGAAAAGTGGCAGATGTCATTTAATGTAGATAAATGTAAAGTTATGCATTTGGGCTGTAGAAACAAACTTGCTACATATACTCTAAATGGGAAACAACTTGGGAAATCCTCATTAGAGAAAGATTTAGGAGTACTGATAGACGATAGACTTCACAGCAGTGTGCAGAGTCACTCAGCTGCTGCAAGAGCAAATAGAGTACTAGCCTGCATAAAAAGAGGAGTAGAAGCAAGGGATGCTAATATTATCCTACCTCTGTATAAATCCTTGGAGTACAATTTTGGGCGCCTGTTCTAAAAAAAGAAATTACTGAACTGGAAAAGGTGCAGAGATGTGCAACAAAAATGATAAAGGGATTGGAGGATCTGTGTTACAAAGAGAGACTAGCCAAACTGAGTTTGTTTACATTAGAGAAGAGACGTCTAAGGGGTGATATGATTACCATTTACAAATACATTCAAGGTCAATACAAAGAACTATCCAATGAATTATTTATGCAAAGAGCTGAGCTAAGAACAAGAGGTCATCCATTAAGACTAGAGGAAAGGCTCTTTCGACTAAAACAAAGGCAGGGATTCTTTAAAGTAAGGGCGGTAAGGCTATGGAATTCTTTGCCTTGGGATGTTGTGCTTGCAGATAATGCAACTGCATTCAAAAAAGCAATGGATGCTTATCTAGCACAGAACAATATTGACAATTATGACAGATGGCTTCAAAGCAAATAGGATATTGATCCGGGGAACTATTTGACTACCAATTGGAGTCAGGAAGGAATAATTCCCCACCACACATTTGGGACTAGATTGTAAATGGCTCCAGAGGGCTTTTTTGCCTTCCTCTGGATCAACAGGGGGTGTTTTTGGCATGGGCTGGACTTGATGGATGCATGTCTTTTTTCAGCCTTATCTACTATGTTAATATATTACTATGAGTGAAATTGCTAAATTTCTGCAAAAAAGTGCATGGAAACATTTGTACTTTTTCTCCCATTCCTATGTAGAATGTGACTATGTGGAACATAATTTACAACTTGGCAATATAATTGTTACAGATAGTTTGAAACACTTCATCATAAAGTTTGAAACACTGTTCATCATAAAGGATGAATTGTGCAGCCTCTGCCATAAAACAACACTACGCTGTGGTACTTACTGTGATTTCATCAGTCATACTATTACAATTAGCATGTAGATAAAGGTACATTGATAAGTTCACTTGCTAAGTACTATAACGCATGGAAACATAGACATTGATGGCCGATAAGATCAATTAGCTCATCTTATCTGACTCTTTTCCTTATCTATGTAAAAGCTAAGACAGTTTATTCTTAAAATATTCATATATCCATACCAAGAGTTTGTATCTTAATTTATACTTTTGCTTAACCAATTTCTCCTGGGAGACTGGTCCATGGATCTCTCACCTTTTCCAAAAAGTAGATTTCCTCTTATTTCCAATCTTCCAGTTATAGGGCTTGCGCTCTTGCTCTTCTAGTCTGAGAAATGATTCTACCCTGAAACTTGATGTATTTAAATGTTTTTATCCTATTACTTTTATCATCCAAGATGTGCACTAGAAAGTTCTATAGTTTATCCAAGTACGTATTGTTTTTAGGAACATGCACATTTTGCAATAGACTCTAATTTATTGATGTCCTTCTGATGTCCTCCATCCTCCAGAACTATACACTGTACATTAGATAAAGTTGAATTAGTGAGCTGTTAAGTGCCAATACAACCTCCCTTTTTTCAGGAGCTAATGCATCTTTCTCTAAAACCTTGAATCCTACCAGTTTTTTGTGATTCTTCTACCTTCAGACAGAAATACTCTGAAGTTCATTTCCACTGCTGTTGTGGTCAGCTGACTTACATGTATTCCTCCTTTGATTGTTCATGTTTTGCATGTATTATTTGAGATCACAACCTCATGTACATTCCTGCACCTTTTTTAATAATCTTAATATTTTTTTCAATTGGCTACACAAGAAGGAATAGAAAAAGAGAACAGTGAAATTCAATAGGAATGGAGAAGCATCATATTACAGAAAACAGATAAATCACTAAATATTTAAAAATGAATACTTAGAGGTTGTCCATTATGAGACCTGCTTAGGAAGTACTGACTTATTTCACACTAGTTTTAAAGGCCGTGTACATGGGCCAACACTGGCAGCACTGCAGTCATGCGCAGTACAGACTGCCTGCACCACAGCTGATACAGAGTGGGGCACTCCGAATTCAGACTGGAGTCCTCTCTGCACACCTTCCTGGGACTGAGCGATCCCAGGAAGGTGCGCAGAGAGGACTCCCGTCTGAATTTGGAGCTCCCCGCTCCGTATCAGCCGCGGCACGGGCAGTCTCTACTGTACATGACTGCAGCGCTCTCAGCCGTCTCTCCTGCACATGATGGCTTCTGACAAACATCCTTAGCGAATTATAATATAGGATTACTGACACATGCTATGGAGCATGTTAATTATACATATAAGATTTTATCTTGTTATTCAGTACAGAAAAGGGTATGTGTGAGGCAGAGGTAGGGTATTCTGGTGGTGGGGGGAGTAAAATCTAAGAAAGAAGAAAATAATAACTGTGTTATACATTTGAAATGGTAACTGTTGTAAGTACAGATATTAGTCACAGTAACAAAGGACTGTTGAGTAGGGATGGGTGAAAATTTTCATCTCAAATTGAAATTGGCAAATAATGGCACTTCTCACTTGGCAAATAATTTCCTGTGAAAAGTGCAGTTTTTCCACTTTTTTCACCTGTCTCATTTCGTTGAAATCAATGGGAACATTGCATTTACACACAACACATAGCAAATATTATTTTGTTAAAAAAAAAAAAAATAGCATAAAAGGGGCATGAGGGTGCCTGTGTTGGTGGGATGTGGAAAAAGAATCTGTTGAACAAGGAATGTTTTGGGGGGTTTGTTTACTGGGATTGGGGGTACATAATAAAAAATAAATCCTGAAAACACTTATAACATGGTGTAAAAGGTGTGTGAGGAGGATGCCTGTGTTGGTGGGTGGAGTCTGGGGATTGAATCAGTTGAACATGGAATTTGTTTTGGCGGGATTTCTTGACTGGAATTGGTGGGACAGTTAATAAAAAAATAAATCAATAAAATAAGAAATTTGTATTTAAAGTGATAGAGAAAGGAACCCCCTGACATAAGCTATCATTGGGGTGGACTGATACTTGACTTGATAGACTATTTTGTAGAAGATGATTTGTTGTTAGAGGCCCAAGCCCTGAAGAAACATTGATTTGCAGGACTTGGACATATTACGGGCACAAGCCCTGAAGAAACATTGATTTGTAGGACTTAGGCTTGTTTGTCACGAGTCCTAAGGAAAGATTGATTTGTAGGACTGAGGCTTGTTAGAAACAAACCCCAAAAATAGTTTTTCTTTTTTTGTAGGCATAAGGTTTTTTTTTATTTTTTTATTTTTTTTAAGGAGCTGTCAAAGGCGGGGGACCTGTAGTGCATAATGATATTATACAATCTTGTATGTTTGAATTTTTAATATTATTTTCATATTGGATATCCAGTAATTTGTTTTTATATATTGCTTTTTTAATAAAATAGAATCTATATACCTATTGGTGGTACTATCTATTTACCTAGTTCTAGTTTGCAACATTCTTAGTCACAATTCAAACTGTGACCAATGGATAGTTAGTAGCTCTGATAGATATGTAATTACGATTTACATATGGCATTTTTCCTACAAAAAAGAATTAAATACATTTTGGGGTTTGTTTCTAGAGTGCCATACATTTTTTTCTAGACCCTTCTTTTTTTTTGTTTAAATCTTCCATTCAACATTAAATTTTATTATACACTGTTTTGCTTTTATTTTTATTAAATTATTTTATGTATCTTATATTTCTTTTACATGTTAATGAATTTTTATTTTGTTTTTTTTGGATATAGATTTAATTTATATATATAATAAAACGCTAGAATGTTTATCTGATGCAGTCATGCACAGTAGAGACTGCCCGAACGCTAGAATGCTGGGAGCATTCTGTGTTTTCAGGCAGTCTCTACAGTGCATGACTGCATCGCGTGCGCCACCAGTGAGGTGGTGGAAGTACGCAGAGCAGGACCTGCCTCTTAACATCACCCGGACCTTGGCCCGTGTACAGGGCTTTTACACTAGTGTGTATATAAATATATATATATATATATATATATATATATATATATATATAGATACACACATAGACCACAAATAGAGGAGGCCATGGCACACACCATTTATTGGTGCACATCTCATATGAGTTACACAAACTCACTGATCCTGGATGTTCCAAGAAGAGACAGCACTCCAGAAGAAGTAGTAAAGAAGCACTATAGGTTTATTGAAATATATACCAATAAATTAATCACACATCTATCAGGTTGGTGGTGAGATAGAGCAGTGATTCTCAACCAGGGTGCAGTGGCACTTTGGTATGCCACGGACATCATCTTAGGGTACCCTATGTTTTCTATGAAGACTGATAAAAATAGACTTTTAAATAAAGCTTTATAGCAATTGTTATGCACAATAGATTTAGTCTTGTTGTTATGATTATAAAACCTAATAATAACTGTATATTTATGTATTGTACCCTTGATAAAGTGCATTAAATATGTTAAGGGTGCCCCTAATGTTGTAGATTAGGTGTTAGGGGTGCCCTGAACAAAAAAAGATTGAGAACCACTGAGACAGAGTATAATTTATACAAACCCTGGGGTGCTACATCAAAAGTTCAAGATCTTATATCCAGTTTAAAAGGCTAAAATGTTTCTAGAGGCACAAAGAAAGTTGATGTGCCTTGAATGGTTGTCTGTAGAAATCTGATTTGTGCTTGTGGGAAGATACATATTTATTTGTTTATATTACCACAATGCACTGGAAGAGACAACCAAAGAGTCATGTAAAGACTGAAAAAGTAACATCTGACCATCTTGGATGACATGGGTAAACTTGAGTTTGTTATTGCCAGTTGCCTAGCTAGATAATTAGAAGCCCACAGCCCAGGGTTTCCAGTTATTAAAACTAATGTAGAATATGATTTGTCAAGGAAAGACAATTTAGACAAACTTGATAAAGCAGCAATGATCAGGAGTGCTATTTTACTGGGCTCAATCTGAATACGTGTTTGAGCCAGGATAATGGATACAATGCAAATTCCTCCATTTGATTTTGTTATATTCTAACTAGGGATGGGCAAAAAGTTCAATTTTGTTCCTAAGGGAATTTCTACCACTGGAGAAACCCATACAATGTCTGCCTTTTTGCTAATGCCACATATTTTCTTCAGAGTTTGTCTGTTTTCCTGCTTTGTTGATATAAAAAATAGAGAACCTTCTGCAATGCTGTATTATGCAGATAAGGCAGAAGCAAAAGAGGAAACTAGTTGGAGAGAAAGTGACTAAAGAGATTAAAAAAAAAAAAATATTGTGTGGTGTTTGCTGGAGTGGAGAATAAGCCAGAGTAGAGGGTTACTGGATAATGCTGTGACAGATAGGGCTTTTATGCCACATTTGTAACTGACTCAAGAGGACCAAGAGACTGGTGGTGGGTGGTGACCTGGGGGGAAAGAACACCTGAAGTGACATTATGGTGTTTGCTGCCAGTAAACTTCCTGCACCTGAGTCATGTAAGACAGAAGTACATCTGTCACAATAGCAAGATGATGACCATGCTAGTGTTTCAATGTCCACATTGGCCATCGGTTGTAATGGTAATATGGGACAGGTAGTTATAGATGTGGCTCCAATTCCTACTAACATAGAATTTGATGGCAGATAAGAACCATTTGACCAACCTAGTTTGCTCATTTTTCCTACCTTATTTGTTCCTTGTTATTGCCTTACAAAAAAGATAGCCTTATGCTTAAATTCCATTACTATATTAGCCTCTACAACTTATCCCAATTAACTACCACCCTCTCAGTGAAGTAAAATTTTCTTACATTACATCTTAGCCTCTGTCCCTTTAGTTTTAGACTATGACTGATTGTCCTAACATTGCTACTCCTTTGAAATGTACACTTCCATTTTGTACTTTCTTGGATCTCAGTATGTATTTGAAAGTTTCTGTCATATACTCTCTCTCTGTTCTCCTCCAATCTATACATGTTGAGACCCTTTAGTCTATCCTGCTATTTCTTATCCTGTAATCCATTTGTTATTTTAGTAGCCCTTCTTTGAATATATATATATATCCTTCTGGAGATGGGGCCTCCAGTACTATATACTGGGTAGTACTAGGTGAGTCTATCCAGAGATCGATAAAGTGGCATGACCACTTCCTTCTTTCTGTTACTAATGCCCCTAGCTATACAACCAAGCACAATGCTTACATTCCCCACTGCTTTGTTACATTGCCTGCCTACCTTTAAGTCATCATTATCCTCAAATCTCTTTCCTCTGTTGTCTCTACCAACATAGAAACCTTAATACTAAATTCTTCCTCTGGATTTTTATGCCCAAAGTGCATTATTTTAAATTTATCAACATTAAAGTGCAGCTGCCGCACTCTTCCTTCGTTCTTCTAATTTACCTAAATCATTTGTCACTTGGTTTATTCCCCAAATAATGTTGCAGATCTTTGTATCATCTGCAAAAAGGCATACCTTTCCAATTTCACTAATAAAAACATTTAGGGCTCGATTCACTTGAGCCCATTAAAAAAGCCAGTAGGGCAAAATGGATACCGGGCGACAAAAGAAAATATCTAAATTGATATTAAATTATCCTACTGGATAAAAACTCAATGGACGTGAGGCCACAGAAAAGATCTTGTGGGCCAAACATCCATTTTGTGCATTTTTCCCCAAACACCGCCAAATAGTGGCAATATTGGGAACTTTAAAGTAAAAAAGCTTTAACTTTAGTGATGAGCGAGCGTGCTCGGCCGATGCTCGGATCGGCTCGAGCATCGCTCTGCTCGGCACATGGCGGTACTCGTCGAGTACCGCCATGTGCTCTCCCGCCATGTTCGGGTGGCGGGGATCTGTGCCGGAAGAGGCACAGATCACAAGACGCTCCGCTGGACCACCAGGGACTTGAGGTACGGGGGCATTGCGGAGATGAAGGGGGCATTGCGGAGATGAAGGGGGACATTGTGGAAGAGGGGCATAGACTCTATGCCCCTCTTCCACAATGTCCCCCTTCATCTCCGCTATGCCCGTCTTCCACAATGTGCCCCTTCATCTCCGCTATGCCCCTCTTCCACAATGTGCCCCTTCATCTCCGCTATGCCCCTCTTCCACAATGTCCCCCTTCATCTCCTCTATGGCATAGAGGAGATGAAGGGGGACATTGTGGAAGAGGGGCATAGCGGAGATGAAGGGGCACATTGTGGAAGAGGGGCATAGCGGAGATGAAGGGGCACATTGTGGAAGACGGGCATAGCGGAGCTGAAGGGGGACATTGCGGAGCTGAAGGGGGCATTCGGAGATGAAGGGGGCATAGCGGAGATGAAGGGGGCATTGACCAGGCACCCTCCCCTCATCAGAGCAGGGGGTGCCTGGTGTCGCCCCATTCATTCCAATGGGGCTCGGGTGCTCGGCCGAGCACTCGAGCCTCAGGGGGTGCTCGGTCAGAGCACCCGAGCACCCGAGCATCCAGGTGCTCGCTCAACACTATTTAACTTATATGTGTTACACTTACCTGTCATCCACTGTCTGTCTTCTTCTGTCTTCCTTCTCTTCTTTCTTCTCTCTTGTATCTTCTTTCTTCTCTTCTGTCTTCTTGTTTTCTGCTGTAAAAAAAAAAGAAAACTATTAATAAAAGTTTTTCTCAACTAACTCTCACACTCATACATAGTTTAACCCCTTGTATTACTGTAACGTTGAATATAAACATGCCTCCAGTTATTTATTTTTCAAATGTGTAAAAATAAGTATTCAAAAATTTGAAAGAAACTGTACTTAGCTTTTATTTTTGTCTTCGCCGCTATGTGCGGCGACCCACCCCCGGTCTTTCCCTCATAGGCCGATGCCCATTCCACACTGAGGGAATCTGAACAGAGACTGCCTTTATATATAGGAAGTCTCTGTTCCAATTCCCTCACATTCATTGGCTGGGATGTGCTTATGCACAGTTTGAAGCACTACTGCTCAAAGCTGATTGGCTGTGACGTGCGTAAGTCCATCCCAGCCAATGGCTGTGGGGAATTGTAACAGACACTGCCCACATATAAAGGCAGTCTCTGTTCAAATTCCCTCATTGTGGAATGGGCATCGACCTGTGAGGGAAAGAATGGGATGTCTGTACCACACATCACTGTCTCTACTGCTGCCGCCTCTGCCGCTGCACACAGTGGTGAAGACAAAAATATAGGCTAAGTACAGTTTCTTTCAAATTTCAGGGTACTTATTTTTACACATTTGGAAACATTTTAATAACTGGAGGCATGTTGATATTGAACCGGATGCATTGTGTACCCTTCTGGCACTGGACATTAAACTATGTATAAGTTTGAGACTTATTTGAGAAAAACTTTTATTAATAGTTGTCTTTTTTCTTTACAACAGAAGACAAGAAGACAGAAGAGAAGACTGAAGAGAAGAAAGAAGATGTACAGAAGCTGGCCAGGATGCTGAGGACTCAGTTGGACATCAGAATTAATGATGTGTTACTTTTAATGGGATGTTGCTTTGTAACTTATTCGGGTTAACCCTACTAGTGCCAGCGGGGTAGTATCCCCACTGGCACTCATAGGCTTAAATCTACTAACTCTGGACACATTTGAGGTACTTTGGATGTATTAATGTGGGGCTTAGGGCCCTATATCAATACATCAGCTGGGGACTTAAGCTTTTTTTGCTCTCAATAGCTGTGTCCGCTGACTAAAAATCCTATAAGGGACTTTAGTCAGAAACAAACTAGGTCTTAAATTTAAGAGATAAAGTGAGTCCCTTATCCGATCTTATAAGCTAACACAGTCTATTGAATTACAGCTTATGGCATTTGTTTCTCTTGTATATGGTCCAAGATGCCTCTGATTTCACCGTCTGGCAAGGATTTTTTTTTGCCGGCATTTTTTCATAGCAGTGTGAATTGTATGGCTTACAGTGCTTGCAAAAATAAATGCTGTCTGAGGGGTTTTTTGTCCTAACAGGGACAATTGAATTAAGCCCTAAAATGGTTCGGACCCAGTACTGATCTCTTAGGTACTCCAATAGTAACATGACCTTTCTCTGAATATTCAAAATATATTGGAAAAAAGAACTAGAGCACAGAAACTATACTAGTTGTCCAAATTGCATTATTGAGGATTCATGTACATCCTCACGACCGTGCTCCCATATCTACATATTGTTAAACCTATCACATCAAAAAAGGGGGAAAAGTAGGAGGAAAAAATTCTATACACTTTGTATTGCGGCACTTGGCAATAAATAATTATACCCTCTGAGTCCATGTTTCATCGTAAAATATATGATCTCTCCATTTAATAAATATACAAACTGTATGCTATAGGTCTACCCATAAATGCAAATTATCGGTTACTCCCCTTGGCCACCAATATACTAAGGAAAGCCTAGATTGGCTATTCGTGAAAGGTAAATGATACAGTGTACACACTAGTGAACTATAATAATCCCTAATAGTTCATCATGCACATAATATGTAGTAATTATCTACTATGGAGATTAACACCTTTTTTAGTTACTAAAGCATTACACTTAAAGTCCTAATTGTCTTTGTTCAACAATTTTTCTTGTTTATAATATTTTCCCTAATGAGTGTTCTTCATAACTGTACTTGGTTGAAATAATAAAATTATAAGATATTAAATCCAGGGAGAAATTTCCTTTATGTGATTGATAATAATCAGGGTTATACTATATAGATTCAACTGCTCTGGATTTCTTAAAAAAATAATTCCTTGATGTGAAATTACCATAGTGAACTAATATATATTATAAATGTGCACAAAAAAGGTGTATTATCTAGTGAATACTGTACAACAGTAAAGAATACAATACACATGATGAAAGATCTATCCCTCCCTTTAATCAGCAGTGAAATAATTTCACTTATGCTGTCATTGCATCTTGGGAAGATAGTTGTAACCCTTAGATTTCCTGCTGCAGTCAAATAATGTTTCTGATGCTTTGATTGCATGGAGGGAAAATAGTTGTAGCCCTTTGATTTCCTGCTGTAAGAGAAGGTCTCAATTCAGCTCATAAATTATCTCTCTCTCTCTCTCTCTCTCTCTCTCTCTCTGTCTATTATATATATATATATATACAGAGAGAGAGAGTGTGTCTCAAATAAAACAAAAGAAAAAATGCAGTGCAATATACTCCTATCTAGTGTGCTACAATAGTATCTGAAAACTGGCTGTAACCCTTCATTTTCTGTCGTGAGAGTGGGAAACTCTTAAAAAGCCAAAGTGTGCCTTGAAAAAGCCTTTAGGTGAAACATGCATCGGCGTTTTAATATCTGTCAGAGACAAAATGAATATGAAAATAAATGACATCTATTTCTTTAATAATTATTCCTATTATTTAGGATGCATCTATGTAAGAACAATATTTCTTTTTTCTGTAATTGATGTTCTCACTATTAGCTACAATTGGCCCTCTTAGAATGCTATAAAGGGCATCTGTTTAGGCCATTTA
Source organism: Rhinophrynus dorsalis (assembly GCA_037306005.1). Taxonomy (NCBI): domain Eukaryota; kingdom Metazoa; phylum Chordata; class Amphibia; order Anura; family Rhinophrynidae; genus Rhinophrynus; species Rhinophrynus dorsalis. The sequence goes on from CM074721.1 coordinate 125,851,214, forward strand.
ACTATACTTTGATTCTTGAGGCAAGCATTGGCTTTTTAAGAGTCTCCCACTCTGACAGAAGAAAATTAAGGGTTACAGCTAGCTTTTCAATGCTATTATAGCATCTTAGATAGGAGTACTCTGCTGTGTAGAGTGTGGAATATCTCTTCCACCAAGTACATTTTCTTTTTTCCTTTTTTGGTTTTGTTTCAATTTTTCACAAGTAGGTTATTTAGAGTTTCCCACTCTCACAGCAGAAAATGAAGGGTTTTCAGATGCTATTGTAGCATCCTACTCTGCCCTGTAGGGTGTGGAAAATATTTTCCACCGAGTGCATTTTTCTTTAGTTTTATTTGAGACATTTATACATAGATTGAGATAATATATGCGCTGAATTGAGACCTTCTCCTCTTACGGAAGGAAATCAAAGGGCTACAACTATTTCCTCTCAATGCAGTCAAAGCATCAGAGAAAAAATTTGACTGCCCATTAAAGGGAGGGATAGATCTCTCATCATATGCATTGTACTCTATACTGTTGCATAGTATTCACTAGATAATTCACCTTTTTCGTGCACATTTATAACAATATATATTTGTTCACTTTGGTAATTTCACATCAAGGAATTATTTTTTCAGAAATCCACATTCTAGAATGTGTTATTAACTTCAGAGTATTTTTATAGGATATATATCACAATTATATTAATATAAGGTCATGTGTGTACGTTACTACTCTTTTTCCCTTGTTTTTGAGAAGCTGGTTATATATAGAATTACCCTGAATATTATCATGCACCTAAAGGACATTTCTTCCTGGATTTAATATCTTACAATTCTATTATTTCAACCAAGTACATTTAGGAAAAACACTCTTTAGGGAGAATATTATGAACAAGAAAAATTGTTGAACAAAGACAATTAGGACTTTGAGTAACGGTTTAGTGGCGTTAACCTCTATAGTACATAATCACTACATAATATGTGCATGACGAATTATTGGGGTTTATTATAATTCACTATTGTCTAAACTGTATTATTTACCTTTCACAAATAGCCAATCTAGGCTTTCCTTAGTATATTGGTGGCCAAGGGGAGTAACCAATACTTTTAATTTATGGGTAGATCTATAGCATACAGTTTGTATATTTACTAAAATGGAGAAATATTATATTTTATTTTTTTAATTTAACTAGAGACCAATAAAAGTATATGTTTTATTACATTTACTAATGACGAAGCATGGACCCAGAGGGTATAATTATTTGTTGCCAAATACCCCAATAATACCTACTTTTCCCAAAGTGTATAGAATTTTTTCCTACTACTTTCCTCCCTTTTTTGATGTGATAAACTTTCTCTGAATATTCTCCATTGACTACAACCCTCTGTATCCTGTCGCCCAGCCATTGCCTTATCTATTCAATGATTTTTACATCCGGTCCCAAACCCTGCACATAATGTGTCTTCTTTGAGGGAGAATGTCAAATGCCATACTGAAATCTAGATAAACTATATCTGCTGCCCCCCAGTCTATTATTTTATATAGTCAAAAAAAGTCTATGAAGTTAGTTTGACAAAATACTGGTCTTTAGTTGCCAAGCTCTTCCCTGCTACTTTTGTTTGTGAAATGGTACTATATTTGTTACTTTCTAATCTTCTGGAACTGCTCCTGACAATAGTGACTGATTGAAAAATTCCTAAGTTCTTTTAATAATTTTGGTATCAGATGGAATATACCCATTGATTTATCTGTTTTTATCTTAGAAAGTTGAAGTGGAATTTCTTCCTCTCTAACCATGCATGTGCCTCATGTCTCTTTATTTCTAACAGAGGTTCCATCCATTTACCTTTCTTTGCAGAAGCTGTACAGAAATATTAATTGAGACAATTAGTCCTCATTTAAATTACATCCATCTTCAGTTTAAATATCCCTTGTTTAATTTTCCTCCTTTCACTTATATATATCTAAAACATGCTTTGTTCCCCTTTTTATTGACTGGGTAATATTCAACTAAGCATGTACTTTGGAAAATCTAATAATGTATTCAGCCTCTTTCAGCCTATCCTTGACCAGGTACCCATCTTCCGCCTTCTGTGTCTGCTTATATTTCTTACAAACTACTTTTTTTCTAATTTTCTATATTTGCTATTTCTGCCGAGTACGAAACTGATTTAGTTTTTTCTTCTACTGTTACTGACAAATATAATGCAATGCTCTGTTGCCTTTAATAAAATACATTTCTCCTGGACTCCATCTAAACATTGCCATGTTTTTAAAGACTGACGTAAATGTTTTCATTTTAGAAAAATCAGCCTTTCTAAAATCTTGAACCTTTGTTTTACTGTGTTGCAACTCAGTCTTTGTCCTTATACTAAACCTTAATAATTGATCATTGGAGCCCAAACACACTTAAGCAGTTACATCAGAAACAGTCTCCATTTGTAAATAATACATCTAATATGGCTTCTTTTCTAGTTGGTTCTTCTACTTACTGACTTAGAGGTAATACCTGTAAATAATTTAGAATATATGTCCTCATGGCTGAACCTGTTGCCTGGTTTTTCCAGTCCACATCAGGCAAATTAAAGTCCCCCTTAACAATCACACCTTTCATTGTCATTTTAGTTATTCCATTATATTGCCTTCCGCTAGTGGTTTAAATTCCCATTAATACCTATTAATAAAACTTCTGACTTGTTCCATGAGAATCTCTGTTCCATTTTGAGAAAGATGCAAACAATCTGTTTCGTACAATTCCATGTTACACCACATAGGTAAGAGAAACAAAACCAAGTCAATGCATTTGACACCATTTCCCTAGTCATGAGTTAAAGTACCTAATTTGCTGCATCCTATCATCATCTTTATTATACACTGGCAGAGACTTTGAATGCTGGCGGTAGGGATGGGCGAAAAGTGCTGTTTTCCCACAAAGCATGTTGTTTTCCTGCTTTTTTCACCTAGCTCACTGCATTGAAATCAATGGGAAGAAAACATTTTATCCATCATATACAGCCATATACAGGGGTGTCAGGCTCTCACAGCTTGCCAGTCTGTGTCTGTGAGAGGAGAGAGCAGCACATTTTTCAGCTAGAGAAGATAGGCAATTAAATGGGAACAGAAGCTTAGTTTAGGGAGTCATTTAGCTAGGACATTTGTTCTCTGTATTAGGTGAGTCTGGGGGCACTCTGGGGGAGAAGAAGGGAGGAAGGAGGTTGATCAAAATACCCCAAATCTTGGTGTGACTGACTGGCAAGACATAGTCTGTGGTCCATATTGCTTTCTGGTTTTGCTTTTATTGTCTCTGTGCTGGGAAAGTCTAGGGAAATAATTTGATTTTGTTTTTAAGTTTTATATATTTTCTACACTAACTGTGATAAGATAGGGTGGCCAACTTAAAAAAAAAATAAAATAAAAAATAAAATTCCAAAAATACATAAATAATTAAGCAAATAAATATATTAGACAGCTGACTGTGAGCCTAATGTGAGCTCTATGACTGAGGCAGACTTGATAGACAGTAGATAGCATTGAGAATTTTGTTGAGGGGCAAGGCAAGACATCACACTCCATCAGTTGTGTACTGTAGAGAGTAAAAACACACACAATAGTTGAGTAATGTCTAGCAAATGCACAAGCGGCAGGGGGAAAGGTGGAGCAGTGCAGGGATATGGGAGTAAAGTATTAGTACAAAAATTGACTGCAGCAATGGTTGCTGCAGTATGTGCAATAAATGATGATGATCCCTCTCCTCCTGGGGTAGATGCAGTTTGTCAAGGTCCCACCAATCACACCACACCACACCAGTCCCCCCCACCACTACCATACACTTCTGCCACATTGTAGGTTGTACTTTATTTTTTAATCATTTGACATCATCATAACTATGTGTCAGTGTCACTTAAGCAGGAGGTAAGTGTTGTGGGCAAAGGACAAATGCACTCTGCATGCTAACACATTTTTCAGTGTATAAAATGATGTAGGTAGGGGTGGGCGAAATCTCTTGCTGTGTTCCCGCAGGAAATTCCATGAAAGCCATGTCCGCTTTTTCATGTGGAAATATGTTTTAAAACCTGCGATTAAAATCTTCACATTTTTCTGTCATTGTCCAAAACGTTTGGCTATTTTTTCAATGGCTAGAAAGTTTCCGTCCATTGATTTATGTGGTTTTCGCCTTTTCGCTATGTGACATATTTCGTGGATGTCAAACACAATAGAAGCAGCTACAGAGCGAGCTAAACATGCTGTGCTGTTCTGCTGTAATTTTGAGGCAAAACTGAGGCAGGAGAGGCTCATAGTGACTGCTATCACTAGCAGGTTTAAAAATAATAAAAGGAGGAACTGGAAGGGCCTATATGTGTCCACTGAGTCTGAGGAGGAAGTGAGCCCTACAGAAGCAATGCTGGCCAATCCCTCTAAAACATCCCTAGGGTTTTTGGGGAAATTACTGTCAAGTGAGGAACAAAAGGGTGGTAGTATTAGTGAGGGCAGGACAGGTCAGCTTCCTGTGCCTGCTTCCAGATGTGCTGTGCCTGCTGCCAGTGCCAGTACCAGTGCTGTGCCTTCTGCCAGTGCTAAACCTGTTGCCCCCAGTGCTGAAGCTACTGCTAGTGTGTCTTGTAATATTCAGGAGGGGGGAAAGGAGAAGATTATACCTAGTGTTGACAGCAGGGGACCCTAAGACACACTTGCCATCCCCAATCCATACACTCAGTGCTAGGTCCACTACTAATGTCCAGCAGCTTGTTAGCATTAGGAATGAAGGAGGGGATAATTAATATCCTCCTATCAATAGTGACTATGAGGAGGAAGACTCAGGAGCTGAAATTGATGTGGTTGGTGTTAGTAGTAGTGACCGTGATGGTGACGCTGCCGGTGCGACTAGTGTTAGATGAGTGGTAGGGGAAGCAATTGAGAGCATCCAGACTAGCGGTCAAGGGGTTCCACCCCATTCCCCTGACCCTGGGAGTACCCTCACCCCCACGGCATTGTCCATGTGGAACATGATCTTGAAGGAGGCAGCATTGTCACCACCACAATAATACCACCACCAGGAGCACAGATCAGCTGCCTGCTGCTACTGCTGCCAGTCTGCCTTCTTCACGTCACCAAGAAATGGCATGTGTGACATTAGGGGACCCTCTGTCACATTGCTCATCACCTCCTCCAACCAGCAGTGAGCTTTTAGAATTTGAAATTGCTCTAATTCCTGCTGTAAGGGCAGCAGGATGCTGAGGAGCAGGCTAGTGTGCCAGAGACTACCGTGGACACAGTCGGAATGGGGTCAACAAGTGATGCGGAATTAGTAGAACACTTTCCACTTTCCAGCAGCAACACATATACCAGAAGTGATGGAGACTATTTATAGTTCTGCTACTTCCTCTGGCTCATCACTGGAGCTAGTACTGGCAAGTGGAACCTTTATCATCCATCTCCCATGTTAATGCTATTGTTGATCCCATTCCGTTTCAGCTGCTTAATCATCCTGTTGATTAAACAATTCAGAAGCAGCAGGAACAGCAGTTGCAAATTCTGCATTTATGGACTCAGGAGAACATTTGATAATGGTCAGTGGCCACTGGCCAACATGACCTGCTGGCACTAGGCCAGTAAGGCATTTTGGCTTGTGCTTTTAAAAAAAAAAATAAAATAACATAGTCCTACAAAAAATAAACAATTTTTGGGGGTTTGTTTCTAACAAGCCTAAGTCCTACAAATCAATGTGTCCTTAGGGCTTGTGCCAAATAAGCTTAAGTCCTACAAATCAATGTTTCTTCAGGGCTTGTGCCTCCAACAACAAATCTAACAAATAATCCTCTGCAAAATACTCTCTCAAGTATCAGTCCACCCCAGTGGTAGCTTATGTCAGAGGGTTCCTGTCGCTATCACTTTACATGCAAATTTCTTATTTTATTTATTTTTTATTAACTGTCTCCCCAATACCAGTCAAGAAACCCCCACAAAACAAATTCCCTGTTCAACTGATTCATTCCGCAGACTCCACCCACCAAAAAAAGCACCCTCCTCAGACCCCTTTTATACCATGTCATATAGTTTTTTTTTTATTGTATTTAGGATTTATTTTTTATTCATTGCCCCCACCCAATCCCAGTAAATAACCCACCAAACACAAATTCCCTGTTCAACTTATTCTTTCCCCACACCCCACCAGCACAAGCACCCTCATGCCCCTTTTATACTATGCCTTTGGGAAATAAAATAATATTTGCTATGTGTTTTGTGTAAACTCAATGTTCCAATTGATTTCAATGGAATGAGCTAGGTGAAAAAAGTAGAAAATTGGCACTGCCAAGCAGGAAGTGATAGATAGCAAGAAGGAAACGAGAGAACACTCTTGTGGGCGTGAACTCGAAAGGACTCCCACATCCAGCCACAGGAGAACCAAGCATGGTCTTTCGATCGGGTGGGAGACCTGTAAGTTATATGGACTAAAAGAAAAGGATTTAACAGGTAAGACTAAAATTCTCTTGTCTCTGTCATCCAATATAACTTACAGGTAACACTGGGATGTACCAACATTAAGTTCCGAGTGGTGAGAGAGAGGGCAAGGACCAAACGCCGGTCCCCATGATACCAGAACTCCGATGGACTAATCAGAGCACAGAATAGCCCAACAAACAAAGTGTCAGTGGACACTAAACTGTAACGTTGCACACCAGTAACAGTACACACAGCACACTGGACAATAGCCAACAGGGCTCAACTGGTAATGATCTCTATGACACAGGAAACCAAGTCCTAGACAGGCAGAGCTGCCTCCAGAACTTTCCTGCCAAAGCTGTCTTCAGCCGAAGCCAGAATATCAGCACGGTAGTGTTTGGCACAGGTGTGCACAGACGGCCAAGTGGCCGCCTTGCACAGCTGATCAGCAGAAGTCTGATCCTTATAGGCCCAGAAGGCCCCAACAGACCTAGTGGAATGAGCTGTGATGCAAAAAGAAGCAGGTTTCTTCCTGAGTTCATAGGTCTGGTGAATGGTAGACTTGATCCAAGATGCAATATTCACCTTTTCCACCCTGGGACCCTCAGGGATGACAAAAAGTGCATCAATCTAATGGACAGACTCAGTGAAGTGCACATAGAACTTAAGGCCGCACACCATGTCCAACAAGTGGATATCCCTCTCCTTGTCAGATTTGGGGTCAGGACAAAAGGAAAGCACCATTTGCTGAATAATGCTATCCTGAACAATTACCACTTTCTCCTGAAAGTCTTAAGGGTTTTTCACACTGGAGTGTATGTTTGTCTGTCCTTTGAATAGGGAAGACATCTCTGAGTATCCCTTATCTTAAGCAATAAATCCTCCATATTCTGTTTAATAGGGGATGCTTTTAGATTGTCTTTAGCAATAAATCTGTTTAGAGTGCAATCTGTTTTTATGCCTTTATTTTCCTATGAGCAACAGAGATTTTTCAAAGTGCAGTCATCTTTTGGCACTGCAAACCATACCCATTTCCTTTCATCTACCATTTTAAATCACTTTTAATTTTTTTACCCACCAGTAGTGTTAATGTTTCAGGGATATTACTGAGCTTAGTATCATCTGAAAAAAGGCACACCTTGCCTGGTTTGCAAGCACACTTTGTAGACCTTTCCAGTGAAGTAACTCTTTTTATGTCTCTCGATCTTGGCTCTGCTGAAGAGCCTCTGACAGTTCCGGGACCGGATTCCCTTACTGTCAGCTAGACGCTGATCTCAGGGAAAGGGGACGGGGGGGACTTTTGCTGCGATTATCTCTCAAACCATAAAGGTTTGAGAGATAGGACTTGGATCATTTAGTTAAGTTTTTTAATAGCTTCAAGATTCCATTTTATAAAAATGTCACAATACTATCCCATTAAGGATGGTCAAAATGTCCATTTTTTTCTAGTAGCAATTTTCACAAAAAAACAGCGATTTGCTGCATTTTCAGTTAAAGTGCCCGAACTTATAACACCTTCAAACTAATTTAATCTAATTTTCAATAATCCTAAGACATTTTATGTGGGAATTTCACCAGTTCCCAAGGGGGGGCGGGGTAGACTCATTATGTGAGGTTCTGGCTATACCAGTGCAGCAGGACAAGGTTGATGGTCAGTATATGTAGTTCTATTGCTAAGATGGAACAAAGCTTTGGGGATGTTATTATAAGAGATGGGAGAAAGGTCCCATTGTGTTCCCATTAAAAAATCCTTGAAAATGACATGGTTGTCTGCTTTTACATGGGAAAGTCTGCCTTAAAGGGATAGTAATACTTTAAAATTACTAATCCCAATATTTTAGTAGTAAAAAAAAGAAATTATTTTCCCCCAGTGACATCTCTCAAACCTTTATGGTTTGAGAGATATTCAGTTGCAAAGTTCCCCCCTCCCTCCCCTTTCCCTGAAGCCAGCATTGTAGCTGACTGCAGGGGAAGCCTGTCCTACAATGATCCGGTGGCTCTGCAGCAGAGCCGCAATCTCATTAATAAAAAATAAATCTTTCACTTAAAAGGACTTCTATGTGTGCTCGTAAACCAAGCACATGTAGAAGACCTTTTAAGTGAATGATTTCTTTTCTATTAACGTGATTGCAGCTCTGCTGCAGAGCCGCCATACGGTCGGCTTCCCCTGCAGTCAGCTACAATGCTGGCTTCAGGGAAAGGGGAGGGAGGGGGGAATTTTGAGAGTGAATCTCTCTCAAACAATAAAGGTCTGAGAGATGTCACTGGGGGCAAAGAATGTCTTTTTTTTTACTACTACGATATTGGGATTAGTAATTTTAAAGTAGTATTATCCCTTTAAACAAAGCCATTAAAATATTCTCAGTTTTTGCCTATTGCCAAAAAGTATGTGCTATTTTTTCAGTGGCTACAAACTTTTTGCCCCTTTACTTACATGTACTAGCTTTTCTCACCAAAACTTTTCCAGGAAGTGAAATACAAGAAGCTAGTGAGGGGGAGAGGGTGCTAGGCATTTTTGCAGTGCTAATTTTTCAAATAAGTTTTTCAATGGCTGCCTGGAGTCAAAGCCCAAAGGTCAGTATGTGCAGTTATATGGATAGCATAAGACAAGGCTGGGAGGATTATAATGTGTGTGGTCAGTTTGTCTGGATGTAGTGCAATGGAACAAAGTTGGAGCAGAAAAAATGCACTTTTCATTGGAATTACTGCAGAAGGTTAAAAGTGCAGTTTTTTCACCATTATCTTTTTGGGCAAATATTTTAACACATCCATGTTTACTATCTCACAAAATCACTCAGATGGCTGATATACCACCATACCTAATCCATACATTGCATGTTCTTAACTTACTATTTGAGTCACATTCTCTTTTTTCCATACCATCAGGGAATATCACTCCACTGCTGATGTGACATACTTAAATTAATATAAATGCATTTGTATGGGTGGGTGTCATGTAGCATTTTTTATGCCAGGAATGCCTGGCTCATGTCATATTGTACACCTAGATTTCTCTGGACTCTCTTACAGATAACTCAAATATACCAAAGCATAGATAAATTCTGTTTTACAAACTTTATACAAAAAGCCCCTTGCTTCATTGCCTCAATTACTTCTTATCTGTCTGAAAGTGCTTCAATTCAGTTTAACTCGATCAGCAGGTTCATAAAAACTTTCACTAAGTTGCATTGCTAACATTTAGTAAGCGTATGACTGTTAACGTTATTATTCATAGCAGGATTGATTGAGAATTCATGAGAACGTATTAATATTTTTAATATATAATTCCCCAGAAAGCTCTTAAGCATTATTTTCCAGTATTTTACTGAATGAATAATGGTGAACAGGTGAATTTCTGAAGAAAACCAATCTGCACTATAGGGGCCAGATAAACAATCCCCAAATTCCCACTGGTTTAAATATTTTTAAACCCCAGAATGTTAGAAAGGTCTCCAATGCATTGTGCAGCAATGCATCAGATATTTATTTATCATACAAGAGGTTGAAAACCCATACTAAATGAATGGCCATTTTCATTTGTTTTGCTCCAGTATCAGACCTGTTGTATTTTATGAATACACCTCTACATGGTTTAAGTAATACTATAACATTGTAACATCTAAATGTATCATACTCTGTGGAGAAAAATGTTCTTTTTGAAGATAAATGTCAAATTGACTCTGTATTGCTTGGGCCAGTCATGCAGTTGGACTGCCTTTTCTTTTTCTTCACAATTCTCCCTTCTCTCAGGTTCAATTGTTAAACTAATTGTTAATCCTTTTCATATGGCCTACCAACGTGTGCCACATTAATTATGTTTTTCTATTACTACTCCTTTCTATGATTCCTAGTATACTATTATTACTCTCAACTTGTGTTTCTTATTTTCCATTACCAGCTAGATTGAATTCTCTCATAAACAGGACCCTCACTAACTCTTAATTTCACTGGTTTCAGTAAGACTCACTGTTTTTCTCTCCCTCTTGTATGTAATTATAAAACCTGATAGCTTTTAAATAAATGTATAAAATAATAACTTAAAGGGATAGTAATACTTTGTTTTAACCTTATTTTATTTTGTAGGCATTAAAAAAACATGAAGAATGATATAAGTCTTATCTCTCAAACCTTTATGGTTTAAGAGATATTCACAAACAAAGTATCCTTTCCCTGTTCAACCAGATCAGAAGGGAGGTGCCCAGGTAGACTGCAGGGAGGGACAATCTTCAATTAAGATAAGGGAAAAAGCTGAAAAACTTGTCAAGGGGGGAAGGGCTTTCATTGTTTTAATACAAAGAAGACTGTCCCCTTCTGTTATCTGTCTGGTCATACAACCAGATTCACATCTGAGAAGAGATGGCTTACACTAGGTAAAAGGGGCGGGGAGGGGAAACTTTGCTTGTGAATATCTCATAAACCATAAAGGTTTGAGAGATAAGACATATCATTCTTCATGTTTTTTTAATGCCTACAAAATAAAATAAAGTTAAAACGAAGTATTACTATCCCTTTAAAGAGGAACTACCACCCGACACAATCTTTAGCTTCACTAAGTCCCCATCTGGCGACTAGCTGCTTAGTAGCGCTAGTCACCAGAATAATTACCTTATTTAATAGATTTCTGCTCTCTTCCATGGGTGATAGGCTGGACAGAGCGCTGACATCTTGCCATTGTGATGTTCGTGTGCCTGTGGTGTCAGTCCCAGCCGGAGCCAAATGTCTCCTACCAACGCCTCCTAGACCCGGCTGGGACTGACAGCGCAGGCGTGCGGAAGTCACAAAGGCAAGATGTCTGCGCTCCGTCCTGCCTATCAGCCAGGGAAGAGAGCAGAAATCTATTAAATAAGGTAATTATTCTGGCGACTAGCGCTACTAAGCAGCTAGTCGCCAGATGGGGACTTAGTGAAGATAAAGATTGTGTCAGGTAGCAGTTTCACTTTAAAGGGTCACTCATTGCCCTCCTTTACATATATTAAATCCAATCCAATGTTATTTACTACTACATTGTAATATATATATATATATATATATATATAACTCATTTGTTTTTGAGTGCTGAATCAGCTGGTAATGGGATATTGCAGCTGAAGTGGTAGGCAAAGGGACCACCTTGGAAAGAGACTGCAGTGTACTTCATGTACCCAATGTGATGTAGGGTGGTGAAAATACATTGTTTCCAAATATCATGGAAGCTCCTTAATTAAGTATTAAATAAATAAATTAAAAACTGTTACTTGTTAGGCCGTAATAGTTATTGTTCATTTCATGTGCTTTAGAACCCAAAAAAGTTATATCGGGGTATAAATTTCCCTTTTAATGTGGCAAAATGAGAAAAAATATAGTACGTTAAAATATAAATAGCATAAACTATACAGGACATTAGTGCTAGCTGGCATTTAACTTCGTACCAGAAATTGTCCTACCTTGTCCCATTAACCCTTTTAGTGACAGAGAGGTAAGCCTTTGACATTCAAGGGGTTAAAGGGCAATTACAATCAAATTTGCTCCCCGTGGGAGCAGACATGATGAATAAGCTGGGTTGCATTGTTTCATGTTAGGGAAACCTTTGGTCAGGTTTACTTGAGTGGATCGAATGCTATCAAGAAGGATGGTGAGTGATGCATGGGGATGTTCTAGAGCAGAGGTTCTCAACCCTTACCCTCAGTGGCCACTAACAGGCCAGGACTTAGGAATTTCCCTGCTAGAACACAATTGTGTTGATCAGAGGCTTAGTCATATTGATTAACTCACATGTGCTCTTAAAAGGAAATTCTCAAATCCTGGCCTATTAGTAGCCACTGAGGGCACGGATTGAGAACCACTGTTCTAGAGAGCATTGTCAGTGATATGTGTGGGCTTGTTTTGGCCACAGCCTGCATTACAGGTGCCAACTGTAAGGTCTGTCATCCAGTTGGTCAGGTTCAGTAGACACAGATTGAGGGTTGTGTAGTTCTGAAAATGAACTCACAGTGGGGAGATCAAAATATGGCTATGTCAAGGTTTGGCTGCGCTGCTCCAACTCTGCCTATTTATTCTGCTGTCTGAGCTAATCTAGAGCTCTGCTATCCATTGCTGATGCCTTCTAAGTTCCTGGGTCAGGCTGAATCAGCTGACCTCTCTGATTACGCACCTGACTGTTATCAGCCAACCCTCTCAGGGTATTTAATGCAGCTTGGCTCACTTCCTGATTGTCCTTGTGTTTGTTGCTGCTGTGGATTCTCCTGCTCTCCTATTTAGCTATGTTCCTGACACTTGGCTTGTTCCTGACATTGCGGACTTCTGTGTTCCTGACCCTTGGCTTGTTCCTGACATCATAGACTTCTGTGTTCCTGACTCCAACTTGGCTGAGGACCTGTCCTGGTTCCTGACCCTGGCTTGTCTTTTTGTTCATGCTCCTGGATCACAATTCTGTTTTTGTCACTTTAATAGAGGTGTATTGCATTTTAAATTTATGTGTCCTGTCTGGTTCCTGGTCCCTAACAGTACACAAGGACTGACCATATAGCTGCTGCCGCTCCCGATCTGGCTGCCAATGGTGATTCCAATGTTGGGAGAGGCATGCCAGGGTTTGACCTACTTCCCCAGCATTATGGGGGCTACCTTAACCAGTGCAGAGGTTTCCTGAACCAAGTTGGTATCTACCTGGAGATGGCACCACAGTCCTTCCTGTCTGATAGGAGTAAGATGGGCCTCGTGATTTCCTTACTCTCTGACAGGGCGTTGGTGTGGGCTAATCCCCTCAGAGAGATGCAGAAATCTATTGTATACAATTACCCTGAGTATGTGGCATCCTCTACAAGGGTGTTTGATGTACCGGGCCTCTTCACCTCGGCTGCCAAGAAACTAATGTCGATCCAGCAGGGCACTAGGACGGTTTCAGATTATGCCATAGAATTTTGTATCCTGGCAACCAAGGTGGGTTGGAATAAAGAGGCTCTCGTGGCTGCTTTCTCTAATGGGCTCTCGGATATAGTTAAAGATGAGATTGCAGCACAGGACCTCCCCAGAGATTTAGAGGAACTGGTCTCATATTGTATCCTGATTGACTCCTGAATCCATGAGAGACCTTCCTTCAGGGAGCGCCTGCGGAGGCATCTCATCCATTTAACTCCGAGCCTTTCGTCCCCACCCATGCCTCCCTCTCCTCTTATGTCTCCTAGTCTCAAAACCTCAGGCGATGTTGAGCCGATGCAGCTTGAGTTGCAGAAAAGGCCTTGAGGAGGAGGGAGGGCCTGTACCTTTAAGGCGGTAAGGCAGGGCACCTACTATGAACTTGTCCCACACGTCCAGGAAACAACTGCACCTAAGGTCCTGTAGGGGACAGACCATAGGTGGCATCTCAGCGTCCCCAGGTATTCAAATGGAAAAACCATTAGTCTCCATTGGGCTTTCTTGGGGCAAAAGTTCCATTACTTCAGAGGCAATTATTGACTCTGGTGCAGCAGGCCTCTTTATTGACAGTGACTTCGCCCAGAAGCACTCCATTCCATTGCAGCTCCGTACCACTCCACTTGCCCACAAGGCTAGGGATGGGCGAAAATTTCCGCCTGAAACTGAAATCTGCGAAAAATGGCACTTTCTGCTTGGCAGAAAATTTCCCGCAAAAAGTGCTGATTTTCTGCTTTTTTCACCTAGCTCATTCCATTGAAATCAATGGGAACATAGAAGTGACACACAACATACATCAAATGTTATTTTATTTCCCAAAGGCATAGTATAAAAGGGGCACGAGGATGCCTGTGTTGGTGGGGTGTGGGAAATGAATCAGTTGAACAGGGGATGATTTTTGGGGGATTGTTTACTGGGGTCGAGGGGCAGTTAATAAAAAATCCTAAATAAAATAGAAACCATAAGGCATGTATAAAGGGGTCTGAGGAGGGTGCCTGGGTTGGTGAATGATTGAATCATTTGAACAGAGAATTTGTTTTGGGGGGTTCTTGATGGCTGTTAGGGGGGGCAGTTAATAAAAAATAAATAAAATAAGAAGTGTGTATTTAAAGTGATAGAGACAGGAGCCGCCTGACATAAGCTGCCACTGGGGTGGACTCATACTTGACTTGAAAGAGTATTTTGTAGAGCATGATTTGTTTGATTTGATGTTAGAGGCCTTTGTAGGACTTAGACTTATTAGAGGCCCAAACCCTGAAGAAACATTGATTTTTAGGACTTAAGCTTGTTTGGCACAAGACCTCAGGACACATTGATTTGTAGGACTTATTAGAAACAACCCCCCCAAAATGTGTTTATTTTTTTGTAGGACTGTTTTTTTTTTTGTTTGTTTTTTTATTTTTTTATTTTTTTCAAAACAGAAGCCCTGAGAAAAAAATAAAAATGCCCTACTGGCCTAATGCCAGAAGGTCATGTTTGCGAGTGGCCACTGTCAAATTTCCTCTTGAGTCGTGAGTTGCAACTGCTGTTCGTACTGCTGCTGCTGAGTTGTTTAAGCAGCAGGATGATTAGGTAGCTGAAAGGGAATGGGATCAACAATAGCTTTTTATTTGGATATTTACATGAGGTGCTTTGGTGGGAAGTGAGGATGGATGGTGTATTATTGGGTGATGGGGATCTTTAGACCACTATAGGGTATTTTATATGTATATTGTGACATTTTGTCATAAATACATTTTTGATATTTCTTTCTAGATTATTGTATGAATTAATATTGGTAGATTGCCTCTATTAAATCCTCTTCTTTTGTTTGTCTTACTTTGTAGATTCAGTATAGTAGAGGATTGGGTTCACCCCGTACTTGGATGGTGTGGGTTTACCAGGTATTTGTTCATGTGAGGTGTGCTCTTATCATAAAATTTCTGGGTAGAGATGAACTGGCACATCCTAACATCAACAGAGTGGCTATCATTTGGCGGGGGAGGTAACAATGAATGACATGGATTAGCAGAAGATGTAGTTGTTAGCCTAGAAGGTGATGGCGAGCTAGTTGTTTCACTCGTCATGGAACTTACAGTCTCTGCCTGGGTTGTTCTATTCCTCCTCATCTTTTATCTCCTCCTCGCCTCTTATTGCCTTTCTGGAGTCAGGGACAGCAAAAGCAGTGCTTGATTTCTGTGGTGGGTGTTTGTCATAAATGTCATGGTGTCTGTTTCATGTGTGATATCAGGTGGTTGTGCCAAGGTGTGTTCCCTCCTTTCCTCTTCTCACTGACTTGTCACAAATTGTGCACAGTGCCATTGCTGATGACTGCACTGTGCCCGCCCCAACAGAAAAATAGTCCCGCACCCATGATGACTTCTGGGGGAAAGGAACAGATGGAGAAGAATGGCCTCTTTCTTCTTGTCCTCCACATTCCCCTTCATTGTCTGTGGCAGCAGATAATGTTGCTGCTGTTTCTGCTACTGCCTCAGATTCAGCGCTGCAACTAGGATCAGGCATATTGCTACTGCTGGCAAGTGGAACCTGTCCTAGTCCCACATCACTTGTTGACCCCATTCCCACTGTGGTCTGTGGCATACTAGCCTGCTCCTCAGCATCCTGCTGGCCTTGCAACTTAGCATCAGAATGAATTAGAGCAGTTGCAAATTCCTCTAATTCCAAAATCTCACTGCTGGTGGTGGTGGTGATGGTGGTAATGCCCATCCTCATTTCTGCGTCCCATTCCTAATCAGTTTCTGCTAAAAAGGCCATCAATGTCTCTTCCACCCCAGCTTCTACTGCATCATCATCACCACCACCACTAGTCCCTACATGATGTTGTTGCTGCTGCTCTATTCCAGACATCTCACTGATGCTTGGAGGAGGTGATGAGCAATGTGACAGAGGGTCCCCTAATGTCACACTTGCCATTTCCTTTTGACCTGAAGTAGAAGGCAGACTAGCACAAGCAGCAATAGCAGCAGGCACAGGCAGCTGATCTGTGTCCCTGCTGGTGGTGATGGTATTAATTCTGAGCCTGCTCTCTCCAAACACCAGTTCTAGCCTCTTAAGGATCATGTTCAACTTGGACACTGTAGTGAAGGGAAGGGGACTCCCAGAGCCAGAGGAATGGTGTGGGCTCCCTTGACGCTAGCCTGGACGCTCTCAAATGTTTTCCCTACCACTCTGGCTGCTTCACCATTACTGCTACTACTACTACTAACACCAACCACATCAAGTTCAGCTGCACAGTCTTCCTCCTCAGTCTCATGGTCACTAGTAATATGAGGATATCGTTGATTACCCCCTCCTTCACTCCTAATGCTAACAAGCTGCTGGATCTTACTAGCAGTAGTAATAGCACAGGCAGGACTGCTTGGGAATGGAAAGTGTGATTTAGGGTCCCTTGCTGTCACACTTGGCATCATTTTCTCCTTCTCCCCCGAGTACTACAAGAAACACTAGAAGCAGGCAAAGTATTTGTGGCAACAGGTTCAGCACTAGCAGCACGTTCAGCACTGGCAGCAGGTTCAGCACTAGTGGCTGCAGGTACAGCAATGGTGGCATTGGCAGCAGGTACAACATTAGTGGCTGCAGGTACAGCAAAGTTGGCACTGGCAGCAGGGGCAGCATGTACACTAGTAGCAGCATGTCTGGCAGCAGGTACAACACTAGTGTCAGCACGTCGGGCAGCAGGTACAACACTAGTGACTGCAGGTGCAACAGTGGTGGCACTGACAGAAGGGGCAGCACGTCTTGCAGCAGGCACAGGCAGCTGACCTGTCCTGCTCGCACTAGTACTAATCTTTTCTCCCTCCCATCCCATTCCCTTTTCTCCCTTTCTTCCCATTTCCTTTTTTCCCTTCCTTCTCATTAAATTCCCCAAGATCCCTTGGGGTGATTTAGGGGGACTGGACAGCCTTGATTCAGTACTGCTAGTCACTTCCTCCTCAGGCTCAGTGGACACATAATAAGGGTCCTTCCAGTCCCTCTTTTTGCTGCTCATAGTGACACGAGTCACTATGAGCCTCTCCTGCCTGAATTTTTGCAAAAATATCACAAGAGAACAGCACAACACGTCTATCTTGCTCTGTAGCTGCTTCAATTGTATCTGCCTTCAGCGAAAACATCCCATTTTTATAGCGGAAGTCTGAAAAACAACGTAAATCAATGGGTGAAAACATTCTAGCCATTGCTAAAATGGCGAAAGATTTTGGCCAATGGGCAAAAGATGCAAAAATTTTAACCGCTAATTTTAAAGGGGATTTTCCAGCGAAAAAACGGATAACTATGTGGTTTTCGTGAAATTTCTCACGGGAACATGGTGACAGCTTTCACCCATCCCTACTCGAGACTAATGATGGCAGACCGCTGCAGGTCACCCACAAAACCACTCCTTTGTCTTTCTCTGTAGGGGCTCTCCATCAAGAAATATTACAATTACAGGTGATCCACTCTCCTCACTATCCTGTGATCCTGGGATATCCATGGTTGTGCAAACACAATCCTGCAGTCGATTGGGTAAGGGCTGAAGTCATGACATGATCACCCAACTGCTCCAAGACATGCCTAGTAAAAGTGGGGACCACATCCTCAGTCTCTTTGCTGCCTGAAGAGTACCAAGAGCTCTGTGATGTATTCAATAAGTGCCAGGTTGGTGAGCTCCTGCCTTACCACCCATACAATTGTACCATTGAAATACAACCGGGTGCCATACCTCCTCGAGGCCGAGTCTACCCTCTTTCTGTTATGGAGAATAAGGGCATGGAGGAGTATGTTGCGGATGCGCTGTCCAGGGTTTTTCATCCACAAGTCCTCCTCTCCTGCCGGGCACTGGATTCTTCTTTGTGAAGAAAAAGAGTGGTGAACTGAGACCCTGTATTGCAGCGGTTCTCAACTCCTGTCCTTAGGACCCACTAATGGGTCAGGATTTGATGATTAACTTGTTAGAGCACAGGTAAGTTAATCAATGTGAATGAGCCTCTTATCACCACACCTGTGCTCTAGCAGAGAAATCACTAAGTCCTGGCCTGTTAGTAGGTCCTGAGGGCAGGAGTTGAGAAACACTGCTGTATTGACTACAGATGGCTCAATCGTATCATGGTTAAAAACTCCTACCCTATTCCACTGGTTACTGAGCTATTCGATTGATTGAAAGGGTCTAAGGTATTTACTAAGCTTGATCTGTGAGAAGTGTATAATTTTGTACGGATAAAGGAGGGCCACAAATGGAAAACCTAATTTAACACCAGGAGCGGGCATTACGAATACCTTGAAATGCCCTTCGGTCTCTGCAATGCTCCTGCAGTTTTCCAGGAATTCCTAAATGATGTCCTCTGCGATATGCTCCAAAAATGTGTGGTGGTATATTTAGACAACATTCTGATTCATTCCTCCTCCATGGAAAGCCACCACACAGATGTAAAACGAGTTCTGTAGACATTAAGAGAAAATAACCTATTTTGTAAATTAGAGAAGTGTGAGTTCACCTCCTTGGGGTATGAAATTTCAGAGGTCGATTTTGCTATGGACCCTGAGAAACTCTCGGCTGTTCTTGAGTGGCCGAGACCTGTAGGTCTCCTCTCCCTTCAACGTTTCCTTGGGTTTGCTAACTACTATAGGAAATTTATCCGCAATTTTTCCTCTATTGTAAAACCCCTTATCGACATGACCAAAAAGACATTAACTCCACTCACTGATCCCCGGAAGCCATCAGGGCATTTGAGTCACTAAAAGCTGCATTTAGTGCAGCACCCATTTTGGCACACCCAAAACCCAAGCTTCCATTCGTACTGGAAGTTGATGCGTCTGAGACAGGAGTAGGCACCCTCCTGTCTCAACATCCTACTCCTGAGAGCCAGTTGTACCCTTGTGGGTATTTATCAAAGAAGCGAAGTCCTGCGGAGTGCAATTATGAAATTGGTGACCACAAGCTGCTGGAGATAATACTGGCTCTCAAAGAATGGGGGCATTTGCTCAAGGGAACTTCCATGCCAATCCTAAGAATCACGGATCATAAAAACCTCACCTACTTGTCCGAAGCCAATCATTGTCTCCAAGGCAGTCCAGATGGACCTTATTTTTGTCTCATTTTAATTATGTGGTCTCGTACCTGCTGGGTACCAAAAATGTCCATCCTGATGCCCTGTCTAGACAGTTCTCGGGCACTAAAGAGGGGAGTCCTCCTAGTCCTATTATTCCTCCCCTTGGGGAGAAAATACGGGCTGCCCAAGTAGATGCACCTGCTGAGACTTCTTCTGGGCTCTGTTTTGTACCTATTAACCTCTGTACCAAGGTACTTTCTACCTACCATATTAGTAAGTCAGTAGGTCATCCCGGAAAAATCAGCTTCTCTGGTCGGTTTCCTATCTCCTCTGGTGGCCAGAACTTAACAAATATCACTGCCTTTTTTACTTCCTGTCCAGTCTGTGCATAGACTAAATCACCCCATCACCTTCCAGTGGGCCTTCTCCAACCCATAACGAGTGGGGAGAAGCCATGGTCACACCTTGCCATGGACTTCATAGTCAACCTCCGTTTGTCTAATGGTAACACAGTCATCCTCATGGTTGTTGACCGATTTTCTTAGCTGATTCACTGCATACCATTCAAAAAACATCCATCTGCTAAATAGTTGGCTACGGTCTTAGTCAAAGAGGTCTATCGACTACACCGGGTTCCTAAAGTCATAGTTTCCGACTGGGGTAGCCAGTTTGTCTCGCGATTCTGGAAGGCCTTCTGTGCGCAACTAGGTATCCAGCTTTCCTTCTCTTAAATGCCTACCCGCACCCTCCTACTAGGTCAGGGAGAGGGTCTGGTTGTTCTCCAGAAATCTCCACCTCCAAGTGCCCTCTCAGAACCTGGCTCCCCACTTTGTGGGGCCTTTCCATATCCTCCGACATGTGAACCCTGTGCCTATGCCCTAGACCTCCCTCCCAATATGCGGCTCCACAATGTGTTCCATGTCTCGCTGCTGAAATCCCTGGTATACAATCGTTTCACTACGGTCACTCTTCAACCCCATTCGGTGCCTGTTGATGGCCATGAGGAGTTCGAAGTCCACTCCATAGTTGACTCTCATAGGTTCCGAGGGTGTCTTCAATATTTGGTCCATTGGAAGGGATACGGTCCAGAAGAACGCTCATGGGTGCATGCCCCTGCCCTCCTCCATGCTTTTCATGCATGCATTCCCCATAAATCTGGTTCTGCCCATGGGGGGGTACTTGATGGGGGTACTGTAAAGGTTTGGCTGAGCTGCTCTAACTCTGCCTATTGATTCTGCTGTCTGAGCTAATCTAGTGCTCTGCTATCCATTGCTGCTGCATTCTGAGTTCCTGGGTCAGGCTGACTCAGCTGATGTCTCTGATTGTTCACCTGACTGTTATCAGCCAACCGTCTCGGGATATTTAAAGCAGCTTGGCTCACTTCCCGATTGTCCTTGTGTTTGTTCTACTTGCTGCTATGGATTCTCCTGTGCTCCTGTTTAACTGTGTTCCTAACCCTTGGCTTGATCTTGACATTGCAGACTTCTGTGTTCCTGATCCTTGGTTTGTTCCTGACACCGGCTTGGCTGAGTACCTGTCCTGGTTCCTGACCCTGGCTTGTGTTTTGGTTCATGCTCCTGGATCACAACTCTGTTTTTGTCACTTTAATAAAGATGTATTGCATTTTACATTTTTATGTCCTGTCTGGCTCCTGGTCCCTAATAGGCTAGCATAGTAAAAGTTAGCCAGTGATCAGATATACAGGGTTATAGGATCAAAGGTTTAGATCGATTGCTGGTGGTCTGGTTCACAGGATCAGAGGTAAAGTATAGGCTAGGCAGTGGTGTGGTGCCCAAGGTAACTGGGACTCTGTTAAGCAGGATGCATGCAGGAACACCAACAAGGATGCTTGCATGAGCAAGGCAGAAGGCTTACTGGGATGGTTTAAATTCCTGCTGACCAAGAAGCAGCTGAAATGGTTAGTTAATCAAGAGCAATGGAAGATTCCATTTTAAACAACTGATGCATAGACCAGCCTACCACAGAATCTTTTATTAACTCAGACTGAAAAGTGTGTCTATAGCCATAAGGTCCATAGATTCCAGGCAGAGGCTGGTATATCTAAGACCAGAAGCAGACAGTGGGACAGCCATGTCAAACTGTATATCTTGTGCTTGAAAAAAGATACCTGATACATTCCAAGTTTACATGTACTGCTTCTTCAGTTTAATCTCCTTTGAGATGATGCTCCACATGGATCTGCTTTATCAGGCTTGAAAGCTTTGCATATCAGAACTATAGGGAATGTGCATGCAATCATGGGGAGACACAGACTTCCAGTTTGCATTCTATCAAAAGGGGATTCATTTTCTGATAGAAGAGCAGAGCAGCCCAGGCTTATTTCTAAGTCTTCTCCCATTGGACAGACTTGGTAAAATGTGATAATTGCCCTTTCTAAAAGAAAACAAAATCAGATTGGCACCATCAAATGTACTATGAAGCTGGCAGGAGAAAAGGGAACACATTCATACATCATATGAAAACTGCAGCTTTCAGAAAATGGTAGGTCAGCTGAGAATACAGTGCAAATCTTTACTTATTAAAAGATCTAGAGATCATTCAGCAAAATACCTAAGTTTCATAACTGTTTGAGTCTTTGCAGAGAAAATGTAATGCTTTAGACAGCAAGACTCCTGTCCAAGGATTGAACGTATTTACTTTTCAACTGAAGTATAAGGTCACAATTCACAGTGGTCATTAGTACTTTCTGGCCATAGTAAGGCAAGTGGGGAATTATCACATGCTAGTGTTTCTCTGCGTGCGAATAATCAGTACACAGGAAGAAATAATATTGCATTTTACATAACTAATTGTTTGGATGCTAACGCTGCACAATAGAGTAAATAGCATGGCTTGACTAATAATGTGAACTAAATATATAAAAACAAATGTGGATACAGTCTAGGCAAATTAAAAGAATGTGTTGGAGCCCAGTTTAAATCAATAGGAATTTGGGAGATAACCGTTTAACTTTTCTCTTTGTACACGTGATCCTGTAAGTGTATAAATTTACACATTAAATATCGGTTATTGGGGGACATGTAATATTTACCCAGAACATCCTGACACAGAGTATGATCCTATTTGTATTGTACTGTAGTTTATCTTGATAAATTGAACTCCTCCCCAAACTGTACAGGGTATCAGCAAAGAAGCATATGCAGAGGCATAAAAAACTTCTTTAAAGACTCTTATGAAAGTTTACTAGTTAAAATAAAAATAATATATACTGTATGATTCTATTCAACCCTGCACAGAGGTTTTTCATTAAGGACTATAGACAAAATCAATGTATAATTTTATGTATGCACCATAAAATCTTAACTGTTAAAACTGAAGGAGGCAATTTTGTGGTTTTCAAAGCACACTTATGTCAACACCAATGTATAATCTTTATGCTTGGTCAATAAAATGCATCACAAATGGCAAAGAGCTGGTGGTTACTTGATGATAAATATTGACAAAGAAAGTATACACATCATTAAACATAAAATGCTCTAAGCTAAAATTGAAATATAAATGAATGTTTTTGTAGGCAAAAATAATTTAAAAGAACAGCCTATTACTTCACATGCTTATTTTTTATTTTTAAATATTATTGTAAAAAAACAGCACTAATACATACATTGCATAAGATTTCAGAGCATGAGCAATGTGACTGTACATTTGTCAATAAATATCACATACATTTTGGTCTGTAGAGACCAGAGAAGGGGAGAGGGAATAGCAGAGCGATTAAAACATGTCCAAGTTAACCACCAAAATTAGTTTACTAGTATGATGGCCAAGTTTCAATTTAGACTCCATTAGTTTCCATAGGGGATGACTCTCACATGGATGGGATACCAGGGAGACAGGTATGCACCTCAGTTTGGAGCAAACAGGAGGCAGGATTTTAAGGAATTTATAATGTTAGTAATGAAGTTATTGTTTCTCATTTTGAGCTGGATTCAAATGCAGGTGCTAATTTTATCTCTGCTTTTATTTCCAGGTATCCCCATGTATCCCCACAGACTTCATTAGGAACATTTTTGATAACACAGGAGGTAACATTTATCTCCTGCATTAGAATCCAGCCCTTTATTTTATGACATAGAGAGGCTTTGGTACTAAGAATAAGTGGAGTAATTCTAGGACAAACTAACTACAACATATGGACACACAATTGATTTAAATTGTGCTTTTAACTATTTCAATGCTTAATGCATTATAGACTTTCTAGCATCCAAGGGCTTTACATGCCCCAGTTAAATAAATTATAATTTGGACAATATGTATTTGCTCGCTATGGTATGGCTGGTTTGCTCCAGAATTGCTTAACCCATAAAGGAACAAATGACATGCAAATTAAGGGTGGGCAAAAAGGAAGAAAAATTACCCACGTGGCTTTTCATGAAAAACAACAAATATTTTCACTCAGATGATAGCCTAAAATTTTCTCCTTTTTGCCACTGCCAATACATTTTCTCCTATGTTTTGTATTACTGCAACATTTCCCCTCACAATGTTGCTTCCGCTGAAGTGGAGAAATAAATAGCTGAAAGTAAAAGTTGTGAGTCCTACCGCAACATATGCCTTTAAAAGATGAGCAGGTTGAGTGCCTTTGTCCTTTGCCCAAAACACTAACATCCTGCTTATGTAACATTGGCACAACCATCCTTGAAAATTAACTGCAGCTTTGGATATTCCAGCAGGGTGCAAAAAATGAAATCAGTTATTTTTCAAGAAAAAAGAGCAGCATGTCAACCGTCAATATTTTGGCAAGTTTAATTCCATAGGCATACATTTGCATTATTTTGTGCAGGTTTTGACCTTTTAGTAAGTGTGGCATGGCAGTACATAGTAGAAGAATTGTGTAACTGTATTGCTTAAATGACATGACATGTGGAGGTGGTGGGGGAGGTGGCAGTTTGTGTAGACACTCTATGATTTTTGACATCTCCAAAAACAAAGTCAGAGTCATACTCATCTGCAGCAGGAGCAGAAAATGTTTGCACATACTCTGACACATCAAAAGTACTTAAATTATCTATCTCAGAGCCCCATGAACATTAAGGAGCACTTCAGTTTTGATAGTTGTGGTACTTCTGTGTTTGTGAGAGGAGAGAAAGCAGCACATTTTTGATCTAGAGAAGACAGACCAATAAAGTGAAGTTGGTGCTTAGTTTAGGCATTATTTTAGGCCAGACATTTGTTGTGTCATTTGTTGTGTATTAGGGGAGTCTGAGAGACTCTGGGGGACAGGTAGGGACAAAGGATTTTGACCCAAAATGCCCCCAAATTTGGTGTGACTGACTGAGAAGACAAAGATAGTCATGTTCCAAGTTTCTTCCTGATCTGGCTGATATCTCTGTCCTATGGGAGTATGGGGATGTGAGAAGGAAGCAAAGGAGGTTTACCCCAAAACCCCCCAAATTTTGTGACCCTTTTGATCTGGCTGTTATCTTTTTGTTAAGGCAGCTTGGAGTGCGTGAGGATGGTCAAAAGTGTTTTACCCCAAATACCCCAAAATTTTGTGTGACCGAGTAGACACAGACAGCTGTGATTCAAGTTCCATTTTGATCTGGCTGTTATCTCTGATTCAGATGCATCTGGGGGTGTAAGAACTGAAGGCACCAAGAGAGGTTTTTCTTATATACTGCAATATTTTGTGTGATTCAAGTTCCATCCTGATCTGGCTGTTATCTCTGTACTAGTGGAGTCTAGAGGTATGAGAAGGGAGCAAGGGAGAATGACCCCAAATTCAATGTGATGGAGTGGGAAGACACAGGCAACTGTGAACCAAGTTTCTTATGGATCTGGCTGTTATCTCTGTCCTAGAGGAGTTTGGGGAAAGAAGAGGTTGAAAAGGGAGTATGTTTTTTTTATTTTATGTTGACAGTGATGAGGATAGGGGGGACAGTTAATTAAAATAAATAACCTTGAAAAATATATATAATGAATGACAGAGACAGGGACCCTGATGTGTACTGGGACTGAGGCAGACTTATACTAGATGAGATAGAGTATTTTGTAGAGATCCAAGACAAGTCATTACTCAGAAACAGTCCTATTGTGTGCTTTACAATAAAAATTTGTATTGTCCAGCAAACACACAAGGTGTAGTGGTAGGGTGAAAGGATTAGGATAAATGCAGGGACATGTGAGTGGAGTGGTAGTCCAATAACTGATTGCAGCCATGGTTGCTGCAGCGTATGCGATAAATTATGGTGATCCCTCTCCTTCTGAGGAATATGTAGTTTGTCAGTCCACCAAAAGCTCCAGCACCAGTACTATTAATAAACCATCTAAAAGCACAGAAGACAATGATGAGTCACATTCCAGTGTTGATGGTATAGTGCAAGAAAGTGTAGTGGCTTCACCAACTGCTGCTTCTGATGGTGAGACAAACAAGCACAAAAACACCTGTCTTGAAAGTAGTAATGAATGTGGAAATCACTCAAAGGGCAAAAGTAAAAACAAATTGAGACCTGTAAAAGTTTAAAAGGAATATAAAAGTAGTAGGGAAAAAGCGGCGAGCAATGTTGAGGATGATGTGATGATGGTGATGATTCTGTAGATCTAGAATATATCCCACCAGCATAATCCTCTTCTTCAGATACAGATGAAGTTGAGAGTGAGAAAGATGATGGCATGGCCAGAGAGTTAACTGAAAGCAAAAGTGAAACATTCCTGCCTTTAAACTGTTTGAGAAAACTATTGGAAAGTCTGACCCTGGACAAGCAAAGATTACAAAAAAATACACAGTCATCCTATAAGTCATCATCAGCATCATCACCACTTCCAAGTCCCAGATAGCCACACACACACTAATAGTGTTTAGTAACCTGCAACAACACAGGTTATCAGCATCCACAGACTTAGCTTTGATGAGTGCCTCTGCTGCTCTTGGAAGTATAGCACCTGAGGCACCTAGTAGTACAATTTCACCAACATCTAGCCCCAGTAGCAGAAGCAGCCTCTCAGGAACCCTTCAGTGTATGATGGTCACAGTATGGATTTACTTCACTCAGGATGCAAAAGCTAAGCATGTTGTTACCTGTTGTCTGTATAAGCAGCATGTGAGCACGGGGAAAGCAGGCTCAAACCTAGCCATTTCCTCAATGAGTTCTCACCTGAAGTAAAACCACAGGTCTAACTGGAAGACACTATCATTAGGTCAGAGATGCCACAACAAGCAGCTGCAGAAGTACTCCTAAGTATTTCTGAGGCTCTGGGGTACATAATAGAAGTGCTGTTGAGTTGTGACACATGAACAATACATGTGTGTGACACATGAACAACATATATATTATGTACGCCAGTGCCCCAGGAACATTTAGGAGTACTGCTGCTGTTAGTTGAGCAAAGAGTTTCTGCTCCTGCTGCAGAGGAGTATGACTATGAATTGTTTTTGAAGATGACAAGAATCATAGTGTTGTCTACATATACCACCACCTCATCCACCACCTTCACAAGGGATGGCATTATAGCAATAAAGTTACACAGTTCTTCTACTATGTACTGTCATCCCACACTTCCTTAATTGTTAGAAAAAAGTCAAAACCTGCACAAAAATAATGCATCAGTATGCCTATTGAATAGTAAACTTGCCAAAATATTGGTGCTTGACATGCTGCCCATGTCTTTTGTTGAAATCAGAGGCTTTAAAGAACTGAGGTCATTTTGGTCCACCCTGCTGAAATATTCCAAGCCACAGTTATTTTTCAAATATGGTTGTGTAAATGTTACTTTAGCAGGAAGTTAGTGTTGTGGGCAAAGGACAAAGACACTCGGACTGCTAACAGTTTTTCTAGGCATATGTTGTTGTAGGACTCATAACTTTTACATTCAGCTCTTTATTTCTCCACTTCAGCCGCCAAAAGAAGTAATATTGTGGCAGGAAATCTTAGTCATGGTAAAAAGGAGAAAATGTTATGTACTGTCTATGGGTGGGAATTTTCACAAAAAATGTTGTTTTTTTTGTGTGAAAAGTATTGCTGGAAATTCCTCAGACTTTTTGCTCATCCCTCATCCTGATTGCCCTTTACAACCTGGGCTCTCCAATATCACATATCTGCAATGCAGTAGTACTGTAAATGTTACTATTCCTCCTGAAATGTCATGCTTTTTGTAAATGTTAGCATTAGATCTAACTCTATGAAAATATAATAGGAGACAATGCATTCTAATTTTTTATTTATTTTATTACTGGATGATTTAAGAAGTTTTTTATTGAGACTTAATTTCTTTTTTATATATACACAAGTAGAAGAAAGGAGCCAGCACTTAAAATATTCTCTTTATTGTGTGCTTCGGTACATCAGGTGGGGTAGTGGTGGTCTTACACAGACACTGTGAGCCGACAGCTGTTTTGTGCCATCAAGGCACTTTGTCGAGGCACAGAAAGATTGTACAAACACATTCCCCATAATTTAAAGGCCCTCAGGACACTCCGCCTTGCCTCTTAAGTCAAATTTAAAGGGAAAGAATACTCTTATGAGCAGTTGCTGTGCATATCACTTTAAGTACCTATGGCATTAAATATTTGCCCACCCTGGGCCCTGCATATAGCTCAGGACCAAACAAGCCCCTTTGCCTACTATCTAGGACTCCAAAGTTTGCAATCATCCCTACAAACTTACACAATGTGCAGCAAGTGATCATAATATACATACATAAACACAATTGTAAAAGGAAACAGAATAATAAAATCAAATCCCCAAGTACAGCAAAAAAGGAGACATTTCATTTTCAACATTTTCACAAAAACAGCAGCTCCAATTAATCTTCATAGTATTTGAGCCATAGAGAGTGTTATTTCAATACTGTCAGAGTTGTAGTTCAAGACTAATTGTATGATTAAGTTTCCCCCTCCTGTCCCAGTTGCATGAGAGCATCTGTCACACAAGCCTTTATCCCTAATACCCATCCTATGTATTCTCACTGAGGTTAAGTATACCCTGTGAAGAATTTTCAGTAGGATGAGCTGATTCCAGGCATGCAAAGATGCTACATGTGGACTAGTCTTGGCCATGGACCACTCCCACTCCTCCAGCATCCCCAGATTCCCCTCCCACCTCTGCCTCAAAAGGCGATCCTCCCATGGGTGTGAGCTCCAAGCCATTCACAAATAAAGGACATCACCCTGTCCGGCCATTTAGTCAAAGCAGAACAGGGTAAGCTGAACTACTCAATAACGGGCTCTCATCTCACCCATTGCATCCGAAGTGCATGGAGCAGATGGAGACAGAAATAGAGATGAGGGATACTAAACTCCCTGTGAAGCTGCTCAAACAATTTCAGGCTAACATTGAAATTCTGTATCAGGTGCAGATGAGTCCAAAGTCCAGGCTGTGTAGGTGTTTCAAGGTTGCATTAATCCATGGTGGGATGGAAGGGCCACACACCCCCAAACAAACAGATCCTACACCTCCCCCCTCCAGAATTTATACACTACATCTGGCACAGTCTTAAAAGTGTTGCCCAACGTTGGATCCATAGTCAGCATCTGAGACAAATTACAAGTCTCACAGAGAGCGGATTCCTCCAGCTCGAGGAACTGAAACTGGGTTTCAATCAAATTTAGACCAGGCCAAGGCATATTGGCCCTTCCTGCCAAGTAGTATCTGTAAGAGTCAGGCATTGCAATGCCTTGCTCCAAGTTAGGCCTATACAATGTTGACAACCTGACTCTGGGGTTCCTCCTCCAAAGAAACCATGAATGTATCAAGTCTAATTCCCAAAAAAACACTTTAGGGATGTGAATGGGAAAATTCTAAAAAATGTATATAAATTTGGGTAAAAACAACATAAGATTAGCCTATCCTGTAAAGTTGCCAAGTGTTCATCTTATCTTGAAAGTAATCTATCAGAGAAACAAGATTATCCCTGATGAACATGGAGGGGGAGCCGGAGACCAGAAGACCAAGATATTTGAAGAAGTCTGAGATTAACCTGTTACAGGAGGCCAGATAGTTGACCTCCAGCATTCGATTCAGGAGAAACAGGGAGAATTTTGAACAGGTAATGGAGAGCCATAAGAAAGCCCAAAAGTGTTCACATGCTCCAATAAGCCCACTAATGATGAATGCCTGTAGCCCAAGAAAAGAAACATGTCCTCCACATAGAGAAAGATTCTCAACCATACCTCCCAAGCAAAGGCCAGCAATGTTAGGATCATCCCAAATACTGTCTGTCAGGGGCTCTATCTGCAAAGCAAAAAGCTCTGGTGACAAAGGGCAATCCAGCCTGGTGCCCTTACTCAGGACAAAATCCGGGAAAGAGATGTTTCCTGTATAGACCAAGCTCACTGGCCTTGCATAGAGAGTGCAGATCCATGGAATAACGGTTGTCCCAAAGCCAAAGTTATCAAGTAAGGCCCATAAATATTCCCAAAACATGGAGTCGAAGACTTTGGCTGCATCGAGAGAAGCAATAGCCCTGTGACACCAATAATCATTCTGGAATCTGTAGATTGGTGCACAACCTCCAGAGATTATGAGCTGTCTATTTACCAGGGATGAATCAAGTATGTTCTGGGTGTACAAGCTTGAAAATATTGGCATTCATCTGGGTTGCCAAAATGTACCCAGTATCTTGACATCCGTGGTTAGGAGTGAGATGGAACAAAATGATTCACAGAGTGTGACATCCTTCCCTGGTTTGAGGAGTACAATAATGGAGGCCTTGTTCATCGAGGAAGGGTGCAAGGGTCCAGAGGTGAAAGAAAAGCAATGTGTAGTTGAGGCACAAGGACATCAACATAAGTATTATTCCACTCAATAGGTAAGCCATCAACCCCAGGGACTTGCCACTGGTTATGGCTCTTGTATCCTCAGCTGCCTCTCTCAAGAGGACAGGTATCACTGAGCCCGTGATTCTGCAACATTTTTACATGTTTTCTTCCTGATGTCTTGTTATTGGCTACCCTGTCTAGCTCCTCCCAGTGACAGCCTTTAAATACCTTGGGCTGGCACTTAGGGGTTGCCCTTTCATGGTGTATCTGTTGCCTAGCGCTAGTTCCGATTACTCTTATTGATACCAGTGTATGACCCGGACTGTTTTCACTACTCTGCCTGTTTACCGTTCATGCTCTGTGTACAGACCCGGATTGGCTGACATTCCTGCTTCCTGTATTGACCTGGCCTGGATGACGTTCCTGCTCCATGTACCGACTCGGCTTCTCTGGTGATCCTGCTCCCTGTACCGACCTGGTGTGATTGGCAATCCTGCTCCGCGAACCGAATCTGCTTGGCTGACGTTCCTGCTCCGTGTACCGACCCGGCTGGGTTGAAGTTACTGCTCCAGTTCTGTTCCTGCTTGCTAGCCACTCCACTCTTGCTGTTGCTCATGCTCAGTGGTCTTGCCAGGGCTCCGGTGGTCCGGTTCCGCATTTTAGTCCAGTCCTTGATCCGTTTACACATTGCGCCCTGTGTGACCCTCCTGTAGATTGCGATTTGCACCATGATCGCTTGATCTGTTTCTGCCATTACTGAGGGTGGGTTCAGTTCGGCGCCTCAGGTTACTTCCACTCTGAAGACCGGAGCGTTCCTTAACCCCTTCAGGAGCGGTGCTGGGCATTTGTTTATGAGTCTGAAGTCTCATTTGGGGGCATATTATCCTCCTGCACTAAACACTGACTCAGCATGTTTGTAGTCTCCAGTGGGCATTCACTCTGGCAGCCTTCCTCCTATGTTGCCTTAGCCAGATCTACGCTGGCTTAACTCGTTGCATACTTGTCAGTCGCTGTTGTGACTCTCTGAGTAGAGAGTTACATTGGGCCTTCCAACATTGAGGTCAACTCAGTCATTGGCCTAATTTACTTCTCTTGGCCATAGTTACACTGTATCAACTGTGATTTACCCGACCTGTGTCAGTACTGTATAATTGTTCTACATACTGGACCTGTGTGGGTTAATCATGCAATTGTAACCTGTCCTGTGTCAGTTTACCATATTTCTGTATGCTGGACCCGTGAGGGTTACTGTTATTCATTGTGTGCAAATAAAATTGTGTTTTTACCAAGACCTTCCGTTTCTGAGTGTACTGAACTGTAACAACAGGGTAGTCAAAGAATCATCTGTCCTCATGGGATAGCATCAGCAAGGGGCAGTCTGATAAATTGAGCTGAATATCCACCTTTGAATTGAGTATTGGTATCCCTGTCTGAGGTGAGCAAGTGACCCTTAACACTTTGTACATTTAGGATCTGCAGTATATTGAGATTGTAGCACACCAAGTGCACACCATACTCAAATACTGATCATCCGTGAAACAATCTGCTGTAGTTGAGCTCCGAGAGGTAAAAGATCAGTACAAGCTATGGCAGCCTCCTACACCACATCGCTACTTGACAATCCAGTGTTGATTTCAAAGTACTGAGTAATGTCTCTGAGATGAGGGAAAGAAATAACATCTATAGACAGCCATAAAGGTCACAATGTCCAGGTGCGAACACCAAGGTTACCTCCACAATCCAAGGCAAGCACCAGCATTGAATGGTCATACACCACTCTAGGAAGATAACTTGCATCCCACGAGACCCCGTGGGAAGCCTCAAAAACGCATGGCCAATGTAGGACAGGGTTCGATGTGTGGAGGAGTGGAAGGAGTACCCACACTCCATCGTTGAAGGGTGAGCCAAGCATCAACAAATCCCATGTCTCCCACCCAACCATTGAAAGTCCGTACCACTTGAGAGTGTGTCTTTGTAATACGCCCCAGCCGATCAAGGTTACGGTCCAGAATAGAGTTAAAGTCAGCCATACAGACTACACAAGGTCTAGGTCTGAAGGAAAAGAAATGTAAGGATTCACACAGAACTAGGTCATAAATTGGGGAAGGAATATATGTGTATAAGTATTGAACACCAAAAAGAGGTATCTTCCCTCCCAGTTGGATTTTAGCTCAAGAAATTAAAGTTGTATCGATTTCTTAATGTCACAGTATTTGAAGACTCTCAGACTTAAGGTTTGGTAAAAAACTTAACTTTATTAAAAGTTAAAGCAATCCCATAAGGAAACATATATATATAGCAATACAACAAGTAATGACAATATGAATAGGTTCTACCGGCCTTGCCAATACTACCGGGCAAGGCAACCTAGTGACAGTTGCAGATATAGCAGTAGGCTCTACCTACCTTGCCAATACCGGGTAAGGCAACCGTGAGGTGTAACGTACCGGTTCTGCCGGGCAAGGCAGCCTGAAGGAGTACAGAGAGTAGGCTCTACCGGCCCTGCCTATACCGGGTAAGGCAACCTTAAAGATGTACCGTAAATAGGTTCTACCGGCCTTACCATTACCGGGCAGCCCGAGGGAACACCGACAGTAGGCTCTACCGACCCTGCCTATACCGGATAAGGCAACTTTAGAGATGTAACGTAAGTAGGTTCTACCGGCCTTACCAATACCGGGCAGGGCAGCCCGTAAGAGGAGACCAAGTTGTCAGATGACAATGACAATAGAGTGGAATAGGAATCAATGGTCTTGCTCAAGCAGAAGTCTCCAGACAACTGCAATATTAAGTTGGACAGCAACCGGCCCTCAGTGCCAGAATAGTCAAGGAGCAAACCAGCGTCCATACGCTGGGACTAACTGTAACATAACCCACCAGGTTTAGTGGAGTAACCCAGTGTCCGCATGCTGGGACCAACAGTATATAATGCCACCAGGGTTAAAGAGTAAACCAGCGCCCGCACGCTGGACCAACAGTAATAGAGTCACCAGGTTAAATGGAGTAAACCAGCACCCGCACGCTGGACCAACAGTAATAGAGTCACCAGGTTAAATGGAGTAAACCAGCGCCCGCACGATGGACCAACAGTAATAGAGTCACCAGGTTAAATGGAGTAAACCAGCGTCCGCACGCTGGGACCAACGGTAATAGAGTCACCAGGTTAAATGGAGTAAACCAGCGTCCTCACGCTGGGACCAACAGGAATTGAGCCACCAGGTTAAATGGAGTAAACCAGCGTCCGCACGCTGGACCAACAGTAATTGCGCCACCAGGTTAAATGGAGTAAACCAGGTCCTCACGCTGGACCAACAGTAACTGAGCCACCAGGTTAAATGGAGTAAACCAGTGTCCGCACACTGGACCAACAGTAATTGCACCACCAGGTTAAATGGAGT
Organism: Rhinophrynus dorsalis; assembly: GCA_037306005.1. Lineage (NCBI taxonomy): Eukaryota > Metazoa > Chordata > Amphibia > Anura > Rhinophrynidae > Rhinophrynus > Rhinophrynus dorsalis. The sequence continues at coordinate 125,884,666 of CM074721.1, forward strand.
AAACCAGCGTCTGCACGCTGGACCAACAGTAATACGTCACCAGGTTAAATGGAGTAAACCAGCATCCGCACGCTGGACCAACAGGAATGATATCGCCGGAGCGAACAAGCACAATGTCACCTCGGCGACAGGGGAAGGAGCGAGAGCCCAGAGACCAAGCGGAGGCTAACCGGAATGCGCACAGCTACGCTGACAGATGACTGGAACAGAAGGAGTCACTGGAAGGAACCAGAACCGGCTAGAGAGACAAGCAGGCAGGAGACTCAGGAACTCAGGAGCGAACGAGGCTGGAACACTGGTACCACTGGAACACAGGAACACCGGAACACATGAACACTGGAACACCGGATCGCAGGATCCTCAGGCCCAAGCGCCTGACAAGCAGGTCAGAGCAAGTAATGTCAGAGACACCACGAAAGGGCAACCTGGGACTGCCCAGACTGGGTTTAAAAAGGCTGTGTGAGGTGGGCTAACAGCAGACAGCCAATGAGGAACTTCCAGCAAGTGATAGACACAGGATAGCACGAATCACGGGCACCATGATACTTAACCAGAATAGAAACTGTTCTAGCGTGGGTGGAAAAAGTGGCTTGATAAAGGCAGCTCACCCATGGTTTCTTGAGAGAGATTTTTGGAACCCACTAAATATGTCTCCTGTAAAACAACATTATCAGGGATAATGTGCTATAAAATTAGAGATATTTGATTTTGTCGTTCAGGTACCACACATTCGATGACAGAAGTTTACATGTCTGTTTCCCCATCAGTAGGGATGAACAAAAGTTGTCGTAGTGTTCCCACGAGAAAATCCACTACAAAACTAGCAATTAAAATGTTTGCATTTTTCGCCCATTGGCCAAAATTTTTTGCCATTTTTTTCCAATGGCTAGAAAGTTTCCACCTGTTGATTTCCGTTGTTTTCTAATTTCCACTATAAAAACATGACATATTTGCAGAAGGCAGACACAAAGGAAGCAGCTACAGAGAGAGATAGATGTGCTGTGCTGTTCTGCTGTGATATTTTGGCAAAATTGAGGCAGGAGAGGCTCATAGTGACTGCTATCACTATGAGCAACAAAAGGACAAGCTGGAAGGACCCTTATTATGTGTCCACTGAGTCTGAGGAGGAGGAAGAAGTGACTAGCAGTACTGACCCAATGCTGCCCAGTCCCCCTAAATCACCCCAAGGCATCTTGGGGAATTTAATGGGAAGGGAGAAAAGGGAATGGGAGGGAGAAAATGGTAGTACTAGTGAGAGCAGGACAGGTCAGCTGATACATGTTGCCCCTGCTGCCAGTGCCACCATTGCTGTACCTGCAGCAACCAGTGTTGTGTCTGCTGCCAGACATGCTGTACCTGCAACCACCATTGCTGTACCTGCTCCCAGTGCTGAACCTGCTACCACCAATATTTTGCCTGCTGCTAGTGCTGAACCTGCTGCCATCAATACTTTCTCTGCTGCTATTGTGTCTTGTAGTACTCAGGAGGGGGGAAGGAGAAAATGATGCCCAGTATGACAGCAAGGGACCCCTAAATCACATTTGCCATTCCTAAGCAGTCCTGCCAATGCCCATGGTCCCCGGAGGTAACCGATGTCTGCAATGAGCCAGGGGTTAAGGCATGACCCTCCCCCCCATCCAACTGAGTGGCCCAAAGTATAGACATTGGCACCCAGCCACAGCATGGACACAGGAGAAAGGATAGGAGACACATTAAATATGGGCAATAATTGTTACTGGTGGCAAAGACACAATGCTAAGTAACAGCACAGTGAGAAAGTGCCACCAGGAAAGTAGGAGAGGACCTGGGACAAGCACCAGTATACCCCAGGAGTCTGTCAGAAATTCCGGAATAACTTAAAGCTCCCATCAGGGTGATAAGCACCCCTCAGTATTAAGGGGAGAGACCCCCCATCCACTAAACTAAATGTACCCCAATATTCTCCCAATAGCTAAGCACATCTAAGACCCCCAGCCACTAATTACAGCTCCCCATGGAGTGAAAGGATGGTCAGAAGCACCCAGCTCCAGTCCCGCTCACAGGCATTAAGGAAAGAGACCTAATAGCAATCACATTATTTATCAATAGATCTCAAAGGCTCCACATCAACCCCCTCTGGCAACACCAGTGTCACCTATGATATAAACAACAAAAGTACATGACCGCAATGACATGAGTACAACTCAATTGGAGCACACTTAGATAGAACTGGGTGTGTAGAGACATAGGTGGAGGTTGGGGAAGAAACATCCTATTACATCCTAGACTGGAGCCCAGTGCTACCATTCAAGGATAGGGGAATACGCCCCCCATGCCCTGGCCCAAAGAGTATGTACTGGCACCTAGCCCCGGTCAGGATGCAAGGCACTTGTCAGTAATCACATTAAATATAAAGTACAATACCTCATATGAGGGCACATGCCACCTGCTTCTGGCAACTCCAGAGCAGCACATTCGGTGCAGACACCAGAATAGGTTGCACCAGTAACAACAGCACAGTGCAGGGGCAGCCCAGAGACAGCCAGACATGATACAAAGAACACAGAGACATCTCTTTTGAACCTGTACAGGAGGCATTACATGGTTCAGCTAGCCTCAAGGGTAACATCAGTGGAGTGAGCAAAACATACAGAAGCGAAACATAGAGACAGATGTAAATGCAGCACCCCACACCAGAGCCCAGCACCACCAGCCCACTCTGACTCCAAAGAAAAACACCACAAGGAACAAGTGTTGTGACCTCCAGAGGTGGGAACCCACCACAGTGAGACAAGGGCAGGGGAATACACCCCCTATCCCAGTGCTTGATCAAAAGAGTATGTACTGGCACCCATCCCCTGCCAGGATGCAAGGTGCACAACGGTGATCGTACAAATCAGAAAGTACAGTATTATCACATGAAGGTACAGTCTGCCCACCCCTGGCAACCCAAGAGCAGTGCGCATGGTGCAAATACCATTAAGTAACATCAGCACAGCTAAGGGGCAGTCCATAGACAGCCAAAGATGCACACACACGGCACAGAGGATACTATAGAATATTAACCCTATGAGTGCCAGTGGGGTATGTAACTAATCACACAGCATTGCATACCCCACTGGCACTCACAGGGTTAACCTCCCTAAACATGTCTTCTTTAATTCTCTCTCTTACTTCTTCATTTTTCCATAATCTTCCTTCTTCTTGCTATTCTTTTCTAATTTGTATTTTAAAATTAGAAATAGTTCAATGATTGAGGTTTTGTAAAAAAAAAAAAAAAAAAAACTAAAACAAAACAGATATGCCTGACTTAAACCTTTGAGTTCCCGAGAGGTACCCTCCTGTACTGTAAGGGTTAAGTGCAGTCTGGCATAGCTGTTAAAATAATATGATGCCACTCAAGTTTTGAAATAGTGTAAAAGGCCTTCCAAGGTCTAAACTGGCTCTGCTGCCTCCACTGGCAGTAGCAGAATGCATAATGAAACAACCCCCCCTCCATATCTTTTGGGCCATTGCCCGAGTTGGAATGAGGGAATTTTGAACAGAGATTGGATTTTTATATGGCACGTCTTTGTTGAAAATGGGTGCCCGACCAAAATTGGCTGGGATGTGTGCTTACGTACCTCTCAGTCAATCAGCTTCTAGCAGGTTTTGTCATCCTCCCACTAGAAGCTTATAGGCTAGGAGTTGGTTAAGCACACATCCCAGCCAGTTGTAGGCTGGAATCCATTTTGAACAGAGACTGGCCATATAAAAAGCGTCTGTTCAAAATTCCCAAATTCTGACTTGGGCAATGGCTCAAAAGGTATTGAGTAGGGGATGTTTTGCCTTGGAAGGCCTTTTATTTATTAACAAAAAGAATGTGTCAAGCAATGAGAGTTGGCTATTTTCCTTTGATGTTCCAGCAATTCACGCTATTTAACATGAATTGCTGGAACAAAAATCTGCAACGAGTGTTTGGCCACAGCATGGGTTTTTACCACCAACACTTGTTGCTCCATGTACCGGACCAGCTATAGGATATCTGCGGTACAAAAGTGGGTTTCTCTTTTGGTGCTTTTTCCCCTTACTGACCGGTGGGAAATGTGTTGTGCCCTCAGTGTGTTTCCAGGTTAACCTTTTGAAAACACGCCAGTATATAATTCCCTTATATAGTGGTTGCTTAGACAATAGTGTTCTAGGGACTTAGCAGTTATACAATACCCTTACACTATTTTTTTTTGTGAAAGTATTTTACCAGGAAGATCCATTGAACCACAGGAACTGGGGTGCAGAAAAATGGCAGCAGGTGCTCTGGACTGATGAGTCAAATTTGAAATATTTCGCTGTAGCAGAAGGTAGTTTATTTTCTGAAGGGCTGGAGAGTGGTACAAGAATGAGTGTTTGCAGGCAACAATGAAGTGTGGTGGAGGTTCCTTATAACTCTGGGGCTGCATTTCTACAAATGGAGTTGGGGATTTGGTTAGAATGAATGATATTCTCAAATTCAATGCTGAGAAGTTCAAGCAGATACTTATCCATCATGCAGTACCATCAGGGAGGCATCTGATTTGCCCCAAATGTATTCTGCAGCATGACAAAAACCCCAAACATACAGCCAAAGCCATTAAGAACTATCTTCAGTGTAAAGAAGAACAAGGAGTCCTGGAACTTTTAGTCTGTCTGGTATTACATGAAGAAAGAGAATCAACTAAGGCTGCCTAAATCCACAGAAGAACTGTGGTTAGCTCTTCAAGATGTTTGGAACAACCTACCTGCTGAGTTCATTATAAAACTGTGTGAAGTGTACCTAGAAGAACTGATGCTGTTTAGAAAACAAAGGGTGGTCTCACCAAATATTGATTTCGATTTTTCTTCTGTTCACTCACATACATTTTGGTAAATTATAAAAATTAACTATTAACATGTCTATTTTTGAAAGCATTCTTACTTTCCAACATTTTTTCACACCTGCCTAAAGCTTTTGCACATTATTGTATTTATGAGAGAGATGCACATAACCCACGGTAACTGTAGAGAATGATTCTGTCCCCATTCTATAAGCAGAGTGATGGTGATACCCAGTTGATGGTCTTTTATATTTAAAAAAGTAATTTGAGCCTTTGGGCCACAGTAAATTTAAAGAAATAATATCATGCTTGTTTTCATGTGAAAGTTAATATGAATATAACTGTTTTGTTTTTTAATCTAGTTTCTTTCAGATTGGATTAGTGCATAATATTGCAGCATGCAATATTAACATTTAAAAAAATGTTCAAAGGTTGCAGATTAAAATATTTTCTTTTGACAGGAAGCACACTTTCAAATAAGGTTTTAAATAATCTCTTTAGTGGTAGGGAACCAGTTAAATAGACACAATGTTCTTGACTAGTTGACCAGGAAAACTGACTATATTTGGCTGATCATGAACTTAACTTAGTCTGCATTTTTCAACTTCACTATCTCTATACTATCAATATTTTAGTTAATGGAAATGTATACATTGAGGCTAAGGTGGTGTCTTCAATGTGGTAACCTATATTCAAACATAACATTAAAATGTTTCATATAAATATTTCTAAGACACACCACACAATGGTGGAAAATAGTTTCAAACAATTATAATGAGAATTCTATACACTAATCCCACAGGGCCTTAGACATAATACAACAACTTCTAGATATATAATTTAACACGATTTCCTAAAGAACTAAGAGGCAATTTTAACTAAATGCTCAGAGGGACTCATGGGTCTTTTGATTGCATATGAAAACAAATGGCTAGGAAAGAAAATAAAACACTAAGCTTGAAATGCAGTGAGCATAGATCCAAACCTACAACACACAGCAGTGGTCTGAAGAGCTAGAACTTGAGTTAAAAAATATATGATGATAAAATCAAACAAGAACTTAATGTTTATAAAATAAAAAAAGTTTGTGAATCTTTTTGTCAGGTTTTTCTATTCTACGAAATGTAAGTTCTATTCTCTCTCTCTCTCTCTCTCTCTCTATATATATATATATATATATATACATACACACACACTTGGAATGGTACAATGTCTAGAGGCTATTCGCTGTATCTTCTTAAGTGTGAAGGGAAGTGCACATGTGCCCTTTTCATTCTTACATACCAGAGGTCTGATATTCACATGGCAAGCTATCATGTTCATCAGGGTTATTTTTTAAACTTTTAATGTGAGGACATTGTGCCATTCCAAGTATAATCATCAAGATGGAATTACTTATTGTTAACCCCCTTGAGGACCAGATAGATGTGCAATGCATTGGTTCTCCCTTTTGCCCTAATGTTCTAGCTTGTTCTTTGTTCCACTAAGGAGTATTTCAGGCATGTTTTGCCATTTGATATATTACACTCCCTGGGGTCAGTTGGAGGTATTATGGCCACTGGACAGTTTAGTTATCAGTGTATGTATTGTTATTATTACCAGTTTATTTATTAATTTGAATTTGCTGAATCAGTATTTGCCAGTATACATAGCCTTTTACTGGAAAATGTATTTTAAGGAAAAAATCCAGAAAATCCTACTAGCTTAGGAAAATGTCACCATTATGTCTTTGTTTAATAGATTTACCTTTCAATCAGTCCTGCATGCCATGTACATTGAGTTAGGGCATTACAGTTGCTAGTGGGACCAAAGGATACATACTCATCTCAATGAGTTGTGCACCTCTCTGGTCCTTAAATATTTAAGTAGGCTAATGCAATCTACCTGCTTAATTAAAAAGTAAATGATAGCAGCTGTCACGTATGCCTCCCTGGATTTGACATCCAGGACTGGTTGAACGCGGCATTTTCTTTTAATAGTTTTTATTTTTTTAATGTTTTTAAAATATAGACTAAGTCAGTTAGCTGTGCCTTGATTGTGGCTAAGGTTGCCTAATATGTCTTGTATATCAGCTCTGTTTGTGCTACTTGTGCATCTTCCCTTCCAAGGCTAATCTCCAACACTACTCAAGGATAATGTACTCTAGTGCATTTTTGCACAATTAAGAAATTCCTAAAAAGCATTGCAACATACTGATAAATTATCTGGATCTATGAAAAATTAATTAGCATGTTACCAGTCGTTCATTGAATATTAGGGATCATCCAGTATATAGTTACAGTACACACAGGAAAAAAAAAACAGATGTGATGGATGAAAGGCCTCACAGGAATGCATGCATGAAACTCTACAATATGCCAGTGTGTTAAACTGTCAATAATTTCCAGAAATCACGCAGCTGCTATACTTAAATTAGACAGTTGTTCATGTGCTGTACTAGATGTATAGTATATCATCCAATGCAGATGTGGATTCCAATAAGCATGTCTATTGAATAAATAATGTACTTAATAATTAAACCAATGGCTATACATAACAAGCAGGTCATAATTTAAAGTTACAAGCACTTATAATAAGCATTTATTGTACTGCAAATGTTTTACTCATTTAGTGCCTTTCTCTGTTTGAAAATGAAAGAACCCCCCCCCCCAGGTCTGTGCCACTTCACAGTGATTGCATACAGTTACCAGAAAAAAAGAAAAACCAGTAGATATATTTAAGAACCTCAAACAGCTCCAAAATATAACTTGATAAATAGAAAAAAGTGAGTCTGCCAACTGTTGATCTGATGGCTTAACCCTTCACAACCCAGGGCATAATCAAGTTAAATTGCCAAAACATTTTTAAATCCACAATCATGTTATTTCCAACATAAATTGCTGACAGGATCATAATGCAGTTAAACGTATATCTCATATTAACCCCCCAGGTCAAATTTGATAAACTTAAAGTGATAGTAATACTTCGTTTTAACTTTATTTTATTTTGTAGGCATTAAAAAAACATGAAGAATGATATAAGTCTTATCCCTCAAACCTTTATGGTTTAAGAGATATTCACAAACAAAATATCTCCCCCCTGTTCAACCAGGTCAGAAGGGAGGTGCCCAGGTAGACTGCAGAGAGGGACAGTCTTCAGTTAAGATAAGGGAAAAAGCTGGAAAACTTGTCAAGGGGGGAAGGGCTTTCATTGTTTTCATTCAAATAAAATTGTCCCCTTCTGTTATCTGTACTGTCATACAACCTGATCCGCATCTGAGCAGAGATGGCTTACACTAGGTAAAAGGGGCGGGAGGGGAAACTTTGCTTGTGAATATCTCATAAACCATAAAGGTTTGAGAGATAAGACGTATATCATTCTTCATGTTTTTTTAAGGCCTACAAAATAAAATAAAGTTAAAACGAAGTATTACTATCCCTTTAAGGCATGTATAGACTGGATGGCAAAATAGATCCTCATGTAAATATGAACCACTTTATAACTCCTTTTTAATGAAAGCACAGAAACCATACACACATACTGCAAAGTTAAATTGACATCCAGTTTAAACACCCAAAAAACAGTGGGAAATGTTCTTCCATTAATTCTGCAATAAACATGGATTTGCAGGAATACACAATCTCAATTCATCATTTAACCCTTTTGGGTGCAACACTTCTAAATCATAAATCCATCTAGATTCTAATTGCATTCGTACCCTGTCTCTATCACCTCTTCTCATATCTTTTTTTCAGTTGTGATATACACATTGCCAACATACCCAAAGGAGATCCTCTATATTTTTCCCAAAAGTGTCTAGCCACTGGGCTCTCAACTCTTTTATGTAGTATGTCGCCAATGTGCTCAAGAATTCTAATTTTAGATTGTCTTTTTGTTCACATGGGCATGTTAGTTCGTATTCTACTCCTGATTTACAATGAAAAAATTGTTTTACAGCATAATGCTTACTTTCATCAAGATTAAAAAAATATTTTCCTCTTTTGATATATCTGCAAGATTTACATAAACCCATTTAAACATACCCCTTGGTATTTTTCATCCTTGACAATTCAGATTTGACCAATTGATCCCTAAGACATACTGATAGTCTTGCTACTACTGAGGGACTCTCCCCCACTATTTCCCTCAATATGGGTTTGTTTGTTAAAATATGCCAATGCTTGGTTAAAACTTGTCTCAATAGTTGTCATTGGCTCCCAAATGTGGCTATGAATCGGACATAATCACCTCTCTTCTTGGATTTTTTTTTTACTTCTTGTATCCTGGAAAATTAGAGCTTCCCTGTCACATTTCAAAGCCCTTTTGTAGCATCTTATTAGTTGTTTTCTACGGTAATCCCTCTCATTAAAACACTGAATCAGATCACCAGCCTGTATTTTAAAGTCATCAACATTTGTGCAATTTATTCTGAGGCGCAAGAATTGCCCCAAGGAATACCCTCCTTTTGAGATGGCAGGTGATGACTTTGATAGTGTAATAGTATATTACAAGCTGTTTCCTTCCTGAACATCTTGGTTTAGATTATATCTTGATCTTTAAACACATGAACACTGAGAAATTACAGCTCAGTCATAGTACTATGTTGTGTCAAATTCATATTACAATTGAGCCTGTCCACAAATCCAGCAAGTTGGTCTGTGGTCCCTGTTCAAATGAGGAAAATTTAATTGATGTAGCAAATCCAGAAAACCCATGTGTGCCTCGAACCCATGGTCACACAACACCTCATGTTGCTCCCACCAACCTAGTACACCTAAGCAAGCATAGGTCAGGGCACACGTGGATCCCATGGCAACTCCCCTACATTGCTGATAACCTTCCATCAAAACTAAAATAGTTATTAGATAATACAAATTCTAACAGATCCAAAATAAACTCATTTTGGCCAGCAAACTCAATACCCCTTATGTCAAGATAACTTTTACATGCCTGCAAACCACACTCCTTTGGGATTGAGGTGTACAATGACTCAACATCCAGTATAACTAGAATAGGGTCACTGCACACCTCCAAATCTGTGAGCCGGTGCAAAACATCTCTAGTATTCTGCATATATGATGGTAAAGACATCACAAAGGACTTGAGTCTATGATCAATGTATGTGCTGACATGCTCAGTAACTCTCCCAATACCAGACACCACTGGTCTCCCTGGTGGTGATCTCAGTAAGTTGTGAATTAACAGTAGAATATATTTTGTGGGTACCCTGGGATGGTTTATTTATGAAGATATCCTCCAATGCATACTGTAACTTTACAATCAATCTGTGCTGAATCATCCGATCTTTATCAAGACACTTATATCACATTTTATCATGAAGTTGCCTATTAATTTCCCTTTAATAGAATTCTTCCAACCTCAGAACCACATTTCAACTCTTGTCTGAGGGTTTTATTATTATGATTATTATTATTTCTTTATGACTACATAGTTCTTTTAAGGCCAATTGTTCATTCTTTGACAGATGATGGTGAGGACCTTACAAACATGACATATTAGCAATTTCTCTTTCAAAAATTCCATAAAACCTTAACATGCAGAAGGATTTGGTTTTAAGGGTAGTATACATCATATTAGTCATTGATCACTCATCTTGTATTCCATTCTCATATAAATATCTTTCTTTTAATAGTTCCTCTAATTCGCATATAGTTTGAACATCAATACTCTGAATATTTTGAGCTTTATGATATAAATACTTCAATAAGATCTTCATAGAGAAAAGGTGTAAATCTTTAACCAAGTCAAATATATTATTATTCAAAGTGAGGGAGAGCGATGAGCCCTTCCCTAATACAGAGCGATGAGCCTCACTCAATACAAAATCTGTTACATTTACAATAGTTTTATCTGTTGCTACCTCAACTTCTTGTGCCTCATCATGACCATTATCAGTTAAGTTTGATTTTTCAATTTGGAATTTTTCTTGTCTTTCCCTTTTCCTCTTCCCCTTCTGCCTCCTCCTCCTTGTCCCTTTTCCACATCCAGTGTCCCATCTAAAAAAATAGATGTACTAGTCTCTAAATTCTGTTGTGCCATCCTTCATGCAACTCTCTGTTTGCATTCACCAACTGAGCCTGAGTCAGATGTACTTAACTCAGATTCAGACTTGAACCCATATGGCTTCCTTCTATAGTTACAAAATATTGTGTAGACCTTATTACTGGCAAAATTCTGTGTATTCCTAAAAACTTTTTCTTTCTTAACAAGATTTCTGTCTGAAGTTTTTCAACCTCATCTTTGAGTCTATCATTGACACTGATAATGTCTGATCTTTATATATTTTCAGATCAGTCAGACTTTTCTCAATTTCTCTTTTCATCTTATCTCATTTTCTTTTATTCTCCTCCACTATCAGGTTTATCAACTCCAGAGAAAAGTCTGTTAATATTTTCTGCCATTTTGTCATGAATTCATCTGTTTGCAAATTTCTACTTGGTAATATTCTAATTCTTAATCCTCTAGGGACAATCGTAGCCTTGATGTAAGCTTCCAGGCAAGCGATGTCTCATTTCAGCCTGAATTGTTTCATCATTTTTTTCTTTTGGTCATTAAACTTTGTATACAGGTCTTTTTTAGAGACAGAACTCTCAATACCCCCCTCTGTATCAAAGGCTGATGATATATCTGTATCCCACTTTTCATCTATACAGTACAGCATCTTGGATCATTTCAGTTTGGATATGGTATTGCTGAACTGCCAGGACACCACTATAAAGTTATGACTCCTTCATCCATATAATTACTTTCCAAACATGATATTATTAGTTTGGAATAGGTATACTTAGTTTTTATATATATGGATGCCAGCATATAGCTACAGGGGTGGTTTTTAATGTCACATGTTTTTGTTCTCAGTTGTTCTGGGGGAAAGGGTGGGGGGTTGAGGAGCTCTATGCTATGTGGTCTATTTTACCCCCCCTGCATGATTATTATTTTTTATATTTCAATAAATTATTATGTTGTTTTTCTATATAGCAAGTGATATTTGGAAGAGTTTGAGTGCCTTGAATATATCTACTGTTTTTTCTTTTTTCTGGTGATATATATTTAAAATAGTTGAAGAGCCCGTGTACACGGGCCACAGTGCCACTCAGAAATGGCTGCAGTACAGACAGTTAACCTGCGAATAACATATATGACTGCTTAGAACAATCATGCTAGCTCACTTTTTTTCAATCACTGATTTCTGAGGGACCCTGCTGGGGAGAACTATACAGGATATAGTGCATAAAAAACACTCGTATATAATGATCTCATGAGCAGAGTGCTCTGATTAATTTGTATTCTATGTTACACATGTACTATTTAATGCCTCTTATCTATTCCCTATTTTACAGTGCTTCAGAATAAGCTGACTTTATATAATAAAATATAATAAAAAAGAATATGCTAAACTGTTTAGCCTTTTCATTTCCAGAGGTTTTCATTGGACAACCGCCTTGAACTCAAAGGATTAAAGGGATAGTAATACTTTGTTTTAACTTTATTTTATTTTGTAGGCATTAAAAAACATGAAAAATTATATAAGTCTTATCTCTCAAACCTTTATGGTTTATGAGATATTCACAAGCAAAGTTTCCCCCTCCCGCCCCTTTTACCTACTGTAAACAATCTCTTCTCAGATGTGGAATGCAGTCCATAGACTGGACAGATAACAGAAGGGGACACTCTTATTCCTATGAAAACAATGAAATCCCTGCCCCCCCTTGACAAGCTTTTCAGGTTTTTCCCTTATCTTAATTGAAGATTGTCCCTATCTGCAGTCTACCTGGGCACCTCCCTTCTGCTCAGGCTGAACAGTGTGACATCAGTAAAAGGGGAGGGAGGGGGACAATTTGTCATTGAATTACTCTGGAACTACAACTCTGACAGAATTGAAATAACACTATCCAAAGTCCAAATACTATGATGGTTAATTAGAGCTGTTTTTATTATGAAACATTACTATCCCTTTAAGGCTCACTAAGATCCCTCTTTCAAGTCCCTATTGGTTCAAGGATAGTGGTACATTGTACTACAACTCCTGCTTTTTCTCTCCCTTACATTGAGTTCTCCATGAACAAAGATTCACTGATGTCACTGATGGGGTTTGTGAAAGGAATGAAGACTGTTAAAAAAAGTGAAGCAGTTAAACAAAAATGTATTGCCTGTGTACTTACAAAATATGTAAAGTCAAAAAGCACTTTAACCATCAGTTTAAATATCTGTATTTATTTGTTTCATAGGAAACTCAATTTTCAGTGATGATTATCAACCAAATAAATGATTCTCTCTCAAACATTGATATATAATATAACTGACATATTGGAATAGGACACCCATAAAAATGTAATACACATAAGCCTATAGTTTATTATATGTCAACTGATATAAATTATAAAAATACAAGTTTTAAATATTCTACAAAACTTTAATAAAAATCAGGAGTCACTTCACACTTTAAATGTTACCGATTGAACTGTCCATATTGATCTTGTGATCAACATTACTCACTGATAAATGCTATAAGTAGCTTTTAACACAGTGGATACTAGAAACCTCTCCAAAGCACTGGTTATGTTTCTTAAAGCCAATGAGTTTAATTCACTTAATTAAATCCATCTGAATTTAAATACTGAGAGGCAGAAAAAGGTCTAGGGTTATCCAGCAGATAATATGCATTGGGCAAGAATGGGAACTGACACTATTACTATGCCATTAACCACTGAATGCTAGATGTTGATTCACCTTACAGTGGCACCGACATAGCGATACCTAAAAATAAATACTTTACGGGAATGGTCTGCAACGTATGCTTGAAAACCAGGCACAAGTGTAAAACGTTCCGATTAAGTATTTATTTTTAGGTATTGCTTCTCAACCAGAAAGGGGAGGGAGTGGAGAGCTTTATTTTCCTATATCTCTCAAACCATAACGGTTTGAGAGATACAAATAAGTGCAAGTACTTTCTTTTAATTGTATCTACCATATAGTTAATACTTTTTTCTGACATTACTATCCCTATAAGCTAATGAATAGGTCAGTCATCCACCCAAAAATTATATGACATACCTTGAAGTGGAAATTCATCAACCTCTCTGTGAACTAGGTCAGAAACACGATTCCCATAATGCTTTCTGGTTTCATGATCAAAAGCCTTTAATGTTTCACTGGAGCTGTAAGACTTTTGAGTCGGTACTCTGCACTCTTCGCTATCCAATGAAGAGCTGGTAAATCGACATTCCTTTCCACACCGTCCTCTAGTCAAAGATCTGTGTCTTTGATCTTTTATATCCATTTTGTCCTTAGTAGCTGTATTAGTTCAATAGATTCAGAAATAATTTCTTGAAATCACTGTTCACCTAAAAGAATAAAATGAAAAGTTCATTGAAAAATTGTTATATTTTGAGCTTGACTTCGATTTAAGAATGTTTAGCTTAGTTTTAGATTACAGTTTAACAAAAACTGCTATATTCAAACCTGCAGAAATGTTAAAAATCAAAATGCAATACAAATGTAATTATGAGAATGCTTTTCTTGAAATTAGCTTATCTCCTAAAATCAACTTTGGTGATTTTGAAAGAGCTGTCAAAATCACCTGTAAGTTATATTTGCCTTTTTTTACTTACAAAAATAGTTTTTTGAGATCTTTAAATGGATCAATTATGCCAATTAAGGCATGCCATGTGGACACCTGCTATCTTAGCCCTACATTACCACCCCCATTCATCGACTTAGACATTTTAGTACTAGATGAGAAAGGAAATCCTTGCTAAGCAATGTCTGCAAGTTGTATTTCTTAATTGGCCTAATCTACAAAATCTAGGTTTTTCTAACTAAAAATGGCTAATACAACCTACACTGTTGGTGATGGGGTCTGTAAAGTTTCTAACCATATTAGACCCCTAAAATATACATTTCTAAATGTACGAAAGGGGCATGCATTCCTTAGTGAAAACTAGTGAAGAGGGGAAAGAGGCAATTTTTCTCACTGCTTGCTCACATACAGCTAAGTCACAAAATGCATCTTTCTTGTAAATATATATAGGACCAGATATATGTAGTTAGGAAAGAAAACTTGAGTGGCACTTAATAAATACAGAGCTTGTGTAACAGGAGTCGGTGTACTCTTAGGTGCTTGACGATTTTGTGGTATCTAAGGGGTTATTTGCAATTATATTTGCATGTTTATAAGAGCCCTATGTTCAAAGAAAAACTACAGTAATTATTATCCAAACCAATGACTGGGATTTTTTACAGTAAGGGCAGTAAAGTAATGGAATTATTTGCCTTTGAATGCTGTGCCTGCAGATACTGTAACTGTTTTCAAAAAGGAATGGATACTTATCTGGCACAGAACAATATTAAGAATCATGACAGTTTGCTTCAAAGCAGATAGTATATCGATCCAGGGAAATTTCTGACTGACATTTGGAGTCAAGAAGGGATTGTTTCAAATCTCTTGGGGCTTAATTTGAAATGGCTTTGATTGTTGTTTTGTTTTTGAACCTTCCTCTAGATCAACAGGGTTGATTTGGCATGGACTGGACTTGATGGACGCATGTCTTTTTTCAGCCTCATCAACTATGTTACTATGTTAATTGACACCAGAAAACTGCCTCACAAACTCAGTGTTATGATTTCAGGGTGCTCCATGACCAACATTCTATATTACCAAGTCCATAACAGAAAGCCAAAGAATTTTTGGGCTCAGAAACTATAGGTTTAATTCTCATGAGCTGGGACATAGATAATCACTTTTTGAGGGGTGTAGGATGTTGGCTCCATGCATACAGAAGTGTATTCCGATCCCTTGTATTAACAAATAATGTTGTTTGTATAACTGTCCCCTCCTTTCCTATCAGGATATCAAGGTAATTAATCTTTTTATTGAATCTTTTATTAAATTACATGAGATGGGAAGAAAATTTATAGAGAGAGGATACAATGAGATGGACATTCACAACAGTATACAGATGGCGGCAGGAATGAAGAGACACTCATTGTTATCACACTCACCCCAATTGGATACTACTGCTAAAGACTGTATGATAATTGTTACCACATACACAGATCTCACCCAGAGGTTTAAGGACACAATGTCAAAACATTTGGATCTCCTGTCAGGTGATCCAGAGATCAGACATATGTTTAGACAGCCCCCTATGTTTGGATATAAAAGGGGTAGGAGACTAAGTGAGAAATTTGTTATCTCCGATCCACTTGACAAATATATAAGGTTGAAACAACTTTTAAAAAAAGGGTTTTACAAATGTAAAGGTTGTGTGACATGTTTACACATGGAGACTGGGCTAACATTTGTAGTGCCCAACATTGATTACAACATTTTTGTGAGAAATGAGATTACCTGCACCACATCAGTTGGGGTTTACCTACTCTTACAGTATGTACCTGTAATATGTGTTGTGTATGTAAAACTAGACGACAGTTTAAAGAACGGATGCATGAACACAGATCTGTGATTATGCAAAGACTGAATCGTACAATTAATGATCAACAGTTAGAGGTCGCCAGTAGGTAGGCACTTCATGGAACAGAAACGTAATGTCAAAGAGCTAAAATGTTTTCCTTTTGAAGTGGTAAAGCAAGCTCCACGGGAGGGGCGATAATGAGTCCCGATTAGCAAAGAGAGAGATGTTTTGGATTTACACTCTACATACTCTATAGCTACATGGGCTGAATGAACAGTTCAGCCTGACAAATTATATTTGATTGTGTTGTTTATTTTATCATATATGTGTATGTATTATTCATGTGCTATATGATATTAATGTATATGGAAGTCTAGGTGTCTTTTTTTAAGTTATTTATGTGAATTGAATAAATGCTGGGTTCGAGTCTAGGGTTGTTATGGCAACCAGCACACGCAGAACTGGTGCCAAACTCATCAAAGGATTATTTAAGTAATGACCACGCTGGTAGTCTGTAATGTATGTCCCAGATGAAAGTCCCAGAGAGGACTGAAACACTGGACGAAAGATGCAAAGATGAAAATCAACACACTTATGAGAGAAACATTTATATGAATGTTTTAATAAAAGTGAAGTTTTAATAGGAGAAACAATGCTCGGCTTTCTGTTGTGAACTTGGTACTATGTTAATTACTCAATTGGGGGCAAGTACAAATTCCCATTGAGCTAAACAGGACTATTAACACCCTATTACATTTATAAACTGCACTAATGGCTGGGGTTTATGCCATAGTGTCATTGATAAATGACACTAGCTTTCTGACCCCCCAGTATTTATGCAGAAACCAAAGCGAGCTAATAGCCCAGGTATCCTGCAAGTGTAGCAATTGTTGATCAGCTCTCTATTGTTTAAAATGTAATCCATTAAAAACTGAAGTATCTCATGGGAAACTGCACAGATGCACTACCAGTTGTGAATGTTCCTGTACATGTAACCTGGAATGGGGCCATGTGGTAAGTGAAAGCGTGGCCCCTTCTATCTAATTGGAACTGATTATTTCAGATCTCAGTAGAAATCTTACAATGTGAGATGTCTATGTGCACTTTGTGAAATGAGAATAACATTCAGTAAAGTTTGATGAATGGGGAATTGAGTCTGGGGTCTGCTTCTCCATTGAAAAATATGACATACCACCATATGCACTAAGAATTAGGTATGCGAGCAGGGGAATAGAGACTTTGAGCATTGGCATAAAGCTGGGAATGTGTTGAAGAGGGCAAATAGAGAGGAAAAATAGAAAAAACATTCTATATATATTATATTTTGATACTTTACCAAATACATTTTAAAGGGGAACATTCACATAAAAAAAAAATTTGACCGTGGAAATTTGCTGTAACATTAGCCCACAGAAATACAGCTAGGAAGGGACGCGTGAACACGCTCCCTGGGGCAGCTGGGAAGTCCTGCTGCATCTGAGGCACATACAAAAAGTGCCCAATTTGAAGGCTTCCTATCTCCACTCGTAGGTAAGTTTAAAATAAATAAATAAATAAAATAAAAAAACAGAGCTAATCTTGTTTTGTTGATTAAAATCTATGGTCAAATTTTTTATGTGAAAGGCATAGTAATCTCATACAGGTATCTAGTGCATTTCAGCGCAATGCATTACATGCCTTTCGAGCACTCAAATTGGGTTAACAATAAAAGCAGCTCCAATTAATCTTCATAGCATTTGGATCATAGAGAGTGTTTTTTCAATGCTGTCAGATTTGCAGTTCAAGAGTAATTGAATGATAAAGTATCCCCCTCCTGCCCATTCTACTTTTTACTGTGCTCACCTCAGAGCAGCAACACTGTTTGGATGGATTGCAGCAGAGACAGTCTTCAGTGAGCAGAAGGAAAAACCTGTCAAGAGGGCAAGGTTTCCCTTATGCTCACAGTAAGAAGATTGTCCCTTGCTGTGAGCTGTCCAGTGAAGAGACCAGATTCCAAATCAGAGGGGAGGCGGATTACACTAGGTAAAAAGGGCCGGAGGGGGATAGTTTAACACTCAATTACTCTTGAACTACAACTCTGACAGCATTGAACTAACACTCTCCGTGGCCCAAATACTATAAAGATTAATCTGAGCTGCTTTTTTGTGAAACATTACTATCCCTTTAATGTTTACTTGCTGGTGACTGAGTGATTAACTTTGTAAATTATTTAGCAATAAGATTTAACCCTTTGAATGCCAGAGGGAGTACACGACATATTTCAAAGCAATGTGTTGATTATCCCATTGACACACAACACTGTATTTTGTATTTATCTCACCTTCTAGTGCAAAAACAACAAGTTAGAGTGACAAATGAGCCAAAGACTGACTCATGGATGAGCTGTTAATTTGCACTATTAGCAGGTTACAACTGCTGAAGTCATATTTGATGATCAGAGAAGTGCCCAGCAAGGTCTACTGATGTATATTGAAAGGCTCCCAAAGCATTTATCTCTTTTTAATGAGTACTTGAGAAGTTCTCAATCTTTTTTTTTTTTTGCTGCTGTGCACATTGTATCTGTTCTATAACTGGATCTTTTTGAGTGAATGATACAGTACAATGCTGTTTTGTGGTAGATAAAAAAATTCTCCTGAGATTAGCATGAATAGCTACAAATCGTAATATTCTTTCTTGACATTGTTTTCATGAAGATTCACCACGCTTGATATGCATAGTAAAATAAAATTATCAAACAGTCTTTTGTTCAGCTCCCTTAACAGTAATTTATTTTGCTACAATGCATTGCACCTTGTCTAGTTTTATGTGAGTTCCATCTATGTTTTTAGCATTTCATCATTTCAAGTACAGTAGTTTTCATATATAACATTTATGCATTAGGCTATAGTTTCTACTAATATTTAAAACACAGATGCCATGAAATTTAAAGAAGTAACCTCTTAATAATAATAATCACCCTCCAACCTTTTTATGGCCAGAGAAACCTAATGACCCCTATTTATTTTTTCTCTTGTTGTTTTGTTTAGTCAACATCATGATGCTAGCAGGAACACAGAACTACAACCTTTTAGCCCTGTATGGACCACCGAGGTGTGTAAAGTAATTCATAGTGTCATTAGGATTTTCTGAAGATAGCTAGGACGGTCAGAGTTTATTATTGGGAGGTATTAGTTAAGGATAATCAAACCGATTTTTCAGAATGATAATGTAAATAATACAAACATTATATAAAACTATTGGACTCAAAAGTGTGTCCTTATAAGCTCTGTTTTAGACTGTGACATTGTGACCAACATTTGATTGTAAGTTCTTCAAGCAAGAATTAATAGTGCATGTAAATGAGACCACTTACAGCTCCATAGCACTAATGAGAAGCTTTATCTGGAGCTTTGTCATCTATGTGTAAGGAAAACACAGTAAAGCTGATGTAGTACTACAACTGGAGCAATTCTAGAGCAAACCAGCTGCACTATAGGGGACAAATAATTATTACCAAAATTCACTTTGATTTCAATAGGATGTTTAATTTGCTGGATGCTGGAGAGGTCTCCATTCTATTGTAAAGCAATGCACTGGGGACATCTCTAGCATTCAAGGGATTAAAGACCCCATTTAAAACAATATGAATGTTTTTTTTAAGGGGCAGTGGATGTGCACCAGAATTGCTCCAGTTTTCTTACTACATCAGTCTCAGTATCTTCAATATCAAAAATAATACTTTAATTCATATGGCAAAAAACAGAGAAAACACTGAAACCCAAACGATCAGTGATGCTTGATGCTGTCTAATAGCAATAACCCCTTATTAGCTTAATATGGCCAGCAAATCTTATTGACCTTTATGAATTCTGTCCTCATGCCTTTGTTCAATAGATAACATTTTCAATGAGTCCTGGATGTCATGTCCAAGGTAGACTTGACAGTGACTGGTAGTTAGCTTTGAAGTAGGCAGAGATCATGAGCCAGCTTAACTCCTCAGGAGCCAGAACCAGAAGAGTGTACAATGAGTTCCTTCTAAAGGAGTTAAAATTACCATATGCAGAGTTTGAGGTCCTGTAGCCTTGTTAGCAACAATCAGGTCTACCTCCATAGATATGACATATGGCACTAATTGAAAATGTTCTCTTGAACCAAGGCACAACCATTCAAATGCCCACTGCACAAATGTTGATTCAATCCGTATATAAAAAAATTGAAAAATGTTTATTAAACAATAATAAAACCAGACAGTACTTTACAAAGTCAAAGGCTCACATACAAATCACCTCTGGAGGCCCATGGTGACATCAACGCGTTTCGCGTATACGTTGCTTAATCATGATGGCGAGATCTGAAAGTTTAGCATACATTTTTAAAATCACGCTGTCCAATCAGCTCGAGGTCTCCATCAATCTATGTAGTACGGACGCTGATAGATACACACCTGTCCAATCTGACACCAATCTATACGCACAATTAACCCTATCAGTGCAATCACCAGGGTGGGATGACAGCTTCCATTCTACCCCAGTGATAAGATAATCTTACAGTGTCACAATGGAAAAGCAACCAATATATATTCAAAATTCAGCATCCTACACTGGATCAATACTGACCTCAGACTGACCAGACGACTAACCACACCAAGTAACAAACGCCACAATAACGTTATAAATAACCTCTATCAGATCTCTCAACCATGTTGAATTCCTATGAGGACAGAATCTGTATCTCATAAAAAAGTTACATACAAATATACATGAATCCAGACAACAATAAACAAATGAAAAATATAACCATATTAATCATTATGAATCAAGTTTAGCGATTGACGATATCCATATATATATTTATATATATATATATATATATATATATATATATATATATATATATGTATTAATATCTGTCAGTCACTACATTTGATTCATGATGTCTGTGTAACTATCAGCGTCCGTACTATGTAGATTGATGGAGACCTCGAGCTGATTGGATGAGTGATTTTAAAAATGTATGCTAAACTTTCAGATCTTTCCATCGTGATTAAGCGAAGTATACGTGAAACACATTAATGTCACCATGAACCTCCAGATCTTTGAGGTGAATCTTATGTGAGCCTTTGACTTTGTGAAGTACTGTCTGATTTAATTATTGTTTAATAAACGTTTTCAGTTTTTTTATATATACGGATTGAATTGACATTTGTGCAGTGGGCATTGGAGTGGTTGTGAAGCAGTTAATGGACTTGGGACAGTCTGTAGTCCATCTAGCACATGCCAAGATATATCCATTCATAATGGCAGAGTAAGGATAATACATGTGTGCTTGTTTTGTCCTGAAATCGATTAAACTATACAAACTGAACTGTATCCTCTTGAACCAAGGCACAAGGGTAAAATTCATTTGGGCCATTTGCATTTTATTGCTATAGTAAGATAAGCAGGGGGTATTATTACTGGTGTTTGTTTTCCTTTAAATGATTGTATTCAGCAAGTTTCACTACTTTCTAAACTGAGTTAGTTTTATACTTCGTGAGATGCTAGGAAAGTGTTTTTTAGGAACATTTCTACAATCATAGAACAGAATAATCTCTCATTTATTTACAGTTTGTGGTCATTGATCATGTCTCTTGTTTTTTGGATGTTACTAAAACTCATGATTCTGATAATTATTTATTAAATAATGCTTTGCTTGCCACTGGCTCATTGCACACTATCAGCAGTATATTAGAAATGTTGATTAACAAACTGATTGAAAGCAAGGATATGACCAATCAAGATTGTGTCTCATCTGTAGCGATCACTCCATATCAACACTCCACCTATTACTCTTCATTATAGAATGACAGACTGTCATTGTAATGGAATCAAAGAGAAATGGATTGAACCATGATAGACTATCACACAGATGCTGGAGTCATTTAAGAATTAAGTTCCTTTGCAACTTGACACACATCAAGCGAACACTGCAATCAGTTGCAGTCATGTGGCTTGGCAAAACTGCACACTCTCTGGTCCTCAAAGGGTTAATATGACCAGCAGCCATTTTAATGTGGAACACATTGCAAAATAGCATTGGTTACTGGGGCAAACTGGTCATTTTATTATTTATACTGCCCATATATTTAGCAATGCAATGAAATTCTATTTAAAATAATAAATGATGTATGTAAAAATATACTGATGCAAACTACTGTAGGTGTTTAGGGCCTTGCATTTGAGAGGTTATAATCAATTTTATATGCCACTAAAAATACAGTTTAGCACTGAATTCTCTGACTATTAAATTCTAAGTGTGGTGCTACTTGACTGCAAAGAAAATCAACAACTCTGTCCAAGGGCAAGTTAATAGTTGGCACAGAAGAGAAAGATTAAATTAAATTCAATTGATTTACTGCACTCTAAGCCCCAAATCTCAGAAAATTTAAGAGTAATGAAGTCACATCAATTTCAAAATTATGTACTTGTTTTCTGGCATTTTATAATGGCCCCTTATGATATGTCTTATATTTTTATTGTTAGTTGCACAGCCAGTCCTGCAAAACATTACTGTGTAATCATTATAAGGCCAAGCAAAACCAAACTGCTTCATACTTTCATTCACACTCCACACACCTTTCTATCACTTAATACAAAATAAAATGGTGACTGTTTATCTGCAACCTGCTTCCTAGCAAGAAAATTAAATTCTTTAATGAATTTATATACTTCATTTAGCTAATTTGCAGAATTAAAGTATGTAAATGCCTTCTGTGCATTGACATTTTATATTTCAGAGGCAAATTAAGGATTGTATTTCAGCTGCTTTGAAGTTCTTGTTGTACATTCAGAACATGGAAAAAAGTAACTTCTTTAGCAGACCTGATTCTTGTATTGTGAGTGAATACAGATAACTAATAAGGAGCAGGGGTATCAATACAACACTCCACATAGTCATTTAAAGGGATAGTAATACTTCATTTTTTCTCTATTTTATTTTGTAGGCATT
Organism: Rhinophrynus dorsalis; assembly: GCA_037306005.1. Classification (NCBI taxonomy): domain Eukaryota; kingdom Metazoa; phylum Chordata; class Amphibia; order Anura; family Rhinophrynidae; genus Rhinophrynus; species Rhinophrynus dorsalis. Next base: position 125,907,854 of record CM074721.1, read on the forward strand.
AAAAAAACATGAAGAACGATATAAGTCTTATCTCTCAAACCTTTATGGTTTGAGAGATATTCACAAGCAAAGTTTCCCCCTCCCTCCCCTTTTACCTAGTGTAAGCCATATCTTCTCAGATGTGGAATCTAGTTGTAAGACCAGACAGATAACGGTAGTGGATAACTTTCTTTCTATTAGAACAATGAAAGTCCTGCCCCCCTTGACAAGTTTTTCAGGTTTTTCCCTTATCTTAATTGAAGATTGTCCCTCTCTGCAGTCTACCTGGGCACCTCCCTTCTCATCTGGCTGAACAGTGTTACATCAGTAAAAGGGGCGGGAGGGGATACTTTGTCATTGTATTGCTGTTGAACTACAACTCTGACAGAATTGAAATAACACTCTCCAAAGTCCAAATACTATGATGATTAATTAGAGCTGCTTTTATTATGAATCATTACTATCCCTTTAAAGAGATGGGTCATCAGGTCAATTGCCTCAGCATTTTAATTAACATAAGCTTCCCTTAGTATTTGCAATTTTTGATTAAGCACAGGCTGAGCTAGGAGATCTTTGTGAGATCTCTGGACAGGCCTATTTTCTTGATGGGCTCCACATTGTATGATTTGAGGCATGATGTGAGATTCATTTGCTCTTAGGATGCCTGCTTATTATGCCTTTTAGAGAAGTGTTGAGAGGGGAAACCATGTAACAATATACAATTTACCTCTTACATTGCAAACACAGCCTTCTTCCGAAACACTTTGGAGCTTATGTTCAAACAAAAAGTGGAAGATTTCTGAGGCAAGCCATTTGCACTAAAATTCCAAAAATTGCCATTAATTTAAATGGGGATGTGAACCCATTGAATTCTAGGGAGGTCTCTAATTCATCGCTTTAAAATGCATTGGAGACTTTCATTGGGCTGTGGTTGCCCATCTTCAACCTAAACCAGGTGGTGGTAGCAGCCAAACTGGATAATAAGGACAGTGTTTTATAACCTATTGACCTCTAACTGTTATTGAACTATATTTTCCATCATTCTCATCAGCTAGCCATTGACAGGATGACCATTATGTGATGTGCAGTAGAAAAACATCAGGGGCTAGATTCTATTACAGATCCTAATTTTAACTCCTGCAATAGAATCTAGCCCAAGAAGCACTAAGACAGATGTCAGTCCATGGTTTTCCCTCCACCCTTGTTTTGAATCTAAGAGGAACTATTCTTGAGCAAGCAAAAAAAATGCGAGTTAGCACAAAAGTTGCAAACTTCTGCATTGCTATTAACTCCTTGAGGACTAGAGAGGTGTGAAACACATTGCTTTACAATGTGTTCGTAGTGGCTTAAAATGGTAGGTGTAACCATGTCACATATATAGTTGGTTGAGGATACCAGAGCAATACAAATCCAACAGCACTGGGAAAGTATGATGTGCATTTACACAGTTATAATTTATTAATAATACCTTATATGTGCTATTCTCATTTCACAAAGTCTGTTTTCAGTATTAAAGCACATAAAAACTGCCTCATGTATTGTGTTGAGAAATATAGGAGATAAAAAAGATTCCAGAGTATCTGTCACAACTCATTTACTTTCTCCTATTATCTAGATATCATCTTCTCTCACCCATCTGACTATTCTCTCATTTAATCACCATATAATCTTTCTCTATCATTCTCTCTCTTTTCTATATTCTCTTTCCTCTCACCCCACTCTCAGACTTGGCATAACTATTTAAACTGTAATGTTCTTATGAAAATCTGATGGTAGCATCATTTTGTTAGAAAACAGCAGAAATTATTTTTAATTAGGTATACATTATAATTATGCAGACTAGTTAACAGAATTTGTAACTGTAATTCATGGCGTTAAAACTCAAATTATTGCTGTTTTTATTTATTTATTTATTTTATTTATTTTAAATAGGATTTGTTTTCCCACACACATTTCTTTAAATTTGTCTTTTGTGGCCTAGAATAAAAAGAAAGGGCCCTAAATGAGAACATCAGATGCATTGCTCACATTCACTTTGGGTTTCTATGTGCTGATATATCTGTAGAATTTTTTATAGATATGTTAGAGAACACATCCTATACAGCCTTTTCAGTTTGTGAAGCAGCAAACTCACCAGGTTTGTCAATGAGGCTGATGTAGCAAGGGTGTGATCTATTCGGTGACAAAGCAACTGCCCCACAGGGGTGCATAAAACTTCCTGTTGATTATAATAGTGCTTTCAACACCACAAATGCTACTGGGATATCTAAATGATTGCAAAAGCAATGTATTTGATATCTCTATAGCATTCAAAAGGTTAAAAGCTCCATTAAATTAAATTAGTAATTTGGGAATATGTATGCCCCCAATGATGTAGTTCATTGGTTCTAAATTCTGTCCTCAGGCTCTGTCTTCTGGATTTCCCTGCTTGAGTACAGGAGTGTTAATTTGAGACTCATTCATATTAATTAACACATCTGAGCTCATCTGGAAATTCCTAGACCTGTGTCCCTGAGGATAGATTTCAGAACTTTTGATGTAGTTGGTTGATCCTAAATTGCTTCAATTTTATTTAGCACCTATCTACAGGTGTTTGCTATATATCGGGGTGGGCAAAGTGAGGCCTACCAGCTTCTGCCAGACCACAGCTCTCATAAACCCTTACCCTTGCAAGGCAATGGCTATCAGGTGATGATGGTAATTGTTGTAGTTTGGTAGTAGCTGGATGGCCTCATCCTTAATAATATTGGTCTGTACGTCTTGTGAGAAAAATTAATCAAGTATTATGTCTTACTGCAATCTTGTATTTGTACTAAATGGCCCATATCCCTTATTCACTTGGCAAAAAAATAATAATTCTGCTGCCTGATGCCTTCACATGAATGAAAATGAATGAATGTGTAAACTATTTGTGGAAAGAGTATACTTTACAACTGTCACACTGATGTCTCAGACTACATTTGAGACACAAACTATAAATTGGAGAGTGCTAAAGTTTTTTTGTTTTTTTTTTTAAAGTGGGCAAATTATCCCTTTGTAAATGTCAGCCATTGTGTAAGAGTTTTCTGTGACACAGAAAGCAGAAAACTGAAGCATAATCAATACAGAAAAACAGACAATTGGGTCAAAACTAGTTCATCTTGTTTAACAAGGAAATAGTTTCTTGTGGTCATGGAATAACTACGCTACATTTGTGCTGGAGTCCAGAATCCAAGGGGGTCCCATATGTCTCAGAAATTAATAGATCATAGATATACATCTGTGAAAATATTATTGTGATGGGGGCCCAAAAGATTTTTTTCATGGGGCCCTTCCATACTGCTTGTAGTAAGTTGTAGTCTTCTTTGAAAAATATAGTGACATCTGCTGTAGGACAGGGGGCAAATAAACATTCTCAACACTCTTATTGTTTTAAATAGCTCTTTTAATCAGTTGAATGCTAGAAAGGTCTCCAACAAAGTCAAGGGGTTAAAATTAAAAGACCCATTTAAAGCAGCAGGAGATTTTAATATTATGGTGTAGTTGGTTTGTTGCAGAATTAGTAATCACCTTTTTTCATAAATGTATCCCTAAATGTATATATTTTTTGTGTGCGTTCGTGCATGCCCACACATTTCTGTCTATCCTATGAGCACAGGTATCTGATAAAATGTATATGCATAGGCTGCTCATAGAATAGCTTTTGCACAATCACGCATAAAAATTATAGGTATACTTATTTTAGCCATTGCAGTCAGTGAGAAGTAACAAGTTTATGTGTTTATTTATTTTAAAACCCTCACTAGAAATCCTGGGTTTGCTTCCTGCATTCATTAAACTGCTGTCCAAACTTGTCATTGTTAGACTCAGTTATGAACTAGTCTGATCTTTTTTTAGGGCTTCAGCTTATTGTATTGCAGCAAAATAGGCATTTTTACAGTAATCACTGAAAATATACAGAACTCACTGCTAATAGATAGCATTGTCAAATAAAAAAAAATAAGTTGGATGAATTTGCAGAAAAGGAAGGTATACTGGACTATGCCAGTAAGGAGGGTGTTACATGTAAATTGTAAGGGTATAAAGTGGGGAATTTACTTGATATCCTCTGGTTCAGGGTTCTCAACCCCATGAAACCCAAGCCACATCAAATATACTGTCTACATAAGGGAGGAGACTGTCTACTATATAGTATAACAAATAATTAAAAAGTGTGTGTGTGTGTGGGGGGGTTGCTTGTTACTTGGTATGAGCAGTGGTTCATATAGTTTATTTGTTTTTTAGATTTGTTTGTTTATTGAAAAAAACAAAGTCTTGGTAGTAACTCAACTTTCAAACGGTGGCCCAAAACACACATTCCGTAAGATAGTTACCAACAAAACACATGATTCGACAATGTCCCTAAGTGACCAGTTTCTAAGGATTAGATACTGTTGTTCCAAAAATTGAGGATTACTGTACACAAGCCTTATTTCTTTTACAAAGATTTATAGGCTAGGGCTAAAATCTATATAAGATTTCCCAGGACTTTGTTGAAGTTCTCTGTATGAATCAAACACAATTGGTGGGGGAAGTGATTGGTGAAGTTTGTGATTTGTGGTTTCCCTCCACAGAATGCTCTCTTCTCCCTAGAATTTACCAATAATAAACAAAATGATATTGACAAAGTCGTTTCTAATAAAATTAAACCGTTAATTCAGTATATTCAGAAACTAGTAAGAGGAAAAAAGAAGAATTTAGGATAAAAAACAAACAATAATATGAATAATAATTTAATTAACTACTGAGACCCCTGATACAGTTCTGACTAATTCTCCAACTTTTTGGGTCTCCACTACTTTATAAAGTTTGTTGAAAGCTTTACACTCACGTATTTGTTATTCTGCCTTCTAAACTGTGAAACTTTATTATTGACAGGTATGTCATTTGCTGTATGTGTCACTTGATCTCAATAAAGAACTATAAAAACAATCAAATATTTAACAGTTCTTTCCATTAAAGGGATAGTAATTTATCACAAAAGCAACAGTTCCAATTAATCTTCATAGTATTTGAGCCATATAGAGTGTTATTTCAATACTGTCAGAGTTGTAGTTCAAGAGTAATTGAATTATAAAATATTCCCCTCCAACCTATTTTACCTAGTGTAAGCCATCTCCCCTCAGATGTGGAATCTGGTCTTGAGACCAGTTTACAGAAAAGGACAATCTTCTTACTGTGAGCATAAGGAACACCCTGCCCCCTTGGCAGGTTTTCAAGTTTTTCCCTTATGCAAGTTGAAGATTGTTCCTCTCTGAGCTCCACCTGGACACCACAATGCTGCTCCAAGGTTTGCAGTGTTACATCAGTAAAATGGGCAGGAGGGGGATACTTTTTCATTCCATTACTCTTGAGCTACAATCGTCAAATAATTGAATTAACACTCTCCATGGCCCAAATATTATGAAGATTAATTGGAGCAGTTTTTATTGTGAAACATTACTATCCCTTTAATATGATTTCCATTAATTTTCATCCTACTGATGTTAGACTGTCAGATCTGTAGTTGTCAGACTCACCCCTGTTAACTTTTTTGTGGAGCAATAATACATTTGCTACATTTCAATCTTCTGGAACTTCTTTCAATAGTTACTTATTGATTAATTATCTTAAAGGTTTTGTTGGAACACTTCTAAGTTATTTTAATAACTTTGGATGTATCCCATTTAGTCCCATTTTTTCACCATAGAGAGTTGAAGTAAAACTTCTTCCTCTGTGAAAATGCATGATTAACATACAGGTACAGTGCCTTGCAAAATTATTCACCACCCTTGGCATCTTTCCTATTTGTTGCATTACAACCTGGAATTAAAATGGATTTTAAAGGGATAGTAATATCTTTATTTTATTTTGTAGACATTAAAAAAACATGAAGAACGATATAAGTCTTATCTCTCAATCCTTTATGGTTTGAGAGATATTCACAAGCAAAGTTTCCCCTCCTGCCCCTTTTACGTAGTGTAAGCCATCTCTTTTCAGATGTGGAATCCAGTCCATAGACCAGACAGATAACAGCAGGGGACAATCTTCTTCCTATGAGAACAATGAAAGCCCTGCCCCCCTTGACAAGTTTTTCAGGTTTTTCCCTTATCTTAATTGAAGATTGTCCCTCTCTGCAATCTACCTGGGCACCTCCCTTCTGATGTGGCTGAACAGTGTTACATCAGTAAAAGGGGTGGGAGGGGATATTTTGTCATTGAATTGCTCTTGAACTACAACTCTGACAGAATTTAAATAACACTCTCCAAAGTCCAAATACTATGATGATTAATTAGAGACACTTTTATTATGAAACATTGCTATCCCTTTAATCTGGATTTCATGTAATGGACCTACAGAAAATAGTCCAAATTGGTGAAGTGAAATGAAGAAAATAACTTTTTTTAAAAAATTCTAAAAAATAAAAAATGGAAAAGTGGTGCGTGCATATGTATTCACCCCCCTTGCTATGAAGCCCCTAAATAAGATCTGATGCAACCAATTACCTTCAGAAGTCACATAATTACTTTATTTAAATAAAGTCCACCTGTGTGCAATCTAAGTGTCACATGACATCAGTATATATACATCTGTTCTGAAAGGCCCCAGAGTCTGCAACACCACCAAGCAAGCGGCACCATGAAGACCAAGGAGCTCTTCAAACAGGTCAGGGACAAAGTTGTGGAGTACAGATCAGGGTAGGGTTATAAAAAAAATCCCAAACTTTGAACATCCCATGGTGCACCATTAAATCCATTATTAAAAAGTGGAAACAATATGGCACCACAACAAACCTGCCAAGAGAGGGCTGCGTACCACAACTCACGAACCAAGCAAGGAGGGCATTAACCAGAGAGGCAACAAAGAGGACAAAGATAACCCTGAAGGAGCTGCAAATCTCCACAGTGGAAATTGGAGTATTTGTCCGTAGGACCACTTTAGGACGTACACTCCGCAGAGCTGTGCTTCATTGAAGAGTGGCCAGAAGAAAGCTATTGTTTAAAGAAAAAATTAACAAAAGTTTGCTGTTCACAAAAGGCATGTGGGAGACTCCCCAAACATATGGAAGAAAGTACTCTGGTCAGATGAGACTAAAACTGAGCTTTTTGGCCATCAAGGAAAATGCTATGCAAACCTAACACCTCTCACCACCCCGAGAACACCATCCCGACAGTGAAGCATGGTTGTGGCAGAATCATGCTGTTGGGATGTTTTTCATCGGCAGGGACTGAGAAACTGGTCAGAATTGAAGGAATAATGGATGGCGCTAAATACAGTCTTCCACAGATTTGAGACTGGGATGGAGGTTCACCTTCCAGCAGGACAATGACCCTAAGAATACTGCTAAAGCAATACTTGAGTGGTTTAAGGGGAAACATTTAAATATCTTGGAATGGTCTAGTCAAAGCCCAGACATCAATCCAACTGAGAATCTTATGGTATGACTTAAAGATTGCTGTACACCAGCGGAATCCATCCAATGTGAAAGAGCTGGAGCAGTTTTGCCTTGAAGAATGGGCAAAAATCCCAGTAGCTAGATGTTGCAAGTTTATAGAGACATAACGCAAGAGACTTGCAGCTGTATTTGCTGCAAAAGATGTCTCTACAAAGTATTGACTTTGGAGGGATTAATAGTTATGCACACTCAAGTTTTCTGTTTTTTTGTTTATTTCTTGTTTCACAATAAAAAAATATTTTGTGGTAGGCATGTTGTGTAAATCAAATTATACAAACCCCCAAAAAGCCCATTTTAATTCCAGGTTGTAATGCAACATAATAGGAAAAATGCCAAGGGGGATGAATACTTTTGCAAGGCCACTGTATCTTGCTTTTTTCTTTTTCTAACAGAGTTCCCTTACCTTCACCTTCCTCTTATAGAACCCAACATAAACTGCTGCCATTCCAGCCTTTTTTCACTCCTCAATGGTAGTCAGTGACAGCACCATACACTATCCCACTATGGCACCCTATTGCATTCAGTGAGTTAAAAGCTCCATTTAAATCAGCTGGACTTCTTATTTGATCCCTTTGGTGCATTTTGATTTCTGCAGAACGTAACCATTTTAAGAGAAGTAGTTCAATTTTGAAGCAAACCAAATGCACTGATTTGAAATAAAAGAAAACAAAAAAGTATGGTGTGTCAATGGCAAAAAATCTTTTCTTAAAACTGTAGTTTGATTCGGGATGGACAAAATTTTTTGCCTCAAACTGAAATCAGTGAATAATGGCACTTTCCATTTTGCAAATAATTTTCCGCGAAAAGTGCTGATTTTCCACTTTTTTGCCTAGCTCATTGTGCATTGAAATCAATGAGAAAAATGTTTTTCTCCCCCACACCAAAGTTTCTCTAGTTTTCTACAGCCATATAAAAGGGCGTCAGGCTCTCACAGCATGCCATTCTGTGTTTGTGAGAGGAGAGAGCAGCACATTTTTAAGTTAGAGAAGATAGGCAAATAAAGGGTAATTGAAGCTTGGTTTAGGGAATTATTTAGGTAGGACATTTGTTCTCTCTATTAGAAGAGTCAGTGGGGCATTCTGGGGAGATGAAGGGAGGAAAAAGGTTGACCCCAAATACCCCAAAATTCCATGTGGCTGATTGGCAACACACAGTTAGCTGAGGACCTATTTGCTTGCTGATCTTGCTGTTATTGTCTCTGTGCTAGGTGGGGAAGTCTGGGGAAAGAAGATGCTTTTGTTTTCCAGTTATAATATTTTCTAAACAGACTGTGACAGTGAAAAGACAGGGTGGACAACTTAACAAAATAAATAAATAAATAAAGAATTAAGAAATAAACAAAGACCTAAATATATTAGGTGTCACTGACAGACAGCTGACTGGGCTTAGGCGAGAGATTATCCTCCATCAGTTGTATGGTGTAGTGTAGAGTAAAAACACGCAGAGTAGTTGAGTAATGTCCAGCAAATGCACAAGGGGCAGAGGGAGGGGTAAGAGTGGAGCATTGCAGGGATGTGAGAGTGAAGTAGTAGTTCAAAAACTGAATGCAGCAATAGTTGCTGCAGCGTGTGCAATCAATGATGATGATCCCTCTCCTCCAAGGGAGGATGCAGTTTGTCAAGGTCCCAGGAAAACCTCCAGCACCACCAGTGTCAGTACAAATAAAGAACCATATAAGAAGAACACTGAGGATGACAACAAGTCGCATTCAAGTGTTGATGATGGCAATAGCATAATAGAGGAAGGTGTAGCAGCTGAAACACCTGTTGCATCAGATAGTGAGACAAACAAGCACCAAAACACCTGTCCTCAAAGCAGTAGCAAACTTTGTTACAGTAAAAGTAAAAAGAAATTGTTTGAGACCTCTGAAAGCTTAGAGGAATATAAGGGTAGTGAGCAAGAATTGTCAGGTGATGCTGAGGATGACCTAATGATGACTGATGATGGTGACACAGCTCTAGAATATATTCCTCCAGCATCTGTCTCTTTTTCAGATACAGATGAAGTTCAGAGTGAGGATGATGTCATTGCTATAACATTCCATATTTCATAAAGTGCATAGATATATTAAGGCACTAATATAAATAGTCAAATCTCCTCCAGATGGAATAATAACCCCATAATAGTATAAAGTTTACATCAATATCTCACAAATAAAGTGACAATGTGCAAAACCCTATTACAGAGACAAAAAAATATCAGGAATCCCCTAACAAAGCCATTTTAGGCGACATGCGTAGGAATTTGCTGCTGAGATGTACCTCGAGTTTGCTCCAGCCTTATATGCAGTCTTGTTTCCCTGGATGGTACCCTATTTGCATTTGAAGGATAAGTATACCTTCACTTTTGTTTTGGGTTTTTGTGTTAATTTTATTTGCTTTTTTCACCGGGTTTATTTATCTGTGTTATAAGAGATTTTTTTTGTCTCTGTAATAGGTTTTTGCACATGGTGACTTTATTTGTGAGATATTGATGTATACCTTCTACTATTATGGGGTTAATATTCCATCTGGAGGGGATTTGACTATTTATATTTGTGCATTAATATATATATGCACTTTATGAAATATTCATTGTGTATGTAGATTTTATATGCGCTGGAGCAACGCATGGTCTTCTCTATATATGTGGGCTTTTTAATTGATTTTAGAGTGTGTTGTTTTCATCTGTATTTGGATAAATAAAATTTGTATCTTTCTCTATTATTGCTTATTTGAGTGCCTCCATTATTAGGTTTCTTTTTGTTTCTTTTGGGGAGACTTAGAGAGACTTACTTTGGTTTCTTTTTGGTCTTCCTTTCCCAAGGGGAACTTCTTAATAGTTGTATGCTTTAAACCTGGAGTGCACCACGCTACTATAGTGATTATTAATAAGTGGTTTATTTACCAGTGCCTGCTTAATTTGTGTATGGTAATGGCTATAACATTAGCAGAAAGTCAAAGGCTGAATATTCCACCACTGAAAAGGAGCACTGTGCCCATCTATAAACTGTTTGAGAAAAGCATTGGAAAGTCTGACCCTGGACAAGCACAGGAATATCCCAAGCTGCAGTTATTTTTCCAGGGCAGCTGTGCCTGAATTGTACAAACAGGTGGTTAGTGTGGTGGGAAAAGGGCTGAAAAGTGTGTATGGTAAGAAAATCCACCTGACAACAGATATGTGGACAAAGGGGCAGAGCAAAGACTATATGACTGTGACTGCTCACTGGGTTTCCCTCCACCCAGCACCAACACTGGACAACACTAGCTTACAGCATCTGGTGACAGTCAGTAATCATGCTTCTGGTTCTGGCATTGTGATTAAAAGGCGGCAGCAGTAGAATAGCGTATACCATTGTCACCCCTCCTTGAGCATGCTGAGTTTTGAGAGACAGTCTCACAAAGCTGTAGATGTTTTAAGTAAGCTAGAGCAGGTGATAGAGCAATGGCTTGTACCACACACCTTAAGAGCTGGTTTTGTGTCTGCTGATAATGACTCCAAAATAGTCTCTGCTTTGAGAATAGGTTGTATGTTGCATGTGTCCTGCTTTGCCCATGTGCTAAATTTAGTTGTGACCAGATTCCTGGCAGAATCCAAAACCCTCAATGACATGCTTTCTATTGCCTGCAAAATCTGTGCCCATTTTAGTTGCTCCTACAGTGCACGCAACGCTCTATATTCCATACAAGAGTGTAACAACCTGACCCATCAACAAAGCAAAACATCCTGGCTCTAAACCCTTATGTGAATTGTTTGACACCCAAACAGTATAGTGATTGCAGTATATGGCCTGACCCCATAAGTGTAAATAAAATAAGTAAAAAAGAAAAATGAAAAAACCCAAAATATAACATATGTATATATGTCAAGTGTCAGCTCTTAAAATAATGGGGGAAATGTGCACTGCAAGAAACCCCACTCGAAGCAGAAGAGACAGCAACAAGTATAAGCTAGCAGCTCAGATATGCTTTAATAAATGATGAACACAAGCCCCAATAGGAGATAGGTACTAGGAAGGTAAGGCCCATACAGTAGATATATATATATATAAGTAAATATATATAAATTCAGAGGTACTGGAGATCCACAGGGACCCGAGAGTCCAGACTAGGTGCAAAAACCCTACAGCAAGCTCCAGAAGAATGGTCACACATAGGCTAGGTTAGGGCAGGTAGCCCATATAGCAGAATCCAGTGTCCAAGCAATGGTCAGGGCAGGTAGCTCATATTACATAATCCAGTATCAAAGAAGGGACAGGTCGGTAACAATAGCTAAGGTTAGGTAAAAGAGGAGATTGAGGAGAAAATGCTAAGTGGCAAGGGAACACTCGATTACAATTGAGCACCTGCTCAGTCGTGTTGCTTCCCTTTAAATTAAAAGCAGCTGACGTCAATGTAGTGCAACATGGAGGAATGCGACAACACTGTTGTCTAGCGGCACCCGGAGGACTCTATCTGGGTAAGCACCCACTATGCCAACACTAAGAAAAATTTGCATGATCATAAGTGAAACAGGTGTGAAAATGATAGTTTTTACTATTATATTCCCGTTTATAACCTAGCTCTTTGTCAAAACTGGATATTAATTTTGTTGGACTTATGGCCCATATTGTAAACTTACACTATCAATTATGGCTTAACAAATTCATGACTATATCCATTACATTCCTAACAATTCATCTAACTCAAGCATTAGGCTTTATGTACTTTTCAGTACACATTTCTCAGTTTTGACCAGCCAAAAGAAGACACAATGCTTCTAACTTATTACACACCAATCTGTGAAGGATGACTCTCTGGTTGGCAATTTTCTTTTACCTTTGATTTAGATTAATCTATGTGTTGTTGCTGCCCTCCCATGAACTTCAGAGACTCAATCCATATTATATACCTACATATGTCTCTTGCTCATTCTCATTTTGTCTTTTAATGCACTGCAATATGCTGCAGTTCTGAATTAACCTGTAGTTTTAGTTACATATTTTGCATCACCACTTTAATTCCTAAGCTATTTTATAGTTATGGCTTGTTATTTAAGTGATTTATTGTTTCTTGTGCAGCATAATTGATTTATTGTTTTACACTTTCATTCTCTTTATCTATATGAATATAGCACTGTGGCAGCAACAAAAGTATTTAGTCCCTTGATCAATTCTCTCATTTTACTGAATTACAAATGGAACATTGTAATTTCATTCTGCAGGATATTTTATTTTAAAACACTGAAACTCAAAATAAGTTATTGTAAAATGACATTGGTTTTAAGCTGGGAAGTATTTTAAATAAAAATATAAACCAGAAATATATGGTTAGTATCGGTGTGTATGCAGCCCCTGTACGGTGGAAGCTCCTAGTTTACACAATATAGAGAATTTGCCCTAATGAGGACACAGTTATCTTACCATTGGCCCACCTTTGAACCAAAAAAGGTTTTGTCACCTTTTCACCTTTTCAGGATTAAAACCCTTCTGTTGAAGGATCATCCTGTGCATCTGAAGGATAATGAAGACCAAAGATCCTTCTATAGGTGTTAGAGATAAAGCAGTACATATACATATATTAGGAAAGGGTACAAATTAATATTTATGTGCTTGGATATCTCAGTGAACACAATTGGAAGTGGAAGATGAATCAAACCACCCAGTCACTGCAGAAAAAAGGCCATTCCTCAAGCCTCAGCGCTCTCGGGAAGACAGTTTGTGAAAGAAGCCACAGGGAGGCAAACAATCACTTTGAAGGGGCTATAGAGTTTAATGACTGCTAGAGGAGTAATAGTGTGCACCAATCACATCAAGATTCAAGAGCTCAGCATAACACTGACTTGTATGGGAGGTTGGCAAGAAAGAAGCTTAAAAAAATACCAACTGAAAACATGTCTGAAGTTATCCAGAAAGCATTAGAGTTTTACATCTGTAGTCAGATGAGACCAAGACAGAGCTTTCTGGCCAAACTCAAACCATTATGTAAGGCAAAACCTAAGAATGCCCTAACAAGTCTAAGTCCTACAAATTAATTGTTCCTCAGGGCTTGGGCCTCTAACAACCAGTCTAAGTCCTACAAATCATCTTCTGCAAAATACTCTATCCCATCAGGTTTTAGTCTGCCCCAGATCCAGTTTACATCGGAGGGCTCTGTCACGTTATATACCAATTTTTCATGTTATTTATTTATTTTTATTAACGGTTTCCCCAATCCCAGTCAATAACTCCTCCCCAAAGAAATATCCCCGTTCCTTTCCCCAGACTCCATGTACAAAGGGACACTCATACCTATTTTATACTATGCCTGTGGGGAATAAAATAAAATTTACCATGTGTTTTTGTACATTCACTCTTCGTATTGATTTCAATGCAATGAGCTAGGCGAAAAAAGCGTGAAAATTGCACTTTTCGCAGGAAATTATTCACCATGCGGGAAGTGTCATTTTTTGCCAACTTTGGTTTGAGGTGAAAGTTTTCGCCCATGCCTAGTCATGGATTGGCTCACTAAACTAGCTCATTTATTTCCTGTTCATTCCCTGACTATGGCGGTTCAAACTGCTTTCTTTTATAGCCAAGAGATCTTTTGTCTACACGGAGTACCAACTCCATCACTTCTGACAGAGGTCCACAATTTACTCCTATTTGGAAGTCTTTCTGGTCCAACCTTTGCATTCAATGCAACCTATCATTTTGACATCATCCTAAAAATCAACTGGCAGACAGAACGCACTAATCAAACATTAGAGCAATACCTCCATTGTTAGTCCACCCATCTACAGCTGAATATACATATAACAATCATTACTATCAATCAGGCACTCACTGGCCTACCTCCAGATTCCTCTGTACCAGAAACTGCTATTTGGATCACCTCTTTACAATGACATCAAACTTTACTTCACTGAACCCCTGCTAAAGCTCAAAAGACAAGGAGCAAGCAGCAAGCTCCCAGACCCTCTTTGCAGGTCGGAGATGAAGTATGGCTTTATTTTCTACTGGCTGTTAGTATGGCTTTATTTTCTACTGGATGTTAGACCACTGAACTAGTGATTCCTGCCTTGACCTCTGCCTGGACATTTGACACCTTTCTTGGATCATACTTATGGGTACTGTTCTATTGGACTTTGTGTTTGCCCTTTGGAGTGTTTGACCTGCTTCTGGGTTCCAATCTTGTTGCAGAGTCACTTATGCTATTGCCTAGTATTGATAGTTGCCATCTTTCATAGAAATATCATCTTGCTGGTTTTCATGTGCAGTGTCTTCTTCTCAGGGTCTAGTTGCAGGGGCATACATTTCCAGTATACCTGTTTTTTCTCCATTGATCCATATAGTGACCATTACACCTGGTCCTGTGGGCAGGATCTCAGTTGTTTAAGATTTGTAGATCCATGGGTGGCATTGGATAATTCAGTGGAAAATCTAGTAGACTATAGGAGACACTGTCCATATGATGGTAACATCATACTGAGATCATTTTTTATCTTTCAATTCCTTTTCAGTCACGTGTCCGTTGAAGGAGAAGGACTTCCTTCCCTTATGTTAATGGCCATTTAAATATCTCATCCTCCAGTTTGTCTTTCTTCATACTCTGGGCATTGCAGAGTGAGGGGATTCCTTTTAAAGCTTCCTGTCCTAAATGGGAAAGTAAAAGGAATTGACAGGTAAACAATTATGTATTTCCCTTCCTTGGTACAGTTGATTTACTCCATTTTGCACGTTTTTAGCTTAAATAAGGCACTACATTTATACAACAAAAAGACAAATGTAAATACTGCAGTACTATTACACAATGAAACTACTATGAGTATTATATACAAACCCTGATACCAGGTAAGATGAGGACTACCCTATGATTGCAATACAATACCAGGAAATGTCCCAGGTGATGGACAAAAAAGGAAAAAGTATGTGACTAAAGATGTACACATCAAGAATAGTGCTCCATTTCAAATCACTGATGTGGGACAAAATTGGTAACACAGAAATACCTCACATAGTTATAAATATTCCACAAATCCAAAGTTTTTACAGGGAGCACTTTCCATTTTCATCTTAATTTAAACTGTAAGGTTACATGATATTTATAGTATATATCCAGTACGATTCTCTCTGAAGCAAAGCCTTACTGACTGAACAATAACACTTAGTTGTCAGCTCATTTGTGACAGGTTAAGGTAGATGTGCTAAAGCAGCTGGCTATTTCAGCATAAATAGACATATCTAAAAGCTAAGTGAGTAATGTACCTATGAATAAAGCTCTTTACACATCTTAATGGACATGTTGCACCATGTGTGCCAAGGAGTGGGAATTCTGGTGCTAAAGCAACTGGCTATTTCAGCATAAACAGACATCCCTAAGAGCTAAGTGAGTAATGTACCTATGAATAAAACTTTTGACACATCATAATGGAGATGTTGCACCACATGTGTGACAAGGAGTGGGGGTTCTGGGCTCATTTTATTTAATTTCACAATTCCATCAGGTATGGCATGAAAGTATAATTGCACCTAGATGATGTCTGCAACTGAAGAGTTGAGCTCTGATGTGTATTACCTTGGTAGGGGCTAGTTTGCTATGTTATATGGTTTCATAGTTAATAAGTTTGATAAAAGTCCCGAATCCATCAAATTCAGCCTTTGGCAGATATCCCCTTCTGATGCACAAGAAGCCAAATAAAGCTTGGTTGTAGCCATATCCAATTAATACCCAAGAGAGTATAAACAAGTCTCTCTTGCCTCCAAAACTCAATAAATGACTTCCTGTATCTTCCTGCATTTAAGCCCATTCTCATAATTCTCTATTCTACAATTCTCATAATTTTCTATTCCACAAATCATTTGAAAATATTTACAGTATCTGCTACGAAAATCTCCCAAGATAATACAAATCCTTACTATAAAAATATATTTCCTTTGCTTTAGTCAAACAGACATCTTCTAATCCTAATGGATGCCTCCTTATTTTTTTGCCCAGCCCTTTGAATGTGGAGTTCCCCAAAGAGTTTATTGAATTGACCTTGAATTTATTTGTAAATTGTTTATCAATTTTTATGCACGTTCTATGGTGTATAGGGGTTAGGGTGGGCCTAGAACCCAGCTTTTGGTACTTTTGGCCAGGCAGGACTCATACAGATCTTTTCTGATTTACACTAGTCCAATGCTAGCAATAAAAAAAACCCTTGAATCACCTATTCTTAAAATATTCTAGTTGACTTCCTGCTGTGATCAAAGTAGATACAGGAGCATAAAGTGTGAGGATGTGGTGAGGGATCTGTGCATTATGAGTCTTGGATTTAAGTCTTCCATTCTTGCAAAACATTAGAACTTTTTCTGAGGGCTGTATGTTGGGCACCAGAAGTCATAAGAATGTGTGTTCCTCTCAATTTAAATAGTCTATGCATAATAGCTATAGTTTCTTTATCTTACAAGCAATGTTTTGTGGCATTGTGGAGAGCAACAAGTGAGTATATGGAGAGATATGGAAGAGGAGGGTTTAAAGAGGAGTGAACCTTGGCACTCTTTCTGGACTACATCACTATTCAAAAATCCAGATTTTTCTTAGTGCAATTATTCCATTTTTATTAACTATTTCTCAAAACTTTATTCCATATTGTAGATGAGGTCTTACTTAGTATTGATAGACCATTTTAAATATTCTCTTGAGAATCTATCACTATATTACTTAGTTAAATTTAGTTAAAAATTAAAATAGTTTGAAAAAAGGACACACATCCATCAAGCCCATCCACTGCCATGGTATATCCCAGAAAATGAGCACATAAATATTTCTGACTCCCAAGTTTTAGTTTGCCAAAATGTCCCGTTGAAAAAGTTATTGAAGCCAAACTTTCATTTTTTGGTTGCAGTACTTCCAAGGCCTAGAATTGGTGTGGTGGCACTGTTGTTTTTTTTACTCTTTGGACAGCTATGGTCAGTGAACCATAAATTTGTAAAAGATGCTATAGGAACCATTCCACTATAACATTTCAGGTCACTGAGTTATTACCCCCCAAAAAAATGCATGTTTCCTCTGCAATAACTTGAAAAAGCATCTCAAATGTGGCAGCAATTCCCTTGTTTTACTCCGCAGGATAAACCCTGCAATATATATTTTTTTCAATAAGCTTTGTTATCCCTTTAATTTACTAAGACATAGTATAAAACTCCATATTCCCCTCTGCTAGAAATATATCTAATATTCTATTGTATCTGCCATCACCACATCTCTAGGCAAAGAATACCATGGTTTAACAGACTTGGTAAAGAACACCTTCGTCTGGTAAGGCAGGAACCTCCTGTCCTCTCATTGTTTTCACATAATATAGTTTCCCAGCAGCATAAACAGTGCATGTAGAGGGTGCATCAGGTTCTAGTTATAGCCCTGGGATCATATTTCTTAGGGGCCCACTAAATGTTTTATACTGGGGCCATCCAGGAACTAGCTACACAGTTGAGTATCCTATTGGCTCTTGCAACAGTTGACACTGCACACTGTTGTTGAGTACTTCCAAATCTTTCTCTGACAATCACTCTTCATGCAATTGCCTGTTTCATTTATATGCAGCACGCTTGGTTTATGCAAACTAAATGCATAATCTTACATTAATGTGTACTAAACCTCATATGGCACTTATACATACATTAGCTTAGTTTATCCATTGCTTTCTGCAGAGAAAAATACTTCCTGTTCTGAATGTATATGCTTATAAAGTTTTGTGTCATCAGCAAAGATTGAGACACTATTTCCACAATTTTACATCATCAGTAAACTAAAACGCATTGAGACCAAGGCTGACCAATGAGGTATGCCACTTACAACTTTAGACTAACTTGAAAGGATGACATTTACAGTGTGTCTTTGCATTCTATTATTTAAGTAGTTTTTTATACATGTTTTATACATATACTCTCTCTCAAGCCTATTCCTTTTAACTTATGAAGTAACCTCTTGTAACACACCTGTATCAAAGGCATTTTGGGAAATCCAAGTATGTTACATCCAGGGCTGGATTTATGATAAGGCAGAGTAGGCTTCTGCCTACAGGCGCACCCCACAGTGGGGCACCTGTCATTGGGATCGCTTTTTTAATAAATTTTTTTTTTTTTTTTAAATTAGCCTCAGCGCCTGCTCCATGTTGCCTCACATTGCCTCCCCCCATTGTCCGTTTCTTACCTCCCTGGCAGAAGATCTGTCATCTGTGCCTTCTTTGGCACAGTCCTGTAAGTGCTGAGCTCCCTCTTCGGCTCTTTAGGAATGCAGAGCGCTGGGAGATGACATCATCTCCCAGTGCTCTGCATTCCTGAATAGGAGACCGCGCAGGAGCTCCAGCAGCTACAGGTCTGTGTCAAAGGAGGCACAGATGACAGATCTCATGCCAGGGAGGTAGAAAACATACAACGCGGGGGAGGTAGGAAAAGGACAATGGGGGGGAGGCAATGTGAGGGCAACTTGGAGATGGTGGGGACAAGTTGGAGCCGAAGGGGGGCAATGTGAGGGCAACATGGAGATGGTGGGGCAATTTGGAGCTAATGGGGGGCAAGTTGGAGCCAATGGAGGGCAATATGGAGATGATGGGGGCAATGTGGAGCTGATGGGGGCAATGTGAGGGTAACATGGAGCTGATGGGGGCAAGTTGGAGCTGATGGGGGCAATGTGGGCAATATGGAGATGGTGGGGGCAATGTGGAGCTGCTGGGGGGCAAGTTGGAGCTGATGGGGGGGCAATGTGAGGGTAACATGGAGATGGTGGGGGCAATGTGGAGCTGATGGGGGGCAATGTGAGGGTAACATGGAGCTGATGGGGGCAAGTTAGAGCTGATGGGGGCAATGTGAGGGCAATATGGAGATGGTGGGGGCAATGTGCAGATGGTGGGGGCAATGTGGAGCTGATGCTGCCAGTGCCACCACTGTTGTACCTACAGTCACTAGTGTTGTACCTTCTGCCAGATGTGCTGCCACTAGTGTTGTACCTGCTGCCAGTGCTGAACCTGCTGCCACCAATACTTTGTTTGCTGCTAGTGTTTCTTGTAGTACTCAGGAGGGAAGAAGAAAATTATGCCAAGTGTGACAGCAGGGGACCCTCTGTCACATTGCTCATCACCTCCTCTAAGCAGCAGTGAGATGTCTGGAATAGAGCAGCATCATGTAGGGACTAGTGGTGGTGTTGGAGAAGCTGGGGTGGAAGAGAAATTGAAGGGCTTTTTATCACAAAGTGAGAAGGAGTAGGAGACAGGGATGAGGATGGGCATCACTACCACCACTAGCAATCAGCTTTTGGAATTTGCGGAAATTGCAATTGCTTTAATTTCTGCTGCTGCTGAGATGCAAGGGCAGCAGGATGCTGAGGAGCAAGCTAGTGTGCCACAGACCACCGTGGACACAGTGGGAATGGGGTCAACAAGTGATGCAGGACTAGGACAGGTTCCACTTGCCAGCACCAGCAATACTCCTAGTTCTAGTTGCAGTGCTAAATCTGAGGCAGTAGTGGCAACATTATCCGCTGACGCAAAAAGTAAAGGGGAATGTGGAGGAGAAGAGGAAAGAGGCCATTCTTCTCCACCTGTTCCCTATCCTTCCCGCCAGAAGTCATGGGTGTGGGACTATTATTCTCTTTTGGCAGACACAGTGCCGTCATCATCAACAGTGGTGCAGTGCAAAATTTGTGAAAAGTTAGTGAGAAGGGGAAAGGAGGGAACACACCTTGGCTCAAGCTCCCTGATCACACACACATGAAACACAGAAACCATGACATTTATGTCAAACATGTTAAAGCCAAACCCCCATTACAGAAATCTAGCATCACTGTTACTGTACCCCCTGACTCTCCAGAAAGTTGGGGATCAAAGAGGAGGAATAATAAAGAAACCCAGACAGACACTGGAAGTTGATGACAAGCAAAACAATTAGCTCACCATCACCATCACCACTTTCCTCTAGGGTAACAAGTACATCTCCTGCCAATCCACCTTGTTCATCGTTACCTCCCCCACCAAATGATAGCCACACTTTTGATGTCAGGATATGACAGTTCATCTCTAATCGTTGCACACTGTGTGTTGCACTGACCACACATGCCAATGTGGTGAAGGAGAATAGATACCAGGTCATCAGGTGGCATCTGAGGAGATTCCATCCCACAGAATATACTAGTATTCTGGCAAGGAGGGTTCATCATTACCATTAAACTGTCAACAAGTTGTCATGTGTCCTTAGCAGGGTCTGGACAAGGGGTAGATTGACAGTGGCAGTACTTTGTTTCGGATGTCATGGTGTTTTTTATACAGTTGTGCCCCCCAGATGTTGTTTACCACACACACACACACACACACACACACACACTGTGTACATTGCAGTTGCTGATGGAAGCCACAGGGGCAGGTAGAGAAGATTTAATGTCCAACTTCTTCTTTTCTCCACATTGACTGGGGGCTACTTATTGTGCTGCTACTGCCTCAGGTGCATCACTGGAGCCAGTCGTGGCAAGTGGAACTTTCATCATCCATCTTCCATGTTACTGCTATTGTTGATCCCATTCCCTTTCAGCTGTCTAATCATCCTGCTGCTTAAACAACTCAGCAGCAGCAGTGCGAACAGCAGTTGCAACTCAGGACTCAGGAGGACATTTGACAGTGGCCACTGGCCAACATGACCTGCTGGTATTAGGCCAGTATGGCATTTTTATTTTTTTCTCAGGGCTTGTGTTTTGAAAAACAAAATAAAAAAAAAAACTAGTCCTTCAAAAAATATACAATTTTTGTTTCTAAGAAGCCTAAGTCCTTGCAAATCAATGTTTCCTTAGGTCTAGTACCAAACAATCTTAAGTCCTACAAATCAATGTTTCTTCAGGGCTTGGGCCTCAAATAAGTCTAAGTCCTACAAAGGCTTCTAAAAACAAGTCAAACAAATTATCCTTTACAAAATACTCTATAAAGTCAAGTATCAGTCCACCCCAGTAGCAGCTTATGTCAGGGGGTTCCTGTCTCTATCACTTTACATATAAATGTCTTATGTTATTGATTTCTTTTTTTATATTAACTGTCCTCCCAATAGAAGTCAAGAAACACCCCCCCAATCAAATTCTCTGTTCAAATGATTCATTCATTCATTAACCAACACAGGCACCCCCATCAAAATTCTTTGTACCATGTCTTATGGTTTCTATTTTATTTTATTTAGGATTCATTTTTTTTTTAACTGCCCCCAATCCCAGTAATCAACTCTCCAAAAATCATCCCCAGTTCAACTGATTCTTTCCCCACACCCCACCAACACAGACACCCTCATGCCCCTTTTATACTATACCTTTGGTAAATTAAATAATAATGATTTCAATGGAATGAGCTAGACGAAAAAAATCAGAAAATCAGCACTTTTCACAGAAAATTTTTCGCCGATATCAGTTTAAGGTGGAAATTTTCGCCCATCCCTACTCTCCAGTTTATCACTTCTCCAATTTCTATGTTATTCTATGGAGCCTATGCAGTAAGATTTCTTCAACTTTGGAGATCTTAGTGAATAGCCACCATAGAATAACATAGGAATTGGAGAAGTGATAAACTGGAGAAGTCATTTCCTCTTTATCACTTCTTTATCATCGCTTAATGAATCTCCCCCAGATCTATTTGTAAAATGCCTTTCTTGATAGACAGGTCCAATGCTTTGCGTACTTCTCAGGTACGCAAACGGTTAAACAAAATATGATAATGATACAACAATATTAATAATAATAATAGAAATTAAAATGTGAGGCTGTTGTACTGCCTTTTTCTAGCAGACTGGAAGAACAGTTTAACTGCACACTTCACTTTCTATTGAAGTGGACCTGCCACCTAAAGACAAGCTTTGATTGTTTAAAATAGAATTAAAATAAGCTTGTATGCAGTAGAGTTTTTGAGAAATCAACCTTAATGTTTTCATGACACAGTGTGGAACTGTATGCTAATTTTCTGAACAGTATGATAATTAGGTCTCCCCAGTACCAAATGTAAAATTCACTCTGCTATTAGAAATTCCTCCAGTGTGTGGGTTTTGCCTAGGTTAACCTTTTGAGTGCCAGTGTGGTACGCAATGCATTGCAAAGCAATACTTTGTGTACCACTCTGGCACTCAAAGGGTTAATTCATTGCAGCGTATTATATTATTGACCTATGTACTATTTAGCATAAAGTGCCAGATTATGCTAACTACAGAAAATGGTCTGTTTCTCAAAATTGACTTGTTTGACAAGCAAATGACTAGTAAAAAAATATAGGCAGTTTTAACTATCTGCAAAATTAACTGAATTTATTTTAAGGTGACATGTTTACTTTGTTATTCACTCAGGATAGAACAGCAGCGTGTGGAAGAGATTGTTGTAACATTTACACTTGATAACATACTTCCTACCTGAATTTGTCACTTAATGTGAATTTTGCAAAGATATGCTCTATAAAATAAGATTTATATTATCTGAAAAAGATAGTGGAGCAATGGTACAATTTTCCTCTAAATCAGGAACTAGAATTGCTTTTGAGTCTCTGTGCTTGCTTAACACCAATTTACTAAGCTACATAGGATAAAAGTCTTCCTATTAATGCCCCTTGGCAGCCTGAGGATGTCCTGTGGTGTTCCTTTAGTGAGCACCAAGTTCTACTCAATGTATTAACATGAGGTAGAAAACTTGGATGTCGTCACTGTTGGTTTAACTTTGCATTCTATGGGGTATTAAACACAAGGAGAATGTGTCCACCTGTACACACTACAGCAGTTCTACACCTTAATGCATACTCTCGGTGCATTAAATGGAGATAGAGGCTAACAATATGCATATGCACTTGCATATTCATATTTACATCCCACTGTGGTCTTTGTGACGTGTCCATCCTTTGATTTTTCTTCATACCTTTGATTTTTTTGTTTGCAATTACACTTTAGCCCCCTTTTTAGCCCACATCAGAGTAAAGTTCCAATCTTGATAATGCTTATACAATTTTGGATAATCCTTAAATTCGATTGTTATTTTGAAGTGTAATATAAATATTTAGTTTTGAATACTAAATGGCTGTGTGCATGTCTTAACAGATTAAAATGTGTATCCTCATTTGTCTTCAGTTTTACGTACATTCTGTTAAATAAGTACAATATTTACATAATTGACATCTTTATAGGCATATAGGGCTAGATTCTAAAACAGGTGCTAATTTTATCTATGCTTTTATTTCCAGTTTTTCCCATAGACTTCAATAGGAAAATATTTGAAAAAATGGGAGTTAACATTTAGCACCTGCAAAAGAATCTGGCCCCTGGATGGTATATTACAACAACTATGTTAAATGCATTGTTAAATAATTTAGTTTAGATTATTTTAAAATATTATTGACACTTTTTTAAAGAAATCAAATGTTAAGAAAGCAAACTATTTCATCAAAACTTATTATGTTAACTTTACTAAAATTGTGGACTTAAATATGTAAAAAAAAAATCCTCCCAAGCCAACCAAATGCCACTTCTTCAGGTGTACTTTAAGAGCAGCATGAACGATTTTGCCTAATAATTTTCGACTAGAGCAGCAAGCTTGAAAAAAAAACAGAAAAAAAAACAGAAAAGCATTAACCTTATTATTTGGCAGTTTTCTACCTATAGAGAACACTAAATATATCCGCAATAACACAACACCATGCTGAGATCATTTCTTTAAAATGTCAAAGAGAGCTCTGTAAACAACATTTTATAAAATAAAAATACATACAAGTAAAATTTTATGGCAAGTTAAAATGCACTGGATAAATAATGTGTTGAACAGTGTAGAAAATATATTTACATTCAGCGTCATTATTTTAGACCTTTTGGACACACCAATAGTTTTCTTTAAACATTACATAGAATTAGATGCTGTTTTATTATTAATACATATGTGTTTAACTAAAAACAGCAGCCAAAAGATTCCTGTAGGAATGTGTTAGGAAAATCCAAGTATAGATACAAGAAGCTGACATTGATTTTCAGAATAAATTGCATTTAGCATTGTTAACCTAGCAGCCTAAGCCCCTCATTTAAAAGATAATCTGCCGAAGACAGTGAAATTTAAACCTAAGGGGAATCAGCTATTACAGTAGTAAGAACAGTACAACCCGTTCAACAGAGTGCCAAATAGGAAGGAAGAAAGGATTATGTTTTCACCTTTCTTTGAAGCTTTCCCACCTAAGATGAACATAGAGGTCCTTCCTCCCTACTTTGTTCCTTGACAATCTGCACCAAATACATGTATGCGTTAGCTCTGATGGGAAAACCTTTGTTGCTGTGCTCTTTCTTTGAAAGTTAAAACATTGAGCAGTCTCTTATGCTTTGCAGCACTGAATACTAACATAGTCCTATGAAAAGCAAGACTGAAAAGGAACATTCAGGGCTAGAAAACATTGTACAGCTGTGATCAATGCCATTATGAGCTGGATTCATAGAGTGTAAGCCCATTTTGTTTACATTCGCTTAAATTGAACGTCTGCTTTCTATACTTTCATCTCCTCCTTTTTCAGTGGTCTAGGTAAGAAAAATATTTCCAAGTTTATTTTGCTACTTTTTAAAACCAAACAAAATCAGTAAATATATAATATTTCAAATATGGGGTCCTAACTAAATACAGTTTTATGGTGTGTCACCATGTTAAACTAAAATGTACTATTTCAAATAAAATAGTGACTGTAATTTCCAAAAAAATGCGTTGGTATATTTGTATAGCACATATACCTGAGTAATCTTTTACCTACCAAAATGAAATCCTTACCAGTTGTGAGACGGGATCTAATAGATTCTATTTAAGGGGCTTTATAGGATTATGCGTATTTTGTACATTAGTTGTTCTTTGCACCATTAAACTTATTTTGAGCTATGTTATAGGTCCAGATAGTATTATATATTGTTGTTACTCTCCTCTAGACTGAACTTACGTGTGTATTATTATATATTGATATGAGAGTTTGAGAGTTGATCATTGTTTTGGAGCCTCAGCTGACATCCTCTAGTTTCTTAATTATGTTTTAATATATGTGCTTATTTTTTATTTATTGTATCTAATAAACTTCTATTTTTTTGTATTGATGACTTGTGGCCTCTTTAAAGGGTATTGCTTGTTTGGGTTCCTTTCCCCTGTATGTGTATTTAGTGTATTCCTTGACCCTGAGTGCACCAGACAAACTTTTTGTCATCTGTTAATCTCATCTTTAGTATTAGTGCTGGCCAGGCCCCTCGTTTTCCCCATAAGTAAGCATCCCAACCAATGGTTGGCTGGAATCCTTTCTGAACAGAGACTGGCCATCTTTACCATTTAATATTGGATAAAAATATTTCATCCTTTGACAGATCCCTGCAATATTCCTTTCGGGTTATTTATTAAACATGGATTTTCCACCTCTTCTTCTGCATTGGCCCTCAGATTATTTGTTGGAATTGTAATGCCAGCACAGATACCAGAGAGGTACACATCACATTGCTCTGAAATGCTTTGCTTACCCCTCCGGCAGTCAGAGTTAACAAATAAATCACTATATGATATATGTTTAATGTGGATTTTATTTGTTTTTACAGGTACTTTTTTAGCAACAGGAGAAGACAGAAGAGAAGAAGAAAGAAGATGAGGAGAAAAAGGAAGAGGGAAGATGACAGAAGACAAGGACAGTGGATGACAAGTGAGTGTTACACAGTTCTGGGTGTTAGGCTAGTGTTAGGGCTTGTATTGTTGCACTTCCCTATTAGGGGTATTCTAAGATTAGTGTCTGGCAGGGTGACTGTGTGTTAAGCTCACGCTAGGTGCTTGACAGTCAGGTATCATGCATGGGGCGTTAGTCATTTTCCTTTAATCCCATTACTCACTCTATTTAGCGTGGGTTTGGGGAACTTAAAACCCACAATGGACATTGGGCACAAGTCCATTTCTGTGGCCCAATGTTCATATTGGTTTCAGTTGGTAGAGTAATCGGATAGCCAATTTTGCCCTACCAGCTGTTTCGATGTAAATAATTGAATCAAGGTCTAACTCTTTGTTTGCTGGGTTGCTTGTCTTAGAGGGAAAATTGCTTATGTTTCTTTGTACATTCCCCTCATTGAATATGTTTATCATGGGTGTTACAACTCACCAACAGATATCTAAATAATAAATAATACAGTTTACTTCACACTTTATATGATAAACTAAGAGCAAGTACATTGTTTCCACTGACTTTCTTAATTAGTTGACAGCAATAACATGAAATACTTTTAAAATGTATAAATCATTGAAATTTGTTTTCCATAATCATTTTTTCCTAGTACAATTATAACTCAACAAAGTTTCTTTAATATGATTTTTTATTCAACAAAGATTCATTTTGCTGTTAAAACCAGCAATTGGATTTTGGCTATTTTACAAACGATAATGAATCACTGAGTAGTTTATATGAATATAGTCCAGACAACTATAAAAACAAATTATTTGCAATAAATTTCCTGCATTTGCAGTTTTTGATGTATCATATAATTTGTTTATAATATAAATGTACTTAGTATCCTTCTATTTTATTGTGCCTTAAGACAGTTATGATTTCCATTAAGTTATAATGTTATAGGACCATACAGTATATCACAAGAAGAAAAATATACATTAAGCTCTTCAAAAGAAATATGGTTGGCATTACTCATCCCTAGCTGCAATAATTTCAAGGCAATAAATAAACATATTATTTAATCAGTCTTTTAATTAATTTGTTCCAAACTTAGATGAATTGTACCACAAAACAAAAACTAAATTCAGCTGCATCTTAAAGATTTTTCAGTCTGAACATTTCTTAACTTATGATCACAGTGAATATGTCTAATGTAGGTAACTAAAAATGTATCTTTAAATCCTAGGCAGTCACATGTATTTCTCTGTAGTATAAAGTTTTATGTTCAGTATTAAAATGTATTCTTGATGTCAGAATTATCACTCAATTTAATTTATTCAGCCTTTTCTGTATAAAACAAATATATTTCCATCTCTAAACTCAATAATAATAATACACAATTCTGTTTAATAGACTGCATACTTTCTGACTTTAAAATCTTTCTTTCTCCACTGTCTAATGACCACCTTATAACATACTCTACTGGGCACTTTTCTAGAGACTGGGAAACTTTTTGCCTCAAGTTAGAAAAACAGCACTTCTGTAACTAAGTCTAGGAAGAGTGTTGAGAACCCTTGCAGGGCCAGAAAGGACAGCATTCAGGTTAGGAAAATTAGTGATAGTTCACTGATAAAGATTACAGCTGATGTCCTCTAAAGTTCAAGCGCTGAGTCTTAAATAGATAGACTGTAGTTGTTGAACTACAACCCCTCAAGTGGTGTAGGAAGTCATATGGGGTCAAGTACTACGACCCTAGAGATTGGACTAGAGGTCAATGGATAGTAGTCGAAGATTTACAATTCTGGAAGGTGAGAATAGAAGTATACCAGCAGTTGAAACGTTAATGTGGAGTCGGAGACTTGGCAGCAGCTGAACGCCAACCAGTGAAGTTGGTGGAGACTTGGATGGTCAAGCCCACAGCTGATGGCTAAGGCTGGGGTTGATCTGACTGGCCAAGGAGAGTTAGGCCCAGTCAGAGATCAACCTGTTGTGGAAGGCTAGGATCAATCCTGCAGTCTGTCAATGATAGCAGGCCCTGAGGAAGATCTACCTGCCTAAAGCAGCAACAGGGATTGACCCTATTTATGGTAAGCTGGTAGATGAATACGTTGGATATCAGCTAGCAACCGGAGTTCTCAAGGAGGATGTTCAGCCGGATATTCATAGAAGAAGCACAGGTCAAGCAGTAGTCGGGAATCAAGCTGGGTTGTAACGGAAGTCAAACGCTAGGGAATCAAACTGGAACAGAGGTTAGGAACAGACAGAGGTCAATGACAGAACAGTCAAACAGAGTTTGACTTTGTACACTATGAAGCTTGAAGATTGGGTGCACAAAGCCAGAAACCATGGGGATTTAAAGGGATAACACCCAATCAGGAGTGAGGGGGAAGGTTAGCAGACAAACACAGTGAAAGCTTCCCACCTTCTACAAGAATATCCACAAAATGTGCAATTTTACACTTGTTCCTGGTTTTTTTTCTTGTATTGAAATCAATGATGATAATGCAATTCCTCCCAACACACGTGGAGGGTTCCCCCATTTCTGGATGTCACTTTACAGTATATGGTCAATCTGTTCTTGGGTGATAGAGAAAGCTGCTGACATTTTGATGAAGCTATTGTAGGTAGAGAGACAAAGAGAGAGAGATTGACCTAGATTCACTAAAGTTTGAAGAGTGCTGAAAATGTTGATGTCCTGTTGGGCAGTATTCACTAAAGAATCTTTGACATCACATCACTATCAGTCTGAAAAAATTCTGTCCACATAGACTCCCATCCGTCAGGTGTACGAATTTTCACTCATCACATCAACAATGGCTTATTTCCATATGGGGATGAACCATAATAACTAATTTCCATATGGAAAGGCAGGATAATGAGCTATTATCGTACTCATGGGGGGGGGGGTTTATATGTTAATATGGCATTCACCACATTCAATAAACTTTGATAGCAGCCTCTGCTGTTGGAGTTCACATCTCAACTTCACCTACTTGAAGCTAGTAAAGTTGGGATCTCACTGTACTTTCCTATGCAGTAACAGCCCTCAATCAGAAGTAGGGAGGGTAGTGAACTGCTGTCAGTGTGGAAGGGATGCTCTCCCTCACACATCACCAGCAGTACAACAATCCTGAAGTCTGACAACATTCTCTCTACTGCCTCATATGGTCAGTAGGGGAATGGAGAGAATCATTTTAGCACCATGAACAGCCTCACTCCCTTAACCCTTTGAGTGCCATAGGGATGTGCATTACTCAGCCCTGTGGCACTCAAAGGGTTAAAAAAAGGTACACAAATCATTACACATTTATCCCCTTAGCTCTGTATCATATTAGTCCATACATGGGTATTTGTAGCTACCAACTGCCCCTCAACCTTGTTCTCCTGCCCACTGGTAGCCACAGAACCCAATGTACATGGTCTGATCCCCTCACCCTTGTTCCCTTGCCCACTGGTAGCCACAAATTCAAACGGGCACTGCTTGGGCAAAGGGAACAAGGCTAGGGGTTGTCAGGCAGTATATGTGCAGCTAACACACAATGTTGATGTTCTCCATGCTGCCCTACAATGTAGAAATCCAGCATTCTGCTCCACAATGTAAAAATCTGACATGTTGCCCTTCACCTATCAACTCCGACATGAAGTCCCCCCCCATTAAAATCTGACCTTCTGTACTACCCCTGTCTTCCATGTGGCCCTCCTGCTTCTAAACTCCGACATGCTGCCTTCCCAGTAAAATCTGACATAAGATGCCCCCACGCAGTTAACCATTTTAGTACCAGAGGTACACGTAATGCATAGCAAAAAATGGATTGCGTACCCTTCTGGCACTCAGAGTTACTGTTAAAAACATGTCTGCTTTATTAAGTTAGATATGCCGCATAACTTTTATATTAACCATTTGAGTGCCAGAGGGGTGCATAACACACTGCAGTGCAACACCTTGATTATCCTTCTAGTACTCTAAGGGTTACTATTAAAAAAAAAAAAATATGTCCCTTTTGTATGTGTTAAAATCAGACCTTGCGGGGGAACATCAGGGGACCCCTCTTGATGTCCCCCTGGCATTGACCAGGAGGGCAAACAGCATCCTCCCCTTGAAGCGCCTATCTTCCAGTCAAGCCACCATTCTCTCAATGAGAGCATTGCATTGCGTTGCATACCCCTCTGGCACCCAAAAGGTTAACTGTGTGGGGGCAACTTATGTCAGATTTTAATGGGAAGGTAGCATGTTGGCGTTTACTAGCAGGAGAGCATCATGATAGGGGGAGGGCAGCATGTCAAAGTTTACTTGGGAGCATCATGTTGGAGTTTAGGTGGGGGGCGGGACATTGTGTCAGAGTTGACAGGTGGAGGGTAGCAAGTTGGAGGTTAATAGGTGGAAGGCAGCATGCCAGAGATTACTAGGGGGGCATCATGTTGGATTTTTACATTGTGGGGCAGCATGGGGAACATCACTATTGTGTGTTAGCCCCACATACACTGCCTGACACCCCCCAGCCTTGTTCCCTTTGACCAGCCTTGTTCCCTTTGACTGTAAGCTCCTTGGGGCAGGGACCTCTCTACTATTGTTTCTATGAATGTCACACTTATTTCATCCCCTCTTATTTATTGTAACGTATGTCTATTGTAAGGCGCTGCGCACACGGTGTGGCACCATATAAATAAGGATATACATACATACATATACATACATACCAGGCAGTGCCCATTTATATTTATGGCTACCAGAAGGCAGGTAAACAATGGGGAGGGGGGTCAGACAGTATACATGGAGTTTTGTGGCTACCAATAGGCAAGAGAACAAGATTGGAGGGCAGCTGGTAGCCACAAGTCCCCATGTACGGACTAATATGATAAAGAGCTGAGGGGATAATTGCGTAGTGCTTGGTGTACTTTTTTTTTTTTTTTTTTTTTAACCCTTTGAGTGCCACAGGGTTGAGCATTACACATCCCTATAGCACTCAAAGTGTTAAGGGAGTGATGCTGTTCATGGTGCTGAAAGGATTCTCTCCACTCCCCTATTAACCAGTGGGGCAACAGAGAGAATGCTGTCAGACTTATAGATTGTCATAATGCTGGTGATGTGAGGAAGAGCATCCCTTCCACATCGACAGCGATACAACAATCCTGTCTACTAATGAGAAACTTCTGCTCCCCTTGCCTTTCATGACTAAACTTTAGTGAATTTGGCATTGTGTGTGTACATGGAAATGTCGAAGTGCTTTGAACACAATAACAAAATAATATCTCCACAGCAACAACCTTTAGTGAATCTACCCCCCACCCCGTAGTTGCATGATAATAGGGATTGGTGAAAGTTGTCACCTTGTTCCCACAAGAAATTTCGCGAAAACCACGTTGTTGTCCGCTTTTCGTGGGAAAGTCCACTTTAAAACTAGCGATTAAAATGTTTGTATTTTTCTCCCATTGGCCAAACTTTTTCACTATTTTTTCAATGGCTAGAAAGTTTCCACCCATTGATTTATGTTTTTGCATTTCCGCTATAAAAGTGACGCATTTGCGGAAGGCAGACACAATAGAAGCAGTTCCAGAGTGAGATAGATATGCTGTGCTCTTCTGCTGTGATATTTTGGCAAAATTGAGACAGGAGAGGCTCATAGTGACTGTTATCAATATGAGCAGCAAAAAGAGGAAATGGAAGGACCCTTATTATATGTCCACTAAGTCTGAGGAGGAGAAGGAAGTGACTAGCAGTACTGAACCACTGCTGTCCAGTCCCCCTAAATCACCTCACGGGATCTTGGGGAATGGGAAGGGATGGAGAAAAGGGTAGTACTAGTGAGAGCAGGACTGGTCATCTGCCTCTGCCTGCTGCAAGACGTGCTGCCCCTGCTGCCAGTGTCACCATTGCTGTACCTGCTTCCACCAATGCTGTACCTGCAACCACCATTACTGTACCTGCTGCCAGATAAGCTGCCCATGCTGCCACCAGTGCTGTACCTGCAACCACCATTGCTGTACCTGCTGCCAGATGTGATGCCCCTGCTGCTACCAGTGCTGTACCTGCTGCCACCAATACTTTGTCTGCTGCTAGTGTGTCTTGTAGTATTCAGGAGGGGGGAAAGGAGAAAATGATGCCAAGTGTGACAGCAAGGGACCCTAAATCACACTTGCCATTCCCAAGCAGTCCTGCCAGTGCTAGTATTACTGCTACTAAGGTCCAGCAGCTTGTTAGCGTTAGGAATGAAAGAGGGGGTAATCAACAATTTCCTCATATTACTAGTGACTGTGAGACTGAGGAGGAATACTCTGCGGCTGAACTTGATGTGGTTGGTGTTAGTATTAGTAGTAGCAGTAATGGTGAAGCAGCCGGAGTGGTAGGGAAAACATTTGAGAGCGCCCAGACTGGTGGTCAAGGGAGCCCACCCCATTCCTCTGGCTCTGGGAGTCCTCCTCACCTTCCCTACACTAGAAATGTCCAAGTTGAACATGATTCTTAAGAGACCAGAACTGGTGTTGGGGGGGGGGAGAGCAGGCTCAGAATTAATACCACCACCATCAGCAGGAGCACAGATCATCTGCCTGTGCCTGCTGCTAATGCTGCTAGTGCTAGTCTGCCTTCTTCTTCAGGTCAAAAGGAAATGCTAAGTGTGACATTAGGGGACCCTCTGTCACATTGCTCTTCACCCCCTCCATGCAGCAGTAAGATGTCTGGAATAGAGCAGCAGTGCATAGGTACTAGTGGGGGTGGTGGTGATGATGCTGGAAAAGCTGGGGTGGAAGAGACATTGATGGCCTTTTTAGCAGAAACTGATAAGGAAAGGGAGACAGGTATGAGGATGGGCATTACCACCACCACTAGCAGTGGGATTTTGGAATTAGAGGAATTTGCAACTGCTCTAATTCCTTCTGATTCTGAGTTGCAAGGGCAGCAGGATGAGATGGAGCAAGCCAGTGTGCCACAGACCACCGTGGACACAGTGGAAATGGGGTCAAAAAGTGATGTGGGACTAGGACAGGTTCCATTTGCCAGCTGCAGCAATACTCCTGGTCCTAGTTGCAGTGCTGAATCTGAGGCAGTAGCAGCAACAATAGCAACATTATCCACTGCCTCAGACAATGAAAGGGAATGTGGAGGACAAGAAGAAAGAGGCCATTCTTCTCCATCTGTTCCCTTCCCCCTAAAGTCACCATGGGTGTGGGACTATTTTCCTGTTGGGGCAGGCATAGTGCATTCATCAGCAACGGCACTGTGCACAATTTGTGACAAGTCAGTGAGAAGCGGAAAGGAGGGAAGCACCCAGATATCACACATGAAACACAGACACCATGACATTTATGTCAAACATGTTAAAACCCAACACCCGGCACAGAAATCAAGCACCACTTTTGCTGTCCCTGACTCTCCAGAAAGGCAACAGAAGGCAAGGCAGAAATCAAAGAGGAGGAGGAATAGAGCAACTCAGGCAGAGACTGGAAGTTCCATGATGAGTGAAACAACTAGCTCGCCATCACCTTCTAGGGTCACTGCATCTTCTGCCAATCCACCTCGTTCATTGTTACCTCCCCTGCCATATCATAGCCATTCTGTTGATGTTAGAATGTAGCACTTCGTATGCACCCATTGCACACTGTGTGGTGCACTGACCACACATGCCAGTGTGGTGGAGCAGAATCACAAGCAATGCATCAAGCAGCATCTGAGGAGATTCCATCCCGCAGAATGCTAAGATGATGGCAGGGAGGGTTCATCATTAATATTAAACTGTCAGCAAGTTGTCATGTGTCCTTAACGGAGTCTTGACAAGGAGTAGTGACAGCGGCAGTACTTGGTTTTGGGTGTCACAAAACAAATTCCCTGTTCAAATGATTCATTCATTCATTCACCAAGACAGGCACCCTCCTCAGACTGCTTTTATACCATGTCTTATGGGTTTTTTTATTTTAATTTGGATTTATTTTTTATTAACTGCCCCCCAATCCCAGTAAACAACTTCCCCCTAAAAAAAATTCCCTGTTCATCTGATTCTTTCCCCACTCCCCACCAACACAGGAACCCTCATGCCCCTTTTATACTATGCCTTTGGGAAATAAAATAATATTTGCTATGTGTTGTGTAACTTCTATGTTCCCATTGATTTCAATGGAATGTGCTAGGCGGAAAAAGTGGAAAATCTGCAGTAAATTTTTCACTAAGTGGAAAGTCAACGAATGGTTGCAAATGCACTCTGAATTCCATAGAAAAGCGCTATAAGCGTATACGTAAAATACATCTCCTTTATTGAAAGTTGAATAAAATCCAAAACAAAAGGCATTGAGGGAATTGAGGTGAGGAAAGACACAGAGGGGGGGAAGATCCCCACAAATCTTATGCGTTTTGCGCTTGATCACCCTTACTCATTGATTAAACACACTGACAAAAACACCATACTATATAAACTTCCATACAGGACTGATTGGTTAAAATTCAAAATGAGGGAGAACCCATAGGTAAAAGCCCTGACACCTCCTATCTGCATCATCAAAGACACACCTGATTATCTGTAGCCGTATTGTGCAGACTGTTGCAATACAAAACAATTGGATACAAAAAAGCGCCATATAGAATACTGCTATTGGTGCACAAATATTGGGAAAAGGACCTCCACAAAAAACCCTGAAAAAATTCTTGTAGTGCCCAACCATATATTCATGGCAGAAGACATATGCAGGGTCTCAAATTGGGCTCCCCCAAAAAACCATTATTGCCCAACCAAAACCTTGAATGAATCCCATCCAATTGGAAATGGATTGGTATACTCAAAACAGCATCCTTTGGGTCCTAAATAAGAAATTCCAACATGTGTGCATCCAGCTCTGGCCAGCCCAATGTCAAAATTGGATCTGCAAACCAGTTGATCCCCCTGAGGACATATCCATCAGCTTGGAGCCACCACCAGGCCAACCAGCAGAAAAGCATTACATCTTGGCCATCAGTAACTATATACACAGAGTATGGGACTGATCAAAAGATGTGGCTAATGTCCCACTCAGAGTTGAGTCTCTAGGGGGACCTGGTCTGCAACTGGAATTTCAGTTTGAGGTGGAAATTTTCACCCATCCCTACATGATAAGTATACAGTTGTTCTTTCAGTGTGGGTAATAAGGGAGATAGGAGAGTTAAAAAATAAACGAATAAAACTCGAAACCTTTATGATGGATAAGTGACAGTGATATTCAGACATGCAGGTGATCCAAGTTCCTACTGAGCTGGCTGAGCCTCAGACTGAGAATGAGTGAGTGTCATAT
Organism: Rhinophrynus dorsalis; assembly: GCA_037306005.1. NCBI lineage: Eukaryota > Metazoa > Chordata > Amphibia > Anura > Rhinophrynidae > Rhinophrynus > Rhinophrynus dorsalis. The sequence goes on from CM074721.1 coordinate 125,943,108, forward strand.
ACTATAGAGACAGACATAATATCACAGTGATGAAAACAGAGAGGTACAACCTGACATACTGTGTTTAATCACACACACACACCTACATCTGCAAGAGGAACAAGCATATACTGAGGTATGGTGGTGGTGCTGCTTAGCTGCACCAATTGCTGTGCGGCACTATTTATCCATTATTGCAAGCTGATTATTCTGAAGATAACATGTCTGTCTTGTACTATACTGTAAAAATGAACACTGCAGTCAAGTTGAGCAAAAGATTTGGGCTGAAATCTTGATACTTGCCATGTGTAGAGGAAAACAATGGGCAGCTGAAGTTACTTGTGGTGGTGGAGTGTATTTGTGATTTGTAAACAACGACGGACACTGACTGCATAAAAAATCCTTTTGACTTATAAATGAAAAAAACAGGCAGGGGATTCAACCTAATCCGAAACTGATACTAGTAGGACAGCATTTTAACAGAGTCCACTTCAAAAATATCTGACCAATAGGAAAAGCAGAAAGTGAGACCAAGTGGCAATCAAAGATCTGGTAACTACAGGAGACAATCAGAGTAGCCATGCCGAATCTAAGGGTTAGTTTCAAGGCTTATAGATACAAAAGTAGTTAATGAATGCTGGAACTCAGAAGGTCAAATATGCTAGTAGCTAGGTTAAAACATGTACCTACTCACTATAACCTGCCAGAAAAAAAACAAAAAAACAAAAAACAAATAGCAATCAGAACAGGGATAAAACCAAGCAGAGCTAGTGAAGAAACTTAGAGGAAATCTGGTTCCAGATGTGATTTCAGACAGTGCTTCTTATAATAGCCACCCAAGGTTATGTAGTGTTTGACCCATGATACCACTCTATTAATTAATTGCTCCCATTGAATTCCTGCCCATAACAATTTACATTTTTACAGGTATTGAAAGGTGAGCCATATAAAGACAAAGGGAAAAAAGAAAACATACTAGTACAAAAAAAACAACAAAATGAACCAATTATATAGAGTGCCTAATTAACTAGAAATATAACTGTAAATGTTCGCTAATAAGATAGTGGGTCAATATTTCATATTTTCATCTTAATCAGAATTATACAGGAATTTAAAATTTTTGCCAGAACCATTATAAAAAAAATAAAGTTTATTTAAATCACAAATACACCACATTTTTTAAGAAGTGAAGATTACCCGCAGTTGAAAAACAGTATAACTACATAATATTGTTTTTCTGTCATGGCTTGCCCATATTATTCTATGAAAATGTAATACAGTTCAAAACACATATTTATATAGAGCTGCAAAAAAAAAAACAACTCTCTAGTCCATGTCCAAACTTGTCTTCAAGGACCATATACAGGATTTAGGGATATACTGTAGCAGAATATCTGACCTGAGCACATATGAGCTATTCTACTCAGACATATAGTCATTGAGGATAGTTTGGGACACCATTGCCCTAGTGTTTCTGTGCACATAACTTTATCAAGTATTATTTTAATTCTGGTAGATTTGAGCAAACCAAAAATCTATGATGTTTGAAAGCCAGTCTTGCAAACTGATGAGCAGGTTTGCTAAGTGTACTCTAAAGGAAAATGTAAAATAATTACTCAAATTAAGTCAAAACCATCACAAATTAGCATAAAACTACTGAATAAAATCTACATTCTGAAATCTTCATCACCTGAGAATGAGCCTGGTTCACCATGTTGGTGATTTTGAAACAGCTTTCAAAATTGTATCTATTGTATTAACCATATTTTAGTTGGAAAACTATTTTAGGTTTATTTGTAGATTATACTAATAATGGTTTCAAGGCACTTCCAGTCTTAGACTTTCATTACAAGCACCTTTTAGTGCTAGGGGCTGTGGGCAATTTACTTCTGAACAGTGTCAGTAAGTGTGCGAGGTAATGAACCACTAAGACATGAAATCCCTACCACCATGCTTTAATTAGAATAATATATAAAACTAAATAACCCAGAACCTACATTTCTATATATTAAATCTTCAATGCAAAATCAACAAAGGTGACAGAGTACCTTAAACTTTGTTGAACTGGTTTGTTCATCTCTACAGGCTATCAAAGTGTCTAAACATTTCTCCTCTTCATCATAACTAGCATTTTTATAATAACATTAGAATTCAAGTTGTGCTACTGTAGATGTTAGATACTATTTAATAGAGCAAGACCATGACTGCAAAGTAGTCATTAGTTATGACTGAAGCATCTTCCAGACCTTTTATACCATTATGATAGATTGTAAACTCTAGATTATAAGCTCTCTTGAGCAGGATCCTCTCTACCATTTATATCCATTTGTTGTGTGTCATATGTTTGTAACGAGTTTGTAATGAATTCCCTAATTGAAGAAATCTATGGAATATGCTGACACTTTATAAATGAATGATCATAAAATAATACTTAAAAATTAGAGGTGTACTTTGTAGTGAACATGTAAATGAGGGATGTAATTTTTGATTTTCTGATCATACTGATCATGACAAGCATGATAAAAAATTTGGATTTTTATAGTTAGGCTTTGATATAGTGGACAGTGATTTAGCATTAGTCTTCTAAATGTTTCTCAATTAATAAAAAAAACAGACTTATTATATTTAAAATTAATTGTATTTAAAATGCTGCTACTGATGCAATATTTTCAGTGTGATTGTCTCCAACAACTCGACTGTAAACTCTTTATGAATGGTGCTAAGGAGGGACAGAGCAAAAAAAATATCAGCACAGAAAAGACAATGATACCTAAGTGCATAAAAATACTTTCCAAATAAACACTTAAATGGTGTTATATGTGATTTATGATTCATAGAGCCCCATTTCCAAATGTCTAACATTAAATATGAGTGCAGAAAGCGTTGAAAAGTGCTGGCTGCAATATGGGAAAGGAGAAAGTAAAAACAACTGAAAGACATATGCATACGGATCCTGGTGTTCTCATCCCTGAACATTAACAGTGGGAGTCTGCAGTGCTTCTTGCCATAACATTGCCATAACGTTGTTTTAATTTATTCATTCATACTGGTGTACGGTGATGCATATGTATCATTGTTTTTAATTTATTTGTGTTTTTATATGTTTGAAGTTGTCATTTCAAAGGTGACTGTGGCTTAAATAGTGTATACATGTTCATATAATCATGTACCCACCCTGCTTTATTCGCTAGTCTCAATATCCGGATTTGGAGACATTGCATATCAATTGCAGGTAGGGGTGGGTGAAAAGTGTGAAAAATTTCCTGTGAACAATTTCACAAAAACTTGCCAATTTTTTGCTTTTCACCAAAAAAATTGTGCCTTTCCACCTATGCAAAAATGTCCTTTTCACCTATTTTAACAGATTTTCTGCCTATTTTAACACATTTTCACCTATATTTCCTATAGGTACTACATTTCCCACTGTAATATTACTTCTTCTGAGGCCTGAAGTTTAGAAATAAGTGGCTGAAAGTCAAAGTTGTGAGTCCGACAGCAAAATATGGCTTGAAAAATGTGTTAGCATGCAGAATGCATTTGTCCTTTGCCCACAACACTTTCTTGCTTAAGTGACACTGGCACATATTCAGGATGATATCAAGTAATAAAAAAAAATAAAGTACAACCTACAATGTGACAGATATGTATTGTAAACAAAGAGAAAACCCACAGCGCTAAACGACCATGATTAATATATTTAATGTGAAGGATGTGAATGAATCTAGTGATTAAGTTATGGAACGTTGCAAGGAAAGAGGTGGCTTGTCCCCAAACACCCAAACTTAGGAAAAACCTAGAAGAAACACAAAAGCAAAAATTAACCTGCGCTGATCCATATTGATAATATAAATTGTAAACCCCGTAATAAGCCTTTATCATAATTGTGCTGTGCTATCTTTAAATAAAATAATAATTAGGGTTTTAGTAGCATAAATTGTCCAATGTATGTTTAAGCCCACCCATAGCGAGTGAGTCCTAAACCTAATCTGAAGCTGTCTGAGGAAACGTCTTAGCTTGCAAAAACTTTAAAAACATAGTGATGGAGCTATCATAGCCCCCCATATCAGGACTCACCCATTGTCCAACTGGAGCCAGCCACAGTGAGCAAGGGAGACAGGACCCAAGGGATCAAACACTATCAATCCACCCTTAAATAGTCCCAGCCTCCCTCCCCCGCCGCAATATACCTGAACTCCCCTGGACGACATGTAATTAAAGGCAATGCCAAAGCTAGGCCAACAAAGCAAACAGAAAGGCCATATATATGCCCACAATTAACCCTTTATGTGTCATAGTTATGTTTATTAAAACTAAAGAAAAATGCCAAATATGTGAATTAAATAAAATAAGATACCATGGTGTAAGCAGCTAGAATGGGAAAAAAGGACAAAGTACAAAAAACAAAGATAGAAAACCCACAGCGCTAAACTACCATGATTAATAAATTTAATGTGAAGGATGTGAATGAATCTAGTGATTAAGGTATGGAACGCTGCAAGGAAAGAGGGGGCTTGTCCCCAAACACCCAAACTTAGGAAAAACCTAGAAGAAACAAAAAAGCAAAAATTAACCTGCACTGATCCATACTGATAATATAAATTGTAAACCCCGTAATAAGTCTTTATCGTAATTGTGCTGTGCACATATTAAGGATGATTTCAAGCAATAAAAAAAAAATAAAGTACAAACTACAATGTGGCAGATATGTATTGTAGTGGTGGTGGTCGGGGACTGGCATGGTGTGATTTGTGTATGTATTTTTACCATTATCATACTCTATCCTCCTTCTCAGATTACTGAGACATCTTATCAGTCATAGCAGTGGTCCCATCTGTCCTCCACCTTATCTTCTGTGTTACTATTAGTATATTTGTCCTGGCTTTGTCTGTCATTTGCTACTACAATTACAACTTCTTCAGCTGGATGTTGATGTAATTCTACTGGCACTACTACTAGGTGTCAAAGGTGAAACCACTTGTCGCAGCAACACTAGAGGTACTTGTCATATCTAACACAACCTGTGTTGCTGGGTACTCAAAACAGGTGTGTGTGACTGAATGGGACTTGGACTTTGAAGAGGCAATGATGCTGAGGATGACTGATAGGGTGACTGTGTGCTTTTTGACATCAGTACTTGTCCAAGGTCAGACTTCCCAATGGCTTTTTCAAACATTTTATAGAGAGGCACAGTGCTCCTTAAAAGTGGCGAAAGATACAGCCTTTGACTTTCTGCTAACTTTATAGCCCTGTCATCATCCTCACTCTCAACTTCATCTGTATCTGAACAAGAGAAGGATGCTGTAGGGATATTTTCTAGATCTGCATTATCATCAGTCATCATTAGGTCATCCTCAGCAGCATCAGAATCACCTGACAGTTCTTGCCCACTACTACCCTTATATTCCTCTAAGCCTTTGGAGGTCTCAAACAATTTCTTTTTACTTTTACTATAACAAAATTCACTACTACTTTGAGGACAGGTGTTTTAGTGTCTCACTGTCTGATGCAGCAGGCGGTTCAGCTGCTACACCTTCATCTATTATGCTGTTGCCAGCATCATCAACACTTGAATGTGACTTGTTGTCATCTTCAGTGTGGTTCTTATATGGTTCTATATTTCTACTGGCACTGGTGGTGCTGGACCTAGTTTTGCTGGGATGTTGTCAAACTGCATCCTCCCTTGTAGTAAAGGGATTCTCATAATTGATTGCACACGCTACAACAACCATTGCTGCAGTAGGTTTTTGGACTACTACTTTACTCTCACGTCCCTACACTGCTTCACTCCTCCCCCTTTCCCTTGTGCGTTTTCTGGACATTCTGCAACTACACTGTGTTTTTTTACTGTACAGTGCACAACACAACTGATGGAGCTGTATGATGCCTTGCCTAAGCCCAGTCAGCTGTCTGTCACTGTCACCTAAGATATTTCATTTTTTATTTTTTTATTTTTTTTTATTTTATTTATTATTATTTTTTTTAAGTTGTCCACCCTGTTGTCTTATCACAGTCTGTCCAAAAAAAAATTATAACTGAAAAAGAAAATCAACAATGTCTTTCCCCAGACTTCCCCACCCAGCACAGGGGCAATAACAGCAAGATCAGCAAGCAAATAGGTGGCCTGTGTCTTGCCCATCAGTCACATGAAATTTTGGAGTATTTGGGGGACAACCTCCTTCCTCCCTTCTTATCCCCTAGAGTGCCCCCAGACTCCACTAATACAGAGAACAAATGTCCTACCTAAATGACTTCCTAAACTAAGCTTAAATTCCCCTTTATTTGCCTATCTCCTCTAGCTAAAAAACATGCTGCTCTCTCCTCTCACAAACACAGAATGGCTGCTGTGAGAGCCTCACAGCCTTTCATATGCCTGTAGAAAACTTTTGTGTGGTGTAGAAAAGGCAGAAAAAAGCAAAAAAACTACACTTTTCACGGGAGATTTTTAGCCAAGTGGAAAGTCCCATTATTCTCCAATTTCAGCTTGTGACTAACATTTTCACCCATCCCTAGTTGCAGGTATACTATCTCTATACACCAAGCATATATTATATCTGTGAGCAAGGCACAACCTTTTTCATGTTGTGGCCAACACTTTTCAGCTTTTTTTTGCATTCTTATGTAAAGTTAGACATTTGGAAATGGGGAGCTATTAATCTTAAGTCACAGATAACACCATTTACGTGTTTATTTGGAAAGTATGTTTATGCAATTAGATATCCTTGTCTTTTCTGTGATGATATTTTATGCAATAAAAACTACACTTAGAGCATATTTTTTGCACTGTCTCTCCCTAGCCCCTTCTTGTTGTTTTTACATGATGTACATGTCTTGGAGGCCCTAAAACAGACGGGACTAGTAGCATTACACGCTCAAAATTCAACACAGACTGGACATATTAAAAATGCTTAGATTTGGTGGAACATATGCCTGATTATTAAGTTAGAGTACATGCCCATATTATATTATATCTTTACCACCCACTGAATGTCGAAGACTTTAGAAGAGCTGTTTTTTCTATATATTGTCTCTATGAATAGTGACAACTCACTGCCATTGGAGGTAAATGTACATTGTCAGTGAATATCTAAATCACACTTTTGCACAATTTCACCCTGCGCAAAATTATAGCTGTGCAATGCAGTCACTGGAAACTTGAAATAATACATACAGCAAATTAAATTAAGTGATATAATGTTCTTTGTATGCACCATTACTTAATTGCTTAATATTCTCTACTAATACAGAGAAAATTAATTTTATATGCCTATAAATAAAAAAGTGAATGTATCAGGTTTAAAATTCAATGACATATTATTTTACTTCACTCTAAATTAAACAATAATTAAAACAATTATTCTCTTTTAGTAGGTACTAAATTAGTTTGGTATGTTAATTCATATTGAGACCCAATTTATTTCAGTATAATAATACCTTATATCAGAGGTGGCAACGCGAGGTCCTCTGGATGTTATTGAACTACAACTTCAATCATCCTCCAGCAGCCGTTGGTTCACCCTTGATCATTGCAAATACATTTTCTAAAGTATAGCTAAATCACATACACCGCACTGATATACCATATCAAAGCCATATTATATTGAATGTTTGTAATATAGATTATGTTCTTCAATCTACAGGTGAGGTACAAGGTCAACCAATATCTTAAAAAAACAAAAATAGTAGTTTACCTAGTACACTTTCAAATCTGTAGAGACTGCAGGAAGCATCTCCTAGTGCCAAGACTTTATTTATTTTGAGATCCCCTTGGTGCTTTCTAACAGCTTCTCTCATTATAGAAAAAGTCTCAGTGCTCACTGAAAGAATTCCTTTTGAGAGTTCTTCAAAAGCAAAGACAAATAAAATCAACTTTCTTTTCATTATTTTGTTTTTTGTAAATTTGGTGTTTTGTATTAATTGAAACTTAAAGGGATAGTAATGCTTAATACTGGAAAATTTGTATATTATATTATATGAAGGTTTAGCCTGTTGAGAAAATCTAGGGTACTCCCACTGCTGGGAGATTTTTTTTTTTTCATTTTATTCAAAAGTTATTGAACCTGTAACATGAAGATTTTGGGTGCAATACTTACATGGCCTAAATCTGTAATTGTCGTGCTTTTGCTGCAGCATTCTAAGAAGGTTTATTGTCAACAGACCTTAGCTGTCCATAGATAAAGCAACCGCACACCCATAAGATGTCAAGCCATGGAAGTAATGCACCCAAAAATGCAAATTTGAGCTGTAATAACATCTATCAGCATTGGAAGTAACCATGTTTTACTCAACACTAAACCGTGAAATATATATTATTTCCATATTAAATGTTGCCATCCCTTTAACAATTTAAATTTACTATTGAACTGGAACTAAAATTATGATGCTGTTTATAATAAGAAAGGTAATTAAAATGTAAAAATTGTGCTAGTTAATAGCTAAATAAAATAATTAAAATATGTATTAATTCAATGTTGGTTCAGGAAAGTTCAAACATTGACCCATATTAATAAAAGCAAACTGGAGTAAACCAGTTACACCACAAGGAAAAAAAATAACATTTCATAAATTCCCATGACTTGAAGATACCTTTTTAACTCATTGAAAGCCAGAGAGGTCTCCACAAGACCTGATATTTAAGGGGTTAAAATAAAACTCAATTTAATTTAATAGGCATTTTTATTTGTCCCCTACACAAGAATAACTCTAGTTTGTGTTTATCAATATAGGCCATTGTGATTACAGGATTCTTATTAATATAGCTCCATTAAAGTGCTGTCTGATTTACTCAGATATTACATGCTTCCAGGGCTAGAGTCCTGCAGGAACCTGTGGGAACGACATTCCTGTACATTTTCCAGAGCAGGAACGCTGTTCCAGCTTGCAGAACTCCCCGCCCGGCACCACGGCACAGATCTGAAACTACTGGCCTCTGTCATTGCCATTGCCTCTTTAGTAATGCAGAGCGCGCTGGGAGATGACATCATCTCCCAACGCGCTCTGCATTACTGAAGAGAAGACCGCGCGGGAGCTCCAGCAGCTACAGGTCTGTGCCATAGGAGGTAAGTAGGGGGCAAGTTGGAGCTGAGGGGGCCAAAGTGGAGCTGATGGGGGGCAAGTTGGAGCTGATGGAGGCAAAGTGGAGCTGATGGGGGCCAAGTTGGAGCTGTTGACCCATCAGCAACAGTGATAGAGACATACAACAGACATACACACATATAGATACAGAAACTCCCACACACATGCACTGACATACATAGAGTGAGAGAGGCACATTTATACATGCAATGATACACACACACACGTGTATAGAGAGACAAACACTTGATGTGAGCTATACATGGTTATTTTGGGTGTTGGGGGGAATCTTGGGTGAGTTCCCACACTTTTTTTCCCAGGACTTGACCCTTGCATACTCCCATTTTAAATTAGCTCAACAACATATAGATGCCAACAATATGAAAATAAGGCATGTGATTACATAAAAATAAAAAAATAACAATTTACAGAAATAAATAACATAGATACAATGCCATAATTAAGGATGGTCAAAAAGTCAGAGAAATTTCCCACAGGACTTTTGATGAAAAAAATATTTCTAGCTTTTTTTCGTAACTTCCCACCCATAGACAATGCATAACATTTTCTCCTTTTTCTCAAAACATTTCCTGCTAAAATGTTGCCACATTTCACTTATGTTTTCTATGACTACAACATATTACACTGTAATATTACGTCTATACTACAGCAACATATGCCTTGAAAAAAATATTAGCAGACTGAGTGGTTTGGCTTTTGCTCACAACCCTAACTTCCTGATTAAGTAACATGGGCACAACCATCCTTGAAATATAATTGCAGCTTGAGATATTCCAGCACGGTGCAACACATGACATCAGTTCTTTAAAGCTTCTGATTTCATCAAAAGAAAAGGGCAGCATGTCAACAGCCAACATTTTGGCAAATTTACTATTCCATAGGTGTGTTTTTGCATTATTTTTTTGCAGGTTTTCACTTCTTTCTAAGGTCTTAGTAAGTATGGGGTAGCAGTACTTATTAGAAGAACTGTGTAACTTTATTGCTTTAACAACATGAATTGTGGACGTGGTGGGGGAGTGTGTGTGCACTCTATGACACTTGTCATCTCCAAAAACAAACTCAAAGTCATACTCCTCTGCAGCACAAGCAGAAAAGGTGTAGTACGTAGAGAAGCAGCAGCAACAGAGGCACTCATCATATCTAATATTGTGGATGTTAATAACCTGTGTTGCTGCTGTTGTTGTTGCTGCTGCTAGATACTCAACACAGGTGTTTGTGGCTGAGTAGGACTTGGACTTTGAAGAGGTTATGATGCTGATGATGACTGATAGGGTAACTGTACTTTTTGACATCTTTGTTTGTCCCGGGTCAGACTTTCCAATGGTTTTCTCAGTTAGTTTATAGACAGGCACTGTGCTTCTTTTTTAGTGGTGGAAGATTCAGCCTTTGCCTTTCTGCTAACCTTATAGCCATGTCATTATCTTCAGTCTCAACTTCTGTATCTGAACAAGAGAAGGATGTTGGAGGGATATATTCTAGATCTGCATCAGGCAATCCTCAGCAGCATCAGCATAACCTGTCAATTCTTGCCCACTACCCTTATATTCCTCTAAGCTTTTAGATGTCTCAAACAATTTCTTTTTACTTTTATTGTAACAAAGTTTGGTACTTCTTTGAGGACAGGTGTTTTGGTGCTTCTTTGTCTAACTATCTGACGCAGCAGGCGGTTCAACTGCTACTCCTTCCTCTATTATGCTATTGCCATCATCAACACCTGAATGAGACATGTTGTCTTCAGTGTCCTTCTTATATGTCTTTCTGTATGGTTCTTAATTTGTAATGGCACTGGTGGTGCTGGAGATTTTGCTGGGACCTTGACAAACTGCATATTCCCTTGGAGGAGGGACATCATCATCATTGTTATTACACACACTGCAGTAACCATTGCTGCAGTCAGTTTTTGAACTACTGCTTTACTCTCATGTCCCTTGTAATGCTCCACCTTCCCCCTGCCCCTTGTGGGACTGCTGGACATAACTCAACTACTCTGTGTTTTTATACTCTACATTACACAACGCAACTGATGGAGTACAATGTCGTGCCTTAGCTCAGTCAGCTATCTGTCACATAATATATTTAGTTTATTTCTTCTTTTTTATTTATTTTTTATTATTTTTATTTATTTATTTATTTTATTTTTAAAGTTACCCACCCTGTCTTATCACAGTCTGTCAAAAAAAAAAATTATAACTGAAAAACAAAATCAACAACTTCTTTCCCCAGACTTCCCCAGCACAGAAACGACAACTGCAAGATCAGCAAGCAAATAGGTAACCAGCTGCCTGTGTCTTGCCAGTCAGTCACAAGCAATTTTGGGGTATTTGGGGTCAACCTCCTTCCTCCCTTCTTCTCCCCAGAGTGCCCAACAGACTGTCCTAATACAGAGAACAAATGTCCTACCAAAAATATTCCCTAAACTAAGCTTCAATTCCCATATCTTTTCTAGCTCAAAAAATTGCTCTCTCCTCTCACAAACCCAGAATGGCATGCCGTGAGAGCCTGACACCCTTTTATATGGCTGTAGCAAAGAAGAGAAAACTTTTGTGTGGTGGAGAAAAATATTTCTTACCATTGATTTCAATACACAGTGAGGTAGGGGAAAAAGAGGAAAAACTGCACTTTTTTCGGGAAATTATTCTCCAGACGGGAATTGGCATTATTTGCCGATTTCAGTTTGAGGCAAATATTTTCACCTATCCCTAGTCCTACAGCAACATATACCATGAAAATGTGTTAGCATGGAGAGTGCATTTGTCCTTTGCCCACAACACTTACGTCCTGCTTAAGTGACACTGGCACATATTCATGATGATGTCAAGTGATAAAGAAAAAAAAAGTACAACCTACAATGTGGCAGATGTGTATAGTAGTGGTGGTGGGTAGTGTTGAGTGAGCATGCTCGGCCGATGCTCGGATCGGCTCGAGCATCGCTCTGCTCGGCACATGGCGGTACTCGTCGAGTACCGCCATGTGCTCGCCCGCCATGTTCGGGTGGCGGGGATCTGTGCCGGAGGAGGCACAGATCTGAAGACGCTCCGCTGGACCACCAGGGACTGGAGGTACGGGGGCATTGCGGAGATGAAGGGGGCATTGCGGAGATGAAGGGGGACAGTGTGGAGATGAAGGGGGCATTGCAGAGATGAAGGGGGCATAGCGGAGATGAAGGGGGCATTGCAGAGATGAAGGGGGCATAGCGGAGATGAAGGGGGACATTGCAGAGATGAAGGGGGCATTGCAGAGATGAAGGGGGCATAGCGGAGATGAAGGGGGACATTGCAGAGATGAAGGGGGCATTGCAGAGATGAAGGGGGCATAGCGGAGATGAAGGGGGCATAGCGGAGATGAAGGGGGACATTGCAGAGATGAAGGGGGCATTGCAGAGATGAAGGGGGCATAGCGGAGATGAAGGGGGACATTGCAGAGATGAAGGGGGCATTGCAGAGATGAAGGGGGCATAGCGGAGATGAAGGGGGACATTGCAGAGATGAAGGGGGCATTGCAGAGATGAAGGGGGCATAGCGGAGATGAAGGGGGCATTGCAGAGATGAAGGGGGCATTGCAGAGATGAAGGGGGCATAGCGGAGATGAAGGGGGGCATTGCAGAGATGAAGGGGGCATTGCAGAGATGAAGGGGGCATAGCGGAGATGAAGGGGGGCATTGCAGAGATGAAGGGGGCATAGCGGAGATGAAGGGGGACATTGCAGAGATGAAGGGGGCATTGCAGAGATGAAGGGGGCATAGCGGAGATGAAGGGGGCATTGCAGAGATGAAGGGGGCATTGCAGAGATGAAGGGGGCATAGCGGAGATGAAGGGGGACATTGCAGAGATGAAGGGGGCATTGCAGAGATGAAGGGGGCATAGCGGAGATGAAGGGGGCATAGCGGAGATGAAGGGGGACATTGCAGAGATGAAGGGGGCATTGCAGAGATGAAGGGGGCATAGCGGAGATGAAGGGGGACATTGCAGAGATGAAGGGGGCATTGCAGAGATGAAGGGGGCATAGCGGAGATGAAGGGGGACATTGCGGAGATGAAGGGGGACATTGTGGAGATGAAGGGGGCATTGACCAGGCACCCTCCCCTCATCAGAGCAGGGGGTGCCTGGTGTAATGCTCGTGTCGCCCCATTGAAGTCAATGGGGCTCGGGTGCTTGGCCGAGCACTCGAGCCTCCGGCGGTGCTCGGTCAGAGCACCCGAGCACCCGAGCATCGGGGTGCTCGCTCAACACTAGTGGTGGGGACTGGCGTGGTGTGATTGGTGGGACTTTGACAAACTTAATTCCTCCCTGGAAGGAACAGATTATCATCATCATCATCATTAACATTGCTGCAGTCAGTTTTGTACCACTTTTTTTTTTTTAAATATATTTTATTATCAGATCACTCCATACACATACAAAGAAAAAAAAGGTACAAGTAAGATCTTTCAAGTACAGCAGGAGTATGCAAACATTTATAGCATTAAAAAGAACAGATGCATATTAATAGGGCATACAGAGTCGACCTGAGGTTTTTATAATAATGCAACCCAAACTCCAGGCATCTAACCTAACTAAGCGAAAACTATATCCCTCAATCCCAGTTCCTCTCTCCCCCGAGCCCGCAGCACCCCCCAACCCCCACCCACCAGCCAGTGTCACCACAAAATCCCGTCATAGATAGGGGTCAGACACAAAGACGGACAACAAGTATATGTCACAAGCATCCACACGTCAAGCAGATAAGAACTCATTCGACCAGCTCCAACAAGTTACACATCCCCGTGAGCTACAGTAGTACTTGCCCTAGCTGTCCACCAGGTCTGCCACCGTCCCCAGATTTTATCAAACTTAGCTGGAGTACCTCGGTGTAAGTAAACCAATTTATAATGTGGAAAACACTGTGATCACCAAGAGCTCACGCAGAAGAGATTTGTCATTAGCCTCCTCAATCTCATCGGGGAAGATAGACAGTAAACAAATCTTTGGAGTCGCAGGAACAGGTCGTCCCAACACCAGGGTCACAATATGCATTACCTCTGACCAAAACCTCCCAACCTCAGGACACTCCCAAATCATATGCAAATACATGCCTCGAACATTGTCACATCGATGGCAGTGGTCAGTACCAGAATTCCTCATTTTAAACAGTCTGATTGGTGTATAATAAATTCTGTGAAGAATATTCAACTGTATCATTTGATGCCTAGTTGATGTCGCCATCTGAGCTGGCACCTCCTTAGCCATGCTCCACTCCCAATCCTCCAATGGGCCCAAATCCAGTTCCTATTTATTCCGTGAAGGAAATTCCCGATATCTCATGTGAGATTCCAGCCATTGATAAATAAAAGAGAGAGGTTTCAGAGGCTCAAGGGTCCTCAATCTAGTAAGAAGCGGGAATGTAGCAATCATCGGTGCCCTATCTCCCCACTGGGCTCTAAGAGCATGTCTGGTGCATAAATAAGAATAGAAAAGATTGTGTGGCAGATGGTATTTGTCATGTAGTTGTGCAAAGGATTTCAGCTGGTTATCATGATATAATTGTCCAAGAGTACTAATCCCGAATCTAGCCCACAGGGGACCAAACTCACTACCAAGCAAGTGATGTAACCCCGCTGCGCCCCGGGGTTGTCCGGGTCCATGGCCACATATCCCAGCAGCCTCTTCAGCTCCCCCCAAACCTCATATAGAGTTACAGATAATGTAGTCCGAATTTTAAAAACTGCGGGGCCGCCATGCAAGAACTGGGGTAGCTCATAAGCAGGCTGTAATAATAGTGCATCTATCTGAGTAGTTTGATATCGAGGCCTGGGAGAAACAAAGTCAAGCGCATAACGACATTGTGCTGCCAAGTAATACCTGTAAAAGTTGGGCAAGGCAATTCCCCCCTCACGCTTCGGTCTCATAAGAGTAGTCAACTTAAGTCTAGCCCGACACCCCCGCCATACGAAATGTGAAATAATTTTGTCTATTTGTCGGAAATATTTTTTAGGAATAGGCACCGGTGAGTTCTGAAAAATGTATAAGAACTTGGGCAAAAAGATCATTTTAATAAGATTCGACCTACCAATCACATTTAAGGGCAAGTGAAGCCATGTCATTGTTTTATCGTTAAAAGATTGAATAGCAGGCAAAAAATTAATCTTCAAAAAGGAGTCCGAATCCACAAATAGGTACAGTCAGCCACATAAGAAAGCGGGACCTCCGGTGGGAGAGACCTCCGCAAACCACCATCAATCGGGAGCAAAGAGGACTTAGTCCAATTAATTTGAAATCCAGAATATGTGCCAAAATCATCCACCAACCGTAGCGTAGTCCTCAGGGAATCCTCGTCGTCACCAAGAAAGAGTAGAATGTCATCGGCATATAGTGCAATCTTTTCCTCTCTGCCCTCAATACTGAGTCCACGGATCAATGGATTAGCATGAATCAAAACAGCCAAAGGCTCCAGGGCTAGGGCAAACAAGCCGGGTGAGAGCGGGCAACCATGTCTAGTGCCATGATGCAAAGAAAAAGGCTGTGAGCCCTGTCCACCTGTCACCACAGAAGACCTGGGGTTACCATATAAGATGCGTATCCAATTAATAAAAGATGGACCAAATCCAAAACCTCGAAGTACATGCCAAAGGTATGGCCATTCGACAGAGTCAAAGGCCTTGGATGCATCAAGGGACGCTATCGCCCGAGTTCCAATGGTATCATGTGGAAGCTGCAGGTGCAAAAATAATCTTCTAAGGTTGTGTGACGTCGATTTGCCCGGGATGAAACCAGTCTGATCTTCATGTATGATGGTACCCAACACATTATTTAATCTGGTAGCCAGTATTTTCGCCACAATTTTTGCATCCGTAGTCAAAAGGGAAATAGGTCTGTAAGCGTCGCAGAGCTCCGGATCCTTCCCTGGTTTAGGCAATACAATAATGGACGTGTCATTCATGGAATTCGGAAGATGTCCGTCATCTATGGCAGCGTAAAAAGTATTCAAGAGATGAGGGGCCAAGACATCCGCAAATTCCCTATACCACTCTGCAGGAAGACCATCAACACCTGAGGCCTTGCCCGCCGGCAAACCACAAATCGCCTCCATGACCTCTCTAAGAAGTATAGGAGCATCTAGCATGCGTCGATGTTCTAAGGAAAGTTGTGGAAGGTCACATTGGTCAATAAAGTGAGATATCTGAGATTCAGAGAGGGTTAGTCGAGACTCATATAGATGAGAGTAGAAGCGCTGGAATTGCAAATTAATCATCCGCGGGTCGAGTATCAATTCACCCCCAGGATCCCGGAATGAAGAAATCAACGGAGTCCCTCTATGTTGGCGAACAAGATGAGCCAAAAGTTTTCCCGCCTTGTCCCCATTTTCAAAAATATTTTGTTTCGTATAAAAAACATGACGGGCATTCAGTTCAGAAAGTTTTACAGAGTATCGCAACGAGCAGGAAACAAACTTAGTGTAGGACGCCGAATCCCCATTCCCCAAAAACTGTCTTTCCGCCTCGGCAGCCTCCGATTCCAAAACCTCCACTTCTCCAGTTTTAAGTTTATTTTGTTTAGATATAAGAGATATCAGAGAACCCCTTGCAGCTGCTTTAGCAGACTCCCAAACAATACCCTGAGCAGCAGAATTAACATTGTTGGCAAAATAGTCACATAAATCTTCTCTATGCCTAGATACCAATTGCATATTAGTTAACCATATGGGACTAAACTTCCAAACTCTGGGCCTAGGTCTCTGGTCTCGATATAAAGACAATGAGAGCGGAGAATGGTCGGAGGCTACTCTGGTTAGAAAACAGCAATCCGTAACCCAGTTCAAAGCCAACTGGTTAGCAAACACATAATCAATTCTAGTTTTATAAGTGGAGTTTTGTACCACTTTACTCCCACGTCTCTGCACTGCTCCACCTTTCCCCCTCCCTCTTGTGCTTTTGCTAGACATTACTCAACTACTGTGTCTGTTTTTACTCTCTACAGTACACAACTGATTGAGTGTAATGTCTTGTCTTGGCCCTCAACAAAATTCTCAATGTTGTCTGCTGTCTATCAAGTCTGCCTCAGTCACAGAGCTCAAATCAAGCTCCCAGTCAGCTGTCTAATATATTTATTTGTTTATGTACTTTTTTTATTTATTTTACGTTTTACACCCTATCTTATCAAAGTTAGTCCAAAAATAAAAAATATACATAATTAAAAAAGAAAATCAACAATTTCTTTCCTCAGACTTCCCCAGCACAGAGACAATTAGAGCAAAATCAGTAAGGAATTTGGACCCCAGCTGCCTGTGTCTTGCCAGTGAGTCACACCAATTCTTGGGGTATTTTTGGTTAACCTCCTTCCTCCCTTCTTCTCCTCCAGAGTGCCCCCATACTCACTTAATCCAGAGAACAAATGTCCTACCTAAATAATTCCCTAAACCAAGCTTCAATTACCCTTTATTTGCCTATCTTCTCTAGCTCAAAAATGTGCTGCTCTCTCCTCTCACAAACACAAAATGACATGCTGTGAGAGCTTGACACCCTTGTTATATGGCTGTAGAAAACTAAAGAAAACTGTTGTGTGGTGGAGATTGATTTCAATACAATGACCTAGGAGAAAAAAAGTGGGAGAACTGCACTTTTCATGGGACATTTTTCGCCAAGTGGTAAGTGCCATTTTCAGTTTGAGGCGAACATTTTCACCCATCCCTAGTCTCCAACACACTGCATATGTCTCTCTAGCATTCCAGGAGGTGAAAGTCCCCAAATCAATGTGTATTCTTTATTTGTTCCCTTTAGTGCAGTTGTTTGGCATCAGAATTTCACCTCTTCAGCTTACTGAATTGTATCTTAAAGGGATTGTAATGCCCCAAAAAAGTATCTTCTAAATGGTAGCTGCACTAAAAAAAACACTTAATGCACTTAATCCTTTCTCTCAAATCATTATGGTTTGAGAGAAATAAGAAAATGAAGTTTTCAGTTCCCTCCCCTTTCTGTCTGATGAGCTGTAAAGCTGTCAGAGGCAGAATCCGGTCACCCAACTGTAGGCGGCTCTTCAGGAGCGCTGTCATCTAGATATCCAAGTATAATTACTTCATAGGTATGGTCTGCAACGTGTGCCTTGCTTGCAAGCACACATTGTAGACCATTCCAATGAAGTAATTATACTTTTTTAGGGACATTACAATTCCTTTAACTGTAGGTTTTAACCCTGTGAGTATCTAAGCTTTTCTGTGTGATGTGTACCCCCTGGCACCAAAAGGGTTAAATAAAAAATATGAATATGGTTTTACTGTATGTATTTAGGGTTAACAAATTGGATGCTCAGAGATACAAAAAGGATGTGAGAGCTGAGATAGAGGGCTGAATGGAGGGGGATGGGATTAGAGAGTAGGTGGCAATACTAAGAGAAGGATGGGTGAGTAAAAGCAGACTCCCCAGAAACACATGTGGAAGCTAGGGAGGGATGGAACAGACTTGGTCAGTATTGTAGAGCTAACCCTTCACTGAGTGGGAGCAATGGAGGGATGAGAACGACTTGACCAATACCTAGGGCTAACCTTTCAGTGAGTGAGAGCTAGGGAGGGATGAGACAGATTTGGCCAGTGCTTAGGGTGAACCTTAGGGACTACAGAGGAATGAAAATGACTTGCCCAATGCTGAGGGCTAACCCTGCACTGAGTGGTAGCTAAGGAGGGATGAGACTGACTTGGCTAATACTGTAGGGCTAACCATGCACTGAGTGGAAGCTATGGAGGGATGAGTCAGATTTGGCAAATACTGCAGGGTTAACCCTTTTCTGTCTGGGAGCTAGGGAGGGATGAGGCCAATACTTAGAGGTAGCCCTGCACTGAGTGGGAGCTAGGAGAGACAGACTTGACCAACACTTAGGGCTAACGCTGCACTAAGTGGGAGTTAGAGAGGAATGAGACAGACTTGGCCAATACTTAAGGCTAACCCTGCACTGATTGGGATCTCAGTGAGACAGACTTGGTCAATTCTTAGAGCTAACTCTACACTGACTGGAAGTAGGGGAGGGATGAGACTGACTTGGCTAATACTGAAAAGTTAACCCTGTACTGAGTGGGAGCTAGGGATGGATGAGACAGACCTTGACAGTAATTAGGGCTAATCCACCACTGTGTGGGATCTAGAAAGGGATGAGACAGACTTGGTCAATACTGCGAGGCTAGCCCTTCACTGAGTGGGAGCTAGATGAGACGTATTTGGCCAAAACTTAGGACTAACTCTGCACTGAGTGGCAGCTAGCTGAGACAGTCTGGGCCAAAGCTGCAGTGCTAACCCTGCCTGAGTGGGAGTTAGAGTGGGATGAGTCTTGGACATTAATGCTCTGAGTGAGCAAGCATTGTGGGCCATTCAGGGGGAAATCCTGTGACCTCCCCAACTGGCCCATGACTGCACAGCCCACTAGGTGATACCCGATACCCCTATAGGAAGATATCACGGTGCCCGTGATTCCTCTGTTTGCGACATTGCTACTTCCTGGATATTTCCTTTCAAGCATTATTGGTGATCAAAGCTGACTCCTCCTACTGATTACCTTTATATTCGAGTGCTGTCATTATGGATGCTCCCTTTCGTGGTGTTCCAGTATCTAGCGTTTGTTCCTGTGGTTCCTGGTACCCTGTGCATGAACCAGCTTGACTGCTCGATCACCTGCTCCTGACTTCCGTTGTGACCCGGCTTGGCTGACTCTCCTGTTCTGTGTACCGACCGGGCTTGGCTGACTCTCCTGCTCTGTGTACCAACCCAGCTTGGCTGACTCTCCTGCTCTGTGTACCAAACCGGCTTTTTGTTGCCTATCCTGTCTGAGATCTTACTCGGCCATTTGCCTGCCCTGCTCCGATAGTGCCTGTCCGGCATGGTTTGTTCTTCCTCCTGGTATACCCGCACCTGTTACGCTCGACCCAGCACAGCTTGTTACATTTACTAATGTTCTGCTTGTACTACAGTACTTATTCCATGTTTAATAAAACTGCGTTTTACTAAACCATCTGTGTCTGAGTATCTGAAAACCGTAACAGTAGATCTGTCCTTGGTTTGTTCTGACAGTAGTCCACTTATTTGTGCCTTCAGTCAGGGCCACAATCAGCATGGGCATCTGCAGGGAGGGGGCAAGAAGGGGCACTTGCCCCCCAGAAGAGCACCAATCAGAATGAGGCAGGAGAGAGAGGCAGTTTGTGGTAGTGTGGTGAAAAGCAGGTTACACAACCTGCTTCTGGGATGGGATGTCAGAGGATCTGCCTTGGACTGGATAGCAAATGGTTAACATATTCTAGAAAAACCATCATTGGCTGCTGAAATTCTCTCTTAAATCTGAGTGTGTTCAAAGAGACAATGGGCTCTTACTTGAGTTGGGGGTTTGAAATATTTGAGCAAATTTTATGGAGATTGATAATTGGATTCTAGTCTTGTAGTCTGGGATTTACTCCCTTATCTTATGTGAAAATCTAATGAAGGGATTAAATTGACATCTTGGCATAGTTTATGTTGGTGACATAACACATCTGGATTTGTATATTCATATGTGCAGTTTTTAACCTGGTATTGTTGTGCCACCTTGTTGAGCAAAACATTATTGCTACTTGGGTTTTTAACTTAAAACAATGTTATCTTTGACTAACCAATCAGTCTAGAAAGTTAGTATGATATATTTTAATGATCTGGTAACTTAGAGAAGGATAGATTGTGAATTTCTGATAAGGAAATTTGGTAGGATAAAGATAGTGAATGGATGCCAAGAAGGTCTCTTTGTTCTGACTTCCATCAAGTAACCAACTGAACCAGAGAATCATAAGAGAACCACACCTTAATTTGTCTGGTAATTATACATTTATTTTAAGTCTATTCTGTATAGCCATAAGAATGATTATTCATCCCTATATTTGGGAACAATATATGATAATAATTCTTATAATTATGGACAATCCATATAAAGAAATTATTATAATAAGCTGTATTAGCTTTAGTTTATTCTGGGGAACTAAAAAGGATTAATTACCAAATTTGTCCAGATAATTGTGAGATAGTTTGATAGCAATTTAGATCAAATAGCTTTATGAATTAGTTTTAAATAAATTATTAACACCTGTAAGAGCCACCTGTCTTGGCATTTCAGAAAAGGTCAATAGGTTTATATGTGATCTGGTACATCCCTTAGTTTGCTATCTGGAATGTTTTCCATTTTTTCTATCTTGGTCTGTGTTTCATAGCATTCTTTGTGGTCACATGTTTTTCTATTGCATGATATTGTGGGCCTAAATTTTGTTCTGTTGAGAAAGTTCTCTGGGACAGAAAAAAAAGCCACCAACTTGGTTGGGGCAACAGTATAACCCATAATCTCTGGTAAACCCTTGCAGTGCTATATGGTGTTGCAAACAGGATATTGCCATAGTCATGTTTATAGTATATGTTGCATGCAATATATTAATATGAGGTTTGCTTTCTAAACATATATATTATTTGATTTATTTCTGATTATTCTTGGTGTAATCTGTTATTGGCAAAAAGGTATATATACTTTTAGATCTCATCCAGAAGGTATGTAATAGTGAAAACAGTAGATAAATAGTTTAATTCTATTTATCTGATCTGGGACATCTTGAAATATTGTGTATGTGTAACAAAGCCTTATGCGATGTGTGGCTAAAATTTAGGCCCAAATCACATAACAAAATCCCTTCTACCTTAATTAGCATAGTTTATCCAGGTTTTGGGGCAGGTATTCATATACACTGCAGCCAACTGTATCATCATTGATTCACTGTGTGTCAATTTCTTTAGATCTATCTTAGTATATGATTAAGTCATATTAGAAGATATATCTTTGAGTTATTTTGTGTTCACCTATATTCCTGTCAGACTGACTACCTCCATTATATATATATATACTAGTGTAAAAGCCTGTGTGCACGGGCCATGGAGCAGTGAGGTAACAGCAGTACACAGAGCAGGAGTGGCCTCTTAACCCTTTGAGTGCCAGAAGAGTACGCAACGCATTGCAAAGCAATGTGTTGCGTACCCCTCTGGCACTCAAAGGGTTAACATTACCCAGACCTGCTCTGCGTACTGACATTACCTCACTGCTCCACACAATTGCGCTGCCTCACTCATGTGATGCAATCATGCCAGTAGAAACTGGCTGGCGATGCAATCAAGCATGGTTGAGACTGCATCGTGACAAACTTTCTGGCCTTTTATTATTTTATTATTAGGATTAAATTTTTACTTAAATAAATTATATATATATATTTGTAATTGATTCTTTCAATTAATTATATACTGTGAAGTAGTGTGTCAATACCTATGTTTGTGTAAAGATCTCAAATTTATTTAACTACCCATTTTTATTTTATTTATGTGAGATATACAAAAATAATTGGGTCTCCTGATAATCCTTTCCTGGCGTATATTCTCGACAGGGACCTCCCACAGCCAAGCCATCACGAGAGCAGCAGCAGATTGAGGACTCACTACTGCAGAGCAGATATATTCTGCTGGTCTGCATAGATCCCAGAGAGAGATACTAGTATGCTGCTGTCTGTGTATTAGTAGAATATTTGTACCAGCAAGCTCCCTTCAGCTCCCTCAGTGCATGTAATGAAAGGGGAGACCCAGGCACCAGAGCAGACCTCACCTCCGTTAAAGAGCATGCAGCCAAGTCAAGCAAACTATTAGATTGAGATTTGGCCAGCACAGGCGTAATGTTATCAAAGGGTTTGAAATGCACAGTGTGTCCAAGCACTGTAATGACAAACACAATAGAGATCCCAATGTGTTGTCATTGGTCCCTATTGAATATGTGACACTGTCTCCTAGATATAATAGATCATAGCAGCTCAATAATAGGGAATGTTTTTGGATACTTAGGTTGAGGTTCATGTTTCCTGAGGGTCTCAATGGTATGGTTGTTCATTTATATTAGGTTTTAATTTTTTTTTATTCTCACACTTCACTTCAGTCATCATTATTTTCACTTTCACTGTGACTATTTATAGTATTTTTATTTAGACCATATAAGTTTTGTATTTTATATTTTACTATATGTTTCACCAATTCACTACCAGTTCTTTCACTTTATGGGTCAATCAATAATATACATATATTATCTTTTTCACATAACCTTTTAGATCATGGGCCCCTTATTTGTCTTAGAGTTTATCTCTAGTTTTAGAGACATCTTTTTTTCCTTTATTTAGTGTATTATTATATGTGGTATTGGTGTCCCATCTATTAAGTTTTTTTTTTTTTTATCCTTACACTCAACTTCATCCATTATTATTTTTTATTTTCATTTCCATTAGGAGTCTGTGTAGTATTTTTATTTAGACCATATGAGTTTTGTATTTTATGGTTTATTATATGTTTCACCAATTCACTACCAGTTCTTTCACTTTATGGGTCAATGAACAATATACATATATAATCATTTTCACACAATCTTTTAGATCATGGGCCATGGGCCCCTTATTTTTCTTGGAATTCATCTATAGTATAAGGGTTTCACCTTTTCAGTGAGTTTGTTATTATATGAGGTATAGTTGTTCCTTAATATGTGCCATTCGTAGTTTTTTTATTTATATTGAGGACTAATAACCCTCATTGTGATCGACACCACTCATTTGCAACCATTGTGTTGGAAACCTTGTTTTCCATTTATTTATGTGTTTAATGGTGTTTTTATCTTCAATGAGGATTAATTATTTTTTGATCATTATTTGTTTTGTATGCACTGTTTGGAATATGGACATGCGCTGCTGGATATGGATAGTTTCAGCTTTATATATATTGTCTTACTGACATGTGTAAGGATCTGTGCAGCGTGTGCCTGCTTTTTTATCTGTTTGTTTTATTTTTGTTCTCAAGAGATTGCTTTTGCGTTTAGACTAGCTCCACATAATCATATTGGTCCGTTTGTTCTATTGGGAGCAAGGACTGTTTTTTTTATTTGAGTGGAGTGCGTCTGACTCAGTTAGAACATGTTCAATTTGTGTTTAGGATTGGACATTTTGTATTACAACCAGCGTATACGATGATCTAACAAACCTTTTGATCATTGTTATTTTTGTTTTTCAATAGATTGCTTTGGGTTTAGATGTGCTCCACGTGATCTTATTGGTCTGTTTTGATGTATTAGGAACAAGGATTGATTCTTGATTTGAGTAAAGTGCGTCTGATCCAATCAGGACGTTTTCAATATGTGCTTAGGGTTGGATATTTTGTATTCTAGCTGACCAATCTGATGGTCCATCAAGGCATAATGGGTTATTTAATTCCCTTTGTTAATGGCGGACCTTTATATTCCTCTGAAGAAGTGGTCAGTGGGCCTCAAAACATTTTAGGATAACATAGTATGTGTTATTTTATTTTTTATAATAACGTAGTTTTTAGTCTTTATTGGTCTTTTCTGTATCCAGTCCTTTTCTGCCAGTGCCACTTTGACAGGTCTATTAGCGGGGAGGAACGACAATCATTCCTAGCTAGTGTTTTCACCGGGCCTGGTTACAAACAGACGGGTGGGGTCATTCGATGTAAATACCATCTGTTACATGAGTGGCATATAAATACTTACATACGTTCCTTGGTTTAAGCATTTATTATGCTGCAGTGCTTCCTGGACTCACTGTTTAGCTGCCTGTTCAGTGGTTAGTTGAGGGCTGCTGAGTGCTGCTTAGTCCCCCTTGCTTTTCGACTTCCTTCCTGATTAGGACCACCTGACATCACACATACATCTTTCCTGTCCTCTCAGCCCCTACTCCAGTAATTGTTGAGTGTCAGGTCAGGTATTGTAATTGGTATTTTATCTTCTACCATGTTCTATTTTGCCCTCCACTGTGCTCTTTACCCTCCATTTGCTTTTCTAGTACCCCTCTTTTAACCCACATTTAACTCCGATTTCCCATGGCCCCATTTTTTGCCTCTGTTTCTCCTTTTTTTGCCAATCAATTGCCTCATATGCCACACTGTTGTACATGTACTCTCCCTTATGCCTTTTCCCCATTGTGCCCTTACTTCTTACCCATCTCATAGTCGTTTATAAAGGCAAAGTGGAGTGAAACACCTCTCTAGCATTCTAGGGGTAAAAGCCCTATTTATATCATTGTGAATTTTAAAAATATTAATGTCACACCTTCATACTTCCATCAGTGGGGTTTGGTTTTGACAGTCAGTGCAAGGCATAAAGGTAAACAGTAGAGGGAAAAGGAAACCAGCTATAATTAGGTGCCCTGAAAAAATTCTGAAATTGTGAAAATATTAAAAACCAACTGTGCATTTTTTTACGTTTGTGAGGCCTTTTCGACTGTCATGGATAAGCTCCCTAATAGCATATTTAAAGCCTTTTTATCACGTATTTATCATTTTAGGAGGTACTCCCTCAGTAAGAAAACTGGTACTCATTGATTTAAATAGGGTTCTTAACTAATTGAGAGGTCACCAACATATTGCTTCACAGTGAATTCAAGGGGTTAAAAACTTTAGAATTCAAGTAGTTAAAAGTCCCATTTAAAGTAATGGGAATTAATGGAATTGTTTATTTCCTATGGTGCAGTTTGGTTGCACCACTTTTCCATCACATATCAGCCCCAGTGTGTTCTGGTGACCATGTTTGGTTAACATATAAAATGAGAATATTCTAATATGATTCCAGGGTTAAAAAAAAGCACTGCACCCATTATGTTAGTACTACCCCTGCTGAACTGAAATTAAGTACTTATGCTGAATAGGGCCTCAGTATGCTTCATGTGGCAAGGCAGTTCCAAATATCATGGGCTTTTCCGCAATAATGCAGGTGCTGGAACTGCTAATTTTTGTAGACCCTACTTCTATTCCAACTAAGCTACATGTGCAAAAGAAGCTTCCTATTAATTATCCTTGTAGCAAGGGGAGAGAAATGGGGCAGTCTGTGAATGTGTAGAGGAGTTCCTTTCCACTATGTATTAAACAAGGCATTGAGGAAATAATGTGATTTAACATAACTTCCCTGTTCATGCTATGAGACAGGTTATGGTATTGTTGGCATTAACATCTATGTTGGCAGAAACTGTCAGTATGACCTACACAGATTATACAATGTAGTGTAGGAGTCTCCAAAAAGTAGCTCATGAGCAGGCCACCAGTGAGTAGCTATCTCCACTCTAGGGGTGGGCAAAACGTAAGAAAAATGTCCTGCGTGAAAAACATATGCCTTTGTCCTTTGCCCACAATACTAACTTCCTGATTATCATATATTATCATGTTTGTGCCAAACTAAGCTTTACTTACTTATTACTTATTGGTAATAGCAGTAGTACCAAGTGTGGCAGATGGTAGGAACACTTCTTCACATCCCTCCTCATCTGTTGATAAATTTGGCCTGGCTTTCTGCTTGTACAATTCAGTCACAGTCATCCTGGAAAAATATCTGCAGCTTGGGAAATGCCATAGTGGAGCTACACATAACATCAGTTCTCTGAAACCTCGGTTTTCTATAAAAGAATATGGTAGCATGTCCATTGCCAACCATGCCATTCCACCGGCATACTTTGGTATTGTTCTTGTGAAGTTTATTACTCTTTCCCAGGAACTCAGTCAGTGTGGGTTGGCAGGACATGGCAGAAGGACACTGCAACTTTATTGCTGTAACAACATAACTAGAGGGGGTGGTGGAGGAAGCGGCAGCATGTGTGGGCAGTCTAGGACTCTTGACATCCTCTACAGCAAACCCAGAGTCATCATACTGTTCTGAAGCAGAAGCCATAGGTATTACTTGGAATACATGAACTCTTGTCAGTAGCACACTATCTGACACATAAATAACATAACTACTTCCCTTATTTTCCCCAGAGCCTTTGGGACTTTTTGGAGTGCTTCTGCTACTGCTAGTTGTGGCACCTCTGACCTGCTGACAGTGTGTCTCCCTGTCAGATCTTTGGTTGTGCTTCAGGTAGGATCTCATAGGGGTGAGCATACTTTTTCCCCTGTTCACATGCTTTTTGCACAGACAACAGATGGTAACATGTTTAGCTTTTGAATCCTGAGTGTGGTATCTCCATACTGTGGACATCATGGTCTGAGGGAATCCTGAGGGGCTGCTACTACTACTGGAGCTAGATATTGATGCAATTCTACTGCTGCTCCTACTACTAGGTGTCAAAGGTGCAGCACTCCCAGCAGCAGCAGTCACTTGTCATAGCCAAGTTTATGGATGTTAATAACCAGTGTTTCTACTGGTTACTCAACACAAGTGTAGTTGTCTGAGTTGGACTTGGACATGGAAGTGATGATGATGATGATGATGACTGACAGGATTACTATGTACTCTTTACCATCTTTGCTTGTCCAGGGTCAGAGATCCCAATGGTTTTTCAGTTTATAGAAAGGCAAAGTGTGCCTTTTCATTGGTGGAAGATTGACCCTTTGCCTTTCTGCTAACTTTCTGGCCATGTCATCATATAATTTATACATGGAATCACATCTAGAGCATTACATATAAAAACAATGAGTATAGTCCTTATGGCACATATAGATATGTGATGAGTAATGCCAGTATTTAAGTTGAGATCCAGGTATATATTAGAACACAGTAAAATCAATACTGGACATAAATAACATGCACATGTAATATAATATTCAACACTGGAATGGTCTCTAGGTTAATGTGGGTAATTGTGGAGACACAGAGTAAACAGAGTGCTGAATCTATGAAGTGGCCACTTTAAAGAGAGTCTTATGGTGATCTAGGCACCATACTAGATTTCTTCTTTGCTTATAGCCCAATGGATTGTATTGTCACCTTTGTCACATCCGTGTCCTCTCTCCCTTACTCCCAGTGTCACTTCCTTCAGTTACCAGATATGTCCCCGAAGGGGATGTACGATGAAGTTTGTTCCCCTGGGCAGTACTCCTTGGACCAAACCGAACAGGTGTTTTGGTGCTTGTTTGTCTCACTGTCAGATTCAACAGTTGGTTCAGCTGCTACACCTTCCTCCATTATGCCATTGCCATCATCAACAATAGAATGTGACTAGTTGTCATCTACAGTGCACTTCTTAAATGTTTTTTATGTACTTGCACTGGTGGTGTTGGAACTTTTGGTTTAGGACCTTGACAAACTATATCATCCCTGAAAGGAGAGGGATCATCATAATTTATTCCGCACACTGCAGCAACCATAACAGAAGTTAGTTATTGAACTACCACTTTACTCCCACCACCCTGCACTTTTTTATGTTTCTTCCTCCCCCTTGTACATTTGCTGGACATTACTCAAATACTGTGTATGTTTTTACTCTACAGTTAACAACATAAATGATGGAGTGTGATGTCTTGCCTTAACCCTCAAAAAAATTTTCAATGTCGTCTGTTATCAAGTCTGAAGTCTGTCCAAAAAAAAAAAATGATAACAAAAAAACAAAATCAGCAACTTCTTTCCCCAGACTTCTCCAGCACAGAGATGAGAACAGCAAAATCAGCAAGCAAACTGGACCCCATCTGCCTGTATCTTGTCAGTCAGTCACACTGAATTTTGGGGTATTTAGGGTCAACCTTCTTCCTCCCTTCTTCTCCTCCAGTATGCCCCAAGATTCCTCTAATGCAGAGAACAAATGTCCTACCTAAAATACTCCCTAAAAAAAAGCTTCAATTCCCCTTTATTTGATTATCTTCTGTAGCTCAAGAACATGATACTTTCTCCTCTCACAAACAGAATGGCATGCTGTGAGAGTCTGACAACCTTTTATATGCTTGCAGGAAAAGAAGAGAAAACTACCATGTGGTGGGAAAAATTCAGTCTTTTCATTGATGTCAATGCAGTGAGCTAGGTGAAAAAAATCAGGAAAACTGCACTTTTCATGGGAAATTATTTGACAAGCAGGAAGAGTCATTATTTGTTGATTCTGGATTGAGGCAAACATTTTCGCCCATCCCTACTGAAGAAGAGATCTAGTTTTTTTACATTTTCCATCTTAGAACCACTCAACCAATAAAGGTATAATTTTTAGTCTCCACATAATAATCATAGCTCTTTAAGGATCTGAGGATTGTGCAGTCTGTAAAAACTTCCAGCAACTCTCGTGTTCCACTCCACGACCATGACATCCAGGACTGATTTGTTATTTCTTGAATAAGGGCAAAATTCCTAGAAGCCATGAAGATTTTCTGGGCATAGTAAGATAAGTGGTGAGTTATTATTAGAAAGTGTTATTCTCACTCTCAGTTCAGTGGTATAAGCGAGGACAAACGGTATGTAGCAGATTAATGCCTTCTTTCATGCCATTTATTATAGACCCATGTAGTGGGTAAGGTTTGTTTTCTTGGCTTGATGTAAAAATAACTCTATCACAGGGAACTATAATTGAATGTGTTACAAAAAATAAAATTCTTTATCTTATAGATAACCCTTCCTTAGAGGTCATTATTGTCCTTAAGTCTAATAAGGAAATACAGCTAAGAGAGATCTGTTATCTGTGCATCTATATGCTGTTATTTTAGTTAATAGGGAAATTAAATTCTGATATTTGTGCCATTTCTCTTATCTTCCACTTTCCTTTAATAAGAAAAGGTAAGTCTACGCATTCTCTGGGGAACTTTAATCATCTTTCAGATATATTGAGCCAAGTAAATATTTCCCTTAATCCATACTTGCACATTAACATTTTAAATGCCACTTGGAAGAACTGCTACACAGTCAAGTACTTAATGTATGTTTTTTCTTTTGCTGGAAGAGTTAAATTAGAATGGTTTTGTAATGAAGAGAAGCTCATTGATTAAATGATGTAATTTATTCAATATCTCATTAAAGAGACAGTTTTGCCAATCCATATAAGACACATATGAAAATGTGTTAGGACATTTTGTGAAAATTCTAATTTTACCAGCCAGCTATGCTTTATTTCCTACTAATTTCAGTGAAGTGGAGAAATTCTGGGTCAAACCAACTTTTATTATAGGGGACAAATAAAATACTGCATGATCTCATTGATTTAAATTTGGGTGTTTAACCCTTTGAATGCTAGAGTTTTCTATTACACATTAAAAAAACAATGTTTTAGACACATCTCTAGCATGCAATAATACTATTAGTGCCAAAGTGGTGTTCATTGTTTTGCAGTTGTTTGGGTGGCCCACTGGGGCAGTGTGGTTCTTTTGCCAAAATGATTCAGTTTCTCCATACGTATAGATTAGTTAATGACAATTTCATGAGCTTTACAGTCCAACAGCAGTTCCTGTCCACCACTTGGGGGTAAAAAAACTGACCACTCAGGCACAAACTTTGTGGGTTGTGTGCAGGTTCCATAGACCCTTGTATAAATCCTTGTTTAGGCCTCATCTAGAATATGGAGTACAATTTTGGCACCAGTTCTAAAAAAATACATTGTTGAAGTAGAAAAGGTGCACAGATGTGCAACAAAACTGATAAAAGGATTGGAGGATCTGAGTTCTAAGGAGAGACTAGCCAAACTGGGTTTATTTACATTAGAGAAGAGACATCTAAGGGGTGATATGATTACCATTTACAAATACATTCAAGGTCAATATAAAGAACTATCCAATTAATTATTTATGCAAAGAGCTGATCTAAGAACAAGAGGTCATCCATTAAGACTAGAGGAAAGGAGCTTTCGACTAAAACAAAGGAATGGATTCTTTACAGTAAGGGAGGTAAAGCTATGGAATTCTTTGCCTTGGGATGTTGTACTTGAAGATAATGCAACTGCTTTCAAAAAAAGCAATGGATGCCTATCTAGCACAGAACAATACTGAAAATTATGACAGATGTCTTCAATTCAGAAAAGATGTTGATCCATATCTGACTGACATCAGGAAGGAATGTTTTTACCCACTTGTGGCTAAATTGGAAACTGCTTCAGAGGGCTTTTTTTGTCTTTCTCTGGATCAACAGGGATGTTTCTGGCATGGGTTGGACTTGATGGACTCATGTCTTTTATCAGCCCCATCAACTATGTTACTATGCCCTTCATTAATGTTGTCAACAGCCTTCATAGACCCTTGGAAGCCCTTCACAAGGTCTATGGGTGCAATAAGACTGAAACTGAGATGTAAGTCTTGCAGTTTAGTCTCTCCTCATTGAACCAATGTGGGAATCTGGTTCTGCTTCCTATTTAGTCCACCAGAGCTCACAATAGGAGCACAGCTACATAGGAGGTCTCCTCCCGGAGTACCCACAGTCTAATTACACTTTAAGACAATAATTACTTTGTTAGGTAAAGTATTAGTATTGCAACAATTCTTATATGTATAATAATTGAATTGCATCTGTCAGTCAGTACAAGTCAACAGAGAAGTATTCATTTTATAATAAAATTAGAAAATAAAAGATGAAGAAAATCTATGGGTATATCGATTTACATTTGCCATTAACCCTCATAAACAGTTCATCATTTAATGCATCAAGTCAATTTGTGGCTCTTTAATATAGATAATTGTTTTCATACTGCTTCTTTATTAAAATCATGTAAAGAATGTGTAAAGAAGCATTTCTAATGGAACATCATCATGCAGCAATGTTTTCTTCTTTTGTTACTTTTTACCTATAAAAAAAAAAAAATCCACATCCCCACCCACATTCTGATATTTGGCTTAACCTCTTGAATACAAGAGAGATCTCCATTCCAAAGCATTGAAGTTTGTTTTATTTGCCTATGAGGAGAAGATTCTGATTTGGTAGTATAATGGTTGTATACGTTAAGAAATTGGTTCTATGTGTAATATAGAAAGGGCAGAAGAAGAAGACTGACAGCTCTCACAAATCAATTTGGGCCCAACTACATCACCTTTCATTCTGCTCACTTCTAGAACATCCAATCATTTTTGCTTGACAGCCAATAAATATGTTCTATTCTCATCTATACTTTTGGTTGCAGGTTAGGATGCCGATATGTAATGGCAAAGCTAAGGCAAGGTAATGCTTTGGTTGCACACAGTGGAGTGCCCAGAGCAGACTTAAATAGCAAGGCGTAGCAAGTACAACATCCAGAGTCAAAGAATTCCATAGCTTTACTGCCCTTACTGTAAAGAATCCCTGCCTTTGTTTTAGTCAAAAGCACCTTTCCTCTAGTCTTAATGGATGACCTCTTGTTCTTAGCTCAGCTTTTTGCGTAAATAATTAATTGGCTATTTCTTTGTATTTACTATGTATTTGTAAATGGTAATCATATCATCCCTTCTACGTCTCTTCTCTAGTATAAACAAGTCAAGTTTGGCAAGCCTTTCTTTATAACTCAGATTTTCCAATCCCCTTATCTGGTTTGTTGCATGTCTCTGCACCTTTTCCAGTTCAATAATGTCTTTTTTAAGAACTGGCACCCAAAATTGTACTCCATATTCTAGATGAGGCCTAACCAAGAATTTATACAGGTAGGATAATATTAGCATCCCTTGCATCTACACCTCTTTTTGTGTAGGCTAGTACCATATCTGCTCTTGCAACAGCTGAGTGACTCTCCACACTGCTGTGAAGTCTATCATCTATCGGTACTCCTAAATCTTTCTCTAATGAGGATTCCCCAAGTTGTTTCCAATTTGGAGTATATGTAGCAAGTTTGTTTCTACAGCCCAAATGCATAACCTTACATTTATCTACATTAAATATCATCTGCCACTTTTCTGCCCATTCACTCAGTTTATTTAAATCTTTCTGCAGAGAAAAAACATCCAGCTCCGTATGTATTTCGTTACAGAGCTTAGTGTCATCAGCAAAGATTGACATGCTACTTCCACCGCAGTCAGCTTTTAAATTCAAACTTTCTAACAATGAAAATAAACAGGAAGTGAATTTACTGTGTTTATATCCTGACTAGTGTAAAAGCCCATGTACACGGGCCAAGGTCCGGGTAATGTTAAGCGGCCGCTTAATGCGCAGTAGAGACTGCCTCAACGTGCACAGTCTCTACTGTGCATGACGGCTCCTGAAGAATATTTTTAGTCAATTATTATATAGGATAGTTCTAACTGACAGGAAATGACTTGGTAGTTTCTATCGCATTCAGCACTTTGCGTACATAATTCATTGGCTAGTTCTTTGTATTGACCTTGAATGTATTTGTAAATGGTAACCATATCACCCCTTAGATGTCTCTTCTCTAATGTAAACAAACCCAGTTTGACTCTTGTCTCTTAACTAAGATCCTCCAATCCCTTTATCAGTTTTGTTGCACGTCTCTGCACCTTTTCCAGTTCAACAATGTCTTTTTTTAAGAACTGCTGCCCAAAATTATATTCCATATTCTAGAGGAAGCCTAACCAAGGATTTATACAGAGGTAGGATATATTAGCATCCCTTGCATCTACACATCTTTTTATGCAGGCTAGTACCCTATTTGCTCTTGCAGCAGCTGAGTGACTCTGCACATTGCTGTGAAGTCTATCATCTATTAGTAGTCCTAAATCTATCTCTAATGAGTATTCCCCAGATTGTTTCCCATTTAGAATATATGTAGCAAGTTTGTTTCTACAGCCCAAATGCATAACCTTACATGTATCTACATTAAATGTCATCTGCCACTTTTCTGTACATTTACAGTTTATCTAAATCCTTCTGCAGAGAAAAAACATCCAGCTTTGTATGTATTTCCTTACATAGCTTAGTGTTATCAGCAAATATTGAGAGGCTACATTCAATTCCCACTTCTAGATCATTGGGCCCAGTACTGAACCTTGCAGAACCCTACTTATAACTTTAGACCAATTTTAAAAAGTTCCACCAAAGCAACACCGCTCAATTAACAAAATAAGGCCGACAGAGGATTTTTATTATTATTATTCTTTATTTATATAGTGCCAACTAATTCCGCAGCTCTGTACAATGGGAAATAGACATACAGAGATATTAAATAGTGCAAATCAAATGTGGAGAGTAGAAGGGTTAGAGGGCCCTGCTCGTTATAGATTACAGTCTAGAGGAAGGAAGAATGGATACAGATGTTATTTTGGGTGTAATTGCCTCCTGCCACATGAACTGCCAGTCAGTGGGTGGGAGAGAGAAGTGCTGTTGAGTGCTAATGAGTGATAATGTTTATGGAAATAGTTGATAGGCGTCCCTGTAAAGGTGATTTTTCAGGGAGTGTGTAAAGATCTGAAGGCTGGGGGAGAGTCTGACAGGGAGGGAATTCTAGAGCTCGGGTGCAGCATGGGAGAAGTCCTGAGGGCAGGAGTGGGAGGATCTGATGAGAGCTGTGTAGAGGAGAAGGTTGTGTGCAGAGTGAAGATGGCCAGTGGGAGTGTATTTGGAAATGAGAGATGAAATATGGGGGGGCTGTGTTAGTAAGGGCTCTATAAGTTAGCACCAGAATTTTAAATTTAATTATGTATGCTAATGGGAACCAGTGCAGAGATTGGCAGAGGGGATTGGTGTTGGAGAAGCGATGAGTGAGGTAGATTAGTCTTGCATCAGAGTTCATTATGGACTGTAGTGGGGTTAGTCAGGTGAGAGGAAGGCCACTTAGTAATGAGTTACAGTAGTCAGGACATGAAGAGGGTTTGGATTTGAGTTTTTGTACTGTCTTGGGAGAGAGAGGGTTGGATCCTAGAGATGTTGCGGAGGTGGAGGCGGCATGAGTTGGAGAGTAAAAGAAAACAATATATTTAATGTGTACCTCTCGTTTCCATTAATGCATGGAAACAAGTACTAATTTGAAAGCATATCACCTACATAGAGCTTGTCTTCTTCCAACTGGGGATTGCTAGTATCATATAAAAAGGAATTGCTGTCCCAAAGGAACTAGCAAATGGTGATTGGGAAAATTATTATCCAAGGACTAGGGATGGTCGAAAATTTTCCCCTCAAACTGAAATCGGTGAATAATGGCACTTTCCGCTTAGCGAATAATTTCCTGTGAAAAGTGCTGATTTTCTGCTTTTTCCCACCTTTTCCGCCCATTGAAGTCAATGGGAAGAAATGTTTTCTACAGCCATATAAAAGGCTGTCAGGCTCTCACAGCTTTCCATTTTGTGTTTGTGAGAGGAGAGAGCAGCACCTTGTTTGAGCTAGGTAAGACAGAAAGTGGAATTGAAGTTTAGTTTAGGGAATATTTTAGTAAGACTGTTCTGTCTAAGTGTTTATTAGGAGAGTCAGTGAGGCACTCTGGGGAGAAGGGAGGAAGGGGGTTGACCCCAAATGCTTCAAAATTCCATGTGACTTACTGGCAAGACACGGACAGCTAGGGATCTATTTGCTTGCTGATCTTGCTGTATTTGTCTCTGTGCTGGGTGGGGAAGTCTGGGAAAAGACTTTGTTGATTTTGTTTTTTAGTTAGAATTTTTTTTTGGACACACTGTGATAAGACAACAGGGTGGACAACTTAAAAAAAATAAATAAATCAATAAAAAAGAATAAAGAACTAAATATATTAGGTGACCGTGACAGATCGCTTACTGGGCTTAGGAAAGGCATCATACAGCTCCATCAGCTGTGTTGTGTACCCATACAGTAAAAAAAAAATTAATGTCCAGCAAATGCACAAGGGAAAGGGGGAGGGGTGGAGCAGTGCAGGGACGTGAGAGTAAAATAGTCACTGAAAAACTGACTGCAGCAATGGTTGCTGAAGCATGTGCAATCAGTGATGATGATGAACCCTCTACTCCAAGGGAGGATGCAGTATGTCAAGGTCTCAGCAAAACTAGACCCAGCACCACCAGTGCCAGTAGAAATAAAGAAGCAATTAAGAAGAACACTGAAGACGACAACAAGTCACATTCAAGTGTTGATGATGCTGGCAATAGCATAATAGAGGAAGGTGTAACAACTGAACTGCCTGCTGCATCAGATAACGAGACAAACAAGAACCAAAACACCCATAGTAGGGAACTTTGTTACAGTAAAAGTAAAAAGAAATTGAGACCTCCAAAAGCTTAGGGGAACATAACTGTAGTAGTGGGCAAACTGGGCAAGAAGTGGCAGGTGATGCTGATGCTGCTGAGTATGACCTAATGATGACTGATGATGATGCAGGTCTAGAATATATCCCTCCAGCATCCTTGTCTTGTTCAGATACAGATGAAGTCTATAAACTGTTTGAGAAAGCAATTGGAAAGTCTGACCCTGGACAAGCACAGATGTCAAAAAACACACAGTCATCCTATCAGCCATCATCAGCATCATCACCTCTTCAAAGTCCAAGTCCCACACAGCCACACACACCTGTTTTGAGTACCCAGCAACAACAACACAGGTAAACATTTACAATGTTAGATATGACGAGTGCCTCTGCTGCTGTAAGTACTTCACTTTTGACACCTAGTAGTAGTGGCAGTAGAATTGCATCAACATCTAGCCCCAGTAGTAGTAGTAGTAGCAGCAGCACCACCTCAGGAACCCCTCATTCCATGAAGTCCACAGTATGGAGATACTTCACTCAGGATCGTCAAGCTAAGCATGTTGCTATCTGTTGTCTATGCAAAAAGCCCGTGAGCAGGGGGAAAGCAGGCTTGCACTTAGGCATCTCCTCTATGAGATCCCACCTGAAGCACAACCACAGATCTGACTGGGAGACACACTGTCAGCAGGCCAAAGGTGCCACAACTAGCAGCAGAAGGGCTGTAGGGCAGAAAAAAGAAGTAGTGAAGTTATTTATGTGTCAGAGAGTGTGCTACTGCCAGTGTCAACAGTTAGTTCAGTCCAGATAACACCTATTGCTCCTGCTGCAGAGGAGTATGATGACTCTGGCTTTGCTGTAGAAGATGGCAAGAGTCATAGACTGCCCATACATGCTGCATCTACCACCTCCTCTAGTAATGTTAAAGAAATAATGTTTCAGGGTTCTCCTGCCATATCCTGCCAACCTACACTGACTGAGTTCCTGAGAAGGAGTCAAAAACTTCACAAAAACAATCCCAAAGGACGCCTTTGGAATGGCAAGGTTGCCAAGATGTTGGCAATGGATATGCTGCCGTATTCTTTTGTAGAAAACCGAGGTTTCAGAGAACTGATGTCATGTGTTGCTCCACGCTGGAATATACCAAGCCGCAGTTATTTTTCCAGGACAGCTGTGCCTGAATTGTACAAGCAGGTGGTTAGTGTGGTGGGCAAAGGACTTAAAAGTGTGTATGGCAAGAAAATCCACCTGACAACAGATATGTGGACAAGTGGGCAGAGCACAGACTATATGACTGCTCACTGGGTTTTCCTCCCAGCACCACCTTGTGCATGCAGAGTTTTGAGAGACATCCTACAAAGCTGTAGATGTTAGGAGTAAGCTAGAGCAGGTGATAGAGGAATGGCTTGTACCAAGCTCCTTAAAAGCTGGTTTTGTGTCTGCTGATAACAGCTCCAACATAATCGCTGCTTTGATAATTGGTGGTATGGTGCATGTGCCCTGCTTTGCCCATGTGCTAAATTTAGTTGTGACCAGATTCCTGGCAAAATCCGAGACCTTCAAAGAGATGCTTACTATTGCCTGCAAAATCTGTGCCCATTTTAGTTACTCCTTCAGTACACGCAATGCTCTAAATTCCATACAAGAGCTTAACAACCTGCCCCATCACCAGCTGAAAATGGAGGTCCCTACCAGGTGGCATTCCACCATGTACATGCTAGAGCATTTGTACGAGCAGAATAAGGCCATTAGCGAGTACACCATGCAAAACTGGAAGGCTTTGGAGGGAGCCTCTTTGTCTCCTGGCCAATAGCAACTAATGTGTGATGTATGTGAGCTGCTGAAACCCTTTGAGGAGGCAACCATGCTGGGGAGTTGCACTGGGGCAAGAATTAGTGAAATTCTACCACTGATATTTTTATTACAGAAAAAAATGAGGAGCATGTCTGAGGATTCTTACCAGGATGACAACACAGACATGCACCAGCTGGTAAAGGACATGTTAGCGTGCTTGGAACAAGATCCTCGCATACAGTCTATTAAAAGCAATGAGGAATACATTCTTGCCACTTTGCTGGACCCCCACTTTAAACACTGCCATCAGCGGTTTGTCACAACAAGGAGTTATGGAGATCAGCAGCAACTCTCAGAGGAATCGGATTCTGTCAAGGAATATCGTGACATGCTTATTGATCGAGTGGAGGGTTGCATTGTGGAGGATGAGAGGGAGAAAGTGAGGGCACAACAAACATCTAGGCAGTATAGTGAAAAGGAAGGCAGCAAAGCAATTGAACCAGCAGAAGCGACTACATCATCAACCAGAATATCCCATTCGGAGAACAGGGCAATTCATGGGTCTCAGCAGAGGCAGCAAAAACCCAGCATTGGCAATGGTGGTGGTGGCTGCACATCTCTTTGGGACTTGCTCCCTGAGTATGGGTTGGTAACTGACACACAGGAACACACCATGTAGCTCCTAGAAGTGGTCCCAATGCATGTGAAATGGTTTCTGCATACTTGCAGGATAGCTATGTTTTAGGCAGAAACAATGACCCCATGGATTACTGGTAAACAAAGCAGTGTGTGTGGCCAGCATTGACACGTACTGCAGTGGAAAGCCTCAGTTGTCCTCCAGCAAGTGTTGAGTATGAGAGGGTTTCCGGTGCGGCTGGTTATATTGTCAATTACCGCAGGACACGGCTATCAAGCAGCAATGTTGGGAGACAGAGGAGTAACTAAAAGCCACCGGGCCCTGGTGCAAGAATTGCCACATTGGCCCCCTTCATCTCCACATTGCCCCTTCCACAATGCCCCCTTCATCTCCACAATGCCCCCCCTTCATCTCCACATTGCCCCTTCCACAATGCCCCCTTCATCTCCACAATGTCCCCCTTCATCTCCAAATTGCCCCTTCCACAATGCTCCCTTCATCTCCACAATGCCCCCCTTCATCTCCACAATGCCCATTCCACAATGCCCCCTTCATCTCCACAATGCCCCTTCCACAATGCCCCCTTCATCTCCACAATGCCCCTTTCACAATGCCCCCATCTCCACATTGCTGTCATGGTTTTCAAGACACAGACCAGTAGGTGAAATAAAATGCAGTTTTATTAAGAACAAAATAAAAGACAAAGATCGCCCCCTATAGGCAGCACTGCATAGCAGCAGGAAGGCAATAGTGTGACCAATATACAAGTATGGCATAAAATAGCACAGGCAATTGGCAGATACTGAGTACAGAGATACAAGGGTTAATACAATAATCAGTCCGTCTCAGTTGTGATGTTTGGCACACCCAAGGTGATAAAGGCAGTGAATGGTGGAGAGGACTCAACACCAAAAGTTCATAATACTGAGAAAACTGTCCAGCAAAGAGGAACCTGCCACCCATAACCTGCTGCACTTGAACAGTAGCCCCAACGGGCATATTAACGGAGCAAGTAGACTGCCAGAGCTTGAGCCAATAGCCCCCATGGGCGTAACGGGAGTGACTGGATTGCAAGAGCTTGAGCCAATAGCCCCCACGGGCGTAACGAAAGCAACTGGATTGCAAGAGCTAGAGCCAATAGCCCCCACGGGCATAATGGAAGCAACTGAATTGCAAGAGCTTGAGCCAATAGCCCCCACGGGCATAATGGAAGGAACTGGATTGCAAGAGCTTGAGCCAATAGCCCCCACGGGCGTAATGGAAGCAACTGAATTGCAAGGGCTTGAGCCAATAGCCCCCACGGGCGTAACCACAGAGACGTGCACAGTACCAGCCAGAGCCATGCGCCTACCGGGCGCAGTAACGAACTGCACTGTACTGCAAGGAGAGAAACGCCTCAGCACCAACGCAACACTCTGTACCAGACTGGAGGCTCAGAACCGGGACACAGCCCTGCACGGGTTAATGGCTCGATAGTTGGAACACAGCTCTGCACGGGTTAACAGCTCGATAGTTGGAACACAGCTCTTCCGGAAGCGGCTCAGTAGCATGATCTAGCACAGCACAGGTTAACCACTGCAACCGCTCAGGACAGTAAATGGAGGAAGTCAAAATGTCGCTGCGACGACAGAGGACGCTGGAACGTTGGCTGGGCAGAAGTAACTGGTGCAGGTCACGGAACAGGAACGTCAAAAAGCCGGGTCGAATCATGGAGCAGGTTCTCAGACAAGCCGGGTCAGGATACAAGCAGGAACGTCAGCCAGGTTGGGTCAAATCATGGAGCAGGTTCTCAGACAAGCCAGATCAGGATGCAAGCAGGAACATCAGCCAGGCCGGGTCGAATCACGGAGCAGGAACACAGGAACATAGTCAGAGCAAGTCAAGTCGGTACACCGGAAATCAGTAACGCAGGAACACAGCACAGCAAAATTGGCTCGGGAACACCTGACAGGTGCCACTGGCCCAGTATAAA
The DNA here is from genome assembly GCA_037306005.1 of Rhinophrynus dorsalis. Taxonomy (NCBI): domain Eukaryota; kingdom Metazoa; phylum Chordata; class Amphibia; order Anura; family Rhinophrynidae; genus Rhinophrynus; species Rhinophrynus dorsalis. The sequence continues at coordinate 125,983,367 of CM074721.1, forward strand.
AAGGTCACCAGGGGCGGGCCAAACAGGCTCAACCAATCGGAGTGCAGCACAAGTGAGAGTGACATGAGGGGAGAAACTGCACCGTGATAATTGCCCCTTCATCTCCACACTTCCCCTTTATCTTCACATTGCCCCTACCTCCAGTCCTGGTGGTCTAGTGGTGTGGCTTAACAGATCTGTGCCTCCTTCGGCACAGATCTCTACTACTGAAGCTCCCGCGCGCCGCTCTAGTAATGCAGAGGCTGGGAGATGATGTCATGTCCCAGTGATCTGTATTACTAGAGCGATGCACCGAATGGGAGATCTGCTGAGCTGCTGATGCGGGTGAGGGGGTCGCAGGGGGCGGCCGGGCCCCTGGAGTGATGGGCCCCTATTGTTACTCCACTGTTGGGAGACTAACATTCTTAAATATGAACCAACATCTCATACCATCTGAGTATCAGGTAGCAGAAACCACACATGACAGACAAAGCCAGGAGAAATATATTAACAGCAGCACAGATGAGAAGGTGTACGAGGGATGTGAAGAAGGGTTGCCACTATTTTCCACTCTTGGGACCAGTCCACTGTTATGACCGATAAGTTATATGTGTCAATAATCTGAGAAGGAGGATAGCATGTGACAGTGGTAAAAATACATACACAAATCACACCATGCCAGTCCCCCGCCACCACTACCATACACATCTGCCACATTGTAGGTTGTATTTTATTTATTTTTTATTACTTGACATCATGAATATGTGCCTGTGTCTCTTAAGCAGGAAGTTAGTGTTGTGGACAAGGGACAAATGCATTCTGCGTGCTAACACATTTTTCAAGGCATATGTTGCTGTAGGACTCACAATTTTGACTTTCAGCCACTTATTTCTAAACTTCAGCCCTCACAAGAAGTAATATTACAGTAGAAAATGTAGTACCTATTGGAAATATAGGCGAAAAATGTGTTAAAATAGGTGGACAATTTGTTAAAATGGTGGACATTTTTGCATAGGCAGAAAGGCAAAAGTTTTCAAAGGAAAAGCAAAAAATTGGCACGGTTATGTGAAATTTTTTGCAGGAAATTTTTCACACTTTTCACCCACCCCTACAAGGACTCCTGTTATTGTATAAATATGCAGAAGTATTAAGTAAAAATAATAAAAACGAAATAATTTGTCCATTGAAGATGGGAATCCTTGTAGCTCCTGGGGGACACTCTGTTAAAATGAATTGCAGTGAAAGTAGATAACCACCTAGTAGGGGGAGGACTTTTGTTCATAGTTCCCTGCCTTCTAAAGGCATGCTCCAACCCCATGATCCATGTATCCCTCAATGGCGATGGAGTAAAAGGAAAACATTTGCTCAAGGGATGGGGTGGGGTGTTTTCCAGAGCTTAGCTTTCAAGCACCTGGACACCTTGAGGATTTGGGAAATACGTTTTTCATGAAGTTTTAGCTAATTTTAGGGAGTATATCTGAAACCAAAATTTTGGGGTGAAGGTGTATGCTCACTTTAGTATAATGTTAATATTTTTCAAAAGTTTTGAATGATTGAATAGGACTACCATACTTGCAATAGATCCCACCCCCTCTCCACAGCCTATCCAAAGTTTTGATATAGTAGGAAAGATGTTATGCAGGGTGGCATGTAACACTACCTCAGACAAAGAGACCTTTAAAAAGTGTTTCAATAAAAGATATGCATATAGCTAAAATGTAGCTAGGTTAAACATATCATTGACTTTAAGAGGGAAACTACACTACTGAAACAAGCCACCTATTCTCTTAATGTTTATCAATCCAGATTAAGACAGGTAAAGAAAAAATGCAGCCGCATTTTCTCAGTTTCTACCCATCTCTTGAAGTAAAGTGGAGGTAAGATCCAGAAATGGATTTTATACAAACTAGGGACTGTCAATCCCTCCCCATTTTGGGGCAGTGTACATCATCTATATCATTTTGTACTACATTTTATTGACTTCCTCCCCTGACAAAATAAAAAGTCAATCCCTGAAGTAAGGATACGTTGAATAAAGAACTTTTACTCAAAGGGCTTGAATATGATTTAATACTCATGGATAAATAAATTGTCTTATCTGCTAAACTAGGAGATATGAAGGTCCTTTTAGTTTTCAGATTATTTTTGGAGTGTTAGAAACAGATGGAAAAAGGTTTTGATATAATGAATTATAGTTGGGTGTGATATTAATCCACAGATAACTGATGAAATTTGTTGGCATTTAATACTGAATAACATACACCAGTATCTAAGATATCTATCTATATATATATATATATATATATATATATATATATATATATATATATATGGTGGACAACATAGATTAAAAGAGAAATACAAAAAAAAGTAAATGTATTAATGTAAGTAACATAACCAGTTAATTCTTAGTAAGACTACAGATATGGATAATACAAAATACAATATGTAAATGGGATTTACTCGTAAGTAAGATGTAGATCTAAAAAAAATGGTAAAATCCCATAATAAGCAATAATAAAGCAAGGAGATCAATAAAGGGTCCAGGCACGTGAACACATAGACACCAAGGGGGGCTTGAGCACCTGCCCTTTTTGTCCATAGTGCTCTAGTGCCCTTTTTAACAAAAAATAAAAATAATAATTATGAGAAGTGCCCTTTTTTTCATTTGAGCCCCTGCCCCTCAAAATGTCTGTGCACGTCCCTGAAAGGGTCCATATATGTCATGTGCTTAACCTTGATCAAGATATATGGAAAATGTTTTACTATTATTTTAGTTGTAATCAATCAACCCCAAAGCCAGTAATAGCACAAAATCCTGTGTACAAAATGTAGCCAGAAAAATGTATTTCTATACAGTTTAGCAGTTTTAATGTGCATGTCCTGCTTTAGCCTGCAGACATCAATGAACACCAAAAAAATAAGAATGCAAAAATGAAAATGTAATCTGTTAATACCTCTATCCAGTTTGTTTGTTTCTTTTTCTTCTGACCCTGTTGAAATTTTCTATTTCAGATAAATGGAAAAAAAAACATGCATAGTTGGTCTCTACAGTGTGAGGCAGATTTCTTCAGTTAAACTATATGGTAAATTTTATATAAGGAAATGCTTGAAAGCTGCATACTAGCTGCTGCTGCTGCCCTTCAGTTCTTTTAATTTTAAACACAAATAATGAATATTTTTTTTGGAAACATTTGAATTCTGTTTTACTGAAATAAGATATGAATACCAACTAAAATTTTAACTTCAATGCCATCAGTTTAAATTTAAAACCTATTGATATTCTTTATTCAAAAACACAAAACAAACACATTAAAATTCAATTTGTTTTTGCAGTGTCAGAATAACATATGACCTATCTCCATTTATTGTATATCTTAGGGAAAAATGTTTGTTTAGTTGATGCAAGATGAGTCTACAACTAGGTGTGACTATAAATATATTTCAAGATTACAGATTCCTTTTCTTGTTAGCACAGGCAAAATGAAGGATTAGTAAAAAAGAAGGAGCACTCCTGGGTTTTTGTAGATAAAAAAAATCCTAGATGTTTACTTGATGATGATCTTTTTGATGCATAGATGAGATCTTTCTCATGATGACCATATGTGAGCTGAATGCCATTATCTGCAAAAACATTCTGCTAAATAAACATTATCCTGTATTTTTATTATTTTCCTTCTTTGTTCCATTAAGTGTGATGTGCCAAACACCTTGCATGACAATAACAATTTAGGATGAGTCAGACTTAGATGTGAAGTAACTATTTCTGTCACCTTGCCTCAGAATGCAATTGATATCGGAGTGTTTTTTCAATAAGAAATACTAGGATGAAATGTAAGTTTTGTATCTGTATTGGATAACACACACACACACTCACATACACACATTATTTGACCACACTAATCATGTATGGATCTCTCCATATGCTTGTGATATTAACCTGCACTGTATTTAATAATAACATATATTAAAAAGGATTAGAAAAAGAGGTCCCATAATCAGGATTGTTGGGAGAAAATATGCTAATCTCAACCTTCCTCCCACCACCTGGCCGCTGTAGAAGTAGAAACCAACAAAATTGTAGAGGGACCTTATTATCCAACAAGTGCTGGAGACATAATAATCCAAATTTTGAAGTAGGCAGAACTGAGTAGCTATGTAAGCAGAACAGATCAGCTGCCTGCTGCTACAGTTGGCTGCCACCTTCAGAGGAGGAGTAGTAGATGGCAAGTGTGACAGCAGGGATTTCAGCCATACTTGTCATCCCCAAGCAGACCCACAACCATAGAGTAACTTGAGACTGTTGGTGGTCTTGATGAGAGTGAGGATGGTAGGTGGAGCACCTGGTGTGGAAGAGAGCCTGAGGGCATTTTTTGTGGAAAGCAAAAAGGATTGGGAGAAAGAGATGCAAATGGAAATAGGCATCACTGCCATCACCAGCAGTGACAATGTGGAGACTGCTACTGCTGTAATTCCTGATTCTGAGTCATCAGCAGCAGACTTCCATCTTTTTCAGCAGCAGGATGGTGACGAGAAGGCTAGTGTACCACAAACCACTGTGGCCACCATGGGACTGGTTTCTTCAAGCAGCAATTTGGGACCAGTTATGCTCCATTTGCAGCATCAAGGTGATTGGTGAGTAGAAAATGACGGCCATTCTTCTCCACCTCTCCCCTCACTTAAATACTGGGTGTGGGAATATTTTTCCCTTGTGGCAGGCACATACCTATAGCACCTCCTCAATGAGATCCCACCTGAAGCATAACCACAGGTCTGACTGGGAGACACAATTTCAACCTGTCAGTACTGCCAAAACTAGCAGCAGCAGAAGCACTCCAAAAATGGGGCTCTAGGGCACATAATAGAAGTAGTGATGTTATTGATGTTTTAGTGTGTTCCAGGAGTTTGTTAATTTGATATAACACCTATAGGTTCTGCTGCAATGGAGTATGACTCTCTGCTGTAGGAGATGGCAAGAGTCATAGACGGGTTGACTCTGGAATAACAACACTGACAAGTAATAATTATCTTTATTGAGAAATAGAACAACATAAAATAGATAGCACTTCTCCAACCCTCACAGGGCCAGGTGTAAGGACAGTGACTGGGCACTTCCTCAACCCTCACAAGGCAGGTAAGGATAAGGCACAGGATCACCTGACTGAAAGGAGGCAAGTACCACTCTGACTGAATATATTTACTAGCAGCAAGGATCATAGTAGCTACTAGTATAGGAGCAGCTGTCAAGCTCCTGAGAACAGCAGGAAATTCCCCTAGTACGCTAGGGTGTATCAGAGCAGAGACAGATCTCCCTAGAACGCTAGGGTAACTCAACAGGCAGCAGGGACTAAGGATCCCTAGAATGCTAGGGTAACCAAATAGGAAATGGTAAGGAAGCTCCCTAGAATTCTAGGGTAACCACACAGGCTGTGGTGACTGAGGCTCCTTAGAATGCTAGGGTAACCGGACAGACAGTGGTGACTTAGACTCCCTAGAACGCTAGGGTGACCGGACAGGCAGTAGTGACTGAGACTCCCTAGAATGCTAGGGTGAACCAATATGCAACTGTGACTAATAGCCCTAGCACGCTAGGGTACTCAATGGCACAGAGCAGACTGGTAGGCAGCAGGAAGGCCAGTAGCACGGACTGACACAAACTGAGTACCGCTCGGGTGAAGGAAATACCAGAGCATGCGGAAACAGTAGGCCAAGGATATAGAGGATCAATAGTCAGCCAGAGCCAGGTTAGTATGGAGCAGGTAGTCAGCGAAAGCCAAGAATGAGACTGGAGCGGTAGTCAGCCAGAGCCAGGAGTCAAACCGGAGCGGGTTGTCAGCCAGAGCCTGGAGTCAAACCGGAGAGGAGAACTAGTCAGGGATCAACGGAGCCGAAGTTAAACAAAGCCAGGAGTCATACACAGGAATTGAGCATCAGAATCACAAGAGCTATAGCGCACAGGTACAATATGAAAGGGCAAATGAGTAAAGGCAGACTGAGGCCTATAAGACCTAGCAAATGGGTGGAGACTCAATCTGGCAATTAGTGATGGCCAATAAGAATAGCAAATGTACTTCAGCGTGATAACCAGGAAGTACAGCAATGTCGCCTGCAAGCACAGCGTCGCTAAAGGCAATCACGGCCACCGTGATAGCCTCTTTGTCACCCAGGGAAAGACAACTAATGTACAATGTAGGTGGGCTGCTGAAACCTTGGAGGAAGCACTCATCCTGGTTAGTCACATAGTGGTAGGAATTGGAAAATTCTTCCACTCCTATTTATTGCAGAAAAGGAGCTTGGCCAAGGAATCTTACCATAATAACAACACAGACATGCACCAGCTGGTCAAGGATATGTTCATACGCTTAAGCAAGATCCCTGCATAGTGTCCATTAAAAGCAAAATGCAATATGTTCTTTCCACTTTGCTGGACCCCTGATTTAAACACAAAATTCAGAATTTCTCCCAAAGCATCATCTCTTTGCTACATGATGATCAGTATCTCTCTGAGGAATAGACTTCTTTTAAAGAATATAAAGATAAGTTTAGTGGAGTATGAGAGGGAGAAAGTTAGGGTCACCTACCAAATAATCTATATTGAAGTAGATCTCCCAATGATATCAGTAAAAACTGCACTGGTTATAATTACTGAAAGATTATGTAGGACAATGAGTATATAGATTAGGTTTGGAGTTATCATTGTTGCGATACAAATAAAGTCATAATAGCTTGTTGTAATAGGTGACTGCCAATAGGAATACACGTGGGCTTGACTCCAAGTGTTAGTAATGGGTCATTGTGGTCAATTGATACTGTGAATTACTTGACCAATGATCTAAAAATACACATATCTGATCATCATTGTGTTTCAATGTAGAAGGAACCATATAACAATAGATAGGTGAGCCTACATACCATTTGTATTAATATTCCTCAGAATTACCATCCTTTGTTTGAGACCTTTGCCTTCTGACAGACATAATACTCGTTATGACTTATTGAGGGGCATAGGCACCCTGGTAGAATTGTGTAGAGCGATTAACCAGTGTACCCTGTGGGATTTTTCATTGTTGTTTTTTTTAAATCCATACATTTCTTTTTATTTTGTGTTTGTTAATAAAGATTGATTTGGATTGGTGGTCTTTGTTACTATTTTTTGAAAACAGAGTGCCTAATAGATACACTTGTTTCTTTTTTGTGTTATACGGCTGCCTGTGTCTTTACAATAATTCACACAGAATATTGTGATATTTGTGGTAAACCTCCTTTGTTCCCTTCTCACACCTTTAGCCTCCCCTAAGACAGAAATAACAGCCAGATAAGGAAGAAACTTACATCACTGTGTATTGCAAGTCAGTCACACAGAATTTATGGGGTATCTGGTGTAAATCTCCTTTTGCTCCTTTCTCACACACCTAGACTCCCCCAGCACAGAGATAACAGCCAGATCGAAATGAAACTTGGATCACGGCTGTCTGTATCTTTTTGGATTTTTGGGGTTAACCTCATTTCTCCATTTTGTTGCCTACAAGCCTCCATAAATTATACTTCAACTCTACTTTATTAGCATGTATTTACTAGCTCAAAATGTACTGCTTTCTCTCTTCCTCTCACAAACACAGATTGGCTTGCTGTGTGTGACACCCCTTTTATACTATACCTATGTAAAAAGAAAGGAAACTTGCCACGTGGTGAGGGATAATTCAGCAGGATGTGAAATTTTACCCTGCATTTGAGGTAAAAAGTTTAGCCCATCCCTAGCTATTTGTAGCTACCTACAACTCCAAAATTGAAATACGGCACAAAGTCTCCAAAGTGTTCCAAACAATACTACATATCAAAGACAGATTAAAAAGAATATTCCCAAAGCCCCCACTCCTCTCCTATAAACTGCCACCAACAACCAGTGATAAAGAGCTCCTTAAGGAATGGTACTTTTCCCTCTCTGAGAAACAGATGTGGAACATTGTCGCTCATATGTATCACAGATAAGGTGCTCATACCACATTCTCACCAAACCACAACATCAAGGGCAAATTCTCCTGTTGATAATCTAATGTTGTCTTCCACATCATTTGTGTGAAATTTCCCAACACAGGATTATATGTGGGTGAGACAGGAAAAGATACATAGTAATTTAGGTTGAAAAAAGACTTGCATCCATCTAGTCCAACCATTTTCCTATTCCTGCTTACCCTCAATACAGCAATTTCAAATTCTGCCTTGAATGGGGGGAAAAATTCCTTCTTGATTCCAAATGGCAATCAGATTTCTCCTTGGATCAACAAGCCCTAACTAAATATTAATCCCAATACTAACGCACATAGCCCTCTATGTTCTGCTCTTTTAAATAAGTATCCATGCCCTTTTTAAAGGCATCTAATTTATTCAATAGCACCACCTCCTCAGGCAGTGAATTCCATACCTTTATTGTCCTTACTGTAAATAAACCCTTCCGCTGTTGTAGATGAAATCTCCTTTCCTCAAGTCTAAGCAGGTGGCCCCTTGTCCTTTGTACTGTTCTGTTAATGAACAGGTCTTTGGAGAGCCCTATGTATGGGTCCTGAACATATTTATATAGTGTTATCATATTCCTTCTAAGACACCATTTTTCTAGTGTGTACAAGTTTAACTTTTCTAGCCTTTCTTCATAACTAAAACTTTCCATTTTCCTTACTAGTTTTGTAGCCCTCCTCTGCACTCTCTCTAGTTCCATAATGTCCTTTTTCAGAAAGAGCGCCCAGAATTGAACAGCATATTCTAGGTGGGGTCTTACCATGGACCTGTAAAGAGGAATAATAATATCTTCCTCCCTTGAGTCAATGCCCCTTTTAATAAATGTCAATATCTTATTGGCCTTTGCAGCTGCCAGCTGGCACTGCATGCTACTTCTAAGTATATTGTCTACCATTTGTGTCATCTGCAAACACTGATACATGGCTCCCTATGCCCTCTGGGAGGTCATTAATAAACAAATGAAAAAGAAGAGGACCCAGAACAGATCCCTGAGGTACTCCACTTATCACGTTTATCCAATTGCAGAACTTGCCATTTACTACCACTCTTTGCATTCTATCTTTCAGCCAATTTCCAATCCAAACACAAACATTTTCCCCTAGGCCTATTTTATTAAATTTGTACAGTAACCTCTTTTGTGGAACTGTATCAAATGCCTTGGCAAAGTCTAAATAGATCACATCAACCGCCGCTCCCGCATCTATATTTTTACTCGCTTTTTCATAAAATGCGATCAAGTTAGTTTGACAAGACCTGTCTTTCACAAAGCCATGTTGGCTCCTGCTAATGATATTCCTATTGCAAATGAATTCTTGAATATATTCCCTTAGCAACCCTTCAAACAGCTTCCCTACCACAGATGTCAAGCTTACAGGTCTGTAATTTCCTGGCTGTGACTTTGATCCCTTTTTAACCCCTTAAGGACCATTGACGTGGCAGGACCGTCACGCTGGTCCGGCACTTAAGGACCAGTGACGGTCCTGGCACGTCACGTACTTTTACTCACCGCGCTCCTGTAGGAGCGCGGTGAGTAATACCGGGCACTGAAGTTGATTGCTCCAAGACGGGAGCGATCTCTTCCAGTGCCCCGTTTGACGTGCCGCCCCACGTGATCAGTCACGTGGGATGACATGTCAAAGTTTCCTATGTGGTCCTTAAGGGACGGCACGCCCCAGGACCGCTGGTCCTTAAGGGGTTAAATAAGGGCACCACATCTGATTTACGCCAATCCATGGGCACCATACCTGAGATAAAAGAATCCCTGAAAATCAAATATAACGGTCTGGCCAGGGCCTGGCTTAGCTTTTTAAGTACCCGTGAGTGTATACCATCTGGCCCTGAGACTTTGTCTACCTTAACATCATTCAATTGTTTTTAACACTTTTTCTTGTGTTAGCCAGTCCCATGCTTGCTGTGACTGTAAAAGCAGTTTGCAGATTCTTGTCCATTGGGTCTTCCTTGGTAAAAACAGAAGAAAAGAAATTATTTAAAATATCTGCCTTCTCTCTGTCCCCCTTGACCATCTCACCCGTTTCAGATAACAAGGACCCAACATTATCAGACTTAAATTTTTTGCCATTAATGTATTTAAAGAAACAAAGATGAATTCTCATAGGTCCAGTGTAAAAAAAATAAAATAGAAAAAGTCACCCCAGTGAAGACGATTTTTGCAAAATTGTCCACTGCATCAAAGCTCTCACGGTGACGGTACTGATGGGAAACTTACAGACAGAAAGATTGTGAGATGCATGCATGCATACAGAGAAGGGGAGAGAGAGAGGCCAGCGTACAATTTTTAAAAAAATACACCATATTCACCCTTACAGATTTCATGTGGGTTCCATAAGGGTGGCTTGTCCAGCATTTCTACATTTAATTTCTATGTCCATGCCCATAACTCGGCCCAGACCAGTGCAATGCAAAAAAAGCTAAGTTTAAAGCAGTGACATGAGAATATCACCATTTCACAGCAACCTGCTTAACTCTCCTTTATGTCTCACACTGTTTTGTATGCAACATTTTAAAAGGGAACCACAAAGTGTTACATTACATATACTTTGCCATCTTTGGCTGCAAGTTGCACACTCTCTGCACACTAAATTTAATGTAGCTATACACACAATAAAAGGGAAATGCATCTTGTACCAATTGACCAGCAACAAAGAGATGCCTCTACTGAAGTCTAAAGGATAATTTATACAGACACTGGTGATAAAAGTTAAATATCTAGTGGAATTCAAGTTCAACAGTAATTTGCATGAATTAACAGCCTATGTCATGTACTTTGCATACACAATTCATTGGAAACATACTAATGTTTGTTGTCAACCAAAAAATCCATGTTCCTGATATATACAATAACTTCTTTGTAAGGTGGACTGTATTATCACTTTTTATTCTTCATTACACATTACTTGCTATTATTCAGCTCAGTTGTTAAAATGTATCCTAACCTTTTCATATAAGTTTCATTAATCCTTTTGGCATAAGAGATATCTCCATTGCAATGTAGAACAATGTGTTTGATATATTACAGCTGCTAGGGCAGTGGATCCTCAACCAGGTGCCCCCAACAATCGTTTAGGGTGCCACTTTCTCCATTAAGAATTTGACAACAAAAACTGAATGTTTTTAGTTCAATATGCACTTGATCAAAAAACTATAAAATGTTTGGTGCCCTGAAAATTCTGCATTGTATCATGGAAGGCATAAGCAAAAAGTCTGAAACCACTGAGCTGGAACTTAATATTAGACTGCATTTTTAATCACTCATGAGCATCAGCCTTCTGTACAACTTATTTACCTCCCAAACATAGTTTTGCATAACATTTCTATAATCCTGACTCATTGTAATATATGCATAAATGAAAAAAAAATCATTTGAGTCAAGTTAGATGTAAAATAAACTAAAAAAACTATTTGACTTTATTAAATGTATCTCCAGTCCTGGGTATGTATGAACTGGTGTCCTCTCGGTTATTAAAAAGTAGTATGAAAGCCCGTATACATGGGCTAAAGTGCTACCCAGCAGCCTCGTCTGCTGCCCTGGAGCCAGGAGCACAGACAGGTGGTGAGTTCCCAGCTCCAGATCAGCACGTTCAGCCAGTCTCTACTGTGCATGACTGCATCATTCCAGCAGTCTCTACTGCGCATGTGCGGTTACGCACACAGGGAGCTTCGAAGGCTAGTTCTTTATATACAGGTAAAAAATAATAATAATAATACAACTATTTCAAGCATTTGTTGTGATTCTTGCTGGAAATGTCTTTGCTTGCTAATATCTAACTAGACAGTTACCAATTTAATCATGGGTGTTATGCCTTTTATAAGTCTTATCAGTACTCTTGATTCAGAAGTAATACAAGAAAGTATTCCCTCCACATGGCTAGCATGGAATGTCATGAAAATGTATTCACAGCTTTCCTTTGAACTCAGCTGCAAAACAAAAAGATGTTGAGCTGTTTATTGAGATGTTATGGCAGACTGATAGACAGAAATGAAATCTATTGCACAGCTGTAAAAATTCAAAGGACGTGGTAGCCTCACTCATAGGAAATATGAAAATATATGTAAAATAATACATAGTTAATTTATATTCTCTCCATAACATTTTGTACTTTTATTGAGATATCCACAATCACTGCATCATTTGAAACTGGAAGTGGGGGCAGCGCACGATTTTACATGAGAAAACTTGTATAAACCTGGGTGATTCATCTTTGGTAATTTGTATACAGTGGTAGAGACTTTTATATTAACTATTGAACAGAACTGAGTTAGATGGAAGGATAGATCATTTACATAACAATGCAAAAAATGTTAGGTTTATTCATGTTTTTTAATTTTTTTTTTACTTAGTTTTTATACTCAAAATACATGACTGGAAAAATGTTCACAGCTGGAAAAATACTATGATTTGAAAAGACAAAATCCTTACAAAAAACCTCAGGAATGGATGGCAATTATCTTACATTCAGCTGAATCAGAGATTGTCTATTACTAGATATCCCACTGATTAGCTCCTGCTCATTCAACACTTAACAGAGCAATTTTATCTAAATCATTAATGGGCCTAACATATAAAATAGAGCAATGTAACTGTAAGGCAAACCAACTGTACTATACGGACCACATACAAATTCCCCATTTTGCATTGATTTAAATAGGGGTTTTAAAACCTTGAATACTATAGAGCAGTGGTTCTAAACTCCTGTCCTCAGGACCCAGTAACAGGCCAGGATTTGATGATTTCCTTTTTAGAGTACAGGTGAGTTAATCAATGTGAATGAGCCTCTGATCACCACACCTGTGCTCTAGCAGAGAAATCCCTATGTCCTGGCCTGTTAGTGGGTCCCGAGGACAGGAGCTGAGAACCACTGCTATAGAGGTCTTCACTGTATTGTGAAGCAATGTAGTAGAGACCTATGTAGCACTCATGGGGTTTAAAGTTCCACTTAAATCAATTGTATTGTTTTATTTATCATATTTAAACATACAGCCCATTGCGTTTTCTTCAGGAGAAATAATTGCCTGATAAAAAAGGCAAATGGAGGCTCCCTTGTTAACTATTTTGGTCAATTTTCAAAGAAAAGCAGATGTTTGTACCTTAGAAGAACAAACTGAAAGGCAACCAAATATACTTTCCACTGGTTAAGAGAAATTACTGAAATCTGATTTATTAGTTGGAATTTTATTTAATTTTATTTTAGCCTCAACCGTCAACAATTTTAAATCTAAACTAAAAGGTCACCTTTTATCTCTAGCAATAGTATAATATGGAAACATTATCATTATTATCATAAGCCGAACACTGCACTTTCTCCTCTACCAGCTTGTATCTGTATGTCGCCCATCCTATACTTAGATTGTAAGCTCTACAGGGCAGGGACCTCTTATCCTAATGTATACTCACCTGTCGTTCCCCTTATGACTGCCTATATAAGCACTTAATCACCGCACTTATTGTACCCCTGCTGTAGTAAATGTCATCTGTAAAGTGCCAAGTACACCGGTTGGCGCTATATAAATAAAAATATACAATACAATACAATATAATACAAATTTAACAGTTGAAGTGCCATAGGGATTGGCAACAGTTATTCTTTTGCATTGTGAAGGAGAGGTGAGTCAAACAGATCTGCATATAAGGTGACAGTCTGAACTTTCAGAAAGTAATCACGCCATACTCATTTCCTGACAGTAATAACTTTTGAATAAAATAACTGATAGCAGGGCAAGTACCCCTGTTTTACTCATCATGAACTTGTAATACAAGTTTTCATTTAAAAAAATACAGCTCCTTTAAGAACATACATTTAAAGCATATATAACTTACATTTATCATTTTATAAGGGCAAACAGATTCATTCATAGCAGTATAACATAGTTTAACAAAGCAACAGAGCACTGTGAATGTATTTTACAATACAGCAGATAAAATATTTACAATTCTCATTAAAAGACATTGGAAACAGGATAAGAGGGCCCTACTAGAGCTTACAATCTACCTTTTGAAGTATGTCTAAGAAAATTGATAGCATATAAGAATGCTAAAAGCACCTCTAAGTTGACTAAATCTGCTATGTTCTGTAACAAAGTACTTTTTTAAAGTCTAATTAGCTGTGGAAACTAGGAAATTAATTACTATTTCATGCCAACAATATTGTTGCAAGTGTTTTCTCAAGTAGTATTGACTCCATAATTGTGGGCACTGTGTGACTATCTTTCTCTCACATTTAAAATTATACATTTCCATCTAAAAGTCTTTCTGATACATAAAACTGATTGTAATTGGTAATCAATAATATTGATTAGGTGTGAAACTGTCTGAACATTACTCACTGGAAGCTGAGTAGAATATACACTATGGAATTAGGGCAGTTAAACACAGGAATTCATCCTCCTGCTCTATTGCTGTAGCTAGCAGTTTCCCCAAGCTATTAATTTTATTATCAGCACACCTGGAGACATTGCTTCCCTTGGGGGAGAGCAATTCAACTCTGCGTGTGTGTGCTATAAAGTCTAGAGGCACAAGATCAATGATGTGGCAGAACCTGCAAGGTTTCTAGGTGTACACTCTTTAAAATTGTGTGAATTTAGATGAACATCTTTAAACCACTCACACAACTGGAGTTAATATATTTAACAAAATTGGGAAATATTTATTGTATGCCTCATAAATGTTGCCTAGACATATTATCAGTTTGATAGCTAAAATATTTCAAGACCAATTTATAGGAGGATTGTTTGTCTTATGTCATGAAACAGAATGGGGAAGATGGTTTCACAAGATAGGAGCCCTTGAGAGCAAACTGAAATAAAATAAAATTCAACCTGTACATTGATTCTGATGACAACAGAAAAACAAATCTGTATTGTATTTAATCATATTTCTGCATTGCAGTAGCACTTTATGTTCAGAAAGAAATTATTGTGTTAAGATATTTGAAGTGATTTAAGAAAATCTAATACTACTTCTTTTAAAAATATAGTAATAATTTAAAATGGAATTAAATATAATCCTATATAATAAAACACTAGTGATGTTTGTTAGAAGCCTCCATGCTCAGTAGAGACTGCCCACATTTGGGCAGTCTCTACTGCACATGACTGCATCGCATGGAGCAATGAGGGGACGTCAGTACACAGAGCAGGACCGGAGCAGTGAGGGGACGTCAGTACACAGAGATGGACCAGAGCAGTGAGGCAGTGTCAGTACACAGAGCAGTACCGGAGCAATGAGGTAGCGGCAGTACGCAGAGCAGGACCGGAGCAGTGAGACATCACCCGGACCTTTGCCCGTGTACACGGGCTTTTATACTAGTATATAATATTGCAGGGTTTATTCTGCCGTGTAATATAAGGGTATTCTGGTTGTGGAGAAATGTTTAATTTAGAGGTTAATGGGTGCAGTACTCCCATTACCTGAAATGATATGGTGGCTTTGTTGCTACAAACACCCATTGATTTTAAACAGAGATTTTAACCCCATTAATGTTACAGGGGTCTACAATGCATTGCAACACGCTCTGCTGAATACCTCCTTACCATAAAAATGGTTGTCAGTTTTAAGCCAGTTGGTTTGCTCTTTTCTTTTGAAAATATGGACCCTAATGATACTGATGTACTGAGAAGATTTGGAACAATTCTGGAGCAAACCAACTACAAAACAGGGAACAAATAAAGAAAATCCCTCAATTTAATTATGCTTTTAACCCCTTGATTGATGGAGGTTTCCAATGCATTTACTCATATTGCTTTGAGACCTCTAAAGCTTTCAAAGAATTAAAATCCACATATAAATCAATGGGTATTTTATTTAACTCCTTTGGTGAAGGTGATTTATCCCTTTATTATACTCAATTTCTCATTTATCATATCAACTTCAGTGTATCAGCATCCAGGAGCCACCAGACCTCTGATTTCCTACTTATTTGAAAGAATAATATGACTACATTGGGCAATCATTGGGAAGGGCTCTTGCTCAGAAAAAAAAATCCATTTATGTATGTATTTAATGTAGCACTTTAAAGCCTAAATGAATTGTTAATTAAATTGCAACAGAATGTGCTAAGAAATCAAGACACAAAATTATACCATTATAAGTAAATTCCTGTAAAAAAAAATATCATTTTAATTATTAAGTTCTAGTTTAATAATTCATTCAATTTGTTTTATTCTATGAATTTAGCTCTGTTTTTTGTTTTTTTTACAATAGATATTGTATGCAGATGTTTAAAAATATTTTACTTCAAAAATTAACTCTTTCATTGCTTTGCAATTCATTTCACTCTCAAAGGGCTGTCCACCAGATTGCTTTGCAATTCATTGGACATGCCTCATTGGACATCCCTTTTATTCTTAAATTTAAAGTGTGTATTTGAGTGCATTTCCCCTAGTTTTAAAGGGGTTCCTTAGAGTTCTTTACATTAGACTGTAAGTTCTCATGCGCGGGGCCCTCTGATCCTTCTATTCTCCACATCTAACTGTACTATTTAATACCTCTGTATATCGATTCCCAATTGTACAGCGCTGCGGAATTAGTTGGCGCTATATAAATAAAGAATAATAATAATATTAATAAATTGACCTTGAATATATTTGTAAATGGTATCTCCCCCCCCCCCCTTAGAAGTCTCTTCTCTAATGAAAACAAACTCAGTTTGGCTAGTCTCTCTTTATAACTCAGATCCTCCAATCTCCATATCAGTTTGTTGCACGTTGCATTTTTTCAAGTGCAATAATGTATTTTTAAAGAACTGATGCTAAAAAGCTGTACTCCATACTCTAGATGAATCCTTACCAATAATTTATAGAGGAAGAATTATATTCCCATTCTGTTAATCTATACCCCTTTTTATATATGATAGTACCCTACTGGCTCTTGAAGTGGATGACTGACACTAAACACTGTTATAAAGTCTATTGTTTTATCGGCACGCCTAAATTTTTCTGTAACCAGAAGTAGTTTCCCATTTAAGATGGTGCCCAAGAAGGATTCATCAACTTTTGTAATCCAGAACCTCTAAAGTAATCTCATTTTAATCTGCATTCAGCAAAGTATAATCTTTAAGCCAGTGTTCTCTTTAAGGGGAAAAAACAGTGCAAGACTGCATTAAAAAGTTGAAATTACAGTCAAACTTTTCCCCTTTTAGCTCACAGCCCTTCTCTCAGAGACCAAACTTATACTCATAGTCATAATTTTACCTCTACCTCATGGCATGTTTTTCTAACTGTTGCTACCTCCCTTTGGCCAGAATGCCTTTTTTTATTTTTTCTTAGCCAATCAAGGTCAACCTCCGATTTTATATGCAGTGATGTTGTTTTGGTGGCCAGGGAGAGTACCTGATATACCCAGATGTTGATTCACTTTAAGGTAGTTTGGAGATTCACTAGAACCCTTGATTCCATATTGTATTACCTAATCCCCACTTATATATAGATACTACCTGTGCATGCACTACTCCAGAGAGACAGTGGGAGAATTGGGAGCTCAATGCATGGCTGAAGTCTTGGTGTAAGAAGGAGGGCTTTGGGTTTTTAGAATACTGGACTGATTTTGCTTTGCGGTACAATCTCTATAGTAGGGATGGATTGCACCTGAATGCAAGAGGGTTTCAAGTGCTTGGGGAGAGGATGGCTAGATGGTTGGAGGAGATTTTAAACTAGGAAGGGGGGGAGGGTCCAATAAATACTGGCATAGATAGTATAAAAAGGGAAGGTTATGTAGTTACCCAGGTGGGTGGATCTGGGGGCTGGGTTAGTACAGATGATAGGGAGAAGCTTATAAATCACATCAAAATTAAATCACAAAAGGAACATAGCAGTGGCATAAATTGTATGCTTGCAAATGCCAGAAGTTTAACTAGTAAAATAGGGGAATTGGAGCTGGTAGCTGAAATCGAAAACTATGACTTGATTGGCATAACAAAAACATGGTGGGATGACACACATGATTGGTCAATCAATTTGGAGGACTACATGTTGTTTAGAAAAGACAGGTAAAACAAAAGAGGTGGTGGGGTCTGTCTGTCTGTCTGTCTGTCAAACCAGCGTTATTTTTGAGGGAAGATATATGTGATGACAGTAGTGAACATGTGGAATCCCTGTGGGTTGAAATAGTCAATGGGGGTCAAACTGCCCAGAAAATATTAGTGGGTATTTGTTATAAACCACCAAACATTGGTGACCTTGAAGAATCACAGCTGTTAATGCAAATAGAAAAAGCTTCTCAAATAGGGAAAACTATAATTATGGGGGATTTTAATTATCCAGAAATAGACTGGAAAAATGGAACAACTAATTCTGCTAAAAGCAGTAAGTTTCTTAACTTGTTGAATGACAATTTTTTTGTCTCAGCTAGTGCAGACCTCAACCAGAGGGAATGCGTGTCTGGATCTGGTAACAATGGACATTGAAGAACTTATCTCTAACAACCAAGTAAGGGAGCACTGGGGGAATAGTGACCATAATATGGTATCATTTGAGATTAATTCAAAAAAGCAATTTGGTATGGGTTGCACCAAAACACTGAATTTTAAAAAGGCCAGCTTTACAAGGTTTAATTCATCCCTTGGTCTCGTTGACTGGGATAGAATATTTTCAGGAAAAAACACAGAAGGTAAGTGGAATGCCTTCAAAATAACATTGCAAAAATATACATATAAATGTATACCCATTGGAAACAAATAAAAAAGAAGCAAGTTAAAACCAATGTGGCTAACCAGTAAAGTAATTCATTAAATAAATAACAAGAAAGTAGCGTTTAAACATTATAAAGCTGAGGGATCAGCAGAGGCATTTGCAGAATACAAAAATGCCAACAAAACCTTTAAAAAGGCGATTAAATTAGCTTGACTGGAGAAAAAAAAATTATTGTTAAGAAGAGCAAGAGCAACCCAAAAAATTATTTAAATACATTAATGGTAAAAAATTAAAGCCTGATAATGTTGGGTCCTTGTTATCTGAAACGGGTGAGATAGTCAGTGGGGACAGAGAGAAAGCAGATATTCTAAATAATTTCTTTTCTTCTGTTTTTACCAAGGAAGACCCAATGGACAAGAAACAGACAAACAGAACAGTTACAGCAAGCATGGGATTAGCTTATACAAGAAAAAGTACTAAAACAATTGAATGGTGTTAAGGTAGACAAAGCCCCGGGGCCGGATGGTATAAACCCACTGGTACTTAAAGAGCTAAGCCAGGCCATGGTCAGACCATTATTTTCGATTTTCAGGGATTATTTTATTTCAGGTATGCTGCCCATGGATTGGTGTATAGCATATGTGGTTCCCATATTTAAAAAGGGATCAAAATCACAGCCAGGAAATTACAGACCTGTAAGCTTGATATCTGTGGTAGGGAAGCTGTTTGAAGGGTTGCTAAGGGAATATATTCAAGAATTCAGCTTGAACAGGAATATCATTAGCAGGAGCCAACATGGCTTTCTGAAAGACAGGTCTTGTCAAACTAACTTGCACAGTAGAGACTGGATGAACGCACTGATCCGGAGCTAGGAACTCACCACCTGTCTGTGCTCCCGGCTCCAGGGCAGCAGCCGAGGCTGCTGGGTAGCACTTTAGCCCATGTATATGGGCTTTCATACTACTTTTTAATAACCAAGAGGACACCAGTTCATACATACCCAGGACTGGAGATACATTTAATAAAGTCAAATAGTTTTCTTAGTTTCTTTTACATCTAACTTGACTCAAATTATTTTTTTTTTCATTTATGCATATATTACAATGAGTCAGGATTATAGAAATGTTATGCAAAACTTTGTTTGGGAAGTAAATAAGTTGTACAGAAGGCTGATGCTCATGAGCGATAAAAAATGCAATCTAATATTAAGTGCCATCTCAGTGGTTTCAAACTTTTTGCTCATGCCTTCCGTGATACAATGCAGAATTTTCAGGGCACCAAACATTTTAAAGTTTTTTGATCAAGTGCATATCGAACGAAAAACATTTTTTGTTGTCAAATTCTTAATGGAGAAAGGGCACCCTAAACGGTTGTTGGGGGCACCTGGTTTGGGATCCACTGCCCTAGCAGCTGTAATATATCAAACACATTGCTCTACATTGCAATGGAGATATCTCTAGTGCCAAAAGGATTAATGAAACTTATATGAAAAGGTTAGGATACATTTTAACAACTGAGCTGAATAATAGCAAGTAATGTGTAATGAAGAATAAAAAGTGATAATACAGTCCACCTTACAAAGAAGTTATTGTATATATCAGGAACATGGATTTTTTGGTTGACAACAAACATTAGTATGTTTCCAATGAATTGTGTATGCAAAGTACATGACATAGGCTGTTAATTCATGCAAATTCCTGCTGAACTTGAATTCCACTAGATATTTAACTTTTATCACCAGTGTCTGTGTAAATTATCCTTTAGACTTCAGTAGAGGCATCTCTTTGTTGCTGGTCAATTGGTACAAGATGCATTTCCCTTTTATTGTGTGTATAGCTACATTAAATTTAGTGTGCAGAGAGTGTGCGACTTGCAGCCAAAGATGGCAAAGTATATGTAATGTAACACTTTGTGGTTCACTTTTAAAATGTTGCATACAAAACAGTGTGAGACATAAAGGAGAGTTAAGCAGGTTGCTGTGATGAAAAGGGTAACATGAGAATCTCTCACTACACCAAATGGTGATATTCTCATGTCACTGCTTTAAACTTTGCTTTTTTTGCATTGCACTGGTCTGGGCCGAGTTATGGGCATGGACATAGAAATTAAATGTAGAAAAGCTGGACAAGCCACCCTTATGGAACCCACATGAAATCTGTAAGGGTGAATATGGTGTATTTTTTTAACATTGTACCTCTATCTTCGCTGGCCTCTCTCTCTCCCCTTCTCTGTATGCATGAGTGCATCTCGCAGTCTTTCTGTCTGTAAGTTTCCCATCAGTACCGTCACCGTGAGAGCTTTGATGCAGTGGACAATTTTGCAAAAATCGTCTTCACTGGGGTGACTTTTTCTATTTTATTTTTTTTACACTGGACCTATGAGAATTCATCTTTTTTTCTTTAAATACATTAATGGCAAAAAATTAAAGTCTGATAATGTTGGGTCCTTGTTATCTGAAACGGGTGAGATGGTCAAGGGGGACAGACAGAAGGCAGATATTTTAAATAATTTCTTTTCTTCTGTTTTTACCAAGGAAGACCCAATGGACAAGAATCTGCAAACTGCTTTTACAGAACAGTCACAGCAAGCATGGGACTGGCTAACAAGTGCATATTGAACGAAAAACATTAAATTTTTGTTGTCAAATTCTTAATGGAGAGAGAGGCACCCTAAATGGTTGTTGGGGGCACCTGGTTGAGGATCCACTGCCCTAGCAGCTGTAATATATCAAACACATTTTCCTACATTGCAATGGAGATATCTCTAGTGCCAAAAGGATTAATGAAACTTATACGAAAAGTTTAGGATGCATTGTAACAACTGAGCTGAATAATAGCAAGAAATGTGTAATGAAGTATAAAAAGTGATAATACAGTTCACTTTACAAAGAACAGTATAAAGAAGTTATTGCATATATCCGTAACATGGATCTTTTGGTTGACAACAAACATTAGTATGTTTCCAATGAATTCTGCATACAAAGTACATGACATAGGCTGTTAATTCATGCAAATTCCTGTTGAACTTGAATTCCACTAGATATTTAACTTTTATCACCAGTGTCTGTGTAAATTATCCTTCAGACTTCAGTAGAGGCATCTCTATGTTGCTGGTCAATTGGTACAAGAGACATTTCCCTTTTAATGTGTGTATAGCTACATTAAATTTAGTGTGTAGAGAGTGTGCAACTTGCAGCCAAAGATGGCAAATTATATGGAATGTACCACTTTGAGGTTCACTTTTAAAATGTTGCACACAAAACAGCGTGAGACATAAAGGAGAATTAAGCAGGTTGCTGTGATGAAAAGAGTAACATGAGAACCTCTCACTACACCAAATGATATTCTCATGCTTTAAACTTTGCTTTTTTTTGCATTGCACTGGTCTGGGCTGAGTTATGGGCATGGACATAGAAATTAAATGTAGAAAAGCTGGACAAGTCACCCTTATGGAACCCACATGAAATCTGTAAGGGTGAATATGGTGTATTTTTTTTAAATTGTACGCTGGCCGCTCTCTCTCTCCCCTTCTCTGTATGCATGCGTGCATCTCACAATCTTTCTGTCTGTAAGTTTCCCATCAGTACCGTCACCATGAGAGCTTTGAAGCAGTGGACAATTTTGCAAAAATCGTCCTCACTGGGTTGACTTTTTCTATTTTATTTTTTTTTTACACTGGACCTATGAGAATTCATCTTTTTTTCTTTAAATACATTAATGGCAAAAAATTAGTCTGATAATGTTGTGTCCTTGTTATCTGAAATGGGTGAGATGTTCAAGGGGGACAGCGAGAAGGCAGATATTTTAAATAATTTCTTATTATTATGGGACTGGCTAACACAAGAAAAAGTGTTAAAACAATTGAATGGTGTTAAGGTAGACAAAGCCCCGGGGCCAGATGGTTTACACCCACGGGTACTTAAAGGGCTAAGCCAGGCCCTGGCCAGACCATTATATTTGATTTCAGGGATTCTTTTATTTCAGGTATGGTGCCCATGGATTGGCGTAAAGCAGATGTGGTGCCTATATTTAAAAAGGGATCAAAGTCACAGCCACGAAATTACAGACCTGAAGCTTGACATCTGTGGCAGGGAAGCTGTTTGAAGGGTTGCTAAGGGAATATATTCAGGAATTCAGTTGGAACATGAATATCATTAGCAGAAGCCAACATGGCTTTGTGAAAGACAGGTCTTGTCAAACTAACTTGATCGCATTTCATGAAAAAGCGAGTAAAAATATAGATGCAGGAGCGGCGGTTGATGTGATCTATTTAGACTTTGCCAAGGCATTTGATATGGTTCCACACAAGAGGTTACTGTACAAACTGAATGAAATAGGCTTAGGGGAAAATGTTTGTGTAAGGATTGGAAATTGGCTGAAAAATAGAGGATATGGACAAATTGAGTAACTGGGCAGGCAAATGGCAAATGAGATTCAGTATAGACAAGTGTAAAGTTATGCATTTTGGGTATAATAATAAAAATGCAACATATAGGTTAAATGGTGTTTCACTGGGGAAATCTACTAAAGAAAAGGATTTGGGAGTAAGGGGAGACAATAGACTTAGCAGTAGCGTCCAGTGCTAGCTGGCAGCTGCAAAGGTCAATAAGATATTGGCATGTATTAAAAGGGGTATTGACTCAAGGGAGGAAGATATTATTATGCCTCTTTACAGGTCCATGGTAAGACCCCACCTAGAATATGCTGTTCAATTCTGGACGCCCTTTCTGAAAAAGGACATTATGGAACTATAGAAAGTGCAGAGGAGGGCTACAAAACTAGTAAGGGGAATGGAAAGTTTTAGTTATGAAGAAAGGCTAGTAAAGTTAAACTTGTATACACTAGAGAAACAGCGTCTTAGAGGGGATATGATAACTATATAAATATGTTCAGGGCCCATACAAAGGGCTCTCCAAAGACCTGTTCATTAACAGAAAAAAGGACAAGGGGCCACCAGCTTAGACTTAAGGAAAGGAGATTTCATCTATAACAACGGAAGGGTTTATTCATGGTAAGGACAATAAAGGTATGGAATTCACTGCCTGAGGAGGTGGCACTATTGAATACATTAGATGCCTTTAAAAAGGGCCTGGATAACTATTTAAAAGAGTAGAACATAGAGGGCTATGTACTTTAGTATTGGGATTAACATTTAGTTAGTGCTTGTTGATCCAAGGAGAAATCTGATTGCCATTTGGAATCAAGAAGGAATTCCCCCCCCCCCATTCAAGGCAGAATTTGAAATTGCTGTATTGAGGGGTTTGTTTGCCTTCTTTTGGATCAACGATGGTAAACAGGAATAGGAAAAGGGATTAACTTGATGGACGCAAGTCTTTTTTCAACCTAAATTACTATGTTACTATATCTCTTAGCGCTATGAGCTGTTTCAGTGATATTCTTAAAGTGGAACTTTCAGTTCTTACTAAGTCACCATGCATTCATTCATTCATCATTTTTTTACCTTTAAAAAATAGCCAAGTGTAAAGGAATCCTTCTCGTTTGGAGACCGGAACCCAGGCTACAGAGCAGACATCTTGTCTGTGTGTCTGCGCTGTCAGTCCCGGTCTCCATTGAGTAGATTGCTGTGCACCATATTGTTACCAGAAGGGACTGATGGGGCAGGCACGCGGACCGCACTAACCTGCCCATCAGTCCCCAAACTGGAAAGATTTCTTTATACTGGACTATTTTTTAAAGGTAAAACATCTATTTCAAAGCTAGTTGCCATGCATTTAATGAATGCATGGGCACAAAGTATGCTTTAAATATATGTATTATTTTTACAACTTGATTATCACTGGCCACTTCCTC
Source organism: Rhinophrynus dorsalis (assembly GCA_037306005.1). Classification (NCBI taxonomy): domain Eukaryota; kingdom Metazoa; phylum Chordata; class Amphibia; order Anura; family Rhinophrynidae; genus Rhinophrynus; species Rhinophrynus dorsalis. The sequence continues at coordinate 126,007,813 of CM074721.1, forward strand.
TGTCTCATTAGCTTCCTGCTTTTGTGTCCAGTTGGTTGTATGGCCAACCCAGGGTTTTATATATATATATATATATATATATATATATATATATATATATAAAAAATGTGTGTTGGCATGTATATACTCATTGTGAAGCACTTTTCTTTTGTTTCTAGCTTTACTTTTTGAAAGTTGCCTAGAGAATTAAATTATTTATCTTATCTGTATCTTATGGCAGATTTGTCGGCATCTCCTTAGACATTCCACCTAAAGCCTATTTATCTCTCATCACATGCCAAATGGCAATCTCTGGGCTTCTTCTTGTGAGGTGGACTACCTCATGGGAATGTCTTCCATGTGTTCACTGTTAATTATCTTTTACATAGTTTCCTAAGGTTTTTGTTTTACCCTTGTTCTTCCAAACCTCCTCCCTTAGAGATGTCAGGTCCCTTTCATATAGGTCAAAATTATTTCACACATCTCTCCACTGGAACAAAATCCATTTACTTATTGCACCATCACAATGTTAATACTAGGGGTTAAACATTCCTGAAAAAGGCATATTCCTCTGAGAGATTTCTCTAGTCTAGAGGCAGAGTTTTATATACAAGACTAGAAATGCTGCAAGGCATTGCCAGTTTGATTTGGCAGTCAGTGCTTGTCGGGGACATCTGACCACTGCAGCATTGGACATAAATGTCGGCAAATCTCACTACAGAGATTTTTACTGCCTCTGTGAATCTCCTTTGAGTGATTTTGTCGATCTTTTAAGATATCTGTTTGAACTTGGCACACTGCTTGGATAGTGATTGTTATTGTCATATCACATGCTATCGGTTTGATTGACATCTGTGAGAAGGGAGACGGTAGGGCTATATATTGAAGCCTTGAGCATTTATGTCCAATGTGGTGTGAGGTATAGTGCTCTTTCTAAGTCTATATGTCCCACAGACGAGTGTCATATAGGTGGCACAGGATTGGATTTTATGATCACTAGTACATGTCCAAGTCGACGGATAATATAAGGATCGGGGATAAACGGCGCATAGAATTGCCACATATTGGAGGTGATTAGTGGAATATATATGAATGATTCTATTGTCTAGGATTACAATATTAATGTTATGACAATATTTGTAATAAACATTTTTATAAATGAAGATACATTGTGGTGATAATAGTTTACATTTGATGTAATTATACTAGCTTTAAGAAATTTTCTTATAAGCACTTGTTTGGTTATTCTAGTTTTCTGGACTCCAAAAATGGTGTCCCTTTATTCCTGATTCCAGAAACATGCATTAGCGCTATTGATATTGTTACATTGTGCTTTATGTTAATCATCAGAGCCGCTCACATTTTCAGCTCTCTCTAATATTTAGGCCCCTTACATAAAATTGGTTTATTTCATTTCCTCTACTCTTAGTAAATTAGATAATTTCTCAGCACCTACAACTTATTTACATTTACCCTATCCAGACCAGAACTCTAGTACTGTATTCTGCTCCTAAAGTGTTAGTAATGTCCCAAACTTTCTTTTAATAGAATTGTAGAGGCTAAAAAAAGATTATCATTGCCACAAACCCCATCCTTCAAAAAGCTATGGTTTGAGAGATATTGGCAATGAAAGTTTCCCCTTCCCTCCCCTTCTCTTGATGTCGACACGAAGAGGCTCTGCAGCAGAGCCGAAATCCAGTTATTGCAAACAAAGTACTTCATTGGGAAGGCACGCTTTGTAGACCTTTGCTGCAGAGCCACCAGTTGATGCCTGGACTGGAATCTCCTGCTGCCAGCTAGACGCTGATGTTAGGAGAAGAGGATGGATGGGGGAACTTCCATTGCCAATATCTCTCAAACCATAGCGGTTTGAGAAATGGAGTTTGTGGCAATTATATTTTTTTATTTTTAGCCTCTACAATTCTATTAAAAGAACGTTTTGGACATTACTAACACTTTAAAGGCATAGTAATGTTTCAAAATAAAAGCAGTTCCAATTAATCTTCATAGTATTTGGGCCATGTAGAGTGTTATTTTAGTACTGTCAGAGTTGTAGTTCAAGAGTAATTGAATGATAAAGGTTCCCCCTCCTGTCCCTTTTACCTAGTGTAAGCCATGTCCCCTCAGATGTGGAATCTGGTCCACAGACCAGACAGCTCACAGCAAGGGACAATCTTCTTACTGTGAGAATAATGAAAGCCCTGCCCCCATTGACAGGTTTTTCAGGTTTTCCCTTATGTTAATTGAAGATTGTCCATCTCTGCAATCCACTTGGATACCACCCTGCTGCTCTGAGCTGAACAGTGTTACATTAGTAAAAGGGGCGGAAGGGGGATACTCTTGAACTACAACTCTGACAGAGTTGAAATAACACTCTCTGTAGCTCAAATACTATGAAGATTAATTGGAGCTGCTGTTTTTGTGAAACATTACTATCCCTTTAAGGATTTAAGCAATACTGGATTACCTTTACAATGTGAAAAACTGGAAGCGTGGTCCCTGCTTGAAAGCTCACAATCTAATATGACAGTATTGAAATAACACCCTCCATGGCCCAAATACTATGAAGATTAATTGGAGCTGCTTTTATTATGAAACATTAGTATCCCTTTAAACTGTAAAGCACTGCATACACTTAAGGATATATATATATATATATATATATATATATATATATATATATACACACACTCATAATTCTTTTTAAACCATTTTAAACTGGGTTCCATTATCCTGGGAAGCAACCCCAATGTATCCCTTAACCCCTGTCCTGTTTGAAATAGTTCCTCGCACTAGTCACTAAGGAAATTCAGAAGTCTTTTTGTGATGTCTGCTTAAGTAACTCCTGGAGATCCACTAATCATTTTATTAGAGATTATAGTGATTATACACATGTTTACCATATTTAATCTAGAACTGATTATTTATTTTTTGACAATGCACTCTATGCTTACTCTTCAGTTACTAATGAACTTGCAACCTTTTTGGATCATGACAGGAAGCTGTATTGATAAATTAGGGATACAGCAAGTCAGGGACTTTTTCTTCTTATTTTGCATTCAATTATAACAGTTCTACCTCTGACCAAAATATTTGGAAAGCTCATAAATGAGTGATTAGAGAGGAACTCATACAGATAGGAGTGAGCAAGAAAGAACAAACTCGAGATAAAATTAATTCACTTCACACTTTGATTAGATCCCTGGATGCCATACACAAACTCAGTTTTTCCACTTCTGACCTACATGATCTCATACAGGCTAAAAAAGAACTAGTTTCCCTTCTACGCAATGGATAATGAAATCCTTTCTTTGGCATAAATGCCATCATTAGATTTCAGGCAATAAATAAGGGAAATTTCTTGCTAGAATGGTGAAAAACAAACAAAAACTGCAGCACATTACAAAAGATTTGTAACAAAAGGGAGACTTTCTAGTTAGTTCTTGGTTAGACCTCATCTACAATATGGAATACAATTTTGGGTCCCAGTTTTTAAAAAACACATTGTTGAACTGGAAAAAGTGCAGAGACATGCAACAAAACTGATAAAGGGATTGGAGGATCTGAGTTATAAAGAGAGACTAGCCAAACTGGGTTTGTTTACCATTAAGAGACATCTAAGGGGTGATATGATTACCATTTACAAACACATTCATGCTCAATACAAAGAACTATCCAATTAATTATTTACACAAAGAGCTGAGCTAAGAACAAGAGTTTATCCATTAAAACTAGAGGAAAGGAGCTTTAAACTAAAACAAAGGCAGGGATTTTTTACAGTAAGGGCAGTAAAGCTATGGAATTCTTTACCTTGGGATGTTGTACTTGCAGATAATGCAACTGCTTTCAAAAAAGCAATGGATGCATATCTAGCACAGAACAATATTAAAAAATTATGTCAGATGGCTTCAATGCAGATAGGTTGTTGAACCAGGTGTCACCTTAGTTCCAGCACTGCCAGACCGGGCAACGATGGGAAACTGAAACCAGGAAGGACGCTTCGGCGTCATTGCTCCTGTCTCGCTGGGCGTGTGGTTTGGTCGCGTCTGGTGCCCCTAGCGGCTGTCCGTGTCCTCGTCCTGAACGGCGCACCTGCACTGTTGGGAGCAGGGCTGGAGGCGAGTTGTGACGCCTTGGGTACAAGGCTATGCATTGACGCAGGCTTCCTTTTTATGCAGAGGGATGCTTTAGTCTCCACCCACCTACTTCCTGGCTGGTTTTAAAAGGGATCTGGACACCAAATCAGTTCCCCGAACGATGGTGTTCTCTACAATTCTCAGTTATTATTCTCCTGATTTCTAGTGTTTGACCCCGGCTTCTAGTGTCTGACCATTCGATCTGGTGCTGACCTGTGGTTCTGTCTGACTATCCAGTCCATCTTGCCTCCTGATTAGTGGATATCCAATCTGGTGCAGACCTGTGGCTTTGTCTGACTAACTGCTCCAAGTATGACCCTGGCTGTCTGACCATCCAATCTGGTGCTGACCTGTGGATATGTCTGACTATCCTCTCTGTGTTGCCCCCTGGCTAGTAGACATGCAATCTGGTGCAGACCTGTGGCTCTGACTGACTAACCACTGATACTGACTGCAGGCCTGAGTCCGTAGTCTCCCTAGTTGCCTCCCTTGGGGAGAGTGGTCCCACCTTACTGACTGCAAGCGTAAGTCAATAGTACCTCCCTAGTTGTATTCCAGTTGGGAGATCTCGTGTGTTCTGTATCCAGTGACTTTCTTGCTCTATTGAGACTACATTTAGCCTAGGCCTAGTCTCTTGCATTGTGGTCTACTTTGGGGCAGCCTCCTATTGCTGATAGAGTTTCTAGCCTCTCTAGTTACCCTCTGCTCATTCCTGTCCTTTTACTTATGTTGTTCTACCATTAATAAAGGTGATTTTACTATACAGTACTGACTCCTGATTTATTCTTGGGTCCCCGTGACAGTACGTAAGGGTCACGACTACAGACGGTAATAGTGATCCATCCTTTCAGAACATCCTGGACAGGATGCAGATTCAAGATTAACGTATTGATCATTTATCCTTGGCCTTGAAGACCTTGCTTAGCCGTACTGCACACATTGAACGCTCTAACCCAGAACCAGTGGCCACCCCTGCTCCTTCTTCGGCACTTGCGGTCCTTACCATTCCTAATACAGGCGTGGTCAGAGGGTTGTCAGGATCTGCTCCTCTCCCACAACGTTAAGGTGGGGATCCTGATTTATGCAGTGGGTTTTTGAATCAACTAGGCATATACTTTAGAATTATACCGTATGCCTTCCCTATCGAGCGTAGCAAGGTTGGGTTTTTGATTTTGGTCCATTCTGGCAAGGCTTTGGCATGGGCAAATCCTTTATGGGAGACGGACAAACCCATAATCTATAACTATATGGAATTTGTGGCCTCATTCAAATGTGTCTTTGATGTGCCAGGTCGCGCAACCTCAGCTTCTAAACACCTTATGACCATCCACCAAGGCATTCATACCGTGGCGGAGTACGCTATCAATTTTCATACCCTGGCAGCTGAGTTTGGCTGGAACAATGAGGCTCTGGTAGCCGCCTTTTTCTAAGGGCTTGGTTACTATATTAAGGGTGAAATTGCTGCCCATGATTTACCCCAAAATTTGGGTGAGTTAATATCATTTACCTAATTGACACTCGGTTTAGGGAGAGACCCTAGTTTAAGGTGCGCCTGTGGAGATCTCCTTTCAGATTGTCTTCTCACTTATCTTGCCCACCCAGTCCTCCCTCCCCTCCCATGTCTCCTGGTCCTGACCTGAGTGGTGAACCGATGCAGGTTGGGGCTACCCAGCTTTCTGTGGAGGAGAGGGCCTTCCGGAGGAGGGAGGGACTGTGTTTGTATTGTGGGAGACCTGGACACATATTGAAGTCCTGCCTGGTGCGTCCAGGAAACACCCGCGCCTAAGATCTTGGGTGGTATCTCTCAGTCCCCTGAAATCACTCAGGATAAACCCATTATTGAAGTGGTCCTTACTTGGGCCAACGAGTCTGTCTCAGTTCCGGCATTGTTGGACTTGGGTGCTGCTGGTTATTTTATTGATGCAGAATTTGCGGTCAAGAATTCTATTCCGTTACAGTCTTGCTCCTCTCCATTGGCCATTGAGGCCATTGATGGTAGACCCCTACTACCATCACACATTACTCATGAAACCTCCTTGTTAACACTGAAGGTGCGTGCCCTCCATAAAGAAGCCCTGAAATTTCAGGTGATCAACTCCCCTCATTATGCCATCATCCTGGGGTTTCCTTGGTTGCAGGTGCAGAACCCTAGGATCGATTGCCATACTTGTGAAATTCTGTCTTGGGGCCCGCAGTGTGATGAGTCTTGTCCTGCTCAGCCTGTGAGACTGGCATGTGCTAATTACTCAGTCCTACCTGAGGTCTATTCAACCTTCAGTGATGTATTCAACAAGGTTCAGGCTGGGGCATTACCTCCTCATAGGCCCTATGATTGATTTGTAGAGTTACTGCCTGGTACGACCCCTCCTAGGGGCCGCAAATACCCTCTGTCTGTAGAGGAGAACAAGGGCATTGAGGACTACCTCTCTGATGCCCAGGCTAGGGGCATTATTCAAAAATCCACATACCCTGCCGGTGCAGGATTTTTTTTTGTGAAAAAAAGGACGGAGGGTTACGCTCATGCATTGACTTCCGTGGATTAAATAAATTGATGGTTAAGAACGCGTATCCTATACCTTTGATTATGGAATTATTTGACCGATTAAAGGGCCAAAAGTGGAAGACTGCATTTAACACCCGGAGCGGGCATTACGAGTATTTAGTTATGCCCTTCAGTCTCTGCAATGCTCCTGTTGTCTTCCAGGAATTTATCAATGACATCTTGAGAGAAATATTACAGAGCTGTGTGGTAGTCTATTTAGATGACATCCTGATTCATTCTCCTTCGCTGGAGGTTCATTACATAGATGTGTCCAAAGTATTATACCTGTTGAGGGAGAATAACCTCTATTGTATATTGGAGAAATGTGAATTTCACATACCCAAGGTAACGTTTCTGGGGTACATCTATCATTCCGGCTAATCAGATTATTGCTACTATCCGAACATATATCACATCTCCTCTGGGAGAGGAAATATTGTCCACCCAAACATCCACTCCGGTGGAGAAACTCTGCGGGAAGTGTTTTGTCCCTGCTCCATTACGCACTAAACTACTGGAAACTTACCATGCTTCTAAGATAGCGGGCCACATTGGACGAGACCAATTGATTTGGTCCTTGTGCAGGCTATTCTGGTGCCGAGTGTCAGATCTGATTGTTCTGCTTTTACCGCAGCATGCATGACTTGTGCTCAAAATAAGTCACCTTGACATTTGCCTGTTGGTCTCCTCCAACCGGTGGCCACTGGGGAACGTCCTTGGTCACATTTGTCCATCAACTTTATGATTGATCTTCCGGCATCTATGGGCTCCACGGTCATCCTGATGATCGTGGATACATTTTCTTAGATGGCACCCTTTGTACCACTTAAGGGCTTACCATCTGTGCAGGAATTGGAGATGGAGTTCGCTAGAGAGGTCTTTCGTCTCCATGGCATACCCGGAGTCATTGCATCAGACGGGAGAGCCAGTTCATGTCTCATTTTTGGAGGTGCTTTTGTGCTCAGATGGGGATTCAGCTAGCATTCAGCTAGCTTTAGTGGCTGGCTGTCTCCTTGTCCTGAATGGCGCGGCTGCTCCGTTGGGCGCAGGGCTGGAGGCGAGTTGTGACGCATCTGTGGTTCGCTGCTTCACGTTTCAGGCAGAAGGCTATGCATTGACACAGGCCTCTGTTTTATGCAGAAGGATGCTTTAGTCTCCACCCACCTACTTCCTGGCTGGCTTTAAAAGGGAGCTGGACACCAACTGTGGCTCTGGCTGACTAACCACTGATACTGACTGCAGGCATGAGTCAGTGGTCTCCCTAGTTGCCTCCCTTGGGGAGAGTGGTCCCACCTTACTGACGGCATGAGTCAGTAGTACCTCCCTAGTTGTATTCCAGTTGGGAGATCTCGTGTGCTCTGTATCCAGTGGCTTCCTCACTCTATTGAGACTACATTTGGCCTAGGCCTGGTCTACTTCGGGGCAGCCTCCTATTGCTGATTAAGGTGACCACATATCCCTTTAAATCAGGGACACTTCTAAAATATACACATTGCAGGGTTGCTTTGATTCCTGTGCTGTCCTGCAATGTGTGTATTTTATAAGTGTCCCTGATTTAAAGGGATATGTTGTCACCTTATTGCTGATAGAGCTGCTAGCCTCTCTAGTTACCCTCTGCTCATTTCTATCCTTTTACTTATGTTGTTCTACCATAAATAAAGGTGATTTTACTATACCATACTAACTCCTGATTTATTATTGGGTCCCGTGACAACAGGGAACTAGCTCACTGCCATTTGGAGTCAGGAAAGGATTTTTTTTACCCACTTGGGGCTAAATTGGAAATGGCTTCAGAGGGCTTTTTTTTTGGCTTCCTCTGGATCAACAGGGGGGTCTTTGGCATGGGCTGGACTTGATGGAGGCATGTCTTTTTTCAGACTCATAAATTATGTTACTATGTAGTCAAACTGCATAAATATAGCTCAGCACTCTGGAGACTTTAATCATGATCTTTATTACCTTCAGTACTCAAGCTGTACACCATGAAAACAACCTTTTTAAAAACCTTATGAGTACCAGAGGTTAATGCATTGCTCATCTCCCTGGCATTGGTAATTAGTTGGAGGATAATCTGTCTGGTTTTGGAAAGTAATTCTTGAGGAAGAGGTGGACTTCATATTGTGGCCGAAGAGAAAGGAATGATTAAAGCTAGGGTTGTCTCCAATGTACATCATGGATACATACATCTAAGGAAGTCTCCAGCACATCATACTTCTCATACACACATACATACAGCACATACATACTTCTCAAAGTCAACAAAGTACTGTGGAAACTACAACTACCCCACATCCTTCCCCTACTTACCTGTAAATATGTAGATAGTAATACTTGTTTTTCTATATAAATTAAATAATTCATATCACAAGAAATCCCCATGCTAAAATAAAGATATATGTAATTGCCTACTGTATTTTTTACAAGTCATGTGGATCTTATCACACCACATCTCAAGGAAATGTCATTTCAATGGTTTTTCACAGCTTGATTAATAGAGCTTTCATACATCTCTCTGGTCTGCTTTGTTGTGTCTTCAACTTCCTACTTGGCAGTTTACTCAAGCTTAATGCATAAGGCAGCCTAAGTTTAAAAACTGGAACCACCACTAGACTTCCATCCTTTACTTATTTTTCATCACAGACTTCATCCAGACCTATAACTTTGTATTCCCATCACCCTCACAACAATTACTAAACAATCTCTTAAGGAGTCTATGATTCTGTCACTGACTCAGCCAGCTGGTCATATCCACACTATGCTACTTAGTCATTTGATTACATCCACACAGTGCCACAAACTCGCTATGCCAAGGAAAAGTATTCCTATTCCACCAATGTTTACTTGCACTCCACAATCCAGGACTCTCGTATCTGTTGGAATATTTAACAGAAACATAGGTGTTGTAGAGAGAGACTGTCACAGTGAAACTTCAAGCCTCTAACTACATTTCAACCTTGTTACATTGCTTAAGTAACTGACAGAAAAGAGTGGAATAAAAGTTGCATCTTATGTAAAACATTGTGCACAGAGGAGTAGCTGATCCCATCCCAAGAGAGGCCACTGTGATGGTGCAAAAAAAAAATCCACACAGGTCCTCTGAATTACTCTGTGCATACTTCCCTGAGTAATTAAAAATCAAAGATAAATTAAACAGTCATTATATCTGACCTTATTAAAATCCTCAGATCTAGAGTGTATCAAAGAAACCTGTCTAGATGAAAATGCAGATCATATTCTAGAAGCCAGTATTCCTGCAAATTATTCAGTGCTACACTGGACAGGAAAGTTGGAGGAGTGACAATCTGCTATAAATCAGATTTGAAACTCAAGCTCTTTTCTGTTGGATGGCATAACATATTTTTGTGCCGTTAACAAAAATCCTACATGAATGGGGTACAAAACCCTTATAATCTATTGTCCTTCTGGAAGAATTCATAGACCTTGAGACTGTTCTAGTTTTAGACCATGTATTGTTGTGCTGCCGCTCCGTTTCCTACCTCACTGCTCCGATCCTCGTCCCGTCGGCCACCTTGCGCATGCGCGGGCGGGTTGTGCGGCTACATCCGGGTTTTCCCAGTGACGTCGGTAACGTGACGTCGGTCTTTGGGGACTATATAACATGCACCGCGCTGTTCTCCGGCGCTCTTTTGTCGGGATTCTCTCATTCCCCTGAGCTCTTGTGACTCCTGAGGTTTCCTTCCTTTAGTCCTGTATTCAGTCCATGGATGTATATATATATATATATATATATATATATATATATATATATATATATATATATATTTGTTCATATTTATTCATTCTTTGCTCTCTGCTGTGTTTTGGGCTCATTTCTTTGGCTTCCTCTCTCTCTTCAGTCAGTCCATTTTTTGGTCCTTTAGCCTGCCTTTGTTTTTGGCCGTGCAGGTTCTTCTGCATCTTCTACTATTATATTAATTTAGCTGTTTGCTAACCTCTGTGCTTCCTCCTGCCCAGAGGTAGTTTCCAACCAGCTTACATTCCTTTACAGTACGAAAGAGCCGGAACAGAAGATGGAACCTGACAATTTGATTGACGCCCTCAATTCCTTGGGTACTCGTCTGTCGGCCCTCACCCACTCCGTACAAGATCTTCAGGCCAATCAATCCTTACTCCAGCAACAGCTGCAGGACCTTCAGCCTGGTCCCTCTCCTCCTCCCGCCGGTGACTCTCACTGGAATGAAGCAGCTTTATATGATCAATTCTGTTATGGGCTATCAGATGCCCTTAAAGATGAATTGGCCAGAGTGAATTTACCCTCTGGCTTAGAGGATCTTATCCGTCTGTCCATCCAGATAGACCGCCGTCTGAGAGAGAGACGTCGGGAACGTCAAGTCACTTATTCAACTGCCGCCAGACGCCCTACTACCACTCCTGCTCTAGCCCAAGACCACACTACTCCGTCAACTACCCAACAGACCGATGAGCCAATGCAACTGGGAGCTGTCCGTGGTCCTCTCTCCAGAACTGAGAGAGACCGTCGTAGGCAGTTACACCTGTGTTTGTACTGTGGTGAAGCTGGACATCTGTTAAGGTCCTGCCCTGTGAGGCCTCCGTTTCCATCAGGTAATGAATCCTTGACTCCTCTGTCTTATACCTTCCCCACCATTGCTCCTTCTTACCTGTCTGTCCTCGTTTCGTTACAGTGGAACGGGCAGCAGAGCAACGTGTCCGCTATGATTGATTCTGGAGCAAGCGGCTGCTTCGTTAGCCAGGAATTCGCCCAAACAATGGGGATACCCACTCAGTTGAAGAGTCATCCTCTCATGGTCCTCATGGCTGACCAGACCCCTCTTCAGTCTGGCCCGATCACAACCAAGACTATACCCATTCAGCTTGTCACTTCCGACTTCCATAAAGAAGAAACAAGTCTTGATGTAATGCCTTCTCTGCTGTACCCAGTTATCCTCAGACTTCCTTTGCTCCGCAAGCACGACCCGACCATATCTTGGTCTTCACCTACTGTCACTTTCCGATCTGACTTTTGTAGAGAACATTGTCTCTCTGTCAAGGAATCGTCTGTATTGTCAATACCCTGTGCCCCCTTTAACCTGAGCCTTATCAAGGCTACTCAGATGTTTTTGATAAGCAGAAGGCGACTACTTTACCACCCCATAGGCATTACGACTGCCCGATCGATCTCCTTCCTGGAGCCACTATACCTTATGGACGCATATACCCCCTGTCCGTTCCGGAAGCACGACATCTAAAAGAATACATCACTGAGAGTTTGAAACAGGGTTTCATACGCCCTTCTACTTCACCCGCCGGAGTGGGAATATTCTTTGTTCCTAAGAAAGATGGAGGTCTTCACCCGTGTATTGATTACCGGGAACTGAATAAGATTACTGTAAAAAACCGCTACCCGCTACCGCTTATTTCGGACCTCTTAGAACGTATTTCTTCGGCCCGTGTCTTCACCAAAATCGACTTGAGAGGCGCCTACAATCTGGTGCGCATTAGGGAGGGGGATGAGTGGAAGACGGCCTTCCGTACTCGATACAGACATTATGAATATCTGGTCATGCCTTTCGGGCTCTGCAACGCCCCAGCCACCTTTCAATATTTCATCAATGACATATTTCACGATCTACTTGACCAATATCTTATTGTCTACCTGGATGACATCTTGATATATTCCTCTAACCTACAGAGCCATCGTGACCATGTGATGACTGTCCTACAACGCCTTTGTGACCACAGCCTCTTCGCCAAATTGGAGAAGTGCGTATTTGAGACCAGTGAGATTGACTTCTTGGGGTTCTTGATTTCCCCTGGTCAGGTTCGGATGAATCCCCGCAAAATATCGGCAGTTCTAGAGTGGCCTACCCCCAAAGACAAGAAAGGAATACAGCGTTTCCTCGGTTTTGCCAACTTTTACAGGAAATTCATCCGGAACTTCTTCCGGCTTGTGGCACCCCTGACCATGCTAACCAAAGCAGACACCCGTTTTGCTTGGTCGACAAAGGCCCAAGAGGCCTTTGATTCACTAAAGAGAACTTTTACACAAGCACCCATCCTGAATCAACCCGATCCCACTGCACCATTCTTCCTTGAAGTTGATTCCTCCAACATTGCTGCTGGTGCAGTGCTCTCCCAACGGGGAGGCCCCAAAGGACAATACCACCCTATTGCCTACTTTTCCAGACGTCTCACTCCAGCCGAGATAAATGACGACATTGGAGACAAAGAACTGTTGGCTATCAAGCTTGCTCTGGAGGAGTGGCAGCATCTGTTGGAGGGTGCTTCTGCCCCTGTTACGGTCTATACGGACCACCGGAATTTAGAATATTTGCGATCCGCTAAGAGACTGCGTCCTAGACAGGCTCGATGGGCCTTATTCTTCTCCAGATTCCCTCTCCATATTACCTATCGACTAGGATCTAAAAATGGGAAAGCTGACGCCCTATCCAGGATGTATAGCCCTCGCTCTTCTGCTTCTGATCCGCCCGATACTATATTACAAGCCCATCAATTTCTAACCCTCTCTAGTGACTTGTTGACCAAGCTACGTCTGGCTTCTCAGCCATCACCAAGATTAGTACAACAGTACTCTTTGACGTTCCGTGATGGACTCCTATACAAGCAAGATCTTATATTTGTTCCACAGTCCGTTTGTCAGGATGTGCTTTTTCATTTTCATGATCTTCCCACAGCTGGACACGGGGGTATGATGCAAACACTGAAGAGTCTACAGAGACATTTTTGGTGGCCGACCATGAGTTCCGATGTAACCCGCTACGTGTCAACTTGTGACGTATGCTGTCGATCAAAGACCTGTCGTACTAAACCCTCAGGATTGTTGCGACCCTTACCGGTCCCTTCTGGCCCATGGAGGGAGGTATCCCTGGATTTCATCATTGACCTTCCACAGTCTGAGTCCTATAATACCATTTTGGTGGTAGTGGATCGTTTCACTAAGATGGCACATTTCCTACCTGCTAGAGGCCTGCCTACTACAGCACACACTGCTGACTTGTACCTCAAAGGGGTCTTTCGATTACCCGGCCTTCCATACACCATTACCTCCGATAGAGGATCACAATTCACGTCAAGATTTTGGAAGGGTCTCTGCTCCAATCTCTGTATTAAGCTTAATCTATCATCCGGATATCACCCACAAACCAATGGGCAGACTGAGAGGACCAACCAAACTCTCGAACAATATCTCAGATGTTTCTCCACCCACTTGCAGGATAACTGGTCACAGCTCCTACCCCAAGCAGAATTTGCCTATAATAACCATCACCACCAAACAATACAAACATCACCTTTCTATGCCTCCTACGGGTTCCATCCGACAGCCATCCCTGATATACCTCCTACATCTCCTGTTCCGGATGCCAACCAACACATCCTAACTCTTCAACAACTACACCGCGAACTGAATGTCCTCCTACACCAAGCCCAAACTGCCTATAAACTACAGGCTGACAAACACCGTCGGGCTAATCCATCTTACCAAATAGGAGGCAAAGTATGGCTGTCATCTGCCCATATACGTCTATCCTGTCCATCCAGGAAGTTAGGCCCCTGTTTTCTTGGCCCTTTCTCCATCACCGAAGTGATCAACCCTGTCGCCTACCGTCTTGCCTTACCTGCTACTTTTAAGATACACCCTACATTCCATGCCTCTCAACTGAAACCATGGAAGGACAGCCCTTTTCCAGGACGTCAGCCTACTCGTCCACCTCCGCTTCTTGTCCATGGTTCCACTGAGTATGAGGTGCAACAGATCCTGGACTCCAGAGTTCGTAGGGGGCGACTGGAATATCTGGTCCATTGGAAGGGCTATGGACCAGAGGATCGCTCCTGGGAGCCATGCTCCAACGTACATGCTCCCTTCTGTGTCAGGGAATTCCACAGCTCTCACCCTGATCGTCCCAGGCCTATGTCCGCCCGGAGGGCGTCCGTCGGGGGGGGGGTAGCTGTTGTGTTGCCGCTCCGTTTCCTACCTCGCTGCTCCGATCCTCGTCCCGTTGGCCGCCTCGCGCATGCGCGGGTGGGTTGTGCGGCTACTTCCGGGTTTTCCCTGTGATGTCGGTTATGCGACGTCGGTCTTTGGGGACTATATAACATGCGCCGTGCTGTTCTCCAGCGCTCTTTTGTCAGGATTCTCTCATTCCCCTGAGCTCCTGTGACTCCTGAGGTTTCCTCCCTTTAGTCCTGTATTCAGTCCATGGATGTATATATATATATATATATATATATATATATATATATATATATATATATTTGTTCATATTTATTCATTCTTTGCTCTCTGCTGTGTTTTGGGCTCATTTCTTGGGCTTCCTCTCTCTCTTCAGTCAGTCCATTTTTTGGTCCTTTAGCCTGCCTTTGTTTTTATCCGTGCAGGTTCTTCTGCATCTTCTACTATTATATTAATTTAGCTGTTTGCTAACCTCTGTGCTTCCTCCTGCCCAGAGGTAGTTTCCAACCAGCTTACATTCCTTTACATGTATGGATCAATGAAAATATCAACTAACTGAGACAAGATCAACTTTTCATCAGAGAAGTGGAGGGGTCAGGCCCAGAAAAGCCTGACCAATTTGCTAATAAGAAATTTGGGAAACTACAATGGTAAAGAAGTGCTCCTCTTTTATGGATATGGATAATTAAGTGTATTTCTATGAACTAGTATTAATTATTGAGAAAAATTAAATTTAAACAATGGGTGAATGCTCAAACACACACACACACTCATGCATACACACAACATATGTATATTTATAGCTAGCATTCCACTGACTAATATTTTATCTTCCAGCCAAAGCATAGGACTATATGCAATAAATAAATAAAGATAAGTCGTCGTAGAGGAAACCAAGTGAATCATCTATACTCATAAAACACCCACATTTTTGTATGCTGGTGAGATCTCCACATTTTCATTTGTGCCTTATGATATAGTTAGGGTGTTTCTTTAAAGGGATAATAACATTTCAAAATAAAAGCAGCTCCAATTAATCTTCATAGTATTTGAGCCATGGAGAGTGTTATTTCAATACTATCAGAAATGTAGTTCAAGAGTAATTGAATGATAAAATATCCCCCTCCCCCACTTTTACCTAGTGTAAGCCACCTCCCCTCAGATGTGGAATCTGGTCTTAAGACCAGACAGCTCGCAGCAAGGGAAAATCTTCTTACTGTGAGAACAATGAAAACCCTGCCCCCCCTTGACAGGTTTTTCCATTATGTTAATTGAAGATTGTTCCTCTCTGCAAGCCATCTGGACACCAACTTTCTTTTCTGAGGTATTCAGTGGTACATAAGCATACCTGGGAACTCTCAGGGTTTGAACCTGAGTCTCAGGGTTTTGACATAAATCTCAGGGTGAAGGGCCAAAATCTCAGGGTGAGAGAGTCCAGTGTTACATATTATATGATCTGTACCAATAAAATGTTTCTTTAGTCTCTAAATTGCATCTGTTTGTATCAGAAAGACTGAGGGAGATGTCCTGCTTGTCTTGTTTGTGTTTAGTCAGTGAGATCTTTAAGCTGTATCAAGTTAAAGGTTCCTTGTGGACTGACTGTAGCACCTCTGGGTTAGAGCAAACAGGTATATATTGCATCTATATTGCATCTATTGTGAACCTACAAGGGTTAATATTTAATGATCTCAGGGTCAGCTAATATTGAAAGTTCCCAGGTATATACATCAGTAAAAGGGGCGGGAGGGGGATACTTTATCATTCAGTTACTCTTGAACTACAACTCTGACTGTATTGAAATAATCTCCATGGCCCAAATACAATGAAGATTGATTGGAACTGCTTTTATTTTGAAACATTACTATCCCTTTAAGCTTCTGCATACTAGCACTACTGTAGAGGAAAAAGTGTTTTTCTGTGGTATACTTTTGTACTTGTTCATTGATAAATGAGTTTAACTACATTACTACAGTTATTTGAGTACATTATCATCTTATCCATAAACCTAAAACAATCAAGCTCAGCTGATATCATCTGCAGCTCTGAGCCTCTGAGTCTGGGTGGGGGGAAGGTTGGAGCAGGTTTGCATGGCAATCCTTACCTATTCTCTCTCTATCATTCAGTATTAGTGTCCACATGATCCCAGCTAGGAGGAAGAGAGGCTCCACCTCATATGCTGTGTGATCTGTGACAGTCCGGTTATTATAGTAACACAATTAGTTAAACAAAGGACTGCATGTAAAAAGCTAATGTGGAGCACTGTAGGGTCAAAACAACAAATAAAATGTGCTTTAATTTAAATGAAATTTGTTGACTTTTCTAACATTCAAGGGATTAAAAGCACCATTTAAATCAACTGATATTTTGTTTGTTGGTTTGTTTCAGAATGGTTCCTTTTCCTAAGTTTCCATACAGACACATTTCCATTCCAATTACTATTTCACATTGTGTGTTGCTATTATTCATAAATAAGAAAAATAAATATTTTCATAATTCTGGCAAAAGTTACACCATAATTTTTTTTTCTGCATGTTTTAAATATTTGCAAAATATGAAGCTGTTCAAATAAAGTAACTAGCTTAAACATATCCTTGTAGTTGGCAGTATAGTAGACCAGTGGTTCCCAAACCTACCTGCAAGGGTGCCTAAGAGACCATTTATTTAGGTTGTCCCTTCTTGAGTACAGATGAGTTAAACAAGGACAGTTATTTAATTAACTCACATGTGCTAAAACAGTGAAATCATCAAACCATGTCCTGTTAATCAGCCTGGGGATGGGGTTGGGAAAAATTGTAGGAGAGATTAGGACATATTAGGGTAATTTTTGAAGTCAGCAGAAGTGTGGTGTACTGTTTAATGAACAGAAGCAACAATAAGCCAGTTTTATTAGCCTAATGAGTTAAAGGGATAGTAATACTTCATTTTAACTTTATTTTATTTTGTAGGCATTAAAAAAACATGAAGAATGATATAAGTCTTATCTCTCAAACCTTTATGGCTTAAGAGATATTCACAAACAAAGTATGCCCCCCCTGTAAAGCCAGATCAGAAGGGAAGTGCCCAGGTAGACTGCAGAGAGGGACAATCTTCAATTAAGATAAGGGTAAAAGCTGAAAAACTTGTCAAGGGGGGAAGGGTTTTCATTGTTTTCATACAAAGAATATTGTCCCCTTCTGTTATCTGTCCTGTCATACAACCAGACTCACATCTGAGAAGAGATGGCTTACACTAGGTAAAAGGGGCGGGGAGGGGAACTTTGCTTGTGAATATCTCATAAACCATAAAGGTTTGAGAGATAAGACTTATATCATTCTTCATGTTTTTTTAATGCCTACAAAATAAAATAAAGTTAAAACGAAGTATTACAATCCCTTTAAGATCAAGAACAAGGAACAATACTGACTATTGCTGATGTAACATGAAAAAACAATTTAGATGTCACGTCATCAGATAAATATAAATGTATTAATGGTGAATGAAATACTATGCTTTTATTTGACTGCAACATGCTGTGACAGACAATCAGGCACTTAGACTAGGGAAACAGAGTGAGTAATGGGCTGGGACCTTTCTTTCTATATCCTTGAGTTACATGGGCTTTATAGTTTTCCCCACTGTTTCAGACAAACCACTGGAGTTTGAAGTAGGGGTGGGTAAAAATATGCGTTTTCCCCTTGGGAATTTTCACAAAAATCCTGAAATTTGTTACTTTTTGGCAGAAATTCCCACAAATATAAAACCCATAAAATATTAGCTTTTTCACTATCCCTGTAAATTTCCAGTGAGAACTTTGCAGTTTTCTGCCTATGAAGGGAACAGCTGCTACAATGCTGTTACTACCTGTTCAGTGGAACAAGCCTGTAAATTCAGAATGTGTGGTTCTGGGGCAGAGGGCAACTTGAGGCTCTCCAGCTGCTGCCAGACTACGACTCCCATCAATCCCCTTCAGCCAACAGCCTCACATTGCCTATCCCTGTTCAAAGGCTACCATGGCAATGTGACAAGGCTAGGTTTCAGTATATGGAGTTCTATGGCTAATGTGGAGCTCTGTATCTACTGTGGGACAAGGTTGGGGGATCATTATGTGTGGTGCTTTGACTGTCAATGATGGGTCCAATCAGTACACAGAAAAGAAAGAGGGAAAAACAGCACATTTCTCATGTTTCATGTTTTAAGCAGAACATGTTCTCCACACTCTAGTTGCAAATAGACACTGATAAGAGTCTCATATCTATTCTATGTCGGATTTATAACCTAGACTCTTATTTTCTCTGCTGTATCCAGCATTGTTATTTCTAAGATTTGATGACCAAAGACTATGGCCCTTATGCAGAAATCTAAAGAGCATAGACTAGAGCATACAAAGTGCACTATAGAGGTCAAATAAGTATTCCCTGAATTACCATTCATTTACATTTTGCATTTAATTTCTCTAATGAAGAACAGATTAAGACCTAGGACCAGAGATGGGCGAAAATGTTCGCCTCATACTGAAATCAGCAAATATATAATGGCACTTCTCTCTTGGCGAATAATTTCTCATGAAAAGTGCAGTTTCTCCACTTTTTTCACCTACTGTAGCTCATTCCATTGAAATGAATGGGGACATTGAATTTACACACAACACATAACAAATATTATTTTATTTCCCAAAGACATAGTATAAAAGGGGCATTAGGGTGCCTGTGTTGGTGGGGTATGGAGAAAGAATCAGTTGAACAGGGAATGTTTTATTTTGGGGGGTTTGTTTACTGGCATTAGGGGCAGATAATAAAAAAGTAAATCCTGAATACAATTAAAAAAAAACCATAAGTCATGGTATAAAAGGGGTCTGAGGAAGGTGTCTGTGTTGGTGGGTGGATTGTGTAGAATGACTCAGGAATTTTGTTTGGGCGGGTGGTTTCTCGACTGGTATTGGGGGGCAGGTAATAAAATAAGAAATTAGTATGTAAAGTGATAGAGACAGGAATCCCCTGACATAAGCTGCCCCTGGGGGTGGACTGATACTTGACTTAGAGTATTTTGTATAGGATGATTTATAAGATTTGTTGTTAGAGGCCCAAGCCCTGAGAAAACATTGATTTGTAGGACTTAAGCTTGTTTGGTACAAGCTCTAAACAAATGTTGATTTGTAGGATTTAGGCTTGTTAGAAACAAACCCCCCCAATTTTTTTTTTTAAGGACTAATTTTTTTTATTATCTTTTTTTTATTTTTTTTTAAAGCACAAGCCCTGAGAAAAAAATATCCTACTGGCCTATTGTAGGTTCTCCTGGTCAGTCCATAATTGTGAAATTTGATACTGCTGTTCTTGCTGCTGCTGCTTAGTTGTTTAAGCAGCAGTATGATTAGGCAGCTGAAAGGGAATGAGATCAACAACAGCAGTGATATGGGTGATGTATGATGAAGGTTCCATTTGCCACAACTAGCACCAGTGATGGGCCTGAGGCAGTAGTAGCACAATACATAGCCCTCAGTATATGTGGAGAAAAGAAGAAGATGCCCCTCCTCAAAAATCATGGGTGTGTTATTACAATATAAATGTTTCCCTTGAGAGCTGGAACTGTGCCTCTCATCCGCAACTGCAATGGGCACAGAGGGTGCAGTAAATAACATCTGGGGGCAAAACTGTATCCAAACACCATGAAACCAGTACTTCCACTGTCACTATACCCTTTATTTTGTAGAGGATGATTTGATAGATTTGTTGTTAGAAGCCCAAGCCCTGAGGAAATCTGATTTGTAGGACTTAGGCTTGTTAAAAACAAACCCCCCAAAATATATTTTTTTTTGCAGGACTATGTTTTTTGTTTTTTGCTTTTTGTCAGTGGCCATTGTCAAATACCCTGATACATATTCGGAATTTGTGACTGATGTTCTTGCTGCTTTGATTACATAGTGTATTTGATGCCCTGGTTTTGTTTATCTAAATAGGGTCATACACATAAAGAGGAGCAATTCTGAAGCAAACCAATGAAACCATAGGAAACAAATTAAAAATTATTTTAATGGGAGTATTAACCCTTTGTATACTATACAGGTCTCAATGCATTGAATATTTACAGATATAGGCATATTTCTGCTGGTAAAGTGTTAGCCATTGCACAAGTGCAAGATGTGATTATATAGTGTTTTAAGTCAGAAATAAACTATTATAGGTATGTTTAAAATTCTTAAAGGATGCTTTCATAACAAAATAATTGAATAAGATGTGCATACTTAATTACAGTGACACACTTGTTAATGCCAGTATTCATCCACTTTAAAATGTATCAAGGATCTTGCCAAGTCAATAGGATAATCAGTTGTGGCAGGAAATAATTCTCCCTAAGCCATCTTGGCTGTTGGCTTCCTGAGAGTTGAAAACTTACTTAAATTGAGTGGGGCCATGGCAGATGAAAAAGGATGTATTATCATATGAGATGTTTTAGGTAGGGAAGCTATTAGAGACTGTGAACAGTATAGTAAACAGCAAAAATGGTGTTGGTTTGTTTTTTTGTTTGTTTTTTGTAATATTTTGGAAATTATGCTGAATTGTAATTTGCTTATTTATGATGACTCCTATTTTATGACAACCATAGGCACGTGGGCTTAAGTGCTACTCTCTTCTATTCCTAAATACTGTATATACAGTATGAATAGTCATGTATTACCTATAGTACAGGTGACTATGTTGGTAATAGCCATATGTAGGAGCAAGTTGGAGTCCTTGGAGCATGTTATCCATGACACTATGTCTTCATTCTAAAATAACCAAGGAAAAAACATAGCATTATGTTCCTTGACATGACTGACACTATGTATAATGATATTTCATACTGAATTTTTTGGTCATCCATTGACTAAGGATGGGTAAAAAGTAAAAAAAAAAGTTTCTCTTGGATTTTCATGGAAAACTAGCAATTTCCTGCATTTCCCATGAAAATTGCCATGCATACAAAGAACACACATTTTCCACCTTTTCACCAATGCCAATAAATTTCCCATGAGATATTTGACATTTTTCACCTATGCTCTATGTCTGAAATATTTCCTGCCTCAGTACTACTGCTGCTGAGAGGTGAAGTGGAGAAATTACCAGCCGAAAGTAAAAGTTGTGAGCAGGCAAAGTCCTACAGTTAACCTATGCCTTGGCAAATTGTTAGCAGGCTAAGTCCCTTTGTACTTTGCCCACAACATTAATATACACCTGCTTGTACAGCTCTGGCACATTCATCCTTAAAAATAACTGCTGTTTGGGATTTGCTAGCAGAATGCAACACATACCACCAGTTCTTTAAAACCTCTGTTTTCAACAATAGTAAATGGCAGCATGTCATCTGCCGACATTTTGAGCTGTAAATTTAAACTTCTTTGGTGCCAGTGGGGTGATCGAACCCCAGTGATCTCTACCTTCCTGCTTCTTGCCAGATTGATGTTTCTGGAGCCTTTGAGACCTCTTTCCTTCATTTATCAGTGGGTGGAATTTTATGTAGGGTGTCAGGAGTTCCCTTACCGGAATAAATGGGAAATGGACGTGGGTCCGTTAGAGGACTGGGAATGGGATATGGCCAAGGTAGGACCAGCAATGGTGGCAACGTCGACTAGACACCAGATGATACAGTTGAACATCCTACATTGAATTTACTATACGCCAGTCAGACTGTATAGAATGGGGAATTCTGGTACCAACAGTTGTCACCGGTGTGATAATGTTCCGGGCACATACCTTCATATGATCTGGAATTGTTCTGTGGTTGAGAGATTTTGGAAAGAAATCATGCATATTGTGGTCCTGGTGCTGGGAAACCTGTTCCTGTGACTCCGAAACTTTGTTTATTGTCTATCTTCCCTGATAAGATTGAGGATGCAGCTGACAGATCCCTGCTGATAGAGCTCTTGGTGTTGGCAAGAAAGGTGGTGACCATGAACTGGATGTCCCCAATTGCAGGGCGTGGATTAATTTAGTTTTACAGTGCATTCCACACTATAGATTGGTTTACTTGCATCGGGGCACTCCAAACAAGTTTGACAAGATATGGGGACGTTGGCAGAACTGGTGGATGCATAGAGCTGATGCTCATGTGGCACTTGATGTTGTGCATCTTGACGGCACTGGTTGATTCGGGTCATGCTTGCTGGTTGCGTGCGTGGCTGTGTGGCGTGGTCGATGTGTGGCGTTGTGTTTGAGCCCTGTTCTTATTGAGATCCTGCAGCTTTGTGGCTGGTGGGCGGGGGGGTTGCTGCGGGCTTGGGGGAGAGAGGACTCGGAAATGGGGTAGGGGCGTTTAGCAAAAGTTAAGCTAGGTTAGTTTTTTGGGGGGATTTGGTTTTTACATAACAATAAAACCTCAGGTTGGCTCTGTACAATCTATTGATATGTTTATGTTCTTTTCATTGTTACATATACCTGTATATGTTTCCTGTATCTGTATTATATGTATTTCTCTGTATTTGTGATTTGTATGGAGTTATCTGATAATAAAATATATTAAAAAAAAAAAAAAAAATTCTTTGGTGCAGAGTTTAACTCCTTTCTAAGAACGCAATAAGTGTCAGATGGCAGTACATAGTGGAAGAAATGTGTAAATTTATTATTTTAACAAAATTACTTTTGGCAGTAGATGTGGTAAAGGTGGTGGTGGTGTATATGCACTCTGACTCTTGTAATCTCCTCCATGTTTTTTATTTACAGAGCAGTAGAGGGAGCCATGGGTGTTAGTGTAAATGAATGATATATTCACACACTCTGACACATCTACAGTACTACTATGTGCCTCCAAATCCCAGGAACTTTTAGAAGTGATTCTACTACATCAAGTCATTGCACTTCTTACATGTTGATGCTGTGTCTCCCAATCAGACTGTTGTTGGGCTTCAGGTGGGATTTCCTTTAGAACATGCCTAGGGGGTGATTCTGCTGTCCTGCTCACGTTCTCCTTACACAGACAACAGATAGCCACATATTTAGCTTTTGGATTGTGAGTGAAGTATGTCCACATGGACTCTTCAAGGACAAAGAGGCTCCAGAGGGGCTACTTCTCCCACTGGGGTTAAATGTTGCAATTGTACTTGTAGGTGTCAAATGTGCTGCACTTCTAAAAGCAGCAGAAGCACTCATCATAGCTAGGGTTGTGGATGTTGATGATGACCCATATTGCTACTTTCTGAACACTATTGTGTACGGCTGGAGATTGGACTTGGATAGATATTATAATATAATAATATACTGGTCATTTTTCTTCTGACTGTTGCAGATGTCAGTGTTAGTTGTACTTGTCTGTCCCTAGGGTGTCTTTATATAAAAAGTCATTCACAGAGGCTGGGCCAGCTCAAGAAAGAACTTGGATGACCTCCGGAGATATTGTGGTATTTTAGGTAAATCTCTCTTCTCCCTTCATACTCCCCCAGATTCCCCTAACACAAAGAAAAATGATGCCTTCCCAGAAGATTCCCTCAGTTAAACTACTCCAACTCCACTTTCTTTGCTTTTGTTCTCTAGCTCCAAAATTGTGCTGTATTACTTTTGCTAAACATTGGCTGAGGAGAGCAATTAAAATTTGCAAAAATAGGCATGTGCATTGGATCAGTGTATTTGAGACTACTGCCCAGGTGGACCTAACAAAGAATAAGATGTTAATTTCTATGATCGTGTACATAACTAAAGACAAAAGAATTGTAGTCTGTACTAAAATAAATGTCTTTTATCTATCACCAGTTTATACTTCTGTGCAATTCTGTTAGGTAGCAAATTTTGTTTTAATTATATCATCTTTTAACTATAAATTAGATTACATTGTAGCTGGTAAGTGGTTATGACTGTTTTTGCCTAACAAATTCCCTTGAAGTCTTAGGAAACGTGTAGCTAAAACTGTTCATAAAGTTAACTGCAATATAATCCATGCCTATTGTATAGCATTACAGGACATTAGGCATTATATATAAAAGTGGTGCTATTCTGGAGCAAAAAAAATCTTATTGACCTAAATATGGATTTTAAAACCAATAATTTTTTAAATCTCTCCGACACTTTGCTACACTTTTTCTCTTATTCAAGGGGTTTAAATCCTCAATTAAGTCAGTTGAAACTGATTACACAATGGGGATTATGCGCTAAAGTGTGATAAAGAAGTGATAAAGTGGAGATAACATCTTCAGTGATATCACTTCACCAGTTCTTATGTTATTCTGTGGAGGCTATGCACTAAGGTTTCCAAATTTGGACAAATCTTAGTGCATAAGCTCCAGAGAATGACAAAGGAACCGGAGAAGTGATATCACTGGAGAAGTTCTCTCCGCATTCTAACCTCTTTATCATGCCTCAGTGCATCTCACCCAATGTGTTGTTCACACCTCTGGTTTTCAATACATTAATGCATCTCTAGAAAGGAATGTTGTTGTCCAGTATTCTTATTTGTGTTAAATGGAGGGAGTAGTATACCCCTCTATCCATGTGTAACTGCTTCTGTAATATTAGTGAGTAGTGTCCTAACTTCCAAATCAGGTTGTCAGAGTTAAGGGTAAGCAGAAATATGGGTAGCTTACAGCGAAAACAAGTCAAGCTCATAAACATGTGGTCAGGTGGCAGAATAAAAATCTGCTTCATCCAAGTAAAGATTAATCATGAGGGGAAGTTGGTGGAAAAATGTACATACTTTCAGAACAAATGTACATTATTCTCAAACTGAACATAGGAGGGCAACTTAAAAAGGAACTGTAACATAGGAGTAAGTGGCTCTTATTTTGTTTAACAGAATTATTTATCAAGGCAATATGTAATTCACACAGCAGTAAGGTACATCTGTAGTATAAATTTATATGCATTTGAACTGTGTTGTAGTACACTGCTATTTATTTATACGATACAGACGTATGAATCATTCAGGTCTATTGAAGTTCATGGTTTGTTGTGAGGAGTTGTGGCCTACAGGTAGGTTTGAATAGAAAACACTATAAACCCAAACTGCAGATATAATAAAATATAAAGATACATATAGCAGAATGTTGTATGTAAGACACCACAATAGGTTAAGTCAATCTGTTAAAAATAAGGGGCTATTAATTCCTAGTGTGTAAAAAGTGATTTTTTTTTTTAAGAACTTTAAAATGAAGAAAAAAAAAGACATTCTGAATATCTTGGTTAACAATGTGATTGTATTATAAAGGAGTGATGCACTGCATACACATTTAAAAAACAATACATTAGGACACTGAAACATGGTTTGCATTATGTTTCATTTTTTTCCAGCATTTTTTACTTAGGAAGCACATTAATGCATATTAAAACTAATAATGGTAATTATTTCTGGTCAGCAAAACACAGCACCCATTGCTTAAAGCTTTCAAAGCCTATATTGTTAAAAATTAAGAATACATTTTTTAATAGTATAAATTGAATGAATGGTAATTTCTTGTTAAAGGCATACATTTTCATCAATCCTAAATTAGAGCCTTTAATGTTGACTTAATTCTCACACAATTACTTAGGGGCCTGTTCAATACATAGACAGACAGATTTCAGATGGAAGCTAATTCATGGCAGCTTCAACTGATCCACTAGGAAGTTAACTATTGGGGTGGTGATGGGTTAATATTTGTTTAGGTATAATAACTAATGCCCTCTTCTGAATACAACATACTGTATGTATCAGTTCACAGGAAGGGCTATTAGAGGTACAGGGGGAAACACTGTAAATGTGATTGGCTGTGGAAATATGAAAAGGTATAAAAGGAGTGGTAGAGTGTAGTCTGAGTGTGTCTATCTGTGCTCCAAAATGGCATCTTAGACTTAATATGGGAATATATGTTCTTCTTGCACATTAGTTAAAAAACTGAATAGGAGTCCTGGCAGTAATAGAGACAATATGCATTAATGCCACACATATATGGGGGTTCAGACATGTTAAAGCCTTTTAGTCAATTAACAGATAACATTATAATATGCAAAATTCAAATGCATTCTGATCTCTATATAGTGGCAGTGAAGATATGGACTGTATCATGTTCTTAATAAGTTGGAAATAAAGAAAAGTAAACATTGACCATGAAAGTGTTAAGATACCTGGATGCACAACTACAACTTAGGGTGATTGATACATATACAAAGGTTGTTCTGTAGGTCATTTACCCCAGTAGTGGGAACCATACATAGCTGCTACATGGAATACAGTAATGTAAAGCCCAGTTACTAAGGCACATATTGAGACTACCATGGAGTTAATCAAATCCACATAAACAAGTATTTATCTACACTATTCCAAACGAAGACAATATCATTACAGTTTATGCTGTATAGTACAATTTAAATGATCAAGAGAATGCTTGTTTTGAAATTATATCAGTATACCGTATCATATCTAACCAACAGGGGAGACCAGTTTAATCCTTTTCTCCAAGATACTTTGTAACCATAGGTTGCTATATAAGCTACAGAGAAGGACCTGAGTATAACATCTGAGAACTAAGTTGAAGAGTGAAATAGGTCCTTGCACCAGACAGGTATATACCCTCTATTTTGGATTTAATCTGGGTCATTGCTGGTAGTAGGCTAGACTTGGCAACTGTTTTATTTATTCTAGTGACCAGGGTTGCACGGAATACTGATCTTGGTCTGTTGATTTTAATCTCTAATGCACAAGAGTTTGCTTTTCACTATGCTTTTTAATGAATAATTAATAAAGGTTAGGTATTAATGACCATGAGACAGTGTATCCTTCTTTAGATACCGAACTATTCTTCTTTTTTGTAGGGTCATAGTAGTAGTATCCACTGAAAGTGATTACACATATTTGCCTTCATTTCTTTACTATAGAGTTGTACAATTTAGGGTAATCCTTATTATTTTAGGACCCATAAATTCCACTAACATGCATACAGTTATCATTTGATGGACAGAAAACAAGGGCTAGGGATTAAAGCCCATATTAATGGCAAGATGTCTAAATGGGATTTCAAATAAATGATAAGCTTTAACTAAACATGCCTAGTATTGTTATGCAGTTCTTAATCTAAAACTCTTTGATTTCTCAAATATATATAGTACCCATTATTTAACATATATTGAAATAAAAAGCTTGAGCTCTGTGTCATCTGATTAAAGCAATTTAGTACAAGATGGATTTAGCGACAAATAGAACACCCCTTCTCCATATTCCTTCAAGGACATAGGTAAAATGGACACAGCCCTACAATCTCCCTTATGCTCCAATCTGTTTAACAAACCTAGTTGCTATTAAATGTTTATCTTGACCAAACATAGTTTGATATGCAACTTAGACCATGTCATTGTGGATGCCCCATTTCATACCATAGTTATCTTAAATCATCACTCTAGAGCAGTGGTTCTCAACTCCTGTCCTCAGGATCCACTAACAGGCCAGGATTTGATGATTTCCTTGCTAGAGCACAGGTGAGTTAATCAATGTGAATGAGCCTCTGATCACCATACCTGTGCTGTAGCAGAGAAATCCCTAAGTCCTGGCCTGTTAGTGGGTCCTGAGGACAAGAGTTGAGAACCACTGCTCTAGCGTACCTGGCTTACTTTTAATCCAAAATACATATACAGTAGCTTATTCAGAGAACAAATATAACCACATTGATCTATAGGTGTCACGGTTTGTTACTGTTTGTAAAAGAACACTTGGACAGTTCAGTAAGGTTAAAAGCTTTATTGAAAATAATGTACAATAGCCCCACTCAGGTCCAGATAAGGTCCGTACCGAGTACTTTCCAGATCTGACGCAGGTCAGGGCGAAACTACACACACAGTAGTAGTCAGCAAACAAAATTAATGATCTTGGACTTGTAAGCAGATTCTCAGCAAGGGTCAGGAACAATAATATTCTTGACAGCCTCATACTGCAATAGGTGACACAGACGATGGGTGACTGAAGGGCAATCCCTAGTGGACTAGGGTTAATGAAGGCAGCACAGATAGTGTACAGGTGGACACTAGGCCCTAGACTTCTAGGGTTAACGGAGGCAACACTGACAAAACACTGGCAGAGGACTGACCCTAGGAGAGTAGGGTAAACAAAGGCAACATGGGCAGGGCTCTGGCAGTAACTGGACCCTAGAATGCTAGGGTTAATTGAGGCAACACAGGCAGTACTCTGGCAACGGCTGAACCCTAGAACACTAGGGTCATCGGAGGCAAGACAGAATGGACTCAGGCAGCGACTAGGCCCTAGCACGCTAGGGTTAATGGAGGCAACACAGCTGTGGCACTTGTAGTGACTGAACCCTAGAATGCTACGGTAAGCGAAGGCAACACGGACCGGACTCGGGCAGTGACGGGACCCTAGCATGCTAGGGTTAACTGAGGCACAAGACACCAGATGCTGGAGATATAACGACCCTCGGTCACTAGGGTAAACTGAGGCAACACAGGCAACAGTGTGTGGTATTGGCTTGACCCAGGTATTATAGGGTTACCGGAGGCAACACAGACACTGGTGAGTGCAATGGCTCCCACAGGCTCCAGGAGAGAATAAGAGCGGCAAGTGAGCAGGAGATAGGCACGTAACCGGTCCTGGACCAGTATCTCCCTGTTTGGTATACGGAGGTAATAGACTAGTCCCGTAAGCGACGGAACTAGCAGAACAACCAGGTCAGCACACACGGACTTCACAGCCAGTCAGGAGGACCACCAACACTAGCCCAGCCAGATCAGTGTAAACGGATAGTCAGCCAGACCTAGTCAGTAACGGAATCAGATACTCAGCCACACCGGTTTGGTACACAAGGAGTTAGTCAGCCAGTCCTAGTTGGTAACGGAATCAGATACTCAGCCAAGCCAGTTTGGTACACAAGGAGTTAATCAGCCAGTCCAAGGTCAGCAACGGGATCGGATCACAAGAGCGTCAGACACAAAGCATAGTCAGGAAACAAGAACAACTAGTCGCTGAATACGGGTACACCACAAAAGGGCACCGGTATAGTGACAGGAGGGCGTATTTAAAGGCAAGCCCTGGGAGAAGCAATAACCCAGAGCCAATAAGAATGCAGCCAGTGTAAACCCAGAAGTAACAATGTCGCTCAGGGATCACGGGCACTGTGATAATAGGTCATAATTTTTGTTAGTTATGTTGGGCACCTATTTGATGATGAAAGGGATAATGAACAAATGGGAAAGGGTTCACCAATGATAATTATTTTCTTACTGACTGTCAGAAATTGTGCACAGTGGTGTCACTGGCTCCCAGTCATTCCATCATCCATTGTACTCATATTTATTTACCTATTTGCCTTTCACCAATCATTGCCTTTTTTAAAAAAATTATATTTCTTTTAATGTCCCTTTGTTTTTAAAAAAGAATGCAGGCCACATGTCCCCCTTGCCACAGTCACTGTCTCAGCTTGCAGAGGCAGGCATATAGAGTGACAAAACCCTGCCTTTCCTACCTCTCGGGCCATTGCCTGAGTCAGACTACAAAAATTTTGAACAGAGACTGGCTTTTATATGACAATCTCTGTGAAAAATTAACTGACAGCCTTCAATTGCCTTGACTGTGTGCTTATGCAACTCCCAGCCAATCAGTTTCCAGCTGGTTTTGTCATACACCCACTATAATCTGATTAGCTGGGAGGTGTGTAAGAGCACATCCCAGCAAATTGGAGGCTGCAAGGAATGGCCTGCATTCTTTTTTTAGAAACCAAAGGTACAGTACAGAACGATTATTTTTTAAAAAGGCAATTAAAAAACTAAAAATAATAATCAGAGGACAGATGCCACACTTTTTAAACCCTTTGAGTGCCAGTGGGATACACCTCCAGCACTCAAAGGGGTTAACTTGGCATTTTATGGGGGCTTGATTCTTGGTTTTTATTAAATATAACTAATCTTTTTTTTTTCTTCACAGATTGGAAAGAACAAAGAAGAGATGAAGAGGGTAAGAAAATGACAGAAGACTGTAGAAGATGGACAGTGGATGACAGGTAAGTGTTACATTTCTGGGTATTAGGATAGTGTTAGGGACAGTGTAATTTAGTGTCATTTTAGGGATATTGTAGGGTTAGTGTATGGGAGATGGGGAGGAGGGTGACAGTTTTGAGCTCCCTCTTGTTGTTTGAAACTGTGTCAAACGACGAGTGTGTTAGGATAGTGTTAGGGACAGTATTATTTAGAGTAGTTTTAGGGATAGTGTATGGTTAGTGTATGGGAGGTGGGGGGAGGTGACTGTTTTGAGCTCACTCTTGTTGTTTGACATAGTGTCAAACAACGAGATTTGCCTTTTTTTTCCCTTTGATGTTCACACAATTTATGCTATTTAGCCAAGTTGTGGGAACAAAAACGAACAACGAGCATTGGGCCAAAACATGAGTTTTGTCCACCAACGCTAGTTGTTCATGTACCAGGACAGCTATAGAATAACTGCAATACATAGGTGGGTTTATCGCTCTGTCTTTTTTTCCCTTACTGGCTATTTTACTAGGCGGAATAGAATCGAGCCCTAACTCTTACAAATCAATGTTTCTTCAGCTTGTACCTAACAGGTCTAAGTCCTACAAATTAACTTATATTTTAGGGCTTGTATTTAGAAGTTCACGATTGAAATGTTGCCATCTATTTGGCGACCATCAGGAAGGTGCATTAAAAATGTTGCCTGAATGAAAAGGGCAACATCAGAATGTTGCCCACATCAAAAGAATGACATTCTAATGTTGCAAGCTTAATCCCTTAAGGACCCATTACGTGCCAGGGCCATCATGGGAAAACATCCCTATAGGACCAGTAACAGTCCTGACATATCATGGATTTAAGTACTTTACGCGTGTGTGCGCACACTGTTCAGGGAGCCCTGAATTGGACCCCGCAAAAAAAAAAAATGTTCAGTGGTCCTTAAGTGCCACATGTAGTGGTAGATGTAGTGTACAGTATTATACAGTTTACTCTTAGCAAAACAGGAAGCTCAGATAAAAACTGACTTATTTGGCAGCAGGAAAGCTTATGTAATTCTCATTCCATGGGTTATGAGGCAAAGGCTGAACCTGATGGACTTGTGTCTTTTTTCAACCTAATTTTTTATGTTACTATGTAATCAGGAAATGCAGTTAACTTGCTGTTTTCTTTGAGAATCCATGCAAATGTTGATCTCTCTTTCTATACTATTTATTTATTGTTTGTGCTGTGCAATGTTCAGTGGAAGGGCTTTTAAGTCACTTTTTTGTGCTTAGAGATATAAAATCCCCAGGTCTGAGGCAGTCTTTGAAGACTGGACAGGAGTTGTCTACACACGCACATACTTTTCTGATCTAAACTTTTCACTCTTGGTTTAAAAGTGAACTTTTGTATCATTCAACATGCACAAAATTTCAGTGTTATAGTCTTTACCTGAGAGGATAATACAAAGGAACACAATATAGAGGATAATACTACTGAAAGAAAGTAACATTAACATTTATGTATACTTAATAGGTAATTTGTTAAATAAAAGCAAATGAAGCTGACTTATTAAGAAGTACTGGAGGAATTCTGGGGCACCGATCATGGGCATACACAGACATTTTTTTTCTGAGGGGGGTAAGGGAGTCCTAATATGATCCCCCTAAGCCAGCCTGCCCAGCCGCTATGTTTGTGTAGAGGGAGCAAGTATGTAAAGGGGGCACTCATGGGATACATTAGAGCGATATCAATAATTTAAAATGCTGTTTTTTAACAGGGTCAGTGGGCTACCAATGCATTGCAGAACAATGCATTGTGTACCTCTGTGGCACTCAAAGGGTTAACCCCTTAACAATCAGAGAAAGTATCTATCTTACTGTGTCCCAGTGCATTGGACAACTCTCTGGTACTCAGGTTTAATGCTATAGCAAATAAGGGGTTAAAAGCCTCATTTACATTAATGGTAATTATATAAATTAGCATGCCCTTTTCTCCTTAGTTACTTCAGCCTCATTGTGCCGACATGTAAACTGTACTAATTACTGTATGCATAGATACATGGAAATATGTATGTAAATCACCTTTGGTCTCATCACCTTAAGGTTCTTTCAGACTGCCAACAGAACTGTCACAGCCTCATTTTCAGTTCTTTCACCATAGTAACTCACTTCCCTCTCTCCTGTGTTTTATGGTTGATCCAGAAAGGAAGAGTGTCTTCTGATCTGACTATATGAACACCAGCCAATATTACTGGCTGAAGCACAAGTGGGTTGGACATTCATTGGAGGCTTCAGGGAGCATCATCACAACTTCTAACACAACTTTTGCGAAATGTCTGCTCACATCCTTATAGGGCACTAGACAGACCTTGCTTACTGTAACTTCACTGCATTACTGCATTCTGGACTTAGGTGCAATGACACAAGGGGATACTTGCCCTTGTGAAAGGCTCCATAGTCTAGCATGTTGCCTTTCACCACAGATAATAGATCACATGCAGCATCACTGTGTTGGTGTCACTAGTGTGAAATGGGCCTAAAGGAGAAGTAACACCTTCAAATAATAATCCCCCACACTATTGCCAGAAAATCCTACTCACCTGTATGATTTACAGATTTGTTAAAGAGATAACATCTTCAGTCAGTCCAGGGGTCATGCCCAAAGAGGCAATTTTTCAAACTGAAACAGGCAAAGTGCATAACACTATTAACCCTTTAAAGAATTTGGGTGCAATACATTGTGAAGCAATGCAATGTACAGCCATTTGGTCCTTAAAGGGTTAAGATTACCATGAGCATAGATTCAGTCCTGCTTTCAACTGTCATGACAACCTCCATAACATAACACCCAGGGCTGACTGAAGATGTTACCTATTGAACAAAAGGCAGTAAATCAAGAGAGGAATACTTATTAAGAGGTGATACTTCTCCTGTAAGATAAATGTAGTTAATTTTTTTCTGGCCATAGTAAGGTAAGAGGAGTGAAATTATTAGGAGGTGATATTTCTTTAAGATACATTTAGTTAATTGTTAACCATTTGAATGCCAGATGGGGTGTGCTAGCCATTTGTTTTTAATTTACATAGCTTCTGAGAAATTAATCTTTATTTTTGGCTGAACAGTGTGGCACTTTACTAACGCTTTATTATTTTATTAACGTCTGCCCGATCTGGCACATGTGTGGCCATTAACCCTTTGAGTGCCAGTGAGGTTTGCATTCTGGAATGGCATACCAGCATGCAGCCGCTCTGCCATCCCGGATTTCCATGACATGCCAGGACCGTCATTGGTCCTTAAGTGATGGTGGCGTGATGGTCTTGGCATGTCAAGGGTCCTTAAGGGGTTAAAATTATTATTTTTTTGTGCTCAGCCAATATTATCACACACATACTTTGGGCATTTCTATTAGTACAGCAAGTGATATGTTTAATATCAAACAGAAATTATTAGCATACTATGAAGGACATTGGTCTAAAATGTGTGTGTGTGTGTGTGTGTGTGTATATATATATATATATATATATATATATATATATATATATATAATATGCAATTTTAATTATCTGTAAAACAAACAAAGCTTGTCTTAAGCCGAGGTTCACTTTAAAACTCTTTGCATGCCAGAGAGGTGTCCAGTGTATTGCAATGCACTGGATATCTCACACTCAAAGGGTTAAACATTTTTAATCAGGATGTGTTAAAATGTACAAACACACTTTCTTACGCACCTCCCTCCCAGTTCTCTGAAAGCAGTAAAAAGATGTGAACAGTCAATGCTCACACTAACTTGTAATCATCTGGAAAGGCTGTAGTAAAACGACATTTTTCATCTTCTCACTTCATGTGAGAGTACAGAGAATTAATGGCAATTCACTCTGGAATTTATTACACCTGTCCCACGTTTACACAAAGTGGGTCAACAACTGGCTGGTATCATTAAGAGGGAGACAAGGGAGTAACAACTGACAAGTTAAAAATGAAAAGGCATTGTCCAACAGCTGGGACACAGTAAGGTCATTCTGCATTACCACATTGATTTCTTTTAGGAAAAGCTAGGGAAGTTTTCAAATTATTTGTAGAAAAACACAATTTCTAAACAATGTGTTATTTGAACAGTGTGACCTTTGTATATGATTTCTGCTTAAATTAAAGAGAGGTCCTGATGAGAAATAGAAATTAAATATGAAAATAAGGTATGTGCAGTAGCCATGCTCCTGGTACCCACTACTGTATGTTGACCTATACCAATGGGATACCATTTTTCTCAGGCTGGCTTTCAATACTTAATATACTGAGAAATTCCACAGTCTTGAAAGATTTTAATATCTTTGAATTGACTGACATGGAAAAAGTAAGTGTTTTTTTCCTATAGCACCATTTCTGGAAATAGATATAAATATTAGACTAGGGAATAAGGCAAGTGATGCTTCATTTTATGAAGGTGAATGTCTATTTTCTAACACGGTAGGCCTTACAGAATTTTCTTCATATCTAAAATGATTATGAACATTTAAATGTAGGCAGGTCATTTCAAAAAAGAAAACTGTCAGGAGTAGTATTGTGCTTCTAGCAACCACTACAATATATCAACCCATACTAATGGGGTGCCATTTCTCTTGGGCTGGTAGAAAGTACAGAATTTTATGGTTTTCAAAGAGTTTAGTATCTTCAAAGTGATAGACATTTGAAAAAAGAGGCAAAACTGACCTAATTTGATGCAGGTGAATGTTTACTTACCAAAATGTTATATCTTGCATACCTTTCCTTTATATGTTTGTTACCATCATTTTAGTGCAGGCAGCCTATATAAAACAAAAAAAATGGGTAGGTGTAGCTTTGTTCTTCTGGCACCCACTGCAGTATGCCAACTCATACCCAAGGGGTGCCATTTTTTCACAGGAGTAGTAGCTAATGAATATAATAGGAAATTCCATACTTTTCAAAGATTTCAGTACAGTTGAAGGGGTAGAAATGTAACAGGCTGATATTTAAGTGAGTGTATTTGGTATAGCTTTATGCTTCTGGTACCCACCTGAGGTGGGTAAAAGGTCCTGTCGTGTTCCTGCGAAACAAAATTGTAAACCACATGGTTATCCGCTTTTTCACAGGAAAATCCACTTTAAATAATTTATTAACATCTTTGCCGTTTTCATCCATTGACAAAATTTTTTAATTATTTTTTTCAATGGCTGCAAACTTTTCACCCCTTTACTTACATGTTTTTTGCCTTTTTGTTATAAAAATGTGACATTTTTCCAGGAAGAGAAACACAATTTAGCTACAGAGGTTAAGGGTGCTAGGCTGGTCTGCTGTGAATTAAATAGCAAAATTGAGGCAAGTGAGGCTTACAGTGACTACTATCACTATGAGCAACTGGAATATTAATAAAAGGAGGAGATGGAAGGACCATTATTTGTCCACTGAGTCTGAGGAGGAGGAAGTGACCAACTACCAACATGCCCATCACCCCTAGGGATCTGGGGAAACATGTGTCACAGGCAGAGGAAGAGGGTAGTAGTGTGAGCAGGTCAGGTCAGTAGGTCAGGAATGGTCAGCTACCTGTGCCTGCTGCCAGTGCTGTGCCTGCCAGGGTGTCTTGTGATTTTTAGGAGGGGGGAGGAGGAGATGATGCCAAGTGTGACAGTAGGGGGACCCTAAGTCACACTTGCCATCTCCAAGCTGTCCCACCACTACTACTGCTACTAAGAACATCCAGCAGCTACAGACTCAGTGTGTTAGGGGTGATGGATAGGGTGAGCATACTACTAGTGAGAAGGAAGACTCAGGGACTGAAACCAATGTGGTTGGTGTTAGTAGTAATAGTGATGGCAAAGCAGCTGTTGGGACTAGCATTACCACAGTAGATCCTCCTACTGATGCTGAGGTGGTAGTAATGCAGATCAGCCAGACTAGCGGTCAAGGGAGCCCACAAGATTCCCCTGACCCTTACCCCCACTGCATTGTCCAAATAGGACATGATCCTGAAGAAGGCAAAACTGTTGCCTAGCAGCAATAATACCATCAACACCATGAGCACAGACCAGCTGTTATGGATTTGTACACTCAGAAATGGAAGGTTTTGGTAAAACACAGTTTTATTAGTACACAAGGAATAACAGTAACCATCGTGGGTCCAGCATATAAATAAATGGTAAACTGACACAGGACAGGTTACAATGATATGATAAACCCGCACAGGTCCAGCATGTAGATACAATATACAGTACTGACACAGGTCAGGTAAATCTCATATGATACAGTGTAAATATGACAGAACGATACTTATTAGGCCAAGGACAGTAGTTGGCCCTAATAGTGGAAGGTCCAATGTAGCTCTCTACGCAGAGAGTAACAATAGCGACTGAAATCACAAGGAACAGGTGAAGCCAGAATAGAACTGGCTACAAGGCACCATAGGAAGGTGGCTGCCAACGATATCGTGAACGCCAACCGGAGACTGCAAGGATAACGTGGCCCAGTACTTAGCACCGTAAGGAGCAACGTACACCAAACTGAGACTACAGATATGAGTGCCCAGCACTGCCCCGCAAGGGGTTAACGAACGCTCCGGTCTGCAGATGTGAGGTAGCCTGAGGCGCCCCACAGTAACCCAACCTCAGGGACAGCAGTAACAGACCAAGCGATCGTGGTGCAACCGGAAACTACCAGGAAGGAGCAACAGGCACAATGAGCGAGCGGATCACGGACTGGACTACTGCACAAAACTAAGGCAACTGGAGGTCTGGTAAGACCACAGCAAGTGAGAGCAACTCGAGTACACAGCAGGAGCAGCAAGCAGGAACAGTACAGGAACTTCAACCCAGCCGGGTCGGTACACAGAGCAGGAAAGTCAGCCAAGCCAGATCGGTACACGGAGCAGGACTGCCAGTCAAGCCGGGTTAGTACACGAAGCAGGAACGTCAGCTAAGCCGGGTCAATACACAAGGCAGGAACGTCAGCCAATCCAGATCGGTACACAGACCAGGAACGTTAGCCAATCCGGGTTGGTACACGGAGCAGGAACGGTGAACAGGCAGAATAGTCAGGCAGTCCGGGTCATACACTGGTATCATATAAGAGTAACGGAACAAGCGCTAGGCAACGGATACACCACAAAAGGGCAGAGCATAAGTGACCGCCCAAGGTATTTAAATGCTGTCACTGGGAGGAGCAAAGACAGCATAGCCAATAAAACATATCAGGAAGTAAACATGTCAAAATGTCACCCATATATCATAGGCACCATGATACCAGCTGCCTGTGCTTGCTGTTAGTGCTGCCAGTCTGCCTTCTTCAGCTCAATAAAAGATTACAAGTGTGACAGTAGGGGACTTCCAATCGGTGAGTAGTCTGTAATAGAGCAGCAGCAAGGAGGGACTGATGGTGGTGGTGATGATAATGGTTAGAAGCTGAGGCGGAAGGGACATTAATGGCTGTTTTAGCCCAAATCTAGAAGGAATGGGAGACTGGGATGGGGACGGGCATCCCCATCACCAGCAGTGAAATTTTTGAAATTTTCAGAGTTTGTTGCTGCTGAAATTTCTGCTGCTGCTGAGTTGCAAAGGCAGCAGGATACTGAAGAGCAGGCTAGTGTGCCACAGACCAACGTGGGCACAGTGGGAATGGGGTCTAGTGATGCGGGACAGGTTCCATTTGCCAGCAGCAATAATCCTGGTCCTAGATGCAGTACTGATCCTGAGGCAATAGCAGCAACATCATCCTCTGCCCCACCCAGTGAAGGGGAATGTGGAGGCGAAGAAGAAACATCATCATGGGTGTGTTGTTATTAGAATATATATTTTTCCTTTGAGAACAGGAACTGTGGCTTCCATCAGCAACTGTATTGTGCACAGTGTGTGTGTGATAAATAACATCTGGGGGCACAATTGTATCCAACTACCATGACACCCGAAACCAAGTACTGCCACTGTCACAGTACCCCTTGTCCAGACCCCGCCAAGGACACATGACAAATTGTTGACAGTTTAATAGTAATGATGAACCCTTCCTACCAGAATACTAGCATATTCTGTGGGATGGAATCTCCTCAGATGCCACCTGATGACCTGCTATTGATTCTCCTCCACCACACTGGCATGTGCAATGGGTAGAGATGAACTGCCATATCCTAACATTAACAGAGTGGCTATAATTTGGCGGGGGAGGTAACGATAAATGAAGTGGATTGGCAGGAGATGTACTTGTTACCCTTGAGGAAGAAGGTGATGTTGATGGCGAGCAAGTTCTTTCACTCATCATGGAACTTCCAGTGTCTGGGTTTCTTTATTCTTTCTCCTCTTTGATTTCGACCTTTCTGGAGAGTCAGGGGGTACAGTAACAGCAGGCTAGATTTCTGTAACGGGTGTTTGGCTTTAACATGTTTGGAGTAAATGTCATGGTGTCTGTGTTTCGTGTGTGTTATCAGGGCGGT
This sequence comes from Rhinophrynus dorsalis, assembly GCA_037306005.1. Lineage (NCBI taxonomy): Eukaryota > Metazoa > Chordata > Amphibia > Anura > Rhinophrynidae > Rhinophrynus > Rhinophrynus dorsalis. Next base: position 126,046,711 of record CM074721.1, read on the forward strand.
TGTGCCAAGGTGTGTTCCCTCCTTTCCCCTTCTCACTAACTTGTCACAAATTTTGCACTGTAACATTGTTGATGATGACGGAGCTGTGCCTGCCGGTAGAGAATAATAGTCCCACACCCATGACTTCTGGGGAGAGGAATAGGGAACAGGTGGAGAAGAATGGCCTCTTTCTTCTCGTCCTCCACATTCCTCTTCACTTTCTGAGGCAGCGGATAATGTTGCTACTGCCTCAGATTTAGCACTGCAACTAGGATCAGGAAGAGTATTGCTACTGCTGGCAAGTGGAACCTGTCCTAGTCCCGTATTACTTGTTGACCCCATTCCCACTGTGTCCACGGTGGTCTGTGGGACACTAGCCTGCTCCTCAGCACCCTGCTGCCCTTTCATCTCAGCAGCAGCAGAAGTTAGAGCAGTTGCAATCTTAGCTAATTTCAAAAGCTGATTGCTAGTGGTGGTGGTGATGCCCATCCTCATCCCTGTCTCCCATTCCTTCTCAGTTTCTGCTAAAAAGGCCATCAATGTCTCTTTCACCCCAGCTTCTCCAACACCACCACCACCACTAGTCTCTATGTGCTGCTGCTCTATTCCAGACATCTCACTGCTGCTTGGAGGAGGTGACGAGCAATGTGACAGAGGGTCCCCTGCTGTCACACATGGCATAATTTTCTCCTTCCCCCCCCCGAGTACTACAAGAAACACTAGCAGCAGGCAAAGTATTGGTGGCAGCAGGTTTAGCACTGGCAGGAGATTCAGCACTGGCAGCAGGTTCAACACTAGTGGCAGCACATCTGACAGCAGGTACAACACTAGGGCTGCAGGTACAGCAATGGTGGCACTGGCAGTAGGGGCAGCACGTCTTGCAGCAGACACAGGCAGCTGACCTGTCCTGCTCTCACTAGTACTACCCTTTTCTCCCTCCCTTTCCATTAAATTCCCCAAGATCCCTTGGGGTGATTTAGGGGGACTGGACAGCATTGGTACAGTAGTGGTCCCTTCATCCTCAGACTCAGTGGACACATAATGGTCCTTTCAGCTCCTCCATTGATTATTTTTTACCCTGTTCATAGTAATAGGAGTCACTATAAGCCTCTCCTGCCTCACTTTTTGCAAAATGTCACAAGAGAACAGCACGTCTATCTCGCTCTGTAGCTGCTTCTACTGTATCTGCCTTCAGCAAAAACGTCACGTGGAAGTGCAAAAACAATGCAAATCAATGGGTAGAAACTTTCCAATGGGCAAAAAAATGCAAACATTTTAACCTCTAGTTTTAAAGTGGATTTTACAGAGAAAAAGCAGATAACAACGTGGTTTTTGAGAAATTTCCCACGGGAACACGGCAACAACTTTCGCCCACCCCTAGTCCTGAGTGTGGTAATATTATTTTCTTGGGGCAGGCACAGTGCAGTTATTCAGAACAGCACTTTGCACAATTTTGACAAGTCAGTGAAAAGGGGAAAGGAGGGAATGCATCTTGGCAGTGGTACGACAGCCCTCTGCACACATATGAAACACTAACACCATGACATTTATGTGAAGCATGTTAAAGCCAAACCCCCACCTAAGAAATTGGGCAGTGCTGTTGCTGTATCCCCTGACTCACTCCAAAGGCAATAAGAGGCAAGGTGGAAATAAAAGAGGAGGAATAATAGAGGAACCCAGCCAGAGCCTGAAAGTTCAATAGCAAGTAAAACACCTAGCTAGCAATCACCTTCTTGCTCCAGGGTCCAGCCACAGGAAGATATAACTACATCTTCTGCTGATCCATCTCGTTAATCTTTACCTCCCCCACCACCTGATAGCCATTCAGTAGATGTCTGGATGTGGCAGTTCGTGTTCACCCAGTGCTTACTGTGTGGTGCTCTGACCAGTGTGGTGGAGGATAATCGCAAGCAAGGCATCAAGCAGGCATCTGAGGAGATTCCATTATGCAGAATATGCTAAGCTGGTGGCAAGGAGTGTTCATCGTTATTATTAAACTGCAAATTGTTATGTGTCCTTTGTGGAGAGTGGACAAGGGCCATAATGACAATAGAAGTACTTGGTTTCTGGTGGGAAGATTTCACATTGGGGACCCTAAGTGTCATGGTGTTTGGTTACAGTTATGCCAGGTGTTTGATGTGAGTGCAGATGTACCCATTTTTCCCACTCCTTCCTTTATTTACCACACACAATGTGCACATTGCAGTTGCTGATGAGAGTCACAGTTCCTGCTCTTAAGGGAAACATTTCTATTCTAACACCACACCCATGATTTTGGAAGAGAGGAAGGTGGAGAAGCATTATTGGTCAACTTTTTATTTTCTCCAGTTATACCTTAAGTGGTAGGTGCTAGTTGTTGTACTGCTACTGCCTTAGGCACATCACTGGAGCTAGTAGTGGCAAGTGGAACCATGATCATCCATCACCCATGTTTTCTGCTGTTGTTGATCCCATTCACTTGGAGCTGCCTAATCATCCTATAAACAACTCAGCAGCAGCAGCAAGAACAGCAGTTGCCAATTCTGCAATGACACCGGGGCATTTGACAATGGCCACTGGACACTGTAACATGACCTGCTGGTACTGCTGATTGTTTTCCCAGATTCTACCAACACAGGCACCCTCATATACCTTTTATTACTATGCCTTTGTAAATAAAATAACATTTGCAATGTGATGTATGTAAATTCAATGTTCCCATTGATTTCAATGCAAGGAGCTATATGGAAAAACTGCACTTTTCCAGGAAATTATTCATCAAGAGGGAAGAGCCATGATTCTCTGATTTTGGCCTGAGGGGAAAATTTTGCTCATTCCTAGTACCCCCTGCAATATATCAACTATTACTAATGGGGTGTCATTTTTCTGGTAAGCAGTACCTAATGAATAAAGTTAGAAATTCCTTCATTTTCAATTATTACTCTACATTTGAAGGCGTGGAAATGTAAAAAAAAAAAAAAAAAAAAAAAAGCTATTTTTCACCCCTGTGAATTAGGGGGTCAGAGAATTTTCACAACCAACATAAATTATTTTGATATATAGTGTATAATATTGGTAAACTAACTAATCTTTTTACCTTTTTTTGTATTTATGATTAGAGATTGGCAAACTTTTTTTCCTCAAAAGAGAAACAAGAGAAAAATGTCACTTTTTGCCAAGCAGTACATTTTCTGTGAATAGTGCCTTTTTTTGCTTTTTCATATAGCTCATTGCATTGAAATGAGTGTGTAGGCTGAATTTCTCTAAACCACTTGGTAAGTTTCCCTTCTTTTCCTGCAGATATACTTTAAAAGAGGTATCAGGTTAACACAGTGTTTGTGAGAGGAAGAGAAAGCAGCAGTTTTTGAGCTAGTGAAGCTGAATTGAAGCTTAATTTAGGGAGTATTATAGGCAGAAAATATGTAATCTGTATTATGGCAGTCTGGGGGGACTGGACAAGAGTAAGGAGGTTGGCCTTAAATATCTCAATCATTCAGTGTGACTAAGACGATATAGGCAGCTGTGATCCAAGTTCCTTCCTTATCTGGCTGTTATTTCTTTGTCAGGGGAGTATGGGGATGTGAGAACAAAGCAAAGGAGAATTGCCCAAAATACCCTGAAATTCTGAGTGACTGGGAACACACAGGCAGAGGTGAACCCACTCTCTCTTTGATCTGCATGTTTCCTCTGTCCTAGGGGAGTCTGTGGGTGTGAGAAGGGAGAAAGGAGGTTTACCCCAAATACCCCAAATGACCAAGTAAACCCAGTCAGCTGTGATACACGTTCCTTTCTGATCAAGCTATTATCTCTGTGGTAGGGGAGTCTTGGGGTGTCAGGGGGGAGCAAAGGATGTTTATCCCAAATACCCCAACATTTTGTATGACCAATTAGACACAGAGACAGGGACCCTGATGTTAGCTGTGATTGAGATAGACTGATATTAGATGAGAGAGAGTATTTTGTAGAGATCCAAGGAAAGACATCACACACAATAAGTTCTATTCTGTACTTTACAGGATAATCACACACACAGTAGTTGACTAATGTCCAGTAAGTGCACAAGGGGTAGAGTGAAAGGAGACGGAGCAGTGCAGGGATATTTGAGTTAACTGTTAGTCCAAAAATTGACTGCAGCCATGTTTGCGGATAATGATGTAGATCTAGTCTATATCCATATCACAGTATCCCTAGGTGAGCCTATGTCTCCTGTGCTTCCTTCCCCTGGTATGCTCGTGCGGCATGATTATCAGTGGCTCCCTCACATCTGACATCAAAAACAGGTGGTGTACAAGCTCTTATTTATAGGCAAGAGTTTATTTGACTAATTGATTCCCGCCTTGCTGTGCTGCTATTTAAACTCCCTTGGGCCTATCTGTCATTGCCCTTACGTGGTGTTCCTGCTCGTATCTCTAGCATTCCGTTGTGACCCGTGCCTGTCTCTGAATCTGCTCAGTGTATGACCCTGGCTTGTCTGACTACCCACATCGGTTTTGACCTGTTCCTCTGGCTGACTACTCGCTCTGTGTATGATCCCTGCTTCTCTGACTACCCACATCGGTTCTGACCTGTGGCTCTGCCTGAATACTCACTCTGTGTATGACTCCTGCTTTTCTGACTACCCACATAGGTCCTGACCTGTGGGCATGACTTATACTCGCTCCATGTTGCCTCCGGTGTATCAGACCACCCTCATCGGCACCGACCTGTGGCTTTGGTTTATTACTCACTCAGTGTTGCCCTCGCTTTGTCTGACTACCCACATCCATCCTGACCTGAGGCCATGGCTGACTAATCTATCTATGCCTAAGTCCCCCAGCCGCCCATATGCTTGTGGGCCTCTGTGGTCTGGGCTTGCACGTGCTCCCGGTTGCCTCCGGTTACCTATTCCTGGTTGGGAGTTCACGATACCAAGTAGCCTGGTTCTTGTCGCTGCTAGAACCTCCGGCACATACCTAAGTTCCTGTGGCACAGTAGTGCAGTGCTCAGCCCAGTGTGCAGTTCTGGGTAGTAGACGTTGTACTACTATTGGGGTCTGGGGTTTATATGGTCACTTTTATTACTTTGTGCATTCTTAATAAAGGTGGTTTTATTTCATATAATTGTGTCTGTCTTTCCTTGCCTGACAACCGAGACAATCCCTCCAGCACCACCCTCCTCTTCAGATACAGATTTAGTTGAGAGTGAGAGAGATGATAAGGGCAGAATGTTAGCTGAAAGACAAAGGCTTAATCTTCCATCACTGAAAAGGGCCACCTTGTCTGTAAACTGTTGAAAACTATTGTAAATTCTGAACATGGACATCAGCATCATCACTGCTTCCAAGTCCCACTCAGCCACAGACAAGAATAGTGTTAAGTAACCAGCAACAACAAAGGTTGTCAGCATTCACAGCATTAGCTTTGATGAATGCCTCTGATGATCTTGGAAGTGCTGCCCCTGTGACATCTGATAGTAGCATACTTTTAGCAACATCTACTCCAAGTAGTAGTAGCAGTCCTTCAGGAACCCCACAGTCCATGAAGTCCACTGTATGGAGATTCTTCATTCAAGATCCAAAAGCTAATACTGTTGTTATTTGTTGTCTGAATAAAAAGCATGTGAGTAGACGGAAAGCAAGCTCATACCTAGGTACCTCCTCAATGAGATTCCACCTGAAGCACAACCACAGGTCTGACTGGGAGACACACCTCCAATCTGTCAGATGTGCCAAAACCTGCACAAAAATAATGCAATGTTGCTGGTTGAAATTCTGTTCTTTCCATTTGTTAAAAACAGAAGCTTTAAATAACTGATGTCATTGTTGCACCCTGCTGGAATATCCCATACTGCATTTATTTTTCAAGGCATTTGTTTTTGTAGGACTCACAACTTTTACTTTCAGCTATTCTTTTCTCCATTTCAGCCCCCAGAATAACTAATATTGCAATGGGAAATTTTACAGTCACAGAAAATGTAGGTGAAAAATGACAAAGTTCCTGAAAGAAAGTACTGGCAGTGGCAAAAAGGCAAAAATGTTATATATTTTCTGTTGGCTGGTATTTTTGTGAAAAAAGCAGGACATTTTTCTCTTTTCACGATAATTCTCATGGGAAACTTTTCTGACACTTTTTTTGAGGTACCATTAAAAATCTAAGTTTGTTTTGAAAAAAATAATATACTTTTAGGAAGTTACCAATTAGAATCACACCTAAACAGATGGATAGCAAAAAATGTGTCTGGCCAGCGGAGTTTAAAAAAAATAACCCAAGCCCTCAGCATTGAAAGGGTTAAAGAAAAATAGTGTTGTTATTTTATTTTATCGTGAGCACAATGATGATACAGTGCAGGGAATGACAGAAGTGGATAGGCAAGAACTCAAAAAAAATCGTATGGGAATTTTCCCTAAAAACTGACAATTTCCTGCTTTTTCTGAGAAAATTCCTGCACCTTTGAAAATATACACAATTTTGACCATTGTTAATAAATTTCCTGTGAGAACTTTGGATATGCAAACAGCGTGAAACACATCACATTAGTTTTTTAAAGCCTCTGTTTTCAACAAAAGAAAAGGGTCGCATGTCAACTGCCAAAATTTTGGTAAGGCTAGTATTCCACAGGTATAGTTTTGGATTATTTTTGTGCAGGTTTTCACTCCTTTCTAAGAACTCAGTAAGTGTGGGTTGGCAGTGCAGAGTGGTGGAATGGAAACTTGCAGGTGGGGTCAATCAGTCTTACCACTAATGGTAATGCAGTAAGCTAGGTGGGAAAAAGTTATTTGGTAATTTTGTAAGCGCTTTTAAATTCAACTAGGTGTAATATTGGCCATTTTGTAGTTGTAAAACTAGTTTTTATAGATAATGGTAATTAAGCCATGCTGGGCTTTGTCCTCGGCACCCTAGTCCTCCAGAATCGTGTACCTAAAAAGATTAAATTATAAAAAAAAAATCCTACTCCCTCGTCATTACCATTCTCTCTCCACCACCATCACCTACAATAAATTACCCTGACATACACACACACAATCACACACTTAATCTTGCCCAGGCTATTGCCCTAGCCATAATAAGGGAAAATTTGTAAGGACTGGCTCTTATAATTCCATCCCTTTTAAAATAAGTTTCCATACTCCCATTGCCCAGGATTGTGGGGCACAGAACATGCTCTGAAGTAAGATCACCTCCCAGTCAATTATCATTTAGCTGGAGGGGTCAAAGATACATGTAATGTAACCACTCCAGGTAGCCAATGATTGGCTAGCTAGAGGGGAGACTTTACACAAATCCATGACCCCTCCGGCTAAATGCTGATTGGCTGGGAGATGAGGGTGCATGGGGATGTTCTGTGTCCTGTGTAACCCCACAATCTCAGCCAATGGGAGAGGGGTAATTCTGTCTCAATCAACAGCACAAGCATAAATAAGGAGGGGTGTTTGTTTATTGTAGGTGGGGAGGAGGAGACTGTGGTGGAGGGGTGGTCTTTTTATTATTATTTCATCTTTTTATGTACAAGATTCTGGAAGACCTGGGCATAAAGGACGCTGCTGGACCTTCAACATTAACTTAAGTGTTAAGACTGGATGTGGACTTATATATATATATATTCCATCCAATTATAATATAAGCACACACTGGACCTTACAAAGCTTTCACAATACATGTGTTTTTTATTTAATTAATGTTTCAGGTGCTTGTTCAGCAGCCTTTGTAGGATATGCAATTATGAATACATGACTCCCTTAAACACCCACACTCTGTCAGAGTGAAGTCCTGTGTGTGCTTATGTTATACATGGAAGTTACATTTAGCTGTTTGAACAAGCACCCAGGCAGATGCCTCAAGTACAGACATGAATGCTTTGGAATATAGATGAAAACATAAATATATATAAAATGCAACTTAGGTAATTTAATAAAAATTGTATATAAAAAGAAAATAGATGCAATGTTCTTATAGTTATATGAATACAATCATAATTTTAACTTTACACTGATTGACAGTAAAGCTAATAAAATTACAAATAATCAGACTGAGCTTCTGTTATCCAAGAAAGAAACTTTGACAGGTATTTCCTGTGTGTATTCTTTTGCTTTGTTAATTTTGAAAGATAGTAACATAAAACTAAACATTGCCGACTTCCACTTTTTTCATATCTCATATTTAATGGATGTTACAGCATAGAAGTGACTCATCCCTCCCAGTGACTTGGCAAAACATCAATCATTGGACCTGTTTTTCTAAGCGAATAGCAAAGGAATCTTGGCTTCACTGTGTTACCAACAGGGCTTCTCAAAGTGGAACATCGCCATTAAACATCCAAACATTCAAGAAACAAATCAAAATGGCTTCAGGGCAAGCAATTGCTTTCACAATTGAAGTAGAAGCATCAAAAGTTTTACTTTACTTTTGCTAACATGCAGAAAAAATTGGCTCTGGCACAGTCCCATCTGAAAATAATAGGATGTTTTATTAATAAATGCTAGCCTCATTTGTCCCTGTGCAAAGCAGGATTTATTCATTCTGGTACCTCTTGCCATCATTCTCTTCAACTGTCATTATCCATGTTTTCAGTAAATAGAACAAGAATAGAAAACTAAGCTGTTTGAACATTTTTCTATCCAATTATCACTTGTGGTTGAATTTCTTGCTGCTCATACACAGTAGTTGCATAGGAATATAATAGTTGACATAAGATTAAAACATAAATCCATTATATTTGTCCTCATACAGAATTGATAAAATCACAACAGAAACATGGCTTTGGATTGTTATTGAAAATAAATAAACATTATTCTAATAATGGAAAAAAGAGAAACTATAGCAAGCTTGCAATGTAACTAAGAATGTGACTATTTTGTATTACATTCCCTGATGTGTTTCTTGTCACAACGGGCACTATTCAGAGGCCCCATGCTTCTTTTCAATAATATAGTTTTTGTAGCTGCTAGCTTGCCGCTTTTCTTGTAAATGTTTAGGTACTGCAGTTCTTTTTTTAAACCAAAGTAGTTTGAAGGAAGCCACAGCTATTACCACGTTGGCATGTTTTAAATTAGTTTTTGCAAGTTGGTATAAAACCCATATGGAATAATGATTTTGTCGAAATCACTGATTCTCTGGAAGACTTAAATGATAATCAGATCTGATTATAGTTGTGGGACTATATCAGGTATACCATACAGTATAATGAACAAAGTTATATGTTTAACACGTTCCATCTGCTATGTTGTTTTTTTTAAGTAGTATTTTATTGCCAATGAACTTAAAGGCATTACTGCCTAATATTCCGTGTAGTAATTCAAACAGAAATAGATATGTCTCCTACAGTACAAGCTAAAGATGTCTATAACGAATTGTGAAGAATTGAGTTGGAGATCTCTTTACAACCCAAGGAGTTTCTTTCTTTCTTTCTTTCTTTCTTTCTTTCTTTCTTTCTTTCTTTCTTTCTTTCTTTTGTCTCAGTGCAGACTTAATTGTCCTTATCTACTATGATGAAATGGAGCAATTCTAAAGCAAACCATCTGCACCATAGGGACACACACATTTCTATTGATTCAAAAGATAAATTGGAGACCTCTTTAGTGCTCAAGAGTTTTTCTTATTATATTGGCCTTAGTGAAGAGACTAAACAATAGGAAGGGATGTGCATAACCAGCAGCTAAATATATTTTTAATAAACATGTACCTGTGCATTATATATAGATGCTTTGGTACCCTTTGGATCACAATGCTTCCAATGTAGACCATCTAAGCAAACACGTCTTTAAGGGAATCATTTTGCTCTTATTTGCCCTGTTTTTACATAGCCTACTCTATGTCCCAAAATCCCCCACAAATACTCTACTCTGGCCTCCATTTGGCATACATGATGCACAACAGCCATTTTGTCACACAAATAACTTTGTGGTTAAACAAGCACAGTTCTATTATGTGCAAAAACTGGAAGTGGATTTGTATATTCCACTCAAATTCTTCTTTTTAAATATTCATACACTATGAGCAGTATATACCAATATAAATATTACTTTGAAAGTACAAAGCAGTTTTAGCTATAGTTATCAAAGCTGCTGTGGCAGTTTGACAAATAGCATACTAAACACTGCCCATGCCAGGAAGTTACTGCTATCGCTGTGATAAATCAATCTAAAGCTTGTTCTCTCACACTAATCTTTTCTGAGGGGGAGCATAAATTCAGCATCTTGGTATACAGCTCCAATCAGCACTTATTAAATAACAGCTGACATCACAAGGGTTGAGAATTACCCATGTTAACTCCTGAGTCTTTTTGATAAATACAGACTAGGGTCTTTTACTTGTTTTAGGTCATATGCATAACAGAAAAGTGCTTCAATTCTAGAATATACTTACCACCCCATCAAGGACAAATAGATATTTGCATTTAGTTAAATGGTGTCTTTTATCACCTTGCATTAAAAGGGTTAAAACCCATTGAAATAAATGGAAATTCAGGCATTTGTATTTATGCTATGTAGTACTGTTGGCTTACCCTACAATTGGTCCAATTTCTTTTTTTGCAGTTGGTCCCTTAATATGTTTTTTTCTTCTAAATATGTTTTAATTTGATAAAATATTATATACACATCTAAAATAAATACAAGGTCCTTCATTCTTTAAAAATATCACTATGCAAAAAAAAAAAAAAAAAAAAGAAATAATATTAATGGGTTCACTGACTGGTGGGATTTCCAGTTCTCTGGTTTTATGTTTGAGTCATATTCTTACGTTCACTCATATTTTTGCTCTATTAAAGATCCTGCCACACAAATAAAATTGAATTTTTTTGACACTTACTCAAGTAATAAACAATGGTGGGGCAATAAATATAACTGTTTTCGAATTTTAGTAAAGCTTTTGACACTGTCCTATATAGTGAGTTGATTCTCAAGTAAGATGCATAGTTTAGAACTGGACTCACTGCTTGTTTATGTGATAACAAATTGGTTGAAGGATAGGGGATGGCATGTCATAGTTAGTGGAATACAGTCAAAAGGACAGGCTGCCTTTGTTATTTGCTGTTTGGTCCTGTTCTCTTTAATATACTACTATTAAAAAATTATGGGTTCTAAATTGCAATACGGAAAAGTGGAAGGTAATGCATTTCAGGTACAAAAATGCAGGCTGAAAAGACATTCATCCATCAACTTCAACACGCCATATCACTATTGCTCATTCAGAAGAAGGCAAAAAAAAATCTATTGAGGCATTTCCATTTAATCATCAAGTAAGAAAATGCCTTCCTGCCTCCAAAAAGCATTTGGATATTAACCTTGGACAGCACCATCTGTCATAGTTCTTAATATTGCTCTGATCTAGAAAGATGTTTTTTTTTTTTTTTGTGAAAGTATTTTACCAGGAAGAACACATTGAGATAATCTCTCTTTTGGTATTTCCTGGAGTAATTTTATCTATCTAAGCTGGGTGAAAGGCTGAGCTGACTTTGCCAGGACTAGAACCTGCAACCTTGTGGGTCAAACAGATACTACAGCTGGTGTATTAACCAAGAGAGCCATTTCACCAGCTCAGTTGAAAGCTAGTACAGTATCTGCAAACATAGCATCAAAGCAAAGAATTACACAATTTTACTGCTCTTACTGTAAAAAAAATATATATCTTTGTTTTAGTCAAAAGCACCTTTCCTCTAATCCTAATGGATAATCTCTCGTTTTTTGCTCAGCTCTTTGAGTAAATAGTTCCTTAGAGAGTTCTAAATATTAACCTTGAATATATTTATAAATGGTAATCATATAACCTCTTAGACATCTCTTGTCTAATGTCTCTGCACTTTTCCAGTTCAATAATGTCTATTTTAAATAATTAGTGCCCAAATTGGCATTCCTTATTCTAGAGGAGTCCTTACCAAGGCTTTATTTAGAGTTGAGTTAAAATTATATTCCCATCCCATGCACCTATACCCCTTTTTATACATGATAGTACCCTATTGATTCTTGCAGAGACTGTATAACACTGCACACTACTGTGGTGTATTGTCTATCAGTACTTTTAAATCTTTCTTCAGTGAGGATTCCCCAAGTAATTTCCCATTGAGTGTATTTGTAACGTTTGTTTCTGCAGTCCAAATGCATAACCTAACATTTATCCATATTAATTATCATATTCCACTTTTGCCTATTTATTTAATTTAGCGAAATCTTTCTGCTCTATATAAACAAATGTCATGAACTTTAGTGAATGTTCTTAATTGTACACTAACCTTTTGGACCTTTTAAGCCATGTACTTGACGGAAGAAATTCTGTGTTTGCTCACAGTCATTGTGGTTTCCTTTGTAAATACAGCACAATGGAATTTGTTTGTGGCATCATTGCCTTACACTTACTAATAAATTCACCTGTGTCAATTTTAAGGTGACCAATATCAACCTTAATATTTTGCCATTTATATATTTGTAGAATTGTATAGGATTATTTTTTGTTCTCATGCAATACTTTTCACATTCTGACTTAAACACTTTAAAAGCCCACTTCTTATTTCTTATTTCCTTGCAAACTTCTTTATTAAGCCATACTGGTCTTAATTTTCTCCTCTTCTAATTTTTCCCAATTGGTATAACTTGATGTGTATATTTATCTAACACTTTGAACAATTTCTATCTTTCCTGTGCATTTTTATATTTGAAGATTATAGCCCATTGAATCTTTAATATTGCTTTTAGCATTATAAATGCTATGCTTTTCAAAGGACACCTAAATGTCCCCTTACCTGGATTTTGTTTACCATTTCAGAATACTTTTAGGCCTCTAGGCAGAGAAAGGCCTCATTTCTCGTTGGCTTCTGTTGTGTTGGAAGTTATGTCTCTCCAGTCAGTTTCAGGGTAGTTTAACCCTTTGAGTGCCAGAGTGGTACGGAATGCAATGCTTTGCAATACAGTCCGTACCACTCTGGCACTCAAAGGGTTAAATTATGATTTTATTTTCTGACCTGGAAGTCTTTTCAATTTGAAGTAACAGTTGGGCTTCTTCAAACTCCTCAATATTAAATGGTTTATAGCAAATTCCCATTAACCTCAATTTTTATTATGCTCCCAGTGGTATATTAACCCACAGGGCCTCTACATTTACACTGGAACCTTAATTTAGGTCTTCCCTTTTATTAGGTTTTAAGGTATGCTTTATATGCAGGTATACCCCACCTCTTTTATTAACCCTATCCCTCCTGGAGACTGAATAACCCTGTAGATTGTCTGCCTAGACAGGTTTCATTTATACCAATAAAAGCATATTCCTCATTTAGTGAAATCTGTTCTAATTCCTCCATCTTACCAGCCAGACTGCAAGCATTTGCAAGCACACGTTATGTTACTGTCATTCTGAAGGATTGCATTCTTTGAAATATTTATTTGTTTTAAATCAGGCAGTACCATAGGCACCTTCCTATTAGAGGAACTAAACCATGCCATCTCTACATCCCAGTACCCCTTCTCTAATAACATTTCTTCTTATACACTGCCTACCCTATGTTATATCACACATTGTTTCCTAGTTTAAAGGGATAGTAATACTTCATTTTAACTTTATTTTATTTTGTAGGCATTAAAAAAAACATGAAGAATGATATAAGTCTTATCTCTGAAACCTTTATGGTTTAAGAGATATTCACAAACAAAGTATCCCTTCCCTGTTCAACCAGATCAGAAGGGAGATGCCCAGGTAGACTGCAGAGAGGGACAATCTTCAATTAAGATAATGGAAAAAGCTGAAAAACTTGTCAAGGGGGGAAGGGCTTTCATTGTTTTCATACAAAGAAAATTGTCCCCTTCTGTTATCTGTCCTGTCATACAACCAGACTCACATTTGAGAAGAGATGGCTTACACTAGGAAAAAGGGGCGGGGGGGGGAACTTTGCTTGTGAATATCTCATAAACCATAAAGGTTTGAGAGATAAGACTTATATCATTCCTCATGTTTTTTTAATGCCTACAAAATAAAATAAAGTTAAAACGAAGTATTACTATCCCTTTAAAGTCTCCTCCAATGCTCTAACTATCCTAACCCTTAACACTGTAGACCCCTTCCACTAAATTGCAATCCAAATCTACTATAAAGATTGCTCCCAAGAGAAAAGGCATCCCAGTGCTTCAGAAACCCAAACCCCTCCTTCTTATACCAAGTCTTTAGCCACTCACTTAATTCAATTTACCATTGCCTTTCTGGTGTAGTGTATGACACAGGTAGTATTTTCTAATATTCTATCATAGAGGTCCTTTGCTCAAGCTTATGTCCTAAATCTCTGACAGATTATCCCAGTTACCTAGTCATTGTTACCAACATGTACCACGATAGCTAGGTCATGCCCAGCTCCTCCCAAAAATCTACGAATCCAGTTGAACACAGCACCTGAGTTACAGTAAGCAATTCAGTTGCAGTGATCTTGCCAACAGAGTACTCCAAGTTTTTAGAGAAAACATTTATATTCAGCAAACAGCATTCCCCTAACAATAACCTCAACACCATTACTCTAATAAATCTGATTGAGTGAGTAATCACAGGAATGTACTCCATATTCCTCTGCTCCTTGCTATCTAACAAATCATTGCACTTACATCTCTAGATCTGTAACCTGAGGTTCCAAAGAGGCTGTTTGACCACATCTGCCATAATGGTATGCACTATTGAATGGTGGTGTTGAGTGTGCAACCATATAGCAGCTTGTACATTAAGAAGATAGCCATACTAATACTACTATCTCAGTCACTTAAAGTTAAAAGAATGGCAACAATTTTAATGTACAAGTATTAATCAATGAAAGTCCATTCCTCTGTTTAATTGCATATGCTTGAATTTCTTATTTAAAATATGCTAGTGAAATTGCTCAGCTGGTTAATGCACCAGCTATAAAATCTGTTAAAACTGCAAGGTCACAGGTTCTGGTCCCAGCATGGTCAACTCTATTATGCTGGACGTGGGTTCCTCTGCCCCTTCCCCCCATTTTTTTTGGGCATTGCAATTCTTGCTGTTGACATATATGTGATGTGGGTGCTTGTACTGGCTGCACTGTTGGATCACCTAGTGGTGCCTGATGGTGCCGGGTGGTGTGGCAGTGGGGTTGGTGTGAGTCACCATGGACACCCATGGGATTGGTTCAATGTTTGGTAATTGTTATACATTTATCATTACTCCAACTGTTTAAGTTCTGCAGTTAACTATGAAGGGGGCGTCCTGGGTCCGGCTTGGGATTTCCCTAGGGGTTATTGTTAGGGCAAGGGTCCTCTTCCGGTTGGGGTTGGATGGGGACAGAGAGGGGGGTTTCGTTTTTTCTATAGGAAGGGGTGTTAGGCTGGGAGTTTTTTTCAGTGGTTTATACCCCTGCTGTCTGGGTGACGGGAATGCACCTTGCACTTCTTTTAAGGACTATGTCTAACAAAGTGATTACTATCATCTCCTGTAATGTTAGGGGTCTCAATGACAGTATTAAACAATCTTTGATCCTGAATCATTCCAGGAGATATAAATCAGATATTTTGGTTCTCCAGGAGACCCACCTACACGGTGGCAAAATACTAGCTCTTAAGAAAGTATGGGTGGGGCTACGTTACCATGCAACCTTTTCAACTCATGCGAGGGGGGGATCTCTATTTTGGTTGGTAAGTCCTTACTATATGAGTTAGTTGATTTGAAGTCTGACCCATTGGGTAGGTACATCTTCTTGGACTGCTTGATATCTGGCATCCCGGTCATTTTAATGAATATTTACATCCCTCCATCTTTTGTGTCTGAGTTTTTACAGGAGGCTCTTATATATATATATCTGCAAAACCTGGTCATTGTCTTGTTGTTATGGGGGATTTCAACATGTACACTGACACTGCTTTAGATAGGATGGGTACCAGGTCCGGTGACTGTTTAGCCTCTAGGCCTAAAGTCTTAAGTTTTATAGAGGATATGAAACTCACTGACGCATGGAGAATTCTTCATCCTAGCATTATGGAATACTCATGTCATTCTGTCACTCATAAATCGTCGTCTAGAATTGATCATACGTTCATCTCCGGCCACGCTTGGCATATGGTTGATGACTGTTCTTACCTACCTAGAGTGGCTTCGGATCATTCTCCAATGCGTTTATATCTCCGTATGGGTAGAGATTACTCAACTCCTAGTCGTTGACTTCAGCCACATTGGCTATCTATAGATCACATTGCTACAAGTCATGGGGCCGCACTGACAGATTACTTTTGTTTCAATGCAGGTTCTGCGTCGCAGGGAGTGGTTTGGGAGGCAGCGAAGGCGGTGGCGCGAGGTACACTTGGTTCATTAATTGCTACACATAAAAAATGTACAAGGGATAAAATAGGCCAATTGGAGAAAGAGGCTAACATGGCAGAAAGAACATATGTTGACAAAGGTGACACTATTTCATATGATTCCTTCTTGCTTGCCTCCTCTGCATATAACACTGCACTAATGGAGCAGAATGTAAATTTTGTGATGTACCAGAAGCAGAAACTATTTGAAAATCGGGATAGAGCATGAAAAATCATGTCTCACTTAGTGGGAGACAGGGAGGGTAGACTCAGTATAACGACCATATACGATAAAGCTGGGAATCTTATATATGATGAAATGGGTGTCAATGAGGTGTTTGCAGACTTTTATTCTACTCTATATAAGACACAAACCAACTCTGCCTCTTGACAGGTGGAGGACTATCTGGCGGGAATCTCTCTTCCGATCTTGTCTGTTGATCAACGCCGGATGCTTGATTCTCCCATTCTGCTACGTGAGGTTATGGCGGCCATCGACACTCTTCCCATGGGTAAGTCCCCTGGGGGTGATGGACTACCAGCTGAATGGTACAAGAGATATGCCGACACATTGGCTCCACAATTGCTCAATACTTTGTATGAAGCTTTGGAGGAGGGTAGGCTTCCACCTGTCCCTTACTGAGGCTACAATAGTAGTGCTCCCTAAACCGGGTAAGGACTTAACTAAGTGCGACTCGTATCGCCCTATCTCATTGCTTACATCGGATGCTAAAATTTTGGCCAAGGTGTTGGCAACTAGATTAAATGCAGTGATCTCAGATCTTATTCATCTGGATCAGGTGGGATTTATGCCTGGGAAATCAACGTTTCACAATCTAAGGAGATTATTTTCTTATCTACATACAAAACACAATAACTCTGGCGATAGAGTGGTGGTATCACTAGATGCATCTAAGGCATTTGACTCTGTGGAGTGGGGTTGTCTTTGGTGTATATTACGGGGATTTGGATTTGGGCCAACTTTTTTGAAATGGGTACAACTTCTTTATACGAATCCAACTGCTAAGGTCTTGACTGGGTCAGTCCGGTCAGGGTCATTTGCACTTGAAAGGGGTACGTGACAGGGATGTCCCTTGTCACCGGGGCTGTTTGCATTGGCCATTGAACCACTATCCAGCTTGATCCGTAACGATCCAATGGTGGAGGGGTTCGTACTGGGCAGTAGGGAGGAGAAACTGGCACTATATGTGGATGATATACTATTGTTTTTGGGAGCATCTTCTAGATCTCTTCCACGTGTTCTAGATCTAGTAAATACCTATTGCAATTATTCGGGACTGCGAATAAACTAGGCTAAATCATCCATCCTCCCTGTAGATAAGATTCTCAATGGGGGTCCTGTGTTGTCCGCTCCTTTGCAATATGAACATTCGGTAAAGTACCTGGGGCTTCTGGTGACTGCTTCCGCGGGCAGTTATGTGAGAGACAATTTGGAACCACTAATTGATCAATTTGGGTGTAAAACTACATCTTGGCTTTCATTGTCGTTGAATGCTATCGGTCGCTCTAACCTGATCAAAATGGTGTTTCTCCCACGGTTTCTCAATGTTTTTCAGGGCTGTCCCGTGCCTGTCCCTAAACGGTACTTTGCTGTAATTCACATGATAATTAGGAATTTTCTTTGGTCAGGAGGCCCATCTAGGATTAGGCTATCCACCCTTAAGCGTCCAACAAGTGAGGGCAGAATAGCCCTCCCTGATTTCTATAAATACTACCTGGCTTCACAGGGACAATTTGCACTCGCATATGTTCTACCTGATTCACTGCACACCTTCCATAAAATTGATGAATCGCTGCTTAAACCAGGTTATTCTCTGTCGCACATTCCCTTGTTGGGTACAGGTGTACTTAAGGATCCCCCTGTCACCTCTCGGACGGCCTGTAGTGTATGGTCATGTATTCAGTCTACTTCAAACTTTGTGGCATTAGACCCTAGTATTCCTCTCTGGGGGTCGGAGGGGTTCATACACCTTCGGCACTTGGAGTTTGGTCGATCTTGGTCAACATATGGTATTATTACACTTGGTCATATGTACCAGGGCAATATCTTAAAAACTTTTAATCAGCGGCGTGAGGAGTTCAATGTTCCTACTACCTTTTTTTATTTGTATTTATGGCTGTGAAATGCTTTGAATGCCTTATGGGGTACCAATACTCCTAACATACAAGAATTTCCACTTGTCACATTGGCCAAGAAGAGACAGTCCCTTAGACCTGTTTCATTAATTTATACATGGTTAGATAAGGCGTCTATGGTGCTGGAGGACAGACTCAGACTTAAATGGGAGGCTGATGTGGGTGCCTTTGAAGATCATGAGTGGGAAATAGCTTGGAGGAGCCCTGAATTGGTAGCTGCTATGGCCAGGCATCAATTGATCCAACTCAGAATCTTATACAGATCCTATTACACTCCTGTGTATCTTTTTAAGATGGGCAGGATGGATAGCGATCGTTGCAGGAGGTGCGTGGGGGCAGGAGCCGCCTTCTTACACCTTCTGTGGGAGTTCCCTCCGGTTTATAAATTTTGGGTTGCTGTGCTCCGTAATGTGTCAGCTGTGGTGCAGTGGGATGTGTCGCTTTCCCCAAAATTTTCCTGATCCAAGGGGTTAAATAAGGTATCTTTTTGAAATGTCACATTTCTTAGGTCACCAGCTTACAAATGACACATTAACAATGTCGCTTGCCAAACAATTGCACATTCAATATATTGCCTTGCACAACATGTCGCCCACAACATGTCGCCTTCTATATGTCTTCTGCATCAAAATGTCTCTCACATCTTCACTGACACACATCTTTGTCACACACACAGGTTAAGGATGCATTAAGGGCGCAATAAGGGCGGCTGCTCTTTGACGCACACATACTACTAAAGGAGGGAGCATTAAGGACACATAAAGAACACATTAAGAGCACAAAAATGACATAATTAAGCTTCATCTTTAGTGAATTAAGGGCGGATTCAGGAAGCAATAAGGGCGCAAATGTGACATATTTAAACTTCACATTTTTGGTGCATTAAGGGCACAAATGTGACATGTTTAAACCTCACATCTTTGGGGCATTAAGGGAGCAAATGTGACATATTTAAACTTTACATCTTTGGTGCATGCATACTACACTTTGGTGCACACATACTACTAAAGGAGGACGGATTAGGGGAGCACTGAGTAAAAACTTCATCCACATAAATGGTTGCATCAAAACTGTGTCTTATAAGTGAATCTTTACATTCTGCTGCATAAAAACTGAGTCATTTTTCCCCCCACAGTCCAATCAAGAAGTGCATCACTAATAAAAACAAAACAGGAAGTACATCAACATTGTGCCACGATGCAACGCACATACAGCTGCCCACAGGCACACACACAGCTTGCCAACTTTATCAGCTTGTGTGGCTTCACAAACATTCTTAGGGAGCCTTCTTTACCAGTTCAGAGCTGCGAATACTTGTCCACTATATGGACAAGTATCTGTCAGATAGGATCAGGGACAAAGTGGAATCTGCATTTTGCAGGTACATTTTGGACAAAATGGCCTGAAAAATGCGGAGGTCCAGTGGCATCAGGAGGACCAGGAGGCAAATTCTTCAGTCTGACCTCAAGCACCAAGAGTCAGGAGTACTGTGTACCATTTGATCAGGTATATTTGCTTTGATTTCTCTTGCTGGGAGGGAGAGGATTGGTTGTAACAGAACGGTAATTCAGATGTTTTTCCATGTTCACACATTTTGCTTTTTCACTTCCCTCCTAGCACACAACCCACCCTGAAGTGCCTCTCTTGGTCCTCTGGTGGCCACCACACCACAAACCCTGCATCCTGGAAGTAAGTATTTTTATGGCATGTAGGGAGTGAACACCAATTAGGCATTACATTACACATATTGACATTTTTTATCACTTTATTTATAGCCAGCAGATCATCCAAATGAAGGCTCTCTCGGAACACTCTACCTCCTCCTCCTCATTGTAAGTACCACTACAGTACATGCAACTAAACACATACCTTGCTTATATTTGTCTACTCATGAAGTGATGTGACACTGTTGCGCGCAATATTGTGCAACAAGTGAAGCCTATACTGCCTCTAACATCAGTGTAATCAGATAATTTCAAATGTAATTACTAGATGTCAATATTTTGCATACAGTTCTTTCAAGTCACACCTTTACATTTCATCTTATTGCTACATGTAACAAATGTAATTACTAGATGTAATTACATTGCATATTGTATTAATTTCCTAAAAGTTTCTGCACAAATCACACCTTTACATTTTATCAAAAGGGCTGGCCTTCAAAAGGACTTATCTCTACATGTAACAAAAGTAATTATTAGATGACATACCCACCATATAATTAGTATGCACATTTTCTTTCTTGCTTGGAGTCATACTTTCATATTTGACAAAATACACATAGACTTACAAAAATTCAACATTATTTTCCCATCACAACCCTCACATTGGGGGAGCTGTTAAAAATATTGTTAGAGTATTTTTAAAATCTTTTTAGTGCCCATTTTTAAAAAGACTCTATGAATATATTTTTTAATTCTCCCCCAAATGTGTACTGCGTATGTGTATATTGGGTTTGTGAGTGTATATATATATTACATATGTGTATACTGGGTTCGTGCGTATATGTGTACTGCATATGTGTATATTGGGTTTGTGAGTATATATGTATTGCATATGTGTATACTGGGTTCGTGAGTATATGTGTACTGCTTATGTGTATATTGGGTTTGTGAGTGTATGTGTACTGAGTATATGTATTTTGGGTTTGTGTGTATGTATGTGTACTGCATATGTGTATATTAGGCTCATGAGTGTATGTGTTTTGCATATGTGTACATTGGGTTTGTGTGTGTATGTGTACTGTATGTGTGCTGCATATGCGTATATTGTGTTTGTGAGTGTATGTGTATTGCATATTAGTAATTTGTATATTGATATGGATTGATATTCAACTATTTCCATTTTGCATTTATATTTTCCTGAAGAACCACTTCCCCTCAGCCTCCCCAGCGTCCTCCCCCGGGAACACTTCAGAGGACCTACATAAGACTTAAAACCAGGGTGCAGTCCCTAAGTAGGGAGCTGCACCAAATGAAAAAAGAGTTACGTGCCCTAAGACACTCACAATAAAGTTAATATTTTTATATTGTTAAGCATTATTCATTAGTAATTTTTTTTTATAAAAAGTATCACTATGTGTTCTTTTCTAAGCTATGCTTAACCCAACCTAGTGTCTGAGGGGTACGTAATGCATTGGAATGTGTTTTGTACTCCTGTTATACAAGGGTGAAATGATAGCAAGGGAGAGAGAAGCAGAGACAAATCAGTCCTGGCACATCAAGGGTTAAATTATATAAAGCTGCAGAGACTGAAACTGAGCACTCCAGTTACTATAAGAGTAAGGGAGAAAGAAGCAGAGAATAGACAAAGTATTGAACAAACAGAGGCCAGAGATGGGGGTATTAACCCCTTCACTGCTGGATCTGATGGCAGGATGGATGTAGGGAAAATAGAGAGTGAATGAGGGATATGGGGGTTTTCACCCCAAAGGGACAAAGCCCCTATGAAACTGCACGTTTTATAGGAAAGAGAGCCTTATTTGTGCATGAAAAAATGGTATGAGTGAAGCAAATGAACAAGAGCTAAGTATGTTATTTATACACACTAATTTACACATCTGCTGAAGTTTAAACATTAATGTAAGATTTGTTGTTGTAGAGCAATGTAGAACAAGCATTAAAAGAAGAAAGTGTCACCACCGCATCAAAATCTACAAAACAATGTCACCAAATGGGCGGCGTTTCATATCACAGGTGCATCACTGTGTATAAATTTACCTGCTACTGACGCTCCATTGCCTATTTTGAAGTCTACTTGGCTACACTGAAAGCATGGATCCTGCAACATCATAATGCCTTTGGAATTCATTAAAAGCAATAAGGGAGCTGAACTGCTGGTGGTGGATGGATGCACCTTCCACCAAGAGAGAATTACCAATGGAAAGAGTATAGGGAAATGCACAGAGCACAGCAGTGGACATTGTAGTTCAAGATGCCATACCAAGGATGGCATAATTTGCAAAGGACCAGGGGAACACAACCACATACCATACATTGCCAAAGTTGAGGCAAAGAGATTAGTTGGAGATTTAAAAGAAATGGCAGCTACAACACATTATAGCACATATGAACTGGTGGCTGTGACTTCATGAACAGCCACAGCTGCTGTTGCTGCACAATTGCCTGTGAATACAAACTTAACCCCTTCGCGTTCGGTGACATACCTGGACCGTCATGCTAGTCCGGCATTTAAGGACCAGTGATGGTCCTGGTACATCACGTACTTTTACTCACCATGCTCCTCTAAGACCGGAGCGATCTCTTTCAGTCCCTCCATTCGGCGTGCTGCCCCACGTGATCAGTCACGTGGGACAGCACGCCGAAATTCCCTATCTGGTCCTTAAAGGACCACACACCCCGTGACCGCTGGTCCTTAAGGGGTTAAAGCAGGTCATTAGAAGAGTGAGGAGAGGTGCCATGGCTCCACTTCCAAATCCAGCCAATTTGGAAGACTTGAGGATTGGTGGGGAATATGAAAGGACTGCAGAAAGCGTAACTTTATGCTGCATGACAGTAGACCTGGATTAATATGGTTTATAATTTTTTAATAACTGTCTTGTCAGACAACCAGAAATGGTATGCAGATGGAACTTTAAAAATCTGTCCAATGCTATTTCAGCAAATATATACCATAAATCCTCTGCAATTTGGGACTGTTATCCCACTTGTGTTTGTCCTCATGAGTAAGAAGACAACAATTATGTACATGCGTGTGCTGAGTTGAAGAAGCTGTGCCCTTTCTTGAACCCTCAGACTGTGATGACAGTCTGTTTGGCATAAAAGTCAACAATTACCGAATGTGGCCAAAAAACACATGGAGAATGCAGAGTATGTATTGCAAATAAGGAACCTGCGTGCACTGGCTTTTGTACCAATGCAGGATGTGGTACATACTTTGAAACTCTAATGGACTCTATTATTGAAAATGTGGAGTAGATACAAGGGCTACTGAATTATTTTGAGGACATTTGGATCGGCAGACCTGGAAGAAGAAATAATGGAAATAAAGCACTGTTTGATGTTGACCTCTGGAACTGTTTCCATTCTGATTTACATGACTTGTCAAAAGCAAATAACTCAGTAGAAGGGTGGCATAGAAAATTCAGTCATCTTCTAGGGGCATGCCACCCAAGTGTTTGGAACTTTTTTTATTGGATTAAAAAAGGAACAAAGTCTGATGGAATTAAAATTGGAACAATATGCTTCTGGACAGGAGCCACCACAAGTTAAAAAAGTGCATAGGGAAAATGCAAAAAGATTTAAATTAATTGTTACAAACTATTCCATCACACCGTTATCTGACTACCTTAGAGCTGTGGCACAAAATTTGCATTTTAATAAATAGACTTCCTAACATAAATTGTTCCTAAACCTTAAAGCTGTTGTTTGTACTTTGTTATGCTGTATTAAATTTAGTTTTTTTCAATAAAGATTGCTACAGTAAACGTCTGATTAATTTGTTATACATACATATACATATCCCCTTTCATTTGTTATGCTGTATGAAATCTTGTTTTTTCCAATACAGATTGCTACACAGTTCAAATGTTTACATGTACATGAATATAATCTTTTAATGCTGTTTATCTTGTTGTGTTGTGCAGTATTGTTTTCACAAATGTGTTGACATGATTTGCAGCCTGATTTGTTTCAGGGTTTGGTCCCATTATCAGTGTTTTTTCCATTCATTGGTCAGTTTTCTATTGATCAATTTTTGTTTCAGATTTAGTGGTTGCCTGAATGCCAGAATAGGAATTTGGGTAAATATGTCTTTTAACATACATCGTCTGTTAGCAGAGGCTGTATACACACACACACTTATCAATAAGTTTGAGATCTCTCTAGCATTATTGGTTAAAAGCCCTCATTTAAAACCATAATTGCATTATAATTTTGTTTGTAAGACACATTTGGAGTAAAAAGAAATAACGATAAAGTAGAAAACCTGTTTTACATGTTGATTAGGAAAGAGCCAAAAGAGTTGAGACTTTTTTTTATTTCCCTAATGCTCTGGTTTTTCTCTAATGAAAGGTCTTACAGAAGTAAATTTAAACCCAGTGGGGCAAAGCAAAGCAATATTGAACACATTCATACTTTTGTCAGTCAATTATCTCAGTTTGCTGCCCTATCTTGAAGTGAAACACATTTTTCAGTGTTCCTAGTAAAAATAAATAAATATCTTTTTTAACCACTTTCATTATAATGTAAAGTAGGCATTTTATATAAATATCCAATACTTTTTTAATCCTTTGAATGCCATGGAGGTATCCAGTACACCTCTGGGTCCTGATTTACATCCCAGGTTCCCCTAGACATGGCATGACCACACCCCCATTCCTCACCTAACCTCCTCCACCAGTCTCATCTGCTGTTTCCTGACAGAAAATAACCTTAGCTCACAAGAAGAAAGGACAAAAAAAATTAACCCCTTGGTTGCTAGAGAGAGATTGCCAACTCATTGCTTTGCAATGCGTTAAAGATCTCACTATCATCCAAGGGGTTAGATAAGAGCCTGTAAAGGAGTATAAAACTCATTCAGGGACACTGAGATTGCCCTGGCCACACCCACAATTCAGAATGTAGGTGTAGCCAGCACAGCTGTAGTGTCACTCAAAATTTGGAGCTCATGAAAGTTGCCTACTCTGCTGCTGGGAAATCCAGCCTTGTGTGAGACCCTTGTGCTAGAAAAACAGGACAAATGCACAAAGAAAATGTGGGTCAGTATTGGGGCAAATAAGCTGTAATATAGGGAGCAAATACAAATTTTAATTGAATTAAACAGGTCTTTTAGCCCCTTTAATGCGAATGTCTCAGGTCTCCAATGCGTTGCAAAGCAATGCATTGGAGAAATCTCCAGCATTCAAGGAGTTAAAAGCTTTGTTTTAATCAAGGGGACTTTGTTGCCTGTGGGGCAGTGAGGTTGCTTCTCAATTACTCAATTTTAACTTGTTTTTATAGTACTCATGGATGTCAGGCCTCAACAGCAAAACAAAGGCAAAAGAGGGGAAATGGAACTTATTGGTAGAAACTGTAGTAGACCTCCTTGGTAATAGTAACCTCTAACTATTTTGCTAGTTAAAGGAGCAGTAAACATTTTGTTCTCATTCTTAAAAGGATAGTAATACTTTATTATTACTATACCCCATGTTGTAGATATTTGCAAAATAATTTAATAGACCCCAGGTTCATCTCTCAAACCTTTATGGTTTGAGAGATAACCGAAGGCAAAGTTCCCCCCTCCCTCACCCTACCCTGAAGTCAGCGTTGTACTGACTGCAGGGATATCCGGTCTGACTTTCATCAGGAGACTCTGCAGCAGAGCCGCGATCGCATTAGTGAAAAAGAATTATTTCACTGAAACGGTCTTCTACATGTGCTTGCAAACCAAGCACATGTAGAAGACCTTTTCAGTGAAATAATTATTTTTCACTGACACGATCTCAGCTCAGCTGTAGAGCCGCAAGCCTGTGGTACGACAGACTTCCCCTGCAGTCAGTACAACGCTGACTTCAGGGAAGAGGGAGGGAGGGGGGAACTTTGCCTTCAGTTATCTCTCAAACCATAAAGGTTTGAGAGATGAACCTGGGGTCTATTAAATTATTTTGCTAATATCTACATTATGGGAGATAGTAATAATAAAGTATTGCTATCCCTTTAAAATACATGATATAAGCATACCTGGAAATTTCTTCTCTTTGAGCCCCCAGAGAGGGCTTATGTGCTATGGGACATGATCTGTCTCATAAAAAGCCAGGGCTTGCTTGTCTTCATTTCATGAAGTGGGTGAGAAGTTGGTAGAACGGGGTAGGAGGGAAAGAGATGAAACTCACCACCATAGGAGACTCAGCTTCTGTCCTGGGAGACCAGGTCTGAAAACCAGAGACTCCGGGGCAGAGCCAGAGAGTTCCCACGTATGTTTATAAGACTTTATAAGTTATTCCCAATGATGTTTTTACATTAAATAACAATTTCCTATTGTAAACTCTGGTGTTGCTGATTCTGTTAGGATTGCTAACCTTCAGAAATGTAATAATCATTAGTGTTGAGCGAGCATGCTCGGCCGATGCTCGGATCGGCTCGAGCATCGCTCTGCTCGGCACATGGCGGTACTCGTACGAGTACCACCATGTGCTCGCCCGCCATGTTCGGGTGGCAGGGATCTGTGCCGAAGGAGGCACAGATCTTGCAGACGCTCCGCTGGACCACCAGGGACTGGAGGTAGGGGGCATTGCGGAGATGAAGGGGGCATTGCGGAGATGAAGGGGGACATTGCGGAGATGAAGGGGGACATTGTGGAAGGGGGACATTGTGGAATGGGGACATTGTGGAAGGGGGGCATTGCGGAGATGAAGGGGGCATTGCGGAGATGAAGGGGGACATTGCGGAGATGAAGGGGGACATTGTGGAAGAGGGACATTGTGGAAGGGGGACATTGTGGAAGGGGGGCATTGCGGAGATGAAGGGGGCATTGCGGAGATGAAGGGGGCATTGCGGAGATGAAGCATTGCGGAGATGAAGGGGGACATTGCGGAGATGAAGGGGGACATTGTGGAAGAGGGGCATTGTGGAGATGAAGGGGGGCATTGACCAGGCACCCTCCCCTCATCAGAGCAGGGGGTGCCTGGTGTAATGCTCGAGTCCTCCCATTTAATTCAATGGGGTTCGGGTGCTCGGCCGAGCACTCGAGCCTCAGGGGGTGCTCGGTCAGAGCACCCGAACACCCGAGCATCGGGGTGCTCGCTCAACACTAATAATCATATGTAAAAAAGTGGGAGATATGGCTAAAATAATGGTGGTGTCAATTAAAAAATGGCAGATTGCAAAAAATATGCCAAAAAATATAGTTGTCTGACTTTTTTTTTTTTTTTCAATTAAAAGAAAAACATTTGGCAAACAGCAAGTCTGCTTACCATGGAGATCCATAGTCAATAACTTAAGCTCTCCCATTGAGTTCAGTATAAAAATGCGTTTGCCTTTGGGCACCAGGGTTAGAAATCATCTAGCAGTGAGGATACCTGAGTTTTACTCGGCCATAAAATCAATATAACGTATTTTTTTATCTTTATTAAAATGAGATTCTTAGGCAGTATATAAACAGCCTAATATGCAAATATATCTATAACATAATACCTTAAGGGGATGTCAGCCTTTCAAGGAGGGAGCTGTACTATAGTTTGATAAAGGGCCAGGTTGGTTATATTGTGGTTATTTGCTTCGATTATATCTCGACATGCACTAAGATGCCACATCCCTGTGAATATTCAACAACATTAACATCACCATGCCTTCACTAGGTTTTCAATTTTGCAGTGACTACTTTAGCAATGGCTCATTTGTGTTTTTGTACTCTGTGAGTGTTTATATGTTAATGTGGCAATTCACCACATGCATTAAGTGTTGATTGCTGCCTATGCAGCCAGAGATCAGAGTCCTAGATCAGAGCTGGGATCTTCTTAGTTTTTTATGCGGCCAAAGAGCTGGAGAGCAGAAACGGCAGTTGGCCTCATTTAATTCTTTCAGTGTCATAGGGATCTGCATTGTCATTGCCTACAGCAAACCCAAAGTCATCATACTCTTTTACAGCCGGAGCGATATGTGTTATTTGAAATGAACTAACTTTTGGCATTGGCACACTCTCTGACATATTGATAATATCATTACTGCTATTATCTGCCCCAGAGCCCTGTAATTTTTGGAGTGCTTGTGCTGCTAGTTAGGGTACCTGTGACATGTTCATGGTGTGTCTCCCAGTCAGACCTGTGGCTGTGCTTCAGGTGGAATCTCATTGAGGAGGTGACTAGGTGTGAACCCGCTTTCCTCCTGCTTTTTGCACAGACAACAGATAGCAACATGCTTAGCTTTTGGATTCTCAGTGACCTATCTCCATACTGTGGACTTTATGGATTGTGGGTTTCCTGAGGGGTTGCTACAGCTACTGGGGCTAGATGTTGATGCAATTCTACTGCTGCTACTACTAGGTGTACAGTACTTGCAGCAGAGACACTTGTCATAGCTAATGTTTTGGATGTTAGTAACCTGTGGTGTTGCTACTGCTGATAGATACTCAACATGAGTGTGTATGGCTGAGTGGGGCTTGGACTTGGAAGTGGTGACTATGGGTGGATGAAAGGTCCCACCATGTTCCTGCGAAAAAATCTGCGAAAACCACATTGTTGTCTGCTTATTCTCAGGAAAATCCGCTTTAAAAACAGTAATTAAAATCTTCACATTTTTCAACATAGGCAAAAATTCTTTGCCATTTTTTCAATGGCTAGAAAGTTTTAATCTATTGATTTATGCATTTTAGTATTTTTGCTATAAAAACGTGAGTATTTAAGTGAAACACAATAGAAGAAGCTACAGAGCGAGGTAGATCTGCTAGCAAGCTAGATGTACTGTGATGTTCTGCTGTGATCTTTTTGCAAAATTGAGGCAGGAGAGGCTCATAGTGACTATCACTAAAGTAATAAAAGGAGGAACTGGAAGGACCCTGATGTGTCCGTTGAGGAGGAGGAGGAAGTGAGCACTACAGAACCAATGCTGGCCAGTCCTAGGGATCTTGGGGAAATTAATCTCACGGGAGGAAGAAGAGGGTAGTAGTGAGAGCAGGACAGGACAGCTGCCTGTGCTTGCTGCCAGACATGCTGCCCCTGATGCCACCAGTGTTGTGCCTGCTTCCAGTGCTACCCCTGCTGCCACCAGTGCTGTGCCTGCTGCTACCAGTGCTGAACCTGCTGCCAGTGTGTCTTGTAATAGGAGGGGGGGGAGAAGATGATGCCAAGTGTGACAGCAGGGTACCCTACAACAAACTTGCCATCCCCAAGTAGTCCTGCCAGTGCGAGAACTACTACAAAGAAGGCCCAGCAGCTTGTTACTGTTAGGAGTGAAGGAGGGGATAATCATCATATTACTAGTGACCTTGAGGATGAAGACTCAGGGGCTGAAATTGATGTGGTTGGTGTTAGTAGTAGTAACAGTGATGGTGAAGCAGCCGGTGGGATTAGTGGTAGGAGAGTGGTAGGGGAAGCAATTGAGAGCATCCAGACTAGCAGTCAAGGGAGCCCACACTGTTTCCCTGACTCTGGGAGTCCCTTCCCCCCAAGGCATTGTCCATGTTGAACATGATCCTGAAGAAGGCAGAATTGTTACCACTGCAATAATACCATCACCAGGAGCACAGATCAACTGGCTGTGCATGCTGCTAGTGCTTCCAGTCTGCCTTCTTCATGTCACCAAGAAATGGCAAGTGTAACATTAGTGAACCCTCTGTCACATTTCTTTTCACCTCCTCCAACCAGCAGTGAGATGTCTGTAACAGGGCAGCAGCAGCAGCACAGAGGGAATGATGATGGTGGTGGTGGTGATGATTGTGGAGAAGCTGTGGTGGAAGAGACATTGATGGCCTTTTTAGCCCAAACTGAGAAGAAATGGGAGATAGGGATGGGGATGGGCATCTCCACCACCACTAGCAGTGAGCTTTTGGAATTTGCAGTTTGCTACTGCTCTAATTCCTGCTGCTGCTGAGTTGCAAGGGTAGCAGGATGCTGAGGAACAGGCTAGTGTGCCACAGACCACCGTGGAATTGGGTCAACAAGTGAAAAGGGACTAGGACAGGCTCCACTTGCCAGCAGCAGTAAAACTCCTGTTCCTAGTTGCAGTGCTGATTCTGAGTCAGTAGCAGCAACAGCAGCGACATCATCCTCTGCCCCAGACAGTGAAGAGAAATGTGGAGAAGAAGAAAAATGAGACCATTATTCTCCACCTGTTCCCTACCACCTGAAGTCATGGGTGTGGAACTATTTTTCTCTTGGGGCAGGCACAGTACAGTCATCACGAACAGCACTGTGCACATTTTGTGACAAGTCAATAAGAAGGGAAAAAGAGGACACACTTTGCACAAGAGTCCTGATAACACACATGAAAAACAGACACCATGACATTTATGTCAAACATGTTAAAGCCAAACACCCACCACAGAAATTGAGCATTGTTGTTGCTGTACTCCCTGACTCTCCAGAAAGGCAACAAGAGGCAAGGCAGATATCAAAGTGGAAGAAGAATAGAGAAACCCAGGCAAAAGGCTGAAAGTTCCATGATGCGTGAAACAACTAGCTTGCCATCACCTTCTTCCTATAGGGTAACTACATCTTCTGCCAATCCACCTCATTCATCATTGCCTCCCTGCCAAATGAGAGCCACTCTGTAGATGTTATGATGTGACAGTTTGTGTCCACCCATTGCATACTGTGTGGTGCACTGACCACACATGGCAGTGTGGTGGAGGAGAATTTTTTGCAGGGCATCAAGCGGCATCTGAGGAGATTCCATCCCACAGAATATGCTAAGTTGGTTGCAGGGAGGGTTTATCATCAGTATTAAACTGTCAGCAAGTTGTCATGTGTCCTTAGCGGGGTGTGCACAAAGGGTATAAAGACAGCAGCAGTATTTGGGTTCTAGTGTCATGGTGTTTGGATACAGTTGTGCCCACAGATGCTATTTACCACACACACTGTGCATATTGCAGTTGCTGATGAGAGGCACAGTTCCTGCTCTCAAGGGAAAAATTTCTGTTCTAGTAACAACACACCCATGATTTTGGAGGAGGGGCAGATAGAGAAGAATTATTGGCTAACTTCTTCCTTCCTCCATTTATACAGGGGGCTACTTATTGTGTTGTTGCTGCCACAGGCGCATCACTGGAGCTAGTTGTGGCTAGTGGAACCGTCATCATCCATCACCCATATTACTGCTGTTGTTCCCATTCCCTTTGAGCTGCCTAATCATCCTGCTGTTTAAATGACTAAGTAGCAGCAGCAATAACAGCAGTCACAAATTCTGCGTCTACATTAGGTCATTTGACAATGGCCAGTGGTCAACACAACATGACCTGCTGGCACTAGGCCAGTAGGGCTTTTTTACTCAGGGTTTGTTCTAAAAAAAATAAATAAATAAACATTTTTGGGGGGTTTGTTTCTAATAAGCCTAAGTCCTATTTCCTTGGGCTTGGGCCTCTAAGAGTCTATGTCCTAAAAATCAATGTTATCTCAGGGCTTGGGTCTCTAACAACAAATCATCCTCTACAAAATACTCTGTCATGTCAAGTATCAGTCTACCCCAGTGGAAGTTTATTTTATTTATTTATTTTTTTTAATAACTATCCCCCGAATTCCAGTCAACAAAGCCCCCCACAAAACAAATTCCCTGTTTAGCTGATTCTTTCCTCAGGCTCCACCCACCAACACAGGCACCCTCCTCAGACCCCTTTTATACCATGTCTTATGGGGTATTTTTAATTGTATTTAGGATTTATTTTTTTTTAACTTCCCCCCCAATTCCAGCATACCAACCCCACAAAAAAAATTCCCTGTTGAACTAATTATTTTCCCACATGCCCCTTTTATACTATGCCTTTGGGAAATAAAATACAATTTGCTATGTGTTGTCCCCAGGTGAAAAAAGCAAAAAAATGGCACTTTTTGCGGGAAATTATTTGCCAAGCAGAAGTGCCATTATTAATCGATTTCAGTTTGAAGCAAAAATTTTCGCTCATCTGTAGTGACGATGCTGATGAACAGGGCCGGATTTGCCATAAGGCAGAGTAGGCACCTGCCTACAGGCGCACCCCACAGAGGGGCGCCTGTCATTGAAATAATTTTTTTTAAATATTTATTCACAATGCTTTTTTTTTTATTTTGTTTTTAATATTCACATCGCTGCGCTGCGAGAGCAGCAGTGAGACTGACACAGCGTCTCTGGGAACAGAGAGGCAGCTGCAGGTACAGAAGGATTAGGAAGACGGGTCACATAACTTGTTGTTACAGAAGAGGAGAAATTGGAAAAGTGAACAGCGTGACTCCCTGGCCTGGCTTAGTCCCTTTAGTCCTGAATTTGTAGATCTATTTTAGAATCAATTACCTGCCGAACCCTCTTAACCCCTTGAGGACCAGAGGTGTATGTAACCTTATGCGCCTCCTGTTCCTCAAGGGTTAACAAAACAACGTGACGTGCTGCACCTTTGCCCTGTTTGAAATGGCATGGTGAGCCGTGAAGAAGCAATCAAAACCCAAACCAAACTGTTTAAAATCTAAACAGTCTAACAAATCTAGTGCATTACTATTGTCAGGTGTAACGTAACATTTTATTTGTTTATGTGGACATTTCTATTACTGCTATACAAATAGACAGTACTGTAAAATGCATGTCTTGAAGGGATTAGTAGAAAGGTTATTGCACTTGGAGATCATTTGTTTTGCGTATGATGTTGCTGTCACTGTGCTGCGGTCTCCACACTACAGTCACTGCACATGCCATCATAGTTCACTTCTCCTAGCACTGGAATGCTTTTACCTGTCTGTTAATACGAGTATCTCTTTCTCTTCCTGTTTTCCACTGTGCCAGCCTGCCACTTAACATGTGCTGGATATAGGGCAGGGTTTGTGTTTGCTCTCCCTTCCCCCGGCTCTGTATCTGAGAGCTGACAGCGATCAGGCAAGAAAGAGGAGGAGGAGCCTGATACTGTCACTGCAGGACAACAACAACTTACCCTGTGTACACACTACTTAACTAGTCCAAAGCCCAAAGGGGCTGTGCAATGCAAAGGGAGGTTTAACCCCCTGAGTGCCAGAGTATACCCACTATGGCACTCAAAAGATTACCATCACAGTGTTTGATGTAGAAAGCAACTTTTAACAGACCTATGCATTAGCTGGGTTTTGCTCCTAGTAGAGATATAACAATTAGTTTAAAAAGACTCTGGTCATTAGGAATCGGTGGCATTTAATTTAACCCTGTAAGGACCAGATGAGGGGGCAACTCACTGTGCACCCCTTTGGTCTTTAAAAGGTTAACAGCAAGTTTGTGTTCTTCATACAGTTACTGCATCGATAGAGGGGTGCACAATGCATTTCATACCCCTCTTGCTCTCAGAGCATTCATATATGTTGTATCATATTCATATTACTAGATAGAGATGTTTCTACGGTAGGGTGACCAAGTGTCCCTGATTGCCCAGGTTATGAAAGGGTTACAGTGGTGTCATCTGTGAAAGATTGCTATCTAACACTGCTGCAATTGTAAAAAAATGGACAGTTCTAAAATATCACGTAATAGATGTGGGCGTGTTTTGGTGGGCGTGGTTTTTGGGGGCAGCATTTCATCCTTGGACCCAGGCAACACAATGTCTTTAGCCAGCAATGGCTGCCTGCGCTGCACACAGTACCCTGCCACCCCGGCCCGCCTGTCGCATGCACAGACCTGTAGCTGCTGTTGCACCCCCTTGTCTGCTCTAATGCAGATCGGTGGGAGACGACATCATCTTCCAGCACTCTGCATTCCTAAATAGAAGACCGTGCGGGGTGCAACAGTAGCTACAGGTCTGTGCAGAAGCACAGACATCTCCTGCCGCTGGACCACCAGGGAGGTAGGAAACGGATAGGGGGCAAAGTGAAGATGCTGATGGCAATGTGAGGGCAAGTTGGAGCTGATGGTGGCAATGTGGAGATTATAGGGGGCAATGTTAGGGCAAGTTGGAGCTGATGGGGACAATGTCGAGATTATGGGGGGCAATGTTAGGGCAAGTTGGAGCTGATGGGGCAAGTTGGAGCTGATGGGAGCAATGTGAGGGCAATATAGAGTTGATGGGGGATAAGTTGGAGCTGATGGGGGCAATATGGAGCTGATGGGGGTCAGTGTGAGGGCAATATGGATATGGGGGGTAATGTGGAGATTTGGAGCATTGTGGGAATGGCCAATTGGGGGGGGGCGCTTCATATTTCCGTGCCTACAGGCTCCTGAGATGTAAATCCAGCCCTGCTGATGAACGATAGGATGACTGTGTATTTTTAGCCATCTTTACTTAGGGTAATACCTTCTAATGATTTTCTCAAACAGGTTATAGACAGGCAAAGCAATCTTTTTCAGTGGTGGAACACTGAGCCGTTGCCTTTTAGCTAAGTTTCTCGCCAGATCTACATCATCATCTTCCGTCATCATTCTTTCATCCTCCACATTGTCCACCGCTTCTTGTCCATTACCCTTATATTTCTTAAAGGTAAATAAACTTTGGATAAATCTGTAAATGTCACTTCCTTTTCCTACTTCCTGGACACAGAGTGCTTTTTTAATTGATGAGACTCTCACACAACATAATTTATTATTAAAGTTCACTCTGCTTGTTTAATTTATATATTAATGTTTTTATTATTTGTGCTCAGTATGAGCAGAAGACTGAAGAAGGGGGAATCCCAAACAAGTGGAAGAACTGTTTATCTTAATGCAGTGGACACAAGTCTGTTTACTGAGGATGAAATTGTATTGGTATTTCATAATTAAAAATGGACAAATCAGTTGGTTCAGTTGGATTAATCCAAGTATATTAAAACTTTGAATGTCAGAGAGGTAACCAACATATTGCAATGCAATGTGCTGGATACCTCTCTGGCACCCAGAGGGTTAAAATAGCTTAGATTTGTGCTGACAGCATAGTTAGCTAAGCTTTTTTATTAGTCACTGTCAATGGGAGTTGTGCAATGCATCTTTCTCCCTGCCACTGAGTAAAGAACTCCAACTCATTAACTATAAAAACAACTTTACGTGCAAGCTCTCACTAATGGCTGAACAGTCAAAAATACCAAAAAGTTGATTAATGAAATCAACCACTGAAGTCTTCATAGGAAGGATAAGTTCAGCAGGATGTGCTTGAGGTCCTGGAGTCAGGTTAGACATACTCCTGCCCAGCATTACTTAGAAATTGAGGTTGGATAATTAATCCATGCAGAATTAAGTTATAATGGCAATTAGTAATTCCATGACCCAGATTAATATAGTGGACTTTATTAACACAAACAGTTTCGATATGTCTGAAATATGCACCTCTGCACTTAATGTCCTATACAATGCATTAAAATGGAATTAAAAATATATTGATAGAAAGAAAAGAAAGCATCTCTATTGTGTTCTAACTTGACCACCACTTGGAAAATTCATATGATGTCAATAGGGATAGGAGAAATGTCTCCTTTGAGAAGGTAGTTTCTGCAGCCACCTTTCAATGGTGATATAAGGTGACTGTACGTGTATGTGTGTGAGGATGTGTTTGTGAGTGAGTGAGTGTGCATGTGTTTGTAAGTGTGTATGCCAAAAGGTAAAGCCCATTGAAATCAACTGGACTGTGTGTCCAATAGCTACATAAGACCATGGGTGTAGGAAAGCCTCTATATGGAGTATAAGATATTTCAACTACCTGTTGTATTAAACCCAAGATGCCACTCTTGAAGTGTAAACGTATGAAACATGTTGGACTCTTTTTGTGATATTTTATTATTTATACATTTTATTTGGATGCCAATAAAATGTGGTTTATTTTAATATATGAGCCCAGGTATTACTAGTGAGTTGTTTCTTTTTGATTACCTATATGATTCCTCATCTGGAAGTGCAAGGTCAAGACGTAGGTGACTGTGTGATTGGAGCCAATCTGTGGGAGACTGTTCATGTGTATGTACCAAGAGGTTAAAGCAATGGATGCCTATCTAGCACAGAACAATATTGATAGTTATGACAGATGGCTTCAAAGCAAATAGGATATTGAGCCGGGGAACTATTTGACACACACACACACACACACACACACCTACACTGGAAATTGCTCCAGAGGGCTTTTTGTTGCCTTCCTCTGGATCAACAGGGGTGTTATTGGCATGGGCTGGACTTGATGGACGCATGTCTTTTTTCAGCCTTATCTACTATGTTACTATGTTACTATGTTCATCAGTATTTTGCAAGTAACAAAAAAACAGGTTCCACCTGTAAAGCACAACTGAGAAGGTTATGCTTAGATGCATTTCTGCACAGTGTCATTTTCCTCTCATGTTTCCTGCTGGACCAAACAACTGTTGATTTTGCAGCGCTACCTACTGGGACCATAGTGACTAGATAGTTATTTAAACCACAGCAAAACTTTACTGGATATCCTTGAAGGGAGTCTATATCACGGTGCCCGTGATTGCTTGTTTTTCCTGTCAGTTAGCAATGGGTGCTCCCCATTTGTTGCCTGTGGTTAGCCTGCCCATTGTTGCCTATATAGACTGGGCTCCTGCACCCTTTCACTGCCCTTTCGTGGTGTTTCTATGCCAGTGCAACGCCTGTCTGTGGATTCCAGTGTACTTCCTTGGCCTGCCTGGTATTCAGTAGTTGGTTTGCTCCACTCAGTCACCGGTTGCTAGTTCTGCCTCCGTTATAGCACCGGTAGGGCCTTCGTGTTTGTCCAGTACGTGGTACTGGTTCACTCCACTCTGTCCTTCCAGTCGCAAGTGTTGCCTCAGTGATTGCGCTGGTTTACCGTAGTTTGTTTGCTCCACTCAGACACCGGTTGCTAGTGCTGTCTCCATTATAGCACCGGTAGGGACCCCATATTTGTCCAGTACGTGGTACTGGTTCCCTCCACTCTGTCCTTCCAGTCGAAAGTGTTGCCTCCATGATTGCACTGGTATACAGTAATTGGTTTGCTCCACTCTGACACCGGTTGCTAGTGCTGCCACCGTTATAGCACCGGTAGGGCCTCCGTGTTGCTCAGTTTATGGCACTGGTTCGCTCCACTCTGAACCTCCAGTCGCATGTGTTGCCTCCTTGAATGCGCTGGTATACAGTAGTTGGTTGCTCCATTCCATCTAACCGGCTGCTTTGCTACCTCCGTTATAGCACCGGTAGGGCCTCCGCTACACCATGTCGCACCAGTCATAGGCTGCCTTACCCGGTATTTGGTAAGGCCGGTAAAGCCTCCTTAGTTCCTTGTTGTACCAGATTTGGCTGCCTTACCCGTTATTTTGGTAAGGCTGGTAAAGCCTCCTCAGTTCCTTGCTGTGCCAGTTTAGGCTGCCTTGTCTGGTATATTGGTAAGGCCGATAGAGCCTCCTCAGTCCTATTGCACCATCTTCTAGGCTGCCTTACCCGGTATTTTGGTGAGGCCTGTAGAGCCTATATATGTATACATTGTATGCTATATTACTTGAACCTGTCGTGTGTCTGTAACATATGTGTGATGTTCAGGACCTGTGAGGGTTCTTTATTATTTTTTTTCAATAA
The DNA here is from genome assembly GCA_037306005.1 of Rhinophrynus dorsalis. Lineage (NCBI taxonomy): Eukaryota > Metazoa > Chordata > Amphibia > Anura > Rhinophrynidae > Rhinophrynus > Rhinophrynus dorsalis. The sequence goes on from CM074721.1 coordinate 126,084,160, forward strand.
AGCTGTGTTTTTATCTTAATTCTGTGTCTGTGAGTCAAACAAACCGTGACAGCCTATGCATTAAGATCTCTAAAGCTGGATAAATCTTAGTACATTGGCTTTATTGAATAACACAGGAACTGGAAAAATGATATCCCCGGAGAAGTCATCTCTACTTTATCACCTCCTTATCACCTGTTAGTGCATCTCTCCCATGAAGTTTTGTGACTTACACTTTTGAATTTTTCTTATTATCGATTTACAGCTGAGTTTTTACACATATCTATCTATCTATCTATCTATCTATATATATATATATATATATATATATATATATATATAATGAGATTTTACTATGAGCAAATTGGTGACTAGGGTATTTTTGGGAGTTAAAAGCCACATTTAAATCACTGGGGTTTTTTGTTTCTTTCCTGTGGTTCATCTGGTAACTGCCTCACTTTACTTTCATGCATTAGGCTCAGTGTGTAGACTCACAGGTGCTTTTAGCATATAATTGCTTACAATTTCTTCATCTAAAAAATACAGTGAACGGGAATTAAAGACAAAACCAAAATGGCATGTGCCCAGTGACAAATTCATTTTAAACTATTTGAAAATCACAACATATGAGTTTTTATAGGAACTGCCACTTTACCACAGCAAGGAGTTCCTCATTAGCTTGTTGATTAGTTGAGGCTCAGCTTCGTGGTGTGTGTCAGTGTGTAGCAGCCAGACATTTCACATGTTGAGCTAATTTGTTTGAGAACTTATTTTGAACATTTACTTAATCTCATTTTTATTTAGCCAAAAGTATCATTTTGATTTTTTTTATACATTTTTATTCTATTTGCAAAGTGATAGCAGATAAAACAACCAATTTACAACATTTTTATACAAAGATTACTTACTGACAGCAGATGTGTCTGTGCTACTTTGAGCCAGATCATTTACTGTTAGATTGCAAGGCATCATAATGGTTTATAAACAATCCTTCCAATTTGACAGATTCAGATAAAATTGCAATAATGTGGAATATTCAATACTAAAAAAGCCAATTTTCTGCAATCACAGCAATAAGTGCAGAGTTTCAATTACTCATACAAGAAAATCTGTCAGAGCAGAAATCTTTTAGATAATGTGTTTAATTACTGTTCTTACCTTTTTGCAATATAAGTTTCATTTCTTGTCAGCTATCCTTTATTTGTTTCCAGTACCCATATAACTTTGTATTTAGCTGTGTTGTACAGTGTTATGGCTCTTATTGGCACTTTATGAAAAAATATTGTTGACTAACAACATCAAAACTGAAACCAAAGATAAAGTATATATACTTTGTATGTATGTACGTATATTTTCATTTATATGGCACCAACAGATTTACTTAGCACTTTACAGTTTACATTTTGAATAAGGGGGTACAATGAATGTAGTAATTATTAAGTGGTTATAAAGATAGATAAGGGGGGCACTTTGGGCTAGATTCTATTGCAGGTGCTAATTTTATATTTGCTTTTATCTTCGGTTTTTCCCATAGACTTCAGTAGGAAAATGTTTGATAAAACAGGTGTTAACATTTATCACCTGCAATAGAATCTAGCCCTAGGTGAGCATACATTAGGATAGGAGGACCCTCCCCTCTAGAGCTTACAATCTAAGTATAGGATGAGTGACCTACAGATACAAGCAAGTAGAGGAGGAAGTGGTTTACATATTATGGTAATTATGATCTTGGTTCTATATTGATATATCCAGTCTGGGTCCTACTCCTCATTACATATAATAAAGATCAATAAACAGTGTGGGATTGTGTACAAATCTGCCAGTTCTGATGGAGTTACCAGCTTCAATGGTTATACTATGGGGTATGTACTACAGTGTGTGTACTCACTTTATCACTCCATCATCAGACTGTAATGTCCAAAAGTCTTAGGCAGATGTGAAAAAATGCTGTAAAATAATTATTATTATTTTAAAAATAGACATGTTATTAGTTTATTTTTTATCAATTAATGCATAGTGAGTGAACAGAAGAAAAATCTAAATCAAATCAATATTTGGTGTAACCACCCTTTGCCTTCAAAACAGCATAAATTCTTCTAGGTACACTTGCACACAGTTTTTTAAGGAACTCGGCAGGTAGGTTGTTCAAGACATTTTGGAGAACTAACCACAGTTCTTCTGTTAATTTAGGCAACCTCAGTTGCTTTTCTCTCTTCATGTAATCCCAGACAGAACAGATGATGCAGAGATAGGGATATGTGGGGGCCATACTATCACTTGCAGGATTCCTTGCTCTTTTTTACACTGAAGATAGTTCATAATTACTTTGGCTGTATGTTTGGGGTCATTGTCATGTTGCAGAATACATTTGGGGCCAATCAGATGCCTCCCTGATGGTATTGCATGGTGGATAAATATCTGCCTGTACGTCTCAGCATTGAGGATACCACTAATTCTGACCAAATCCCCAACTCCATTTGCAGAAATGCAGCTCTAAACATGCAAGGAACCTACCCCATGCTTCACTGTTTCCTGCAGACACTCATTCTTGTACTGCTCTCCAGCCCTTCAGTGAACAAACTGCCTTCTGCTACAGCCAAATATTTAAAAATTGTATTCATCAGTCCAGAGCACCTGCTAATATTTGTCTTCACCCCAATTCCTGTGTTTTAGTGCATAGTTGAGTCACTTGGCTTTGTTTCTACGTCAGAGGTATGGCTTTTTTGGCCGCAGGTCTTCTATGAAGACCACTTCTGACCAAGCTTCTCCAGACAGTAGGTGGGTGTACCAGGGTTCCACTATTTTCTGCCATTTCTGAACTGATGACACTGCTGGAAATCTTCCAATTGCAAAGGGAAGTACTCATGATGTGTCTTTCATCTGCTGTACTACGTTTCCTTGGCTGACCACTGCGTCTACGTTCCACAACTTTGCCTGTTTTGTTGTGCTGTCCAAGTTCTTTTGAAGAAGCATATCTGGAAACCCTTGTCTGCCTTGAAATTTCTGCCTGGGAGAGACCTTGTTGATGCAGTATAACCACCTTGTGACTTGTTTCTGTGCGCAGTCTTACATGGTGCCTGACTTTTGACATTAAACTGTCTTCAGCAACCTCACCTTGTTAGCTGAGTTTGACTGTTCCTCACCCATTTTTATCCCTCCTACACAGCTGTTTCTGTTTCAGTTAATGATTGTGTTTCAACCTACATATTAAATTGATGATCATAAGCACCTATTTGGTATAATTGTTTAATCATACACTTGACTATACACCTACAAAATCCCAGACTTTGTGCAAGTGTACCTAGAAGAATTGATGCTCTTTTGAAGGCAAAGGGTGGTCACGCCAATTACTGATTTTATTTAGATTTTTCTTCTGTTCACTCACTATGCATTCTAAAATGCTCATACATTCCTACAATACCTTGGTATGTGACTTTAAGGAGAGAAATTTAGGTGTCAGTAGCTTTGTAAAGTAGCAGGCATTGTCCAGCACACTCTAGTGAGGTTTACATATTTCATTAATTTCAATATGTTTTTCTTTGATACTGTATACATTTAACCAATCAGAGATCTATTAAGCACATCTTTCCCTTTGTTGTCTCAAGTCTATGAGTTAGCGCTGTAGATGTTTGGGGTCTCCTTGTCTATGTCTCGTTCCACCTCTACCCTATATAATCTGTTTGTGAATTTTACATATGTGCCAATAAAGTGGATTTTTACGAAAGCGTTGAGCTTCTCATATATTTGAATTTGGACACCAGTGTGCAGCTGTAACCATTTATCTATATATATTTACTAAATGTAAAAATTGTATTGCACCTGATTTACTAAACTTTTGCTTAATATATGCTTTCTATTATATAGAAAGAAACTCCTCTAGCACGTTTTATGAAAAGCGACTTTAAAGATCTTAAAATATAGTAGAAACTGCCTATATTCAGGCTTTCACATTCTTTTAAGCGGCAAGAAAAGCTGCCATAGTTTATGGGGATTCATTGCGCATACATTGAGGACTATTGGCATTATACACTGTATTGATATATTAACTACTAATATTTTGAATGCAACTATATCATCCCAATGTTCAGTCATGGGTGGCATTCTCTTGGATTTTTGGGGTTTTCCATTCACTGCAGTTTTTATCCAGGAGACCCATTTTATCTTATGTTCACATGTTTGGTGAAGTGTGAGGCTGTCCTGATTAGGCACCATACCACTGTAATTGCTTTTTACCACAAAGTTTATAGAGCTTATGGATGACCTTTACTGAAGACCTTATCACATAAAAACAATTATGAAAATTTTGAAAGAACTTCCAAATCATCTACATGTTATATTTGCAGCTTTTAGCTAAGACATATTTTATGTTATTTATTTCACAGAGTATGCTAATTACATGTATGACATGAATGAACTTCTTGTTTTAGAACTACAGTACCTCTCCAACTCAATCATCAGCAATATATATAAAAAGTTAGTTCCCTATATGCTCGGAGGTTGTAATTGTGATGTCATTATTTAATACTGTTTTATTGATAAGCTGAAAGGGAACACAGGAGAGGTCCAGTGGATTTGTTGTATGTTACAATTTAGGTTTCACCTATACACAAAGTATACATTCTGTATTGTTTCTTGACAGTGACATTTCTGTCCACCATGAACTCACAGATATACGACAAATGAATAAAAGGGAATGAGTTGCTTGAGTCTGACAGTTGTCACCCCTTCCCCTCCTTTGGTCATCCCAACAATACAGTTCATTAGAATTAGAAAGATTAGTTCTAAGATTATTTCCGTGTGCGCAAGATTAAGTTAATGGATTACTTTGTATCTAGCTATGATAAAAATATGTTACAGAGCAGTTTTGGCATCTATGAACCAGTTGAACATTTAAAGAGGAATAGGAGAGAAGTGAAAACATATAAATAATAATAATACTTTTGGTGGAACAAGATATCTGAAAGACAGGGAATAGCTGGGTGTATCAGAATTGGTAAATCAACAATTGCTAACTATATTATGACTGAAAATGGAAGTGGAATTGTCCATTTAATTTCACGCTATAGGAATACTCTCGAAGTGTGAGAGGTATTGACTTGTAATGACATTACATTATAGGGAAGCATTTCTGATGTTTTCACTATACACTGTAAACAAACAAATGCACATAAAGTACACTGCATCATTCCAGACTAATCCATATATATGCATGTTCTGGGGACTTTGATATTCTGTGGCTGTTGGCTGTGGCTGTGGTTCATGTGTCTGCGAGTATCACTGTTACCATCTCATACCTACTTTAGCTGCATTGTAGTCTGTATGGACAACCAAGATATAAATTAAAGGGATAGTAATACTTCGTTTTAACTTTATTTTATTTTGTAGGCATTAAAAAAACATGAAGAATGATATAAGTCTTATCTCTCAATCCTTTATGGTTTATGAGATATTCACAAGCAAAGTTCCCCTCCCCGCCCCTTTTACCTAGTGTAAGCCATGTCTTCTCAGATGTGGATCAGGTTGTATGACCAGACAGATAACAGAAGGGGACAATTTTCTTTGTATGAAAACAATGAAAGCCCTTCCCCCCTTGACAAGTTTTTCAGCTTTTTCCCTTATCTTAACTGAAGATTGTCCCTCTCTGCAGTCTACCTGGGCACCTCCCTTCTCATCTGGTTGAACAGGGGGGGGATACTTTGTTTGTGAATATCTCTTAAACCATAAAGGTTTGAGAGATAAGACTTATATCATTCTTCATGTTTTTTTAATGCCTACAAAATAAAATAAAGTTAAAACGAAGTATTACTATCCCTTTAAGTAAGCATTCTCAGAAAGAAATAGCAAAATGCTTGAAACCCCACAAATATGTATAAGCACAGTATAAAATGACTTAGAGCATGTTAAAGAAAAGGGTTCATTAAATCCAGAAAGTTGAAGCAAGCACAAATGATGAATCCACTATGTTTTCTTCTACATTTTTTCCTCCCAGTTAACACCCATGCTTCAGACTGGGATGGATCCTATCAATGGTCTCAAACTATATGTACTGGAAAATGTTTTCTCGGTGTCCTAGAAACTTTAAGATTAATTGCTGCTATTCTAGTTTTATGATGTATCTTAAGATGATTCCATTGTTTTGGTATTTCAACAGATTTGTCTCAACAGATTTATTAATTTATATTATCTAGTTAGATATTGTTCACCATTGAAGTCTGATGAAATATACAGTTATTCATAGTCTAACTGTAGAGAAATGCCAGTGCTTTTGTGTTTTCATAACTTGTTTTTTACTGCTCTTGAATAATGTCTTCAGGAAGCTACCATCAATTGAAACAAACAGATGTAATCATTTTGTAATATTCCAGATTTAGATCACATAATATCCAGAGACATCTGGTCTCAACATAACTGGAGTTTTGTTTAACCCGTGTGTCTGTTTCATTATCCATCCTTTTTATTTATTGTAGAATGGTGTACTTTCTGTAAACAAATGAATCATTTTCTTGATCTATATTTTGGAGAAGGGTTGTCTCGTCAGAAATATCATACATTCTGATTGACATGTTAAACAATGTCCGATAACCTATAACTTTCCACATTTTGGATCTTCAAATAATACAATCCTGAATGAATTTGCCTGTCTGGCACCTTTGTGAATAGGGCAAACTGTAATTTATTTTTCCCATGGGATTTTTATGGAAAATCAGCAATTTTCTACTTTTTAATGAAAATACTGTCTCATAGAAACCACCAAAAATATTCTTTCTCAAATCCAAAGGAATTTCCCTTGGTAAGGTTGACAGTTTCAGTGTGTGAGTGTGTGTGTGTGGGGGGGGGGGGAGTGATTGTACCATTCATTTAAGTTTCTATCTATACATGTAGTAGAACAAGGTTGGTGGTTGTGAAGTATGGTTTTGTGGATACCAATGTAGTGGGACAAGGCTGGAGGTCAGTAGTATATGTGGTGCTATGGCTACCATGGGACAAGGCTGGGGAGCTAGTAATGTATTTGTGGGTTTTTTGCTACTGTGAGACAAGGCTGGATGTAATATCTGTAGCCTATGGCTACTGCATGACAAGGCTCAGGGGTTTTTTGTATGTGTCAGTCTATGGTATTGTGGGACAAGGTTTGGAGGTCAATATGTGTGGTTGTATGGCTACTGTGGGACAGGGCTAGGAGGTTAGTGTGTGTTCCTATGACTACTGTGGGATAAGGCTGAAGGGGGAAGCATTTGATAGGTTTGTGGGATGTTAGTATGTGTGGCTCTATGACTACCATGGGACATGGATTTAATATTTGTGGTTCTTCGTCTACTGTGAGAAAAGGCAGATGGGGGTAAATATGTGTGGTTCTATGCCAACTATGGGACTAGTGCTCACAGCATTATTGGGCAATGTGAGGCCCTCCAGCAGCTGCCAACTCCAAGATTTGTAGTCTGTCAGCAGCTGGAGTGCGTAATTTTGCTAATTGTTTTGACTTAATTTGGGTAAATCTTCTTTCTCCCTTCACACTCTCCTAGACTCCCCTAGCACAAAGAACAATTGCTTACCCACAAGACTCTAAACTAAACTACATCTCTATTTCTTTGACTCTTTTCTTTAGCTCCAAAATTGTTCTGTTGCTCTCTCTAACAAACACAGAATGACATACTGTTCCATCAGAAAAAGAAGGGAATCTTTGTGTGTGAGTGGGGGGATTCATTCTTACCATTGATTTCAATGCAATGGTTAAGGTGGAAAAAGTCAGAAAATGGGCACTTGTCATGAAAAATATCCTGTCTGAGAGAAGTGCTCTTTTTGGCATATTTCAGTTTTAGGCTAAGAATTTCACACATACCTAGTTCTTGGTTCCTACTGACCCTAGTGTTGAGCCAGCAGCACCACAAGAAAGCCGCCACCACTTTAGATGCATCTGCAGAAAAGTTGCCCAATCACTGTTATCCTTCTCCTCCTCCATCTCCCATAAAATTATGTTGTATGTTATTCCTTGGGGGTGAGGAGGGACTATACAGTTATCAACAACTGCAATGTGCATAGTGTGTGTTAAAACTCTGTGAATAGGGGAAGGACTAGGCACACACACCTTGGAATATCTACTTTAATTACATTTTGACACGTTAACTGTCCCCCAAGAAATCAGGTAATCTTAGTTACTGTGCCTTTTGTCTTCCAACCATAAAAAAGTTACTGTTGGATAACTGACACTTCCAGTGGGTCATTACACTCGATAAAATAATTGACCCTCCATAACACGACCCTGGTGTATTCCTAAGTGTAGATCGTCTTCAGATAGCCCCTTATCTCCTGCATTCTCTTGGTCTCTACCACATTTTCATTTATGATCATTTCATCACAGTGCAATATGTGGAGACATAGTTCCTGATCCCCTGTACAGATTCACTGTTCACTGTAGAAGAAATAATGTAAAACAGAGACTGCACAGGGCATTCAGTGCTGCTGTCAGACTGCAACATTATTACAGCCTGCTTTGCTGGTCTGTCATCCAGAAAATGCTCTGGAAGCTGAGATCCAGATAGCTCAGAATAGTTGAAATAAAAAATAAAAAATAGAGGCAATTTGACTGTAAATATTTTGCACTTATATTGTTAATATTATTTTACAAATGAATTGTTACAGACAAATTGAAAATGGTTCATATTCAATAAAATATTATGAACTCAGGGTTGACATTTTTTTCTGTGGTGCGAAAAAACTAAACATCTTTAAATATAACCGTGGAAAGAAGCTAAAAAGAAGATGTGGATAAAACCATAAACAAAGGTAATTGACATTAGAACACATCCACTCCAGTTCCCTGAAACATGTATCTTTTATTTATTTGTTTACCCCAGACATTCCATAGATTGTCCTTCTCAGCTTTTACATGTTTGTATAAGCAATGAAGAGCCAAAAGGTTGTGTACATCTACCTACGCATGAATAGAGGAAGCATGTTTATAACATAACTGAAGGCGTATGCTCCTAGGGAAAGAAAAATCACAAGAAGTTTATACAATCCAAATGGATATAGACCCAATTCATTTTTAATCAATAATGTTTCGTTAACATTTCTCCTTATGGTGCTGTTGATATTCTCCAAAGTTGCTAATATTTTCATCTCTGCGTAAGTTCATTAAATGTTTATACCAGTGGTTCTCAAATGTTTTGTTGAACAGTGTTTGTTCATTGCTATTTCAATAACAAACAAATCATTAGCACCTTGAATGCAAGAAATTCCAAAACCTTGGAGAAAGGTAGCATTCTGTAGCATGGCATCTGAAGTGCTTAACACATAATATTCATTATTTTTATGTGATAGTTGGTAATGGTAACTTTACTAAATTCAAAAGTTAAAATTTATTAGGTTAACGTTACCACGCAATTTGACATACCACCTTAATTTTTGTTGATGAAGGCAAAAAAAGACAAAATATAAAAAAAAAGCCATTTCTATTTATTCCCCTAATGGGTAATACTTCCTGACTCAAAAAAAAGCAATCGGGTATGTTTCCTGGATCAACATCCTGTTGGCACTGAAACCAGTTGTAGTAAATCCCTCTATTGTAAATGTGTTATTAGGCAAATAATTTCACTGATGCTTTATTGTTAAAAAAAAAAGCAAAACAATGTAAGAGCCTTTCCTGTTTTCTATGTGGATGTTCTGTTGTTTTTTGCTCAAATCTTTGAGAAAAGAGTTCCCCAGAGAAAACCTTGAATGCATAGAGCCAGTAGAGTAGTTGGTGGGGTATTTCGGCTATATTTTACTCTCTCAAGACCCATGATCTCTGGAGAGTTCCAGTTTATTTCTGGGTTTCATCTGGTTACCAGGGTGATTCAATCAATCGGTTTCCTCTGATGCTATGAACAAGAGGTTACTGGTTTGGACAAGGACAAGAGTCTATAATCAAGGGTTTTATGGAATCTCATTAGGAATAAAGTTTAAGACAGGAAGATGAACATGATAAGGTATGGTAGAAACCTCCATAGGGCGGCTAGAAACATACCCAAATGCAATGGTTTGTGGGGTTATAGTAGCATGTAAACATGGTTTTAGAGCCTTCTTTTATGTGGGTCAAGCATACTCTTGGGTACATTTAGTTTGTCCAACTTTTACTCTACCACTTTGTAGAAGATCATCCTCAATGTGTTTTCTGGAACCACTTGCCTTAAAGGGTTCCAAAGTACCTAGTTTAGGAACCACTGGTTTAAACTTAAAAAAATAATTAAGCAGAGTACTGTTTCACATTTAATGCCTGTCACTTTTAGAATTAAATTTTAGCAAAAATGCATGAATATAAATTATCCAGAGGACACAGAATTGTAGCAAAATAATAAAAAGCATAAAGTACACACAGTGACAAAAAAACACACATGCACACACACACATGCTCTTTTATCTTTGATTTTCACTTTACAAGAAAAATGTTTGAAGAAAATGCTGTCTTGTGACATGATTTATTCTTTTGATTTTATTGCATCCTTAATAATTAAATAACTCCAAATAGGAAATTAACTTTGGCAAAAAGATGAAGTACTAATAAAACAGCATTTTTAATGTAGCTATCAACCTCCATGTCTTAGTAGTACTGTGACATCTTTGTCAAATATTGCTAAGTGGCTTTCAATACATATTCATAAATTACTCTCAAATTGTCTAGACTGAAAAAACATATTGAGCCACAATTGCTGTTGCCACTCCTTTAAACCTATTGTTTATTCACTTACAGATTGAGTGCTCTGATAATCAGCTACCAGGATAAATCCTCACTTCTTGAATTCACAGTTAACAGAACAGCTTCAGGGCAAAATGTAATCACATTTATTGCTACCTCTCAATGCCCTTCTGTTAATGGGACTAAGATGTAACATATTCCAAAAGGATACACTTCTCATAAAGACCTTGGTGACAGATGCGGTGTAACAGCTTACAGCATAAAATCAGTAAATACTATAACCAGACACCAGAGAACATTCACATGTCTCTTTGAAAGCGAGAAGCACAGGAGACAATTATTAGAGCTAAAACAACTGCTGTGTTATGTCAGTCTACCGTAATAAAGAAACATATATTTCACATTGATATCCATTACACTTCATGTCAAGATTTTCAATGTTTTACATGTACTATTATTTAATTAGAAGAACAATTTCCATATTTACATGGACTAATATTGGTGTTATTAGGCACTGTAAACACCTGGTATCTGGGTCACTTAATATGTAATTAAGGTACAATTAATGAAGCTAAAGAGGTGCAATTCTGGAGTAAGCCAACTGGATCACAGGGGGCAAATAAACATTACTAAATTCACTATGCTTTACATTGGGCTTTTACCCCTTGAATGCTAGAGAGACCTCCAACACATATCAAAAGGGTTAGAAGCCTCATTAAAATCAATTGGAATTTTCCATTTGCTCCTAATGGTAAGGTTGGCTTGCTCCAAAATTATATCTCTTTAGGTACAACACCTCCAGAATTGCACTTTTAAAGATTTCTGATTTTGATGTTTTATCTGTAATTTGTGTATATATATATATATATAATGTGCAAGCTGGGGAAATAATCAACAGCATTTATGAATGACCTCACTAGTATGTCATGCATCCCAATTCCACCAGGACCCTTAGAGAGAGCAGCACCGGACTTCACCATTATATTCTCTAAATTGAAACATAAGATTAAGGAAAAAATAAGAATTTGCAAGTGCAACCAACTCAGTGTTAGTCTCCATCACCAGTAGCTAAGCTTAAGGTTATGCACTATACAGTAAGATCATGGTATTGCATCCTGGCAGACACACTCCACCATCAAGGTCCTCCATGCCATCAAGGCCCCCACATAGCATGAGCAGGAAAATGGCATACGCTAACACCATTTCCTTTATGCCTTGCTTAGAACATTTGCCTAAGCAAAGTGTAGAGGAAATGACCACTTTGAAACTTCCAGAGACTGCCTCACTGTTGCAAGCAGAGTTAAGGCAATGACTGTGTGTAGGTAGCTTAGTAAATTAACATTAGGCAGGTATAGGGACAGAACACTTACTCCAGTGCCTGTTATTGCATGTAAATATCATGATACTATGGAGGTCATCACACATGCAGCACACAAGTATGCCCAGTCAGCTGTGCCCTTCCACGGGCTCTCATTCTGGATACTTTGGATCAGCCAGTAGACCAGCAAGGCAAGTGAATTTAGCTCTTGCAGTGGCTGGAATAATGATCACAAGCTAACTCCCCTTTAGGAATACCCTCCAGAAATACATGCGAAACTTGTATTGTAGAGGGTAAAACAGAACTGCCTTTAGTGGTGAAACATACTGCTTATATAAACTTTCAGATACTCTTATCAATATTAGAATACAAACCAGGGCTTGGAACAATGTTGTTCAATTGACCAATCAGGGCATGGCCTACATTTCCAGACACACTTATCAAGATAAGAATACAGATTATGGCTTGGAACAGAGGAGGTTATTTATTATGGACTTAGAATGCTTCTTCAAGCCAAGGTGATGAAGGAAGCAGAGCAAGAATCCATCAACATACCAATCATTCCTTTGCTGTTTCAGCAAGCTGTTAGCTGAGCATACCAGGAAACACAGTAAGTACACCAAGCTATAACGTAAAGGGATAGTAATACTTACATTTTACTACTCACCATCTTGTAGCCCTTAAGAAACTGAATTAAATGAGCCCAGCGGCATCTCTCAAATGGTTTTAGAGATATCCACTTTCAAGGTTCCCTCTCCCCTGACGTCAGCGTTCTAGCTGACAGCAGGGGAATCCGGTCCCTGAGCAAGCGGAGGTTCTTCAGCAGAGCCGAGATCACGTTATGGAAGAAAAAATCCTTCACTGAAATGGTCTTCTATATGTGCTTGGTTTGCAAGGAGGATTTCTTCTTGCAAGAAGGATTTCTTCTTCCATAACGTGATATCGGCTCTGCTGAAGAGTCTCCACCAGTCCCGGGACCAGATTCCCCTGCTGTCAGCTAGAATGCTGGCGTCAGTGGAGAGGTAACTTTGAAAGCGGATATCTCTCAAACCATAAAGGTTTGAGAGATGCTGCTGGGCTCATTTAATTCAGTTTTTAAGGGCTACAAGATGGGGGATAGTAAATTGTATGTATTACTATCCCTTTAAGTTACACAGAATGCACAGCAAAATATATTACAGAGGTAAACACAGGGAAACAAAAAAAATCCAACAAATTATAACAGAGGGCACACAACACAGTGGGCAACATTTTTTAGCAGTATAGAAAACAAGGGGCTTGCCTCCTGTTTTTTGCACAGATACATATGATCTGGGATTTAAGCCCCTCATCCATACTGAGTAATGCCCCCACAAACTTGTATTTTTTAGGAGCAGTAAAGTTTTTTTAATCAAAATGTATGTTTTTCCTCCTGAATAAAACAAGGCTATTCCTACTGTAGTCAGTTGTTTGTTTTCAAACATTTTTACAGTTCAACTTGTCAAGAAGTGAATTACAGTATGCTCACTTCCTAAAAGTTCTGAAAGCATGACTTAGCAGTTTCTGTCACATTCTGTGGACAACTGCTTGTCAGTGACTTTCTTCTTAAATAGAATGTAATGGATTAACCAATTGGAATCTGATCACCAGAGGGCACTGTTAGTGTAAAAAAAAATTGTTTAAACTATAAGAACTCTGAAACATGTATCTCTCAGCAGTCAGGGTAGCCTTGCTCAGCTCAACAGGAAAAGCCATATGATATATATTTTTTCAGAGCAAAATTTTACTGCTTCTTTAAAGCTAGCAGTCTATTTGAATCCTGTTAACAAAAGAAAAGAAACAAGGAGGACATGAATTTAAATTATAGTCCCAAAGCTCAATTAAACTTTAATTTACATTTGCCCTATATAGAACCAATAATACTGCTGTGACAGTGCATATGAACAGTATCAGGAGAAACTACGATGCACATTGCCCGCAATGAGTAGAACTGTGTTCCTGCTCCTTATAATGTTGCATTAACTTCTATAAAATGTCTTCATATTTAAGTACTGTTAGTTTGTAGTAAGATGAAATGTACTATGATTATCAGGTAGAGCTCATTCTTTCGGCCATTATACACTGGTTAATACCATATCAGACCACACTTTACATAATATTTGTTGTACTTTACATGAGTTTTAGAAGTTTTTCTTTGGTTATCATAAAGCCAGAGCATCTCAACAGAGTTTTATCTCCTTTGTGCCAAATGAATGACACTATATTGACTCATATTAATTATATTCTATTGAAAAATATGAAATGAATTACAATTCATATCTCTGTGTGTGTAGTGTGTTAGTTAACCTCATTTACATCCATTACTCAACAGAAGGTTACAAAAGCTTCACTGATTTAAACAATATTCAGAAAAATGAGAATACTATAAGCCTTCCTGCTCTTATATGAGTATTAATCTATTTACTGGAAGTTCCTGTTTTACCTAATGTTTAACTAATACACAGTATAAATCTATATGTGCCCAAAACTGCACTTCGAATTTGAATGAGGTCTTAACAATGATTTGTACAGTAGCAAAATTATGTTATCCATTCTGACTTCAAAACCCCTTTTTATTAAAGGATTCCCAGGTTTTTCTGAGGTCTTACTCTAGCAATGATTACATTATGTTCATAAGTAGCATTGGGATTTTTTCTTCCCAGATCCATAACTTTACACTTTTCAACATTAAACTTCATATTTCATTTGTTTGCCTTGTCTGACATTTTATATAAATCCCTCTGTAGAAAACAAACTTTCTTTTCTGAATGTATTACCCTACATAATTTAGTGTCATCTGCAAATATTGAAATTCTGCTGTCTAGATGTATTTCCAGGTAATTTATAACCATGTTAAAAAACAGTGGAATAAATACTGAACCCTGAGGTACCCCACTCTCAACATTAACTGTACTGGAGACTTTTACAATTACAACAACACACTGTACCCTATCCTTCAATGAGTTTTCTATCCACTTTAAAAAGTGATCCTCTAGCCCCAATTTCCTTATTTTATACTGCAACCTCCTGTGTGCAACTGTATCAAATTCCTTTGAAAAATATAGATATACTACATATACTGCTTTACCAATATTTAGGTTGCTACTTATTTATTCATACAAGCCCAAAATATTAATTTGGCAAGATATATTACTCATAAAACCATGCTGATTCCTGCTTATAGTTGTCTTTCCTGCTGCATAATCCTATGAGTGTCAGAGGGGTGCGCAACTCATACTGTTTAATATTAAAGAACAATACCCATTCATGCCTATATTATCTTGAATGAAATATGCTTCATATGTAAACAAAGATTTTATATATGCATATGCTTTCATAGTTTACATCTACAAATGCTATCCTATGAGGTACACAAGCGTTGATAAACATGCAAACTTTATTTGATCATAGTGGAGCTATTCTGTGCAAAACCATCTGTGCTATCGGGGACATAAAGTGTAAAAATTCACCAAATTCTCTTGGACTTAAATGAGGATTTTATATCACTGAATTCTAGTGCAGCTAGCTTGCACCAAATTTGCTATACTTTTCAATCATAAATAATACATAATCTAAAATATAAGGTCTTATCTGAGGTGAGCAAATAACTCTCTGGGGACCTATTTATTCAAAAACGTATGTTAAGACTAGAAGAAAAGTGCTTTTGACTGTAACAAAGGCAGATGGCATTTGCAGAAAGGGCAGTAGGGTGATGGCATTCTTTGCATCAGGAGGCTGTGTTTATAGATACTGTAGATGCTTTTTGAGAAAAAAATAGCACTACCATAATATATATATATATACCTTATCTATCAAAAATTTTATAAACTTCAGTGCCTCCTGTACCTAATTGTATCTTTCTATCACCCATCCTATACTTAGATTGTAAGCTCTATGGGCAAGGGACCTCCAGTCCTAACATATACTCATCTAGTGTTCCCTTTATGATAATTGTGTGTATAACCACTTAACTGCTGCACTTATTGTATCCCGCTATACTAAACGTAAATTGTAACGTGTTACGTACACCTTATATGCAATATAAATAAAAATATGCATACAACACATCTACAGTATTTGTAAACACAGGTGTGTCCACCCAGTCCTTACATATAGCTGTGAAACATGGACACTGAATTCCAAAGCCATACAAAAACTTAAGGTTGCACAGAGAAGTATAGAGCGGTGAATTCTAAGCATAACAAAAGACACTGAAAAACGTGTGCTTGGATTCATCAGCAAACAAAGGTCTGTGAGGTAATTGAAAGAGTTAAGCACCTGTAGTGGAAATGGACAGGCTAATGCCCAAGAAGACCACCAAAGACAAGGCTGGAAGATGGAATTACCAAATTTGTTGATACACAGTGGCAGCAAAAGGCACAGGACCAAAGTTTTTGTAAGCTTGCTGAGGAGACCTTCATGGTGCAGCGGATCGAGAATAGATGAAGATGATGATGATGATGAGTGCAACATTTAAAAGATGCTCTTTTAGTATGAATTTGAAGTTGTTGAGGCTTGGTGAATGCTGGGTGGTAGGGAGTTCCAGCTAGGGAGCAGCAAGGGAAAAAGTCTTTAGTCACAATAGAGGTTGAAGGAGTAGAGAGCTGTTTTGAATGTTATACATTGCTTTATGGGAAGCCATGACAAAGATTTTAGTAGTGTAGGCACTATTCTGATGGCCGAGTTAAGAATCAATTGAAAAGGAGAAATATGGGTAGCAGGCAGGCCACTAACTAAAGAGTTGAAGTATTCCACATGGGAAAGCGTAATAGAGTGCATGAGAGGTTCTGTTGTAGAACAGAAAAGATATGGGTAGAAATTTGTGATTTTTCAAAGAAACAACTGATAGATTTTTGTTACTTCATTAATATGGTTAATGATGGGAAGAGATGAGTCCAAAGTAAACCCAACACAGCACTCCATAGAGTAAATTGTGGAGTGCTCAATAGTTATAAAAAACTGAGGTAACGTGCAGGATTTACAAGATAAGTAGCTCAGTCTTAGTCATATTAAGTTGTAAGCGATAATGAGCCATACAGGAAGAGACAGCAGTAAGGCATTCTGAGAACCGCTGCTGTATTACAGGTAATAGAGAGAATATGGAAAGATAGATTTGTGTGTCATCTGCATAAAGATGGCAGTTAAACTTGAATGATTATCAGTTACCTTACATAAAGGATATACAGAGAGAAGAGAAGGAAACCCAGAGCAGAGCCTTGGAGTACTCCTACTGAGAGGGGAAATAGGTGAGAATCATTGGCATATGACACAGTGAAAGATTTTTAAGTGAGATATGATAGTTAAAAGGAATTTGCACAGCTCCAAATGCCAAGAGATTTGGAGAATCTGGTAGAGGAGGGTACTGTCAATTGCATCAAATGATTGGTAGGTTAAAATGCTTTCATATATATATATTTGTGGTAGTTGGCTATCCCTGTAATCATATTAGGAATATTGAACATCTACCAAATGTGGTTTACTTTTGAAATCTACGGAAATATCACACCATGAATGGATGAGGATACTTTGGGTGTAAATCTTGGTGTCCTGTTGCAATGTCACCCTCTATTTGGCGACCACTGCAAATCATAAAGCCTATAAGGGTGACATTAAAGTGTGCAACACAGAACATTATGATGTTGCCCCTTTTGATGCAGGCAACATTATGATGTCACCCTTTTAATGGTCGTCAAATATAGGGCAAAATGTTTAGTTTTTTGACACATACAGTGGGGCAAAAAAGTATTTAGTCAGCCACCAATTGTGCAAGTTCTCCCACTTAAAAAGATGAGAGAGGCCTGTAATTTTCATCATAGGTACACTTCAACTATGAGAGACAGAATGGGGGGAAAGAATACAGGAAATCACATTGTAGGATTTCTAATGAATTCATTGGTAAATTCCTCGGTAAAATAAGTATTTGGTCACCTACAAACATGCAAGATTTCTGGCTCTCACAGACCTGTAACTTCTTCTTTAAGAGTCTCCTCTGTCCTCCACTCTTTACCTGTATTAATGGCACCTGTTTGAACTTGTTATCAGTATAAAAGACACCTGTCCACAACCTCAAACAGTCACACTCCAAACTCCACTATGGCCAAGACCAAAGAGCTGTCGAAGGACACCAGAAACAAAATTGTAGACCTGCACCAGGCTGGGAAGACTGAATCTGCAATAGGCAAGCAGCTTGGTGTGAAGAAATCAACTGTGAGAGCAATTATTCGAAAATGGAAGACATACAGTACCACTGATAATCTCCCTCGATCTGGGGCTCCACGCAAGATCTCACCCCGTGGTGTCAAAATGATCACAAGAACGGTGAGCAAAAATCCCAGAACCACACGGGGGGACCTAGTGAATGACCTGCAGAGAGCTGGGACCAAAGTTACAAAGGTTACCATCAGTAACACCTACGCCGCCAGGGACTCAAATCATGCAGTGCCAGACGTGTCCCCCTGCTTAAGCCAGTACATGTCCGGGCCCATCTGAAGTTTGCTAGAGAGCATTTGGATGATCCAGAAGAGGATTGGGCAAATGTCATATGGTCAGATGAAACCAAAGTAGAACTTTTTGGTAAAAACTCAACTCGTAGTGTTTGGAGGAGAAAAAATGCTGAGTTGCCTACGGTGAAGCATGGGGGTGGAAACATCACGCTTTGGGGCTGTTTTTCTGCAAAGGGACCAGGACGACTGATTCGTGTAAAGGAAAGAATGAATGGGGCCATGTATCATGAGGTTTTGAGTGAAAACCTCCTTCCATCAACAAGGGCATTGAAGATGAAACGTGGCTGGGTCTTTCAGCATGACAATGATCCCAAACACACTGCCCGGGCAACGAAGGAGTGGCTTCGTAAGAAGCATTTCAAGGTCCTGGAGTGGCCTAGCCAGTCTCCAGATCTCAACCCCATAGAAAACCTTTGGAGGGAGTTGAAAGTCCGTGTTGCCCAGCGACTGCACCAAAACATCACTGCTCTAGAGGAGATCTGCATGGAGGAATGGTCCAAAATACCAGCAACAGTGTGTGAAAACCTTGTGAAGACTTACAGAAAACATTTGACCTCTGTCATTGCTAACAAAGGGTATATAACAAAGTATTGATATGAACTTTTGTTATTGACCAAATACTTATTTTCCACCATAATTTGCAAATAAATTCTTTAAAAATCAGACAATGTGATTTTATGGATTTTTTTGTCTCATTCTGTCTCTCATAGTTGAAGTGTACCTATGATGAAAATTACAGGCCTCTCTCATCTTTTTAAGTGGGAGAACTTGCACAATTGGTGGCTGACTAAATACTTTTTTGCCCCACTGTATAAATCTATGCTTAAATGTCTTGTTATATCTTTTTGTATGAGTCATCTGTTAACCCTTTGTGCAGCAATGAGTTGGAGTTCTCTATCATCAGGATGGTTAAAGATTGAATAATGCAGATCTCATGCAATAGAGAGATGAATATTGCTGCAAATAAATGAATTCTTTGCTATTTTATTTTCAAAAATATATTAATATTAATTATTTTCTTAACAGTGCATTAAACTGATTCAAAATACATTCATAAAAATCCCTGGAACATTTAGAGGCTTTCTTATTTAAAATGGTGCCCAACAAAAGCACAAACACATGCATATTTGTCTACAAAAAAAATAAGCTAGAAATAAGTCAGAAAATTAGACTGGTGGCATAATGTATTCATATGCAAATAGCTTCCAAACAAACCTGAATCAGATCAATTAAATCAAGCACTTGAACAATTAATGAACCTCTCATCAGGCAAATTAATTACAATTTCCTTTCATCGCTCAAGGTAATTGTATACAAAGAAATCAAGTTCAAAGACACAGAAGCATTATATGTTTTAGATGTGCTTTGATCATTGATATTATTTTTCAATTTAAAGATGAAGACTATCAACTCTATCCTGATTGATAAAAAAATGAATTTTTATTTTAATAATGAAGTATGTAAAATGTATAGCTGTAGGTGTTGATATCTTGCAGTCTTTGACCCAATTATAGGAAAAGATGCCAAAAAACATTGCAGGCTTACTCATTAATTGACAATATCAGTACATGGATGACTGACACACAATTACTGGACAAGCCAATTTAACTCTGCCCTGCTGAGATACCTATACTTGTCCATTTAGTCAGAAAATAGCTATATCAATTAGTTAGCATGAAAAAAACATCTTTAAATGACTGATCCTGATGTGTACAGGAATCAAGTCATTATTAGTTCATTTTTAATTTGGTAATTTAAACATGATTATAACTGTTGAAAATATACAGCAGCCCCTCCATAATTATTCCACGTTATTTAGCAAATAAATGGTTGTATTTTATTGTAAGGAGAATTACTTTTATGTTCTTAACTCTTTAAAGAACAGAGGAGTGTGCGTTGCTTACTTATATGAGCATGATTGTTACTAAATCACAAATCAAAATGGTGCTTGATTTTTGTGCCACTACACACTAAAAAAGTAAAGTAAAATTCTCTCATTCACAAAAATGGGACTTAGGACTCATAGTAGCAAATACCTAAAAAACACTGCTTAAGCAGTGCACTCAAGGAACATAAATTACAAGAAGAAAGAAAAGATAAGAGTTGGCACTCACTGGATTAAAATTAATATTTTATTAGGCTACTTCTAAACTCAACATAGCATTTTCAGGGGTAGTTGGTGTTCCCAGAACAAAGAAAAAAAGCAGACAGCTGTTTCATGAATTACCAGCCTTGAGAAAGTGCAGGTAAGGCACAAAACATCTGTTGCCTTTTTCCTTTTTTGTGGGAATGCCAACAACCCCTGAAGATGCTATCTTGAGTATGCAAGTAGCCTAATAAAAGGTGAATTTTAACCCAGTATGTGCCAACTCATTTATTTTCTTTCTTTCATCTTGAAATTTATTATAGTGATCTATGCGAGTTAGAACACCAAGAAACTGCATGACTGAAAAGGAGGGTTACTTTGTGCCTTAAAGGGATAGTAATACTTAAAATGTAAAAAAAAAAAAAAAAAAAAAGTTGTAGGGTTTATCCCCCTGAGTAAAACAAGAGTACTCCCACTGCTGAAAGTTGTTTTATTCAAAAGTTATTAATTTTCAAAATTGAATTTTTAGGTGCAATATCACAGTGGCCTGACATTGTACAGTGGCGCTGTTGCTACACCATCCTATGGAGATTTATGGTCCCGGGACCAGAGCTGTCCATAGGATCGTGTAGCAACAGTGCCACTGTACAATTTCAGGCCACTGTGATATTGCACCTAAAAAATTCAACTTTGAAAATTAATAACTTTTGAATGAAACACCTTTCAGCAGTGGGAGTACTCTTGTTTTACTCAGGGGGATAAATCCTACAACATATTTTTTTTTACATTTTAAGTATTACTATCCCTTTAATACTAGGAAACAGCATTTATAATATCGGTTTGTGTAGCCGGTCATCTCTCTTTTTAACTTGCACTCAAGGAACATATTACCCTAGTTAGTTAAACTTATGCTTCCCATGATTGCAACCATTTTAGCATGCTGAATTGTGGGAAAGTACTAGAATTGTATGGAGACCTATGTACTTCAGTGCAAATCATTCACAAACAGAGATATTGGAGATTTTGATGCCCAAAGTAACATCCAATATTTGCAGACCCATGTGGGCATCAGCCATTCATACATGGGTAATATGAAATGGACTGGCCATCAGTCAGTTACAACCTTGTTATGCCCCTCCTGTGAAGGTATCACCAAGGTAATTTAAGCTCTGTTGAATTCAAGTGAACCTTGCCTATGAGAATTTCAGTATAAATCAATGCACAGATCATAAGGGAGTGTACAAGTCCATGAATACAGCTCATCTGTCATCATTCTCCAACTCCTGCACTGCACTTTGGAGTATATATTGAAAGTATGATTGCTTACCACAACACAAGCCTCAATTATAAAGTATTTTATACTGCAAGCCCAGAATGCCTCCCTTGTAGTATTCCCATGCAAATTGAGTAAAGTTACACTACTTCCTCATAGATTTGTTTAATATCAACCATAAAATAAGGCATATTATATATTTGAGCAGTAATAACATTCAAATGGAAATCTCCCCCAGCAATGGTAATACCCTGATTTTATCCAACAGGAACACACAATAACCTCTTTCATACTGGATAATATATCCAAGGAGGTGGACAGTGGTATAACTAGTCATTGCAGAGCCCCAGTGCATATATTTTTTGCCCCTAACACAACAATATTTCATATATGCCTCATTAGAGCCCACTGGACTCTGGGGCAGATGGGGCCTCCTTGGATACTGGGCTTTGGCACAACTGCACCCTCTGTATTTACTCCTCAGTAAGTGGATAGGATATCTAGCACTGACCAAAGAATAATTTTCGGAAATCAGGCCATGCAGAATTAATTCATATGGAGCTATTTAACAAAACAACACAGCACAAATGATCTGTTTCACATTATTTATTCTCAAACAGTGCACTTGCTTAGACGATCCTCTGGGTTTACTCAGTTTATTAAAGGTGCAGGGAATCATTCTCCTTGCATCTTCTAAACACAGAGACCTGAATAGTGACGACTTCCTGCTCATTCAACCAACCACTGTGTTGCTTCATTGAAGAACAGGATAAAAAATGCAATGGTTGATTGAAGGAGAGGGAAGAAGCCACAATATAGGTCTGCATGATTAAACAATACAGGGAACATGTCTCCCTATATCTATATAGTGAAACCACTACATAGTACAAATAAGGTTTTTTTTGTCAGCACTGGTGCTAATATAATAATAACTATATTATGACAGATAATTGGTACGGTGTTGTTAAATAGACCCCCATAGTGACCACTAGGATTTTCTACCCAAGTTAAGGTAAGGAGAACAAAGGCAAGTAGCAAGTTTATTATTAGGATGTGTTAACATTCTTTAAATCTGCCAGTGTTTCCCTAGTAACACACCTTCCAGTTTCATTACTGTTAACAACCTCTTGAAGACCCCATAGCCCTTCAAGTATATCAGGCCTGCTGAAACATACCTTGTAAGAATTTACTAAATCTCCACTGCATTTCACTTTGTGTTTGGATCTTGGCTGTCTAATCCTCTCGCTCAGCTCCTGTGTATGCACTAGAGTATTTGTTTGCTTTATTGCATAACATCACATGCACTCTGCCATCATTTAGATTTTAATACAAGAAAGCCCCAAGCCCCTTCACTGTAGTAAGCACAGGACAATGGGGTAAGGTTAAAGCATCATCCTTTGTACTTTGTTAAAAGTAGTCAGGCAATGTACCAAAGCAGAGGGAAATGCAAGCAGGGTGCTGGGATGTATAGATAGGGTCATCAGTAGCCGAAAAATAGAAATGGTCATGCCACTCTACAGATTTCTGGTTAGACCTCACCTAGAGTACTGTGCACAGTACTGGAGACCCCATCTCCAGAAGGATTTAGATACTTTAGATAGAATTGATAAGGGCTACTAAAATGGTGAATGGTTTACAGGATAAGATATATCAGGATAGACTAAAGGATCTAAACCTGTACAGCTTGGAGGAGATCGTATAAAACTAGAGAAACAGAGATTCAGATGGTAAGTAAGGCATTTTTATTTCATTGAGAGGGTGGTAAATATGTGGAAGAGCCTACCAGTACAAGTGGTTACAAAAGGTTAATACAGTTTTGGAATTTAAGCATGAATGGGACAGGCATAAGGCTATCCTGAACATAAGCTAAGACCAAGGTTTGAGGTTTTTACAGTAGGAAGAATGGGCAGATAATAATAATAATAATCTGGAGACAGATGGGCTGAATGGTCCTTATCTGCTATCAAATTATATTTTTCTATTTTAATACATGCATTAAACAGAGTGCAGAGAAATGGAACACTCAGAAACTGTTTTATACTTCTTTACTGCCCTACCCTTATACAGAGGACAATTTTGGTTGTATGCAGCTTATTAACTTGGAGTAAGGCAGGAAATAACAAAAAGAAATTGATTCCAGTGCCTAGTTCAGGATAAAAAAAATACTACATCCCCCTTCACACATTTTATGTGGAATCAATGGTAATCTTGTAGAATTTTTATTTACTCCCATGGTTCAGTTGGTTTGCTTCAAATAAGCTCCACCTTTCTTATTACGTAAGTCTCAGCTTGTGTAATTCTGTGACTAAGAGTGGATAAGTAGAAGGTCTTGGTAAGATTAGACTAATCATTTAATGCTAGTTTAATGCTAGTTTTTTTTTTTTTTTAGCAATCTAGGATTTCCCATCTTTTTGGTTTGGGTAAGGTCCACTATGTGCAAAACTCAAGCAGACTTGAGTTTCTATATAATTCATTATCTCAGTAAACATGAAGCCCTATTTTGCCTGATCTTGCCTCAGTTTGTTGCACAGAATGATAATTAAAATCTGTCTATATGTTATATTAGTCATTTTTCCTGTAAAATAAATAGTTTTTGAGAAATTGTCCTTTATATTTAGCAGAACAGTGTGCCAATTCCATCCATAGAATGCAAATTAGTTATTTTGATGCCAAACTTATCTTTCACTGTTCTATTAAGGACACTTTTCCACGTTTATAGTCTCTGTCTAGATTAATTCATATCATACTGTATGGTTATACTGCCACAGCACAGAGAAAAAATAGCACATAGTTCCATACTGTGCCATTAACAATTTTTTGTTTTTTATTTTTTTTTGAGAAAATGACAAGTTTTATATTATGAATGATTGGCCAGTACAAAATACAAAGAGTTTTTAATCACCTTTGTTAACTAAACTCGTGTTAGTCTGACAGGTCCACTTAACCCTTTGAATGTTGTCTTAACAGAAATGATTAAAATTTCACCTTCAAAATAATATCTAGATATCTATCTTGTTCATCAGTATGTTACTATGGTTGTTGAAAGAAAAACTTGCCAATGTTATGTAGCTCTGGGAAGGAATATAAATCAATTCAATCAACAATCTAGAAAAAGGTAGTGTTACAAAATTCTCACTGTTGCCTTAAATCGATCATTTTTGACAAATGAGTCATAGACTTTCACAAATATTCTGACAAGGGCAAAAAGTGATTTCTAATAACAAATATTTCTAAATCTACAGAACTGTAAAAGTTGCAGCACAAAGAGGGCTATTAAACTTGAAAAAAAAACAGATATAACCTTTTATGCATTTGTGTCCATTAATTTTTAAAACAATTTTCATGTCTCATTTTATTGTCAGTATAAGGTGCATCTTGTTAAATCAATGTGCAATTAAGAAAATTCAACATTTTTTCAGGAAATATCTTCAGAAAATGTTTTAACCCTTTGAGTGCCAGAGAGGAATGCAACACACACCTTGCACACCCATCTGGCACTCAAAGGGTTAATGTACTTAATTTACTTGTACAATGCAATAAAAAGGTGAAGTATAATACATATATACTGTATGTATATCTATATAATATCAAATGGAGGAAATGTACAAATCTGCAACAGGTAACTGTCTGCACCAGGACACTGTAGTCCTTTTCATGTGCTTGTATTTCAGAATATATACAAGAGGAAAGATGTTCAAACCTCCCCCCCCCTCCCCCCAGGGGTGAGGTTTTTCAGGATCTCCTCTCATGAACACATGTAATTTAATAAGTGGTTCAGTTATTCTGAAGGATCATTCTGAGTTAACTGCAGTCACTTGTTTTTAACTGAGGAGATCCTGAAAACATGCACCACTTAGGGTGGCTGGAGGACAGTTTTGAGCATCTGTGTAATACAGCATACAAATTGATTGTAATGGGCCACATGATCAGAATACGATGTGTGTGAGGGTTACATAATTTTTTTTATTGATAACTAACAATGATGACTATAGCCTGAAGGCTTTAGAAACCATGGATTTATTTAACAAGTAAATGATGACTATTTTTGAACTGCAAGGTACTTGCAGTTGGTTATACCTCACTGTATGCTAGTTAGGTTTTTGTTGAAATTCTCTGGTGGGCCCCACCCTGGGGTCAGGTGGGACACAGACCCCACACTGGATGCCCTTGCTTTAGTGCATAATTATGCACAAACATTGTCGTCAGCAAGATGTTAATGAGGATAAAGCTACAAATGCAAGGGCAGGAAAATGAAGTTACCCCAGTTTACTTTGTGTGTGTGCACAAGGTGCAGAGAAAAGGAACACTCTATAGTGCCAGTACACTTCCCCACTAACAGCCCCCTTGGAAGAGGTGGCATATATAGGATACTTGGTAAAATAAATAGCTTAGTTAATTGGCTTTAGGTAGATGTATTATTAAGAAATTAGTTCCAGTACCTATTTTATGAGAACCATATTAGTGTCCCCCTTTACAAAAATGGCATTATCTGGATTGCCAAATTGGTACAATTCTTTGCAAGCCATCTGTACATGTGATTCTCAGCCTGTACCCAAAGAGTACACTAACAGGCCAGGATTTTAAATATTTCCTGCTTGAACATCTATGAGTGTATCAAAATGGTTCAGCATTTGATTAATTCATCTGTACAGAAGCAGGGAAATCATCTTGTCTTGATCTGTTAGTTTACCCTGAGCACATATAGAGTGAGAACCACTGATCTACACCATAGGAAGGGGATGTTCAAACCTGTCTTCCGCCCCCACCAGTGGTGAAGGTTTTCAGGATCTCTTCCCATGAATAAGTCAGTGATTCAATCACTCTGAAGGATGTGCCACATTTACTTGTGATTGATTGAGGAGATCCTAAAACATACCTCCCAAGTGTCCCTCTTTAGGAGGGATAGTCCCTCTTTGAGACCCAAATCCCTCTGTCCCTCTTTCCCACCCTGGTGTCCCTCTATTTAGGAGATTAGCCTGTGTGGTGTGTATACAAGTGTATCACATTGCTCCACATCCATAAAACTCACATTAATGTTTGTTTAAACTTTATTATATGTGTTTTTAAATTAGTATGTGTAAATAAAATACTTTGGTGTTGCTCTAAATCATTTATTAAGTTACACAAAGAGGTGTCAATAGGTCAAGAAATCACCTATAAATTCTTGGTAATGCCCTGCCCACAAGCCACGCCCTCAGTCACACCACCCAAAACAAAGTGTCACTCTTTGTGGAGGGGAGGCTGAGAACAAGTTTGAGTACTCTTGCCATAGGAGAAAAATAATAATACCAATTGATCTAAATTAGATGTTTAACACCTTGAATGCTACAGTGGTTTCTAACACATTGCACTGGAGTCATCTCTAGTGTTGATCAGGAAAAAAGCCCCATTTAAATCAAAATTATTTTTGGGAATGCTATTTTTTTCCTATGGTATTGTTGCTTTACTCCAGAATTGTACCGGTTTACAGATGTGTCCGCAGAATATTGGGTCTAGGAAAGCATTTATAAGAATCAATTTAACTGGCCAAGCTCTCTATAATTCATGCAGAGGTAGACATCATGAACAGCCCTCTGGCTGTAAAACAGTTAATAGATTTGACATTTTTGAATTTAAGGTAAAAAATAAATTTTTAGGAAATTCCCATCTGAAAAACTTACTTTTATCATAATCATACACCAAATTACACTTTCATGCTCCTAGTGTCCATCTCCTGGAGGAAATACTAATTATACTAAATCATTCTTATTCATTGAAAACAAAGCTACTTCAGTAAACTGAGACTGTGAAAACATGGAAATACCAAAATATGAATTTGATGGATCCATGTGATCGTATTTTTCTATCTCTCTGCAAGGATTTTGCTTGCATATATGTTTAATTGGATTTGATTTTCCAATAAAATAGTATAATGTCTCATTGCATTTCTCTTAGTACTACAGAAAATTAAGGTAGAGCAAATATTTACATGGTTTTAGAGCATGCTATCCTTGAGCTACACAAGATTTATTTTAGAATGCAGGTTTTATATATTAAAATACATGGCGAATTTTACAAAGCTGGAGTGGTGTGTATGAAGCAGATGCTTTTAAAAGCATGCAGTGACTCAACAAAAACAGTTCCCTGCTTTCATTTAACCCCTTAAACACCAGAGCTACTTAAGCAGACATCTATTTTAAGTAAGGGAACTACAGAAGTCACTTCCAAGAAGGACATGAACTGAGGAAGATTTGTATAACACAACTAAAAGCCTAGCTAGCTCATTGTGTCAACTATGAAAGTGATCTTTAGAATAGAATAAAAGAGAAAGAGAAGGAAGACAGGGAAATTATATATATAGTAGGTGTTGTTATTCTAAAATCAATCACGCAAAAGAGGTAATTGGAAAGGCTTTCCCTGGGAATGCCTTGTTTTCAGGCAAATCTCTTCCTGCTGTGAAATGTTCTGCACACCATCTGTAATCTATTCTGAACTTTGTGTCTTGAGTAATTAATTTTTCTTGTTGTCTTCCAATGTCACATGACAAAGCATCATTACAGCAGACTTAGCAATTCACCTTAACTACGTGTTTATATCCTGTGCTAGTCTAGTTTTTGCAGTTGTAAATGGCCTAATGCAGGGGCAGGTAACTAAGGGTGGGTGAAAAGTATGAAAAATTTTCTGCATGCCTTTTTGAAAAAAAATGGACTATTTTTTCATAAAAGTTTTCTCGTTTTCTCCAATGCAAAATTTTCCTCCTTTTCGCCTATTCCAGCAAATTTTTTGCCTATTCCAACACATTATTCTCCTATTCTAACACATTTTTTGCTAGGTCTAACACACTTTTTGCCTATTGAACACATTTTTCTCCTACTCTAACACATATTTCTCCTATTCTAACACGTTCTAACACATTGTTTTCCTATTCTAACACATGCTAACACATTTTCTCCTATGTTTAATATGGTACATCATTTCCCAGTACAGTTTTAATTCTTCTGAGGGCTGTAGTGGAGAAATACGTAGCTGGGAGTCAAAGTTGTGAGTACTACAGTAACATATACCTTGAAAAATGTTTCAGCATGAAGAGTGCCTTTGTCCTTAGCCCACAACATTTACTTCCTGCTTAAGTGACACTGGCACATATTCATGATGCTGTCAAGTGATTAAAAAAAAAGTACAGCTTACAATGTGGCAAATGTGCATGGTAGTGGTGGTGGGGGACTGGCATGGTGTGACTGGTGGGACCTTGACAAACTGCATCCACCCTGGGATGAGAGGGGTCATCATCATTTACTGCATATGCTGCAGCAACAATTGCTGCAGTCAGTTTTTGTACTAACACTTTACTCCCATTCCCTTGCACTTTCTCCACCTTTCCCCCACTCACTTGTATATTTGCTAGACATTACTCAACTACTGTGTGTGCTTTCACTCAAAATTGATGGAGTGTGATGTCTTTGCCTTGGCCCTCAACAAAATTATCAATGTCATCTGCTGTCTATCAAGTTTGCCTCAGTTACAAATCTACAATTCAGCTGTCTAATATATTTATTTGTTTAATTATTTATGTTTTTTCTTTCTTTATTTATTTTTAAGTTGTCCACCATATCTTATCACAGTCCCAAAAAAACAAAATCAACATCTTTCCCCAGACTTCCCCAGCACAGCAACAATAAAAGTAAAATCAGCAAGCAATTTGGACCCCAGTTGCCTATGTCTTGCCAGTCAGTCACACCAAATTTTGGGGTATTTTGTGTCAACCTCCTTCCTCCCTTCTTTGCCCCCCATTTTGCCCCCAGACTCCCCTACTACAGAGAACAAATGTCCTATCTAAATGATTCCCTAAAACTAAGAATCAATTCCCCTTTATTTGGCTATCTTCTCTAGCTCACAAACATGCTGCTCTCTCCTCTCACAAGCACAGAATGGCTGCTGTGAGGGCCTGACAGTCTTTTATATGGCTGTAGAAAACTTTTGTGAGGTGGAGAAAATGTTTTCTACCTACTGATTGCAATGCAATGAGCTAGGCGAAAAAAGCGGAAAAAATGTCACTTTTCGAAGGAAATTTTTCGCCAAGCAGAAAGTGCCATTTTTCACCGATATCAGCAACACCAGTCCCCAAAAGCAGCCAACAATATTTGGTTTCAGGATATGTATGATTGGATGATTGGTTTAATCACTTTAATTGATCCACCTGTCATCAAGAAGGGATATATTGACAAATCAGCACTGTTATCATTTGGATTCTTCAATGTTTTTTCTTCTGAGTGGTTGTTAAACACATGTTTATATATTTGGTCCGACCACATACTTATTATCTATAATTCTTCTCATGAGTAGAGACACAGGGGAGTATAGCTGTAGCCTACATTATTTCACACTTTCTTAACCCCTTGGGCACCAGATTGGTATGCCACACATTGACGCACAATATGTTGCTCACCCCTCAGGTTATTGAGATGTTAACCCCTTAGTGACAGCCGCGTTCATACACGGCTGTCACCTTAACGCCCGAGGAACTTTTTTTTTTTTTGCAAACGAGTCCGGAGTCTCCGAGCAGCATGCAGCCGCATGGAGACCCGGACTTCCGTGACTTACCAGGTACGTCCTCTGTCACTAAGTGACAGTTTCTGTGGGACGTACCTGGTAAGTCATCTGTCGTTAAGGGGTTAATGAATGTGTGTATAGAAAATACATCAAATCACAAACTCAATGATTATCAACTTTTTTGCAATGAGGCACCATAAATTCCTTAAATTCCATTGATAATAAAAAAGTTTGGGTGTGCACATGCGTAAACCTTTTTACACTGAACCATGAAAGAACACTGAACAATATAATTGTAGGAACTCTCTAGGAAACAATGTGTTCAGACCTGTCCTCCCCTTGCACCCCCCCAACAGTGTAGGTTTTCAGGATCTCATTACAAGAACACAGGTGAATTGTTTTCAATTGAAGATACCCTGAAAACAGTTTCTTTTGAGGGAGCTTAAGGACAGACTTGAGCACCTCTACTCTAGAAGACAGGCATGAAAATGCTAAAATCATTGGGAACATTTGTGTTTACTGGTAGTGCTGTGTGCTATTTTTATGCATATATGGGACAATCTAGGTGCAGACTAGGTTTTGCCCTTCTTTGAACATTCTATTATATATTTCAGAATAACTGAAATCTAGATATGTACCCATGGTAAGAAATTAGCAATTTTATCACTTACTAATAGATGCGTGAAACCTCTGATACTTTTAGCTGGTAAATTCTACAATCACATGAGTGATTGTTAGATTTTAATTGCCAAATTGTCATTTTTTTCACACACCCATTTTG
Source organism: Rhinophrynus dorsalis (assembly GCA_037306005.1). Taxonomy (NCBI): domain Eukaryota; kingdom Metazoa; phylum Chordata; class Amphibia; order Anura; family Rhinophrynidae; genus Rhinophrynus; species Rhinophrynus dorsalis. The sequence goes on from CM074721.1 coordinate 126,115,319, forward strand.
GATCCTATTAGAGATCTGAAACATGCTCTAAAACAACCCAAACATGAGGCCAGGAAAACCAAGGAAAACTGCAAAATGTCTGCTGCTTTCCTTGGGATGGATCATGCAGGGGAACATGGGGATGGGAAATTGCTTCCCTGGTACACTGCCTGACCCCCATGTCCCTGAGCATACTACCCACATCTTCACCACTGTGGTTAACCCTCCATTGCCAGATTTTTTTTTTTTTTTTTTATCTGGACGTTACACTCTCAGCCTACCCCAGAAATTGTGTGTATGCTCACCCTGAGGTCCAGTGGTATCCAACACTTGCACATCAGTAACTAAAAAAAAAGACCCCAAAGAAACCCACCTCACCACGACTAAAAATAAAATAGCGCAACCCCCCCTCTTCTTTCCCTATTCTGCTTGGACTAATGTTCAGACCACTGGGAGAGGGGAAAAAAAACAGGGATTAGTTAGGAAGTAAGATTATGTAGGGCACATACCGTGCCCTGCAGTAATCTCCTCTCCCATCCAGTCAAGGATGATGGTGAATGGATTATGCCAGAAAAATACCTATCCACTTCCTTAAGCCAATCAGAGTTTTTAGAGATTTTTCTTTTTTTGTAGGTTACTATTATGGACGCCTGAGGACCAGGGGGTCACAGACATCCAGGTATGTGTATGTTAAACTAGGCCAGTTTATGATTGACATTGATTTCATTTATTGACTTTCATTTGGTTTTATTTTTTTAATTAATTAATATACCCCATTATATTTTAATTCACTAAAGGATGAAACTAAAATTGCCCTTTCTTTAATTAAAAAAGGTGCTTTGGGGCCACAGGAACCCATTTATTTTTTAAACGCTCCATCAGGATCTGTTCATGATGGAGAAGTGGAGTGTAGCCATATCCCCCAAATATTTATTTAAGGCAATTGAGGCTTCTATTCCATATATGATTCATGTTTAACAGGTTTAATCCCTCGTTCGCTGGGTGGGCTGGAATGCATTGATAGCAGTTGATTCCCAACCAGTCCTGCAATTGATAGGTCAATGATGGAGTAGGTTAGGCTAATGGTAGCTGTTGAGGTTGTATATGCTTATTTATTTGGCAGTTAACTGGAGGAAAAATATACCCACGCACTCACCTAGTAGAACATAATCAGGACCTATGGTACAGCACAGTCTGCTAACAGGGTGCTGGCAGGGAAATAACTAACTTGAAAATACAAAGAAAAAGAAGGAGAACCCTGCTTCACTAGCACACCTGCAAAAGCTAAACACTGTGTTCCCTTGGTCCAAATATAAATTAGAAATAAAACCTAACTTTTATTAAAATCTTAAAAACCAAAAAATATAATACAATACTAACATAAATAGTTGTTAGGGACAGAGCCTAAACATGTACTACCGGGGCATTATCCGGCTTGCCATCAAATTATTTATGTAAGTGTATTGATGTATATCGCACTATAAACATATAGAAAATCTAATCTGTTGAATATTAAATATAGAGGCAACAATATTCATACATAAATCTAATCTAAGCTAGTACCGTTTAGATACAAAGTACACTAAAGTAGCTAAATTCCTAATGTAACAGTCATCCAGGTAAAGCTACAACAGATTACCGAGGCATCTCCGGATTACCAAAGATGCTGATCTGTAAATAACAACCCTTAAAGTGTACTCTAAAATTACCGGGGCATATCCGGCTTGCCACTATAAGCTAGAGTTTAAGTCAGAAACACCGGGGCTTGTCCGGTTTACCACTAAGCTACCTGATAATGATCAGGCATAATCTAGAATATCGGAATTCTCCAATACCCTAGTATTGATCTTATAAATTAGTTTATTTTAGGAGACAGAGATCCTGATTTAAGATAGCACTATATTGTAGGCTTATGGCAAGCCGGATATGCCCCGGTATTTTTCTTTAGAGGCTTTGTTATATTCATCGAATATTTCTACTTAAGCAGTTCATTGGTCTACTGGATAATTCCGGGACTAATGATTAATACTTGACTACTATTAAATAGTTTAGTGGCAAGCCGGACAAGCCCCGGTATTGAATACTCTCACTTAAGCGGTTCATTGATTCATTGGATAATTCCGTTGTTAATGAACATATTTGACTGCTATTAGACAGTTGAGTGGCAAGCCGGATAAGCCCCGGTATTAGATAATTTCATTCAATAGGTTTACTAGGGTATTGGAGAATTCCGATATTCTAGATTATGCCTGATCATTATCAGGTAGCTTAGTGGTAAACCGGACAAGCCCCGGTGTTTCTGACTTAAACGCTAGCTTATAGTGGCAAGCCGGATATGCCCCGGTAATTTTAGAGTACACTTTAAGGGTTGTTATTTACAGATCAGCATCTTTGGTAATCCGGAGATGCCTCGGTAATCTGTTGTAGCTTTACCTGGATGACTGTTACATTAGGAGTTTAGCTACTTTAGTGTACTTTGTATCTAAACGGTACTAGCTTAGATTAGATTTATGTGTGAATATTGTTGCCTCTATATTTAATATTCAACAGATTAGATTTTCTATATGTTTATAGTGCGATATACATCAATACAGTTAACTGGAGGGCCTGAGGGAAATTCTGATTATGTCTGAATCCATTTGAGCAGACTAGAAAAATGGGAAGGGCAAAGAGAGACTGGGTAGAGGGGAAGCTAGAAGATTTCAGAGGGCATCATAGGGAGAAGGCATTCCAACCTCTCATGGGGGAGGGGGCTAGAGCAGGAACAATCAAAAAATGGTGGTAGCAGGGAGAAATGAAGAAACTGGGGACCATGGAGAGAGGGGAGGCAGGGAGCATGGAAAAATGTTCTCTCCAGAACAATATGCAGTAATCAAGATGAGGACTTACCAGTGATCTATAAATATTAATACCTTTCACTTCCTGCTGCTAATGTCTCTTCCTATGCAACTAGGAATGCAGTTTTTATTTCCACTGTTTTGCTGGCTTGCTTGCCTTCCTTCTGGCCATCTTAACTGATATTTTTGTCACCAAAGTACCATTAAGCCTGCATTCCTCCTCTGGTTTTCTGCATCTTATCTGCATTACCTTGTACCTTTTAGCATTAAAGTTTAGATCCGGTACTCTTGTCCATTTCTCCAATTTTCCAAAATCCTCATGCATTTTGTTGATCCCACCTGGAGAGTCAACTCTGTTGAAGATTTATGAGTCATCTGCAAAAAGCCATACCTTACTTTGAATATGTAGTTATATGACTAATGAAGATAATGTAGAGAACAGACCCTAGTATTTACTCCTGTAGCATGCCACTAGTAGCCTGCCTTTCCTCTGGATAGACACCGTTAATTATGATGCACTGTTTCCTGTCTTTCAGCCAATTAGCTGAGTCCAGTCCTAATGCATATATCTTCTGAATAAGCTATATATGTGGTACAATGATAAAAGCTTCACTAAAATCAAAATAGGCTATATCTACTGTTCTATTCTGTTTATTACTTGATTAGCAAAATAAAAAAATACATCATAAGCATTCAGGTATACAACAATGTTTGCTTTCAATGACATTTACACTATTTTCCAAATTACAGATGTTAGACTCACTGACATGTAATTGTCAAAGTATTCCCTATTGAACCTTTTGTGTAGGCGTACTACACTAACAATTTTTCAATCATCCAGAACTACTCCTGTCAACAGATATTGGTTCAAAAGCTCAGGTATTATTGGGTTAATCTAATAAGGAACAACTGATTTATTCACTTTCAGTTTTTATAACATCAGTAACACCTCATCCTCTGCAAGGAGACTAGTGTCCACTGGTTTAACATTAACAGTTATTCTACTTAATTATTCTACTTGTGCAGACTCATTACCAATAATGTCTACAATTTTCTGACTTTAATCTTATTATACCTTTTTTTACTTTTTTATTTGTATTCATAGACCTAAATAACATTTTACAAACTTTTTTCTCTTCTGTTTGGAATTTAGAACATTTTGTAATGTTCTTGGCCTCCCTCTGTTTAATCATTAAAACATCTCTATCTTCTTTTGACTGAGGCTGCTAGTCCTTTCTGGATACTTTTTTCTATCCTTTACAATACTTTCCAACTCTCTAGAGAGCTAGAATTGTTTTATTTTTCTTTTATCTTGTGCCTGATGCAGAATATGGTTGTTGATAAAATGGAATGTTTTAGGTGATCCCCTTGTTATTGCACAACATGAAGCAAACTCCTCTGACCTGAGGAATTGGTTATGTGTTCTTCATAGGAGAAAATTCTGCCTTTCTAAAACCTAAGACCTTTGTTTTAATTGCTTCCAGATATTACCAGTTTAACACCTTATGAACCAGTGAAGTGCCAGGACCATGACGGTTCTGTCACGTCATGGAATTCTGGGATGGCAGCGTGACTGCATACCACTCTGCCATCCCAGAACTCATTGCACAAAAAAAAAATTTTCAGTGATCCTTAATGTCCAACCCCCTCTGGATCAGGCATTCATTAAGGGGTTAATAAACCTCACTGACTAGTGATCACTGGTCCCCAGGCTCTCACCCACAGATACATCTGACAGTATATCAGTACATTCAAATATCAAATCTAGTATTGTTTTCTAATGAGATGGCTACCTCAAAAGTTGTATTAAGCATACTCCTAACTAGGGATGGACAAAAATTTTTGCCTCAAACAAAAGCAGCAAAAAATGGTACTTTCTGCTTGATGAATAATTTCCTGTGAAAAGTGTAGTTTTTCTGCTTTTTCCAGCCTTTTTTGCCCATTGAAATCAATGGGAAGAAAAATTTTTCTACACCACAAAAAGTTTTCTACAGCCATATAAAATGGTGTCAGGCTCTCACAGCATGCCATTCTGTGTTTGCGAGAGGAGAGAGCAGCACCTTATTTGAGCTAGAGAAGATAGGGGAATTGAAGTTTAGTTTAGGGAATCTTTTAGGTAGGACATTTGTTCCCTGTTTTAGGAGAGTCACTGTGATAGCGATAAGACAGGGTGGACAACTTAAAAAAAATTAAATAAATAAATAAAAAAGAATAATTAAAAAAAGAATAAAGAATTAAATATATTAGGTCACAGTGACAGACAGCTGACTGGGCTTAGGCAATACATCATACTCCATCAGTTGTGTTGAGTAATGTCCAGCAAACACACAAGGGGGAGGGGGGAACATTGCAGGGACATGAGAGTAAAGTAGTAGTTCAAAAACTGACTGCAGCAATGGTTGCTGCAGCATGTGCAATCAATAATGATGATCCCTCTACTTCAAGGAAGTATGCAGTTTGTCACGGTCCCAGCAAGACTAGTTCCAGGCACCTCTCACAGCATGCCATTCTGTGTTTGTGAGAGGTGAGAGCAGCATGTTTTTGAGCTGGAAAAGATAGGAAAATTAAGAGGAATTGAAGCTTAGTTTTAGGAAGTCATTTAGGTAGGACATTTGTTCTCTGTAGTAGGGGAGTCTGGGGGCAAAATGGGGGCAAAGAAGGGAGGAAGGAGGTTGACACAAAATACCCCAAAATTTGGTGTGACTAACTGGCAAGACACAGGCAGCTGGGGTCCAAATTGCTTGCTGATTTTACTTTTATTGTCTGTGTGCTGGGGAAGAAAGACGTTTTTATTTTTTTGGTTATATATTTTTTGGGGAGGACTAACAGTGATAAGATATGGTGGATAACGTAAAAAATAAATAATTAAACAAATAAATGCCAAGACAAGACATCACACTCTATCAGTTGTGTACTGTAGAGATTAAAACACACACAGTAGTTGAGTAATGTCTAGCAAATGCACAATCAGAAGGGGGAAAGGTGGAGCAGTGCAGGGACATAGGAGTAAAGTGTTAGTACACAAACTGACTACTGCAATTGTTGCTGCAGCATGTGCAATAAATGATCATGGTCCCTCTCCTCCCAGGGAGGATGCAGTTTGTCAAGGTCCCACCAGTCATACCACACCAGTCCCCCACCACCATTACCATACATATCTGCCACATTGTAGGTTGGACTTTATTATTTTTTTAATCACTTATCATCATGAATATGTGCCATTTTCACTTAAGCAGGAAGTAAGTGTTGTGGGCAAAGGACAAAGGCACTCTACATGCTAAAACATTTTCCAAGGTATATATTGCTTTAGGAATCACAACTTTGACTTCCAGCTACTTATTTCTCCACTACAGCCCTCAGAAGAAGTACTCTTGTGCTGAGAAATGTTGCACCATACTAAACATAGAAAAAAAATGTGTTGGAATACAAAAATATATATTGGAATAGGAGAAAAATGTGTTAGTATGTGATAGAATAGGAGAAAATGCGTTGAATAGGAGAGTAATGTGTTGGAATAGGCAAAATATTTGCTGGAATAGACAAAAAGGAAGAGAATTTTGCATTGGAGGAAAAGAGAGAACTTTTGTGAAAAATTGGCCTTTTTTCGCGAAAAGTCATGCAGGAAATATTTCTCACTTTTCTCCCACCCATACTCCTAACAAAGAATCCATGATTTTCCTACTTCTTGCTCTTAAAAGAACAGAATCTTGTCATTCCACATAAATTATAAAATCATCTTTCATTGACATCTTTGTTATTACTTCCATTAGTGATTTATCTAATTCTTCATCTTCTTCTGCAAGTCAATAAATTACTCCTATCCTAACAACTCTATCACCACATTCAATAGTTATCCAAATGTTCTCTAATTTTATATATATATATATATATATATATATATATATATAATAAACCGTTGGTAGCCTTAAAGGGATAGTAATGTCAGAAAAAAGTATTAACTATAAGGTATATATACAATTAAAAGAGAATACTTGCACTTATTCCTATCTCTTAAACCATTATGGTTTGAGAGATATAGGAAAATAAAGTTCTCTGGTCCCTCCCCTTTCTGCTTGATGAGCTGTAAAGCTGTCAAAAGCAGATTCTGGTTGCTTGACCAGATGTGGCACTTCAGCAGCACCAATATAACGATATCTAAAAATAAATACTTAATTTGGAATGGTCTACAAAGTGTGCCTGTATTGCAAGCACACTTCGTAGACCATTCCAATGAAGTATTTGTTTCTAAATAGTGTGATTTCAGCTCTGCTGAATAGCCTTTGTCTGGTCAAATGACTGGAATCTGCAGCTGTCAGCTAGATGGCAGACTTGAGTAAAACAGCCAGGAAAAGAAGTTATAGCTCTCAAACCATAAAGGTTTGAGAGATAAGACTTACATTGATGTTAATCTTTTTTTAATGTCTACAATATTAAATCAACTTAAAATTAACCAGTACTATCCCTTTAAATTTAAAGGTACATGTAATACAATTTGCTTTACTATTAAAATTTTATGACAAAGTGTAACAATGTTAGGTAAAGAGTACAAGTTTCACAAAGAAAATGGAAGTGTACCAGAATGTAAATGCAGTAAGGCATCATCCCACCTTCCTCAAGAAACTATGAACTTTACCTATGCTGATAACTATTGTGCAATAGAGATAGGCAAATCATTTTCACAAGTTTTTTTCTCAGAAATTGTTAAGAACCTTCCTGAGAAGAGTTATGCTTTTGGGTTTTCTTACATCCTAGGTCAGGAAGGTTTATTTTGATATTTAAAAAATGCATATAACTGTTTCTGAATGTTGTAATGGTCCATTTAACTCATAGGTGGTCACACTTCACCATGGAGAATATGACACACTTTGCCATATGCACTATGAATTATCTATGTAAAGAGAGGGAGAGGCACTTAATCATTAGAATATAAGGTTACCATAATGGTAGTGATGTGTTATGGAGGGCGAATGAGGGAGGATGGAGGATGTGCTCCAACCTCAGCACCGAGACTACCACCAGTCCTCCCTTGCATAATAATCCCCTACTCTACACAAACTATGTAAAGGCACTCAGAACTGTCAAAAGCAGCTGTTACAGCTTCATTGCAGGTTAAAAGTATAGTAATGCTTTAAACTGAAAAAAGAACATCGCAACGATTATTGTGCAGAGTAAAACAGATATGCTCACTTCTGTAGGATGTTTCATTTAAGTGTTATTGCCCCGACATCAGCTCATCAAGTGAAGATTCTTCAAAGGGCATACTTCAACTAAGTAAGACTATATAAGATGGACACTATTTTCAATGACTTGTGTGACAGGTGCTCTACTACAACAGGTACATTTCTACACCTTGTATGGTAATTCCCTGAGGTCTTCTGATTCTGAGAACAGGTCTTCACCGTTTTATCTGGGGTCTTGGTCAGACAAATTCCCTGACCCCAAAACTGAGTGTTCTATCAATTATCCCTGACAAACAGTATGTTAACCCTGTTAATTTTCTTTTAAGGGAGGCCCTAATTATGGCACGAAAAATAGTTACTGTGGCATGGATGTCTGCTACTCCAACCTTCTATGACCACTGGGTTAAAATGGTGGCTAAAAACATTGCAAACTACCACTTAGTATATGCACACAGAGGGACCCCACACAGGTTTCATGTGATCTGTGAAACATGGATATCCCACTATAGGATGCACTCCCCTACCTAGCTGGGTGATGCTGGGACTCACTCTCTGCACTCTGTGTCCACTTATTTGACTGTGCTGGGGCTGGTGCCCCCTGGGTGTTAGGGGTGGCGGTGATGGTGGCCTGCTCGAGGAGACAGAGACCTTCCTCCTTTTCTTTTCTTTTTTCTCTTTGTTGTAAGGGTTCATATTAACAAAAACTTAAGTGTTTGGACATCTTGAGATGACTGACCTTCATTTCATATCACTTTGTATGTTTTTAATCTTTGTGCATGTCTGGAATATTTAAACTAATGTAACCATATATTTCATTTAATGCATTGCCTTGTTCTGTGCTGTATCTTGCAGTTGTCCTAAAAAAAATGTTTTTAAAAAATTAAAACATTAACAAAAAAGTTATTGTACCACAAATATACATTGTTGGGTGAATTATCTGCATGGTCTGAAATTTTATAGCACACTGTTACTACAGTGTTCTATTAACAACTCAGGTCAGTTAACCATAAACATGCATAGGATGCAGTAATAAAAAAGTACCAACATAATATTTCAAGCCATGGAGGTACTGCACCAAGACAAAATGCAAGTTTGACCTGCAATAAAGTTTGAACAAAACAAAACTCAAAAGTGGGAGCACATTTTATTTACTCAGAAGGATAAATCCTGCAGTTTTCTATGTTAAGCATTACTATGAGTTTAAGGACTTTCTTACATTAAAGTTGAGCGATGACTGAATTGTGTTTTCACTGGTATGTACATAAGCAAAAATAAAGGTGCAGGACTTGCAGGTCTACATCATTAGCAGAAAGTGGGCCTCAGGTGCCAATACGTACATCATTAAGTTTGTGCCAAAATAGTTACACCTCATGAAACACAGAGAAGCTTCTACTGAAATCAATCAGAAGTGTACTTCATACATATGGCACTATTTCGCTGTTCATTATATTTAAATTTTACTTAATACATATGCTTAACTGCATCCAAAATGTAGGTAATCTACAATACAAAGTATGGATAAAACACTAGACATGAAAAATACAGAATATGTGAATTAAATGAAAAATAGTAGGATACAGTGTGTAAGTCATAGACGTAAAGTAAAGCCTCAATGAACCAGAGGATTGTGTAATGTAAACGTGTTACTTAAAGGGTTAACATTCAATGAGATCCTGTCATGGAAAAATGGTCTGGCTATTTCTGGCAAATGAAGTGAACTTTGATTATTCTATATATAACACTGTCTGGTGTTGGAGCAATCAGTTGTGTTATCAAGGAAAACTGCTTAACAACTACTGGCAACTTAGAAAACCATAGCAAAAAGCTGAAAAGCTGAGTTTAAATTAAATGTCAATGTGGATTGCATGTATTTTGTAATTTTTTCGTTTCTTTACCTTAAGAGAGTAGGAGATCTAATCATATACATCCTATGGATACTTGGAACTTCTCCAGCTGATACAACTACAGTAATCGTTATATTGATTCATGCAGTTCATCATTGGCAGAAGTTGAAACCATAGGATATCTATGGGTCCAACAGCTGTGCTTCTGTGGGTAAAATAAAAAGCTTGGGCTGACCTATTTTCAGAACAATACACTTTTATTATACTCATTTCTCAAATTTTAAAACCTGTGCTTTTCATGGCATCATTCTTTAATATGGATGTGAAAAAAAAATCATCCTAAAATGTGCAGTACAATATGTTTTACAGTACTAAAATGTACAATAACGCTAAATCGCAAAGTGAATGTAGAATTACCATTTTTATTGAAAAAAATTTGCACTCTTTGTGATTTTTCTTTTTGACACATTAATTGCTCTTTTATATACAGGGAGAACAAAAGCAGCAGCATGCCATATTTATTCAATGAAAGTTTAGCTACAGGGGTTATAGTACTTACTTGCTCCAACACCAGCCAAATTATCTCAGTGGCCAACTTTTAAGAGTCTGCAATAATACTTGATCATTTCAGAAGTCTGGTAGGCCTATGCATCATTTTAACAGCATGGTGGCAGATTGTGATCATCTTCATGTTTGAAAAACCTGGAGACAAGTGGCAGACACAGTGAATCATTCTCAAGGATTCCATTTGTCCACAGAGATCTTAAAATGAAATAAAGCTGATTTTAAGATCTATTTTTTTTCTTAGAATTTTTGTTGATAGATGTTAGCTGGTTGCTAGATTATAATCACAAACAAATATGATATAGTAGTTGTGAGGAATATATTTATTTCATGTGCTCTGAGAACAGAAACTCAGATGCATAACAGTTTAGCTATGCAACCATACAAAACTGAACAATATAATACAGAAAAAACTCATACATTAATTCCTAGTATTTGAAAGAAAAACCATCTTTGCTTAGTTTCCAAATTAACTACATTTACAGCTATAGTTGCAAAGCTGTCATTTCAAATAACTAAGATATCAGCAAGTAAGTGTTATAACCACAAACATAAGATGATTTCTTATAATTAAATAGGAGAATATTATAATTTTTTTAAAATATGCACAGAATTATGCATTATTTTGATTTTGTCAGTCAGAATTTGTTCCATAACATGTATCTTATTTTATTGTTCTATATCAAGTATTTTATGAAATAAATAGTCAAATTTATAGCAACACTAATGATAAACATAGAAATATAGATTTTGATGGCAGAAAATAACCATCTGGTCCATCCAGTCTGTCCATTTCCCTATCTAATTAAAATATACAGTGTTACATGCTTCTCAGGATTTACTTTTACAGCATGTATGTCCAAGGCATTTTTGAATTCCCTAATACTTTTTGTTCCTACCACCCCTGCTGGGAGGTTGTTCCATGAGTCTATCAAGGTTTCTGTAAAGTAGTACTTAAACGCACATTACTTTTGAATTTTCTACTATCTAATTTTAGATTGTGACCTCTTGTTCTAATATTAGTCTGAAAAATACTTCCCTCCTGAAATACATTAAATCTTTTAATATCTATAAAGGATTCTATCATATCATTCCTTTCCATCATCTTCTACATGCTATACATATCATGCTTTTTAAGTCTATGCTGGTAACCTGTGTCATGAAGACCCTGCACCATTTTGGTGTCTCTTCTTTGAACTGCCTCCAATTTATTAAAGTCCTTCTAGAGATGTTATCTGGTACTTTATATAATACTAGTTGAACAGCCTGTTACACGGGCCACAGTGCCTCTGGCAGCCGGTCGCGGGGCAGTCACGCGCAGTAGAGACTGCCCGCGCCACTGCTGATACAGAGCTGGACGCTCCTACTGCGCATGTCGGGCGTTACACACAACTTAGCGAATTATTATATAGGATGCTAGTTGAGGTCTTACCAGCAATCTATAGAGTGGCATTAGTACTTCTCTCTTCATGCTGCTAATGCATTTTCCTGTTCATCCAAAATCCCTCTTTGATATTCCCAGTGGCTTATTGAATTGATTGCATAACTTAGTCACCTGAAATAATAACTATCTTTCCTTTGATTTTTTTTTGTCAGCACAGAAACTTTAGTTCTGTCTTACACACCTGGGTTTCTACATCATTGATGCACTACTTTGCACTGTTCAGCATTAAACCTTTACTTGTCCATTCTTCCAGTTTTTCCAAATCCTTATGCATTCGATTTATGTCTCCTGGAGAGTCAACACTGTACATATTTTTACATCATCTGCATAAGACACACTTTACCTTGAAAACTACCAGTAATTTCATAGGCACTAGCAGTAACCCCTGTGACTTTCTACTCCCCTCCCATTCTTAATCTGAATAAATATCACTGATTTATGCATCTTATGAAACGGCCTCTTATGTAGCGCTAACGATTTTGTATGTATCACTGTGTGCTGAATATTCAGGAACAGTGAATCCCTTCCCCAAAGAGTGTACAATCTGATATTGGGTGTCTGAGGCATAAGATGTCTTTGTACACAGCTTATTTCCCTAGAAAACAGATACATATATATGTCCTATTCAATCTCCCCCCCTCCCATTTAAAGTCCACCATTTCCGGTGATGGTATTTCTGTGGTCAGTAAATAATATGTTGGTGGCTGGTGTATTCTTGAACAAAGTTTTGTCACCTATATTCTGTGTCAAGAAATGCACCCATGTCCTCACTTCAAAGTAGAGACATAACTTTTGTCATTTAGTGATGGATCACTCGTATTGTATTTCTGTCTGAAGGTTGTACAAAATTCATTGAATCGTCACGTTTGTTCCTACTCTTAGGACTTGCCTGACATTAAGCTTTGAGCATCTTCCTCCTCCTTCCTTCATTGTGCTTCAGTATTCAAGGCCACATTTTTTTTAATGTAATGGTTCCCTGACTGTTCTGATTTTTTTTGTGGGTCAGAATTACAAACTACCTTCTGATGTTACCCGGAGATTCTGTAATTACACTAATACTTAAGCACAGAAGTACTGGATAAAATTGAAAGTTGTTAAGAGACAGCTGTTTTTGATCCAACTGTTTTATCATGCTCCAGGACCAGTGTGCTAGGCCAGACAAAAAGGCTTGGGAGACCGGATCCAGCCAGCTGGCCATATGTTTACACCACTGATTTAAGGAAAAGTGAATACACTTTCCAAAGGATAAAAAAGAGAGGCACACACATACCATTTACCATTGGTACAACATTTTTGAGTCCATGCTGGTAGACTGTATCATGAAGACCCTGTACCATTTTGGTGGCTCATCTTTTAACTACATCCATTTTATTAATGTCGTTCTGTAGATGTGATCTGTACTGTACACAGTTCTCCAACTGAGGTCTTAGAGTGGAAAAGTGAATATACTTTTGAAAGTATAAAAAGGAGATGCATAAACTTGAGACAGTCCTTGTGCATGACTCATTTACAACCGGTACAGTTAATCAAGCTCCTTGAGCTACTTATATCACAGAGCCCCTTATAGCCCTTTAAATACAGAGTTTTCTCTGAATCTCAGACAAGTAGATTTGATACAAAAAAATTATCTACCACAGTTAATCAAGAAGAATGATAGAGGCACCTCATTAAAAGAAAATTATATATTTAAGCACCTCTAAGCTTGACCCTTTGGACTCTCTTATGGTTCAAGTTCTTCATCCCCTTCTATTTACTAGGGGTGGGTGAAAAGTCTGAAACATTTCCTGTATGACTTTTTGTGAAAAAAACAAAAAATTTTCAAATTTTTTTGACAAAGGTTTTCTCCTTTTCACCTCTGCAAAAGTCTTCTCCTTTTTCTTCACTACCAATAATTTTTCACCTTTGTTTCCTATGACTACAACATTTCCCACCACAATATTACTTCTTCTAAGGGCTGAAGTGGAGAAATAAATAGCTGAAAGTCAAAGTTGTCACTTGAAAAAGGTTAGCAGATTGAGTGCTTTTGTGCTTTGCCCACAAAACTAACATCTTTCTCATGTAGCATTGGCACAACCATCCTTTAAAAATAACTGTGGCTTAGGATATTCAGTAAGGTGCAACATGACATCAGCTCTTTAAAGCCTCTGTTTTCAACAAAATAAAAGGGCAGCATGTCAACTGACATAATTTTGGAAGTTTACTATTCCTTAGGCATAATTTTGCATTATTTCTGTGCTGGTTTTCACTTCTTACTAAGAACTTAGAAAGTGTGGGATGGCAGAAGATGACAGAAGAAAGGAGTAACTTTATTGCTTTTAAGTCATCATACTCTTCTGTAGCAGATACCATAGTTGTTATTTGGAATGACCTAACTGTTGGCAGTGGCACACTCTCTGGCACACCAATGTCATCACTGCTACTTTTATCTGCCCCAGAGCCATGGAAAATTTTTGGAATGTTTTTGCTGCTAGTTGTGGCACCTGTGACATGTTGATGGTGTATCTCCCAATCAGCTCTGTGGTTGTGCTTCAGGTTCAGGTGCAATCTCATAGAGAAGGTACCTAGGTGTGAGTCTGATTTCCCTCTGCTCACATGCATTTTCACAGATAATAGATAGCAACTTGTTTAGCTCTTGGATCCTGAGTGATGTATCTCCACACTGTGGACTTCATAGACTGCTAATATAACTGGGGCTAGGTGTTGATGCAATTGTACTACTGCTACTACTAGGTGTCAAAGGTGCAGCACTTCCATCAGCAGCAAAGGCACTCATCAAAGCTAAGGTTGTGGATGTCGATGACTTGTGATATTGTTGCTGCTGCTGGTTACTCAACACGAGTGTGTGTGGCTGAGTGGGGCTTGGACTTGAAAGTGGTGACGATACTAATGATGATGACAGGATGACTGTGTATTTTTAGTCATCTTTAATTGCAAAGGGTAAGAGTTTTTCAGTGGTTTTCTCAAACAGTTCATGATAGGCACAGTGCTCTTTTTCATTTGTGGAAGATGGAACCTTTGCCTTTCTGCTAACTTCTCTGTTCATTTCATCATCTCTCTATCGCGGTGCCCGTGATCTCTCTCTGTCACTCTCGCTTGTGGTGTGCTCCGATTGGCTGAGTCTGTTTGGCCCGCCCCTGGTGACCTTTTTATGCCTGGCCATTGGCACCTGTCAGGTGCCCTTTCGTGGTGTTCCAGAGCCAGTGTTGCTGTTGCTGTGTTCCAGTGTTCCTGATTCCTGTGTACCGATTTGGCCTGTTTCGACTATGCTCCTGAGTTCCTGCTTCGTGATCTGACCCGGCTTGGCTGACGTTCCTGCTTGTGATTGATCTGGCTTGTCTGAGAACCTCCGTGATCTGACCCGGCCTGGCAGACTTCCTGCTCCGTGACCTGAACCGGCTTGCTCCAGAACCTGCCTTTGTTCCTGCTTCCTGCTGCCCAGTGTCGCCGTGGCAACATTCTGACTTCCGCTGGGCTCGTGACCGTGCTGATCGTATTTGCCTCTTTAACACTTGCAGAGCCGTGTCTCCTGTGCTGAGTCTCCATTACACTTGCAGAGCTGTGCTTTCATTGCTGAGCCTTCCTTTCACTTGCATAGCGATACCCACTATTGCTGAGCCTTTCGATCCTTGAGCTGCTATTAACCCTTGCAGTGCTGCTGTCTCCTTATCTGAGCCTTCATTTACACTTGCAGAGCCGATGTTATTTATCCGCTACATCTGCTGAGCCGGCCGCGTTGTGAGCCTTGTCTTGACGGCGGCTCACCTCGTCAACTAGCAGAGTAGTCGGTTTCTGTTACCGCGCCCACGGTAGGCGCTATTGGCTCTTGCTTTAGCTGTGTTCTCTCCACTCACACCCGGTGGGGCTATTGGATCTAGCACTTGCAGCGCAGGATGGTCTCCGTTATTACGCCTGTGGGGGCTATTGGCTCAAGCACTTGCAGTGCAGGGTGGTCTCCGTTGTTATGCCCGTGGGGGCTATTGGCTCAAGCTCTTGCAGTGCAGGTTGTCTCCAGTATACGCCTGTGGGGGCTATTGGTTCAAGCTATTCTGTACAGTTGGTCTCCGTTATTACGCCCGTGGGGGCTATAGGCAAGCTCTTGCAGTGTAGCCATCTCCGTTGTTACGCACGTGGGGGCTACTGACTTAAGCACCTACAGTTTAAGTTGTCTCCGTTACAACGCCCGTGGGGGCTATTGATTGCAACTTCTCTGCAGACTCTACCATTATTCCAGTACTGCCTAGCAGCTTTCTAGCCTTAAGAACTTTAGGTTTTGCATCATTTAACACCAATTGCTGCCTCATCACCACCTTGGGCGTGCCAAACACCACAACAGAGACTGACTGATTATTGTATTTAACCATTAAGTGTCCTCACTACTGTGTGCCTGTCCTGAGACAGTATATGTGATACTTTTGCTTCTGTATACTGGGCCTGTGAAGGCATATCTGTCAATATATCGCTATTATATTGTGTTGCCTGTAGAGGGTGATCTTTCCTCTTTATTTCTTTTTAATAAAACTGTGTTTTATTCTAACCTGCTGGTCTGAGTGTCTACAAAACCATTACACTCTCTCACTCTCAACTTCATCTGTATCTGAAGAGGAGGATGATGCCACAGGGATATATTTTCTTAACATATTTTCTTTGTTCTGGGGCATTCCATGGCCTACCAACAATAATACATTTCTCACTCATTTTTACCATCTTAAAAGAGCAGTAAACCCTAATTTTACACCAAAGGTATTACAGATGTAAAAAAAAGGAGGGAAGGCGAAAAATAGAAGCTATTTAAGTCACTACCCTAATAAGTATGGTATGTGGTTAACCCCTATGGACAAAAGGTAGACAGTGGAAGGTGCCCTTCCACTGTAGTAATATAATAGAACAGAAAACGAGAAAAAAGAAAAACTATTTTATGCACTATATACACCACAAAAATAAAGATTTGTATTCCTTTGACATATCTGAGTGTATAATATACTTATGTCTTAAAACATAACTTTTATTAAAATAAATGAAATGGTCCAAGCAACACTGCAACTATAAAAATCTGGTTTAGTATTCCCTGCACTTCAGAGGTCTCCAGCACACCAACCATTCATATTATCCATTGCATTAAAACATGTGTTACAGAGAAAATGCAATTGGTCAATTTAAAGGTATAATACCTCACATATTGCAGTGTGCTCTGGATTAAGTGAACAGTTTGGACATCAAAACATTGGAAAAGTGTTATAATATACTGATTTTGTGTTTACATCCTAACCTGCAGTAAGAAGGTTAAAGGGTTAAAGTGTAAAAGGTTGTGTTTTTCTGGGAGTGTGTGTAATTAATTAAGGGTGGGGTTTGTGAACAATCACATGAGTAGGCCTGTATAAATCTAGGTACAGGACTCACAGAGCTTGCTCACAAATAGAGTGTGCTCTTTACTAAGTGCTCTGGAATAAGTGCAGAGTTTGTGAAACACAGGAGTTAATGCAACACAGGAGCTAATGCAACACAGGAGTTAATGCAACACAGGAGTTAATGCAACACAGGAGTTAGAGAAACAGAGGTAAATTAATTGTTTACATTTTGTAAGAACTCACATTTGCACCATACATGATGAGCAAGTTTGGAGATCTCACTCAGTGCACATCTTGCCATATGTATGCATGCTTGGAACAGCCATTCCTGGGTCCATACCGCTGTGGCAAGTGTGAGCAAGTGGCCCTTCTAGAAACTCAGATTGGAGCTCTAGAGAGTCATATTGCAACACTGAGAGATATTGACAACCTTGAGAGAAGTCTCTTGCTAACTGAGCAGAGTCTAGCTGGGTCACCTAGCAAAGAGGGAGGAGATCAGCTAGAAGGGAACCAGGCACATAGCTGGGTAACAGTTAGAAGTGGTTGCAGCGGGGGAGGGAAGAGGAAGAGGGCAGCCAGTCCTGAGTTTTTCCATCCAAACAAATTTGCTCATTTAAGTGAAGATGTTGGGGAGGCAAACCCAGAAGTGGAATTGTTGGAGAAGACTGTTCTCCCTAACAGCTGGGAGAACAGCTCCTCTAGCACACAGGGGATCCAGAGGAAAGTGAAGCCTAGGCAGGTTGTGGTGGTAGGGGACTCCATTATTAGGAGAACAGATAGGGTAATCTGTGGCTCTGATCGCAGCAACCGAATGGTTTGCTGTCTACCGGGTGCCCGGGTTCGGCATGTTGCAGACAGGGTGGACAGATTATTGGGAGGGACTGGAGAGGATCCAGCTGTCTTGGTGCATATTGGTACCAATGACAAAGTAAGAGGAAGGTGGAGAGCCCTAAAAGGTAATTTTAGGGATTTAGGCATTAAGATTAGGAACTGGACCTCCAAGGTAGTATTCTCAGAGATACTACCTGTGCCATGCGCTACGCCAGAGAGACAGCGGGAGATTAGGGAGCTCAATGCATGGCTGAAGTCTTGGTGTAAGAAGGAGGGCTTTGGGTTTTTAGAGCACTGGGCTGATTTTGCTTTGGGGTACAATCTCTATAGCAGGGATGGATTGCACCTGAATGCAAGAGGGTCTCAAGTGCTTGGGGAGAGGATGACTAGACGGTTGGAGGCGATTTTAAACTAGGAAGGGGGGGAGGGACCAATAAATACTGGGATAGATAGTATAGAAAGGGAAGGCGATGTAGTTAATAACCAGGTGGGAGGATCTGGGGGGCGGGGTTAGTACAGATGATAGGGAGAAGCCTATAAACCACATCAAAATTAAATCACAAATGAAACATAGCAGTGGCATAAATTGTATGCTTGCAAATGCCAGAAGTTTAACTGGTAAAATAGGGGAACTAGAGCTGGTAGCTGAAATTGAAAACTATGACTTGATAGGCATAACAGAAACATGGTGGGATGACACACATGATTGGTCAATCAATTTGGAGGGCTACATGTTATTTAGAAAAGATAGGTCAAACAAAAGAGGTGGTGGGGTCTGTCTGTATGTCAAACCAGCATTATTGCCTCAATTGCGGGAAGATATAGGTGATGACAGTAGTGAACATGTGGAATCCCTGTGGGTTGAAATAGTCACTGGGGGTAAAACTGCCCAAAAAATATTAGTGGGTATTTGTTATAAACCACCAAACGTTGGTGACCTTGAGGAATCAAAGCTATTAATGCAAATAGAAAAGGCTTCTCAAATAGGGAGAACTTTAATTATGGGGGATTTTAATTATCCAGAAATAGACTGGAAAAATGGAACAGCTAATTCTGCTAAAAGCAGCAAGTTTCTGAACTTGTTGAATGACAATTTTTTGTCTCAACTAGTGCAGACCTCAACCAGAGGAAATGCATGTCTGGATCTGGTAATAACTGACAATGAAGAACTCTAACATCCAAGTTAGGGAGCACTTGGGGAATAGTGACCATAACATGGTATCGTTTGAGATAAATTCAAAAAAGCAATTTAGTATGGGTCCCACCAAAACACTGAATTTTAAAAAGGCCAACTTTAGCAGATTTAATTCATCCCTTGGTCTCGTTGACTGGGATAAAATATTTTCAGGAAAAAACACAGAAGGTAAGTGGAATGCATTCAAAATAACATTGCAAAAATACACATATAAATTTATCCTTGTTGGAAACAAATACAAAAGAAGCAAATTAAAGCCAATGTGGCTAACCAGTAAAGTAATTCATGAAATAAATAACAAGAAAGCGGCATTTAAACATTACAAAGCTGAGGGATCAGCAGAGGCATTTGCAGTATACAAAAATGTCAACAAAACCTGCAAAAAGGCTATTAAATTAGCTAGACTAGAGAATGAAAAAAATATTGCTAAGGAGAGCAAGAGCAACCCAAAGAAATTCTTTAAATACATTAATGGCAAAAAATTAAAGTCTGATAATGTTGGGTCCTTGTTATCTGAAACGGGTGAGATGGTCAAGGGGGACAGAGAAGGCAGATATTTTAAATAATTTCTTTTCTTCTGTTTTTACCAAGGAAGACCCAATGGACAAGACTCTGCAGACTATTTTTACAGAACAGTCACATCAAGCATGGGACTGGCTAACACAAGAAAAAGTGTTAAAACATTTGAATGGTGTTAAGGTAGACAAAGCTCCGAGGCCAGATGGTATACACCCACGGGTACTTAAAGAGCTAAGCCAGACCCTGACCAGACCGTTATATTTGATTTTCAGGGATTCTTTTATTTCAGGTATGGTACCCATGGACTGGCGTAAAGCAGATGTGGTGCCCATATTTAAAAAGGGATCAAAGTCACAGCCAGGAAATTACAGACCTGTAAGCTTGGCATCTGTGGTAGGGAAGCTGTTTGAAAGGTTGCTAAGGGAATATATTCAAGAATTCTGCTGGAACAGGAATATCATTAGCAATAGCCAACATGGCTTTGTGAAAGACAGGTCTTGTCAAACTAACTTGATCACATTTTATGAAAAAGTGAGTAATAATATAGATGCGGGAGCGGCGGTTGATGTGATCTATTTAGACTTTGCCAAGGCATTTGATACAGTTCCACACAAGAGGTTACTGTACAAATTGAATGAAATAGGCCTAGGGGAAAATGTTTGTGTGTGGATTGGAAATTGGCTGAAAGATAGAATGCAAAGAGTGGTAGTAAATGGCACGTTCTCCAGTTGGATAAACGTGATAAGTGGAGTACCTCAGGGATCTGTCCTGGGTCCTCTTCTTTTTAATTTGTTTATTAATGACCTCTCAGAGGGCATAGGGAGCCATGTATCAGTGTTTGCCGATGACACAAAATTAAGTAAGGTAATAAAGTCTGAACTGGATGTGTCTTCATTACAAGAGGATTTGGACAAATTGAGTAACTGGGCAGGCAAGTGGCAAATGAGATTCAATATAGACAAGTGTAAAGTTATGCATTTTCGGTATAATAATAAAAATGCAACATATAGTTTAAATGGTGTTTCTCTGGGGAAATCTACAAATGAAAAGGATTTGGGAGTAATGGTAGACAATATACTTAGCAGTAGCATGCAGTGCCAACTGGCAGCTGCAAAGGCCAATAAGATATTGGCATGTATTAAAAGGGGTATTGACTCAAGGGAGGAATATATAATTATGCCTCTTTACAGGTCCATGGTAAGACCCCACTTAGAATATGCTGTTCAATTCTGGGTGCCCTTTCTGAAAAAGGACATTATGGAACTAGAAAGAGTGCAGAGGAGGGCTACAAAACTAGTACGGGGAATGGAAAGTTTTAGTTATGAAGAAAGGCTAGAAAAGTTAAACTTGTACACACTAGAGAAACGGCGTCTTAGAGGGGATATGATAACACTATATAAATATGTTCAGGGCCCATACAAAGGGCTCTCCAAAGACCTGTTCATTAACAGAACAGTACACAGGACAAGGGGCCACCCGCTTAGACTTGAGGAAAGGAGATTTCATCTACAACAGCGGAAGGGTTTCTTTACAGTAAGGACAATAAAGGTATGGAATTCACTGCCTGAGGAGGTGGTGCTATTGAAAACATTAGATGCCTTTAAAAGGGGCCTGGATACTTAATTAAAAGAGCATAACATAGAGGGCTATGTACGTTAGTATTGGGATGAATATTTAGTTGGGGCTTGTTGATCCAGGGTGAAATCTGATTGCCATTTGGAATCAAGAAGGAATTCCCCCCCCCCATTCAAGGCAGAATTTTAAATTGCTAATTGAGGGGTTTTTTTTTGCCTTCTTTTGGATCAACGATGGTAAAGAGGAATAGGAAAAGGTTGAACTAGATGGACGCAAGTCTTTTTTCAACCTAAATTACTATGTTACCTTAAAGGGATGATTATTTCTAGTTGTAACTAGATAAAGTCAATAACTAAGCAGATAGTCCCATGATGTTTAAACACTGGTAAGCACCTACTAATATGTTAGTGCATGCTTCCTAAATATGTGCCTTGTATAGATGGTGGTGGATATGGTTACACAGTCTTTAAATGAAAACACTTATAACTTGAAATTCACCTATACCTAAAGTGAAACCTCCATTTAAATCCTCACTAGTGACTCTGTTTTGGGCAAGATTCAAAGTGTTGTTTATAGGAAACCATTATCTGGTAACAGCTTGTTGCATGCAGCCTCTTTACATCAAAAATATCCAATTAATAATATACAAAAGGGTTAATTCCTGCTCTTTGCTCTTGCACAGGATTTGTTCCAATGACTTTCAAAAAGCCTCTAAATATTTATTTGACAGATTTTGTGATAGGGACTGTGATGATAATCTTTTGAATCATGCCTGTTCTTCAGCCTTATCCAGATCAAGGGGTGATCTCAATGAACAACCTTACACTAGGAACCGGGCCTCCAGTGAGAGGAGGCAATCTCATACAATGTTCTAGTAGATGGGATGTACTTTGGATTCTTATGTTCTGGTTCTGCCTTGTTTTGTTATTTTTTTTTATTTTTTTTTGTCTTGTCATGCATCAAAGCCTCTCCATGCTAAACTCTAAATTTTATCTTTTTTGCATTTGTATATTATTTGATGGCAGTGGCATTTTCCATGTGTATGATATCATGTTTTTTTGTTTGTTTTCTTATTGTTGTTTCCAGTTTGTGGTTTGTCTCTTTGTTTTGATATTTTGTTTTTTGGGATATATAAGTATATTTATCTTATGTAGCTTTGTGTTGTGGTGATGGCGCCATACCCATACCCCCAGCTACCTGCTGCTCTGAACTGTCTAACAAAGGAAGCTCGTATTTAAGTTAACTTGTGACATACTCCACTACTGCCATAACCCCTAAGCTGCCTCCTGCAGTGGAATTTAGCTAACCAGGTGTATCTGAACGGCTAAACCGATAACTGTCCTACCAGTTTTGAACTGACCTACAGTTCTCAATCAACTGCCCTGATGTTTCAAAACCACTGCTAGCAAAATGGTATCTTCTCCCTGTACTGAGGTCTTTGTGCTCACCTCAGACCACTCCTGCGAACTGTATCTTCCTGACTTTTGTACTAAACACAAAAGTACCATACACCAGGGGGGTCATTAAAGGCTCTCCCAGCCCTCCTGACTAGATAAAGGGACCATGTAGATTAGCAAGCACTTTGTTCCATTTACATCTGTAAAAATTCTAAAACTTAAAACTTGTACTTGATCAACCGCTCTTCAGCGACATCATCAGTACGACATTACCTCATTACATCTCATTGAAAGATTGTCTACCAGGTAAGTTATAATGACAATTTTCTTTCCCTACTTCAACCTACTAAATTCCTTTTAGGCCTGCTTCTAGTGATGGGGAGGCAGATGATTTATCCAGATTCAATGTTCAAGGTGAAATAGAACTTTTGAGTCAGACAAAAACTATACTTATCAAAGACAACCTAGAAAAATCAGTAAAAAAAAAGTCTTGGCCATAAAAAAGTGTAATTTATTTCAGAGCATTTCCTTAAGGTACTGCTCAGTGCATTCCCTAACTTCAACATAATTTTTTGGCCCTCTTTCCATGGGGGGGGGATGGGTGTTTTGTGTGAGTATTTCTGAGCATGCGTTTACTACTCACCTAGGTACATGCTATATAAAAACTGGGCAAAAGTGGAAAATTTGCCCAAAATCCATTCTTTATTTTCTCTGCACTGTGGGTGATATAAAAAGTATGTGTGCCTAGATATTGTGTTTCAGAAGATTTGTGTGTTGATGCTTACTGTGGCTTGTACAGTGGCAGAGGACCAGATACTCATTTAGCATTTTTTATATATGTTGAATAGTGAGCACTGAGCCCTCATTTCATACATACGTCTTTTTGTGTTTTCTATAGCAATGCATTATAAGTAGACACAGGAACCACCTGAATTGGCCACACAGTTCTTATGAATTTAATCACTTTGTATCATCACTTGTTCTTAATTGTATGTGTATGTGTGTGTATACAATATATATATATATATATATATATATATATATATATATATATATAAAATTGTAATGCTTATTGTAAAATAGCAGTATATTCTTACCATTATGGGGCATGCCTGGTGATATTTAAATTAGATGATGTCACAACTTGTTAGGCTAGAAGAGTGTTGCTTAGCAATGTTATCTGAATAATTTATCAGAATCCAGTTTTCTGGGATCTTTGTTTTTCAAGCACAACTATCATGATTAGAAACATTGTTTACCTTTTCATCATAGTCTGCATGTGGTAGTATACCAATCAAGATCTACTGTGCTTTCATGGCACATAGTATAGAAACTGTAACTTGCTAATATGAAGGATATTCATTATTGCTATCAAGCCTTTTCTCCTCTTAGATTAAAATTCCAAGCCATTATGACTCACAGGAGTAATAAAAATGTATTTGTATATAATGAATCCTATATTCTAAATAAGTATAAAATTATTTTGCTAACATGTACAAAAATTATACAGGAAGGATATTTAACCTATAATTGTGTTTGGGCACTTTAATGCAGGGCAATATTAAGAAATTCCTATACAGAATTGGCCTCTCTTTTATCCATAACCCATACTTTAGGTTCTGTGACCACAGCCCTGCCTTGGTTTTCATGCTACCTTACAAATTGGCATTTCAGTGTCTTTTAATAAGACTACTTCCTTTCCCCTCATCTTTCTGTTGGAGTATTACAAGGTTCAGACCTTCATCATATGGTCATTTAGTTAATTCATATCGGCTTCAGTGTCCCCTCTATGCTCAAAATGCTTACAACTATCATTCCTCTCCTCACCAACTGTATATCTGCAATATCTTCATGAAAGTGTCACAGCTTCTTAACTATTTGGGTGTTAAGGATATACAGAATACATTCAAGAGAAGATATATCCTGTACATCCTAAAGGAATACTTCTCTTTACTCCCTTCCAAACCATTAATCCAAAAGTGATTAGAACTCAAAGGGGGAATCAGGACCCTCTGGACCCCCCCAGCTCATCTTGTTTGTATTGATTGTTTACACATTTGTGATTGGTGAACAATACTGAGATCCAGAAGGTATTCGCTGACTTCCTTCTTTTACCTCTCTTTCTACCCAGTGTTCCCCAAACCAGAGTGGGAGGCCTTTGAAGACCCACTTTTATCATAGTTGGGCTTTCAAGGTCCTTAAACTCATTCTGGAAGTTTGTAGAGTGTTGGTTAAGGGGGGGGGGTAAGCGAAGGAAGTGAGTGCTTTCAAATTTCCAAGTATTGATTGCCTATCATGTATAGAAATGCATTCAATACCTTGATCCCCAATGAGGTCTGATTTAAAAAGACATTTTAGAAACTCCACTGGGACTCCCTCAGCCAACATCTAAAAGTACTTTTACACTGTTCATCAGTAGTCACAAAAGCTCACATATACTGTCTCATATCCCAGCTTTGCCCCACTTGTAGCCACTGTACCGCACACTATCAGACATCCCTGTCTTGTTCCACTGCCCATTTGTAGCTGTAGAACTAGACATACACTGGTTGCTTCGCTAGCCTCTTTAAGATGTCACCCTTTTAGCTATAGAACCATACATGCATTATCTGCTTCCCCAGCCTTGTTCATCTCTGGTATACACAGTCTGCTTCCCCGAGCTTTGCTGTACTGGTGACCACAGAATCACACACACACTTTCTGACACCCTATCCTTGTTCTTTTGTCCACTCCTAGTCACAGCCACACACACACATGGTCTGACACCACAGCCTTTTTTCATTGGGTTCACTTTTAAAAGGTTGCGTGTAAAAGATAGTGTGGCTACAAGCTGCATTAAGTATGTTGCCAGGCTGAAAAGGGTGACATGAGAATCTCCCCTGCCTCAAAACCCAGAGATTCACATGTCACAGCCTTAAATAGCACTATAAACCACATCATTAATATTTTTTAGTGCCTGCATACCTTAAATGTTGTTTGGAACGGGCACTGAACAGCAGATGGCAGCCAAAGGAGCCTCTCTGTATTTACTTACTCTTCAAACCCTCTCAGTGTTACAGAAACACAAAATCAATCACATTCCCCTCCTAGTTCTGTGGCATTGCATTCTGCAGGGGATTGCACAAGTGGTGGAGAATAATGGCACTTCCCACTTGGCGAATAATTTCCTGTGAAAAGTGCCTTTTGTCCGCTTTTTTCGCCTAGCTCATTCCATTGAAATCAATGGGAACATTGAATTTACACACATAGCAAATATTATTTTATTTCCAAAAGGCATAGTATAAAAGGGGCATGAAGGTGCCTGTGTTGGTGGAGTGTGAGGAAAATAATCAGTTGAAGAGGGAATTTTTTTTGGGGGGTTGTTTACTGGGATTGGGGGGAGGGCAGTTAATAAAAAATAAATCCTAAATACAATTAAAAAACCCCATAAGACATGGTATAAGAGGAGTCTGAGGAGGGTGCCTGTCTTGGTGAAGGGAGTCTGGGGAATAAATCTTTTGAACGGGGAATTTGTTTTGGGGGGTTTGTTGACTGGTATTGTGGGGACAGTTAATAAAAAATGAAATGTGTATGAATAATGATAGAGACAGGGAATCCCTGACATTAACTGCCACTGGGGCAGACTGATACTTGACTTGACAGAGCATTTTGTAGAGGATAATTTGTTGTTAGAGGCCCAACTCTATAAGGACAGGGGGAGGTAATACATTATATTGCAAACTCTGGTTACCAATACTGAGTGTGTCATATATTAACTAGAAACTACCCTGTCTTTCTCTCTTTGTTCATGGAAACAGATTGAAGAAACATCTAAAATGTTATTATAGATACTATTAAAATAAGTTCCATACAGATTCCATCTGGAGGTGATGTTAGAGCAGTCATATAAACACCACCCACCTTACGTGTTTCGTGACAGCATCACTTAATCATAGGCCTATGTTTGAGATTTTTTTCATCTTCAGTTGAGTGACTGGCTGTCTGTTGCTGGAGGATCTGTGGAGTGCTTCCTTCCTGTTGTTTTCTCTTTGGTCATGAACGCATACAGTGACATTGTACAAGAATCGTTTTAAAAATATGGGAGATTAACTCATTAACTTGTCTCTACAAAGAGAAGATCAACATGTCATTACAGTACACTCTGAAAGCATATTTAGCCCCAATACCGGAACGGGGCTATTTTTATTATAATATATATTTTATGTACAATATTCTACTTTCAGCATGTTTCACTTACGCTATTTAGTGATTTTTAATCATATTAAAACTTTATTATCATTACCTAGAGGCACTCCCACTGTCAGCCACATCTTATTGGACACACTAAGGGAAATTTTGCATAAATCCATCTTTGCGACACCCCAGGGCATGGCTGACAGTGAAACAGAACCACCAAGAATTGTGTGTGTGTGTATATATATATATATACTCTCTCTCTCTCTCTCTCTCTATATATATATATATATATATATATATATATAAAAAATATTTTTACATTTATTTATTTTAATCAGTCTGCAAAAGTGATAGTGCAGTATCTTGTGTCTAGAAGAAGTGATGGGTGTACTTCATCGGTGCCCCCAGTTCAAAGGTAATTGATGCCTCATAACAATTTATTTATTTAGAAAATGTTTTACCAGGAAGAATACATTGAGATTTTGCTTGTTTTCAAGTAAGGAGAGATAGGAAGCTACTCATAACCTAACCCTGCAAATACACAGCTTTATACAGAAAGCAAAAGTTGTACAATCCTGCATCCATCCATCTTTATCACAGGGGACAAATAAAAATGTGCATTTCTTTAAACAAGCCCTTTAATCTCCTGAGAGTTAGTGTTGTCTCCAATACATATTGCACAGCAGTGGGAGTTTGGGTATGTTTTGTTTTTCCTAGTCACAGAATTGCCCATATTTTGCTTTCTGCGCAGGACCTATAGTATCATGTAGATAAAAAAAGTAATGGATAGAGGGGAGTACCCTTTTTACTTAGCAGGATAATCACTGCAATCCATATTTTCCCATATTGAGTGATACTATCCTGAAATCATCTGATTTGATAACACTCCTAAAACAAAACAGATGTTTCCGATGTGTTATAATAGTTCATGCCCTTGATTTATAAAGTGATTCTCAAAGATTTTGCAGTGGGGACACACTTTGGTTTCAGAAAATATTTCTCTGGAACCCTAAGAAACACACTGTTTAATCTTTTGGATGCTAGAGTGAGCGGTCTCAAGGATCCAAGATGTTAAAATAGTATAATTTTTCAGATATGTGGGAAAGCTAGTTAACTTTTACAATATAAAATATATATATATATATATATATATATATATATATATATAATATAGTAGGACTTTCCTGTTAAGTAAAACAAGGGAATTCACACTGCTGAGAGGTGCATATTTTCAAAGTTATTACAGTTTAAACACTTGTTTGTTATTAGTTATTCTGGTGCATTTTCAAACAGTTCTCCACAGAATGTGATAGAAACTGCTAAGTGTCATGCTGTCTGTTTGAACGTGCAGGAAGTAATCACACTGTAATTCATTTCCAGACAATTTGAAATGTTATCACATTTGAATAAAATAATTTGACAGCAGGGGGTGCAACTTGTTTTTCTCATCAGGAAAATGTTCCACAAGTCCACTATTAGTCAATGTACAACCCATGCATTAACAAAAAATACACACAAATTTGCAAAAATGTGTTTTGTGGAACCCCTTGTACTAATTAAGGGAATCTTGACACCCACAGAATACAGTTTGAAAACCACTGATTTAAAAAAAATCCCCATATGCTAAGTAACCACTATTCCTGTATTACTCTTTATTTTACAAGCATATGAAATTGAATTTATTGTAACATAACTCGAACTGATAGCACCAAATTGCTGCAATGTGTGAAGCCTTTTAATGGCACAAATTGGTTTAGGTGTTTTTTAATAAGCACGAAGAGCTAATTAGTCTTCTGCAGTTTGTCAAGACACACACTATCTCACGCTTACTTGTTTCTACTACAAATTATTTAATGATAACTTGCAGCTAAGCTATACTTAAATAATATACCTAGATTGTAAATATATAGAATAGTATTATAAAAATGAATGATCTACTAGGCTGATGTGCTGAGGACTGGAATGCATTGAATGTCTTGTAGACCTCTGTATCATGCAAAGGGTTAAAAGCCACATTCAAATTAAAGGGATTTTGAGGAATTTTTATTTTACCTGCCTCAATAATTAGAATTCATCCTTTGAACGCCAGAAAAATATCTAACCCATTGTGTTGTATTTGATTGGATACCTATCTGGTACTCAAATGGTTAATTTAAAAATGTTTAAAACATAGTATGGCAATGTCTTGTTAGATATTCTGAAAAGGAAAGACCTAACACCTCACACATGAACTAGATAATCTTAAAACATCTTTCATGGTGGACTGCTGATTTAAAATAGATTTTAAAGAGATAGTAACATTTAATATGGAAATAAATATCTAGCAACTGTGCCACTGTAAAATTTCAGGGCAATGAAGTACCACAGCCAAAATATGAAAGTTTTAGCTGTAATAATATATATATATATATATATATATATATATATATATATATTATATAAAACCTCTCAGCAGCTTTACTCAGCAGAACAAACCCTGCAAACACACACACAATATTACACTATCATTACTATGCCTTTAAAAGTAAAAAGACAAACGGCAGATAAAGCCGAGTCTAGTAAGTTTGTGAAAATGCATGCAGAATATGGATAGTAAGTCAGGACAAGGAAACACTATGAATAAGGAATTTATAATCTTCTTTTATAAAGATAATACGTACATTTTGCTTTCTCTAACTGCAAGCAATTTGTGCATCAATATTTATTCTTTATGCTACTGTATTGTTCACCTGCATATTATTATTTACTTGTACTTTGAAAAGAACAGTTCATACATTCCACTGTGGTATGTTTAAAATGTAAAAATCCAGAGTTCTTAGAAGTAATACATAATGCCTAAACATGACGCAAAAATATTCTTTTTTTTTTTTGCAATAAAAAAGTGAGACTAATGTACTAAGACAAACCAGTTCAATTCTAGGTAAAACCAAACCATTGATATAATGGGACTTTAAACACTTGGAATGTACTGGAGACCTTGGTAACATTAACCCTTTGAGTGCTCCAGAACTGCTCTGTGTGCCATTTAGCAATATTCTAGAAATTTTGATAGTCTTTTTTACCATAAAGTTCTATTAGTAATAGTAGTAAAATATGTGTAGACTAAATTCAGTCTGAAATTAAAGTGGAACTACCACCCGACACAATCTTTAGCTTCACTAAGTCCCCATCTGGTAACTAGTTGCTTAGTAGCACTAGTCACCAGAATAATTACCTTATTTAATAGATTTCTGCTGTCTTCCCCGGCTGACAGGCAGGACGGAGCGCAGACATCTTGCCATTGTGACGTCCGCGCAGATGCACTGTCAGTCCCAGCCTGAGCCAAATGGCTCCTAGCAACTCCTACTAGACCCAGGTGGGACTGACAGCGCAAGCGCACGGACATCACAATGGCAAGATGTACATGCTCCGTCCTGTCTGTCACCAGGGAAAGAGAGCAGAAATCTATTAAATAAGGTAATTATTCTGGCGACTACCGCTACTAAGCAGCTAGTCGCCAGATGGTGACTTAGTGAAGCTAAAGATTGTGTCGGGTGGTAGTTCCGCTTTAAATGTATTCAGTCAACAATAATGGTATTTATATATTCTATTCTATACTAATAATGTAGATCTTTTGATAAATCATTTGAAGATCACTAGAATAATGCAGATTTGTAGCAAGCTGTCAATGAAACCAATAATTTACAGAAACAGTATAAACTGTTTCCCTGATAGCCAGAACACTAAGCAGTTATACAGCACTAGGCTCAAAGAAGATAAAGTGATCTTTCCTTACGAGTTTTGTATATGAACAAGGAGAGATTTAGATTTCAAGTGCCCCTAAGCAAGGCACCCAAGGCTCCCTTAGCCACACCAACATCTGCACCCCCGCTTCTCATGTGGCTCTACCTTTAACACCATCTATTGTTGCTTGGCAAAGAAAATATACTTTGCCTATAATGGACAAACATAAAAAGCTCTGAACTGTAGCTGATAGAGAGGTCTTTTAACATATTGCTTCAAATGTGGTAATGACTTTTCTAATATCAAAAGGGTTGAATCATGTCTAGATCATCTGGTACAGGGGTTTTGAGAGTGATCAAGCCAGAAAAGGAGCTGAGCGGATTGGTCAAAATTTGGCACTCCAGGCCTTCACTGGTATCCCTCTTACCTGGGAAAAGTACTTACTGTGACAAGTTATGTAATACTGTTTTAGTACCCAGTTTGACATACTGTCATGGTTAATCAAGAATAAACCAGGAGTCAGTACAATATATAGTAAAACCACCTTTATTATACAGTAAAAATAAAACAGTAGCAGTAATGATAGGCTCAGAGGGTAACTGGAGAAGCCAGTGAATCCTACCAGAAATAGGAGGCCGCTTCCTGGAAACCTCTCTGCTAGAGACTAGGCACAAGGCCTATGGTAGTCTCAGAGTCAACGAGCAATGCCACCACAGATGCAGGGCACCAGAGCTCTCCCACAGGAAAAGGCAACAAGGGACACTGCCACTGACTCACGCCTGCAGTCAGATAAGCGAACCTAGAGCTCTCCCACAGGATAAGACAACAAGGGAGACTTTCGCTGACTCACGTCTGCAGTCAGTATACTTGGTAGAGACCACCTGGGGTAAGACAGAGCAGATAGTCAACCAGAGCCGACGGTCGAGATCAAGTGGCTAATAGGACAAGCCAGGGGTCAATACCAGAGTGGGAAGTCAGACAGAGCCATAGGTCTGAACTATATTGGATATCCACTATGCCAGGGGGCAACACAGAGATAATTGTCAGACAGAGCCACAGGTCAGCACCAGATTGGATGGTCAGACAAGCCTAGGTCATATACGGAGCGAATAGTCAGCCAGAGCCACAGGTCTGCACCAGATTGGATATCCACTATGCCAGGGGGCAACACTGAGAGAATAGTCAGACTGAGCCACAGGTCAGCACCAGATTGGATGGTCAGACAAGCCTAGGTCATACACGGAGAGCACAAGAAGAATACACAACTGTATCAGATACCAACGTAAGGGCAACTGAATTAGTGTCCAGACCCCTCTTATACCAAGCCAGGAAGTAGGAAGGTGGGGTCTCCAGAGTCCAAAGGTATAAAATGCCTGCATCACATTACTAAATCGCTCCTGAATGTGACGCAGAGAACCGAGAGATGTGACAAAACTCGTGCCCAAACCCATGTCACCTGAATCATCCACGCCACTTGGGAAAGGGACACAGATGACCGCTGATGGCTCCAGACGTGGCCAGACCGCAAGCCAGGAGAGATGTAGTAAATGATGTCAGTGCTTCTTTCCCGGCCCCAGGCAGGCAGCACTGACCGGGTAAGCGATGCTGGAACTGAGGTAAGGCACACTGTGACACATACAGTGTTTTTCACAAGCTAATAACATCCTCAACCTCAGATATGATGAGTACCTCTGCTTCTGCTGGAAGTGCAGCGCCTTTGACAGTAGTATTATTATTAGTAGTAGTAGTAGTAGTAGTATGCAGATACTTCCCTCACAATAAAAAAGCTAAGCATGTTGCTATCTGCTCTCTGTGCAAAAAGCATGTGAGCAGGGAGAAATCAGGCTAACACCTAAGCACCTCCTCAATGAGTTTCTACCTGAAGCCAAACCACAGGTCTGCCTAGGAGACATAGAGGTCTCACAACTAGCAGCAGCAGAATGCCACGGTTTACCAGTAATGTTCAGGAGTCAGTACGGTATAGTTAAATGCAAAATTTATTAATAATAGAAAAGTAGAGCACACTATATACACAAGTCGCGAGCAGAGGGTTACAAGCCAGTGAGCACTGCTATCAGGAATAGCAGGCTGCCAAGCTTGACCACTCTGCTGGAGACTAGGCCTCAGCCACTGGTAGTCTCTGCAGGAACCAGGAGCAGGAACAGAAACACTGGATCTTGATCCGACAAAGCGAGAGTACTAACTCACACCTGCAGTCAGTAGAGAGCAATATCTGACTCACGCCTGCAGTCAGTATTTGGAGCTAGTCTACCAGAGCCCCAGGTCCGCACTAGATTGGGTGTCTTCTAGGCACAAGGAACAAACATAAGAATAGTCAGACAGAGCCACAAGTCAGCACCACAGGGGGTAGTCAGACAAGCCAGGTCATACACAGTTCAGGTAGTCAGACAGAGCCACAGGTTCGCACCAGGTTGGATGGAAAACTAGCCAGGTCATACACAGAGCCCAAGGTAATAGAACTGCTATGAACAACAACGCAAGGGCAACTGAGTCAGGACTCAGACTGCCCTTTAAACCTCTCCTCAGGAAGAAGGTAGGAGGAGCAGCTCAGAGGAAGGAAGTAGGTAGGAGGGGACTACAGGAAGCATGGCACATAAAACAGAGGCCTGCTGCATGCTTGAAGCCTCGCGCCTGCAGATGACACTGAAAACAAGGTAAGCTATAACACAGAAGTACTCCTAAATGTTCCCAGGACTCTGGGTACATAATGGAAGTGTTGTTTATGTGTTTGAAAGTGGGCCAATATTTCTACTCCTGCTGCAGAGAAGTATGACTGTGAGTTTGTTTTTGGAGATGACAAGACTCATAGAGTGCCTACACATACTGCCACCACCCCCACGTCCTCCACAAATCATGTGATTAAAGCAGTAAAGCTACATAGTTCTTCTACCATCCCACACGTACTAAATTCTTAGAAAGAAGTCAAAACTTGAACAAAAATAATGCAGAAGTATGTATATGGAATAGTAAACTTGCCAGAATGTTGGTGGTTGAGATGTTACCCTTTTGTTGAAAACAGTGGCTTTAAAAAAATGGATGTCTTATGTTGTACCATGCTGAAATATTCCTAGCCACAGTTATTTTTCAAGGGTGTTTGTGGCAATTAGGGATGGGCAAAAACTGTTGCCTCAGACCAAAATAGGTGAAAAATGGCAGTTCATGCCTAGTGAAAAATTTCCTGAGAAAAGTGCCATTTTCCCTTTTTTTTTTTTTACCTAGCTCATTGCATTGAAATCAATGAGAAGAATTAATTTCTCCCCGCCACATGATACTTTTCTCTTCTTTTCTTTCCGGCTAGGCAAATAAAGGTGAATTGAAGCTCACATCAGTTGTGTTGTGTAGTGTAAAAACACCCACAGTAGTTGAATAATGTCCAGCAAATGCACCAGTGGCAGGGGCAGGGGGAAAGGCAGAACAATGCAGGGATGTGGAAGTAAAGTGGTAGTTCAAAAAATGACTGCAGTCAGTGTGTGCAGTAAATGATGATGATGTCAAGGTCCCACCAAAAGTTTAGGCACCAGCACCAGTAAAAAAAAAAACATATGAGAAGAACACTGAAGTGTTCATGATGGCAATGGCATAATGCAGGAAGGTGTAGCAGCTGAACCAATTGCTGCATATGACAGTGAGATAAACAAGCACCAAAACCCCTATCCTCAAAGTAGTAGAAACTTTATGAATTTTAAAGTAAAAAATAAATTATCTGGCACCTATAAAAGTTTAGAGGTATATAAAGGTAGTGGGCAAGAAGAAGCAGGGGATGCTGAGGATGACCTAATGATAATTGATGATGATGTAGATCTAGAATATATCCCTCCAGTATCCTCCTCTTTTTACAGATACAGATGGAGTTGAGAGTGAGAGAGATGATGACATGACAAGAAAGTTTGCATAAAGGTAAAGGCTCAATCTTCCACCACTGAAAAGAAGCACTGTGCCTGTCTATAAACTGTTTGAGAAAACCACTGGAAACTCTGACCCTGGACAAGAAAAGATGGTAAAAAGCACAGGTATTCTTTCAGTCATCATCAGCATCATCGCCGCTTCCAAGTCCAAGGGCCACTCAGGCACACACACACGTGTTGAATAACCAGCAGAAACAACACAGGTTGTTAACATCTGCACTTTTCTGTTTTAAATTTCTATGTTCTTTTTATATTAGCCTTTTAACATACATACATACATAAGCACTACAAAAAGTTCCCAGGGCTCTGGAGCAGATAAGAGATGTAGTGATGTTATTGATGTGTCAGAGAGTGTGCCACTGCAAACA
The DNA here is from genome assembly GCA_037306005.1 of Rhinophrynus dorsalis. Lineage (NCBI taxonomy): Eukaryota > Metazoa > Chordata > Amphibia > Anura > Rhinophrynidae > Rhinophrynus > Rhinophrynus dorsalis. The sequence goes on from CM074721.1 coordinate 126,150,222, forward strand.
GTTAGTTCATTCCAAATAACATCTATGGCTCCTGATGCAGAGGCATATGATGACTTTTGAGTTTGCTGTAGAAGATGGCAAGAGTCATAGACTTCTCTCACATGCTGCCTCTACCTCCACCACCTCCTCTAATCATATTGTTAAAGCAATAATGTTACAGAGTTCTTCTGCCATGTTCTGCCAACCCACAATTCCTGAGATCCTTGGAAGGAGTCAAGAACTTAACAAAAACAATCCCAAAGTACACCTGAGGAATGGCAAGGTTGTTAAGATGTTGTCAGTGGACATGCTGCTGTATCCATTGCAGAAAACTGATGTTTCTTAGAACGAATGGCAGTGTGATTAAAAGGCAGCAGCAGGGCTGCCCATACCATCAGATTGCCACCTTGTGTATGCAAAGTTTTGAGAGACAGTCCCACAAAGCAGTAGATGTTTTAATTAAACTAGAGCAGGTGATAGACAAATGGCTTGTACCCCTCTCCTTAAAAGTTGGTTTTGTGTCTGCTAATGATGGCTCCAACATAATCGCTGCCTTGAGAATAGGTGATATGTTGCATGTGCCCTGATTTGCCCATGTGCTAAATTTAGTTGTGAACAGATTCCTGGCAGAATCTGAAACTCTCAGAGAGATGGTTAATTATTGAACACAAAATCTGCGCCCATTTTAGTTGGTTATCCTTTTGAATGGTTGCATGTTCATTCAACTGAAGGCACAGGCTAGCAGGCAGCAGGAAGAGGACGGATTATTATCTGCAGCACATGGAGGTGCTCCAGCTGCCTCAGTGTGCTTAACAAATGGGTTCAGAACCAGGGGAAGGGCACAAACAATTCAGATATGTGAACATGCCAAAAAATAAAAGACTACTCCTATCTGCAGCATGCGCCCATTGGCTATGCAACGTAACAATCTCGTGCTGTCATGCACTGCAAGATTGTCACGTTGCGCTGTTTAGCCATGGTACCTGCTGAAAGAGTTGAATGGTCACACGCTCTTCTGCATGAGACCATTCAAAAGTGGACCTTTTAGTCACTCCTACAGTGCACACAATGCTCTATATTCCATACAAGAATGTAACAACCTGCCGCATCCCCAGCTGAAAATGGATGTCCCTACCAGGTGGAATTCCACACTGTACATTTTATAGCATTTGTATGAGCAGAATAAGGCCATTATAAGTACACCATACAAAATTGGAAGCCTCTGAAGGAAGCTTCTTTGTCACCTGGCTAATGGCAATTAATGTGCGCTGTATGTGAGTGGCTGAAACCCTTTGAGGAAACAACCATGCTGGGTAGTCTCATAAGGGCAGGAAATTGTGAAATTCTACCACTGTTATATTTATTACAGAAAAAAAAACTGAGGACCTTGGCTGAGGAATCTTACCATAATGAGAACGCAGACTTTTGCCCTAACTTTCTCCCTCTCATCCTCCACAATGCAACTCTCCACTCAATCAATAAGCATATTTATATATTCTTTGACAGAATCCAGTTCTTCAGAGAGAAGCTACTGATCGTCATGACTTCTCAGTTTTTTCTGTAATAAATATATCTGTGGTAGAATTTCCCGCATTCCTTTTACTATGCGATTAACCAGCATGGTTGCCCCTCAAACTTTTTCAGCAGATAACATACATTGCACATTAGTGGTCACTGCCATTGCCAAGTCTTCCAGTTTTGAACAGTGTACTCGCTAATGGTCTTATTCTGATTGTAAAAACACTCTAGCATGTAAAGTGTGGAATTTCATCTAGAAGCCTCCTCCATTTTCAACTGGTGATGGGATAGGTTGTTATGCTCTTGCATGGAATATAAAATGTTGATTGCACTGTAGGAGCAGCTAAAATGGGCACAGATTTTGCATGCGATATTCAGCATCTTTCTGTGGGTTTTGGATTCTGCCAATAATCATGTCACTACTAAATTTAGCACATAGGAAAAACAGGGTACATGCAACATAGCACCTATTCTCAATGCAGCTCTTATGCTGTGCTTCTGCATATGAAACAGCGCTTTGAAGCATCTATACCTTTTGAGAGTAGTTCTGTTGGGCTTCAAGCCACCACATCCGTTATTATTATTATTCTTTATATAGCGCCAATTAATTCCACAACACTGTACAATAGGAAAGAGACATACATAGATGTTAAATAGTACAAATCATATGTGGAGAGAAGAAGGATCAGAGGGCCCTACTCGTGACAGCTTACAGTCTAGAGGAATTAAGGTTGGACACAGAAGGAGTAAGTGCTTTTGGGTGTAAGTGCCTCCTGCCACATGAACTGCCAGTCAGTGGATGGGAGAGAGAAGTGCTGTTGAGTGCAGTAGTCCAGGGAAGGGGTGGTTCTTGGTGATAATGTTTATGGAGGTAGTTGATAGGCTTCCCTGAAGAGGTGAGTTTTCAGGGAATGTCTGAAGATCTGAAGGCTGAAGGAAAGTCTGATGGGATGGGGGAGGAATTCTAGAGCTCAGGTGCAGCACAGTACTATAGGTGGGAGTGGGAGGATGTAATAAGAGCTATGGAGAGAAGAAGATTGTGTGCAGAGCGAATATGGTGAATGGGAGTGTATTTGGAAATGAGAGATAAAATATAGGGGTGCGGTGTTAGTGAGGGTTCTATAAGTTAGCACTAGATTTTTGAATTTAATTCTGTATGCTAATGGGAGCCAGTGTAGGGATTGGAAGAGGGGATTGATGTTAGAGAAGGGATGTGTGAAGTAGATTAGTCTTGCAGCAAAGTTCATTACAGACTGTAGTGAGGTTACTCGGGTGAGAGGAAGCCCAAGTAATAAAATACAGTAGTCAAGATGGGACATGATGAGTGTTTGGATTAGAACTTTAGTAGTGTCTTGGGTGAGAAATAGTCAGATTCAAGAGATGTTGCGGAGCTGAGGTGGCATGAGTTGGAGATTGACTGGATGTGAGGAATGAAGGATAGGGTATAGTCAAACGTGACCCCCAGGCAGCATGCTGTAGGGGGTGGCTTGATGTTGATGTTAGGCTGGTTGTAGAGGGAGAGAAGATAATTAGTTCAGTTTCGCTAAGGTTAAGTTTGAGTTGACAGGAGGACATCCAGAAAGACACAGCAGACAGACAGCAGGATACCTGGGACAGGAGGGAAGGGGAGAGGTCTGGGGAGGAAAGATAGAATTGAGTGTCATCAGCAAAGAAATGATGGTGAAACCCAAAGGAGTTTATTAGTTTGCAAAAGGTACGCACTGTAAATTGAAGAAAGAAAGGGGCAGGTCCAGGACTAATCCTTTAGGCACTCCGACAGACAGTGGGTGGGGTGGGGATGTGGAGCCAGAGTAGGAAACACTGAAAGAGTGGTTGCAGAATAATGATGAAAACCAAGAGAGGGCAGTGTCACAGAGACCTAGGGAGTGGAGGGTTTGGAGGAGGAGTGGGTGATCTACTGTGTCAAAGGCGGCTAACAGGTCCAGGAGAATTAGTAGGGAGTAGTGGCCTTTTGACTTTGCGGAGAGCAAATTATTGGCCACTTTAGTGAGCACAGCCTCAGTGTGGAGATGAGGGCAGAATCCAGATTTCAAGGGATCTAGGAGGGAATGAGAGTAGAGGAACTGGGTGAGCTGGTTATATGCGAGACACTCAAGGAGTTTGGAGGTGAACGGGAGTAGAGAAATGGGCCGGTAGTTTGACAGTGTATTTGGGTCCAGGAAGGATTTCTTTAGGATGGTGTGATTAGTGCATGTTTGAGGATGGGAAGGTGCCGGTTGACAGAGTGAGGTTGAATAAATGAGTAAGGGTTGGAGTTAGTACAGGAGAAAGTTCTTGAGTGAGCTGAGATGGGATGGGGTCGAGAGGGCATTTGGTTAGATTTGAGCGAGTGAGAACGGAGACTTCATCCTCTGTCACGGGTGAGAAGGAGTTTAGTGTGAATGTGGGAGGGGTGACAGGGCTCAGCTGGCTGGGTGGAGGTGGAAGTGATAAAATTTCATGTCTGATAGATTCAATCTTGTCCTTGAAGTGGGTGACAAAATCTTGGGCAGGGAAGTTAGTGGAAGGTGTTTGTGTTGGTGGATTTAGAAGAAATTTGAAGGTTGGGAAAAGGTGTTTCGGGTTAGAGGAAAGATTAGAACATAGAGAGGAAAAGTATGACTGGCCAAGGAGAGGGCAGAGCTATATGAATGGAGAATTAATTTGCAGTGTATTAAGTCAGCTGCGGAGCGTGATTTCCTTCAGTGCCTTTCGGCAGTGTGTGAGCACCTTTGGAGGTATCGTGTTTGTCTTGTGTGCCAGGGTTGTAGTAGGGTAGTGCATGGGTGGCATGGACTTGCAGGTGTAGCTATGTGAAGGGCTGAAGTGAGAGTGCTCTTGTAGAGAGCAGTAGTTTTGTTTGGGCAAGTACATGTGAGGATGGGGTTGAGAAGAGGTTGCAGGGATGTGGAAAATTGATGCAGATCAAGAGTATGCAGATTTCTCTGCATGCTCTTGATACTGGTGGGGTGATGGGTTTGCTTGGTATGATGAGGTTACCGGTGAGGAGGTGGTGGTCAGAGAGGGGAAAGGGGACATTAGAGAAGTTGGAGATGGAGCAGAAGTTAGTGAAGACCAAGTCAAGGGAGTGACAGCACTGTGTGTGAGAGCTGGTCCACTGTGATAGGCCAAAGGAGGTTGTTAACCCCTTAACAACCCTTGACGGTCATAGTAAGTCATGGGTCAATCTGACTGAATGACCCATGATGTACTATGACCGTCATGGAGTTCTGGGCTCCCCCCGCGGTTGCATGCCATTCGAGGAGTCCGGAACCGGAAAAAGAAAAAAAAAATGCTCCGCGGTCCTTAAGTCATGTCTGCGCACTGATCGGCTGGTCGTTAAGGGGTTAAGGAGAGGAGTTTGAGGGCGGGGGGTGTTATGGTTATCTACAGGGATGTTGAAGTCACCCAGGATGAGAGTAGGTACATCAGAGGACATGAAGTGAGGGAGCCAGGAAGTGAAGAGATCAAGGAATTATGCAGAAGGACAGTAGTGCAATTGTTCAGTAGGACCAGGTGGTCTGTCAGTTGCCCTCCAGATTACCACTGCTGGACTGTTATGATAGCTCTTCCTCTGAGCTTCATGGGTTCTTGAATAGTGTTGAGCGAGCGTGCTCGGCCGATGCTCGGATCGGCTCGAGCATCGCTCTGCTCGGCACATGGCGGTACTCGTACGAGTACCGCCATGTGCTCGCCCGACATGTTCGGGTGAAGAGGATCTGTGCCGGAAGAGGCACAGATCCGAAGACGCTCCGCTGGACCACCAGGGAATGGAGGTACGGGGGCATTGCGGAGATGAAGGGGGCATTGCGGAGATGAAGGGGGACATTGTGGAAGAGGGGCATAGACTCTATGCCCCTCTTCCACAATGTCCCCCTTCATCTCCGCTATGCCCGTCTTCCACAATGTGCCCCTTCATCTCCGCTATGCCCCTCTTCCACAATGTCCCCCTTCATCTCCTATGCCATAGAGGAGATGAAGGGGGACATTGTGGAAGAGGGGCATAGCGGAGATGAAGGGGGACATTGTGGAAGAGGGGCATAGACTCTATGCCCCTCTTCCACAATGTCCCCCTTCATCTCCGCTATGCCCCTCTTCCACAATGTCCCCCTTCATCTCCGCTATGGCATAGGAGATGAAGGGGGACATTGTGGAAGAGGGGCATAGCGGAGATGAAGGGGGACATTGACCAGGCACCCTCCGCTCATCAGAGCAGGGGGTGCCTGGTTTAATGCTCGAGTGCTCCCATTCATTTGAATGGGGCTCGGGTGCTCGGCCGAGCACTCGAGCATCAGGGGGTGCTCGGTCAGAGCACCCGAGCACCCGAGCATCGGGGTGCTCGCTCATCCCTATTCTTGAACCAATGCTATCTACATTTCCATAGCCAACCAGAGGTCTATGATTCTCATCAGGCCTGCATTACTATTATCATTTCTTTATTACGTGGTTCTGCCCTGGCCTGGGTCTCACCACTCCTGAACCGTCGGTCTCCTACTTTGGCTGACTTTCACTGTTTTATCTTAGCCTTTCAGTCCATGTTTGATACTCCTGGGAGATGGGCTATAGCTGAGTCCACTATATTAGAGTGCCAGCAGGGGTCCAGAACACTGCTGAAATACAAGATAGAGTCCTGGACCTGGGCGTATGACACAAAGTGGGGCAACAATGCCTTTAAGGTGACCTTCAGGAGAGGGCTGTCCAAGCATCTCAAGGACAAGCTTACTACTTGTCCAATTCCGGATACTCTAGAAGACCTTATTGCCCTGACTGCGACCTTGGATCAGATTCAAGAACAGCGGGATTAGGGAAAGAGGGACCATAATCAATGACTTGCAGCCAAACCTCCAGTGCATCTTGTCGCTAAGATTCAGATTCTGGTCTCTACATCTGAGTCTGTTGGGGCACCTATGGAGATGGGGTGTGTGATTCATTTATCCAAAGAAGGGAAGACCAGAAGATGTGATCTAGGTCTATGTCTCTATTTCACTCAAACTGCTCATTTTGCCTTCTCCAACAAGTCAGGAAACGCTGTGACTTCAGGTCTAGTGAGGCACCTACGCTGTCTTTCATCTGTTGCTTCTAAGAAAGACAACAAGCCTGTTCCTATTTCTGTAACCTGTCACAAAAGTGTTTCAGCATCTGCTTTTGTCAACTCTAGTGTTGCTGGTCTTTGCTGTCCAACATGGCATCTGTTCCCTAAAGAAATATGAACCTATATGCATTGTTACCATTGATGGTTCTCTGTTAGGGCTCTTTCTTATTACTCAGTCTGCTGTTCATTTTACTTTGTGTATGGGTCCTTCTCATACTTAAGTCCTATCCTTCAACATAATTTCTTGTCCAGTCAATCCAGTGATCTTGAGTTATCTTTGGTTACAGAAAAACAACCCCACCATCGATTGGGCTATGAGTTCGCTCTCATTTTCCAGCATTCCAATTCAGTCTCTAGAAGTATCTTTGCCTGCTCTGGATTTCTTGAGTTCAGATCTTCCTGCTGTTCAAGAACCCTATCGAGCTTTGGAGATGTATCCTATAAAGTAAAAGCCGAGACATTGCCTCCGAATCGTGTGGCTGCCCTACAGATCTATTGCTGGATACTACACTGCCCCTGGGTAGAGTCTATCCTTTGTCTATTCCAGAGACAAAGGCTCTTGAAGAATACATCCAGAACAACCTTTCCAGGGGGTTTATATGTCCTTCTACTTTCCCTGCAGGAGCTGGTATAGTCTTTGTTAACAAGAAGGTTGGAAGTCTTAGTACTTGTGTGGACTATAAGGGTTTGAATGAGATCACACAAAGGAACTGCTACACGTTGCCCCTTATTCCTGAATTGTTGGACAGACTCAAATGGGCTCAATTTTTTTTCCAAACTTGACCTAAGGAGCACCTACAACTTGTTCAGGAAGAAGACCTTGGCTTGTATTTTGTGCTGGCACACGATCAAAGCATTCCTGTCGTGATCTGAGTTCAAGTCTTTTTCTCATGATTCCTGTGTATTGACCTGGCTTTCCTTTGACTTCCCTATCTGATTTGGCACTGTATCCATGCTTACTGGTATTTGACCTTGGATCCATCATTGACTTTCCTTCTGTCTGCTCCTTGTGTATTGTTTTTACCCAACTGGATTGTGTTTGACTTTTCTTCATCTCCTCCCTGGTTCTGCATTGCCCATTTATTGCTGACTCGGCCTGTTGACTATTCTTGCCTCTGACTCTGGGGGCTTTCATCCTGCAACCTTTAGTCAAGCTGAACTCCTCTGACCTCCTCTCGAGTTCATCTGCCTCTACTACCAGTCCGACTTCCTTGACACCCAATCAAGTTCAGTACCCCTCGACCGCTTTTCAACAACTTCTTTCTCCAGACTCCCCCAGCACAGTGATAATAACAGCAAGATCATCAAGGAACTTGGACCACAAATCAAATTGGTCAGAATATTGGGGTATTTGGGGGGGTCAACCTCCTTTGCTCCCTTCTTGCTCACACCTCAAGACACCTACAACACATAGATAATAACTGCAAGATCAGCAAGGAACTTGGACCGCAGTTGCCTGTGTCTTTCAAATCAAATGAGTCAGATAGAATGTTGTGGTATTTAGGATCACCCTTCTTTTCTCTCTTCCTATCCCCAACACTCCTCTAATACAAAGAACAAATGTGCTGCCTACAAGACTCCCTAAATTTAGCTCTACTGTCTTTTCTAGCTCTAAATTGAGCTTGGTGCTTGGTAGAAACTGGAGGAAAGGGATCATTATCATTTTTTGCACTCACACTGACTGCAGTCAGTTTTTGAACTACCACTTTACTCCCATGTCCCTGAATTGCTCCACCTTTCCTCCTCCCCCTGCCACTTGTGCATCTGCTAGACATTACTCAACTATTGTGTGTGTTTTTACACTACACAATACAACTGATGGAGTGTTATGTCTTGCCTTGGCCCACAGAATTCTCAATCTCATCTGCTATCTATCAAATTTGCCTCAGTCACACAGCTCACATCAGTGTCCCAGTCAGTGGTCTGTCACCTAATATATTTATATTTTAATTTTTTATTTTTATTTTTACAATGTCCACTCTATTTTATCACTGTCAAAAAAATTATAACTGAAAAACAAAATCAAAACTTGGATCATGACTGCTTTTGTCTTGCCAATCAGTCATACCACATTTTGCGGTTTTTGGGATCAACCTCCTTTCTCCCTCACAATGCCTCCAGACTCCCCTAATACAGAGAAAAAAAGTCCTACCTAAAAGACTCCATAAAGTGAGCTTCAGTTCTCTTTTATTTGCCTTTCTTCTCTAGCTCAAAATGTGCTGCTCTCTCTTCTTCTCATAAACACAGATTGGCCTGACACCCTTTATATGCCAGAAGGAAAAGAAGAGAAAAGTATCATGTGGTGGGGAGAAATTCAGCCTTCTCATTGATTTCAAAGCAATGAGCTAGGAGAAAAAAGCAGGAAAACTTAACTTTTCACAAAGTTGCCCCTCAGCAAAAAGTGTAATTTTTGTCCTGTTTTTCTTTCGAGGTGAAAACTTTCACCCATCCCTACCGATTAATAAACTCATGAATATAAGGTAGGTGAAGAGAGTTAAATAGCTAACTTTAACCCAGTTATATATTTAAAGTGGATCTATCATGTTCACCAATATAGTGCTAAATTGTTTCATATGTTCCTAAGGTACAACTTAATAAAGCTGAAAAATGTTAGAATGGTTATATTTACAGTGGGTGATTGTAGGTATTTGTCTGTACCATTCATGAAGAGCACTGCTATCTTGCTCTCATAATGCATGTCCATCAGTGTGTTTACTCCATTACATATAAATTTATCCATTGTGGACACCCTCTGTCAACAATGTTCGTGCGTGCATCACTGGAACTCATGTATGCTTGTTACTAGTCCAGACTGTAAGTTTATATATTACTATTGCATGAATGCATTCTCACTGAGACCTGGATGTGCATGAGAACTGATGTGCACCAGGACAGACGAACATTGGGGAGTAGAAAAGAATGAAGAGGGAGGGATTAAGAACAACTGTGGGGCAGCTTGCCCTGCAGAGATCCTAGTATGACATCAGAGGTAAATTTATTCTATTACACATTTCTCCTTTACAATACAGAATTCACATAAAGGAATAACGCAATTCAGGTTAGTATTTATGAAGGATTCATATGACAGAGAATTAAAATCAGATGATAGAGCCACTTTAAACTTTTTACTGCTCTTGGCCCAATCAAATGCATGCATTCTCCTGCCCAGAAACAATTTTACGCACCCTCAATTTTTGTCTACACCCCATCCCTTAAAGGCACAAAACCATGATGTCAATACAAATAACTAGCATCCAAATTACTAAAAGAGAGTAGAAATGTTGCTTTATGTGGAAAGACCATTTGGGTATGTTTCCTTTGTGAAAGAGGTGCCTATGAGGCTGAAAGCCTTCAACCTCTGAGGCGAACATATTTAAAATGGTTTATTTTCTTTAGACAGTAGATATTGACACAATGGGGCAAAGCTTCCTAATTTTATGCTCATGGCAGTCTGCTGCCCTATGCTAAATCATCCTAGGTGTAAATACATCACTGATTTAACCCCATGAATGCTACAGAGGTCTCCAACACATTGCTTTGCAAAGATTTGTTGACTTCTCTAACATCTTAGGGATTTAATTAGGAACATCTGTATTTGTAAAATTATTAATATTATTTATTTTAGTTTATTTTAGCTTACCAAAATTATTATATAATTTTATCAACATTAAAAATAATCTGCATCATAATCTTGTAAATTTAGAGCCCAAAACATTACAGCTATGAAAGAAGTGAGTAGAAATAAAATGGTTCACAAGGGCAACAGCAATAGAATCATTTACCAAAGTTATTGAATCCCTATATGAAAAATTCAATGCATATGTGTGAATACATCCCGGTGGATGTTTCAAATCAATGGAAAAGCTATTGGCGTGTTGCTACAAATATATGACAAATTAAAGCAATTGATTACAAATAAACTACCAATCAATTTTACTGTCTGATATTGGTATGTTTAACACAGCAGAGTGAAAATTGAAGTCTGTTGTGGAAAACTTCAATTACTGTGAATTATAGCTTCAGGATTAAGTTAATACACAGAATACTTGACATATTGGGCCTTAGGATTATAGTCAAAGTGCATCAAGTGTGGGGCAAACCAACTGGACTATATGGATTAAAAGAAATTCCCCAAATTCCTATTCATTTAAATATATACATAAAATACTAACCAAATGGATAGGGTTTGCTTACATTAACATTACTCTTGTAAGATATAAAGAGATAAATTATTCACTGGTAGATACAATTCAACAAACCAGTATCAAACAGCTGGGGAAAGCAGACTATAACTAATAATTTTTAATGCTTGATGAAAACTCTGTTGATAGTCTTTTTTTTTTTTTTTTTTAAAGGGATAGCAATACTTCAAAATTACTATCCCTTATATTGAAGCCCTTTAAAAACTGAATTAATTGCCACCAGCAGCATCTCTCAAACCTTTATGGTTTGTGAGATAGCCACTTTTAAACTTCGCTCTCCTCTGCCTCTCCCCTGACGTCATCATTCTTGCTACAGCAGGGAAATCCGGTCCCGGGACCGGCGGAGACTCTTCAGCAGAACCAAGATCTTGTTATGGAAGACAAGATCCTTCACTAAAACGGTCTTCTACGTGTGCTTGGTTACCAAGCACACGTAGAAGACCGTTTCAGTGAAGGATCCTTTCTTTTATAATGAGATCTGGCTCTACTGAAGAGCCTCCGCTAGATTCAATGAACGGATTCCCCTGCTGCAGCAAGAACATTGACGTTAGGGGAGAGGCAGGGGAGAGCAAAGTTTAAAAGAGGCTATCTCGCAAACCATAAAGGTTTGAGAGATGCCACTGGTGGCATTAAATTAAGTTTTTTAAGGGCTTCAATATAAGGGATAGTAATTTTGAAGTATTACTATCCCTTTAAATGTTTTACACACATCAGTAACAGAGATTGATGGTTTACTGTTCTGCTTCTCGGACTAGGGATTGGCAAAAAGTCAGAGAAATTTCAAGCAGGACGTTTCACAAAAAAAAAAAACAATGATTTCACACTTTTTTCAGAACAAATGTTCTTCCTTTTACCACTGCCATTACATTTCCAGTGACATAGTTGCTTATGTTTTCTATAACTGCAGGATTTCCTGCCGCAATATTACTTCTTTCCAGGGCTGAAGTAGAGAAATAAATAGCTAAAAGTAAAAACTGTGAGTCCTACAGCAAGATATACCTTGGAAAACTTATTAGCAGGTTGAGTGACTTTGCCCACAAAACTAACTTCCTGGCACAACCATCCTTGAAAAATAAATGCAGCTTGGAATATACCATCAATGTCCAACACAAGACACCAGTTCTTTAAAGCTTCTGTTTTCAACAAAAGAAAAAAGTAGCATGTCAAACACCAACATTTTGGCAACTTTTTTATTCCATAGGCATACTTTTGTATTATGTTTGTGCTGGTTTTGACTTCTTTCTAAGAACTTAGTGAGTGCGGGATGGCAGTATATAGTAGAAAAATGGTGTAACTTAATTGTTTAATGACATGATGAGTGGAGCTGGAGGTATGTGTAGGCAAGCTATGACTTTTGTCAATCTCAGAGTCATACTTCATCAGAAGATGAAAATCTTGGCAAACTCTCTGACACATCAACACCACTTCTATTATGTACCCCAGAACCCTGGGACTATTTAGGAGGACTTCTGCTAATGCTAGTTGTGGCACTTCTCACCTGTCAATGGTATATCTCCCAGTACGACCTGTGGTTTTGCTTCAGGTGGGAATTCATTGAGGTGCCTAGGTGTGAGCTTGCTTTCCCCCTGCTCACATGCTTCTTACACAGACAACAGATAGCAACATACTTAGCGTTTGGATCCTGAGTGAAGTATATCCATACTGATTGAGTCTGATGTCTTGCCTTGGATCTCTACAAAATACTCTCATCTAATATCAGTCTGCTTCAGTTAGAGCTCACATCAGGAACTCTCTCTTCCCATCTCTATCACTGTCAACAAAAAACCCACACTCCATTTTCAATTGCTTCTTTCTCCAGACTACCTTCGGAAAGAGATAACAGTCAGATCAGGAAGAAACTTGGATGATGATTGCCGGTGTCTACTCAATCAGTCACACATAATTTGGGGGTATTTGGGGTAATTCTCCTTTCTCACAACCCTAGACTCCACTAACAAGGAGATGAAAGCCAGATTAAAAACGAACTTGGATAACAGCTGCCTGTGTCTACTCAGTCACACATAATTTAGGAGTGTTTGGGGTAAAACACATTTGCTGCCTTTTCACACACCCAGGCTTACCTAGCACAGAGATAAAAGCCAGATCAGGAAGAAACTTGGATCACCTCTACCTGTGTATTCCCAGTCACACAGAATTTTGGGGTATTTGGGGTAATTCTCCTTTGCTCTTTTCTTTCATCCCTAGACTCCCCTGACAAAGAGATAGCAGCCAGATCAGAAAGGAACTTACATCACAGCTGCCTATGTGTACTCTGTCAATTTTTTTTTTTTTTTTTTTTTTTTTGGGAGGCAAACTTCCTTTGCTCCCTTCTCACAACGCCGGACTCCCATATGACAGATATAACAGCCAGACCAGGGAGAAACTTGGAACATAGTTCCCTGTGTCTTCTCAGTCAGTCACACCAAATTTTAGGGTATTTTGGGTCAAACCCCTTTCTCCCTTCCTATTCCACCAGACTCCCCTAGTAAAGAGAACAGATTTTCTGCCTACAAGACTCACTAAACTAGGCTTCTCCTCCTCTCCCAAACACAGAATGGCATGCTGTAAGAACCTAACACCCTTTTATATGAATGCATGAAAAGAAGAGAAACTTTCCATGTGGTGGGGAGAAATTGTGTCTCTCCATTTATTTCAATGCAATGAGCTAGGTGAAAAAAACTGCACTTTATCGTGAAATAGTTCCCGCTTGGTGAAAAGTGCAGTTTTTCTCCTTTCACTTTTGTGGAGAAAACTTTCACCCATCCCTAACCAGGGCAGGGGCAGGAAAACCCCTGTTGCTTGATACTGGTTTGTACAATCTTATTTACCAGTGAATGATTATAGTTTATATCTGTATACTTTACAAGAGTAATGTTAATATAAGCGACCTCTATCTATTTAGTTGGTATTTTGTGGAAACATTTAAATAAAAGGGAATTTTGGCAATTTTATTTAACTCCTACAGTTCAGATGGTTTCCCCTGACTTAATCCACTTTGTCTTTAAAGGGTTAGTAAACCCCCCAAAAAACAGTTGGCGAATTGATAGGAATAATAATAAAACATGTAATGCCCTCTTTCCCATCTCTCAAACCGTTATGGTTTGAGAGATGTAAGAAAATAAAGATCTCCACTCCCTGCCCTTTCTGCCTGACGAGCGGTAAAGCTGTCAGAAGTAGAATCAGGTCGACTGACTTTAGGTGGCACTTCAGCAGTGCTGACATTGGGATATCTAACTATAATTACTTCATCGGTATGGTCTACAATGTGTGCCTGGCTTGAAAGCACACGTTGTAGACCATTCCGATGAAGTGATCATAGTTCAATATCTCGATGACAGCGCTCCTGAAGAGCCACTGTCGGGTCCCGGAAGCAGGATCTTATGACATCCGCTATACAGCAGACGCATGAGAAGGGGGTGGGAGCGAAGGTCTTTATTTTCTTACATCTCTCAAACCATAATGGTTTGAGAGATGGGAATAAGGGCATTACATGTTTTTTTATTAATCCTATCAATTCGCTAACAGTTTTTTGGGGGGTTTACTATCCCTTTAAACATGAGTCCCAGTATGTCAAATGTACTGTGTATTAACCTAATCCTGAATGACTAATGTAAGTACACTTTATCTCTTTATATCTTATAAGAGTAATGTTAAATTAACTGCATCCTACCCACCCTTGATGCTGGGTGGATCTTGTCTCTTTTTAGAGGAAGTTGCCAATTTAGAGTGGATAATCTGAGTGTACTGATATATTGATCTGTGTGGTTGGCAAAAAGAATGCCTTCCACATGTCTGGCTGTTGCTAACTACTATAGTTTGAGAACCACTATTCTTGTGATTATTTGGAATTATCATTATGTTCTATAAGCAGCTGTCTAGATGTTACTACGAGGCACCCTTTGTTGTTGTGCTTGTTCATTGTTTTAAAGTTTTAACCCCCTGAATGCTAGAGAAGCCTCCAACACATTGAATATCAATGCGTTGAAGACCTCTCTAGAATTAAAAGGGTTTAAAGCCCTGTTTAAATCAATGAAAATGTTTATTTATTTTGTTTTATATACAAAACAACAATCCCATATTTTACTAGTGTGGTTGCAGTATAATATGAAAAATAAATGCACCTAGTTCTAAAGACGTGGACATAATGGTTCATAAAAAATCAAATTACTATAATGTTATTTTCAAATATTCATGTAATATTTTATCTATATTTCTTATTATTTGAGGGGCACAACTAGTCAGACTGAAAAACTCAGACTGAATCTGGGATACTCCCCCTCAAGGTTATATACATAATCAATGCCAGTTACAGAATGTTTCTGGGGATGGGTGTGGCAAATCATTGCTTAAAGGAGCAGTAAAATTTTTTTATGAAAAAAATATATATTCCTATTGAGTAAAATAAGGGTACTCCCACTGCAGAGAGATTTATATTTCCAGAGTTATTACAGTTTAAATACATGTTTTTTACATTAGCAGTGCCCTCTAGTGGTCAAAATCTAATTAGATTTCCTGTTAGATTCTAATGGAGAGGAAAGTCAGAAAAGTCAGAGACATACAGTTCTCCATAGAATGTGATAGAAACTGCCTATCACTTCCTGTCACTTAGAACAATCAGGAAGTAAACACAGTAAATTTACTTCCTAGTTATTTAAACTGCTATACATTTTGAATAAAACATCTGACAACGATGGGAGTGACCTTGTTTCATTCACCAGGAAATGCTCTGTAAAATATGTATTTTCATAAAAAAAGTTTACTGCTCCTTTAATGTTTTGAAGTGTTCTCTGTAGAGGACAGGACTGGCATTTATTCTCCAGAGGGGGTGGGCAATAAATAATAAAAAATATATATCTATTCTTGTAAGTGAAAGTGCTTATCTGTCAGGACTTCACAATTTTGGATGTTCTAACAGACATACGTTCAATGTCTTTGCTTGGCACTTGTGTACTGTGGTGTGACAAATGGATGCTCCCTTCACTGGTGGCTCACTGTTATGTTTAAAATAGCAACTGTTGCTTCAGGGAGTCAATCCAGGTATCTCCCTACAGTAAAAATGGACACTTGCTGTCAGTAACAGCTTAGTTCCTTCTTCAGGGAGTGCATGGTATCACTTTGTAAAGCATACCTTTTGTATTTTCCTTCTTAGTGACCATTGACTCATACACATGTGACTTAAGGCACAAAGCAGGTAGATGAATATGTACACATCACTATGTCCTTAAGGGATTACATTTTGTTAGGGAAAGTAAATATTCCATATACATTTGCCAATGTTATAAAATGCTTTTTTATTTGAGATCAACTTATTTTAGTTCCATAAAAATGTAAACCAGATATAGGTTATCCAAAATAAGCGAGGGTTTGATCACCCTGTAGTAGGTTTTGTATGCTGTCATTCTCTGATACTCTATTAGCTTTCAGCTTGGCTATTTTGTTCAGAATATAACCCCATGACATCATTTGCTTTGAAACAGTCTGACTCTTCTTCTTTTCCTATTAGCATTTTAAAAGCTAATCTCATAAATTTATGGCACAGTTGCTTCATTGGAAAGGTAATAATGAGTAGTTTGTGAATTTTATAAAATGCTGCACAAGTAAATCATTAATCATAAAGTGAATAAATGCAATGCACCAAAATAACTGCATATAGAGCAATAATTCTAAAAAATATTAACAATATTTAGCCTATTTGTTTGCTATACAAATATATATATATAATGCAAAAGATGGGGTCCCTCTTATATTACCTACACCCACAAAAAAAAATTAAAAGGCCTTCATATATTTTTCTTGTCTCCCATTAATGTATTATACGGCTCCTGTTAATATATTGTACACCTTATTGTATATTCTTCAAGTAAACTGTCAAATTCTTCTTCTTTTCTTAGAATCATCTTCAGTCCCACCTGTTGGTGGTCATAGTGTTGATTTCTGTTTCTGAAGACCATGTCTTAAGTGTGTCTGTGTGGGTTGCATTGGCAGTTTAGGAGAAACCTATTATGGTTTTTGCTCTTGATGAGGTTTCTGCTGTTGGTAGTGATGAAGTGGGCTATGAGATTCTATATGTGTGCGATGAGTCCTATGGTATTTGTTGTTTGTATTTTGAGGTTTTTGGATGATTTAAGTATGATGCTGTCACAGCTTACCTTGGTTTCAGCGGCCGTTCATGGTACACGGATGACGCAGGAAGATGGCAGTGGTTGTATGCACCAAAGCAAGATGCGTCATTTGCAAGTGCAAGGCTACAGAGTTTAGCAGACCTCTGCTTTATGTCATGCTTCCTGTAGTCTCCTCCTACCTACTTTCTTCCTCTGAGCCTGCTCCTCCTACCTACTTCCTGAGGAGGGGTTTAAAGGGCAGTCTGAGTCCTGAATCAGTTGTCCTTGCATTGTTGTACAATACAGTTCTGTTTCCCTTGGGCTCCGTGTATGACCTGGCTAGACATCCTTTCTGGTGCAAACCTGTGGCTCTGGCTGACTACTAGCACCGTGTATGACCTGGCTTGTCTTACTGCCCACTCTGGTGTTGACATGGGGCTCTGTCCACTGCGCATCCAGCATACCAAAGCTTCAGTGGATATCCTATCTGGTGCAAACCTGTGGCTCTCGCTGACTATCACTCTGTGTATGACCCGGCTTGTCTGACTATCCTTTCTGGTGCTGACTAGGGGGCTCTGTCTGTTTCCTCTGTGTGTTGGTCCCCGCTCCACAGACACCCATCCTAGTGCAGGCGGAGGGATCTATCAGACTCCTAGCTTACTGACTGCAGGCTGAGTCCGTGCTAGTCCTTTTGCATTCTGAATTAACTCAAGGCTCCAATGGGCTGAGGCCTAGTCTCAGACAGTGTGGTGGATTTATTGGCGGACTGGTATTTCTGATACAATGCTTGCCTCTTTGATCACCCTATGTGTGTTATCTGTTTACGTGCATTACTGTGATTTTTCTAATAAAAGACTGTTTCACTTTACCGTACTGACTCCTGGTTTATTCCTGGGAACTGTGACAGATGCATGCAATTGTCATCTTGGTATTTCAAGGCCACTCCTCCTCACCTTCCTAAGGGCCTGTTCTTGGTGTATAACCTGTAGCCTAGCTGTATTATCTAGTACCACATCAACAACGTATATATTTTTTTTTAATTTTTAACTTTTTTCTGTCTCTGCTTCCTTTCTTCTACCTGACTATTCTCCAACACTTCACGGCAGGAAGTCTCATCATCATTGAAAACATAGGTGGGAAATCATGTTCTAAAATCTGTGGTGTTAACTAAATGGCATAAAAATCTATGGGTTCTATTTTGAGCATGAATTCCCATGAGAAAAGCAGAAAATCATGCATTTTTTTTTCAAAAATGTAAATCCCTGTTTCCAAGACATATCTGTAAAAAAATGTCATCCTTACTCTGTATTTCTCCCCTCTATTCTTTAAGAGAGTTAATGTCCACCCCATTCATACATCTTCCTCTTCTACTTTGCTATACTCCTTCTAGCTATCATAAAATCTTGTGTATAATATGCACCTGTGTATAATATGCAGGTGTAAATTATACCCAATATTTCTGGTAAAATAATTTGTTCATGTGTATAATACACATACCTGTCTTTCCCTCTAGCCTGTCAAAAAATCAATGTCCCCCTCAAACTTTTTTTACCTTTACTGCCCTCCCCTGCCTCAATATCATTACATATGTGCCCCACTTTTCCTCCCAGTACCCACCATATAACAAGGACCCCCATCAGAGCTGGATTAAGCCTTCACAGAACCCTAAGCAGAATCCCAAATTACCCCCCCAGATGTCTCAGTTTGATATTTGTTCTTGTGGTTAGAGGTATTACCACCAGCTTAATAAAATATGAAAATTAATGTTTTAATCCCTTGGATGTCAGAGAGGTCTACAAAGCATTGCAAATCTATGCACTGCGCACCTGCTGTCATCCAAGGGGCTAAATATATTATAAATGTACAACAGCACTTACAATTGAAATGGGGCTACACTTTGATTCCAGAGCTTATAATTGAAATAAAGATATAAATTATATCACAGAGCTTACAATTCAAGGGAGGACACACTAGTAAGTCCACAGATCATACAATTAAGGTGAATTAAGTGGGATGGCATTAAGAGAGAAAAGGGAGGGATGGAAGACTGTAACAGTAGGAAAGGAAAGAAGGGTAAGAAGTATGAGAAAAAGAAGCTTTAGCTGAGATAGAAGGAATAAGGAGAGAAACATGAGTAAGAGAAACATGAGAAAAGTTCAAGTTGGAAGGCCAATGAGTTAAGGAAGATAGAGAGGTATAAGAGATGGAGGAGGTAAATATATCTTGCTATATCTCTCTTCACTGACTCTCAGTTGTTGTGGCAGAAGTGGTGACTGTGACGGATCCCCTGTGCCCTGACTGGGCACACCCGTCCAAACAGCTTCTTCCCAGCAGCCAAACCACCAATGTCAGCCCAATCTGGAAGATTAGGTCCACTAACACCTTTCCCCCAAGAACATCAGACGACACATGATGTTTGAGGTAAAAACAGGAACTCCTTTATTTGGCCACACACAGGGTTTAAATATATGTCTGTGAACACAGTCAACCAATAGCAGATGAGATTCACAAAACCCCCATTCTTACTGGGACTTAATTACGATAACACACAAAAGAATACAAACACACAGTCCTTCTACCAGGTCTGATAAGGTAATTACATTTACATTAGTGACTGACATAATACAATCAGTTTCACATAACCCCAGGAAACCTACTTTGCATATAAACAATAACATAGCACACAATGGGTGAGGCAATAGGACATTTGACTCCTAGTCTTCAGATGCTGTCTCAGGTAGCCAATGCCCCACCCCAACACTTAATAGAGTCTCAGGCCTGGTGCCACCTTGGAGACCGGCTGACACCCTTCTCCATTTTGTGGTTGGGCCCATGCTTCTGTATGGCCAAATGGCCGCTCCCAGTCCGGGCCCCACCAAACCAAAAGAGCCCCTGGTTCACAAATGATGGTGTTCCATCACAGTGACCACAACAGTGAGGATGGAAGCAGCGAAATGGTTAACATTTTTATATTACTGCACCATAAGGAATAAATAAATACAAATTCTCCAAATCCTTATTAATTTAAATGGGGACTTTAATACCCTGAATACATCTCAATGAATTGGAGACCTCTGTAGCATTCATATACCAGTCATAGACTGTGGCGACGTATTATATGCTCCCACGCTACAAATCCATCTTGGTAAACTTGATACTCTATGTAAGTCATTATGCCGAGTTATCCTTCAATGTAATTACACTACCCATCACTGTTAACACTTGAATCTAGACATGCCCCTTCACTTTCTTGATTAGTATACAACCACTTCTCGGAAAAGCTACCTTACTACCATAGAAGTATGCTTACTCCAGCTCCCTATACTAACTACACTGCCACACTACAAGAAAGAAGCAGGTCGATCTGCCTTCTACTTCAGAGTTCTGAAAGTCTGGAATAACCCATCAGAAAATATCAGATCTTCTGCCAATCTAAAATCCTTTAAAATTAAATGCTTATTTATATGTGAAAATAGTACGTTTATATGTGTATATATAATGTTTCACTTTTTGTGTAACTATGCAACTCTTTATTGTAAATTCTCCAGGAATACTTGAAAAATTGAAAAATCTCAATGTATTCTCACTGGTAAAACATTTTTCTAAATATGGTTAAACTCTCCACTTAAATTAAAGGGATTTTTTTTTCTATGATGCAGTTGGTTTGCCCCAGAATTGAACTGGTTTCTCATGTTAGCCTGCATAAGTCCTAGTGTACATAAGAGTGAAATCGCCCAATGCAGATGGCTACACGTGTTGCTAAGTAATATATATGATATATCTTTGATTATTTTAGTATTTCTTGAGTACACTACTTCAGAAATGTATTTGAAGATAAAACTTCACAACAGTTTGTCATATTTGGAATAAGGAACTTTGTGATGGTGTCTCTGCCATGGAAGGTATGGCAGTTCAGGCACGTTATCATCCGTGGGGTTTTTTCGGTAACCGTTATACTAAGCAATAAGGCCCGGTGCTTTGAGTCGAGTATCCACTGGCAATGCATGATATACTGCACTGAAAACTCCAGTTCGTATAGGATATTCTACCTATCTAGTCCACTGGCACTTCTTTATGAATAACTGCTATATAGTGGATAACAAACAGCAATATACCTGGATACTTCAGGGAGATGCAAACAAGCTCCTTCTTGGTAAATCATGAACTCCTTTATTTTCAACCAAACACAGCATTTTAATACAGTTCAGAGAAAGGGGCAGTCACCACATGGATAAAACATGACACACTGGGTTTAGCATCATACAATTGTTACTAAAGGGGGGAGGTGGACTCAAGACTCTTTCAAACTTCTGTAGAAATCCATGGGTGTGGGGTTAGCACAACCCACGGATTCAGCCTAGCAGCCACCCTCTATACATTCCCACTGATTATCTGTTCCCATGATAAAGCAATCAATCTCAGCGGGAAGGCTGGAGCAGGCTTCCATAACAATCCCTACCTATTCTCTCTATACCATTCAATATTAGTGTCCACATGATTCCAGCTAGGGGCTCCGCCTCTTGCGCCATGTGACAGTCCTGGATTTATACAATCTTTTATCTGTTATTTTGTTGTAACATAAATATATGCAGAGAAAGATTCTCTTTTATTACAAAATATACCTTTTCATGCAACTTTCTTCATTCTGAGGAAATAGAAATATATTTTTTTCTTCCAACGATTGCATTTTAAATCACATTTACTTGCATATCTTACGCTATGAATAAATAAATGTTGTCAGCATGTTTAACAATTTGAAAACTGTTTGCAGATAATGTATGTTTCACAGAATAATTAGTTTGACAAATGTAATGTAAATGTCACAGATGTGTTCAAATATAATGTACCATGACATGATCTACAGTACCTGAAAGGAAGATGACACATAAGTAAATACAGAATAGGTAATATACAAAATTTGTCTAAGATGCAATAACACTTTTACTTTATGTATGCATTTGATTGCAAAGCATAAATGAGAACCTTGTTTTATACCACACAAAAACTGCATACTTAATTTACAGCTGCTGCATTAAAATACATGTTTCATCCATGCCATTGACTGAATGCTTTACAAATACCATAATCTATTTTATCTCATAATAAATTAAACAGTATTATTTTATATTAAAGTGAATGAAACTCAGTTCTCAGGCACGTTCAGGGATAAAAATGACCTGTCATCTTAAAACAAATTTAGTTTTACACATATTATACTAGTTATTTAAATATATATATACTAGTTGAAGAGCCTGTTACATGGGCCACAGTGGCACTGCCAGCCGGTCGCAGGGCAGCCATGCACAGCTCTGTATCAGCCGCGGCACGGGCAGTCTGTACTGAGCATGACTGCAGAACGCTCTGCAGTCTCTACTGCGCATGACTGCGTTGTTACACACATTTTAGCAAATTATTATATAGGATATATATATATATATATATATATATATATATATATATATATATATATATATATAAATACTAGCAATGTGGGACAGTGTTGCCCATCATGTTATGTAGGCAATGTATTAATTGTGTGCAATGAATGTTAGAAAATATATGCTTTTGAGTGAAACACTCTAAGAAACTTAGCCATAGTGATATACATAGATGCATGCAACACACATACACACAGAGTGAGACACAAACACATGGAACAGACATACACACGCACAGGGGGAGACACACTAATACAGGCACATGCCTGCAACACAGACATAGACACAGAGTGAGAGACACACACATGCAGTGACATACACACAGTGAGAGACACACATTCATGTAATGCACAACATACAGACACAGAGTGTGAAATACACATACAGATATACACATGCAACACACATAGTGAGACACACATACACAGAGAGTGAGACACAAAGATAGTGATATACACACATGCATACATACAAAGGGGTGATTTATAAGGGGGTGACTTATGAGGGGAGGGGGATTCGTGGGTGTTTGTGTATGACACACACAAGTGAGGCATAAGGGGTTGAGTTATGAAGGGAGGGGGATTCACAGGTGTTTCCTCTGTGTTTCTACTTGTGTGTTGCTTGTGCATATTTGTTTGTGTGTATCACATTCTCTTTATGTGTCTGCATGTTGTGCATTGTATGTATCTGTATCTTTCTGTTGCACTGACTGCTGTATGATGGAATCTTACCTAGGTAAGTCTTTCTGTTACACCCACTAATGATATAGATTCACATGCCTGCTGTGTGATGGACTCCTATCTAGGTAAGTGTTTCTGTTACACACAGTAAATATATGACAAAGCCTGCATCTCCAGCCACAACCCCCCAAGGGCATCAGTAAGGAGGAGATATTTAAATCTCCTCCATACTGCCAGTCCTGGACATAGACATGAAAATCTCTGCATGGACATGCCCCGCCTTTGACGTCTTCAAAAAATAAAAAATACAGCTGATTAAATGCCCTATATCTCATACTGAAAGGACACAAGTTGGAACTGCTACATGCCCTGTAATTAAAAATCTATACCCATCCAGAAATAGTTGCTTGTAAAGTAATTATTTTAGACCGGATACCCTTCCAGTCGCAACCGGCTGTCTCCTGAAGACTGGACTGCTGATTTTGGAAATGGGACCGAAACTGTGGTGGCCTAGGCAGCGGTCTTAATTGCCGGATCCACCAGACGGGAGGTAGAAGCTACATTCACCGCCGGATTGTGAGGCCGAGAGCTTCGCTTAGTGATGGTTCAACACCTACACAGTGCGGAAGCAATTTGGGCCGACCTGATGGTACCCCCCCCTTCATTGCGGCCTAGAGGACTAAGGTAACCCAACGGGGCCTTGAATGTGGGAGTACCGGACCGGAAGTGGGAGGTGATGGCCAATTACTGAAATAAATTTTGCCCCCGTTCCCTGGGCCTATCCTGGAGGTACCTGTCGGCATGAGCATTGTGTAGTGCCGCAAAGTATGCCCTTAGATCTGTTCCCCTTCAGCCTCCCCCAGAGCTCCATCCTGTTTGTCATACACTATGCCAGTGCAGTTATGAGGTAGTACATTAACTGTTTGAGTGTCAGAGGGTTACACAACACATTGCTGAGCAATGCGTGGCGCAGCTCTGTGGCACTTGAGGGGTTAAGGAAGGGAGTAATGTGTGTAATATTGTGTGTTTTGTATGTTTGAGGCACAAGACAGAAGCACCATTGGGGGAAGGGACTCCAAGCATAGACTTCCATATCCTGAGCACACAACATATTGCAGCACTGGGTGACTGTCCTGCAAGCGGTCCCAGCATAGGCTTCCATATGGTGTGTCCTGAGCACAAAATAGAAGACAATGCTGGCAGCGCTTGTAGGACGGTTCCCCCGGTGGCACACTGGGTTATGTGGCCAATCTATAGAAGTGTATGCTGTAGGCGCTTGGAGTCCCTTCCCCCGATGGTGTTGCTGTCCTATGCCTCAAACACACACAATATTGCACATATTACACCCTTCCTTAACCCCTCAAGTGCCAGAGGGCTACGCAACGCATTACTCAGCAATGTGTTGTCTAACCCTCTGATACTCAATGGGTTAATGTACTACCTGCTAACTGAGCTGGCATAGCGTATGACAAACATGATGGAGCTGTAGGGCGCACTTTGCGGCACTCCACAATGCCTATATTCAAATCAATTGCCTAGGCTGGGCAGAGGAAAGCTGCCTCATGTAGCACGCTTCCGGTCCAGTACTCCCAGTCAGGGCTCAGATAGGTTACCTTAGTCCTCTAGTCCGCAATGAATGAGGGGATGGGTAAAGTCCTCCACCCAGCAGGCAGTATCATCAGGTCAGGCCGAATTGCTTCCGTAACGCACATGTGCTGCACTGTTACTAAGTGGAGCTCTCAGCTTCACAATCTGGCAATGTCGGCTCCATAAGCGCGTCCCTCCAGGCCGGCAGATCCAAATCAAGGCCGTGGCTTTGCGGCCTAGGCCACCACAGAAACAGAAGGCTGGTACCAGCTCCAAAATCTAGTCTTCAGGAGACAGCCAGTTGAGAGTAGAAGGGTATCCTGTCCAAAATAATTTATTTAAGAACAGCTATTCCTGGATGGGTACAGATTTTTAGTTACAGGGCATGGAGCAGCTCCAACTTGAATCCTGTAAGAATGAGATGTAGTGTGTTTAATCAGCCAGATTTTTTATTTTTTGAAGGCAGTTATTTTCACAGGAGTAGGCCCCTGCCTACTCATATGAAAGTCACGCCCCCGGTCTATATCCAGGAATGGCAGTAGGGAGGAGCTTTGAATAACTCCTCATTACTGCCACCCCTGGGTGTGTGTGGAGACGCAGGGTTTCTCTTTTTTATATATATATATATATATATATATATATATATATATATATATATATATATACACAATTCTTGGTAGTTCTGTTTCACTGTCAGCCATGCCCTGGGGTGTCACAAAGATGGATTTATGCAAAACTCCAATTAGTATGTCCAATAAGATGTGTCTGACAGTGATTAGGCAAAAGGGAAAAGCCCCTTGCCTCCTCAGCTATCACTCTCTAGCCCCCCTACCACTCCTTTCAACACTTCCCTCTGGCCTGCCTCCCTCTCACCTCTTATCTCTACCCTGCTCACCCTCCTTTGCACAGTTTGAGCCATCAAGAAACTGAATGTGTGTTTTTAGTACTATCTGTCTGTTCTTGTCCATCTACTGCAAATGTCAGGGTTACAGGTTAAATAGCTTAAGAGACTGACAAGCTCATAAAATTCAACCTCTGTCAGTTCTCCTACTGTTGATCCAGAGGAAGGGGAAAAATGATTATATTTTCCTCCCTGGCTCAAAATGGCAGTCTGACTTTTCTTTTCCCCTGATCTACATCCTTCCTAGGAATGGGAAAAAATGTTTGCATCAAACTGAAACAGGAAAAAAAATGGCACATTCCTCAAAGTGAGACATTTCCAGTGAAAAGTTGCTTTTTTGCACTTTTTTCCACCTTGTTCACTGCTTTGAAATCAATGGTAATATTCAATTTCCCCACCATGTGGAAAGTCTCTCTTCTTTTCCCACAGGATAGCATAAAAGTGGTGTCAGGTTTCCTCAGTATGTAAATCTGTGTTTGTTAGAGCACAATGTTTGAAAGCAGCATAATGTTCGAGATAGACAAGACAGAAAAAGTGGAAATGGAGTTTAGTTTAGGGAGTTCTGTAGGCAGGCAATTTCTTCTCCATATTAGGGAAGTCTGAGAGACTCTTGGGGAATATGAAGGGAGAATGGAGATTTTCCCTGAATACTCCTAATCTTATTTGACTACGAAGAGACAAACAGGTTATCCAAGGTCTTTCTAGAGTGGGTGGAGCCTCTATGTGAGGGGAGTCTGGTGGAGTGTCACTGGAGAAAGGAGATTTACCCTACAAGAGACAGGAAGTGATTCAAGCTCCTCAGTGAGCTAGCTGAGCCTCTGTGACTGATTGACAGAATATTTTGAAGACCGACAATCAAGACACAGACAGTTTCATCTGATGCCAACTGCTACAATGACAGAAAGAAGAGGGGTCAGCATACTGAGTAAGGTCTATTGTCATCTGTACTTAAAAACAAAATAAAGACTTCAGTGACTTTGAGAGAGAAATCAGAAACTGAAACACTGTTTACATTAGCTAAAGACAAAGAGGGGAAGAAGCACTTCCACAGGCAGCGTGTTATTTATTTTTCGTATACAGTGAAAGAGGCAGTCAATAAAAAATTAGTTTGACTGATAGGTGGCAGGGACCCTGACATGAGCTGTGATTGAGGTTGGCATATTAGAAGAGACAGAGAAATACTGTAAGTAATACAGCATTTTGTAAAGAAGATATCACACACAATCAGTCCTATTGTGTATGTTACTGTTAAAATCCACACTATGTTGATAATGTCCAGCACTCATGGATAGGGGTAAAGGAATAGGAGAAGTGCAGGGGTGGGTTACTAAAGTGGTTGTCCAAAAACTGAT
Source organism: Rhinophrynus dorsalis (assembly GCA_037306005.1). Taxonomy (NCBI): domain Eukaryota; kingdom Metazoa; phylum Chordata; class Amphibia; order Anura; family Rhinophrynidae; genus Rhinophrynus; species Rhinophrynus dorsalis. The sequence goes on from CM074721.1 coordinate 126,177,072, forward strand.
TGCTGCCATGATTGCTGCAGAGTGTGCAGTAATGATGATGATACATCTGAGGTGGCTGTTTGTGAAAATTATGTAAAAATTTCAACCAACATCACTACCAGCAGAAGAAGAAAAACCATTTACGAACCCTGAAAATGATGAGTTACATTCTAGTGTTTATGGCATAACTGATGAATGTGTAGTAGTTCAACCAACTTCTCCATCTGAGATTCATACTAACAAGTCCATCATCTGTCCTGGAAGTAGTATCAATCATTTAGAAAATACCTCTAAAGGTAAAGTAATAAACTGTTTGAGACTTCAAAAGCCTAGTGTAATATAAGCGTTGAGTAGATGAAGTGACTGACAACAATCAGGATGTTGTTATTGATAATTATGACTATGATCTAGAATATATCATCTAGTATCCTCCTCTTCTTCAGACAAAGATGAACCTGAGAGTGAGAGAGCTGATGACATGGCAAGAAAAATAGCTAAAAGGCAACGTCTCAATCTTCCATCATTAAAAGGAGCAGTGTGCCTTTCAATAAACTATTTGAGAAATCAATTGGAAAGTCTGACTCTAGACAAGTAAAGGTGCCTTAAAGTACACAATTATCCTGTCAGTCAACCTCGGCATAGTCACTGCTTCCAATTTCAACCCCCACCCAGGCATACATACTATCGTTGAGTAATAATCAGCAACACAGATCAGCTTCTGCTGCTGTTGGATGTGCAGCACCTTTGACACCTACTAGTAGACTTGTAACATCTAGCCCCAGCAGTAGTGGTAGCCCCTCTGAAACAGCTTAGCCCTTGAAGTCTACAAAATATTTCACTCACAATACAAAAGATAAACATTGTGCTGTCTGTGTAAAAACAACTTATGAGCAGTGGGAAAGCAGGGTCACACTTGGACAATTCCTCACTGAGATCTCACCTAATCACAACCACAGGTTTGATTGGGAGCCACATCACCAATATGTCAGAGGTGCCATGACTATCAGCAGAAGTAGCACTCTTAAAAGTTCCCAGAGCTCTGGAACACATAAAAGTACTGTGGTAAATGTGTCTGAGAGTGTGATAATGTTTCATTAATTTGTAATAACACCTATAGCTCCTGATGCTGTCCTTTAAATTCAACACAAGTATGACTGAGTTTTTAGGAGGCAATGACAAGGGTCATAGAGTGCCCACACATGCGCCACCACCACCACCATTATGTTCAACACCATGTTAAAAGGGCAATTACGTTTCACAGTTATTCTGATGTGTACTGCCAACTCTCCCTTACTGAGTTCTTGGGAAAGAGTCAAAAACTTCACAAAAATATTGCCAAAACATTGTCAGTTGACATGATGCTGTAGTCTTTTGTACTAAACAAAGGGTTTTTATAGAACAGATACCATGTGTTGTACTACTCTGGCATATTCCAAGCCACAGTTTTTTTCAGGGGTGACAGAATTGTACAAGCCGGTACATAGTGTAGAAGTAAAAGGAGTAGAAACCTCATAAGGCAAGAAAATTCACCTGACAACAGTTATGTGGACATGTGGTCAGAGTACAGACTGCTCCATGAAGGCTGGTTTTGTGTCTTCCAGTAATGGTTCCAACATAATACCTGCCTTAAATAGGCGATTGTCACGGTATTCAGGCAAAGAAACATTAATGGTATTGACCCACATATAACCCCAGACACAGGCTGATAGGACCCAAGGTCCTCCAGAGCTGCATCCTGTGCTGTGCACTGCAATACTGCGAGAAACCGAGACTAGGGGAGCAGCTCGAGTGGGACAGCAGTCTGAATGGTATAATATGTGTCAGTCACCACTTAGGTCTGCAGGGAGCAAGAGCAGACCAGAGCCACAAGGCACCAAGACTACAGGTCAGGAAGGTCATTAATGTAGGGAGCGAGTAGGCAGCCAGAGCCACAGGTCAGACAAACCAGGAATACACGGAGCAAGTAGTAGCCAGAGGCACAGGTCAGGCAAACCGGGGACTACAATGAGCAAGTAATTGCCAGAACCACTGGTCAGGCAAACTGGGGACTACACTGAGCGAGTAGTAGCCAGGGCCACTGGTCAGGCAAGCCTGAGTCAACACCGAGCAAGTTAATCAGCCAAAGCCACAGGTCAGAACCGATGTGGGTAGTCAGACAAGCCGGGGTCATACACAGAGCAAGGTGGTCAGCCAGAGCCACAGGTCAGAACCGATGTGGGTAGTCAGACAAGCTGGGGTCATACATAGAGAGAGTTCTCAGACAGACACAGGTCAAAATGGAGCACAAAGGGTACTGAGCAGAAACACCACATAAGGGCAATGACTCCTAGCCCCAAGGAGGATTATAAAGGAGCAGAAGGAGGCAGAACCCAATTAGGTCACCCAGAATAGGTCCATAAACAGGCGTCCGTGTTAGTGCCTGTTACCTGATGTCAGAATGAGGGAGTGGTCTAAGGCCATACAGAGGTAGCAAGTACAGGAGCTCTAGGCTGTTTAGGGATACTGTGATAGTGATATGGTGCATATACTATGCTTTGCCCATGTCTTAAACTTAGGTGTGACTAGATTCCTCACAGAATCTGAAACCCTCAAAGAGAGATGCTTATAATTGCAGCAAACTAAGTGACAGTTTTAGCCACTTCTACAGTACTTGCAATGCATTAAATTCCACACAAGAGCATAGCAACTTGCCCCATCACCAGCTGAAAATGGAGGAGAGTTTGTATGAGCAGCCTAAGATCATTAGTGAGTATACAATGCAAAATTGAAAGAATTTGGAGGCTGCATCTTTGTCATCTGGTCAACAACAAACTAAAGTGTGATCTTTGTGAGCTGCTGAAACCTTTTGAGGAGGCCACCTCTCTGGTTAATCATATAAAGGCAGTAATTAGAAGTGGGTTACTTCCACGGATATATTTACTTCAGGAAAATCTCAGGAGCATAGCTGATTAAACTTTCAGTAATGGCAATACAGACATAAACCATCTAGAGAATGACTTGCTAGCATTCTTTGAGCTCGATCCTCTATTAAAAGCTACTTTGCTGGACCCCCTCTTTAAACATACATTTCTGAACTTCTAGATAGATGTGAGCAGCATCTCTCTGATGAATCAGGTACTGCGAACGAATATAAAGAGATGTTTAAACATAGAATGGAGTTTTGAATTGTGGAGGCAGAGAGAGAGAAAGACAAACGTAGGGCCAAAACAACAGCAAAAAGCACAGTGAAAAAGAAGTAATCAAAGGATTTATACCATCAACAGCAGCAACATTGGCAAGAACATATGTCTTCATCATCACAGAAAGTAATCCATGTGTCTCAGGGTGGCAATCTAACATTTGTGGTGGTGGTGGTAGTGGCACATCTCTGTGGGACTTGCTCCCAGACTAAGGGTTGGTAATGGTATCTGATAGACATGAACAATGAATAGCTCATAGGAGTGGTCCCACTGATTTAAGATGGTTATAAGATTCTTGCAGGATAGCTACTTACTAGGCTAAAAAGATGGCCCCATAGACTACTGGAAAACAAAACACTGTGTGTGTGTGTGTGTGTGTGTGTGTGGCCAGTACTGATGCATGTTGCTGTGGAAACCCTTAATTGTTGTTGTTAATCTTAATCACATTAGGACACAGCTATAAAACAGCAGTGTTGGGAGACTTACATTTGTTAAAATGAGTATCCGGTAGCTGAAGTTGACAAAACCACACAAGTCCAGGAAAATAATGGCATGTGCAATTAACATCAGCACTGAGAATGAGAAGGAGGAGGGATTTTAAGGGTTGCTATTATCAAACACAGCTGGGACCACTGCTAAGATCACTGATATTTGACAAAACCTAATAATAATGCACGGTTAAACTGGATTCAAACATGATAATGCTAATATGTCTAGCATTCTTTCCACTGTAATCATGGTGACATATTTACATTATTCACAATGCCATCACCACCACCACACATATCTGCCACCTTCAGTGTAACTTTATCTGCATCTTCCACTTGCTACTAGCCATAGTGCTTCTGCTGAAGCAGCAGCAAAACCACCCTACACGCCAATTCTTCAGGTGCATCTAGTGAGAAGACGTTTAACAATTATGCTTTCTCTCTTATGCCTCCTCTAAAATCAAGAGTGTGTAGGAATATTATTTTTTACTTACATCATTATTATTTGTAATGAGATCTATACTAGTCGGAGGATTAATATAAGCTACACATTGTCAGCCATTGTACAGACAATTACATATACTTTTGTAATCTACGTAAAGGGAATTAAATAAGAAATCTTTATATAGAAAATATATTACATACAGACATATTGAAAATGAATACATTTTTCATACTCTGTATTTGCTTTAAGATTTTGATTGATCTTTCTCCAAGAATCTCACATTGATATAAATGTGACAGATATATTAAACTACTATATTCAGTGCCTTTTTAAGACATCATAAGGCGTTAATTTAATAAAAAAAAAAAAAAAAGCTTTTTTTTTTTTCTTCAAATGAAGATGTCAAATTGAAGTTTTCAGTAGCAGCTTACTTAGGGGAACATCTAAAACCAAACAAAAGATCCATAGTACACAATGAGAAACCGCCATTCTAGTGATTATATTGGAGTTAAACCATATATTCAATATTACTTTTTCTCCCAATCAAAGAGTTGCTGCTGGTACAACTTGAGGTTACTGAAGCAGATAAATATCTCTGAATGAGACTCAAACTTTAGCTATTGATAAACAGCTAAAATACATATCATCAAATAAAATGGCCAGCACAGAACTATTTAGTGAAAAATAAAACAATGCCTGGAATCAATCAAAATTGCTTTGAAAAAATTCTCCTTCTTCTTCCCCTCCCCCCATCCCGGTTCTCCTTCCCCTCCCACCATCCTGGTTCTCCTTCTCCTCCCCCCACCCCGGTTCTCCTTCTCACCCCCACTTTTGTCTCCCTTTTCCACCTTTTCTCTTACCTTCTCTAACTCTATCGCTACTTGCCTTCTTTTTCTCTAGTTTCTCTTTATACTCCTCCTCACCTCCTCGTCTCTCAATGTTCTTTGCTCCATCTGTACCTCCATTCACTATAGTCTACCTCTGCCTTGCATCTTAGGATTGCCTTCTACTAGTCATCTCCATGACTAATGTACTCAGCTCTCATCTTTTACTCTTTCACACAATGGACATGACACCTTACAGCTATCTGGCAAGTGTCTATGGTTCTTGCTAGAGTCACTATGTGCCTTGTTTGTAACACTATGCAATTTTTACTATAGACTTTGTGTTTATATTTCCATGGTATGCTGCGTCACTGTTATGTATTGATTTGCTCCCTTAGAGCTTTTGTTTGTTTCCTTCTTTTTTATGCTAATGTCTCTCTTTGTAATCCCTTATATTTCAATAAAATATCTTAAAAAAAAAAAAAAAAAATTAGAACCGTGTACAGTGCTACAAAAGCTAAAAGGGTACTATCCTTTATAAAAAGTGCATAGGCTTAAAATATAATTCTACCTTTTGATACATACTTTTTAAGGCCACAGTACGGAGTACAGTTTTGGGCAACAGTTCTTAACCCTTTGAATGCCAAAGGGGTATGCAAAACATTGATTTGCAATGTGTTGCTTACCCTTCTGCCACTCTAAGGGTTAAAACATACATTACTGAACTGGAAAATATACAGAGATGTGCAACTAAAATGGATAATGGATTGGGGGGGTTAATTATAAAGTGATACTACGTATGTTTACATTAAGAAAGAGATGCCCAAGGATGGATGCAAATCTGGTTACTATTTACAAATATATTTGAAGCCGATATGAAGCTCTCTTTGGGTAGGCATTTATTAAAATAGCAAAAAAACAAGGGGTCATCAAATAAGGCTTGCGGTAAGAAGGACATTTTTTTTTTCAATATAGTAATGGTCATATGGCTTTGGATTTCTTTGCATTGGTATGCTGCGGTCGAAAAAGTATTGGATACCTTTGTAGCTCATAGCACTATTGAGATTTATGACAGGTATTTGCATTGTTGATATGATAATTAAACCAGGGAGATAGACTATGTTTTGGAGTCAGGAACGACTTATTTTTCTTCTGTTTTGGCTTAATTGTAGTTTGGTTCCACTGTTATTTTTTTTTCTTTGTTTACTTGATTCTGAACAACTAAGGCTATTTGGAAAGAGTTAAACTTGATGGACAAGCCTTTTTTGTTGACCTTTGGCCACATCAAATATGTTACTATGGTGTATTTGAAACAGTACTATGGCAGTATACTAAATTTGTGGGGCAGGAGATCTAATTAAAAAGGAGTATATAATATTGGTATCCTATTGGCATGCCAACCAGTACTGTCAGAATGAATAAATCGACAAATAAAGCTAACAATCTCATCCATTTTCTAAAAAATAAAAATGATTAATATAAGTTTAGGTGTTTTTGAAATATATTTCAAAAATAACTTATTTGTTTCAAATGAAAGTTCTTTAAACCTTTAAGGATTGGTTGGGTATACAACATATAGCATATTGATGCACTGCAAACCCATATGCTCCTTAAAGAATTAATATTTTATTAAGTTCGTCATATATTGACACCATTTGACTTTTTTAGCTAATTTTGCACACTCTGGCATGTAAAGGTTATATGACACATAGCACATTATTGATTCACTTAAGTTGTTTAGCCATTTACATTTCAACTTCTGAATTTTCAGGTTTAGGATACTCGGGGATTCAAACTCAGATCCATTTGGTTACATTTTACAACTCTCTTGATGCTCATCAGGATGCTTGATGGCAGCATTTCAATAATTAATCCTTCAAGGTCTAGACGGGTGTGAAGCAATGTCATGCACACCCCTCTGATGCTTAAACGGTTAAGGAAAGCTGTTTGGGACTCCAATATAATAGGTCAGTGTTTCATTGAGGAAAACAATCTCAACCAAAAATGCCTCATTGTGAATCACATTATGCTCTAATGTAATCCAGGTCATGATAAGCAGATATCGGTTGCATAGGTAAGCATGAATTTAATAAATAACAGGAATAGAGGTAACTATCATTAAGGGTACACCTCCACAGTTTTCATTATAGTGAACAGCATCTTAAGAATCAAAGTATATTTTGTGCCACTTACTTAAAAATACTATTGAATTGACAGTATTTGGGTCATATTTTCTACTGATGTATGGATAATACAATTAAATTGGATTTTAGATATATTGCACACATTGCCCTGCATTACTTTACATTTCCAATTGTACAGCGCTGCGGAATTAGTTGGAGCTAAATAAATAAATAATAATAATAAAAAAAAAATCAGTAAAATAGCTAGACTGACATATCAATATTATTTAACATTATTACATAAGATTGCAAATTAAGCTTTATAATGAAAGTGTATCCTATTAAACTAAACAAATATTGTATTAAAGGGAAGTTGAAGGACACCCACTGTCTCAAATTAATATATTTAACATTACAAATATCACTAAATACCACCAAATAAATTATGTTTATAATGAGTTAATGATAATGACCATTAACCTCTTCAAAGCTTGAAAGGTCTATAAAGCTTTGCATAGTTTAGTCACAATTATTACTGTAAAGGTTAATAAATGATCATAAAAGAGAATCTTAAATCAAGTGGATAATTAATTAATTAAAACAAAACTTGAAAACATTCTTCAAAAAAATGTATTAACTGTAACCGTGTGATACTTATTCTTCTTGTTTGGTCTTCTTTTGTAGTTTAAAGCATTAATAATGTACTGGGTATTTTATGCCAGAAACATAAAAGTACTATATTATATATATTTTTTTTTCTTTATAAAAAAAAAAAAAAAAAAAGGTATCCTATTAAGTATCTCCAGTAATTCAAAGAGCATTCGTCTCAGTAGGGATTATGCATGTTCTGGGGCAAACCATTTGAAATGCAGGTAACAGGTGAAAATCCCCCCTTCAATGTGGCAGACGTCACTATGGGGCTATGCACTAAGGTGTGATAAAGAGGTGATAAAGTGGAGATGACTTCTCCAGTGATATCAATTTTTCATTTCCATTGTTATTCTTTTGAGCCTATGCAGTAAGAATTTTCAAGTGGGTGAAATCTTAGTGAATTTGCTTCATAGAATCACACAATCACACAGAAACTGGAGAAGTGATCTTACAAGAGCAGTCATCTCCACTTTATCACCTTTTTATTACCCATTAGAACATAACACCAATTGTTTTGAAAAGGAATGCATTGAAGTTAAAAAGCCATTCATTGGGATTTTTTTCATTTGTTACCTTCAATGCAGTGAGTTTGGCCCAGGATTGCTTCATTTGCCTGTGCACTTTGTTCTTAGTAATACTCCATTTTTTCTGGCAGTATTAAAGTGTCACCTTTCACTTTTTTTTACATATTTGAACATTTCATTCAAAACTGCCAGAATGTTTTAATAAAAAGTCCAGCAGATGTATAGACAAGGAAATATTTATAATTTTACTTCTGGGTAAGTCAAAGTCTCCTAATACAGTGTGAATAAATCCTTAAATGTACATTTGGTGGTCTTTTGGCTAACATGACACATGTGAAATATGCACATGTGAATCAATGTGACAGGTCCACTTTAAATGCTTTTAATACAAATAACAACATGACTAATGTACCAATGTAAGAGTATAGGCAAAAATATTAGTATAATTACATTCATTTGGAACACATTTAACCGCTTGAAAGGTATTATAAAAAGGTGATAAAGAGGAGATAACGCATCCTCTGTGATGAACTCTTCACATCCTTTGTTATGTAATGTTATACTATAGAGTATTGGAACTAAGATCTCTCTGTATAAATGTTAGTGGGTAGTAGACATAGCAAGATATTTAGGTACAGGATGGTACCATGTTAGCTGTGGATAAAGCAGGAGGCCATTAGAGTAAAAGTGATAACATTATTGGCTGGCTGAGTATTTCTAGACTATGGATAGGTAAAAAGTCCCATTTTGTTGTTGAGGGAATTTTCATATTCTGCTTTTCAGGAAGAAATTTCCACACATGAGAAACCCATACATTTCTGACATTTCACTAGCACTACTTCCAGAAAAGGTCCATTTTCTACCTATTTCCAGTACTGGTGAAACTTCCTGCACCCTATTATACAAACCCATAACTTCCCCTCATGCAACATGTTTTAGATTAGACAGGAAAGAGAGAGAGACAGAGAGAGATAGAAAGGAAAGAGGCAGAGAAAGAGAGAGAGAAAAAAATGTGTTTGGTTGTTTGGAGTGCTGGCAAGTACATATGAGCAGCAGAAAAAGCTGGAGAGCAACTGCAGCTGCTGAATCAGAGCTGCAGGAATCCCCAATCCCCCAACATCATTCGTAGGGATCTGGGGAAAAATAATTAAAAGGGGCCATTGCCTAAAAATATCAGCAGTACGAACACCTGCCTGTGTCTGCTACTACTACTGCTATCCATGTTCCTTCTGAGGTAGACATGTATTAGTTTCAGAATGTATTTAACATTAACCAAAAAGTACATGTTATGTGAGATTTGGATAATGACAGCCTACTAATGGAAAATGCAGAAATATCAGAATAATGAATTGCACAATCTATGTTTTTGTGCAATTCAGTTCATTAATTTGCTCTTAGTATATTCTATTTCAGCATGGAAAATGGGAAGGGACGATGTTTAGGAGGGTTGAGATAGAAGTTGTTGTTTATACACAGAATAGCTAATAAAATCTTGGCATGAAGTGGAGGGACAGTCTCATTGGTTATGGCTGTGATTGGTTGATTCAACAGCCTGTGAATCTGTAGTTTATCTATGACGTGTTTTATATTGTAGTCAATTGTAGTTCTTCTGGTTGCCTTCCTTTTAGTGCTGGAGGCTGTACTAGTGTGAACTGGAGAAGAAGACAAAAGGACGTAGACAATTCGGTAGCTGTACAGACTTCAATCACTGTTCCTCTTAGTTGGACTGCAATAGAAGGCTGAACTTTTATGCTACAAGCCCTATTAGCAGTCTCATTTTTTTAACCTTTTTAAAGTACTTTTCACTTTGCAGCATCTAGTGTTAGGTTAACTAGTAAATAATGAATATATATAAACAAGTATTAAACTTGTCAGTGAAGAAATAGGTGCCTTTTTGCCACTGTAATCATTCTGTAGTAACCAAATAAAACTTGTCTGTCCAAGTCATAGCTGTCCAGTTCACTTGAGTACGCAACTGCTGCCCCCTCAATTTTCTGCTTTTTCCTTTGTAGCTCATTGTTTTGAAATCAATGTTAAGACTGAATTTCCTCCCCACATGGCAAGTTTCCCTTGTTTTCTTGCATTGATAGTATAAAAGGGGTATCAGGTTCCCCCATTATGTCATTCTATGTGATTGATGAGAGACTGGCAACTGTGATAGAAGTTCCTTCCTGCCGGCTGCCCTTTGTTTTAGAGGAGTGTGGGGGAAGAAGCAGTTACACAAATGTTTATTTTTTTGCAATGCTGATAGGGACAAGTAATAAAATAATTAAGAAAAATATAAATACATTAAAACTAGCTTGACTGATAGGTAGCAGCGACCCAGACGTAAGCTGTTAATGAGGCAGACAGATACTAAAAGACAGAGAGTATTTTGTAAAGGTTGATACATCAAACACGGTCAGTTCTGTTGTTCACGTCACTGTTTAATAATGTCCAGCAAATGTATTAGGGGCAGGGGTAGGGTATAAGGAGTAGTAGTAGTCCCAAAACTGACTGCAGATATGGTTGTTGCAGTCTGTGCAATAAATGATGATTATATTTTTCTTCCTGAGGAGACTGTTAGTTTAAATCACATTCTAATGTTATAATCTATAAAAAGAACGATCTCACCACTTTTTTTTTTGGAAACATATTGAAAATCTTGTGAATTTTCTGAGTAAAGTATATCTAGATTGTAATTTGTGGTTGTGGTATATACTTGGTCCAGTAAATGTTCACACACTATCTGTCTGAAGCACCAATTGATATTATTATTTTATATAGAAGGATAACATTAAGCACAGCCATCTAATCTTAGGCAGCTAGAATGATTTTTTGTCTCAGTCCTACAAAATAGCGCTACTCTAGTTGATATTATGTTTGACATTCTAATGTTGATGGCAAAACAGAGGAAGATGTAGCAGTTCAACTAAATGCTGTGCTTGACAGTGAGATTAAAAACTCTCTGTTGGAAAATGTGTGGAAAATCCTTCTTAAGGGAAAAGTAAAAAGAAATTGTTTGAAACTTAAAAAGGGAGAGAGTAATATAAAAGTATTGTTGAAGAAGCAGAGGATGACCTAATTATTGATGATGATGATGATATTGATGATATATCCCTCCAGCATCCTTCTCTTATAAAGATACAGATGGAGTTGAGAATAAAAGAGATGATGACATGGCCAGAAAAGTAGCTGAAAGGCAAAGGTTCAATATTCCACCACTGAAAACGAGTGCTGTGCTGAAAGTCTGACAATGGCCAAGTAAAGATGCCTAAAAATACAGAATAATCATTTATGTCATCAAAAGCTCCATCATCACTTCCAAGTCTAACTCCTACCCAGTCGCACACAAAGAAACAAGCTGCTTAAAAAGCATGTGAGCAGAGGGAAAGCAGGATCATACCTAGGCATTAGACACATCCTCATTGAGATTCCAATTTGAAGTACAACCTATATAATTTGCTAAGGAGTTTTGTCAGAAGCAGTCATGCGCAGTAGAGACTGTTGCGAGCACTGCAGTCATGCACAGTACAGACTGCCCACTGTGTGGCTGATACGAAGCGGGGCGCTCCGAAATCAGACTGGAGTCCTCTCTGTGCACCTTCCGGTCCCAGGAAGGCATGCAGAGAGGACTCTGGTCTGAATTTGGAGAGCCCCGCTCAGTATCAACCGTGGCACGGGCAGTCTCTACTACGCATGACTGCAGCAGTGGCACTGTGGCCCATGTAAACAGGCTTTTCAACTAGTATATAATATAAAAGAGAAAGCCTCATTGCATAATTTATGTCTCCTCATGAGACACAAGCATAGAAGAGGGGTGGCAGTAAGGAGGGGATATGGAAATCTGGAGATACGGGGGGGCGTGAGTTGGACAGGAGTGGGCAGGGTTTTCTCTCCCTCAACTTCCTGCTCAACCAGAAAAAAATATGGCTGACACACTCACACACACAGACACACACACCACACACACATGCATATATACTTTGACACACTATCATGGTGCCCGTGATTCGTGCTGTTCTGTGTCTGTCACTTGCTGAGTATTCCTGATTGGCTGTCTGCTATTAGCCCTCCTCACACAGCCTTTTTAAACCCAGGTTGAGCACTTCCAGGTTGCCCTTTCGTGGTGTTTCTAACTCCACTTGGCCTGACCTGCATGTCAGGCTTCTGGGCCTGCTGTTCCTGCTGTTCTGGCTGATCCTGCTGATCCTGCGTTCCGGTGTTCCAGTGTTCCTGTATGATAGTGTTCTGGTGTTCCTGTGTTCCAGCACCTAGCGGGTTAATCTTACTGAGTTCCTGAGTCTCCTGTCTGCCGCTTCTCCAGCCGGTTCGCTCTCCACCAGCAGTTCCGGTGGTTCCAGTCATCTATCAGTGCATCAGTCTCGCCCCGGTGGACCCTCTGTTGGAGTGTGGGCTCCTGCTCTAGCCCCTTCGCTCCGGCGACATTGTTCTTCTCGCTGCTGCTTATACATTGTTGGTTCCAGCGTGCGGACGCTAGTTTACTCTATTTAACCTGGTTGTGATATACCCTGTTGGTTCCAGCGTGCAGACGCTGGTTTACTCCATTAACCTGGTGGCGATATTTATTGTTGGTCCCAACGTGCGGACGTTGGTTTGCTCCTGATCTATCCAGTACTGAGGCCAGGTCACTGTCCACTCCTATGCAGTCGTCCGATTTTCCCTGGCAATAGACTTCTGCTGAGTAAGACCTTAGTTCCTATTCCTCTCTGCTGTCATAGTCATCTGACAGCTGGTCTACTCGCTCAGGCTGCCCTGCCCGGTATTGGTAAGGCCGGTAGAACCTTTGTATGTTACCATCCTTAAGGTTGCCTTACCCGGTATTGGCAGGGCCGGTAGAGCCTACTACAGTGTTCCTCAGGCTGCCCTGCCCAGTATTGGTGAGGCCGGTAGAACCTTGTACATTACCATCTTTAAGGTTGCCTTACCTGGTATTGGCAGGGTCGGTAGAGCCTACACTCAGTACTCCTTTGGGCTGAATTGCCCGGTATTGGTAAGGCCGGTAGAACCGGTATATGTCATCTCACGGTTGCCTTACCTGGTATAGGCAAGGCCGGTAGAGCCTGTTATTGCTACTGTCACTTGGGTTGCCTTGCCCGGTATTTTAGGCAAGGCTGGTAGAACCTATTTGTATGGACTATTATTGTTGTATTGTTATGTATGTTTACCCTATGGGGATTGCCTTAACTTTTCAATAAAGTTACGTTTTTACCAAACCTTAAGTCTGAGAGTCTTCAAAAAACGTGACACACACATACACACTGTGACTCACTGACTCCCAGTGGCCTCAGCTGGACCTGTACTACAGCCACTGAAAGAAAGCTGCAGCACCAGGGGAACAAAATGGTACTCACAGGGTTAAGGTAAACCCTCACTGCTCAATTATTTCATGACTGTCAACAGGCATCCATCAGGTACACACTTAAACCACTGACTGCCACAGGGTTGTCTATCAACTTTTACACCTCAGGACACACCAGCACCATAGGGGGAAGTGTCCTCCAAACCCCTCACATTGTAAACTTCCATTTTCCTCCCACTTCTCCATACCTCCCAATATTTCAAACGGCCAAAGAGGGACCCTTGGTTTTAGGTGGTGTTTCTGGGGGAGTTGCTGGTGGGAGGGGCATTATAGAGAATTTTTAGGTTACTTTGTGACCTATTGACACCTCTTTGTGCAACTGAATGATTTAGAAGAAGACAAAAGTATTTAGTTTACTCATATTCATTTACAAACACATATACAGAAAATTAACTAAACAGTTATGTGAGCTTTATTGCGGTGGAGCAATATGATGAATAAATATACACACTACTAATTCTGATGTCCTAAAAAGGGGGACACCAGGATAGTAAAGAGGGACATAGGGATTTGGATCTCAAAGAGGGACCATCCCTACTAAAGAGGGACACATGGGAGGTATGCTTCTCCTCCTTCACCAGCCTATTCCTAACACTTTTTCACATTTATGTTAAGCCCCGCCCCTACTCACAATTAAGCCCCACCCCCTTTTAACCCAAATTGCCTCATTGTTCTTCACAAGGCAAAGTTCCCAGGTATGAATACACTTCCCACTGCTATTTAACTCTGACATGCCACTATATACCTTAATCCTTTGAGTGCCTGAGGTGTGCACAATGCATTGCAAACCCTCTGGCACTCAAAGGGTTAACATGATGGTATAATGCTCCTTTTATTTTCTGCTTTTCATTTGTACAACTCAAACACACACAGGCATAATATTGCAATTCTGGCCCAAAGGAAAGGAGAAATAAAAAATAACATTGCATACCTTCCAAGTGTTCCTCTTTAGGATATATTAGTGTTTCATACCTCCCAAGTATCCCTCTTTAGGAGGCACAGTCACTTTTTGAGATCCAAATCCCTCTGTCCCTCTTTTCTACCCTTTTGTCCCTGGATAGCAGAATATGTAGTGTGTATCACATTGCTCCACAGCAATAAAAGTCACATAAATGTGTGGTTCATCTCCAATATATGTGTTTCTAAATTAGTCTGTATAAATAAAATATTTTAGTCTTGTTGAAAATAATTTATTCAGTTACACAAAGAGGTCAATAGGTTTAAACCCTTATACACTTGCAGTGAAGTAATTTACAAGGGAGGGATGGATGTCGGACGCCTGTACTACTCAAACGGTTATCCCTTGGAGTACCACAGGGGTATTCAACACATTGCTTTGCAATGGGTTCAGAAACCCTCTGCCACTCAAAAAACTAAAGGGATAGTAATACTTCTATTAAAGTTTAGCTCTGAGTCTTCTCAGAGTCCCTGGCTCTAATGGGAGGTGGCCAGAAGGGTCGGGAGGGGGATCCTTTTGGCTTGAATACAGTTTTAACTACAACACTAAGTAATTAAATATAGCGGGACATGTTACTAAAAATATAATGCAGATTCAGACATAAACCCTAATAGAAGTATTACTATCGCTTTAAAACATTATATAGTCTTTCTGGTGTGACCATGTTGGGTTTTTAAATTTTTTTTTTTTTTAATGGACAGTGGATGCCCAGGAAGATCCTTGTTCTTTCCTCAACTCCCAGAAGCCCAGTACACCCTATCTTCTGTTCTGTTTCCTCAGAATCAACAGTGGCTTCTTTCTCCCGCACTGGATCCAGACATTGTGAGGCACGTTGTGGGGGAAGAGTGTCTCCGCTGTACAAGGGCCAGCAACGTGGGGCACTGAACCTACGTTATTTATGTCATTGGGACAAATTAACAGCACTCTGTTTAACTCTTAGAGTGCCAGCAAGGTAACTAATGCATTGTACCACAATACATTGGATGCCTTTCCAGCACTCAAAGGGTTAACCCTGACATGACACACCACTGTATACTGCACGGTACTCTATGGCTTAACAAGCTGGTATAAGTCTCTCTCACATAATCTTTTATTTCTGCTTTCCAATCCTACACGCCAAACACACAGAGGCATAATACTGCAATTCTGCCCCAAAATAAAGTAAATAACAAATACCATTGATTTCAAGGTTCCAGGACCACAGTGGGGATGGCAACACTTTGTAAAGAGATGTCCTTAGAGGGTTATATTTGGCTTATAACTCTCTGAATACTGCATATATTCACTTCAATACAAGATTATTACTAGGGATGGGTGAAATAGGTGAATAATGGTACTTTCTGCTTGGCGAATAATTTCCCGCGAGAAGTGCAGTTTTTCTGCTTTTTCCCGCATTTTCCACCCATTGAAATCAATGGGAAGAAAAATATTTCTCCACCACACTAAAGTTTTCTACAGCCTTATAAAAGGCTGTCAGGCTCTCACAGCAGCCATTTTGTGTTTGTGAGAGGAGAGAGCAGTGCGTTTTTTGAGCTAGAGAAGATAGAGAACGGAATTGAAGTTTAGTTTAGGGGATCTTTTAGCTAGGACATTTGTTTTGTTAGGAGAGTCAGTGGGGCACTCTGGGGAGAAGGGTGGAAGGAGGTTGACCCCAAATACTCCAAAATTCCATGTAACTGACTGGCAAGACACAGGCAGTTAGGGATCTATTTGCTTGTTGATCTTGCTGTTATTGTCTATGTGTTGGGTGGGGATGTCTGGAGAAAGACGTTGTGGATTTTGTTTTTCAGTTATAATTTTTTTTTTGACACACTGTGATAAGACAACAGGGTGGACATTTGGACAACGTAAAATATAAAAAAAATTAATAATAAAGAACTAAATATATTAGGTGACAGTGACAGACAGCTGACTAGGCTTAGGCAAGGCATCACACAGCTCCATCAGCTGTGTTGTCTACTGTACAGTAAAAACACACAGTTGTGTAATGTCCAGCAAATGCACAAGGGGAAAGGGGAGGGGTGGAGCAGTGTAGGGACGTGAGAGTAAAGTAGTAGTTAAAAAACTGACTGCAGCAATGGTTGCTTAAGTGTGTGCAATCAGTGATGATGATCCCTCTACTAGTGTTGAGCGAGCACCCCGATGCTCGGGTGCTCAGGTGCTCTGACCGAGCTCCCCCTGAGGCTCGAGTGCTCGGCCGAGCACCCGAGCCCCATTGCATTGAATGGGGCGACACGAGCATTACACCAGGCACCCCCTGCTCTGATGAGGGGAGGGTGCCTGGTCAATGCCCCCCTTCATCTCCGCAATGTCCCCCTTCATCTCCGCAATGTCCCCCTTCATCTCCGCTATGCCCCTCTTCCACAATGTCCCCCTTCATCTCCGCTATGCCCGTCTTCCACAATGTCCCCCTTCATCTCCGCTATGCCCCTCTTCCACAATGTCCCCCTTCATCTCCGCTATGCCCGTCTTCCACAATGTCCCCCTTCATCTCTGCTATGCCCCTCTTCCACAATGTCCCCCTTCATCTCCGCTATGCCCGTCTTCCACAATGTCCCCCTTCATCTCCGCTATGCCCCTCTTCCACAATGTCCCCCTTCATCTCCGCTATGCCCGTCTTCCACAATGTCCCCCTTCATCTCCGCTATGCCCGTCTTCCACAATGTCCCCCTTCATCTCCGCTATGCCCCTCTTCCACAATGTCCCCCTTCATCTCCGCTATGCCCCTCTTCCACAATGTCCCCCTTCATCTCCGCTATGCCCGTCTTCCACAATGTCCCCCTTCATCTCCACTATGCCCCTCTTCCACAATGTCCCCCTTCATCTCCGCTATGCCCGTCTTCCACAATGTCCCCCTTCATCTCCGCTATGCCCCTCTTCCACAATGTCCCCCTTCATCTCCGCTATGCCCGTCTTCCACAATGTCCCCCTTCATCTCCGCTATGCCCCTCTTCCACAATGTCCCCCTTCATCTCCGCTATGCCCGTCTTCCACAATGTCCCCCTTCATCTCCGCTATGCCCCTCTTCCACAATGTCCCCCTTCATCTCCGCTATGCCCCTCTTCCACAATGTCCCCCTTCATCTCCGCTATGCCCCCTTCATCTCCGCAATGCCCCCTTCATCTCCGCAATGCCCCCTACCTCCAGTCCCTGGTGGTCCAGCGGAGCGTCTTCAGATCTGTGCCTCCTTCGGCACAGATCCCCGCCACCCGAACATGCCGGGCGAGCACATGGCGGTACTCGTACGAGTACCGCCATGTGCCGAGCAGAGCGATGCTCGAGCCGATCCGAGCATCGGCCGAGCATGCTCGCTCAACACTACCCTCTACTCCAAGGGAAGATGCAGTTTTTCAAGGTCCCAAAAAAACTTCCAGCACCACCAGTGCCAGTAGAAATAAAGAACCATATAAGAAGAACACTGAAGATGACAACAATTTGCATTCAAGTCTTGATGATGCTGGCAACAGCATAATAGAGTAAGGTGTAGCAGCTGAAGCGCATGCTGCATCAGATAGTGAGACAAACAAGCACCAAAACACCCACAGTAGGGAACTTTGTTACAATAAAAGTAAAAAGAAATTATTTGAGACCTCTAAAAGCTTAGAGGAATATAAGGGTAGTAATGGGCAAGAACTGTCAGGTGATGCTGATGCTGCTGAGGATGACGTAATGATGACTGATGATGATGCAGATCTAAAATATATCCCTCCAGCATCCTTCTCTTGTTCAGATACAGATGAAGTTGAGAGTGAGGATGATGACAAGGCTATAAGGTTAGCAGAAAGTCAAAGTCTGAATCTTCCACCACTTTTAAGGAGCACTGTGTCTGTCTATAAACTGTTTGAGAAAACCATTAGAAAGTCTGACCCTGGACAAGCACAGCTGTCAAAATGCACACAATCACACTATCAGTCATCATCAGCATCATCGCCTCTTCAAAGTCCAAGCCCCACTCAGCCACATACACCTGTTTTGAGTACCCAGCAACAGCAACACAGGTTAACATCCACAATGTTAGATATGATGAGTGCCTCTGCTGCTTCTGTAAGTGCTGCACTTTTGACAGCTAGTAGTAGTGGCAGTAGAAGTGCATCAACATCTAGCCCCAGTAGTAGTAGTAGCAGCACCACCACCACCTCAGGAACCCCTCATTCTATGAAGTCCACAGTATGGAGATACTTCACTCAGGATCCTCAAGCTAAGCATGTTGCTATCTGTTGTCTGTGCAAAAAGCCAGTGAGCAGGGGGAAAGCAGATGCACACCTAGGCACCTCCTCTATGAGATCCCACCTGAAGCACAACCACAGGTCTGACTGGGAGATACACTATCAGTGGGCCAAAGGTTCCACAAATAGCAGCAGCAGAAGCACTTTAAAATGTTCCCAGGGCTCTAGGGCAGAAAAAAGAAGTAGTAAAGTTATTTATGTGTCAGAGAGTGTGCTACTGCCAGTGCCAACAGTTATTTCAGTCCAAATAACACCTATTGCTTCTGCTGCAGAGGAGTATGATGACTCTGGGTTTGCTGTAGGAGATGGCAAGATTCATAGACTGCCCACACATTCTGCATCTACCGCCACCACCTCCTCAAGTAATGTTAAAGCAATAAAGTTTCAGGGTTCTTCTGCCATGTCCTGCCAACCCACACTGACTGAGTTCCTGGAAAGGAGGCAAAAACGTCACAAAAACGATCCCAAAGTATGCCTGGAATGGCAAGGTTGCCAAGATGTTGGCAATGGACATGCTGCCATATTATTTTGTAGAAAACCGAGGTTTCAAAGAACTGATGCCATGTGTAGCTCCACCCTGGAATATCCCAAGCTGCAGTTATTTTTCCAGGATGGCTGCACCTGAATTGTACAAGTAGGTGGTTTGTGTGGTGGGCAAAGGGCTGAAAAGTGTGTATGGCAAGAAAATCCACCTGAC
The DNA here is from genome assembly GCA_037306005.1 of Rhinophrynus dorsalis. NCBI lineage: Eukaryota > Metazoa > Chordata > Amphibia > Anura > Rhinophrynidae > Rhinophrynus > Rhinophrynus dorsalis. The sequence goes on from CM074721.1 coordinate 126,196,528, forward strand.
AACAGATATGTGGACAAGTGGGCAGAGCACAGACTATATGACTGGGACTGCTCACTGGGTTTCCCTCCCAGCATCAACAGTGTACAACACTAGCTTACAGCATTAGGTGAAAGACAGTAATCGTGCTTCTGGTTGTGGCACTGTGATTAAAAGGCGGCAGCAACAGGATAACCCATACCATCGTCACGCCACCTTGTGCATGCAGAGTTTTAAGAGACAATCCCACAAAGCTGTAGATGTTCTGAGTAAGCAGGTGATAGAGGAATGACTTGTACCCTGCTCCTTAAAAGCTGTTTTTTTGTCTACTGATAATGTCTCCAACATAATCGCTGCTTTGAGAATAGGTGGTATAGTGCATGTGCCCTGCTTTGCCCATGTGCTAAATTTAGTTGTGACCAGATTCCTGGCAGAATCAGAAAAATCTGTGCCTATTTTAGTCGCTCATACATTGCACGCAACGTTCTATATTCCATACAAGAGCATAACAACCTGCCCCATCACCAGCTGAAAATGGAGGTCCCTACCAGGTGGAATTCCACCATGTACATGCTAGAACATTTGTACAAGCAGAATAAGGCCATTATTGTGCACACCATGCAAAACTGGAAGGCTTTGGAGGGAGCCTTTCTGTCACCTGGCCAATGGCAGCTAATGTGTGATGTATGTGAGCTGCTGAAACCCTTTGATGAGGCAACCATGCTGGGGAGTCGCACTGGAGCAGGAATTAGTGAAATTCTATCACTGATATTTTTATTGCAGAAAAAAGTGAGGGGCATGGCTGAGGATTCTTACCAGATTGACAAGACAGACATGCACCAGCTGGTAAAGGACATATTTGTGTGCTTTGAACAAGATCCTTGCACAGTGTCCATTAAAAGCAATAAGGAATACATTCTTGCCACTTTGCTGGACCCCTGATTTAAACATAAAATTTCAGAATTTCTGCCAAAGGGCCATCAGAGGTTTGTCACAACAAGCAGTCATGGTGATCAGCAGCAACTGTCTGAGGAATCGTATTCTGTCAAGGAATATCATGACATGCTTATTGATGGAGTGGAAGGTTGCATTGTGGAGGATGAGGGAGAAAGTGAGGGCACAATAAAGATCTAGGCAGTATAGTGAAAAAGAAGGCAGCAAAGCATTTCATTCAGCAGAAGCAGCCACATCATCAACCAGAATATCCCTTTCGGAACACAGGGCAATTCATGAGTCTCAGCAGGGGTGGCAAAAACCCAGCATTAGCGGTGGTGGTGGCGGCAGCACATCTCTTTGGGACTTGCTCCCTGAGTATGGATTGGTAACTGACATACAGAACACCGTGTAGCTCCTAGAAGTGGTCCCACTGAATGTGAGATGGTTTCTGCATACTTGCAAGATAGCTACATTTTAGGCCAAAACAATGATCCCATGGACTACTGGCAAACAAAGCAATGTGTGTTTCCAGCATTGACACATACTGCAGTGGAAACCCTCAGTTGTCCTCCAGCAAGCGTTGAGCCTGAGAGGGTTTTCAGTGCAGCTGGTTACATTATCAATGACCACAGGACACGGCTATAAAGCAGCAATGTTGGGAGACTAACATTCTTAAAAATGAACCAACATCTCATACCATCTGAGTATCAGGTAGCAGAAACCACACATGACAGGCAAAGCCAGGACAAATATATTAACAGCAGCACAGATGAGCAGGTTGCGGATGGGTGTGAAGAAGTGTTGCCACCATCTACCCCACTTGGGACCACTGCTATGAGTGACAAGTAATGTGTGTCAATAATCTGAGAAGGAGGATAGTGTATGACAATGGTAAAAATACATACACAAATCACACCATGCCAGTCCCCCACCAGCACCACTACCATACACATCTGCCACATTGTAGGTTGTACTTTTTTTTTTTATTACTTGACATCATGAATATGTGCCAGCGTCACAGCAGGATGTTAGTGTTGTGGGCAAAGGACAAATGCATTCTGCATGCTAACACATTTTTAAGGCATATGTTGCTGTAGGATTCATAACTTTGACTTCCAGCCACTTATTTCTAAGCTTCAGCCCTCACAAGAAGTAATATTACAATAGGAAATGTAGTACATTCAGGAAATATAGGTGACAAATGTGTTAAAATAGGCAGAAAATGTGTGAAAATAGGGGAAAAGGAGGACATTTTTGCATGGGAATAAAGATTCAATTTTTTGCGGGGAAAGCAAAAAATCATTACATTTTCACAAAAAGTCATGCGGGAAATTTTCCACACTTTTCACCCATACCTAATCATTACCTACACACCACTGTAAAGCTCCTACACTAATCCCAGGGTAGCCACAGCCCACACTTCTACACTCAGAACCTACAGATCTGGGGGATCAGCAAGAGCTGGAAACTCCACACACGGGGGGTGGCTATCACTGTGGCAGTCTCCCCTCTGTGCGTGTATGTCTGTTGCCTGTGTGTGTCTGCGTGTCTGGTGTGTGTGTGTTTGTTGCGTGTGTGCGCGCGCGTATGTCTGTTGAGTATGTGTTCATATGTCTGTTGCATGTGTGTGTGTGCGCATACTGTTGTGTGTATCTGCGATTACTGTTGTGTGTGTGCGTGTATGTCTGCTGCATGCATGTGTGCATATGCTTGTTGCTTGCATGTGTGCGTATGTCTGGTGTGTGTGTGCATGTCTGTTGCATATGTATGCATGTCTGCTGCATGTATGTGTCTGCCCATGTGTTGCATATGTTTTTGTTTATCAGTGTGTCTACATTTCACACACATGGGGCACCTCTTGGTCTTTTTCTCCCCTTCTCCCCTTTTTAAGAAGTACAACCATAGTTTTGATTGGGAGACACTCCATCGACATGCCAGAACTAGCAGCAGCAGAAGCACTCCTAAAGGTTCCTGGAGCTCTGGGGCACATAATAGTAGTGCTGTTGATGTGTCAGAGAGTGTGCCAAGTTTTACTTAATTTAAAGTAATACCTATGGCTCCTTCTACAGAGGAGCATAACAAAAGTCTACAGATACTGCTGCCACCTTCACAAGTCATGTTGTTAAAGCAATAAAGTTACACATCTCTGCAAATCCATGCTTACTGAGTTCAAAGATAGGAGTCCAAACCTTCAGAAAATGATGGCGGTTGACATGCTGCCTTTTCTTTTGTCAAAAAAGAGGCTTTAAAGAGTTATGTGTTGCTCCCTGCTGGAATAGCCAAAACCATAGTTATTTTTCAAAAATGGCTTTGCCAATGTTACACAACATAGTAACATAGTTGATGAGGCTGAAAAAAAGACGTGTCCATCAAGTCCAGCCCATGCCAAAAAACACCCCTGAGGAAGGCAAAAAAAAAAAAGCCCTCTGGAACAATTTCTAATTTAGCCCCAAGTGGGTAAAAAAAAATTCCTTCCTGACTCCAAATGTTATTCAGATAGTTCCCTGGATCAACATCCCATCTGCTTTGAAGCCATCTGTCATAATTTTAAATTTTTCAAGCAAGAAGACAAAGGGACTCAGCCTGGTGTTAACATTTTGTCAAGGCATATGTTGTTGTAGGAAACTTTCAACTGTTGTTTCCTCCACTTAAAGGGATAGTAATGTTTCACAAAAACAGCAGCTCCAATTAATCTTTATTGTATTTGAGCCATAGAGAGTGTTATTTCAGTACTGTCAGAGTTGTACTTCAAGAGTAATTGAATGATAAAGTATCACCCTCCTGGTTGCTTGACCAGACAAGGGACAATCTTCCTACTGTGAGAACAATGAAAACCCTGCCCCCCAGTGACAGGTTTTTCAGCTTTTTCCCTTAACTTAATTGAAGATTGTCGCTCTCTACAATCTACCTGGGCACCTCCCTGCTGCTCTGAGCTGAGCAGTGTTATATCAGTAAAAAGGTCGGGAGGGGGATACTTTATCATTCAATTACTCTTGAACTACAACTCTGGCAGAAATGAAATAACACTCTCCAAGGCCCAAATACTATGATGATTAATTAGAGCTGCTTTTATTATGAAACATTACTATCTCTTTAAGCAGTAGTATTGTGAATGGAATGTTGCAGTAACAGAAAACAGGCAAAAATGGCAAAGCAGGAAATGTATTGGCAATGGCAAAAAAGTGGAAATGTTATGTAGTTTCTATTAATGAGAATTTTTGCTGGAAAAATGGGAAATTGTAATTTTTCCATGAAAATGCCCATGGGACATTTTTTTTTTTTTACTTTTCGCTCAACCTACCCTTGAACACTTTTAACGGTAGTGGTTTGTCAAAGCAACAGTCAAATAATTTGACATGGCTGCTTGGGCAGCTGATCACTGTGGGAGGTACTTCCTACTCCATAACTGAAGGATAGCCCTTCAGGCAGGTGTTGCAAGCTCTAGCTGTCCACTACTACTTCCCTTTTTGCCCCACCTTCTGCAAGAATACAGAATCATCACTGCACCACTCATGTATCACTGATGAAGGACGAGCTGTCCAAGGCTGATGCACAGACCGTCCATTTCATTTCTGATATATGTAGTGCCCCTAGCGCACACCATTCCTTTCACTGATGGCACACATGTTGGAGTATGGAACGTCTGCTGCTGCAGACACATTGGGTGACAGGAGGGGAGGGCCTGGATCAGGAAGGAAGCTGGGGTATCACACTTTTCTCCTCCATGATGAGGTTATGGATGACAGCACACATCAATTCACATTTTGGAAGCACTAAGGAAGATGCTGGTACAGTGAGTTGGATGGTAGGCAGACAAACTAATTGGAATGGGATTATTGGATGTTATGGGTTTATGGCACATATACCATGCTGCTGTATGTGTCCATCCATTGGTCTAAAGCCTCTGCTGATGGAACTGCATGCAATTGCAAACTCTTATATCTGTCACCCTCTAACCCCTATATCGTACTTCTAACAGTAAAAGATTTTGCTCTTTCTTAGTCTCTGTCATGATACCTTGCGGCCGTCAGTTGGGAACCGGCCACATCAATGCCCTTCTCTTGGCATCCAATGCTGCTCTGTCTATTCTTCCTGTTGGTGCTTGTGGGCGCTCGTCATCAGGGGAATCCTCTGGTGATGCGCGCATTGCTCCTTAAAGGGACCTTGTTCCTGTTGTGTGCCCCTCCTCTTCCTCTCATGCTTACTTTAAAAGCTGCCTGGACACCTAGCTCATTTACCCTTATGTTGGTGTCTAGTGCATTAGTATCCTGAGTTCCTATAGTTTTCTCCGTGCTTGACCCCTGGCTTGTCTGACCATCCATTCTGGTGCTGACCTGTGGCTCTGTCAGACTATCCACTCCATGTATGACCCATGGCTTAGTCTGACTATCCACTCTGGTGCAGACCTGTGGCTCTGGCTGACTACCCGCTCTGTGCTTGACCCCTGGCTTGTCTGACCATCCATTCTGGTGCTGACCTTAGGCTCTGGCTGAATAACCACTCCGTGTATGACCCCTGGCTTAGTCAGACTATCCTTTCTGGAGTAGACCTGTGGCTCTGGCTGATTACCCACTCCGTGCTTGACCCCAGGCTTGTCTACCATCTTCTCTGGTGCTACCTGTGGTTCTGGCCTAGTACTACTCTCACGCCTGTGGGCATTGTCACTACATAGTCTGGTGCTAGCGAGAGGCTGGGTTATATCCCTGGCTCCAGACTTCTAGATTGAGACCCTCCAGAAGCAGTCTCCTATTTCTCATAGGAATCCCTTGCTCTGAGTCAGGGCTGCTCTCTCACTTTCAGTGTGTTCTGTGCTATATCAAATTATGTTGACTAATTCAAATAAAGGTAGAGTTATATACAATGCTTGTCTCTTGACTCGTCTTTGAGATCTGTGACAGTCTCATAGATGAGTGCATTCTTTGGGGGTGGCTTTGCTCGAATATACTATTGAAATGTCACAATATTAATAGCGTCAGTCAAAAGGGTGATGTAAGGATGTCTCTGACATAAAAATAAAGTGTTGTGAAAGGGCCTGGGACCTTCTGATTCAGTGCCAATATTTTTATTTTCAATTTTTCAGAGCTACTAACCCCTTGGATACTGGAGAGGTTAGAAACACACTGTGTTGAAGATCACTCCAGCATTCAAGGGATTTTGCTATCACTGCTCAGAATTGTAAATAATATATCAACCCTTTGAGTGCCAGATACTCAAAGGGTTAACATATGTATACCAATACATTCACCATCCCTTCAGAACTAACACATTTGTTTGATGTAGATAGTCCTTACAAGTAAATATTAAATGAATATTTTTACCAACATGCTGGTATTGCAGGGGTGTCAGGCATTTTGTCTACAGAGTCCTGCATGCTGCGGCTCCCTGTACTAGAGCCCTAAAGCAATGGACCAGACACTGTCAGGAATCTGTTATACTGAGTGGTCTGTGTGTGTGTGTGGGGGGGGGGATGCCCAGTCTTCAGAGAGAAATATGATGTAAATTTCCTGCTGAACTGAGAGTGCATCTCATGACCAATCTATGTATGTTTTTAAGAGTGCATAACATCGCCAACACATGCAAGTGTGTTTGTTTGCATGCATGTGTATGTAGTTGCCTTAATTCTCCCTCTCTTATAGAAGTAAAAATATGGCACTCTGTGCATGAAATCATATTAACTATTCAGATGCATTTTAATTAATGTATTTGATGGAATATTGAGTTTTAGTCAATAAATACATTAACATAAACTATTTTAATACATTTAAATGCACAAAACCAGTGGAATTAATAAAATTATATAAAATTTACACTGTACAAAGATGATAGTAAAAGGGCACTGTGGTTTAGAGTTGCTTAATGGATACGAGTTGTTTAGACATACTATGCCTCTAGGGATAAGTAGTTCTTAATCGGGTTAACCCTTTGAAGACCAGAGGGTTCCAAAGTTCATCAATAAGGATCTAAACAAACTCATTTTCATTACAGTGCCACCCAGCTGTACAACAACACAAAGTATCTGAATTACAGGCTTATTTTGTTCCCTTAGACATGATTAGTGATGATGTCAGTGTGGCAACTGTAATCTTCACTCAGTTTACTGAATTTGTCCCAGCACTTATATAATAACATAGTTATATTTATATTCTTCTCCAATGTGTTTCAGAAAACATAACTGAGATTGTTGCGTGTCTGCTATTTTTTAAAGATGCCCTTATGAAACCAGAGACATTTTGTAGTCAGCCTTTTGATGTGCGTGAAATTTTGACATCGCCCTTTTCACAATCAGCATGTAGCCACTATGCTCATGGGCTTGCTTCTTATATGCATACTTGTTTTGAACAGTGAAAAAAAAGTAAAAATAAAAATATGGCACATTATTTATATTAATTTTGTTTTTTTCATGCACATGTTACCTTCTTACCTGTTTGTTGTGCCTTTTCTCTTCTCCCCCTTGGTAGCTTGGCTACCTCCTAGCTCATGACTGGCTGCTGAGGGTTTTTAGGTCTTCTGTCTCCTCCCTCTGATGTCTGTTCTACAAGCCATGTTCTCAAGTGCCTGCATCTGTGTTTAAATCCTGACCTCTGATATGTTGCTGAATTCCTGTGACCTTACCATTCTTCTGGATTTTCTTTGGTCCCACGCTGTGATACTTAGTTAATCCAATCCTGACATCTGTCTCCTTCTCCGACTCTGCTTCTGGTACCGCATTCCTGAGATTCTTTGTTGAGGACCTGGTCTGTTTCACCCTGCTTCTGCTTGCTGTTCAGCATTGCCTTCAATGGCTGATAAAGTATTCCTTTTGTCAGCTCTCCACCCTTTTGCTGGTGTCCAGTGGGTTTCCCCCGGCCTCTATCTTCAGCAATCTTCCTCTGCACTGTCCACTGGCTGTTGTACCTGGCTGTGGGCTATACCCTTCGGAGGATACTTCGTTTTACAGTGGACTGCTGTATACCTACAGGCCACCACCTTACTGCTTCTGACTGTTGGTGAATAAATGTTGGTGAATAAACTCCTCAGCTGCAACCCCTTTCTCTTCTCACCCTATCACCCTGCGGATTGCGGAAAGCGGATTGCTTTCACCAACCTGTCTCCTGAGATATAGCGATGATAATATCCCATAAAACCCCAGACCACCGGATGATAGGTCCCAAGCTCCTACCCGGAGCTGCACACTGTGCTATGCACTGCAGTACTGCGAGGTACCAGAGATAAAGACAACAGGGAGCAAGAGTCGGACAGAGCTGCGGGACACAGAGGCTAACAGTCAGGCAGGCTAGGAGTGTACAGAGCTAGTAGTCAGCCAGAGCCACAGGTCAGACAAGCCGTGGATACATGGAGAGAAATAGGAGCCGGAGACAAACAAACTGGGGACTACACGGAGCGAATGAGTCAGCCAGAGCCACAGGTCAGAACCGATGTGGGTAGCCAGACAAGCCAGGGTCATACATGGAGTGAGTAAGTCAGCCAGAGCCACAGGTCAGAACCGATGTGGGTAGTCAGACAAGCCAGGGTTATACACAGAGTGGGTTCTCAGGTAAGCACAGGTCACAACGGAGTACAAGAGTAACTAACAGGAACACGATGTAAGGGCAATGACTCCTAGCCCCAAGGAGGATTATGAAGGAGCAGAAGGAGGCGGGACCCAATTAGGCCACCCAGAATAGGCCCATAAACAGGCATCCAAGCCAGTGCCTGTAACAGACATAGTAATGCAGAGGTGGCCGCAAGGATGCCGGCAGACGCACCACAGAGAAAGGAAGCACAGGCTAACTAAGCCTCAAAGGTAGATTGATACCAGCCTACCTCCTGCTGTCTAATGGCGGATTACTTTTGCCAGTCTGCCTCCTGCTCTGATCATATTTTCAGTCTGTGTCCTGATCTCTGATGGTGGATTTCATTCACCAGTCTGCTTCCTGCTTTCTAATGATGGATTTAATTTGCCTGTTCTCCTGCTCTCAAGTGGTAGATCATCTTTGCATAGCTTGCCTCTAGCTTTCTTTCACCTGTCATTTACTCTCTGTGTCCAGTGATAAGCTTCACATCTCTTCAGAGCTACAGGCTAGCAGTGGCTCCAGTGATGAGCTTTACATCTCTTCAGAGCTACAAGCCATCAGAGGTTCCAGTGATAAGCTCCACATCTCTTCAGAGCTACAGGCTAGCAGTGATAAGCTTCACTATTCTTCACAGGCTCAGGCCAGCATAGTATCCAGTTATCAGTTGCATGAATAATCTAGAGCTACAGCCCTTCTGATTATCCGATGAATGCATCTTTCCTCCTCAAATATTTTAGTTAGGTCCTCGCAGGTGTGGGAATCCCTCAGCAGGACTCAGGGGTGTTCATCCTGGTCCGGCCCCTGGATCAACTGTGGTTGGGATATCTGGATTTGAGGACAGCACCTTTAACTTCAGCTATGGCTGCAAAAAAACACTCCTGGGACTGCCTACAATCTTAAACCTTGAATTCAATCCAACAAATTCCAGCATCTAGGTCTCCCAAACCTGTGGTTAGGGAAGCCCACCTTGGTCATTTACTCTAAGCTTCCTGTCTCCAGCCCTCAGATGGACTTTTCTGAACAGTCAGGCAAACCTTTACCACTCTTGGGATCCTAACCAACTTCTTTGATCACCAGCCTTGCACAATAGCTTAGTACCCCAGCTTTTGGAGTTGAAATTATGCTGTTACAATCATGACAGGGAGGCAGTATGTGTGGTTCTATAGCTACCAGTGGAACAATACTGGCTGTCAGTATATGTGGTTATAGTAGGGTTACCAGTGACAAGACTAACATGTCAATGGATGTGGTTCTATCACTACCAGTGCAGTGAAACAAGGATGGGGCATCAGAACATGTGATTCTATAGCTACCAGTAGAACAAGGCTGGAGTCCATGATTTCAGCAGCTTTCTCTTTGTTATAGCACAGTCTGACAATGCCCTAAACTGAAACTCAAATTACATGGTGGAAAGGAAGGAAAATCTACATGTCAGAAGGAATTACATTATCATCATTGATTTCCTATTGTGTAAAAATTGCCCTTTTCTCTGGATTTTACATGGAATATGTAAAACTGTAATTTGTTGCATTTTTCTCTCTTCAGGTAAAAGTTTTCACCTATCCTTATCCCCTTAAGGACCGGCTGCGCACGCACGAGGCTGGCACATAAGGACCACAGACTTCTTTTTTTTTTTTTTTTGCGATCAGATTCAGGGCTCCCCGAATGGTGTGCAGCCGCGTGGGGAGCCCTGAATTCCTTGACATACATGTACATCCTTTAGGGACATCCACCCTGTGAGGTACATGTACGTCATGGGTCATTAAGGGATTAACTGGAGGAGTATTTTCCTTCACTGTACCCTACCAGATCCAGCCCAAGGAAAGCAGTCTAGACCCAGCCATTTTGCCTTCACTTCTTAGTCTCACTTTTGGTCATTTTTATTTTGATAGTTTTTCAAGATTTCCAAAGGAGCTTTTGATGAACCAAAAACACAAATTGGCAGTCATATTCTGACCCTTTCTCAGAATGTGATTGCAGAATTGAGCAGTTATATGCCAAACCTAAAAATAGCCATTCTGCAAATATTTCAGGAAATAGCAAGACCACTCTTTTTAATTTTAGTGACTGAATCTTCACAGGCTCGGAACAGCCCAGTGTATTGTGTTTATTAAGAAGGGAACTAAAACAGTTCATGGTTATTATAGACCTGTGAGTTTGACTTCAGAAAAAAAAATATTAGCATAAATGATCACGGTTTTATAAGAAATAGATCTTTCCAAACAAATCTTTTGAGCTTTTATGAAGAATTAGGTAAGAAGCTAGATATTAGTTCAGCAGTAGATGTAGTACATGAAGACTGAAAAGGCATTTCATACAGTGACATAAAGGAGTCTGGTTTATAAATCAAGGACAATAGGTGTAGGGATAACCTATGTAATTTGGTTGAAGGCCAGGGAACAGTATGTTGTCACAAATAGAATATTCTCCAGAACAGTTCAAGCTGAGAATTGCATACCTCAAGGTTCAGTACTTTGGTCCACCCCTTTTTAATATGATTATAAATGTAAATAGTTGCAGGTGACACTAAATTATGCAAGGTGTTTGTTCTCTACAGAAGGATTTTCTTTAAATGGTAGACAGGGCAAACAAATGGAATCTGAGATTTAATTTAGGAAAATGAAAGTTTATGTATTTTGGAAGTACAAATAAGCATGTCACTTATACTGAAAAGGGTGAAAAGTCTCTTTTTTATATGAATTTTTCTGAAATCTGACCTAATCTAAATATGACAGAATACATTTTGTGTATATGAACATATATTCATTGTTTTAACAAGATTATAATTTAAGCAAAGCACCAGCATGCAAATTAAAAAAATAATCCACTTGTCTTTAAAAACTTTAAATACATTTAATCATTCTTGATTTTAGGCAGGAATATGAGCATGATTTATTTTATGTAAAATAACCTTTATAAATTGACATATTTAAAATTGAGTCATAGTAGCAAATTTTATAAGATGGTCCCATAATTATTTTGAACCTCTGTTCTTTAGGTTACTGAGCTGTACTCTGACAAGAGAAATTTTTGTTTCCAAGGAAACACGGCACAAAAAACTTTAGATATAAATACAGCTACTGAAAAAAGGGTATTGATTGTATAAATCCATTAAAACATGAAATCCCAGAAAACCTAAAATTAGTAGAGTTCATTTTACTGTCAACCTAGATTTGTTTTATACAATAATGTGTATTATAGATTGCATACCATTCAGCTGTTGTTTTCTCTTTGACTTCACAAATCTGTTCATGTGTATCTCACTGCATCATATATTTTCTCTCCAGTCAGTGTACCACTTTCAATGAGGATTTTCTAATGCTTGTGTTATTTCTATTTTCATCCCAGTATAAAGAACTGCCACATCATATACTGATGGTGGTTATTGTGCTGCATATTTGAATATATCTTCAGTTTGAAATATGAATGCTTTTGTTCCTCATTGTGAAAGCAGTTTATCTTAGTCATTTCTATTCCTACTACCGGCAAAGAATTATTGCTTTATATTATATATTCTTCCAAGTGCAAATATCAATCATAATTCACAATAAATTATATGACTATCATGACCACTTACTGGCCACTGGCGATAGTCTATATAAATTAAGCTCTGATAATTATATAAACTTAACAGCTAACTTCAGGCATTTTATATTATCAAAACTGGTTGTATTTTCACAGCTATATCGTGTCTTTGGAATACTTTCTATAACTAACCAAATATGTGCATTAAAAGGAGAAATGAGAAATGAGTCAATTGCATCTGAGTTATTTAAAACCAGAATCTCTGAATCCTATACTGTTCTAGTTTGGGACTTTCTTTTTAATAAAAAGCATCAATAAAATAACTCAAATAGGCTTCTCTTTAACTATGCAGATCCACCATTTTTCTACTGTGACATCATGCAGACATACATAAGCTAAAAAAACAGGATTTGCTTAGGGAAAAATAGACAAGTCTGTGTGTGAGGGAGGTTATGTAAGGCTTAAATAGCATAATCTACACATCTAAATAGCAAAAAAAACTAATTTTCTAAATTAAAAAAAGGTAATGCAACATACAGAGTATTTTGAAAGTGCTTTCAAAATCAGTAAAGATTAAATTTAACTGTGTTAGAATTAAACCCCCACCATGACACCTAACTACATAAAGGTGTCATGTCTAAAATACAGGAGCATTGCAGGACTTGGGCTAAACAGTACGTTGGCCAAATGATCAACTGTACTGATGCTTATATACAGACGCATTTAGCACATTCCGGTATTCAACTCCAACAGCACAAAACTTCTAGGGGACAGTGGCGTAACTATAGGGGTCGTACCCACAACCGGGCCCGTCACTCCTGGGGCCTGGCCACCCACTGCGACCCCTTTGCCTGGCGCCTGCAATTTCCCTCCGGCGCTCTAGTAATGCAGAGCGCTGGGAGATGACCAGCGCTCTGCATTATAGAAGAGGACTGCGAGGGAGCTAAACCCATCAATCTGTCTTTCCTGGGAGGTAGGAGATGGGGGGGGCATTGTAGAGGGCCCGGGGGCCAATGTGTGTGGGGGGGGCATGGCACTTCTTGCACCAGGGCCTGGAGGGTTCTCATTACACCTCTGCTAGAGAAGGAACTATTTAATGACACCACGCTGTCAAGTGTAAGGAAAAATAATTTTGCAATGATTTCCTGTCTCATCAGTTTTTATAGAAGGTAATTTATTAAAATGAAAAAGTATAATTCTCGAGCAAACCAGCTCCCCTTAAGTTAATGGGAATGTTTATTTTCCAATCTGGGCAGGATCAAGATAATGTGCTTCAGTATATTTCATCTTTGTGTATGTAAAGTGTGGGCTAAAAGAGATTGCACCCTATGAAGGATAAGGACCTATAGCTCCTGCTACATAAACTGGCAGACTTGTTCAGAGTTGATCATCTTTGACCATAACTATGTAAATATTAATTCCCCCCATGGTGCACTTGGTTTGCTCAAGAAATTAACCTATTTAGAGTCATGATTAAGGCCCATCCTATATTATAATTTGCTAGGATGTTTGTCAGAAGCCATCATGCTCAGTAGAGATGACTGCAAGCTCTGCAGTCATGTGCACTAGAGGCTGCCCGCGCCACACCTGATACAGAGTAGGGCTCTCCGAATTCAGACCTGAGTCCTCTCTGCGCACCTTCCTGGGACTGCTTGGTCCCAGGAAGGTGTGCAGAGAGGACCACGGTCTGAATTCAGTGCGCCTCGCTCTGTATCAGGCGTGGTGTGTTCGGCCAGTCTGTACTGCACATGATTGCAGCACCGCCAGTGTTGGTCCGTGTATACAGGCTTTAAAACTATCCTATATTATAATTCGCTAGGATGTTTGTCAGAAGCCGTCTTGCTCAGTAGAGATGACGCTCTGCAGTCATGCGCACTAGAGACTGACTGCGCAGTGGCTGATACAGAGCAGGGCACACCGAATTCAGACCAGAGTCCTCTCTGCACACCTTCCTGGGACCGCTTGGTCTCATGAAGATGCGCAGAGAGGACCATGGTCTGAATATGGAGCACCCCGGTCCTTATCAGCCACGGCGCGTTCAGTCAGTCAGTACTGCACATGACTGCAGTGACACCAGTGTTGGGCAGTGTACATGGATTTTAAAAATAATAAGGTCATAGTCAGCTAAAGAGGTGCAATTCCAGGACAAACCAGCTTCAACAAATGGAAAAATCAAAATGCCTATAAAATTTTTAACCAGAGTTTTTAACCATTGAATTTGCTAGAAAGTTCTCCAGCTCATTGTGCAGCAATACACTGGAGACCTATTTAACATTCAAGGGATTAAAAGAAACCTAATTTCTGACTACATATTCTGCAAGTGCAAGATATGTAAAGTAAAATTGTCTATAATTTTTATTTTTTTTCATCTTTACTTTTTTTTTTTATTTTATGTCTCTGGAAGAGAGCTCCTTGGATCTGTTTCCATAGAGCATTCTGTCATGGACCGAAAGCAGGAATAGTGTACAATGTAATACTATCCCAGCAACAGTCAGTGTTCTTTATGTTGTATTTAGCGGAACTATTGTTTTTATATAAGTGCCCCCCAATTAATTCTTAGTATAGTGATAAACATTGAAATACTGTTATAATCTTTATTAAGTGCCGGCATTGTTTCGAAACATAAGTTCTTATAAGACTCACCGACAGATGGCAGCGCAGACATCTTGCCGAATAGGGTTCTATGTCCCTGCGCACAGTAGAGACAGGGATGGACAGAGCAGGCACACAGATCCCTCTGCAAGATGTCTGATAAAGATTATAAGAGTATTTCAGTACTTACTGCTATACTAAGAATTAATTGGGGGATACTTACAGTGATTGTTCTGTTTTAATAGATTGGAGGCAATTTTTTCAGTTTCAAGGATAGTGCTGCATTGTATCCCCATCTCTCATTTCATATCCTTGACAGCATAACCTGGGCAGCACTGGTTCTGTGGTGCTCACTTCCTCCTCCTCTCCAGACTCAGTGGACAAAAGGGTCTTTCCAATTCCTCCGTTTGCTATTTGTAAACTTTCTTATAGCGATAGCAGTCACTATGAGCCTCTCCTGCCTCAGTTTTTCAAAAAGACCACAGCAGAACAGCACAGAACATCTACCTCACTCTGTAGCTGCTTCTTTTGTGTTCTGCTTCCTGGAATATTTCACGTTTTTATAGCAAAATGCAAAAAACAAGTGAATCAGTGGATGGAAATTTTCTAGCCTTTGAAAAAAATGGCGAAGAATTTTGTCCAATGGACAAAAAAATACAAAGATTTTAGTTGCTGGTATTAAAGCAGATTTTCTTGTGAAAAGGTGGACAACAACATGGCTTTCAGTGGATTTCATGCAGGAACATGGCGAGAGCTTTCACCCACCCCTCATAACTTAGGACACAGAGGAACAGCATGCTTCAAAACACCCACACACTTCCATACTAATCCCCTGTGACTCACACATCGCAAAGTGTCTATTTTGTTGAACAAAATTGTTCTGTATAGGCATTAGGCAGATGCAGTGCACATAAACAGGTTGTTTTGCATAGTTTTTTATACAGAACTCTATTTGTATATTCTCATTTTTATGTTCTGAAATGTTACTTCTCATTATCTTGTTTATTAGTCATCATACTTCCTTCTCAGTATTCTGAATTGCTAATTCTTTATCTAAGACAGGGTTCATACTGCCAACTTAAACAAAACTACAAATCAGCCATCATTTGCTCAACTCTGATCTCTTGTGATCCCTCTGTGATTGACTCAAATCAGGGGCTTGGTGGAGGTTTGACTACAGTTAGCCCATGTAAGTGTCGCTAAATAATATTGGCTTAAGTTTACATGCATTGGCTAGTCACTGGAGGTTGTGAAGTTTATAGCTTCCAATATTGCCTGTGTGTGCAGCAGCCCATAGAAAGCTATATAGGTTTGGTACATTATATTTTGGATACATTCTTTGCCGATATGACTATGGTTGCAGCTAGTTGCTTTCAGTACATTCTGTATGGGAATAATTGCCCATGATTTTTTTATGCTACAACAGCCTAAAGTCTTAATTTGCATTCCTAAAGGGCTGACATGGTGTAGGAGCTATCATTTTTATACAGGTATCACAATTATTAGGGCAATTATTTTGACTATACACTTGTTCAAAATTAGGGATGGCCCAAAATTGTCACTGTCTCTACTGTTTAGGTTGCAGTTTTAGTCCTTTAATCTGGAGACTGAGAATTTTATTCACAGTCCTACATTTTTTTCAGTTACCCATGGAGCGTATTTGTCTGATCAAGCAATGTTCCTGTTTCAGCAACAGTTTTTCAATACTGCTCACAGATGCTGGTTTTCTGCGAATGTTTGTGACACTTAAGGGACATTCACTTAGTATTTGATCAATTCTGAATACTGAATAGCACTGGTAGGGGGATTCCTGAAAAAGCAGGCAGAAAAATATATCTGATATGCTACTTTCTATAATTTTAAACATGCAATCATCCATAAATACGTTGTAAACTGTAAATGATTAAGTGCATCTCTGCCTCTAATATGCAAGAAAATATGCTAGGGCATAAGCAAAAAAGAGGACTATATTCATGCACCTATGCATACACTGACTTAATTGTAATATATTGGTCAGAATATGATATAAAAATGTTATATCCTTGTATTTTCTCATTAATGAATAGTGATTACAAATTCATGGATGTTTGGAAGTTGAGTGGTAGTAAATGGCAAGATCTCCAGTTGGATAAAAGTGATAAGTGGAGTACCTCAGGGATCTGTCCTGGGTCCTCTTCTTTTTAATTTGTTTATTAATGACCTCCCAGAGGGCATAGGGAGCCATGTATCAGTGTTTGCTGATGACACAAAATTAAGTAAGGTAATAAAGTCTGAACTGGATGTGTCTTCATTACAAGAGGATTTGGACAAACTGAGTAACTGGGCAGGCAAATGACAAATGAGATTCAATATAGACAAGTGTAAAGTTATGCATTTTGGGTATAATAATAAAAATGCAACATATAGTTTAAATGGTGTTTCTCTGGGGAAATCTACTAATGAAAAGGATTTGGGAGTAATGGTAGACAATAGACTTAGCTGTAGCGTGCAGTGCCAGCTGGCAGCTGCAAAGGCCAATAAGATATTGGCATGTATTAAAAGGGGTATTGACTCAAGGGAGGAAGATATAATTATGCCTCTTTACAGGTCCATGGTAAGACCCCACCTAGAATATGCTGTTCAATACTGGGCTCCCTTTCTGAAAAAGGACATTATGGAATTAGAGAGAGTGCAGAGGAGGGCTACAAAACTAGTAAGGGGAATGGAAAGTTTTAGTTATGAAGAGAGGCTAGAAAAGTTAAACTTGTACACACTAGAGAAACGGCGTCTTAGAGGGGATATGATAACACTATATAAATATGTTCAGGGCCCATACAAAGGGCTCTCCAAAGACCTGTTCATTAACAGAACAGTACACAGGACAAGGGGAAACCCGCTTAGACTTGAGGAAAGGAGATTTAATCTACAACAGCGGAAGTGTTTCTTTACAGTAAGGACAATAAAGGTATGGAATTCACTTCCTGAGGAGGTGGTGCTATCAAATACATTAGATGCCTTTAAAAGGGGCCTGGATACTTATTTAAAAGAGCATAACATAGAGGGCTATGTACGTTAGTATTGGGATTAATATTTAGTTAGGGCTTGTTGATCCAGGGAGAAATCTCTTCTTTTGGATCAACGAAGGTAAACAGGAATAGGAAAAGGGTTGAACTAGATGGACGCAAGTCTTTTTTCAACCTACATTACTATGTTACTATGTTACTATGTTATGTGTGGAGTAGAGCTTTGAGCTGAATGCTGAGTAAACTGCACTTCCTAACTGCAGCCATTTTATGTGAATATACTATCCAGATAAGATAATGGCTTATCCAAACAAAGCTCATTTTAAGTGATAATTTTATTTAAAGCAAAAATGAAAAGTTATAGTAATGTTGACGATCATAAAACATCTTTCAAAATCACCTATATGTTTTGCTAGTTATTTTTATAGTTTTATTTAACACTTGAAGGACCTGATGGATGAACAATGCCTTGTACACTTTTCTGGTTTTTAAATAGTTAATGTATATTGGGGATGTGTTCATACTAATGACTGAAAGATAGACAGGAGAGAGGGGATGTAGTAACATGATTCCACTCTAAAACAGGCACTGGAAATGATTTCATAGTGCTATGACCATGGAACAACAATTCACTAAGCTACATCTGTCCAAAATGGCCTTTTACATCAAGGGAAACTTAAGGGTTTTGGGGGGATTCTTGTGCTTTATTTTGCTTTACATTCTTTCATCTGGTTTCCAGCACATTCCATAGAGTAGGCATTCAGGGTTTGCTTGCATTGAAGTCTC
Organism: Rhinophrynus dorsalis; assembly: GCA_037306005.1. Classification (NCBI taxonomy): domain Eukaryota; kingdom Metazoa; phylum Chordata; class Amphibia; order Anura; family Rhinophrynidae; genus Rhinophrynus; species Rhinophrynus dorsalis. The sequence goes on from CM074721.1 coordinate 126,214,898, forward strand.
AAAAATTGTGCAGTATGTGTGCATTAAAGAGTTCAGATAAATGCAGTAGTATGAGTAGGAAGTCAATGTCCCAGTATAAAAAAGTGTCTTCACTGGTGGATTCATGCATTCCCCTACTAACCCCTCTTGTGCACTGCTCTCCCTTCAGAATGCCCTCCTACTAGGCTAATGGCTAGTAACTAGAGAGGGGAATTCCAAGAAATGCTATCTCCAGTGTATTAAAAAAATAAATGTATTCTGTTAACACTCAGAGTGCTATAGAGCTTGAAACCCTTGATATGAAGAAGGTTAAACCTAACAGTTTGTGATGCATTAGTATCTATGAAGAGTGCTTTCACCATTCATTTATATTGGGAACGCAGTCTGGATAAATAAGGACAGGTAAAACATTTCACCTAAAAGAGACACCAGTGAAAGACTGCACTTTTAACCTTCAACTGGAATTTCTAAGAAAAGTAGCATTTTTCCAGTTTTTGTTCAGAGCAGTGAACAGATCCACCCTCCCAACCCTGTTCCAATGGCATATATAGAACCACACATACTGACCAACCAGCATTGTCTCACTGCACTGATAGTCATAGAATCACACATGCAGAGTATGATCCCCAATATTGCAGCAGGAATTCTCAGGCATAGGTGTAAAACAACAAAGTTATTTTCCCCATGCCTACCTATAGGTATCCATACTTCTCTGCAGGAGCCATGTATAGTTTTAAAAAACATGACATAAGGCATTAACCTTTTGAGTGTCAGAGAAGTATCTACTGCATTGCAACATAATTCATTAGGTACCCTTCTGTCACTCAAAGGGTTAACTGGAATTAAAGACAGGCATGCAAAATGTTAGAGTTCATACCAATTATTGTATGTAATCCATATCCAAGATTAACAGTTACGTTATGTTTTTCTGCCTAAGAAGTCTATCTATTTTCAGCATTAGAAGTCTATCTCACTGTTAAAGATCATCTGTTTTGCAGCATCAATTCTGTAATTTTACCCTTTGAGTGCCAAAGGGGTACAGAACGCATTGCTTTGCAATGCTTTCCGTACCCCTCAGGCACTCATATGATTAACTCAAACAATGCATCAGAAATATCTCTAACATCTAATGGGTTAATCTTTATGTTTGTTTAGATGTATCTGCCTCAGACATAATGTACATATAAATAGAGGAGGGTCCCAGCCCCACCCCTCTATTTTATAAGGTGTTAAATGTGTAATGATAGAAGGGTTCTTACTGGGTCTTCCCACTCTCTTTATTTGATTCACAATAGAGAGAGACGCAGGGATCATGTATACTGAGTAACTGAGCAATGGTCACATGACCAAATAATCATACTCTATAGGTATTGCTTTCCATATTCATAAGAGTTACATGACAGTGACTCTGTTAGACTCAGAGAGGGGAGAGACACGAATCCACAATACCTGCCTCTCCATGTAATGTTGCTAATAGAGAAAGAGACACAGAAATATGTATGTTGTCATTTTCATGTTGCACTCAATCTCTTTATAAATAGAAAGCGCAGGGGCACCACAAGGGGGAGATGCACTAAGGTGTGACAAAAGAGGAGATCACTTCTCCAGTATCAGAAGCTCAAAATGTCCTGTTTTACTTGATTGATTTGATGTTGTCCCTTGCATGCAAGAAGTTGTTCAGTGTGGGAGTCCATGTCGACAAGTGAGGAGGGGAGAGAGGTATCGGAGGAAGCGGGCAGCAAATACAAGCTTGCCACCCGCTTCCTCCGATGTCTCTCTCCCCTCCACCGCTTCCTCCACTGCCTCTGTACACTGTAATGAGCGCAGCCATGCTGATGCCCACAATAAAATATAATTAAAGACATTTGCTGAAGGGAGCGCTGCTGTCAGCGCATGGTTGCTTCAGCAATAGTTTGTCATTCATTTATCAACCCTTTGAGTGCCAGAGTGGAATGCAACGCACTGCTTTGCAATGCGTTGCGTACCACTCTGGCACTCAAAGGGTTAACTTAGATCTCATCCTTTCATAATGCCCTACTTACTGTGTCCCTTTGCTATTAGTACTTTTGCTCCACTCTCAGTTTGAAGGAGAGTGGAGCAAAAGTACTAATAGCAATGGGACACAGGAAGTAGGGGGTTAAAAATGAATGAGATCTAATTTAAACTAATGTCTAATAACAGTATTTTAATAAAAAAAAGTTTAAAACACACACAAACACACACACACACACATATATATAGGCAAGGTATGTAGTCCATACCTTGCCTATTAACCCTTTGGGTACCAGAGGGGTAGGAAACATGCTAAGCAATGCTTTCCTACCTCTCTGGTACTCAAAGGGTTAATTGTCGAATAAAAGACAGGTTCAAATACTATATGAGTCAATAAGGTGAATATGGGATGGAGTTAGTATGTCGAATATATGCAATATATGTCGACATACTAAGGGGGGGATGTTGAAGGAGGGGGACATTGTGTAGTGCTTGGTGTACTATTTCTGTTTCAACCTTCGAATGCCACAGGGTTGAGCAGAGCACATCCCTATGGCATTCAATGCTGTCCATGGTGCTGAAAGACATCTCTGTGTTCCCCTACTGGCTGGGTAGGGAAGCACAGACTCATGTTATCCCTAACTCTCTGTTTTATTTCCCTCGACAGTGGTTTTCTACTCTGAGTTGTGTGATGTTCGACAAAAAAAATAGGTGTTAGATTTCTGGAGTGAAATGTTGCAATTTAACTCGCGTTAGCCCTAACTCCAACATTTGAATGGCTTTTGGCGTCGCTTGTACATTATCCTCTATGGGTGAGATCTTGCTGTTCTGGGGACGGGCGATGTGTGTTTCAGAACTGGCATCGCTTCTTACTAGTGGAACATTTGCATTGCTCAGTTGACGTTAAAACCAGCGTCGCCAGTTTTTTCTGCAGATGCCAACATTTGAATTGAGCCCTAAGATCTCTAAAGTTGGAGAAATCTTATAATAACTTAGTAACTATAGAGGTTATCACACTCAAGAAGTGATCTTCACTTTATCAGATCTTTAACATAGCATCCTCCCCCCACACCAGAATATGGAATGTCAACCAAAAAAAAAAATAAATAAATACATGATGGCATTGTTTTTGAATGGCATATTTTCCAGAACTGTAAGTACTTTTATTTTACTATTCACAAGGACAAACCCTAAAATATATTTTTGTTTTCATTGTATATTTTCCTTGAACCCTTTGAGTGACAGTGAGGTATCTAATGCGTTGGGCTGCAGTGGTCACTGAAAGGGTTAATATTAATATGTATAGAAAGATAGCATTACTATACAGCTAGGGACAAATATATATATTCCTTTAATAAAATATTTTAAATCTGAAAGTAGCTTTACCAGATCATCTCTGAAATATGTTTGGTAAATGAACCAATAGATACTGCGTGTATACTGTCAGGAAAATAGGCATGATGAGTTGTAGAACAATATTGTATATTTTGATGATGAAAGTTCACATTTTACAGCAAAAATAGCATTACAACAAAACTAGATATGAAAGATATTGTTACCACATAAAGCTACAATGATAGAATAGAAAAACCTGGTGTTTAATTCAACAATGAATATATTACTGGTTATTGAATTCTACGTAGCAATGGGGGTTAACAGTTGTATCATCTGAGTTGGCAATGTTGCTTAATAGCAAAGTACATTTGATTCCAAGAATACATCTATAAACTGATGTATTTTTCAGCAAGTATGTAAGAGATATAACTTGTATAATCCTCACAGTGGTGTGATATGCCAAAAGGGAAAGTGTAAAACATATGCAAACCAATTTTGAAATCTAACTTGTATCCAAGTATTTGAGAACTTAATTTTAACACAACTATGTGTAATGTTAACAAAAGGACTAGCAGATCCATAGTTTAGGAGATAGTCATTCTTTTATTTCTATATGTTAAGCTATCTGAGTGTTCCACTATATGCTAATTTTGGATAAATAATCAAATAGTGCAGCACACATCTTTTTCAGGCATAAAACCTAAACTGTTCACCTGCTGCTGTTTCTGTCAATATACCAAACAGGGCACACATGGTGCCTTCTAATGGTCAGAATGTTCATCATACATCATCTGGTATTCAGACAGTTATTCTGTTTTATTCTAAAGAGACGTGAGTCACTGACAATAGTGCTCCATAGAAAGTGACAGTGACTGCTGCAACTGTCAGGAAGTGATGAAGCTGTTACACCCTGACAGTGTGGGTGGTTATAACGTTTCGTTAAAACAAATGCCATCAGTGGGAGTACCCTTACTTTAATAACCAGGAAAAGACTAATGGCATACTGTATAGGATTTTATATAAAAAACAAAACAAATAAAAACTTCTCCTTTAAATGGGCTTTTAACCCCTTGAATGCAAGAGAGGTCTCCAATACATTGGTTCTCATTGCATGGAGATCTCTCTGGCATTCAAGAGGTTGAAAGACCTATTTAAATTATGGGGAATGAAGGGAATTTGTTCCCAGCTGTCGAATTGGTTTGATACTCTTTAGCACCTCAAGTGCAATCCCAAATACCTAGAAGTGTGTTTTGGAAACAAATATGCGCAATTAGACTTGAAATGACAATAAATTGAAACCCTACAGAATACCTTTAAAAATCAGTATTGCAAATTATCTTATTTTAGCTCTAATGCCACCTGTATTAAAGCTGTAGGTATTTCCACAAAATAACCTAATTTGTTTTTGAAAGTACAGTAACCTGATAAAGAGGGCAGATACTTTTTTTTTTATAAAGGGACTCTTTGATAATATCCTCTATACTTTTGCTCTTTTGGTAAATCCACCTATGCACATCATTCTATTAGACCTGTTAAACAAACACTCCATTTTTACCTCTTAGTGGACTCCTAGAGAACAATATATTAAAGTAAACTTCTTGATAATTCATCACTCCTATCTCCATCTCATACCTCTATTAAATCCACCACCTTGTCTGATAATGCCCCAATTTATCTGTTTTCAATACACCAGTCTCCTTTAATACTTCATCCTCCACAGCACGAGGGTCTATAAATCCAACAATGTATTACTTAAAAAAAAAATCACATGGGCGGGGGCGTGGGCGAGCTAGCTGCATAGCGGATGTGTAGTGCGTTCACTTTTGAGCTGTGGATTCTAAAAGCGTGTTTAAAGGCTACTCTTCTCTCCAACAGACCTCTGTTTTACTCTGCTGGGTTTTGGTATGCCTGTCAGGAAGAAGAAAACATTATCTATTGGAGCATTTTTTTGACCCTACTTTGAACAGAGATTGCAGAAACCTTCAGGCCCTCTCTCCTGTGCAAAAAGGCACGCAACTAATGGATACAAATAAGGAAAACCTTCCCAGACTGGCTGGTTCCTTCAGACCTACTCAGGACATTGGCCTCTTACCCACGAAAGTGGATTTGGAGACAATGCTTACCTCTCTCAGAGACTCGATTAAGCAAGATATAGTGGCATTGAGCTCTGACCTACATAGCATTGGTGCTTGTGTGCAGGATCTTGAGGAGGGGCAGGAGATGCTTTCTCCCAACAGGAGGACTTACATCATTATTTGCAACAGCAAGATGATACCATCGAACAGCTCCGGTCCCAACTTGATGACCTTGAAAATAGGGACCGCTGTTTGAACATCAGGGTTCGCGGTTTGCCAGAGACTGTACCACCGAATGAGCTCATGCAGACACTACAGAAAATATTTAGTTGCTAAGCCTTACTTCCCCGGTCCTAGTGAATCTTGAATGGACACAACGCACGTTGCGCCCCCACGCTCAACAGGGTGACTGCCCCAGTGACGTGGTGTGTTGTTTTAATTCTTTTGCTCTAAAGGATGCTGTTATGCAGAAGGCACATAACCTATCTCAAGTTGCCTTTGAAGATGCACAGCTTTCTCTCTACCACAACCTCTCCCTGCATACGCTACAGCTATGGAGGCAGTTTAAATCTTTAGCAGAGGAGTTTCGCAGGCGGCATATCCCTTATTGTTGGGGGTTCCCATTTGCCATGATGGTCACCTTTGAGGGTCACTCACATACTATCCGCAGAGCAGAAGAAATTCAGGGCCTGTGAGATTTACTGCAATTCCTGACTGTGACATTGACCCCTACAGTGGAGTGTGATACTACTAGGCCTCCGGGGCCTTTACAGCAATGTCTGAGATGGCAGACTGTTTCCCAGGGACTCAAATGACCGGCGGCTGGTATCTCCTCAGACTCTCCTTCCTAAGGCCATGGAATTGGTTTTCACCTCTTAGCCTTTTCATCAGCCTAACGTGGTTGCCAGTGAGATGGTTCCGACCCTGTTGGACTCTTGGACCTGCTCCCTTATCACCTGCCCTCTTCCCTTTTAATCCCTTTTCCCTGGTATGTCTATTACGCTATTGTGGTTACAAGTGTGAGGGTTTTGGTCCAGTTAGACTCCTGGGTTCTTTACCCTTTTCTCTCCACCCTTCCTTTTGAGTCCTTTCCCTTCTTTACTTTTCCTTCCTTTTCATACCTCCCTGTTTTCCCTTACATTCTTCCCTTAGCCACTGTCCTGTTTATTCTCCCTCCTTGCCTCATTTTTTCCTTCTAGGCCCAGGACTTGCTATCCCTTCTGTGGGGGATGCTGGGTGTTTTCTCCTCTTGTTGGGCTGGGAGATGCACTTGACTGGAGCTGGGCCTTTGGCACACTTCATGTCGGTGCCTTTCACATTCTGACTGGGGTTGGGGTGGTTTGTATGGGGAAGGTGTGGGTTTTTATTGGTGTTATATACATGATTATGCCTAGATATTTTGTTGTATCGCATCATTGGCTTAATGACCCAAGAAAAAAAAATCACATGGGCAATATTGTTATTTCTGTTTGTCTAAAGTATAGAAAGAGACATGATGTCTCCTATTCAGGGGCCTGGATGGGCTGTATGTGCTGTCTGGTGGAGCTGCTGAGTGTTCTTGAGCGTCTTGAGCCATTGATAATTTTAATCCTATCACTCAACCATAACTTGATGGCCAAGATTATTTTTTACTTATCTGGGAGAGTACCTGTCTTGTGGATGGCGGCCTGTTCTGGATTGTGTGGAAGAAACTGGTGGAGGTCTCTGAACCTTATACTGTGCTGACAGCCCTGTTTAGTTTTTTGGTCTTCAATATACAGCTCAACCGAATTGCTTTATACTTTGCTATACATTGCCAGAGATAACACTCTTGCCCACAGGGGACCCAACCTAGTGCTTGCATACTAGTGTGTAACAGTGGCTCCGGTAGCTTGTGAGAGCAGCGCTGTGTGGCTAGGAACCTTAGCCTTGTTATTCTTTGACACACTCAAAGTTGGCCGCACCCAAGCTATAGTGTCAGCTGTAGACTGCTTCTAAAGGACTAATCTCACCTAATACACACACTAAAGTATTCACATTTTATCTAGGAGATGCAATGTTCATATTCTGGGTAATCCTGAAAGGAGAGAGGAGTGCAACCTTGAGGACTTCCTTGAGAAATGGATTAAGGAAACATTGGGAAAAGATGTCCTCTCAAGCATCTTTGTTGTGGAAAGGGCCCACCAGATACAGGCAGGTTTCATCACCACTGGGCACACCACCTTGCCCACTTATTTCCAAGCTTCTAAACTACCATGACAAGGATGCCATATTCCATTAAAAAGGGTAACTGAATTTGAAAATTCACAGAATCTAGATATACCCAGAAATACAGTGTCACCGTTGTAAGTTTATCTATGTCAAAAGGAGGATTAGGGAGAAAGACTTTATATACTCAATGCTGTATCCAGCTAAATTACAAGTGCACAATGGAAATACAGTGTTCTTCACATAGGAAGTTGAAGGCCAGAATTCATTAGACAATCTGTAATCAACTTGTGAAGTACAGCACCATTCTACCAGAGCCTCTTTGAACTGAGGAAATCAACAAATGCCTGTCATAAAAGGAACACTACTAATGGAACTATTTGCTCTCTAGTGCTGCATTGTTGAACTTGGGGTGATTTGGGTGCTCTTGTTGATGTTGAATTAGCTCTGTTCTCCTATTCCCCTCTTCTTCCATCACTTTGGTGGGTGGCAGGGTGTACCTCTCCTCCACCCTCTGGGTAATAGGATGCATCTATACCTTGGTTGTCTCACCTCCAGTTCCAAGATTCACCACTGATTCAAGCCTCTACAAAGAACTGGAAGGGTCATCTTTTTTTCCTCTTTCTTTGTTCAATACCATTCATTGGGATGGTTCAGGGCAGACAGGCCAGTTCAGAGCCATAGGAATTCTGACTAAATGAATCAACACCTCCTATTATTTGGGGTGGTGGGAGTCAAAGCTGTAAGTGGTACTTAGAGATGGGTTGTATTTATTATGACAAGCTTTCCTAGTGGGTGGACTGTGGTGACATCCTAGGGTAAACAGTGGAGCACATCTATATTTCAATTAACTGCGGCTTTAACCAACCCAAAGTTATTGGAAACTTTTCCCTTTTTTCTTTCTTATAACATATAATTTATACCCCCTTATCTATTATGAATACTTATAATCAAGTTGACTGGCTGTCCACTCTGATCATCCCTGATATTTAACTGTTAAAGGGCAAACTTATCAAATTACTAAATTATATTAACACAAAACTGTTATTTACAATTAACCTGCTGTTCTCCCTCATTGTTACTGCTGTGATCACACTAAGTGACTCTGGTAGGCACATCTACTCTGCTCCTGCTGTTGCAGCACCCATGGACTCTGCATTATGCAAGTACAAATAACTTGATGTAATCTGTGTGTACATTTGGTGGTGCTATTTTGGAGAGATTATTTTTCCTCCTGCACTCCTTATTGGGATTGTTCCAGAGAGGATGAGCCATTTAAATACCAAAGAAACCCTGGCTAAATTATTCCATACTGCCTGTATTTAAGGAAAGGGGAGAAAGAGGGGGGTGTAGGGAAGTGAGAAAGAGCAATGACTTACATCAGAAATCTTTCCCCTTGGGTGGGCTGGTTCACTAAAAGGGTGATGGAGAAAATAGATAAAATCCTGGTGAAAATTTAGATATGCTACTATTCTACGATTGTTTATCAAAATATAGAATCTACACCGTCTTCCCATTTATAACCTAGCAGACTTGCTGTCCTCTCTGGTCCTCCCTGATATATAACTGTTAAAGTATAATATTTTTAAATTACCAAATTATAGAAATTCTTCATATTCTAGTCACAATTGACCTATTGCCCTCCTTTATTATCACTGTTAAACCTGTGATTGTAATAAATGACTGGTGTAGACATTTCTTACTTTGCATCTGCTAATAAAATTTCTATAGACCCAGGCCTATATAGATACTATTAACATGATGTGATTTGTATGTACAATTACAGGTGTTGATCTAGGGTGTGTTGGTCCTTTTTTTTTCTCTGCATCCGTGTTGACTTAGGAGGTGATTGTCTGGGATGTCTGTGACACACAGTTGGCTCTGCTATGGTCTTCTAGGGTTGAGGGTATGGGAATTTAACTTAAAATGTCCCCTTGTGGTGATGTAGTACTGGAGAAGCCCAGAGACCTCTTCCTTTATAAGGGGTGCAAAGACAATACAATGTGGCAGGAAGAAGCTGGGACAGATACTGAATGTGTCCAAATTTAACTTAGAAGTTTAGTTTTTACTAGTAAGTAGTATTTTGATTATGTGCTGTGAGATATATTGTGTGTGTCAGACAGGACTGTTGATATGCATTGCTGATTGTTCACTTTCATTCATTTACATTATCTAAATGGTGGTTCTTTTGCTTTGGTTCTGGCTGAAGGGGCTCCCTTCATAAAGGTTTGGGGTTGATGTATCCATCATGTTCTGGGATGGGGGAGTTTATGGGAGGTTTTCCATGTAGTTAGGGGAAATTGCAGGAGGGGAGGCACCCATGGCTTCTAGAAGCCAGACTCTTTATACAAGACATTGAGAAATTAAAGGAAGAGTTTATACCTTGGATTGTTAGAGGGTTAAATGACCCAGTCAAGAGATCCTTGATTTTAAATCAAAAACACCAGCCAGAAATTCTCATGCGCAAGAAACACTTATGTGAAGGTAAGGTCATTTCACTTAAGAAATCATGGGTGGGACACTATTACCACAGGAGTATCACTATTAAGTAAGCCAGTGCAATTTGAGTTTAAAGATCTGAAAACTGACCCTAAAGGAAGATGCACATTCTTGGCATGCAGGCTTCAGAGCCTTCCCACTATTCTGTTAATCATCTATGTGGCACTGTCTTTCATAATGACTGTGCTACCAGACATTCTCAATTATGTAGCGGCTAGACCGGAACATTTGATAGTTTATATGGGAGACTTCAGCATGACTATTACTCTGAACTGGATAGAATGGTGTGTTGACTTCAGATGGTCATAGTTCTAGAAGCAGATTCATAGGGTTAATTGATGATATGGGTTTGGTGGACACATAGTGGGCCATGCAACTAGGTGAGAGGGGGTTTTCTTGTCACTTGGACACTCACAAAATGTTATTGCACATAGACTTTATATTTGTATCTAAGCCTATGGGGAACCTAGCAGACAGTTGCCACTTCCTGCCTAGGGTTGCCTCGAATCACTCACTGCTGGTGCTTATGGCCTGGTTGGGACTAAATGCTTTCATAAACTCCTGAAATGTCATCCTTTCTGGCTAACCATATACCAAATAGTTGATGAACATAGAGCTGATATCTCTTAAAGGGTTAGTAATGTCTAACATTAACTAACCCTAATATTGAAGGTATTCAAAATATAGTCTTACTGTGCCAAGTTGGATCTCTCAAATGTTTGAGAGATATATGCTCTTAAAGTTCCCCTTCCTCCCCTTTTCCAGACGTCAGCATGTAGCTGACGTCATGAGATCCCCGTCCTAGACCAGGCGGCGGCTCTTCAGTAGGGATGGGCGAAACTTTCCTCCTCAAAAAAGAAATCAGCGAAAAATGGCACTTTCCGCTTGGCAAAAAATTTCCAGCGAAAAGTGCCGATTTTCCACTTTTTTCTGTTTTTTTTCACCCAATGAAATCAGTGGGAACACAGAAGTTACACACAACACATTACAAATAATATTTTATTTCCCAAAGGCATTGTATAAAAGGGGCATGAGGGTGCCTGTGTTGGTGGGGTGTGAGGTAAGAATCAGTTGAACATGGAATGTTTTTTGGGGTTGTTTACTGGGATTGGGGGGCACTTAATAAAAAAGAAATCCTAAATAAAATAAAATAAAATAAAAACCATAAGACATGGTATATAGGGGTCTAGGGAGGGTGCCTGTGTTGGTGAATGAATGAATCATTTGAACAGGGAATTTGTTTTGGGGGACTTTCTTGACTGCTACTGGGGGGGACAGTTAAGAAAAAATCAATAAAATAAGACATTTGTATTTAAAGTGACAGAGAAAGGAACCCCCGGACATAAGCTGCCACTGGGGTGGACTGATACTTGATTTGATAGAGTATTTTATAGAGGATGGTTTGTTTGATTTGTTGTTAGATGCCTTTGTAGGACTTAGATTTATTAGAGGCCCAAGCCCTGAAGAAATATTGATTTGTAGGACTTAAGCTAGTTTGGCACAAGCCCTAAGGAAACATTGATTTGTAGGACTTAGGCTTGTTAGAAACAACCCCCCCAAAAAAAAAATTGTTTATTTTTTTGTAGGGCTATTTTTTTCCCCCAAAACACAAACCCTGGGAATAAAATAAAAATGCCCTACTGGCCTAATGCCAGCAGATCATGTTGGCTAGTGGCCACTGTCAAATGTCCTCCTGAGTTACAACTGCTGTTCGTACTGCTGCTGCTGAGTTGTTTAAGCAGAAGGATGAATAGGCAACTGAAAGGGAATGGGATCAACAATAGCAGTAACATGGAAGATGGATGATGAAGGTTCCACTTGCCATGACTGGCTCCAGTGATGAGCCTGAGGCAGTAGCAGAAGAATAAGTAGTCCCCAGTATATGTGGAGAAAAGAACAAGTTGACCATTAAATCTTCTCCACTTGCCCCTCCTCCAAAATCATTATCGGTGTGTTGTTATTAGAATATATATTTTTCTCTTGAAACAGGAACTGTGGCTTCCATCAGCAACTGTAATGTGCACAGTGTGTGTGTGTGTGGTAAATAACATCTGGGGGCACAACTGTATCCAAACATCATGACACCCGAAACAAAGTACTGCCGCTGTCATTTGGCGGGGGAGGTAATGATGAATGAGGTGGATTGGCAGGAGATGTACTTGTTACCCTAAAGGAAGAAGGTGATATTGATGGTGAGCTAGTTGTTTCACTCCTCATGGAACTTACAGTCTCTGTCTGGATTTCTTTATTCTTCCTCCTCTTTCATCTCTACCTTTCTGGAGAGTCAGGGGGTACAGTAACAGTGGTGCAAAATTTCTCTTTGGCTGTTTGGCTTTAACATGTTTGGAGTAACTGTCATGGTGTCTGTATTTCATGTGTGTTATCAGAGTGGCTGTGCCAAGGTGTGTTTCCCCTTCTCACTAACTTGTCACAAATTTTGCACTGTATCATTGTTGATGATGACTGCACTGTGCCTGCCGGAAGAGAATAATAGCGCCACACCCCATGACTTCTGGGGGAAGAGATAGGGAACAAGTGGAGAAGAATGGCCTCTTTCTTCTTGTCCTCCACATTCCCCTTCACTTTCTGTGGCAGTGGATAATGTTGCTGCTGTTGCTGCTACTGCCTTAGATTTAGCACTGAACTAAGATCAGGAGGAGTATTGTTACTGCTGGCAAGTGGAACCTGTCCTAGTCTAGTAGTTGACCCCATTCCCACTGTGTCCACGGTGGTCTGTGGGACACTAGCCTGCTCCTCAGCACCCTGCTGCACTTTCATCTCAGCAGCAGCAGAAGTTAGAGCAGTTGCAATTTCTGCTAATTTCAAAAGCTGACTGCTAGTGGTGGTGGTGATGCCCATCCTCATCCCTGTCTCCCATTCCTTCTCTGTTTCTGCTAAAAAGGCCATCAATGTCTCTTCCACCCCAGCTTCTCCAACACCACCACCATCACTAGTCCCTACATGCTGCTGCTCTATTCCAGACATCTCACTGCTGCTTGGAGGAGGTGATGAGCAATGTGACACAGGGTCCCCTGCTGTCACATATGGCATAATTTCCCCCCCGAGTACTACAAGAAACACTAGCAGCAGGCAAAGTATTGGTGGCAGCAGGTTCAGCACTGGCAGCAGGTTTAGCACTGGCAGAAGGTTCAGCACTGGCAGCAAGTTCAACACTAGTGGCAGCACATCTGACAGCAGGTACAACACTAGTGGCAGCAGGTACAGCAATGGTGGCATGTCTTGCAGCAGGCACAGACAGTTGACATGTCCTGCTCTCACTAGTACTACACTTTTCTCCCTCCCTTCCCATTCCCTTTTGTCCCTTCCTTCCCATTCCCTTTTCTCCCTCCCTTCCCATTAAATTCCCCAAGATCCCTTGGGGTGATTTAGGGGGACTGGACACCATTGGTACAGTAGTGGTCCCTTCCTCCTCAGACTCAGTGGACACATAATGGTTCATCCAGCTCCTCCATTGATTATTTTTACCCTACTCATAGTGATAGGAGTCACTGTGAGCCTCTCCTGCCTCACTTTTAGCAAAATATCACAAGAGAACAGCACAGCATGTCTATCTCGCTCTGTAGCTGCTTCTATTGTGTCTGTCTTCAGCAAAAATATCATGTTTTTTTATAGCTGAAGTGCGAGAGCAAAGTAAATCAATGGGTGGAAACTTTCTAGCCATTGAAAAAATGGCGAAAAATTGTATCCAGTGGGCAAAAAATGCGAAAATTTTAACTGCTAGTTTTAAAGCGGATTTTACTGAAAAAAAGTGGATAACAACATGGTTTTTACGAAATTTCCCGTGGGAACACGGCGACAATTTTTGCTCACCCCTACTCTTCAGCAGAGCTGAATGAGCGCTATCGAAAAACAAATACTTCAGCTGAATGGTCTGCAAAGTGTGCTTGCAAACCAAGCACACTTTGTAGACCGTTACAGTGAAGTATCTGTTTTTCAGTAGCACTCATTCAGGTCTGCTGAAGATCTTTACAGCTCATCAGCAGGAGGAGGAAACGTTAAGTGCTTATATCTCTCAAACCATAAAGGTTTGAGAGATCCAACCTGACACAGTAAGATTATCTTTTGAATACCTTCAATATTAGGGTTAGTTAATGTTAGACATTACTAACCCGTTAATACTTCCAGATTAATGCTGGGTCAGCTGCACAGGAATTGATCTGGAACACCACCAAGGCTGTGGTTAGAGATTCTCTAATTTCTCTGTCAGGGATCTTGAGATGGAAGTAGAAGTGACAGAGGCACAGTATATCAGTATGGGTGATGACGAGTCTTATGAGGGGTTTCAGAGAAATTCCACAATATATCAGATTAAGTTATGAGAAACTAATGCCAACTACATAATCTATAAACTGCACCAATTACTTGAAAATGGAGATAAGGCAGGGAAGCTATTGGCTCACCTAGTTCAGGGTATAAGGGGACAGAGCTCTATCTCATCCCTGATAAATAGCCAGGGGGAGCTAGTTTTTAGTAACCAAGACATCAATAATGAAGTTAGTGCTTATTATATAAAGCTGTACACCACCAGGTCAGATGAAACAACATCTCAAACTGATGATTCCTGGAGAACTATAACGTTCCTACACAATGTAGACAAATATTACACTCACCGATTCAGGGAGGTGGTGGAAGCTATTAAAATCTTTATGATGGGAAATCTGCCAACAGTGATGGAATTCCAGCCAAATCATACAAAAAATATTTGGAATTTTGTCATGGAAATTATTGAATATCTATTATGTCTCTTTTGACTCTATCCTTGCCCAGTCCCTCAACAAGGCTGCTATTATAGTCATTCCCAAACCGGGAAAGGACACTAGAAAGTATGACTTTTACTGTCCGATTTCCCTGTTAACTAAGAACTGCTCTGCATTCCAGTTCATCAGATTTTGCCTTATAGCAGAAGCTGGCGATGATGAGATATCTGGTCTCCATCAACAGGAAGTGTGACAGTTAACTACCAATGTCTTTGACTAAGTATAAACAGTTGACATATTTCCCCACAATCCTTTGGGCTGCAACCTTTTCTGCTACTCAGTTTCTGGCTATCACAAGATCTATAATAACAAATACATTGCGCTTATACAGAATAATACTGCATTTGTCAAAATAAAATATAAACAAAGCTTTCAATCTGAAAAAAGATTTTTGTGATAGACATTTCTAGACATCTGTTTTATTCTGGTTGGGTAATTACCATTGATCATCATAGTTAATAGGTGACAAATGGTAGATAAATTATGGATTTCAACAGTTTTCTTTACATTTCTCTCTCTATATTGTTGCTCTATGTTCTGTAATATTTTGAGGACTGCCACTTGTGACTAATGATATATTTGATCCCAAATTACTCCTCTGTTACCGATAACACTGCCCCAAGCCTTCAGATCAAACAAACAGATCTAGACAATTCATACTTTTAAAATGCAATGGTTGATATAAAAGCCTGAACATATAATTAGACTGCCACTAGATATCTCTCTCTACTTCAAATGAATTTCAGTCTGCTAAGGTTTATATCTAATTCAATGTAAAATGCATACAAACGTATATGGTTATTTCAGAATACTGTGCTGTATAAGTTTTGCAAGTAAAACTACTTCTTACACAATCCCTGAAAGTATGAAAAGTGCATACATTTCAAGGTGTAGGCCCATATTCAAAGCAGCACATTGGAGTAATTATGGAGTAAACCAGCTGCACCATAGGGGACTAATAAAAATCCTATTAAATTGGCCTTTTAACCCCTTTATTGCTAGAGAAGTCTCCAATGCTTTGCAGAGCAATGCATTGGAAAACACTCTAGCATTCAAGGGGTTGAAAGACTCTATTCAAGTGCCTGTTAATTTAGGAATTTTTATGTGTCACCTTTGGTATGATTGGTTTACTCCAGGAAACACTCCAGTTTTCTGTTATGTGTGCAGAAAGCAAAATATAATCAATTCCATAACAAAGCAACTTCCACGTGGGAAAGGGGGTGATGTTTTCCATTCATTTAACCCTTTGAGTGCCAGAACAAAGAGTTGGATACCCCTCTGGCACTCAAAGGGTTAAATTGGGCTTTTAACCATTTGAGTGCCAGAGAGGTATCCAACCCAATGCTTTGACTACATCTCTTTCACTGTAAGGGTTAACCGCTTGAATGCTAGAGTAGTCTCCTATGCCTTGTGAAGCAATAAGTTGAATATTTCTCTAGCATTTGAGGTGTTAAAAATTCCATTTATTTGTCTGTTACAGTGCACTTTGTATGCTCAAAATTCTTCATCTTATGCATATTGCGCATGTCCCATCCTTTTATGTTGTTTTTTATGTATAATAAATGCATTTAATGTGTAATTATTACAAAGTTAGAATTATGCTATGATCGCTATCTACACTAGCACTTACATTTGTATTGTCATAATTTATCATGCTGCTTGCAAACACACATTCTCACATCCTCTTTTGCCTGCCAGATCAACAGTGTGGAAAATATTCCAGGTATGGCAAATTATACATTCAGGTGTTAATCCAAAGATTTCCCACTGTTCTAACATTCTGCATTCTTATTTTTGCAATGTATTTAATCTAAGAGCAACTAGTTGTTTTCCATTACAGGAATGTGGTAGCCTGAACCTCTCTCTTCCATAATATTCTAGTATAGTACTTATAAAATGAAACGGTCACTGTTTTGTTTTCCATAAGAAACTTGCATCACGGAAATATAGCAAACTAGTTAACAGCTGTGTACACGGGCCACAGTGCCAGGCAGCAATGGCCACGGTGCAGTCATGCACAGTAAAGACTGTCCGCACCGCGACTGATAACGGAGAGGGGTGCTCCGAATTCAGACAACTACGATCTGAATTTGGAGCACCCCTCTCCGTTATCAGCCGCGGTGCGGGCAGTCTGTACTGCACATGACTGCAGTGCGAGCAGCCTTCTGTACTGTGCATGACAGCTTCTGACAAACATACATTAGTGAATTATTATATAGGATATCAAATACATTTGCTATATCTGAATTACTTATTAAAATAATCATGGCCTCTAGTTCTCAATAAAATCTTAGATTCCTATTGCAGTTAGAAGTGGGAGAAACACCAGTGAACCATTTCACAGATTTATAGGACCAGGTGGTCATTTTCAGTCCATCCAAATTCAGCTAGAACAGGGAGTAGCCAGCTCTGGTCCTCAAGAGATACCAATAGTGTATGTTTTTAAGATATCCCTGAATCGCCACAGGTTGATTAATTAAAGTGACTGAACTACTGACTGATTCACCTGTGCTCAAGCAGGAATATCTCAAAAACATGCACTGATGAAAGCTCTTGAAAACCACGGTGAGCTACCCCTGTTTTAGAATATAGTGCAAAGAGATGGGGCAGGTGAAAAGGAGAGGAAAGGGAGAGGGCAGGAAATGGATCTTTGGAAGCTAGAGGGGATGGGAATGAGAGGGGTCTAGGAATGGCAGCAGGTCAGACTACAGGAGAGTGAGAAAGGGTTAGGAAGGAGAGTAGTGAAGTGATCAGGACTGTGAGAGGGTGGAGTGTGGCAAAAAAGGGGGGGAATGGGGGCATTAGACTGAAAGAGAGAATAATGGGGTTGGAGGGGGAGAAGAAGGGATAGACACATTCAAAAAACATCAATGCATTTTCCAACATTGTTTGGATGATTTCCCCAGACAAGAACATTTTGATATTCATGTTTGAAATTAAGTGAACATTTTTTTTCTAACTAAATCAAGCAATAACTTTTCCTGCTTTCTGATTTGCTAAAAAGGAATCCAGAACGTGAAAATGAAACACCCGTTTTTCAAGAATTAATCGGGGTGTTACAAAAATCCTTGTTTCATACAAAAATCAAATGTATCAAATAATTTCATTCACCCCTATCTGCATCCTCACATAACAACCGTGATAGGTGGAAATTAAGTTATGCTAGCAACATTTATATAATAAGAATATGTACCAGAATAGAATCTTAGCTCTGTGGCTGATTTTTACTTTATGTGTAGTAGTAGGATAAAATTCTTTTTTTTTACAAACTGTGAATAAGGAAAGTTATGAGCTTGATTAAGTAATAGTGAAATGGTCTAGTATAAAGTGGTATGATTGCTTTGAAAAGAAAATTTCTGAACAAAGCAGACTGATTCATGATCATTTAATATTATAATTCTCCCAAAGAATTCAATAGCCTTTGAAACAGGCTGAGATAAGTAAATCATCACATGAAATCACCCCATTTAATGCATAATTCAACCCAGATAAATATTAGTTATAAAACAGATGGGAGAAAATGTTGGTAGTATTTTGTAAAAAATAGTAATTTATCCCTTAACCAAATGGCATCCAATGTGGGGTAACAGTTTACTTTTAAGTAGAAAAGTATGTGAAACTAAGCAAAACTCAGAAGTGGCACTACAATATAAGAAAAAAAAGTGGCTGCTTAGGGCCCCCACTTGGTTTGAGGGCCCTGCAGTGCCTAGACATTAACAAAATCAGATAGCAATGTCTTATTAGAAATCTGACTTTGGATTAAATGGGGGCCCTATGTGAATTTTTTTATTAAGGCCCCAAAAACTTAGAACCTTCCCCATACAAAACTAAACTATATATCCGTTTTGAGCATCTGTTAGATCTTCAACTGCTGGGGACTATAACTCCCATCATCACCAACCAGCCAACTAGAGAGCCAAACGTTACTTATTTGAGACAAAAAAATATAGGGGTTAGATTGTTTAGTGAATATTTTCTTATTTCTACAATTGAAATTAAACTTTTAAGCTTTTGAGTCTCAAGGGGCTATGCAACATATTGTTTCCTCTTCCACATGAGCAGTTTGACCAAACCATTTTTTGTAACTGAAACTTCTAGCCTGGTGACAGAGGGAGTAAAAATGTAATTAAACATGATCTCAGTTTCTTTTTGATCCCCAAAATGGCAAGTTTGCACAGACATACTAGCATTTCTAACTTTTAAACAAAAGAATAAGTTGACTTGATTTGGCATCAGACATTTCAAGAAATCTGCAGTTTCCTGACCATATTCCAAAACAAAGTTGTATAAATGCTGATCAAAGTGCTGCCTCATTTAAGGTTTAAATGACATGGAAGTTGGAGGTCCACCTTCCCCAAACCCATAACCTTAAAACAATAATAAAACAAAACACACTTGAAAATGGTGGTAAAAGCCGCAGCAATTTTATTGAATTAAATAACATAACTTACTATTTACCAAATAAATAACCATTGTAATAAAAAAAACAATCTTACCAGCCTGGTAAGTTCAATTTACCATATACCATGACCAACTCCACCCTACCAGCCAGGAGCCACAAATATTTTTTTTTTTAAATATATTTTATTATCAGATCGCTCCATACAAATCACAAGTTCAGAGAAATACATAGAAAATCAGTCAGATGCAGAAAACATAACCAGGCATACTTAACAATGAAAAGAGCATACATATATCAATAGAATGTATAGAGCCAACCTGAGGTTTTATAATTATGTAAAAACCAAAAACCCCCCAAAAGGACTAACCTAACTTAACTGTCATGAAACTCCCTACCCCAGTACCTGGTCCTCTCTCCCCTGAGCCCGCAGCACCCCCCCCCACACACTCACCCGCCAGCCAACAAAGCTGCAAAATCTCAATACAGGACTCAAACACATCATCACACATTGACCACGCCACGCAACCATGCACACAACCAGCCAGCGTGACCCGAATCAACCATTGCCGTTAAGGTGCATAGCATCAATTGCTAGATGAGCACCAGCACTATTCGCCCACCAGAGTTGCTAGCGTCCCCATATCTTATCAAACTTATTTGGATTGTCCCGGTGCAAGTAAACCAGTCTATAATGCGGAATGCACTGTAAAACCAAATTAATCCACACCCTGCAATTGGGAGCACCGTTTCACATCCAGTTCATGGCCACCACCTTTCTTGCCAACACCAATAGCTCTTTCAGCAGGGATCTGTCAGCTGCACCCTCAATCTCATCAGGGAAGATAGACAATAAACAGAGTTTTGGAGTCACAGGAACAGGCTTCCCCAACACCAGGGTCACAACATGAATAATGTCTTTCCAAAACCTCCCAACTGCAGGACAATCCCAGATCATATGGAGATATGTGCCTTGAACATTATCACACCGGATACAGCTGTCGGTACCAGAATTCCCCATTCTATGCAGTCTTACCGGTGTGTAGTAAATCCGATGAAGGATATTCAACTGTATCATCTGATGTCTAGTCGACGTAGCCACCATTGCAGGTCCCACCTTGGCCATATCCCATTCCCAGTCCTCCAATGGACCCACGTCCATTTCCCACCTACTCCGGGAAGGGAACTCCTGACACCCCACATGAGATTCCACCCACTGATAAATGAAGGTAAGAGGTCTCGAAGGCTCCAGAAGCAGCAATCTGGCAAGAAGCGGAAAGGTAGAGATCATCGGAGTCCGATCACCCCACTGAGCACTAAGAGCATGTCTAACACACAAATATGAATAAAAAAAGAGTATGTGGCATGTGGTATTCGTCATGCAATTGTGCAAAAGACTTCAGCAGGCTATCCTGATACAACTGTCCGAGCTTAGTAATCCCAAATCTGACCCACAGGGGGCCAAAGTTCCAACCAGGTAAGTGATGTAACCCCGCGGCGCCCCACAAGGGGGTATCAGGGTCCATTGCGACATGCCTCAACAGTCTCTTCACCTCCACCCACACCTCGTATAAGGTTGCCGCCAACTGAGTTAGAATTTTAAAAACCGCAGGGCCTCCGTACAAGAACTAAGACAGCGTATAGGCAGGCCGCAACAATAATGTATCAATCTTAGTAGTCTGGTATCGAGGCTGGGAAGAAACGAAAATCCAATGCATATCGGCACTGCGCCGCTAAATAGTATCTATAGAAGTTGGGCAAAGCAATTCCCCCCTCACGTTTAGATCTCATGAGGGTAGTTAGCCTGATCCTAGCTCGACCCCCTCGCCATAGAAAATGTGAGATAATTTTATCTATTTGTCGGAAATATTTTTTAGGTTTAGGGACCGGCGTATTTTGAAAGATATACAGAAATTTGGGCAAAAAATCATTTTAATAAGATTTGATCTACCGATAACATTCAGGGGCAGGTGAAGACATGCAGTCGTCTTGTCTTGAAAGTATTGAATATTGGGTACCAAGTTCATTTCCAAAAAAGAATCCGTCTTTGCACCTACCTTTATCCCCAAGTAAGTGCACACATCCACACGTGAAAGTGGGATATCAGTCGGATAAGGCGCCTGCAAATGATTATCAATCTGAAGCAAAGAGGACTTAGTCCAATTTATTTGAAAACCAGAAAAAGTGCCAAAATCGTCCACCAATTGCAGTGTGGTCCTTAAGGAATTCTCATCATCATTCAAAAAAAGCAAGATGTCATCGGCATAGAGTGCAAGCTTTTCCTCCCTGCCCTCCACCGTGAATCCCTTAATCAATGGATTTGCACGAATGAGAACAGCCAAGGGCTCCAAGGCCAAAGCGAACAGGCCAGGCGAGAGCGGACAACCTTGTCTGGTACCACGATGTAAGGAAAAGGGCTGTGAAGAGAGTCCGCCCGTCACCACGGAAGCCCTGGGACTACTGTACAAAATATGTATCCATTTAATAAAGGATGGGCCGAACCCAAACCCCCTAAGTACCTGCCAAAGATAAGGCCATTCTACAGAGTCGAAGGCCTTAGACGCATCAAGAGATGCAATCACCCTAGACCCCATGTTGTCATGACAAAGCTGCAGATGCATAAATAGCCTTCTAAGATTGTGCGATGTCGATTTATCTGGAATAAAACCAGTTTGATCTTCGTGTACCAAAGTCCCAAGTATCATATTCAATCTGATAGCTAAGATTTTCGCCACAATTTTGGCATCTGTAGTCAACAAAGAAATTGGTCTATAAGAATCGCATAACTCCAGGTCTTTCCCTGGTTTGGGCAGTACAACAATGGAAGCGTTGTTCATAGACTCTGGAAGGGAGCCATCATCAACAGCAGCATAGTAGGTATTTAACAAGTGTGGGGCTAAGACATCCACAAATTCTTTATACCATTCCGCAGGAAGACCATCCACACCCGACGCCTTGCCCGTCGGCAAACCCCGGATAGCCTCCACAACCTCTCTCAAAACTATAGGAAAATCCAACATCCGCTTATGTTCAAAGGAAAGCTGCAGAAGTCCACATCTATCAATAAAAGAAGAAATCTGAGAGTCAGAGCGGGTCAGTCGGGATTCGTAAAGTCTAGAATATAAAGACCGGAATTGTGAATTAATCAATTGTGGGTCAAGAACAAGTGCGCCCCCAGGGTCCCTAAGTGAAGAAACCGACGAAGACCCCCTACTTTGAGAAACAAGGTGAGCCATTAGCCTTCCTGCCTTATTTCCATTTTCAAAAATATTTTGTTTGAAGTAAAACATGTGACGAGCATTCAGGTCAGACAATTTTGTAGAGTATTTTAGGGAACAGGAAACAAAGTTAGAATAGGATACCGGGTCCCTTTTCTCCACAAACTGTTTCTCCTCCTCAACAGCATCCAACTCCAGTTCATCCACCTCCTGAGACCCAAGCCTAACGCTCCAAGAAATAAGAGATATCAAGGAGCCCCTTGCAGTCACCTTAGCAGCTTCCCAAACAGAGCATGGGGCAGCCGTGTCTACATTGTTGACAAAATATTCAGTCAGATCTTCCCTATGCTTGGACATCAAATGCGTATTAGACAACCATACAGGACTAAGCCTCCAAACCCCAGACCTAGGTCTCTGGTCACGCTGTAGCATTAATAAAAGAGGGGAGTGGTCAGAAGCTACTCTGGGCAGAAAACAGCAATCCGTAACCAGAGGCAAGGCCGTCCGATTAACAAACGCATAGTCAATTCTAGATAACGTTTTATACGTAGCCGAATGGCATGAGAACTCCCGGGTCTGCAGATGAAGAGTCCTCCATACATCTATGAAACCCATATCGCCTGTGAGATTGAGGAAAGCCTTCCTATGTAGTCTGGAATCAGCAACCGTTCCACCTAATCTATCTAAATCAGAATTAGTAGTTATGTTAAAGTCACCCATACAGACAATACGATGGTGTGGTTTATCGGAAATGTACACAAGCATTTCCCTAAGGACTGAAGGATCAAAAGGTGGAGGAACATAAACATTCAGCAGAACAAAGAGAGTTCCCTGTAGTTTACAAGTTAAAAAAAGATAACGACCCTGGGGGTCCGACTTGAGAGCCACAAATTCAAAGCAGACTAATTTAGTAACAAGTATAGAGACACCTCTAGAGTACGTGGAGTAAGTGGCATGGTAATGGCCCTGTATCCACTGCCTCCTAAGAGACAGAGCCCTATTAGCAGAGAGATGTGTCTCCTGCAACATGACCACACCAGGAGTCTGTTTCCTGATGTGGTTCAAGATTAAAGATCTCTTTACAGCATCATTCAGACCATGTTTGTTCCATGACAAGAATTAAAAATTTAGTGCTGCCATCACAGAATCAAAAGTTAGCAGTTACAACCCCGGCCAGCTGGCCAAGCAAGCCCATGGCGAAGAGCGCCCGGCCCAGAGGAGAGAGGAGCCCCAGAAATGTAACCCCTAACCAAACAACCCACCCTATCTCTATCTCCCCCAACCTGACAGAGATTTTATCCCAAAACCAACCCAAAACCGCGGCCTGGCAGCCAAAATATCCCCCCTCTCCCTCCCCCCCCAACACACAAAAAACAAAAAACCATTGAACGGTGATCGCTTTCGATCCCACCCACACCTCCACCCCCCACAGCAGCAAATATTACAAGCAATATATGCATCATCTCTTTTTAGCAACAAGTAAGAAAGGATATAACGACCCCACCACCACAATCGCCCTTAGAACATAACACCTCCCACTCAACAGTAAACCAGTCCCCTGGCTGTAATCCCAACTGTACAACTGCTCATCCTCCACGTTGTAGCACTTCCCGGGCATATCGGAGGCACCCCCAAATGAGCAAATACCAGTATTCCCAGAGGACCCAAGAGCCAAATCATGGCAACATAGCGTCCGATCTCTGCCTGAAAAATGCAGGACGACAATAGCACGTAATCATAGGCATATATTTGGCAACAATAGTAACACCAAACCCCAATACTAAGGCTAGATTTCCCAAAGGTGCCAGATCAATCTTCCAAATTTTCTTTCCATCCTAGCACCCCCAAGGCGGAGGTGTCCTAGGCAACATGAACAAAACATAGTGACTACACAAAGACCAAAATGCTGAATTACAGCCATATAACATCATGCCACTGCCCAGGATGTGCAGGACAGCATTAGGGGACCAACACCTTCCAAAGTAGCTTATAAAAAAAAACAAAAAAAAAACCACATATATACACATATACATATACATGCACACATATGTCCCTTTCACTCTTCTCACCTTCCCCCTCCCCATATATGTAGTTCGTACTCCGCCCCACAACCAGGTATAGAAACATATACACACAAGTAGCCATGAGCAGGAGTAGGAACAATGTATTCCAGCAGTAAATCCAAATCCCCCAAGGCACTCTCGTCATCTAACCACCTCGTCACAGCGTCCCCAGGGCAAAATTTGATAGAAAAAAAAAAAAAAGAGAACGTAAACATGCATATAAATAATAACAGTATGTTAGCAAACATTTAGATTTATACATGGAATTATGTTATGTCATTCCACCTCCAACCTCACCGCACCAGCAGAGTTCTTATAACAGTTCATCGCAGAGTTCAAACTGGGGGTAATTCCGTCATCAGCAACGCTCCTTGTCCCAACACAATGTCACTCTGTCATATCCCATTAAAATCCACCTCCATTCAATCAGTATAGTAGAGGATGGAACAATTTAAACAGGTGCCATGTCCGCCGAGGATCTTCCCAGGAGCATCATGAATCATAAAGATAGGATAGTTGCAGATACAGAAAATGGAAATCGCAGTAGTAGGATCATGAAGAGAGGAAGTGATTAAATGACTTTAATGAGTGTCCACCCAGTCTCTAGCTTCTGAATCCGAGGTGAAGAAGATGGTATTGCCATCATGGACAATTCTCAATCTAGCAGTAAACAGCATAAAGTAGGAGATGTTTTTCTCTTGGAACTTGCGCTTTACCTCCAGAAACTTTCGCCTCTGACGCTGAACATCTGCCGAGAAGTCAGGGTAGAAGAAGACTTGGTGATTTTCAAAGAGAACTTGGCCTTTCATCCTGGCCATGCGAAGAATGGCATCCCGATCCCTGTAATTCAGTAGTTTAACAATCATCTGGCAGGGAGGTGATCCCGGAGGCTTAGGACCAGCTGGTAAACGGTGTGCCCGTTCAACAGTGAATGATGGTGAGAGCCCGTCTGTGGCGACATGTTCCTTTATCCAGGCTTCCATGAACTGTTCAGGGGCGCGACCCTCACGGCCCTCTGGCAATCCAATTATACAGACATTATTGCGCCTAGATCTGTTTTCCAGATCATCCACTTTGGATTGCAAGCAACGGACTTGATTCTTCAAATCATCCACCGAGGAAACCACAGGAGGAAGTGTGTCCTCCACAGTAGACACCCGTTGTCACACATCAGTAATGCTTTCACGCAGATTTTGTTGGTCTGCTCGTAAAAGGTCGATTTCCACCTGCACATTGTCAATTTTGTTGGTTAGGACTGCCTGGCAAGTAGCGATGGCTGACATTATTTCCGCAAATTGGGATTTGGAATCACCTTCCTCAGAAGCCGATGATTGAGCCGGCGAGGCAGCCGCAGAAGGGGCCTCCATCATGGCTGTGACCTCCTCCGCCGCCATAGCTCTTCTAGCAAATTTGCTCAATTTCTTCCTGTATTCCGATGACTTTTTAACCATACTGAAATTGAAAAAGCAGGTGTAGCGCAAATCAGCACAATTGAGTATCAGTGTAGGGTGGACAACAGCTGCTGGAGTAGGCAGATGCAGGTGGGATCACTCAGAATCTAGATGACACACATGGTATGAAGCATAAAGCTATGGCTGAAGAATATAGCAGCAGCAGAAGACACCTCAGCCACTCCCCCACCCTTGAGGGATAGTAGATTAGTAGTAGTAACTCAACTATGGTAGAAGGTGTAGCAATAGTAGGCCTCCCAGCCACCTCAGTGTCATCACAGCAGACCCAGTGGTAAAATCAGTGGTGAGGCATCCAGCCAAGGAGTAGTATGGCTACCATAATCTAGCACTTTAATCTGCAGCCGTATTATATCTTGAATGTAGATAGGCAAATGTAGGCTGGCAGTCAGGGCCTCCGCAGCCAAGTACATGGGGCAGGAGGGGGAAGACAGAAAAGAAGAGGCAACAAACTGGGGAATCCACCACTCAAAACGAATGCTAGAGAACTAGTGGCAGGGGAAGGGTCACTTGGGAATAAAACAAAAAATAGGAAGGTGCACTAAAATTCAAGGGGGTATTATATGGCTATCCCTTGTCCACAGGGGTCACAGTCAGCAAGCCGAGTGGCATATAAAGTTAAAAACAGCAGGTCTCCACTGTACCTCTGCTCCATTTTTTTCTCTTTTTTTTCTTCTCTCCTTCTCTTTTCCTTTCCCTTCTCCCCTTTTCTTATTCCTTCTTTCTCTTCTCCTTCTCTCCCTCTCCCCTCAACTCTCTCTCTCGCTCTCCCCGTCCACCCCTCCTCCTCCGTTAAAGAAGAGTATGTGCAGGGAGACGCTGGCACCAAATCCTCCAAAATAATGCGCTGCCACTCGTCGCCCAACTGACTGATGCAACACGGCAGACCGCCGCGCGCAACCTCCCGCTGGGCGGAAGCGGCGTGCAAGGCCGCGGCCGCAGGCCCAGACTTGAACGAGTTGCTCCAGTGGACCAGGCACAAAAAGAAAACAAGCTCCGGATACCCCAGAGTCTGGGCATCCAGGAGCAAGCCACAACTCCGCAATCAGAGAGCCCCAAGGAGCGGATGGTGGAGAATCACACACAGAGATATCAGAGCCTCCACAAAACACGTCTGTGCAGAATGGCTGCCAGGCCACGCCCCCCCCCAGGAGCCACAAATAATTAAATATTTACTTTAAAATCTCCATGCTGTGGCAAACCATATATTATTATTTTTTTTATTTATTTATTTATTTTTATTTAGGAAGGGTGGGTGGGAGCTTGCAGTTAACTCAACACTCCTGTCAACTGTGAGGTAAACCAGAACCAAGTTGTTCTATTTATACTTTTTCTTCCCGCCCTACAGCCTACCTGGCACGAGGTAACTTTACCTAGCCAATAAAACTACAAAGTGGGAAGGGAAGCTAGAATCCAGAAAAATCTTTGCACCTTTTTTTTATAATTATTTAAATTTAAAGTAGCAGTAACACCATTATTCCCGCTTGCAATACAGTGAATAAAAAAGGGGAGGGGACCCCAACTCCATGCGGTCCCTCCCTTACACAGTCCGGTCCCTTTCAGGAATATCTTATTATGAAAATAAGTATGTCGTAGGGCTTTTTCTTCTGAATAAAATAAGGCTTTGTCTACTGCTGGAAGAATCTTCAGTGAAAAGTTACTACAAGAAAAACTTGCATTTTATTGAGAGTTTATTGAGAGTTTCTTTGCTGCCAGGTGGTGCTGTTGCCATTTCCAGATGTAAATAGATGAGTTTTGCAAATACCTGGCAACAAAACATCTTGACCTCAAGCTATCAGAAAAATACCAAGTTCAATCTGTAATAACTTGTGAAAGGAGCAACTCAGCATAGGTCTATGTTTTACTCAACAGTAAAATCATTGCATCATACACAATTCCATAACTGGGGTTTTCTGCCTATTTAAATAACTGAGTTTTATTTTTATTTTTTTGGTACTTTAAACCCCTTGGATGGGTGGGACCTTTATGCATTGTTTCATAAGGGGTTAACTTGAAATGTTTATCTACACAGGCAGGTGACACAATCAGCACCTTGAGTCATTATTTATATTCTGCAAAGTCCCTAATGTAACACAAACAGGATAACAAAAGACTAAACTATATCCTATTTAATAAATCGCTAGGATGTTTGCATAAGCTATCATGCACAGTAGAGACTGCCTGAATGCACAGAATGCTGGGAGTTCTGTGCTGGGAGCATTCTATGCTTTTGGCCAGTCTCTACAGTGCATGACTGCTTCGGTGGCTGGACACAGAGCAGGACCAGCCTATTAACATCACCCGGACCTTGGCCTGTGTACACCGGCTTTTACACTAGTTTCCAAATAAGATGTATGTGACTCTTAACGAGTTGTATATCCATGATAAAATAGTTCCAGGGTTCAATCTTTTCTCAAAGCTTTATGTCCAATGTGCTTCCATGTAATTGCTCCTTGCCCCATCCATCCCACAAGCAAGATCTTTTGACATCATGTGCACAAATCATAAACCAAAAAGACCAGATCAAATCCTCCTCACCGATGGTAGAATTCAAAACCCATAATGCACTGTGTCTGCATGACAGCTTCACGTCAACTTTTTTATCATAGTCTGAGTGGGGGTAGTTGATAAAAATGTTTGCTTTGCACCACTGTAAACCAGACAAAAGCCCTGGCTGGTAAAAAAAAGTACCAGGTTTGTGCCCTGCCACTACTATATATACCTCTGAGCTTAACCCCATAGGTCGGGGTTAGTCAAGTGTTGGACCTCCAACTGTTGGGGATACAATCCCCATCATCCCCAACTATACTATGGTTGGTTGGGGATGATGGAATTTGAAGTCCCACCCATATCTGGAGTTCCAGGAATTAACTACACCTGCCTTAGATGTAACAGAACTCGCCAACCTATTGTGTCTCTGTTGCAATGCACTGGGTAGTTTTCTAGAATCCCATGGGTTAATAATCAGCAATAATCCTTCATTTCAGCAAAAAAAGAAAAAGAAGAAAGAAAAGAATGTCTTTGTACAGGATATGATATTGTATGTATCATCCATTGGCAAACAGTGCTATGATGCTTTTAGATTTAAACCATGCACAACACATTGTGAGACTATGATGATCAAAAGGCAGGTTGAAACAGATATCACAAAAACTGAAGAAAGAAAACTGTGCTTACTGAAAATATAGAGCTTGTGAATCTAAATTCCACCGGTGAAAGGTTTGATTCGCACACCAAGCAGCAGTGCAATTACTGGAACGTCTTCTGCAACAAAAGATTCCAACCAATGGTATCTAAAAGGAAAAAAAAACAAACAAAACAAAAATGTGTAGAAGAAAGCATAAAGTGAAAACAAGATTCCAATTTACTTTATCTGCATTAACTTGTATATGTGCAATTCTACTTAAAGTGGTCTTGTTAATTTTAAAGAAAAATAAAAACTGTGTGTATGTTGTCATAGCCCTTTGCTTGTAATAGAACATGCTGTGCTATAAATTAATCTAGACTGAGGCAACATTCTCAGGCATTTCTAATAACATGGCGAGTGGTACGTTTGTTCTAGAACATAACTAATTTGCATACTGTCTAATTAGTATAAAATACCACACTTTGCCACCAAATCCTAAAGGTTAATTTCTAAAAAATAATTTATTTTACAGAAACATTGCTACTACAAGAAATAGGCAGATTTTAATTATCTATAAAACAGACTAAACTTGTCTATGTGACAGGAACACTTTAACATTAATGGGAGTAACTGAACAATAGCTTCACATGGTTTTCTATTAATTCATAAGAAATTGCGTTCTTGCTGATAACTTTTGAGAACTCTTTTCAGTACAGAAATATAGTCCGATGATTTTTGCCAAACGTTATAAATTATTTTGTATGTGCAGCTGTGTACAAAACCTGAGCACTATTATATTTTTGTTCTTGAAAACAATATATATTTAAAGAGCTAACTGTAACAGAAACAGTCTACAACTTCCATCTTCCCAGTGATAGTGAGGCTGAGAAAATCAGGTGTGAGTGTACAAAGGGGTGATAAAGAGACTTCTTTAGTGATAAGTTGTGATCTTCCTATAGTTCTCTATGGAGCCAGAGGACAGTTTGCTGTCTCTGTTGGAGAGAGACAGCAGCTGCCCTCCTATAACCCTTTGAGTGCCAGAGGGGTATGCGTGCACACCCCTCTGGCACTCAAAGGGTTAACCAATTCACTGTCATAGGGATGTGCATTGCGCACCCCTGTGTCACTGAAAGGGCTAGAACATTACCTTCCATTGATAATAGACCTGGCTGAAAAGTGTTTACATATAAAAGCTTATTTGCCATTCTCTGTTTACTGAAACAGCTGATCAGTGGGCTCTGCAATGGAGTGCATTGCGCATTTAAATGAATTAGCTGTTTGGTGGATAACCAGCTGATCAGCTGTTTAAGTAAATACAGAACGGCATTGAAGCTGCTAGACATATCTGCTGGTTTTCTTACTTAATTAATCAATTCAGGCAATGGATGTTAATGTACTCTAACCCTTGCAGTGCCACCCTTGTATGTATGTATATCTTTTTATATGGCACCACACAGTGTATGCAGTGCCTGCAACAGTAGTATGTTACAATAAATAAATGGGTAAAAAATAAGTGTCAAATTAATAGAAACAATAAGAGAGAGGTCCCTGCCCCAAGGAGCTTACAGACTACAGTGAAACAGCGCATCCTTGTGGCACTGAAAGGGGTAAGGAAGTGATGACGGCATTTGTGTTATTGAAGTCTGAGCACATTCTTTCTGCTCAAATTTTCCCTCCCTAAAACATAGACAGTTTTACGACAACCCTACACACTATTTATTAAATTTTCTCTGTCGTCCAATACAGGTTACTGGTAACTTTGAGTAGTTGATCAGCCCCTTTAAGTAAACAGGAACAATTCTGAGAGTGACTGCTGAGTGGAGCCCACCTCTTCGCCTTAGCTTGCAGCTAGCCAATCCCCATCCAGTAAGATTTGTTCCTTGGTCAAGACACAAGGCAAGAGAACAGTTCTGCTATAGTTTTAGCTTTTTAATTATTTTTCTATTAGATATGGGATGCCACCATTAGGCAGATTACCATCACTGACAATTCCCATTACCCAAATGTGGATAGCTCAGATTACCAGGTGCTTTTGTGGACCTAAGCCCCGGGGGGGAAATCTTGGCTGCAAGTTCTTTCCTCAGGAGTTGCTCATTGAGGTTTCTTCTTGATATATGGTAATCTGAAGATAGAAGACTTGCTAAAAAGGTGAGCACCATTTGAGTGTTGAGGTCCACATGTCCCATGCTTCCCCTCCACACAGGAGTCTCATTTGGAGTTCCTATTACATACTCATGCAGGGCTTATAATTTTAAGTTCTTTGCTACTAGCCAGACCTGAAAAGTTACTTGCCACAGCAAGCCAAAACATACCAACCAGGGCTGAATTTCTACTCGCCAGGGCTAAATTTTTACTCGCCATTGGCTAGTGGTGAGTGGAAATTTTGAGCCCTGCTCATGCACTCATTGGGTTTATCTGTATGTCTGTGAGGTGTCTGGAGCACATTTATGTGGTAACTTAACCCTATGGCTGCTGGTTTAGCATCTCTTGGGGTTTGTGGGCACTGTCCCTACTGGGCTCAGTGTTTATTGGCTCTATTGACATGTTCTAGTGGCACTAGGAGTGGTTTTACATTTTATTATTCACCCTGTAAATTTTGTGTTCCAGTGCGCATTTACCACATAGGTGCCATTGCTCCATTCACTCCTATGGGACTTTACAGTCTGGGACATATCTCTGCAATCGCTCCATGTAGCGATTTCAGAGATGGGTCATTTGGTTGGTCTGCCCTGGCTCTGCTATCCGGTCAACGTTCTGGGCATGTTGGGGGGCTTCTGGTACTGTTGGGGTACTTTTTCAGTGAAACTACAATTCTCATGAGCTCTTGCTTCGCGTGCTTGTTTCTGATTGGCTCCCATCACAGCAGCCATTTTGTGCCTTCTATGAACGAGTATCCTACGCAGGGCTTGGACTCTCCTTCTGTCACAATACCTTGTTTCCAGTGCCGCCGCTTCAGCGACACTTGGCGTCTTTCCATGCATCATCTGCAGGCAAGAGGTTTCAAGCATGCTGCAGGCCTCTGTTTTATGTGTGTTTGTTTCCTGTAGTCTCCTCCTACCTACTTCCTCCCTCTAGCTGCTCCTCCTATCTACTTCCTGTGGAAGGGTTTAAAGGGCAGACTGAGTCCTGACCCTTACATTGTTGTTCTGAGCAGTTCTTTTCTAGTATTCCTGATTCCTGTGTATAATCCGACTTGTCTGTCCATCCATTCTGTGTTGACCTGTGTCTCTGTCTGACTATTCTCCTTGGCATTCTGATTTGGCTCAGATATCCTTTCTGGTGCAAACCTGTGGCTCTGGCTGACTACCCGCTTCGTGTATGACCTAGGCTTGTCTGACTACCCACTCTGGTGTTGACCTGGGGCTCTATCCACTGTGCATCCAGCATTCCATTGCTTCAGTGGATATCCTTTCTGGTGCAAACCTGTGCCTCTGGCTGACTACCCACTCCATGTATGACTTTGGCTCATCTGACTATCCTATCAGGTGCTTACTAGAAGGCTCTGTCTGTTCGCTCAGTTTGTTGGTTCCATTATTCACACATCCTTCCTAGTACTGACCTGGAGCTCTAGCAGACGCCTAGCTACTGACTGCAGGCTGAGTCAGTATCTCTTGGGCGTTACCTTACCATGAGACTCCAGTGGGCTGAGGCCTAGTCCTGGACAGTGTGGTGCAGAGATTGGGAGACTGCTATTCCTGATACAGTGCTTGCCGTTTCAGACACCCACTGTGTGTATATTTAAATATTGCATTACTGTCATGATTCTCATAATAAAGGTTCTATTAACTATACTGTCTGACTCCTGGTTTTGCTTGCCAACCGTAACACCTTCTCTCCTCAGCAGTTTAAGCCTTCACCTACCAGATAAGTGTATTTTAGCGTTTCTGGGGTGATTTTAATTATCATACACATTGTTTTTTGGGTGTTTCTGATACTTTGACGGTTTGACTCTGTGATAATGTCTGTTCCGTTAGACCTTGGGGCTAGACTTAAGACTAAGTCCCCCAATGCTCATTGCTCCTCATGTCACTCAGGGTTACCTACAGAATACTCAGGTCACATTTGCCCAGCATGCGCTGCTGCTCCTGAGTCCACTGCAGGGACCTCCAGACATGCACTAGAGCCAGTTTGAATGCAAGAATTTAAGGCTACTACCAGGGGCCACCGGTCTACCTTAGAACTCCTTCCATCCACCTTGCAGGGGGTCTTCCATTTGTGGCAGGCCCCCACCCCTATCAGATCTTCCCTACCTAAACTGCAGAGTGTACCTGATGTGTCTGATTCCTCTGAGGAGGAATTATTGGTGAAGACTGTTCTGCTGTCCCTTCATCTCAGTTTTTTGGGGACCCCTTTGAGGCTGATCCTGTTCCATCGGCTGAGGGCCTGATCAGGGCTGTGTTGAACACCCTGAACATTTCCTTGGTACAGGAGGTGTTCTCTGACCCATCTGATGTGTTTCAGCAGCCTGTTAGGCCCCATACTTGTTTTCCACCTAACCCCACCATTGTCCGCTTGGTGTCTGAGGTGTGGAGGTTTCCAGACAGGAAACCGTCTGTCTCTAGGAAATTTGCTAAGCTTTACCCATTCTCTGAAACGGCCCTATCTCAGTGGGTTCATTCTCCTAAGGTGGATACCCCTGTCTCCAGGCTTTCTAAGTCCACTGTCTTGCCTGTGGCTGATGCATCTGCTCTGAAAGACTGGACTGACAAAAAGCTTCAGACTTCTCTCAAGGCCATTTTTGCGACAGCTTTTTCTGCCCTGCGCGCTGCATTTGCTGCGGCATGGGTGAATAGGGCTGTAGCTGTTTGAACTGAACAGCTCACTTCAGCTGTCCGTCAGGTAGCTTCTACTGCTGACATGTTGCGGCTTCTCGCCAACATCTCTGAGGCTCAACATTATGTTTCTGCTGCCCTGTTTGATGCTGTGCTTATGTTAGCCAGGGCATCCACCATGTTTGTGGTAGAAAGACGCACTCTTTGGCTCAAGATATGGTCTGCTGACACTGCCTCCAAGAGGGCTCTCCTGTCTTTGCCCTTTCAGGGCACCTCACGGGTTGGGCCTGATCTCAAGGATCTAATCAGTAAAGCTACTTGGGGGAAGAGTACTCACTTACCAGTGGTCCCTAGGAAGAAGATGCCTGTCAAGCAGAATCTGTTTTTTCATCCCTTTCAGGCTGAATTGCGCCAGGTGACCCAGGCGGTACCTCAGGCTCTGCGCGCCTCATCCAAGCCTAAGCAGCAATGGAGGCCTAAGTCCTCCGCTAAGCCCAAGGTTTACAAACCTCCTTCTGCATGACTCGCCGAATCCGGGTCTCCACCCGCAGGTGGATGGCCGCTTGTGCCACTACCTCTCAGCTTGGGAAGCGTCTGTGGTGGACCCTTGGGTTTTGGAGGTGGTGGCTGCGGGGTACAGGATCCCTTTCACCTCCCTTCCTCCTTCCTGGACCTTCTCTTCTCCCTCTCCTCGGGGAGCAGAAAAGTGCCAACTTTTTGAGGGAGACATTCAGGCCCTTCTGGACAAGGTGGTCTTGGAACTAGTTCCTACTCAGGAATGGGGGTTGGGATTCTACTCCAGCCTCTTTGTGGTTTCCAAGAAGGACGGAGGCTGTCATCCCATTTTGGAGTTGAAGGATCTCAACTCCTTTGTGGTCAGGTACCAGTATCGCCAGGAGTCACTATGCATGGTGATCACTGCCATGCCCCCTGGGGAATTTCTGTCTTCTCTGAATCCTCAGGATGCATATTTGCACATTATCATTCATCCAGAGAGTCGGCAATATCTCCAATTTGCCTGCGACCGAGGGTATTTCCAGTTTTCTGCCCTCCCCATTGGCCTGACCACAGCTCCTCAAGTCTTCAACAGAGTACTGGGA
The DNA here is from genome assembly GCA_037306005.1 of Rhinophrynus dorsalis. Taxonomy (NCBI): domain Eukaryota; kingdom Metazoa; phylum Chordata; class Amphibia; order Anura; family Rhinophrynidae; genus Rhinophrynus; species Rhinophrynus dorsalis. The sequence continues at coordinate 126,249,891 of CM074721.1, forward strand.
GCCTTGATTTCCATCCTTTATTGGGACAGCACCAGAGTTACCCCGCACATTGGACGACCTCTTTCTGAAGGCATCATCTCCAGAACTTCTTCATCAGCAGGTGCAGGACTGCATTCAAGCTCTGTCCTGTCAAGGACAGATCATCAATCTGGACAAGTCGGACCCTGTTCCTTCCCAGAGGATGTTTTTTCTGGGCAACACTTCAACTTTTCTCTTCAACAATCAGAGAGGGATGGTGTTTCTCACGGATGAAGTTGCTCATCAGATAGCTCTGAAGTTCCAGGCTGTTCTGAATCAGGGTCTGGTTCCGGCAAAGAAGATGTCATTCCTGATGGGGAAGTTAATTTCCACCATAGAAGCGGTTCCGTTTGCCATGGCTCATACCAGAAAACTCCAGAGGTTTCTAATCCTGGCATGAAGGGATTGACTGGATCTCCTGGAGAGGTTCCTATCTCTCCCTCTTTATGTGGAGCTGAGCCTCTCGTGGTGGCTCAACCTGGACAATCTGCTGAAAGGCAGGCCCTTCATGTTGCCATTCTGGACAACAGTGACGATGGATGTCAGCCTCTCCAGCTGGGGAGAGGTCCTGCTGCACTTGAATGCTCAGGGCCAGTGGTCACAGGAAGAATCTGTCCTGCACCATAGACACACCAACTGGAGGATTGCCCGGTCAGGGTTCAGTCGGACAACGCCATAGCGGTAGCCTACATCTAAAAACAAGGTGGCACAAGAAGTCTTCAAGCTTGGTTAGAGGTCAAGGCTATTTTGTCCTGGGCAGAGGAGCATGTCCCTGCTATTTCCAAGGTTCATATTCCTGGCGTAGACAGCTTTCTGGTAGACTTCCTCAGTCGACTCACAGTGGACAGCGGAGAGTGGTAACTGCATTAAGAGTTGTTCAACCTCATTGTCCAGCGGTGGGATCTTCCATGCATCGACCTGATGGCACCAAGACACAACAGGAAGGTTCCAATGTTCTGCTCTTGCTGGGCGGATCCTCTGGCTCTAGCAGTGGATGCTTTGTCAATTCCGTGGGTTTTTCCTCTGACATACCTTCTTCCTCCCATTCCTCTGTTGCACAGGGTGATCAAGAAGCTGCGACTGGAGCATTGGCCAGTCATTCTGATTGCTCCGTACTGGCCTCGACAGGCTAGGTTTCCGGAGCTTCTGGATCTCTCTGTGGTGGAACCTCTTCGGCTTCCCTCCTGTCCAGATCTTCTTCTACAGGGTTACCTGTGGAAGAAGGATGTTCATCATCTGGCTTTGACAGCATGGAGATTGAATTCTCAATTTTGAAGCAGAAGGGTTTTTCTTCTGGGAAGGTGGCTACTGTGCTTAGTGCCCATAAGCTTGTTTCCTCTACAGCCTACTATAGAGTTTGGTCTACCTTTGTCTCTTGGTGTGCTGTCTCAGGATTTTGATCTTCCTACAGTCCTTTCCTTCCTCCAGGATGGTGTGGATAAGGGTCTCAGTCTGAGTTCCCTTAAGGTTCAGACTTCTGCTCTCTCTCTCTTTTCTTTCAGAGACTCCTTGCTATTCTTCCTGATGTCAAGGTTTTCTTCCAGGGAGTTGCTCATTCCCTTCCCTGTGTTTAAGGCTCCCGCTCTTCAGTGGGACCTTAACTTGGTTTTGGTAGTCCTTCAGCACCCTCCCTTAAAGTTTTTGGTCACTATTCCGCTACGTCTGCTGATGTGGACGATGGCTTTTCTCCTGGTGATCGTGTCTGTTCGCCGTGTTGCAGAGCTGCATGTCCTTTCTTGTCGGCCACCCTTTTTGGTGTTTCACAAGGACAAGGCTATGCTTCGCACTTTGCAAGAGTTTCTCCCAATGCTGGTGTCTGAGTTATACATTAATCAGGAGATTGTTGTTCCTTCTTTCTGCCCTAACCCTATTTCTAACAAGAATAAGGATCTTCACTTGTTGGATGTTGTGCATTGTCTCAAGTTCTACCATGCGGCAGTCACATGCTCTTTTTGTCATTCCTGAGGGTAACCAGGTAACTGTTGCTTCTTGGATTAAATTTACTGTTCGTAGGGCTTACGAACTTCAGAAGAAGCCTTTCGGGGCACGGCTCATTCTACGAGGTCTATTGGGGCAACTTGGGCCAACAAAAATCAGGCCTCAGCTGATCAGTTGTGTAAGGCGGCCACTTGGTAATCTGTACATACCTTTTCCAAACACTATCGTGTGGATGTCCTGGCATCAGCTGATGCCAGTTTTGGAAGGAAGATCCTGGAAGCAGCCTTGCCTGTCTAGGATCTCCTTTGTCTCTGGAGTGTTCTTTCACTTTTGAGCTCTGTTGGCTTTAGTTCAGTGTCTGGGGTCTGTTTTACCACTGTTCAGTGTCCATTGACACCTCTTATTGTTGAGCTATTCATGATCTGTTGGTTCATTGGTGCTCTGATGACTTTGGGGGCCTGAGCCTGGTCCTTGCCTTTCTTCCCGCCTCTGGGGAACTTAATGGTTGGACATCATACAGTTACCAGTAACCTGTATTGGACAACAGAGAAAAGAGGATTTTAGTCTTACCTGTTAAGTCCTTTTCTCTTAGTCCATACAGGTTACTGGTCTCCCACCCTGTCAAGGGACCATGCTTGGCTCTCCTGTGGCAGAACGTGGGGGTCCTTTGGGGTTCTGTTACGGTTTTCTGACACTCAGACCAGGGTATGAAGTAAAAACACAGTTTTATTGAAACAGGATAATAGAGCAGTGCCCCTAGGGGCCAGTACAGGTATAATCAGTATTGGCAAGTACAGACCAAGTAAAGTAAGGGCAATTCAAAGATAGAAATATATGTATATATAGACTGGGGATAACCCCAAAGGGTTAACAGGAGCAACTGGAGTAACTCAGTCTTGATTGACCAACGCCCAGGATATGATAACAGTCTCTGGATAACAGTCTCTGAATGTAGAGAAAGGAGTAAAGTGTCTACACTGAATCACTCTCAAGGTAGAAAAAGGGAGCACACCTATTGCCCAGAGCTGAGCCAATACCACCACCGTGGGCTTAGGAGGAATGCCACTGCTAGAGCTGAAGTAACCAGAACCTGAATCGCCCTTAATGTAAATTCGGTAGTAACCCTGCGTGTGCCAACGTGATTGCGCCCAGATACCCTTAGGATACCAAGATAGATGGTTGCTGCACAAGCTATAATGAGCCGGAGCACTGGGAAGTGCAGGAGATAACGTACACCCTGAGCGTATGTGAGCCAGAGCCAGGACACCCTTCCGGTGTCGCACAGAATCCACACTGCAAGAGCGGACAGACTACCAGCGCCAACCGGCGCAGTCATGGTGCACACCGAACACCGGACGGACAGTGCTCTGCGAGTGATAGTATGGCTCGGTCTAAAGGCACTAAGAGTATCAAGCTCTAAGGGTAACCAGAGGCTTGGCAAGCGATATATGAGGCACGTAACCGGAGACTACAGGCACTGCACGGGTTAATCTGGTTCAGTACAGGAGAGAACAGCTCAGCAGACAGCGGATGGTAAAGCAACCTCAGGCAACAGCTCGGAAGAGAGGATCAGTGAGATACCAATCAGTTCAGAATGTCGCCAGAGCGACCGGATCTGCGCAGGAACACTGGAACAGCACACAGGACAGGAACGTCAACCGGAACCGGATCGATACGGTAGCAGGAACAGCAGCTGGAGAACGGAGCAATCACGGAGCAGGGTTGTCAGCCAGAACCGGGTCAATCACGGAGCATGGTCGTCAGCCAGAACCGGGCGAATCACGGAGCAGGATCAGAAGAGTAGTCAGACAAGCCGGGTCGGTACACAGGAGACACAGGAACTCAGCAACGAGGTGCAGGATCAGGAACACCACGAAAGGGCAACTGACCAGTGCCCAAGAGCCAGTATAAAAAGGAACATCCTGGGCGGGCCAATCAGCCTCCTCCAATGCAAAGGTAACACAGTAAAAGATTGACAGGGAATCACGGGGACCGTGATAGTACCCCCCTCTCAAAGACCCCCTCCCCTGACAGAGGGTCTCGGTTTCTGAGGATATTTAGAGTGAAAGTTGCGCAGCAATCATGAAGCATGAAGGTCCTCCTCTGGCCCATAACTTTTCCAGTGGACCAAATATTGCAACTTGCCTCTAAATCTCCTGGAGTCAATAATACTCTGAACTTCGTATTCCTCTTGGCCCTGCACATCCACCGGCCCAGGAACCACCGGAGTGGTAGTATAGCGGTTGCAAACCAAGGGCTTCAATAATGACACATGGAACACATTGTGAATACGCATAGTATTAGGAAGCTCCAATGCGTATGCCACGGGATTGATCTTGCGAATAATCTTGAACGGCCCAATGAACCGGGGAGCCAGTTTGTTCGAAGGCACTTGCAGGTTGAGATTCCTGGAGGAAAGCCATACCCTGTCCCCAACCTGGAAGGAAACCGCTGGCAGCCGTCTGCAATTGGCATGCCGCTGATGTCTTAGGAAGGACTGACTGAGGGACCTTTGTACCTGTGCCCAAGTGGAACGGAGCTGCTCCATGTTCTCATCCAGAGCCGGAATCTGTTGGGACTGAAATGAGTCTGGGAGCAGACAGGGATGGAACCCATAATTATTAAGGAATGGAGAGCTCCCAGACGATGAATTAACCGCACAGTTCCAGGCGAACTCCGCCCACGGCAACAGGTCAGCCCAGTTATCATTATGATCAGTCACAAAGCAGCGCAAAAACTGCTCCAGTCTTTGATTGGCACGCTCAGCGGCCCCGTTGGTGGGGATGGTAGGCGGAGGAAAATGACAATTGAATGCCCATCTGGCCACAGAATGCCCTCCAGAATCTTGACACAAATTGACTCCCCCGGTCCGACACTATCACTCTGGGAACACCGTGCAAGCAGAAAACTTCTCTGGCAAAAATTATTGCCAATTCCTGGGCCGAAGGAAGGCCAGAGAGGGGCACGAAATGAGCCATTTTAGAGAACCTATCTACCACCATCAGGATAAACGTATAGCCCTTGGATATCGGCAGCTCTCCCAAAAAATCAATAGATATGTGGGCACTGGTTGGAGCAGCCCCACTGGGAGATGTCTGGGAGTTTTAGCACGGGCACAGGTGGCACAAGTGGTAGTAAATGCAGAGCAGTCAGCTTTAAGGGAGGGCCACGAGAATGTTCGTGACAATGACCATGCCAACTGATCCCTGCCAATGTGCCCGGCTGCCTTAGATGAATGATAGGTCTCGAGTAACCGGGTACGGAAAGGCTCGTCCACAAAACACTTGCCAACTGGGGTTTCAGGAGGTGCCCGAGCTTGTGATGCCAAGATTTGCTCTCCCAGTGGCGAAGTGATGCTGGTACGAATAGTAGCCAGAATCTTATTTGGCTGAATTATGGGAACCGGGGCCTAATCCCTCTCAATGTCTGTGCAAAATTGTCTGGAAAGAGCATCTGCCCTAATGTTCTTGGACCCTGGCAAGTATGATACTATGAAGTTAAATCTGGACAAAAATAGGGCCCACCTAGCCTGGCGAGATGACAGCCTTTTGGCCTCTGATAGGTATATCAAGTTCTTATGGTCCGTAAGGATTAAAACTGGGGTTCTTGTGCATTCCAAAAGATGTCGCCATTCTATTAATGCCAAGATGATAGCCAACAATTCCCTATCACCAATTTCGTAATGGCTTTGGGCACTAGAAAGTTTCTTGGAAAAGAACCCACACGGTCTCAAGTTGCCACCTTCTTTGGGGCGTTGGGAGAGAACTGCCTATCACGGTCCCCATGATTCCCTGTCAATCTTTGTCTGTATTACCTTTGCATTGGAGGAGGCTGATTGCCCCGCCCAGGATGTTCCTTTTTGTACTGGCTCTTGGGCACTTGTCAGTTGCCCTTTTGTGGTGTTCCTGATCCTGCGCCTCGTTGCTGAGTTCCAGTGTCTCCTGTGTACCGACCCGGCTTGTCTGACTCCTCTTCTGATCCTGCTCCGTGATTGACCCGGTTCTGTCTGACGACCCTGCTCCGTGATTGACCCGGTTCCGGCTGACAACCCTGCTCTGTGATTGCTCCGTTCTCCGGCTGATGTTCCTGCTGCTGTATCGATCCGGTTCCGGTTGACGCTCCTGTCCGATGTGCTGTTCCGGTGTTCCAGTGTCGTTCCGGTCGCTCAGGCGACATTCTGAGCTGTTTAGTATCTCGCTGATCCTCTCTCGCTCTTCTAGCTGTAGCCTGTGGTTGCTTTGCCATCCGCTATCTGCTGAGCTGTGCTCTCCTGTATGTACCAGATTAACCCGTGCAGTGCCTGTAGTCTCCGGTTATGTGCCTCATATATTGCTTGCCAAGCCTCTGTTTACCCTTTGAGCCGCTACTCTCTGTGCCTTTAATCCAAGCCATACTATTACTTGCAGAGCTCTGTCTGTCCGGTGTTCGGGGTGCACCGTGACCGTGCCTGCTGGCGCTGGTAGTCTGTCCGCTCTTGCAGTAAGGATTCTGTGCGACACCGGAAGGGTGTCCTGGCTCTGGCTCATATACGCTCAGGGTGTACGTTATTTCCTGCACTTCCCAGTGCTTCGGCTCGTTGTAGCTTGTGCAGCAACCGTCTATCTTGGCATCCTAAGGGTGTCTTAGTACAATCCAGTTGTCACACGCAGGGTTACTACCAATTCACGTTAAGGGCGATTCCAGTTCTGGTTACTTCAGCCCTGGCAGTAGCATTCCTCCTAAGCCCACGGTGGTGGTATTGGCTCAGCTCAGGGCAATAGGGGTGCTCCCTTTTTCTACCTTGAGAGTGATTCAGTGTAGACACTTTACTCCTTTCTCTACATTCAGAGACTGTTATCCAGAGACTGTTATCATATCCTGGGTTTGGCCAGTCTAAGACTGAGTTACTCCAGTTGCTCCTGTTAACCCTGTGGGGTTATCCCCAGTCCATATAAATACATATATTCCTATCTTGTATTGCACTTACTTTGTCTGTATTTGCCAATACTGTTTATACCTGTGCTGGCCCCTAGGGGCACTGTTCTATCATCCTGATTCAATAAAACTGTGTTTTTACTTCATACCCTGGTCTGAGTGTCAGAAAACCGTAACAGTACGAAAGGGCATGACCTCAGACGGGAAAGGTGACAGTAATACACAGAACCTCCACTGGAGGATGGATGTTCACGAGCAACGCCTAGACCAGTTGGCACTGGCCATGCAAACCTTGCTAGAACGTACGGTACACCTTGGTAAACCAAATCAAAATCCGGTGGTCCCCCAGTTATGACACCGGATAATACTACTGGGCAAATGTTGGCTCCCTCCAGAAGTTTAATGGCAGTGGCGCCGTTACCGCTAAGATATGATGGCGAACCCACACTATGCAGAGGTTTCCTTAACCAACTAGAGATATTCTTAGAACTCACACCCCATGCCTTTCAGAATGACCGTAGCAAGGTGGGGTTCATGATATCTCTATTAACTGGCAAAGCCCTGGCATGGGCTAATCCTTTATGGGAGCAGGCTAAACCATGTACTCTGAGCTTTAACGAATTTGTCAGACAGTTTCGCAGAGTATTTGAGACACCTGGGAGAGCCACTTCTGCGGCCAAAAGACTGATGGTAATACAGATGGGCGATCGTAGTGTGGCTGATTATGCAATAGAATTTCAGATTCTAGCTGCAGAAGTGGCCTGGAATAATGAGGCACTCCTGGCAGCCTTTGCCCAAGGGTTATCGGACCCCATTAAAGATGAGATTGCGGCCAGGGAAGTACCTACTGATTTGGATGAGTATATAGATTACGTGATACTCATCGATACCCGCATGCGCGAAAGGAGCCTTGCAAAAAGGGCAAGTTCCAAGACCCATGGGCACGATAGGCCTTTTAACCCACCCTCTCCTCCCATTCCTCCTGACCGGGTACCTGAAACAGGGGAGCCTATGCAAATCGGCTTCACGAGGCTGTCTAAGGAGGAGCGGGCTTACCGCAAAAGACAAGGGTTATGCCTATATTGTGGTAAAAATGGGCATTTACTACGCACATGTCCGGTACGTCAGGGAAACGCACGCACCTAGGGTACCTTGGTGGACAGGTCCTAGGTGGTGTACAGTCGTCCCCAGATCCTTGTTCTAAGAAACCTACCATACCGGTGAGTTTTCGCCTAGGCGACCAAGCTGTGGCGGTACTAGCCCTGGTAGATTCTGGCGCAGCAGGCTATTTCATGGACCGGGCATTCTCTGAAAGTCACAATATTCCTCTGTCTAAAAGAGATACTCCGCTAGCCATTGAGGCTATTGATGGCAGACCTCTAGAACCAGCCCTTATCACCATGAAGACTACTCTCCTTACTATGTCTATTGGGGTCCTCCACAAGGAGGAGGTGTGTTTCTAGATTATACACTCACCCCATCATGCGGTCATTCTGGGGTTCCCTTGGTTGATGTTGCACAATCCCCAGTTTGACTGGCAAACATGTGAAATTAAGTTATGGTCTGATTACTGCACTGGTCACTGTCTATCTCGTCCACTCAAGATTATGTGTACCTCTCCTTCTGTGCCAGCTGAATGCAGCAAGTTCAGCAACGTATTCAGTAAAGGTGAGGCTAGCGCACTGCCGCAGCATCGGCCATATGATTGCACTATTGATTTGCCCCCGGGAGTGGTGCCACCAAGGGGTAGGACGTACCCACTGTCCTGTGAGGAGACTAGGGCCATGGAGGAGTACATTGAGGATGCTCTCAAACAAGGAATTATTCGTAAATCATCCTCTCCGGCAGGTGCAGGGTTCTTTTTTGTGAAAAAGAAAAGTGGCGTATTACGACCTTGTATTGACTACCGTGGACTCAATTGCGTACCCCATTCCGCTCATCACAGAGTTATTTGATAAGTTGAAAGGCTCCTCTATTTTTGCGAAACTCAATTTACGTGCCACCTACAACCTAATAAGGATAAGGGCCGGTGATGAGTGGAAGACGGCATTCAATACTAGGTCAGGCCACTACGAATATCTAGTTATGCCATTTGGTTTATGTAATGCACCTGCCGTATTTCAGGAGTTCATCAGCGATATCCTCCGCGATATGTTACAGTCTTGTGTAGTTGTGTACCTGGACGATATATTGATTCACTCTGCTAATTTAACGCAGCACATCCAGGATGTTTCTGAGGAATTGCTTCGATTGCGCAAGAACAAATTGTTCTGCAAATTAGAAAAATGTGAATTTCATTGTTCCAAAGTACCCTTCTTGGGGTTTGTTATATCTAAGGATGGCATAGCTATGGACCAAGAGAAGTTGGCTGCAGTCTTACAATGGCCATGACCCAAGGGGTTAAAAGCTATCCAAAGGTTCCTACGCTTTGCCAACTATTACAGGAAGTTTATTCAGAACTTTTCTAGCATTACGCATAAGGGCGCGAATCCCTCTCAATGGTCTGAGGCAGCTGAGAAGGCCTTCGAAACCCTCCAAAAGGTGTATGCATCTGCTCCTATACTAGCCTACCCTGCCTTTTATGCTAGAGGTCGATGCCTCTGAGGTTGGGGTAGGGGCAGTTCTCTCCCAACGCCCCAAGGAAGGGGGTAACTTGAGACAGTGTGGGTTCTTTTCCAAGAAACTTTCTAGTGCCCAAAGCCATTACGAAATTGGTGATAGGGAATTGTTGGCTATCATCTTGGCATTAAAAGAATGGCGACATCTTCTGGAAGGCACAAGAGCCCCAGTTTTAATCCTCACGGACCATAAGAACTTGATATACCTATCTGAGGCCACAAGGCTGTCATCTCGCCAGGCTCGATGGGCCCTATTTTTGTCCAGATTTAACTTCATAGTCTCATACTTGCCAGGGTCCAAGAACGTTAGGGCAGATGGTCTTTCTAGACAATTTTGCACAGACATTGAGAGGGATGAGGCCCCGGTTCCCATAATTCAGCCAGATAGGATTCTGGCTACTATTCGTACCAGCATCACTTCGCCACTGGGAGAGCAAATCTTGGCATCACAAGCTCGGGCACCTCCTGAAACCCCAGTTGGCAAGTGTTTTGTGGACGAGCCTTTCCATACCCGGTTACTCGAGACCTATCACTCATCTAAGTCAGCTGAGCACATTGGCAGGGATCAATTGGCATGGTCATTGTCACGTACATTTTGGTGGCCCTCTCTGAAAGCTGACTGCTACCTGTGCCCGTGCTAAAACTCCCAGACATCTCCCAGTGGGGCTGCTCCAACCAGTGCCTAATGGTGATCGTCCTTGGTCCCACATATCTATTGATTTTTTGGGAGAGCTGCCGATATCCAAGGGCTATACGTTTATCCTGATGGTGGTAGATAGGTTCTCTAAAATGGCTCATTTCGTGCCTCTCTCTGGCCTTCCTTCGGCCCAGGAATTGGCAATAATTTTCGCCAGAGAAGTATTCCGCTTCCACGGGGTTCCCAGAGTGATAGTGTCGGACCGAGGGAGTCAATTTGTGTCAAGATTCTGGAGGGCATTCTGTGGCCAGATGGGCATTCAATTGTCATTTTCCTCCGCCTACCATCCCCAGACCAACGGGGCCGCTTAGCATGCCAATCAGGGACTGGAGCAGTTTTTACACTGCTTTGTGACTGATCATCATGATAACTGGGCTGACCTGTTGCCGTGGGCGGAGTTCGCCAGGAACTGTGCGGTTAATTCATCGTCTGGGAGCTCTCCGTTCCTTGTTAATTATGGGTTCCAACCCTGTCCACTCCCAGACTCATTTCAGTCCCAACAGATTCCGGCTCTGGATGAGCACATGGAGCAGCTCCACTCCACTTGGGCACAGGTACAAAGGTCCCTCAGTCTGTCCTTCCACAGATATCAGCGGCATGCCAATCGCAGACGGCTGCCAGCGGTTTCCTTTCAGGTTGGGGACAGGGTATGGCTGTCCTCCAGGAATCTCAACCTGCAAGTGCCTTCGAACAAACTGGCTCCCCGGTTCATTGGGCCATTTAAGATTATTCGCAAAATCAATCCTGTGTCATACTCATTGGAGCTTCCTAATACTATGCGTATTCACAATGTGTTCCATGTGTCATTATTGAAGCCCTTGGTTTGCAACCGCTATACTACCACTCCGGTGGTTCCTGGGCCGGTGGATGTGCAGGGCCAAGAGGAATACGAAGTTCAGAGCATTATTGACTCCAGGAGATTTAGAGGCAAGTTGCAATATTTGGTCCACTGGAAAGGGTATGGGCCTGAGGAGCGCTCTTGGGTAGACCACAAGGACCTTCATGCTCCACGATTGCTGCGCAACTTTCATTCTAAATATCCTCAGAAACCGAGACCCTCTGTTAGGGGAGGGGGTCTTTGAGAGGGGGGGTACTATGACGGTTCCCGTGATTCCCTGTCAATCTTTGTCTGTATTACCTTTGCATTGGAAGAGGCTGACTGGCCCGCCCAAGATGTTCCTTTTTATACTGGCTCTTGGGCACTGGTCAGTTGCCCTTTCATGGTGTTCCTGATCCTGCGCCTCGTTGCTGAGTTCCAGTGTCTCCTGTGTACCGACCCGGCTTGTCTGACTCCTCTTCTGATCCTGCTCCGTGATTGACCCGGTTCTGGCTGACAACCCTGCTCCGTGATTGCTCCGTTCTCCGGCTGCTGTTCCTGCTGCTGTATCGATCCGGTTCCGGTTGACGTTCCTGTCCTGTGTGCTGTTCCAGTGTTCCTGCGCAGATCCGGTCGCTCCGGCGACATTCTGAACTGATTGGTATCTCACTGATTCTCTCTCTCTTCCGAGCTGTTGCCTGAGGTTGCTTTACCATCCGCTGTCTGCTGAGCTGTTCTCTCCTGTACTGAACCAGATTAACCCGTGCAGTGCCTGTAGTCTCCGGTTACGTGCCTCATATATTGCTTGCCAAGCCTCTGTTTACCCTTTGAGCCGCTACTCTCTGTGCCTTTAATCCAAGACATACTATTACTTGCAGAGCTCTGTCTGTCCGGTGTTCGGGGTGCACCGTGACCGCACCGGCTGGAGCTGGTTGTCTGTCCGCTTTTTCAGTAAGGATTCTGTGCGACACCGGAAGGGTGTCCTGACTCTGGCTCACATACGCTCAGGGTGTACGTTATCTCCTGCACTTCCCAGTGCTTCGGCTCGTTGTAGCTTGTGCAGCAACCGTCTATCTTGGCATCCTAAGGGTGTCTTGGTACAATCCAGTTAGCACACGCAGGGTTACTACCAATTCACGTTAAGGGCGATTCCAGTTCTGGTTACTTCAGCCCTGGCAGTAGCATTCCTCCTAAGCCCACGGTGGTGGTATTGGCTCAGCTCAGGGCAATAGGGGTGCTCCATTTTTCTACCTTGAGAGTGATTCAGTGTAGACACTTTACTCCTTTCTCTACATTCAGAGACTGTTATCCAGAGACTGTTATCATATCATGGGAGTTGGCCAATCTAAGACTGAGTTACTCCAGTTGCTCCTGTTAACCCTGTGGGGTTATCCCCAGTCCATATATATAAACATATATTCCTATCTTGTATTGCACTTACTTTGTCTGTATTTGCCAATACTGTTTATACCTGTGCTGGCCCCTAGGGGCACTGTTCTATCATCCTGATTCAATAAAACTGTGTTTTTACTTCATACCCTGGTCTGAGTGTCAGAAAACCGTAACACTGCCCCTACCCCAACCTCGGAGGCATCTACCTCTAGCGTAAAAGGCAGGGTGGTATTAGGGTGAGATAGTATAGGAGCAGATGCAAACGCATTTTTGAGGGTTTCAAAGGCCTTCTCAGCTGCCTCAGACCATTGAGAGGGATTTGCGCCCTTATGCGCAAGATCAGAGAGAGGTTTTAAAATGGTAGAAAAGTTCTGAATAAACTTTCTGTAATAGTTGGCAAAGCCCAAGAACCTTTGGATAGCTTTTAAGCCCTTGGGTCGTGGCCATTGTAGGACTGCAGCCAACTTCTCTTGGTCCATAGCTATGCCATCCTTAAATATAACAAACCCCAAGAAGGGTACTTTGTAACAATGAAATTCGCATTTTTCTAATTTGCAGAACAATTTGTTCTTGCGCAATCGAAGCAACACCTCAGAAACATCCTGGATGTGCTGGGTTAAATTAGCAGAGTGAATCAATATATCGTCCAGGTACACAACCAAGCAAGACTGTAACATAATGCGGAGGATATCGTTGATGAACTCTTGAAATACGGCAGGTGCATTACATAAACCAAATGGCATAACTAGATATTTGTAGTGGCCTGACCTAGTATTGAATGCATGGCCAGTGCCAACTGATCTAGGCGTTGCTCGAGTTTTATTGAAACAGGATAATAAAACAGTGCCACTAGGGGCCAGTAAAGGTATAATCAGTATTGGCAAGTACAGACCAAGTAAAGTAAGTGCAATACAAAGATAGAGATATATGTATATATAGACTGGGGATAACCCCAAAGGGTTAACAGGAGCAACTGGAGTAACTCAGTCCTAGATTGGTCAACACCCAGGATATGATAACAGTCTCTTGATGGTGAGAAGGGAGTAAAGTGTCTGCACTGAATCACTCTCAAGGTAGTAAAATGGAGCACACCTATTGCCCATAGCTGAGCCAATACCACCACCGTGGGCTTAGGAGGAATGCCACTGCTAGAGCTGAAGTAACCAGAACCTGAATCTCCCTTAATGTAAATTCGGTAGTAACCCTGCGTGTGCCAACGGGATTGCGCCCAGACACCCTTAGGATGCCAAGATAGACGGTTGCTGCACAAGCTATAATGAGCCAGAGAACTGGGAAGTGCAGGAGATAACGTACACCCTGAGCGTATGTGAGCCAGAGCCAGGACACCCTTCAGGTGTCGCACAGAATCCACACTGCAAGAGCGGACAGACTACCAGCACCAACCAGCGCAGTCACGGTGCACACCGAACACCGGACGGACAGTGCTCTGCAAGTGATAGTATGGCTCGGTCTAAAGGCACTAAGAGTATCAGGCTCTAAGGGTAACCAGAGGCTTGGCAAGCGATATATGAGGCACGTAACCGGAGACTACAGGCACTGCACGGGTTAATCTGTTTCAGTACAGGAGAGAACAGCTCAGCAGACAGCGTATGGTAAAGCAACCTCAGGCAACAACTCGGTAGAGAGAGAGGTTCAGCGAGATACCAATCAGTTCAGAATGCCGCCAGGGCGACCGGATCTGCGCAGGAACACTGGAACAGCACACAGGACAGAAATGTCAACCGGAACCGGATCGATACGGTAGTAGGAACAGCAGCCGGAGAACGGAGCAATCACGGAGCAGGGTCGTCAGCCAGAACCGGGTCACAGAGCAGGGTCGTCAGCCAGAACCGGGTCAATCACGGAGCAGGGTCATCAGCTAGAACCTGGTCAATCACGGAGCAGGATCAGAAGAGTAGTCAGACAAGCCAGGTCGGTACACAGGAGACACAGGAACTCAGCAACGAGGCGCAGGATCAGGAACACCACGAAAGGGCAACTGACAAGCGCCCAAGAGCCAGTATAAAAAGGATCATCCTGGGCGGGTCAATCAGCCTCCTCCAATGCAAAGGTAACAGGAATCACGGGGACCGTGATAGGTTCATGCTCACAGGAATCTTCTTTTACCTTCTTACTACCTAGTCAGTAGTTTTAAAATCTTACTGGATGTGGATTAGCTAGCTGCAAGCTAAGTAGAGGAAGTAAGCTGCACCCAGCAGCCACTTCTTAAAATTATTCCTGTCTACTTAAAGGGGCTGATTTCATTCCCAAAGTTATCAGTAACCTGTATGGACTAAGAGAAAAAGATTTAACAGGTAAGATTAAAATCATCGTATCTCCCCTCTCCCCTTGCAGAGCGAATTTTTTGTGCATATGGAGAATTGTGCCATATTCTGCTTGTAAAAGTTATTGTCACACAGTGCCAGATACATTTCACTATTTCATCTCCTCTTAAAGTTATAGTAATGTTTCACAAAAACAGCAGCTCCAATTAATCTTCATAGTATTTGAGCCATAGTGAGTGTTATTTCAATACTGTCAGAGTTGTAGCTCAAGAGTAATTGAATGATAAAGGTTCCCCCTCCTACCCCTTTTATCTAGTATAAGCCACCTCCCCTCAGATGTGGAATCTGGTCTTGAGACCAGACACCTCACAGCAAGGGACAACCTTCTTACTGTGAAAACAATGAAAACCCTGCCCCCATTGATAGGTTTTACAGATTTTTCCCTTAAGCTAATTGAAGATTGTCCCTCTCTGCAATCCACCTGGACACCACCCTGCTGCACTGATCTGAGCAGTATTACATCAGTAAAATGGTCAGGAGAGAATTACTTTATCATTCAATTACTCTTGAACTACAACTATAATAGTATTGAAATAACATTCTCCATGGCCCAAATACTATGAAGATTAATTGTAGCTACTTTTATTATGAAACATTGCAATCCCTGTAAAGGGATAGTAATGTTTCATAATAAACGCAGCTCTAATTAATCATCATAGTATTTGGACTTTGGAGAGTGTTATTTCAGTTCTGTCAGAGTTGTAGTTCAGGAGTAATTCAATGACAAAGTGTCCCCCACCCGCCCCTTTTACTGATGTAACACTGCTTAGCCAAAGCAGAAGGGAGGTGCCCAGGTAGATTGAGGGACAATCTTCAATTAAGATAAGGGAAAAACCTGAAAAGCTTGTCAAGGGGGGCAGGGCTTTCATTGTTTTCGTATAAAGAAGATTGTCCCCTGCTGTTATCGGTCTGGTCTTACAACCAGATTCACATCTGAGAAGAGATGGCTTCCACTAGGTAAAAGGGGCGGGGAGGGGAAACTTTGCTTGTGAATATCTCTTAAACCATAAATGTTTCGGAGATAAGACTTATATCGTTCTTCATGTTTTTTAATGCCTACAAAATAAAATAAAGTTAAAACGAAGTATTACTATCCCTTTAATGCATCTCCCCCAGTCATTCTGAGGCACAGTAACACATGCAAACTCCACTGATTTAAATGGGTGTTTAACCTCTTGCATTGCATTGGTGATTCTATCCAGCACTCAAGGGTTTAAAAACTCATTTTAAAATAAATGTGAATTTGAGAGATGTGTATTTGTAACCCTTTGTACTAAGTATATCAGCTTTACTTACACAATAGTTCAAACACAATTCTCTGTCTCCTGAAGCTGGTGTCATCCAGTGGTATAACTAGTTTTGGAGGGCCCCAGTGCAAACATCTGTTTGGTCCCCCATCACAAAAATATGATACTAAGAACTGAAGCAAACGAACTGCAAATTCTCCCCTAATTTCCATTGATGTAAATGAGCAATTTTAGTCCCTGAAATGCACTGGAGAGCTCTTTAGCACAAAAAGCCCCATTTACATCAATGGACATTTTTATTTGTCCCTTATGTAGTAGGTGGTTTGGACTGGAACTGCTCCAGTTCGTGTAAATGAACACGCCTCAATGTTTATTTAAAATTTTAAAAAAATAAAATAATACTCTCTGTAATTTTTGCTGTAGGACTGACATAGCCTCCCTATTAACCCTTTGAGTGCTGGAGTTGTACCTAAAGCACTCAAATGGTCAAAACAAATCAATGAAAAGTGTATTTTTATGTTTCTCATTCGTTTTCTACTAGATACAGTATAGAAACATTTCTAGCATTGCAGAAGCTGGCAATCTGGGCATATGAAAAAGTTATGGGCAAATGAAAAAGTTAATGTGACAGAATTGAACAAAATGGAAGTCTGAACCTTATCAAGTAAGATCTGTAATAATGTTCATTGTTCTAGCAGCTGCCACTTATTCCTAGGGGTATAGTATCATTTTAAGGCTGCATTTAAAGTTAAACTACATTATAAAAATTGAAATATTTTCTGTATATAAAGACACTGACACCCCTATGTAATTTGATAATAAAAAACATATGCTGATGCTGCATCTTTAATACTATGTCATTCAGATCAGCAACAGTTCATTATATACCCTTGGGGGACGTATGTAGAAATAAAATATGATCAGTACTAAAGCACTCAACTGTACTATAGAGGCAAGACTAAACCACTTACCATTAAAGCAATTCATTGGAGGACTCTCCAGTATTCAGATCAAAGCCTGATTTAAATCAATGGGACTGAGAAATTATTTGTCCCCTGTGGTATAGTTTGTATACTGCAGGATTGCTCATCTTTTGTATTTGTATATTTTGCATATGTTCTTTGGATGTTCCTAGAGAAGGAAAACCTGTATTTCCGCACCTTCTTAGTCCTTTGAGTACAATAAAGGTGTCCAATTCATTGCTTTGCTATGTGTTGGACACCCTTCTGGCACTCAAAACTCAGATGAGCCATAAGCTACTGACAGGCAACCATATTTACTCCAAGGGCCTCATTTGTGGCCCTCAAGTCCTCCTTTATTATTAGTTAAAATTCTAAGTAGAAGTTTAAAAGCACATATTTTGCCTTTGGATGGTGGGTGCTTCTTTGGGTGTCTGTGATGATGGACAGTAACATAATCACCTCTGCGTAAGAGAAGAGTAGAAGGCTCTGAGGGCCACTTTCAATACCATGGCTACATGTTGCCCACCACTGTGTCAGGCCCACTTCCTTGCTGACTCTCCCCCTTGCCAACTGCTCTTCTCTCTCTCCTTCCCTACTGGTTGCTTCAAGTTTAAATAGCCTTACTTTGGGCTTTCACGTTTCCTGATTATTTGAGCTGTCCCTGTGAGAGTTGTTCAGTATTTGTTGTCTTCTGGTTCCTGATCCTTGTATTGCCTTTAGACTTTCTTCCCAGTTACTACTAGCTTAACCTGCTTGACTGACTGATTCCTCAGTTCTTAACTGCAGCCTGCATTCTGACGATCTTCTAGTTTTCTAAGTACTTGATCCACCTGTTTGATACATCTGTTCCTGACTATGGCCTGATTCTACCAGTTCTCTTAATACATGAGCCACTTGTGTTTTCCTCAGTTCTTGACTACGAACTACATTCTCACTAATCCTCCAGTTCTCCCAGTACTTGATCCACCTGCCTGTCTAATTTCTTGGTTCCTGACTATGGCCTTCATTTTGATTTACCTACAGCTCTCTCCTGAACCAGGTCCACCTGGCTATCCTTGCTGTTGCTGCTATCTCTCTCCTGTCAAGCTTTGTTTTTGCACCATGCATTTGAGGGCTGGTATCCAGTTTTGTCCTACTGGCTGTTTTAAGTCAATTAATTGAATTGATGCCATTATCACCTAAAATATTTTGGTGGTTTTGAAATAACTTTCAAAATCACCTATTTGTTATATTAAAAATTTTTCTTTAGCGAACTAGCTTTTTCTTTTTTTCCAGACTAGCTCATTGCATTAAAATCAATGGTAAGATTTAATTTACCATCCACATGGCAAGTTTCCCTTTCTTTTTCTGCAAGCGTAGTATAAATGGGATGTCAGGTTTCCACAGGAGGTTAAATCTATATTTGTTAGCAAGAGAGAAAGCAGATCAATTTCAATATAGAGTATACAGGCAAATAAAGCAAAGTTGGAGTTTTCTCTGTGTTTGGGGAGTCTGGGGAAACTCTGGGCGGTGTAAAAGAAGATTTACATGAAATAACTCAAAATCTTGGTTGAACCTGGCAACTGTGTTCCTTCCTGATCTATCTGTTATCTCTGTGTTAGGGCAGTATGTAAGTATGTGAAGGGAACAAAGGAGATTTACCCCAAATACTCCACAATTTGGTGTGACTGAGAAGACACAAGCAGCCACGATCCAAGTTGCTTCCTGACCTAGCTATTATCGCTGTGTTAGAGGAGTCTGTGGTTGTGCGAAGGGAGCAAAGGAGACTTACACCAAATACCCCAAAATCCTGCGTGACTGAGAAGAAACCAGCAACAATGATCCAAGTTCCTTTCTCCTGGCTGTTCTTGTTGTTAGAGTCTGGGGGTGAAGGAAGCAAAGGAAATGAACCCCAATTACCACAAAATATTGTAAGACTAAGAATAGACAGGCAGCTGTGATACAAGTTTCTGTCTCCTGGCTGTTCACTTTGTTCGTGGAGTCTGAGGGTGTGTGAAGGGATAAAGGAATTTTACCCAAAATACCTCAAATGTTTGTGTGACTTAGAAGACACAGGCATCTAGATGTTATATCTGTGTTAGTGGAGTATAGGGGGAAGAAGCAGTTGCACAAGTACTTTTTTTCTCGATGCTTATAGGGACAGATAATTAAAAAAATATATACAGTTTTATAGCTGTCATGGACCCTATCATGAGCTGTGATTAGGGCAGACAGATTGAAGGGAGAGAGAGAAATTATTTTGTAAAGGTAGAGCCATCATTCACAGTCAGTTGTGTTATGCACTTCATTGTTTAATAATGTACAACAAAAGTACTTAGGGTTTGGATTGGGAGAAAGTAGTGGTAGTTACTAGCAGTGCATGGACATATTAATAAAGTGCATGTAGGAAGAGATTATCAGAGATAAGAAATGACATCCTACCCAGGTGCAAACTATTACACCTGTGTCAGGTCCATCCATTCAATCTGAATGAGTTAGGAGTAGGGATACAATGTCTATTAAAATATAACACTTTATTTTTACATGAATTAAAACCGTATAAACAAGACAACACATGTAAAGCTGCATTACTAGCCTCATGTGCTTTAATAAAAACACAGTACATCAAACTTCACTATGAGCCAGTGTATAAAGTTGACCTTGCAGCTGCTTAAATAATAGCAGATAGTTTTAATTTATAATTAGTAACAGACAGGTATAATGTATGGTGGTATTAGTATCCACTATATATCGGTTAACTGCAGGAGCTCTGCGGATAACGCTATTGAAAAAATATTAGTATCAAATAACTGGATAGTTCCACACCCTTTCAGTGCCAAGGGAAATAGTGCTGCAGCTCCCCTGCTACCTATAATTGTATATATTGATTTAATATCACCTCTAGATATTGTTTCTTATATAGCAATAGTTATAGATTTAAAACCTTGTATCGTAGTGTTAACATGTAATGCAGTCGCCCTGCCTTTCATATTACAGTATAAAGTTAGCTACAGCTGTTGCAGCAGCTTTTGGGATCGAGTGCCTAAAAATGGATCTTATAGCCACCCTTTCATTCCTGTACCTGTTAGCCTGCAGATGCCCTGTTATTTGTATACATGTTCAACTCATCAGCTGGGTACAGTCATATATCCTAATTAATGATGTTGCTGTTGTTTCCTGTACTCTGATAAAGGTCCCTTGCAATATGGATATAACTAAATTAAATAGTGAATAAGTATTACAGTTCCCCAGAGATGTTCAGGAGTCAGTACGGTATAGTTAACTGCAATGTATTAAAATATAAGTAAGGTAGTACACAATAGTAATATAAAAGGAATAAGCAGATGGTCAGGAATAGTAGGCTGCCAAGATTGACCACACTGCTGGAGACTAGGCCGAAGCCACTGGTAGTCTCAGCTGGAAACAGGAGCTGGAACAGGAACGGAATGAGGAATACTTCTGACTCACGCCTGCAGTCAGTATAGCGAAAACACATACCTGACTCATGCCTGCAGTCAGTATAGCGGAAACCTGACTCATGCCTGCAGTCAGTATAGAGCTAGTCTACCAGAGCCCCAGGTGCACACCAGATTGGGTATCTGCTGGGTACAGGGAACAAACAAGAGAATAGTCAGACTGAACCACAGGTCAGCACCAGAGAGGGTAGTCAGACAACCCAGGTCATACACAGTTCAGGTAGTCAGCCTGAGCCACAGGTCTGCACCAGATTGGGTGTCCACTATAAGGATAAGGCAGGAGAATAGTCAGACAGAGCCACAGGTCAGCACCAGATTGGATGGTCAGACAAACCAGGTCATACACAGAGACCAAGGACACAGAACTGCTTTGTACAACTACGCAAGGGAAACTGAGTCAGGACTCAGACTGCCCTTTAAACCCCTCCTCAGGAAGTAGGTAGGAGGAGCAGGCTCAGAGGAAGGAAGTAGGTAGGAGGAGACTACAGGAATTATGGTATAAAACAGAGGCCTGCTACACTCTGAAGTCTTGCACCTGCAGATGACGCATCTTGCTATGATGCGTCCAACCTCTTCCTGCGTCATCCGTGTGGCATGAATGGCCACTGAAACCAAGGTAAACTGTGACAATAAGTCACTCTGACTCTTTTTCTCTGACTCTCTTCCACTCTGACTCTCTTCCTCTAAGTGCACTAATAATATTGCAACTGGGTGATTCCTTGAATAACAGGCAATCTATCTACTTGGTAAGGTGTAAATAATTTACAGTGAATGTCTCCCTCACGAAGTAAGCCTCATTCTACACCTTATCTATCTATCTATACACATAATTTATGTCTCCTCAGAAAACACACAGACATTGCACAGAATGCTTCATTACATAATTTATGTCTCATTAGGGGACACAACTCCCATTGGGTGATTCAATGGGGACATTACTGCTCCCACTGGGTGATTCAATAGGGCCATGTTTATCATACAGGGTGTTGGCCTGCCCCCTCCAACCCGCCCACCACTATCCAACTGACAAAAAAAGTATAGCTGCCACTCGCTCCTGAAGTAGGGTATATCAGTAACTTCTCCTGGTCCACACACACTCTCAGTCAGGATCATGACCCCACAAACACACTGTTTCACCTCCCACAGATAATTGTAACCCTCCATACACTCTGTTTCAGTATAAGGGTGTAATGTTTCCATAAAATACAAACTCAGGGATAAACTTAATAGCAACTCTTTTATTTAACTCTTTTCATCTCTTCCGTCAACCTCACTAACTGTCTGTTTTCAACTGTCATTCCTCCACTTCCTGCTTCCGGATTCCCGCCCTTTCTCCTTAAAGGGAGAGAGATGCTTTGCTGTATGTTACAGAGGGCAAGCCTCAAACAAGACTTTCTATTTGTTCCCTCAGCATATTGCCCTGTTGCCTCAACTGAAGAGCCACTGTGTGTTATATTGTTATGTTACCTCAGCTTAAGTAAGGAGGAGTTACTGCTCCCATTTGGTGATTCAATGGAGGAGTGATTTAAATCATGCAGGAAGTTGGCCTGCCCCCACTATCCAGCCCGCCCACCACTATCCAAGTGACTAGAAAAACAAAATGGCTGCCACTCGCTCCTACACCACAGACACAAACACACACACACATACTCACACTCAATAACACACACTCACTCTCACTCACTCACACAATCACACACACTCAATCACACACACACTCTCTCACTCACACTCACTCACACTCTCTCACTCACACTCTCACTCTCTCTCACTCACATTAACACTCTATCACGGTGCCCGTGATTCGTGCTGCTCTGTGCCTGTCACTTGCTGAGTATTCGTGATTGGCTGTCTGTCATTAGCCCTCCTCACACAGCCTTTTTAAACCCAGGTTGAGCACTTCCAGGTTGCCCTTTCGTGGTGTTTCTGACTCCACTCTGCTTGATCTGCTTGTCAGATCTCTGGGCCTGTTTCCAGTTTTCCTGTATGCTACGTTCCGGTGTTCCAGTGTTCCTGTACGTTAAGGTTCCGGTGCTCCAGCGTTCCAGTGTTCCTGTATGCTAACGTTCCGGTGTTCCAGTGTTCCAGCGTTCCTGTGTGCCTGTATTCTGGGGTTCCTGTGCTCCAGCACCATGCGGGTTAACCTGTACGAGTTCCTGAGTCTCTCGCTCCAGCTGTCGCTTCGGCGACATTGTTCTCCTCGCTATTGCATACACATTGTTGGTTCCAGCGTGCGGACGCTGGCTTACTCCACTAAACCTGGTTGCTATATACATTGTTGGTTCCAGCGTGCGGACGCTGGTTTACTCCACTAAACCTGGTTGCGATACACATTGTAGGTTCCGGAGTGCAGACGCTGGTTTACTCCACTAACTGGTTGCGTGATACATTGTTGGTTTCAGCATGTGGATGCTGGTTTACTCCACTAAACCTTGTTGCAATACACATTAATGGTTCCAGTGTGCGGACGCTGGTTTACTCCACTAAACCTGGTTGCGATATACATTGTTGGTCCCAGAGTGCGGACGCTGGCTTGCTCCATTAAACCTGGTTGCGATATACATTGTTGGTCCCAGCGTGCGGACGCTGGTTTACTCCACTAGACTGGTTGCTAGATACTTTGTTGGCTCCAGCGTGCGGACGCTGGTTTACTCCACTAGACTGGTTGCTAGATACTTTGTTGGCTCCAGCGTGCGGACGCTGGTTTGCTCCACTAAACCTGGTTACGATATACATTGTTGGTCCCAGCGTGCAGATGCTGGTTTACTCCACTAGACTGGTTGCAAGATACTTTGTTGGCTCCAGCGTGCGGACGCTGGTTTGCTTCACTAAACCTGGTTGCGATATACATGGTTGGTTCCAGCGTGCGGACGCTGGTTTGCTCCACTAAACCTGGTTGAGATATACATTGTTGGTTCCAGCGTACGGTCGCTGGTTTGCTCCATTATAACTGGTGGCGCTATTTACCATTAGTCCCAACATGCGGACATTGGTTTGCTCCTTTACATCCAGTACTGTGGTCAGTCGCTGTCCACTTCCTTGCAGTTGTCTGATTATCCCTGGCAATAGACTTCTGCTGATTTAGACCTCTATACTTATGCTCTCTGCTGTCTTAGTCACCTGACAGCTGGTTTACTTGCTCAGGCTGCCCTGCCCGGTATTGGTGAGGCCGGTAGAACCTTGACGATACCATCCTGTAGGTTGCCTCACCTGGTGTTGGCAGGGCTGGTAGAGCCTACTACAGTACTCCTTTGGGCTGCCCTGCCCGGTATTGGTAAGGCCGGTAGAACCTTGTAATTCACCATATTTAAGGTTGCCTTACCCGGTACTGGCAGGGCCGGTAGAGCCCACATTCAGCATTCCATTGGGCTGCCTTGCCCGGTATTGGTAAGGCCGGTAGAACCGGTATACGTCATCTCACGGTTGCCTTACCCGGTATAGGCAAGGCCGGTAGAGCCTGTCATTAAAACTGTCACTTGGGTTGCCTTGCCCGGTATTTAGGCAAGGCCGGTAGAACCTATTGCATGTTCTATTACTGTTGTATTGTTATGTATGTTTACCCTACGGGGACTGCCTTTAACTTTTAATAAAGTTAAGTAATTTTACCAAACCTTAAGTCTGAGAGTCTTCAAAAACCGTGATGCACTCACACTCTCTCACTCACACTCTCTCTCACTCACACACACTCAATCACACACACTCACACTATCACACACTGACACACACTCACACTCAATCACACACACAATCACACACACACTCACACACAATCACACACACACACACTCAATCACACTCATACACACACTCAATCACACACACTCTCACTCACACACACACTCACACTCAATCACACACACTCTCTCACTCACACACTGTCACACACTCACTCACACACACTCACACACTCATGCAATCACTCACACGCAATCACTCATATGCAATCACTCACTCTCGCACTCACACTTACTCACATTCACTCACACCCCAGGAACCAGCATGATCCACCTTCAACCATAGTATGTGTAATTACCACATGCATTTCAACTACATGAATGAATGCCACTCACTCACACTCACTCACACCCCGGGAGCCAGCATGAACCACCTTCCACCACAGTATGTGCAATTACCACATGCATTTCAACTACATGAATGATTGCCACTCACACATACTCACTCACACACACTCACACCCCAGGAGCCAGCACGATCCACCTTCCACCATAGTATGTGCAATCACCACATGCATTTCAACTATATGAATGAACGCCACTCACACATACTCACTCACACCCCGAGAGCCAGCACAATCCACCTTCCACCATAGTATGTGCAATCACCACATGTATTTCAACTATATGAATGAATGTCGCAGTGGAGGCATAAGTACAAATACAAACTCATTACAATGACACATAAGTCACTCCCTTATGACTCACACTCTATGTGTCTGCATGTTGTGCATTGCATGTATTTGTGTATGACTGTGTCACTCTTTAGGCATCTCAGTGCATGCGTGTGCATTTGCGTGTGTGTCTCTGTGTGTGTGTGTCTTGCATCCGTGTGTGTGCATTAATTCCCTATATAGCCTGACGGGCAGCGCCGTCCCACATTGCTAGTATTATTTATAATTAATTATTAATACTTGTTAATAGTATTATTAGTGCACTTAGAATGCAGCTAATTCTGCAAGGAAGAGAGTCAGAGTGACTTATTCACTATTTAATTTAGTTAGATCCATATAACAAGGGGCCTTTATCCGAGTACAGGATACAACAGCAGCACGTATACATCTATACCGATAGCAGGGCACCTACAGCACTATTTCCCTTGGCACTGAAAGGGTGTGGAACTATCCAGTTATTTGACACTAATATTTTTTCAATACTGTTATCAGCAGAGCGCCTGCAGTTAACAGATGTATAGTGGATACTAATACCATCATACATTATACATGTCTGTTACTAATTATAATAAAGTGTTATATTTTAATAGACATTGTATCCCTGCTTCTAACTGTATTGGTCTCTTTCAGACTGAATGGATCAGCCTGACACAGGTGTAATAGTTTGTACCTGGGTAGGATGCCATCTCTTCTCTCTGATAATCTCTTCCTGCATGTTATTTAACTCTGGAGACCTGCAGTTATACTGTAAAAATAGTTTTACTGTAGTAACCCCATCCATTACTGAAATATTAATAAAGTGGTAATCTAAAAACTGACTGCAGTCATTGTTGCTGCAGTGTGTGCAATAAATGATGATGATTCTTCTCCTCCTGAGGATGCTGTTAGCTAAAGTGACCTAAAACGTAGTGCCACCACCAGTAATAATATGAATCAATCATCTAAGAACACTGAAGACTGCGAGTGTCCGTTTTAATGTTGATTGCCTAATGGAGGAAAGTGTAGTATTTCAACCAACTACCGAGCCTGACACTGAAAATAAAAACACCAGTCCTCAATGTAGTGGAGAATGTGCTGAACATCCCTCTAGGGAGAAAAGTAAAAAATACATTGTCTGGGACTTCAAAAAGCCTATAGTAATATACAAGTAGTAGAGTTATGCTGAAGAATGGGGTGACCTATTGATTGATGATGATGTTGATCTAAAATATATCTCTCAACATTCGCTTGGTCAATTTCAGTTCCTAGCTCTGGAGGAGTATGGGCTAGATGATAGTTTGACTCATCTGCTGACTACGGGACCAAGGGTGAGTAACTCTTTCACTGACATGGTGGATGCAGTGTATAGGGCATGGGGGTTGGATACATGTGGTGGTGGGCTGGATGGGTCATAATCCATCCCCCCCCCCAGGATAATTTGGCCCTGAAATACTTGCACAGCCCGGACTTTGGTGCCATCAGGTTCGCCTATGGATTACTGAGCTAGGGCATATTTATGCTGACAATTGCTTGAAATCGTCTGAGCAGCTACACAGAGAGTTTGGCATCTCTCATCTGCTTTTTTCTATTCATATTTATGCCTTCGGCATGCACTCCAAGTGAAATTGGGGGGACAAGAGAATTCTGTCTCTTGTTATGCACATTGAACAAATGGCTTGATACCCGTAGCCCTCAAGGTGTTCTTCCCCTGAGGCAGAAATGGGAGGAGGACCTGGGCGTGCGAGATGAGTTGTCCATGGCCAGTCAGCACACAGCATCCTTGCATGCCCATCATTAGATCATCCCATTAAAAATTCTACATACATACTTCATGCATACTTTTCCTAGGTGAGGCTAGAAAGGATGGGCACTAGGGACAAAGACTTCTGTGACAGATGCTCTCTTGAAACTGGTAATTTTCTACACCTTGTTTGGAACTGTCCTGAGGTCTTTAAAGTCTTTTCCTCTCTTCAGGGGTTCTGAGCAGACACATCCCCTGACTCCAAAGTTATTCTGCACTATCACTTAGTCTTCACTCACAGGGGAACCCAGCACAGGTTCAATGTTATTTGGGGGCTTGGATGTCTCACTTTGGGAAAGGTTCCTCCCCTTGATTGGGTGAGTAAGTTTTGCCTAAATCTGTGCTGAGGGTTAGTGCATCTAGGGTGCTGGGGAGGGAGGCAGTCTCCTTTTTTTTTTTTTTTCTTTTTAATTTCATTGGGGGTATGGTTACATTATATTTACAAAGTTTTAGGATGCCTCCAGATAATCGACCTGTATCCTCATTGGCTTGTATACTACTGTAATTAATATACATGTCTAAAATGGTACTGTTATTTTAATAACCTTATTTAATTCTGTGTCCTGCTATGTGTTGTATCTCAAGGTTGTCCTTCTTAATAAGAATATATTTACAAAACAAATAACATTTCTGAATTTCTACCAAAGCATGATGACCAGCAGTATCTCTCTGAGGAATCAGAGTCTGCCAAAGATAAATATATGCTTATAGATCGAGTGGAGGTTTTCATTTTGAAGGATGAGAGAGAAAGTTAGGGCCAAAAAACTGGTACAAAGATTAAGGAAAAATAAGTCAGCAAAGGGTTTATCCCAGGAGCAGCAAGAACATTCAAACAAATTTATGAAAAGTGTCATTGTCATCACAGAAAGCAATTCATTTGTTTCACAGGTGGCAATCTAATATTTGTGATGGGGGCCATGGCAGCACATCTCTATGGGACGCAGTTAGTAAGTGATAAACAAACACTGTATAGCTCCTATTTGTTGCCCAACTGTATGTAAGATGGTTACAGCATACTTAAAAAATGGCTACATACAAGGAAGAAACAATGACACCATTAACTAATGGCAAACTAAACAGTGCGGTGGAAACGCTTAACCCAAATATGTATTGTCAATGATATACAAAAGGGAACAGGAGACCACGCTGTGTATCTCACATAAGATAAACAAAAATATATATGGTAAATAAATTAGAGATCTTGTACACAATCTAGGTATGACACACTTTTTCAAAGTTAACAGAACTGATTAAAAAGAATCAATTACTCAAATTCGTGAAACAATATATGCAATTCTATTTAAGGATAAAAAGTGATATTTAAAATAATAATAATAATCAGTGAATTGGGATATAAGTATATAAAGTTGACTCAGTAATATATCTTATAAAACCAAGTCCAATACTAAGATATATTGATATAATGAAATTATAATACCATAGAATATATCAGATGACTATACAGATAACATACTAGCACATATAGGGTTAAATCTTACATACAGGTATCCAGAGGTATAAGCTAGCAATATTTGAAGACAGCAGCATAGCAAGGGTTAATTGTACCTTACAATTACTAGCAATAACGTTGGTGGCAGCGTAACAATACATGCCCCACTCTGTATGTACTAAGGAAACTAAGTGGCAGAAGATTTGTCACGTGAGATCTGCTCAATAGGGAATCATGTCAGGTAACAACCCTTTACAACCATGTGCACAGTATTGCAAGAATAAATAACGTATGCGAAAGACTGAAGGTCCCAGATCTGCCAAATAGAATTTAACTATTTAGCTGCTGTTTAAAATATGCATACCTACTGGATATAGCACAGAATAATAAAATACATTTCCCAGTAAAAATTTGTTCTACCACATTATAATCCTAAGCAATAATAATAATGTATGGTTATAGAAAAACAAGGATAATATGAATATATCAATGCAACATACTGTATACAATAAAGTTTATAATGTCAAAATCATGTCTGTTAAACAACTCAGCACTGTATGGGTTAATCAAAACTATGGACAGTAAGGACCATCCAATTACTCAATACAAAATGGCATACTCTGCCTTGTTCTGTCAATATTTTCACATGTGACTATCTCAACAGATCAAGATCACGTACTGATACCACCACGCATACAATGCAATATCAAACAGAACCAAGCTATCCCTTACCAGAACCACATACAGAGTGAAACAGAGGCAAAACTTTCCAGACAGTAATACAAGTGTTAATAAAGAATACCAGCTCAATGGAGCACAATGACCATCTCAAAACATCTTTATATGAATCATCTGCACATGCTTTTGGTGGGTCTCTAGCACATCCCACAGCATTCATATGCAGACCTACACACACATAATAAACAGTTCGCTCTGCAGGTGTTAGCAATGCTAGCTAACTATAACTCTCAATGATCTACAATTGCAATTAATCTGATCTCACATTATTTATGTGATTGGACTGTATGACTTCCAAAAACTATTCTAACTTTACAGCCAAATGGCTACTGTGTAATAGCTCAGTAGACTGGGCAAGTCCACTAGGAGTTATTAAAGTAAGATTACCCCAGAATAGACTGGGTTATAATAAATTTAGAAGCATTACAGTGCATATATTAAAAAGGATAATATACTTTACCAATTTTAGATCAGGGAATGGTCTCTCAGGCTCAGTGAGATTCAGTTTGGACCAGGTACAGCAACCAGGAAATTCAGCCAAACCAAAGCTCTTATTTCCCCCTGTACCATGCTTATATTACCTAAACACCCCAGTGGCATAACAATAGGGTTCGCAGGGGTCACACCTGCAACAAGGCCTGTCACTCCAGGGGCCCGGTCACCCCCTGAGACTTCCCCGACTGGCACCCACAACAAGTAACAAGCTGTAGTATGGGTCTCTAGCAGCTGAGTCCCTCTTTGGCACTCTAGTAATGCAGAGTGCTGGAAGATGATGATATCATCTCCCAGAGCTCTGCATTACTGGAAAGAGGACTGTGCGGGAGCTCCAGTTGTATAGATGTCTGTGCAGGAGGCAGCACAGTCCTCTCCTGCCAAGTCGCTAGACCACCAGGGAGGTAGGAAATGGACACGGCGGGTCAATAGGGGCAATGCGGAGATTGGGGACAATGTGCGGGCAATATAGAGTTTGGGGACAATGTGGAGATTGGGGGCAACATGGAAGCAATATGAAGATTGGGGGCAATGTGGAGATTGGGGGCAATCTGGAAGCAATGTGGAGATTGGAGGCTATGTGGATATTGGGAGCAATGGGGGGCAATGTGAAGATGGGGGACTCCTTGGAGAATTAGAATATTTGGTAATCTTTAGATTTCCATCAAATTTTCTGAAAACATATACCATAATATGCATATAAACTTGAAGACATTAATCTATCATGTCGCTAGGTGTCAGGCTACCACCAGAAATCTTCAGGAAAGGCCCTAGCTGTCAGTCACACTAAGAAACATACAGGTGCATCTCTCCTACTGTCACTGTTTGTTAAGACTCTCAGACGCAAAGTTAGACAAAAACACAACTTTATTGAAAAGTTTAAGACAACCCCATAGGGTATCATACACATTCATACATATATCTTTATTGACAGGAAAGCAATAATAACAAAGCGATACAGGCTCTACCGGCCCTGTCAATATACCGGGCAAGGCAGCCAGGAAGTTGGTACAAGGAATAGATAGGCTCTACCAGCCTTGCCAATATACCGGGCAAGGCAGCCAATAAACAGACAGGGATATACAGGCTCTACCGGCCTTGCCAATACCGGGTAAGGCAACCCAAGATGATAATAGAATTAGGTTCAACCGGACTAACCAATATACCGGGCAAGACAGCCTGGTAAGGAGTGAATGGCAACCACTGAAGCCTCAGTGACTGTAAAGGTGGCAACAGCAGTCACAAGGATGACATAAGAGGCTAAGTCAGCATAAGTGGCAAGCCAAGGAATACCAGGGTACCACCCGTACCTGCGTACTGGGAAGACAGTAATGCACAATACGATAATAGACTCAAGGGTGGTGGAGCGAACCAGGACCTAGTACTGGGAGCAAGTCAACATGGTGCAACTGCAGCCGGGAGGCTAAGAAGTGAACCAGTACCCGTGTACTGGGAAACTGGAACACATGAGTTACAATAACAGCCGGGAGGCTGTGGAGCGAACCAGTGCCTTGTACTGAGAGTGCTATACGTATTACGTAATAACAGCTGGATGGCTAAGGAGCGAACCAGTGTCCACACACTGGGAACACTGATCGTATCTTGCAATAACAGCCGGGTGGCTATGGAGCGAACCAGTGCCCACACACTGGGAACGCTAATCGTATCTTGCAATAACAGCCGGGTGGCTGTGGAGCGAACCAATACCCACACACTGGGAGCGCTATTAGTAACGTGCAATAACAGCCGGATGGCTATGGAGCGAACCAGTGCCCACACACTGGGAACGCTATACGTCTCATACAATAACAGCTGGATGGCTTATGGAGGAAACCAGTACCCTGTACGTGGAACGCTAATCGTATCCTGCAATAACAGCCGGATGGCTGATGGAGCGAACCAGTGCCTACACACTGGGAATGCTATACGTCTCGTACAATAACAGCCGGATGGCTTATGGAGCGAACCAGTACCCTGTACGTGGAACGCTAAACGTATCCTGCAAAACAGCCGGGTGGCTGTGGAGCGAACCAGTACCCGCGTACTGGATAAACCGGCAGAGAGTAGAAATGTCGCCAAGGTGACTCGGGAACGTCGGCTGACTACAGGCGAACTGGATAGGAACCAGCAGGTTGAACAGGAACCAGCACTCAGATGATCAACCGGATCAGGAACGGCAACGGGGACTGGCAGCAGGAAACGATGACCAAACGGCGACTCCAACCGCATCAGAAACAAAAGCAGGAACCACTGGGCAGGTAACGACAGGAACTGGATGATTTCTGGTAGCAGGAACACAGCAAAGGGCCCAGGAAGCTAAGGAACATAATGTAGATACGAGCAGCATACAGACAACACGAAAGGGCAACCAAAGGGTGCCCAGGCTCAGACTAAATAGGCAATGCACGGCGGGCTCAAAGCAGACAGCCAAAGGAGAGCCCCCTATGGGTAACTGACACAAAAAGAGAGCAATCACGGGCACTGTGATACCTACACCAGATAAAATTCCTGTTCAAGGCGAGTGAGAGGCCCCCTTTCAAGGATATTTACTGTGTGTAAGTCTCAAAATCCATTTCTAGAGAAACTAAACTAATTCCTCTTAAATACACACAGGCCTAATATAAATGTATATAGACAAAATGGTTTCTGGATAACATCTTAACCATTTCTTTCCCCGCAAATGGCAGACCCACTGACAATATATATATATATATATATATAGAGAGAGAGAGATATAAAAGAAACCTGCATGCCTGCCATACACACACACACCAAGGGGCGGCAGTAAGGAGGAAATATTCAAATCTCCTCCATACTGCTAGTCCTGGTGATAGCGGGGAAGTCTGATTTTAACAGGAGTGGGCAGGGGTCGAAGGCATTTGCATTTTCATATATTGATTGGAGTATACTGATATAAGTGCTAAATATTCCTTGGTTCAACAGAGCATAAATTATTGCTTTTTAACTGTAAAAGGCCTTTTCATAGTCCATGATGGCTATGCATAACTGATAAATTGTATTCATTAAGTCTCTTTATAACTTGTCTGGATATGGTCCATTGTATTGAAACTGCTCCTGTGCCTGCTTGTTCTATAAGTTGTGCCACAAGTAAGTGCTCATTCTTCTTGATAGTACCTTCGTGAAAACCTTGCATATGACTGGCAATAAGCTTACTGGTCATTCGTTTTTTAGATCCTCCTTATTGTGTTTTTTTTGTGCAGTAGGATCTTGAGTAGTAGGTCTTTTTTTAAAATAGTTTAGCTAGGGCTCTGAATAAGCATTGAATTCTGGCTTTCAACATTTCAACAGTGGCTTTTTCATCTTATATCACTGGCATATCTTAGACAAACAGGAGTTTTAGATATTTTGGATAAGCCTCCTTTCTCCCTTGAAACCCCCACAGAGTCCTCAGGCTCCCCTAACACAGACATCTTTCGCTCTCTCTTTCACAAAAACAACCCCTGTTATATGTAAGAGGAGCGGGGATTCAATCTTTCCATTTATTTCCATGCAGTGATGAAGACAGAAAAAAAGAGATAAATCAACACTTTTTTGTGAGTTTCACTTGAAGAGAAGTTTTTCACCTATCCTTGGGAATAATGAAGGGATAATACAGGAAGTGCCTGCATGTCCTGCCTTAATTAGCATTATCAATCAAAGTAACTCAAATAATACATTTCAAAATATAAAAATCTCTAATACAATAATATAGAGTACTTTGAAAGATCACATAAGTAGTTTCCATTTCAAGACTGAAACAAATCTTATACTCCGTTATAGCAGCTGTTGAAATATCACTGCTCCATAAGAGTTGTGGGTGTAATGTAATTTGGGGGATAAGACTGCACACAAACATTACTCCATCATTCTTTGTCCCTCTCCCATCTATATTTGCCTGCTTCTAACTAATGACTACTTCAGCCATAAGTCACTTATGATAAAGAGTGAATAAATCAAATCAGATTTATAGTATTAAATCATCTTGAACTAGTTTTAAAGCCCATGTACACGGCCCAACAGTACCGACTGCCTGTGCCACAAGTATATCAGTCACGATGCTGGCAGTCAGTACTGCGCATGCTTGCATTGTGTGCATCGCTCGCACAATGGCTTCTGTCAAACATCCTTAGCGAATTATAATATAGGATATGCTTTAATAACATATCAGTATGATATGAAGTATACTACAAATAACAATTGTTAACTTGTGACTTGAGACATGTTTTCCTTCAAACATATTATCAAGGTGCAGTGATTCCCCTTCTGTCACTCTCACTTGTGCTGCGCTCCGATTGGTTGAGCCTGTTTGGCCCGCCCCTGGTGACCTTTTTATACTGGGCCATTGGCACCTGTCAGGCGCCCTTTCGTGGTGTTCCTGAGCCAGTTTTGCTGTGCTGTGTTCCTGCGTTCCTGATTTCCAGTGTACCGACTTGGCTTGCTCTGACTACGTTCCTGTGTTCCTGCCCCGTGATTTGACCCGGCCTGGCTGACGTTCCTGCTCGTATCCTGATCTGGCTTGTCTAAGAACCTGCTCCATGATCTGACCCAGCCTGGCTGACATTCCTGTTCCTATCCTGATCTGGCTTGTCTGAGAATCTGCTCCGTGATTTGACCCGGCTTGTGTGACATCCTGCTCCGTGACCTGCACCGGTTACATCTGCCCAGACTACGTTTCAGCTTCCCGCTGTTGCTGAGGCGACATTATGACTTCCTCCAGCTACTTTTCTTCTACGGCTGCAGTTGTTAACCCGTGCTGAGCTGAGACCCTGCTACCAAGCTATTCCCTGCAGAGCTGTACTCATCTTACGAGCCGTTAACCCATGCAGAGCTGTGTTCCAACTATCGAGCCGTTAACCCATGCAGAGCTGTGTTCCAACTAGCGAGCCATTAACCCATGCAGAGCTGTGTTCCCGGTTCTGAGCCTCCAGTCAGGTACAGAGCGTTGCTATTGTGCTAAGCCGTTTCTCTCATACCACTATTACTGCTGAGCCGGTCCGGTAGGCCTTCTAGGCGACGGTTCATATCACTCCTTGCAGTATAGTGAAGTTTGTTACCGTGCCCGGTAGGAGCTACGGCTTTAGCTGCTACGGTGCAAGCCTCTGTTATTACGCCTGTGGGGGCTATTGGCTCAAGCTTTTGCAATCCAGTTGCTTCCGTTATCACACCGGTGGGGGCTATTGGCTCGAGCGCTTGCAATCCAGTTGCGTCCATTATCACGCCCGTGGGGGCTATTGGCTCAAGCTCTTGCAATCCAGTTGCTTCCGTTATCATGCCCGTGGGGGTTATTGGCTGAAGCTCTTGCAATCCAGTTGCTTCCGTTATCATGCCCGTGGGGGCTATTGGCTCTAGCTCTGGCAGTCTACTTGCTCCGTTACTACTCCTGTGGGGGCTACTGTTCAAGTGCAGCAGGGTTGGGTTTGCAGGTTCCTCTTTGCTGGACAGTTATCTCAGTATTATGAACATTTGGTGTTGAGTATTATCCACCATTTACTGCCTATTATCACCTTGGACGTGCCAAACACCACAACTGAGACGGACTGATTACTGTGTTAACCCTTGTATCTCTGTACTCAGTATCTACTATTTGCCTGCGCTGTGTATATCTATTCCTGTGTATTGGTCATACTATTGCCTCCTTGCTGCTACGCAGTGCTGCCTATAGAGGGTGATTGTTGTCATTCATTTTGTTCTTAATAAAACTGTGTTTTATTTCACCTACTGGTCTGAGTGTCTTGAAAACCGTGACAGTACGAAAGGGCCATGACCTCAGACAGTAAGGGTGAGAGTAATACACAAAACATCCACTGGAGAATGGATGTTCACGAACAGCGCCTAGACCAATTGGCATTGGCCTTACTAACGTTACTTGAGCAAACGGTACACCTTGACAAACCAAGCCAAAATCCGGTGGTCTCCCCGGTTATGACACCAGACAATCAGTCTGTGGTTCCTATTGCTCATTCCAGAGGTCTAACGGCGGCAGCGCCGTTACCATTAAGATATGATGGTGAACCAAACCTATGCAGGGGTTTTATTAATCAATTGGAGATCCTTTTGGAATGAACACCTCAGGCATTTCCTAACGACCGTAGTAAGGACGGATTCATGATTTCCCTGCTGACAGGCAGAGCAGTGGCATGGGTCAACCCTCTTTGGGAAAATGCCAAACCCTGCACTCGGAACTTTGATGAATTCGAAAGACAGTTCTGCAGAGTGTTTGAGGTTCCTGGTAGAACTGCCTCTGCTACCAAAAGGTTAATGGAAACACAGCAGAGCGAGCGTACCTTGGGCGATTACGCCATTGAATTTCGGACCTTGGCAACAGAGGTTGGATGGAACAATGAGGCACTGGTGGCAGCCTTTGCTCAGGGCATGTCCGATACCATTAACGATGAAATTGCTGCCAGGGAGGTACCCAGTGGTCTGGATGAATACATTGAGTATGTTATGCTCATTGATTCTCGCATTCGCAAGAGACAGTTGGCAAGAAGGGCGAAATCCAGAAATATCGGGCATGGTAATCCTTTTAACCCACCTTCTCCTCCCATTCCTCCTGAACGGTTCCCAGAGGCAAGTGAACCAATGCAGCTAGGTTTCACCAGACTTACTAAGGAGGAACGGGCAAACCGCAAAAGGCTGGGGTTATGCTTATATTGTGGCAAGGCTGGGCACTTAATAAGCACATGTCCGGTGAGACCGGGAAACGGATGCACCTAGGGTACCTTGAGGGACAGGCCCTAGGTGGTGTACAGCAGTCTCTAGATTCTAGTACACAGAAACCCACCATCCAGGTGGCATTTTCTTGGGCAGACGTGTCTGTATTGGTCATGGCACTTCACATAGACCCTATGATTGCGCTATTGTTCTGGCCCCGGGTGTGGTGCCTCCCAGGGGTCGCACTTATCCACTGTCATGTGATGAGACCAAGGCTATGGAGGAATACATAGAGGATGTCCTCATGAGAGGGATTATTCACAACTCTACCTCTCCGGCTGGTGCCGGTTTTTTCTTTGTGAAAAAGAAAAGTGGCGAGCTTAGACCATGCATCGATTACCGGGGGTTGAACAAGCTTATGCCTAAGAATGTCTACACCATTCCACTCATAACCAAATTATTTGACAGGTTGAAGGGATCTTCCATCTTCACTAAACTTGACCTCAGGGCTGCTTACAACCTGATCAGAATCAAAGTGGGAGATGAGTGGAAAACGGCATTTAATACCAGATCAGGGCATTATAAATATCTGGTTATG
The DNA here is from genome assembly GCA_037306005.1 of Rhinophrynus dorsalis. Lineage (NCBI taxonomy): Eukaryota > Metazoa > Chordata > Amphibia > Anura > Rhinophrynidae > Rhinophrynus > Rhinophrynus dorsalis. The sequence goes on from CM074721.1 coordinate 126,286,414, forward strand.
CCGTTCGGTCTATGCAACGCACCGGCAGTGTTCCAGGAATTCATTAATGACATCCTTCGTGACATGCTGCAATCCTGCGTGGTACTCTATCTAGACGATATATTGATTCACTCTACCAATCTTACGCAGCATGTTAAGGATGTTTCTGAGGTTTTGTTACGATTACGTAAAAGGTCCCAAGTTCCTTTTCTGGGGTTCTTGATTTCTAAAGATGGCATTGCTATGGACCAGGAGAAATTGGCAGCAGTACTACATTGGCCTCGCCCTAAGGGGTTAAAAGCGATCCAGCGCTTTTTGGGCTTCGCCAATTATTATAGGAAATTTATTCAGAACTTCTCTACTATTGTGAAACCGTTGTCTGACTTAACACGTAAGGGTGCTACTCCCTCTCAATGGTCCGTGGCAGTGGAGAATGCTTTCGAGACTCTTAAGTCCTCTTTTGCCTCAGCTCCAGTACTGTCCCACCCCAACCCTGCCCTGCCATTCACATTGGAGGTTGATGCCTCTGAATTTGGGGTTGGGGCAGTACTCTCCCAACGTCCGGTGGGAGGTGGTCCACTGAAACCTTGTGGGTTATTTTCAAAGAAACTCTCCAGTGCCCAAAGCCACTATGAGATTGGTGACAGGGAACTCTTAGCCATTATCCTGGCACTCAAGGAATGGCATCACCTATTGGAGGGCACTAGTGTTGAGCGAGCATGCTCGGCCGATGCTCGGATCGGCTCGAGCATCGCTCTGCTCGGCACATGGCGGTACTCGTACGAGTACCGCATGTGCTCGCCCGCCATGTTTGGGTCTCCTCCCCGCACGTTTTGCGGCTGCTGCGCAGCCAATAAACGTGCAGGGAGGCTCTGACATCGGTGTAATGCCAGCAGCCATGTTGGCTGCTGGCATTACACTGATTGGCTGGCCAGAACCCGTGGTCAGGTGCTGTATAGCACCTGACCATCGAGTTCGGCTCAGTCTGAGCCAGGGAGAGCTGAGGATAGGAAGGGAAAGGCAGTGTAGGGAGGAAAAAAACAAAAATTGTGAAAAAAAAAGAACCAAAAGTCCTTTTTAGGACTACTGTGTGTGGGGGCAGCAGGTTATTTGGTGTGGGGGGAAAAAAACAAAAAAAAAAAAAAAAAAATATATATATTCTGTTTAGTGTGCAAAGTTGCAGATTAGAGCACATTCTGTTTAGTGTGCACAGTTGCAGATTAGAGCACATTCTGTTTAGTGTGCAAAGTTGCAGATTAGAGCACATTCTGTTTAGTGTGCAAAGTTGCAGATTAGAGCACATTCTGTTTAGTGTGCAAAGTTGCAGATTAGAGCACATTCTGTTAAGTCTTCTAACTAAAATATCAAAGTCACGTATTCCATTCAGTGTGCGTCGCCGCAGTTTAGCAGCACATTCTGAGTACTGTGCAGAGTTGCAGAATAGGAAGAAATACTGTTAAGTCTTCAAACTAAAATATCAAAGTCACATATTCCATTCAGTGTGCTTCGCCGCAGTTTAGCAGCACATTCTGTGTACTGTGCAGAGTTGCAGAATAGGAAGAAATACTGTTAAGTCTTCAAACTCAAATATCAAAGTCACATATTCCATTCAGTGTGCTTCGCCGCAGTTTAGCAGCACATTCTGTGTACTGTGCAGAGTTGCAGAATAGGAAGAAATACTGTTAAGTCTTCAAACTAAAATATCAAAGTCACATATTCCATTCAGTGTGCTTCGCCGCAGTGTAGCAGCACATTCTGTGTACTGTGCAGAGTTGCAGAATAGGAAGAAATACTGTTAAGTCTTCAAACTAAAATATCAAAGTCACATATTCCATTCAGTGTGCTTCGCCGCAGTGTAGCAGCACATTCTGTGTACTGTGCAGAGTTGCAGAATAGGAAGAAATACTGTTAAGTCTTCAAACTAAAATATCAAAGTCACATATTCCATTCAGTGTGCTTCGCCGCAGTGTAGCAGCACATTCTGTGTACTGTGCAGAGTTGCAGAATAGGAAGAAATACTGTTAAGTCTTCAAACTAAAATATCAAAGTCACATATTCCATTCAGTGTGCTTCGCCGCAGTTTAGCAGCACATTCTGTGTACTGTGCAGAGTTGCAGAATAGGAAGAAATACTGTTAAGTCTTCAAACTAAAATATCAAAGTCACATATTCCATTCAGTGTGCTTCGCCGCAGTGTAGCAGCACATTCTGTGTACTGTGCAGAGTTGCAGAATAGGAAGAAATATTGTTAAGTCTTCAAACTAAAATATCAAAGTCACATATTCCATTCAGTGTGCTTCGCCGCAGTGTAGCAGCACATTCTGTGTACTGTGCAGAGTTGCAGAATAGGAAGAAATACTGTTAAGTCTTCAAACTAAAATATCAAAGTCACATATTCCATTCAGTGTGCTTCGCCGCAGTTTAGCAGCACATTCTGTGTACTGTGCAGAGTTGCAGAATAGGAAGAAATACTGTTAAGTCTTCAAACTAAAATATCAAAGTCACATATTCCATTCAGTGTGCTTCGCCGCAGTGTAGCAGCACATTCTGTGTACTGTGCAGAGTTGCAGAATAGGAAGAAATACTGTTAAGTCTTCAAACTAAAATATCAAAGTCACATATTCCATTCAGTGTCTTTCACCGCCGTTTAACAGCCTATTTTGTGTACTCTGCAGAGTTGCAGAATTATAAGAAATACTGTTAAGTTTTCAAACTCAAATATTAAAGTCACATATTCCATTCAGTGTCTTTCACCGCCGTTTAACAGCCTATTCTGTGTACTCTGTACAGTTGCAGAATTATAAGAAATACTGTTAAGTTTTCAAACTCAAATATTAAAGTCACATATTCCATTCAGTGTCTTTCACCGCCGTTTAACAGCCTATTCTGTGTACTCTGTACAGTTCCAGAATTATAAGAAATACTGTTAAGTTTTCAAACTCAAATATTAAAGTCACATATTCCATTCAGTGTGTTTCAACGCCGTTTAACAGCCTATTCTGTGTACTCTGCAGAGTTGCAGAATAGTAAGAAATACTGTTAAGTTTTCAAACTCAAATATTAAAGTCACATATTCCATTCAGTGTGTTTCACCGCCGTTTAGCAGCCTATTCTGTGTACTGTGCAGAGTTGCAGAATTATAAGAAATACTGTTAAGTTTTCAAACTCAAATATCAAAGTCACATATTCCATTCAGTGTGCTTCGCCGCAGTGTAGCAGCACATTCTGTGTACTGTGCAGAGTTGCAGAATAGGAAGAAATACTGTTAAGTCTTCAAACTAAAATATCAAAGTCACATATTCCATTCAGTGTCTTTCACCGCCGTTTAACAGCCTATTCTGTGTACTCTGCAGAGTTGCAGAATTATAAGAAATACTGTTAAGTTTTCAAACTCAAATATTAAAGTCACATATTCCATTCAGTGTCTTTCACCGCCGTTTAACAGCCTATTCTGTGTACTCTGTACAGTTGCAGAATTATAAGAAATACTGTTAAGTTTTCAAACTCAAATATTAAAGTCACATATTCCATTCAGTGTCTTTCACCGCCGTTTAACAGCCTATTCTGTGTACTCTGTACAGTTGCAGAATAATAAGAAATACTGTTAAGTTTTCAAACTCAAATATTAAAGTCACATATTCCATTCAGTGTGTGTCACCGCCGTTTAACAGCCTATTCTGTGTACTCTGTACAGTTCCAGAATTATAAGAAATACTGTTAAGTTTTCAAACTCAAATATTAAAGTCACATATTCCATTCAGTGTGTTTCAACGCCGTTTAACAGCCTATTCTGTGTACTCTGCAGAGTTGCAGAATAGTAAGAAATACTGTTAAGTTTTCAAACTCAAATATTAAAGTCACATATTCCATTCAGTGTGTGTCACCGCAGTTTAGCAGCCTATTCTGTGTACTCTGCAGAGTTGCAGAATAGTAAGAAATACTGTTAATTTTTCAAACTCAAATATTAAAGTCACTTATTCCATTCAGTGTGTGTCACCGCAGTTTAGCAGCCTATTCTGTGTACTCTGCAGAGTTGCAGAATAGTAAGAAATACTGTTAAGTTTTCAAACTCATATATATTAAAGTCATATATATCGTGTAAGATGAAGAAGGCGGGTAAAAAGGGACGGGGAAGTGGACGTGATCCTGAAAGTTCAGGGCGCGGGTCAGGACGCGGAGAAACTGTGCCTGGTGCCAGAGCACAAGAAAGAAAGACATCCACCATACCTAGCTTCATGTCTGATTTCACAGGGCGTCGCAGGACATCACTCTCGAGGTCCGACCAGTGCGAACAGGTGGTCGGTTGGATGACAGCTGATACTGCTTCCAGTCGGTTAAGCACCACCCTGTCTTCCACCAAGTCCACTCTCAGTAGCCAAGAGTCTGGTCAACATAATCCTCACTCTGATCATCCTTCCTCCCACCATACACGGTCTGGTCAAAGAAGTGATCCCACACTGGGATATAGTGATGAGCTCGTCTCATCACCAATCCTTCATTTGACCCTCTCTCCAAGCACGCTTGCAGAGGAACATGACATCTTGTGCCCTGATTCACAACCTCTAGAGGCTACCCAATCACAAGAAGATGACAGATGTGAACGGCATTTAAGGTCAAAGGAAGTAGTGGATGATGATGATGATGATGATGAGACACAGTTGCCATTAAATCAACCACTATTTCCGTCTCAAGACCTTGTTGAGGAGAATGTTATACAGTTGTCAATGACTGAGTATGTGGTGGGATCAAGACTTGAGGAGGATGATCAGAGTGAGGAAGTGGAGGAGGACTTGGTGGACGATGAGGTGACTGACCCCACCTGGGAAGGTGTAGAGCCGAGCGATGACAGCAGTCCTGAGGGTGAGCCATCTGCAGCACCGCAACAGGCTGGAAGAGGCAGTGGTGTGGCTACAGAAAGAAGGCGGACCGCACCAAACCGGCCCGCAAATGTTCCACGGAGCACCCCCTTGCGTAAATCTACCTTGCCAAGGGGTAGGTGTTCCGCGGTATGGCGTTTTTTTAAGGAAAGTGCGGACGACAAAAGAATTGTAGTTTGCAACCTGTGCCACACCAGAATGAGCCGAGGCATGAACACTAGAAACCTCACCACCACCAGCATGATCCGACACATGGCATCCAAGCACCGTAGTAAGTGGGAGGAACGCCTGGATCGCCCATCTGTGTCTGCAGGCCACACCACTGCCTCCTCTTCCCCTGTTTTCGGTGCCGGCCAATCGCCTGTCGAAGGCGCAGGCCCGCATACCTCCCGCCCTGCACCTGTACCATCTGAAGCACCATCAGCGACCACATCCACTTCCCTGTCCCAGCACAGCGTCCAAATGTCGTTACCCCAGGCATTTGAGCGCAAGAGAAAGTACCCAGCCACCCACCCACAGGCCATAGCACTAACCTCACACCTTTCAAAATTACTGGCCATCGAAATGCTGCCATTTAGGCTTGTGGACACTGAGTCCTTCCGCAGCCTGATGGCAGCAGCTGTCCCTCGGTACGCGGTCCCCAGCCGCCACTACTTTTCCCGGTGTGCCATCCCCGCATTACACCACCATGTGTCCCGTAACATCACCCGTGCCCTGACCAACGCAGTTACTGGGAAGGTCCACTTAACGACTGACACATGGACAAGTGCTTGTGGCCAGGGACGCTACATTTCCCTGACGGCACACTGGGTGAATGTCGTGGAGGCTGGGAGCGACTCGGACCCTGGGATGGCACGGGTGCTACCCACGCCGAGGATTGCGGGCCCTACCTCCATCAGGGTTTCCGCCAGCACCTACGTTATTGGCTCCTCCTCCTCCGTTTCCACCTCCGAATTCTCTACACGCAGCGCCACTCCCCCATCAGCCAGTAGCTGGAAGCAGTGTAGCACTGCAGTGGGGAAGCGTCAACAGGCCGTGCTGAAGCTGATCTGCCTTGGGGACAAACAGCACACGGCCTCAGAGCTGTTGCAGGGGATTAGTCACCAGACCGAGCAGTGGCTCTCGCCACTCAACCTGCAACCAGGCATGGTTGTGTGTGATAATGGGCGTAACTTGGTGGCGGCTTTGGAGCTCGGCAAGCTCACACACGTACCATGCCTAGCGCATGTATTTAATTTAGTGGTGCAGCGATTTCTAAAAACCTACCCCAATGTGCATGATCTCTTGACCAAGGTGCGCCGCGTGTGTGCACATTTCCGTAAGTCATCTACAGCTTCGGCCGGCCTGTTGAAGCTGCAGCAGCGCTTACAATTGCCAGCTCACCGGCTGCTGTGTGACGTGAGCACGCGCTGGAACTCCACCTTCCACATGTTGGCCCGGCTTTGTGAGCAGCAGAGGGCAGTAGTGGAGTACCAGCTGTTACACGGTCGTCGCCTCTCCGTTCAACTTCCTGTAATCAGAAGTGAGGAGTGGGAATGGATGTCAGACCTCTGCGAGGTTTTACGCAATTTTGAGGAATCGACACAGATGGTGAGCGGCGATAACGCTATTATCAGTGTAACCATCCCACTTCTGTGTCTACTGAAACGCTCGCTGCTCACAATTAAAACCGACGCTTTGCATGTGGAAGAGGTGGAAATGGGGGAGGAAGAGCTTACACAAGGTGATAGCCAGAGCACCCTCACTTCGTCTTCTCAGCGACAATTGGAGGAGGCGGAGGAGGAGGAGGAGGAGGAGGAGGAAGACACGGTTGCCTCCGCTACAGAGGGTAGCCATGGAACTTTAGTTCCATCTCTTCAGCGTGGGTGGGCAGAAGAGGAGGAAGAGGATGAGGATATTGAGAGTCATCCTCCTGGTGAGGACAGCGAAATCTTGACTGTTGGTACTCTGGCACACATGGCTGACTTTATGTTAGGCTGCCTTTCCCGTGACCCACGCGTTATATGCATTTTAAACAACACGGATTACTGGGTGTTCACCCTTCTGGACCCCCGCTACAAAGAGAATTTCTCATCTCTCATTCCTCCGGTGGAGAGGACAAGCAAAATGGTGCAATACCAGAAGGTTCTTGTCGAAAAATTGCTCCAAAATTTTCCATCTGACAACGCTGGCGGCAGAGTACGTGCTACCTTGCCCAACCGAGAAGGGGAGAAAAGGGGAGCACACAGCAGTTCCGACAAAGGCAGGGCAACACTCTCCAAGGCGTGGGACACCTTCATGACACCCCGCCAGCACCCTCACCCTGATGCGCAGCCTAGTGTCACAAGGAGGGAAAAGTTTTGGAAGATGGTGAAGGAGTACGTAGCAGACCGTGTCAGCGTCCTCAATGATCCCTCTGTGCCTTACAACTACTGGGTGTCCAAGCTGGACACGTGGTATGAACTGGCACTCTACGCCTTGGAGGTGCTGGCCTGCCCTGCCGCCAGCGTTCTGTCTGAGCGGGTATTTAGTGCTGCTGGTGGCATCATAACAGATAAGCGTATCCGCCTTTCCACCGACAATGCTGATAGGTTGACACTTATAAAAATGAACAAGGCCTGGATTTCCCCTGACTTCTCCACTCCACTGGAGGAAAGCCCCGGGGGAACATAAACTCACTTTATATATGTTATTTACAATGATGGGAATACTCTGTATTCCCATTCACCCCTTCCACCCAAAAAACGGGTATATGGTTGACTCTTAATCTTCTCATCCTCCTCCTCCTCTTCCATATGCCCTGTGCTATAATTTTTATATAGGGCCAGCTCACCAGCGGGCCCTGTGATATAATTTTTATATAGGGTCAGCTCACCAGCGGGCCCTGTTTGACAATTTTTATATAGGTCAGCTCACCAGCGGGCCTTCTCATATAATGTTTTATTGGGTCAGCTCTCTAGCGGGCCCTCTCATATAATGTTTTATAGCGTCAGCTCACTAGCGGGCCTTCGCATATAATGTTTAGGATGGTCAGCTCTGCAGCAGACCCTCACCCATAATGTTTTAGATGGTCAGCTCAGCGCACGTTTCCCTCTTAATCATGGCCTCAGTTCTGAAAATCAAGGAAATTTTTGGGAGAATTTGCCTCTGCGCACGTTTCCCTCTTAATCATGGCCTCAGTTCTGAAAATCAAGGAAATTTTTGGGAGAATTTGCCTCTGCGCACGTTTCCCTCTTAATCATGGCCTCAGTTCTGAAAATCAAGGAAATTTTTGGGAGAATTTGCCTCTGCGCACGTTTCCCTCTTAATCATGGCCTCAGTTCTGAAAATCAAGGAAATTTTTGGGAGAATTTGCCTCTGCGCACGTTTCCCTCTTAATCATGGCCTCAGTTCTGAAAATCAAGGAAATTTTTGGGAGAATTTGCCTCTGCGCACGTTTCCCTCTTAATCATGGCCTCAGTTCTGAAAATCAAGGAAATTTTTGGGATAATTTGCCTCTGCGCACGTTTCCCTCTTAATCATGGCCTCACTTCAGAAAATCGATGAAATTTTTGGGAGAATTTGCAGATGATATACAAGTAAATATACAGCAAATACTGTTTGGTAACAATTTTTCGCCTAAAGTCGTTTTTATTTTCCTTTTTGTGTGTTTTACGGTCAGTCTGTAAAAATGGCGTACTACGGGCGAAAGATCGTTCCCAGCAGCGATGTTGGAGTCCAAGGTGCATCCAGACATCCTCCCTATGCTGTCCCTGAACCATTTCTGTAGTGTTTCCATCTTTTTCTGCCCTTTTCCTATGGACCAGGCACCCTCCCCTCATCAGAGCAGGGGGTGCCTGGTGTAATGCTCGAGTCCTCCCATTGACTTCAATGGGGCTCGGGTGCTCGGCCGAGCACTCGAGCCTCAGGGGGTGCTCGGTCAGAGCACCCGAACATCCGAGCATTGGGGTGCTCGCTCATCACTAGAGGGCACTAAGAACCCAGTATTAATCCTAAATGACCACAAGAACTTGACATATCTCTCAGAAGCTAAAAGGCTGTCCTCACGACAGGCTAGGTGGGCACTTTTTCTGTCTCGATTTAATTTCATAGTGTCCTATCTTCCTGGTTCTAAGAATGTCAGGGCAGATGCGCTGTCCAGACAATTTGCTTTGGACATTGAGAGGGAGGAAGAACCAGTACCTATTATTCAGCCTGATCGTATCTTGGCTACTGTACGTACTAGCATCACTTCGCCACTGGGGGAGGAAATATTGGCATCTCAAGCAAGGCCCCCCCCCCAGAAACTCCTATGGGCAAGTGTTTTGTGGATGAGCCATTCCGTGTCCATCTATTAGAGACATACCATTCGTCTAAGGCCGCTGGGCATATCGGAAGGGATCAGCTTATATGGTCTCTAACACAACTGTTTTGGTGGCCCTCCCTCAGAGCCGATTGCTCCGCTTTTACTGCTGCCTGTGCCACCTGTGCCAAGACACCCTGGCATCTCCCGGTGGACCTACTCCAGCCTGTACCCAATGGTGAACGACCTTGGTCCCATATATCGATTGACTTTCTGGAAGAACTGCCAGTCTCTAAGGGGTACTCATTTATTCTGATGGTGGTAGACAGATTCTCGAAAATGGCTCATTTCGTGCCCCTCTCTGGCCTTCCGCCGGCCCAGGAATTGGCTATGGTTTTCGCCAAGGAGGTGTTTCGCTTGCACGGGGTACCCAGAGTGGTAGTGTCTGATCGTGGGAGCCAGTTCGTGTCCAGATTCTGGAGGGCATTTTGTGGTCAGATGGGCATCCAATTGTCCTTCTCTTCCGCCTACCATCCCCAGACCAATGGAGCCGCTGAGCGTGCCAATCAGAGACTGGAGAAGTTCCTGCGTGGCTTTGTAAATGATCATCATGACAATTGGTCCGACCTGTTGCCGTGGGCAGAGTTCGCCAGGAACTGTGCAGTTAATTCATTGTCCAGGAGCTCCCCGTTTCTTATCAACTACGGGTTCCAGCCGTGCTTGCTCCCGGACTCATTTCAGGTGCAACAGATTCCAGCTCTGGATGAGCATATCGAGCAGCTTTGCTCCACTTGGGCACAGGTTCAGAGGACCCTCGGTCAGTCATTCCAGCGACAACAGTGGCATGCCAATCGTAGACGGCTGTCAGCGGTCTCCTTCCAGGTTGGGGACAGGGTATGGCTCTCGTCCAGAAATCTCAATTTGCAGGTGCCTTCCAATAAGCTGGCTCCCAGATTCATTGGTCCGTTTAAAGTTATCCGCAGGGTCAATCCTGTTTCATACACTTTGGAACTCCCTGCTTCTATGCGTATACATAATGTATTTCATGTATCTCTGCTGAAACCCTTGGTTTGCAATTGCTACACTACCTCTCCAGTAGTTCCTGGGCCGGTGGACGTGCAGGGCCAAAAGGAATACGAGATACAAAGTATCATGGATTCTAGGAGATTTAGGGGGAAGTTGCAATATTTGGTCCACTGGAAGGGCTATGGCCCTGAGGAACGTTCCTGGGTAGATCACAAGGACCTCCATGCACCTAGATTATTGCCCAACTTCCACTCTAAATACCCCCAGAAGCCGAGACCTCCTGCGGGTAGAGGGGGCCTTTGAGAGGGGGGTACTATCATGGTGCAGTGATTCCCCTCCTGTCACTCTCTCTTGTGCTGCGCTCCGATTGGTTGAGCCTGTTTGGCCCGCCCCTGGTGACCTTTTTATACTGGGCCATTGGCACCTGTCAGGTGCCCTTTCGTGGTGTTCCTGAGCCAGTTTTACTGTGCTGTGTTCCTGCGTTACTGATTTCCGGTGTACCCACTTGGCTTGCTCTGACTACATCCCTGTGTTCCTGCGCCCGTGATTTGACCCGACCTGGCTGACGTTCCTGCTCGTATCCTGATCTGGCTTGTCTGAGAACCTGCTCCGTGATTTGACCCAGCCTGGCTGACGTTCCTGTTCGTATCCTGATCTGGCTTGTCTGAGAACCTGCTCCGTGATTTGACCCGGCTTGTATGACGTCCTGCTCCGTGACCTGCACCGGTTACATCTGCCCAGGCTACGTTCCAGCTTCCCGCTGTCGCCGAGGCGACATTCTGACTTCCTCCAGCTACTTTTCTTCTACGGCTGCAGTTGTTAACCCGTGCTGAGCTGAGACCCTGCTACCAAGCTATTCCCTGCAGAGCTGTACTCCTCTTACGAGCCGTTAACCCGCGCAGAGCTGTGTTCCAACTTTCGAGCCATTAACCCGTGCAGAGCTGTGTTCCAACTAGCGAGCCGTTAACCCGTGCAGAGCTGTGTTCCAACTAGCGAGCCGTTAACCCGTGCAGAGCTGTGTTCCCGGTTCTGAGCCTCCAGTCTGGTACAGAACGTTGCTATTGTGCTGAGCCGTTTCCCTCATACCACTATTACTGCTGAGCCGGTCCGGTAGGCCTTGTAGGCGACGGTTCATATAACTCCTTGCAGTATAGTAAAGATCGTTACCGTGCCCAGTAGGCGCTGCGGCTTTAGCTGCTATGGTGCAAGCCTCTATTATTATGCCTGTGGGAGTTATTGGCTCAAGCTCTTGCAATCCAGTTGCTTCCATTATCACGCCCGTGGGGGCTATTGGCTCAAGCTCTTGCAATCCAGTTGCTTCCATTATCACGCCCGTGGGGGCTATTGGCTCTAGCTCTGGCAGTCTACTTGGTCCGTTATTATGCCCGTGGGGGCTACTGTTCAAGTGCAGCAGGGTCGGGTTTGCAGGTTCCTCTTTGCTGGACAGTTATCTCAGTATTATGAACCATTTACTGCCTATTATCACCTTGGGCGTGCCAAACACCACAACTGAGATGGACTGATTACTGTGTTAACCCTTGTATATCTGTACTCAGTATCTACTATTTGCCTGTGCTGTATATATCTATACCTGTATATTAGTCATACTATTGCCTCCTTGCTGCTACACAGTGCTGCCTATAGAGGGCGATTGTTGTCATTCATTTTGTTCTTAATAAAACTGTGTTTTATTTCACCTACTGGTCTGAGTGTCTTGAAAACCGTGACACATATTCACTGTGGAAATGTTATATCAATTACATTGTATCTTTCATATTTACAGTCTATTTTACAAGGAAATGCCAGTAATTTACACATTTTCAGATACACTTTGGTCTAACCAAAATGATATGTACATTGATAATTTACTATAAAAATATATTTTATGCCTTACACATGCAGTTACATAGGGATTTCCATTGAATATAAGAAATGTTACTATTTCCATGGAAATTTCTGCAGGTAGAAAAAAAGGTAAACAATTATCCTCTTGTCTTTAGTCAGCAGGTTATGCCCATTGATTTTGCTCACATGCACACTCCATCATCTCTGGGCAAGTGCTATACCTGCAGGAATCAGTTCTCCTCCACCACCTTTCTCCTAAGGCTGATGTGCTAAAATGAAATTAAGCAATTCTGAGGCAAACCAACAATATTATATGGGGCAAATAAAAATTCCCATTGATGTAAACTAGACATAAGTCTTTCATCGCTAGAGTTGTCTCGCACATTCATTTGCCATGTTCTGGAGACTACTCTTCTTAGAACATCAGATTCTCTGTCTTATCCTGGGGACAAAACAGTATTTTGGTGGCAATTCCTGTGGAACTAGAAACACAAAAAAAAACAAATGGAATCTTTAGAAACTTATAGTGCACTCACCAATAGTCCTTAGTAACTAGTATAATAAGAAAAAGGTGCACATTCAGAAATCCTATATAATTCAAGAAACGCAAATTAAAAAAATCCCACTAAAGATACATGTTCGAAATAATAACTCTGAGCAAGTGTGCTCCTCTATATACAGTAGCAGCCATTGTCATAACAATCCCAAAACCTCTACATATCTAGTCCTTTAGGGCCTGTGTTCTTTGATTAAAAGTCCCAAGCATATTTTCTGTACAGAAGGTTCATTGCCAAGCAGGTTGTACCCATTGTCCAAACATTAGAGATGGGTGAAAGAGTTTTGCCTCATAAGCAAAACATCTGAAAAACTGAACCTTCAGTCTTCACTGCAAATTCCCACAAAATGTGAAGTTTTTATACTTGTTTCTGTTTTTTTCTTTACTTTGAAATCAATGATAATAATATATTTTCACCTGAGTCAAGACTCTCCCCTATGTATTCCCATCAGATTACTGCAGGTTGTCAGTCTGTGCTTGAGAGAGAGTTGCAGAAATTTTGACACTATCTAGTGTAGGGGCTGATGAGTAAAAAGGGGAGTTGGAGTTGTTTGATATAAGGAGTATTGGTACTAGCCAGTTTTCTGGAAGGCTGCAGAGAGTGTGGGTATGATTTGTAGATACTGACATTGACAGTGACAGGTAATATTGCAGATAGAATTTTCAAGGCCACCAAAAGTACAGGAGGAAATTGGCAAAGTTCTCACAGGAATTTTATTTGATGTAGTGACAAAGTAGAAATCTAATCAGTGTAATTTGTTTTTTGCATAAAAATTTCCAGAAAAGAAAACTGGACTTTTTGCCCATCACTACTGATCACCTTATCTAATTGCTTATAACAATAAGGGTTTTACAAATGCAAGCAAAACATTGCATCTCTTTTCAGAGATTGGTTAAAAAGAAATGTTTACATTTATAAACTATTATAATAGCAAAAATGTAGTTCATTTTGTGACTTACATATGTAATAACTACATACATCAGCAGTACATCCAAAATTCTCAAATTGAGATCACTGAAGAAGTACAGAATTTGACAGCTGAAAAGATATTGAGTTGTTTTACAATATATATATATATATATATATATATATATATATATATATATATATATATATATATATAGAGAGAGAGAGAGAGAGAGAGAGAGAGAGTGGAGATTGTAGCCGTATTAGTCCAGTGATGCAGATGTAAAATAACAAACAAAATAAGTATCTTGTAATACCTTTTTTACTGGACTAACAGAATTTGAATTTTATGTATCACTGTGAATTCTGTGTCCTTTTAGTCAGAAATGCTTTAGACTTGAGAAAGGGAGGTTCTCCCGAAAGCTTGTCAATCCAAAATTCTGTTAGTCCAATAAAAAAGGTATTACAAGATACTTATTTTGTTTGTTATTTTACATATATATATATATATATATATATATATATATATATATACAAACACAATATCTGTTTCATCTTTTTGTACCTCTCTATTTGTGAGTAAAAAATATGTGATGTGCGAGGAATGTCACCGGTCCTTTAGGCAAGGATGGTGATGGCGTTCCTGACATGTCACTGGTCCTTAATGGGTTAAACCTATAAAAAAAAACAAAAAAAAACTTTCCTTTTGTTCTAATATTTCTTAAGGACCACCAGAAAATGGAGTCATTTGAGTGCCAGAGGGGTATACAGCACATTGCTCTTGAATGTGATGCATACCATTCAGGCAATCAAAGCGCGCAGGACAGGGCCATGGGAAATTTCATGGACATTAAAGTAAATGTGACAATCAACCACATTATGTCTTTATAAACGTCCCATTTAAATCAACAGGATTTTTAAGTGTCTCCTTTGGTGCAGTTGGTTTGTTTATAATTGTTCCATTTCCTCTTGGTACATCAGCCTCAATGTGTCTTGTTTATCACTTATGTAGTCAACTTCACATAAAAAGGCTCTTATAGGAGCTCTACATTATTTTGTATTTTGTTCTTAGTTTTGCATTTTATTGGTATTTTGTAGAGTTTTCAAAAATTGTGGTGACAAAATAAATGTATATATGCCTTGCATATTTCATATGTAACTTTTGAAAACATTTTTACCCATTACATCTGATTTAAACATATATGAAATAGTTAATTCTTAATTGTATATGCTATTACGGTACAATATGATTTCCATGCTAATTTTTTAACTTATGTATGGCTGGATTCCATTTCAGGTGATAAATCATTGTTTTTATCTCACACATTCCTACTCAAATTTGGAGATAAATCCAGTAATAACTGTATAATCAGCAAAATAATCCATCTCACCACAGTATGATTAGGGTGTTGTGGGTTGGAAAACAAAGGATTAATTGATGCTCATCAAGGCTTCAGATAAGAATGCATATATTATTTCTAATGATGGTAATTGATTGATGAGCAGATGCATAAATAGCCTCTGTGATGCATACTATCAGGAATAATCCATGGAACTGGAAAGAAACACATTAGACAGTCTATTGTAAGGAGTTGGTATATAGATATTTAGAAGAATGACATGCACTTTCTTGTTAATGTCTGAATTAAATAATATGCCCTTGAATTGTAATTAACTAAAAGCAAAGCCCCCCCCCCCAGAGCCATCAGTGAATTACAATTGCTAGCTATGGCTGGACAGTTTAATTCCCCCACTAACAATACCACCTTGCCAGACCCGGTAAAACCAGGTACAATCATTCACAGCTCATCCCTAATATGTCCTGCAAGGTAATGTCTGCTTAAAGGGATAGTAATGTTTCATAATAAAAGCAGCTCTAATTAATCATCATAGCATTTGGACTTTGGAGAGTGTTATTTCAATTCTGTCAGAGTTGTAGTTCCAGAGTAATTCAATGACAAAGTGTCCTCCTCCTGCCCCTTTTACTGATGTAACACTTTTCAGCCAGAGCAGAAGGGAGGTGCCCAGGTAGACTGCAGAGAGGGACAATCTTCAATTAAGGTAAGGGGAAAACCTGAAAAGCTTGTCAAGGGGGACAGGGCTTTCATTGTTTTCATTGTAAGAAGACTGTCCCCTGCTGTTATCTGTCTGGTCTTACAACCAGATTCCCCATCTGAGAAGAGATGGCTTACACTAGGAAAAAGGGGCGGGAGGGGAAACTTTGCTTGTGAATATCTCTTAAGCCATAAAGGTTTGAGAGATAAGACTTATATCATTCTTCATATTTTTGTAATGCCTACAAAATAAAATAAAGTTAAAACAAAGTATTACTATCCCTTTAAGTATAGGGGTTTTTGTCTCCTTTCAGCAATTTCTCTCAGACTCTGCTTGAGTGCAAAATTAATCCATATTCTAGAGCTATTTCTGGTTGTACCCAATTTTTGGCCCGAATTGGAAAATAATTTCATTTATTAGAGGATACTTGTCCACCTTGAAGAGGAGTAGAGTAGAACAATAACCTTATCTTTCAGTGGTTAGCCGGTTCATTCAGAAAAGTGCACAACGCAAGATAAAGAAGCAAAAAGATGAGCATTGGGAAGCAAAACATTTGCACCATAGGGGACAAATTACAATACCAATTGATTTTAAATGGGGTGATGAAATGCCTTGGAAACCTCTCTAGCATTCAAGGGATTAACATCCACATTTAAATCAATGAGCATTTTTATGTGTCTTCTGTGATGCATTTTGTCAGCTCCACAAGTGCTTATCTTCCCAGGCCCTGCATCTCAAGGCTGTGACCCCCACCACCACCATTGTCCCCATGTGCATCTAACCACCATCTCCACATTCATATAAGTTCCCCTTAACCCCTTCTTTGTCAAGCAACTTTAAATGCACTGATGTGCAATACTTTGCAAATTGAATGAAGATTAACTGCAAAACTCAAACGTAAACTACCCCAATACTTCCCACTGGCCTATTCTGGCCCATCATTAACCGCTCCATTTCCATTATGGATGGGAACACACTGCAGTCAATGAGATCTAGCTGGCAGGTCAAGGATGGTTAAACTTGAATCATCTGAATATAAGGAAAATGTCCTTAAATAAATATTTGTCGGTATAAAGTTATCCCCATCCCTCCTTCCAGATCTGTTAAAAAAATAAAGGGAGTACAGGGACCCCAAAAAACATTTCCTTCATTAAAAGGAGGGCACTTTATTTCCTCCTTTAATGAGTATTGAATAAAGGAACAAAATACATTAATAATGAGTATGGGTATATACACCCCATAGTAATGCATTAACAAATAAAACCTTTCATGAGCGTCTGGAGGTGGGGGCAAGGGGGGACACTTGCCCTCCCCCTACAATTACCCCCTCCATATAAACAAAGGGGCTGGATGGGCTGGATTGGGGGTCATATTATGGCTTTGCCCCCCCCCCCGGAAAATTTTCTACAGGCACCCCTGAAACCTACAGAAAAACTTAAAGCCAATGAATAAAATCAATACTTGGCATGAGAATCTCATAATGAATTATATTCTGGCTAAGTTAAAAGAAGGATATTGGTATGGTATCTGTAACTCTGAATATTCTTAAAAGAGGGGATGTGGTAAATAATAATAATATCATAGGCTCTGGAGTTAATTTAATAAAAATAACTTAGAAGGGGTTCCCAGCAGTGGGAGTACCCATGTTTTACTCAATGGGATAAAAGCTGTAATATATAATTTTTTGCATGTTAAACATTACTATCCCTTTAAAAAGTTCTGCAATATGGCACACATATTAAAGAGAAAGATAGCACTACAGAAAGCAATGTGTAAAGTAAAATGGGATTATATGTGTAAATATTTTTTTTTAATCCTGGTCAGATGAACTGCTTTTATCTCAGCAAATCCCTTGCCAGCTTTGTATGTATATATATATATATATATATATATATATATATATATATACATTGTAGGAATTAATAACAATGAGACATATGTATAACTATTTTTTTTTAATCCTGGTCAGATGAACTGATTTTATCTCAGCAAATCCCTTGCCAGCTTTGTATATATATATATATATATATATATATATATATATATATATATATATATATATACACATTGTAGGAATTAATAACAATGAGACATATGTATAAAGAGAAATGTAGAGCAATTCATGGTTGTCAAGCCAAATGCTCCACTTTAACCATTAAAAATTCTCATTGAGTTAAATGGTGCTTTTAAAGGGATAGTAATGTTTCATAAAAACAGCAGTACCAATTAATCTTCATGGTATTTGAGCCATAGAGAGTGTTATTTCAATATTGTCAGAGTTGTAGTTCAAGAATAATTGAATGATAAAGTTTCCCCCTCCTGCCCCTTTTACCTAGTGTAAGCCACCTCCCCTCAGATGTGGAATCTGGTCCATGGACCAGACAGCTCACAGCAAGAGACAATCTTCTTACTGCGAGAACAATGAAAGCCCTGCCCCCATTGAAAGGTTTTTCAGGTTTTTTCCATTATGTTAATTGAAGATTGTCCCTCTCTGCAATCCACTTGGACACCACCCTGCTGCTCTGAGCTGAGCAGTGTTACATCAGTAAAAAGGGGCGGGAGGGGGATACTTTATCATTCAATTACTTTTGAACTACAACTCTGACAGTATTGAAAAAACACTCTCCATGGCCTAAATATTATGAAGATAAATTGGAGCTGCTTTTATTATGAAACATTAATATCCCTTTAAATACCTTGACTGCAAATGAGATCTCCAACCCGCTGCTTTTGATGGTTATGACCAATGGTTGAGAGTCAATGAATTATAGCATAGGATAAGATAGTCTCTGATAATATGAGGAACAAGGTAAGATGAATTTTGTTGGTCAGTTCTTTTATAGACTGCATGCTCTTTTGGCCAGTTTACCTTTTGATTATAATCCAGCATCAATGATATGTTAATATCCCTAACTAAACTACCAATAGAAACAGCTTTACTCATGGAGGAATTTCCAAAATTGCTTCTAGAGATATAGAGGACTAGATTCATGCTGCACCAATAAATCTTATGCACCAGTTTCATTGTCTTTCTATCCATATTTTCAAATTTACAGAAACACTGCTTGAAGGAACTATAGCATCTTAATATGGGTTTACACGCATTTAAAGCCTCAATAAAAAACACTTAGCACTCTTTATAATCCCACATGTAGGAACATAGAATGTAGAGCAAATTGAATATAAATGGAACCGATAGCCCTTTTCAGCTGTAATGCCAGCTGTCAATTTAAAGGGATAGTAACCCCCCGAAAAACATGAAGCCAAATGCTAGGAATCATCACAACAAACTTAACTCCCATATTCCCATCTTTCAAACCGCTTCCCTCCCTCCCCCTTCCCATGCATCCGCTGTATAGCCGACATCATGAGACCCTGCATCCAGGACCAGACGGCAGCTCTTCAGGAGCGCTGTCATCTACATATCTCTGTATAATTACTTCATTGGAATGGTCTGAAATGTGTGCCTGGCTTGCAAGCACATGTTGTAGACCATTCCGATGAAGTAATTATACCGAGATATGTAGATGACAGCGCTCCTGAAGAGCCGCCGTAAATCGGTCAACCGGATTCTGCCTTTGACAGCTTTACAGCTTGTTAGGCAGAAATGGGAGTGAGCGGAGGTCTTTCTTTTCTTACATCTCTCAAACCATAACAGTTTGAGAGATGGGAATATGGGAGTTAAGTATGTTGTGATGATTCCTAGCATTTGGCTTCATGTTTTTCGGGGGGGTTACTATCCCTTTAATTTTGTTTTACCGTTGACTCAGAATACAAAGAGAAATAACAGGCTGTAAGGAGGGTTATTATCAACTCCTAAAATGAAGCCTGTTGGTTATCCTTTGAGTCCTAAATTGAACTCCTTGAGGACCAGAGGTTTGTGGAATGCATCATTTTATGTTGTATTGTATACCCCTCTGGTCCTCAAGGGATTAAGGTAATAAACATAACAGATATTTGTCATTGGTATTTCAATTCAATGGCTTAATACACCCATGGTATAACATTTTGTAATACAAGGAACATATCTCCAGGCCTACAGGATATAAGGATATCTCTGCTTGAAAGCAGTTTATTCTTTTTGAATGTAATATTAATGCTCAACATGGCATATCCCAAACATGGTATGTTGCAGCTCCTGGAGCTTGGAAATGAGCTCCTCTCCTGTAATAGTATAATTGACAACATGTATTTTTATTAGCAACTGGACATAAAAAGGTTTAAAGGGTTAGTAATGTCTAACATTTACTAAACCTAATATTAAAGGTATTAAAAAGATAATATTAATGTGCCAAGTCGGATCTCTGAAAGTTTTACAGTTTGAGAGATATAAGTGCTGAAAGTCTCCCCCTCCTTCACATTTTCCAGACTTCAGCATGTAGCTGACATCAGGAGATCCCGGTCCCACACCAGCCGGCAGCTCTTCAGCGGAGCTGAATGAGCGCTATTGAAGAACAAATACTTCAGTGGACTGGTCTGCAAAGTGTTCTTGCTAACCAAGCACACTTTGTAGACCGTTCCAGCAAAGTATCTGTTTTTTGATAGCACTCATCCAGCTCTGCTGAAGAGCTGCAGAGTTGTCCGACACAGATCCACTGCTGACAGCTTTACAGCTCGTCAGCAGGAGGGGGAACGTTCAGCGCTTATATCTCTCAAACCTAACTTTAGTGCTATTGAGTTGATATTTATTCACAGTTGGTTGGTTATATACCATATTGCTGCCTGGAATGATCAAGCAGCATTCCTATAACAGAACCCCTGTGTTTTATCGTGGAAGCTATATCAGCAGTGTAGTACATTCATTAATCAGTATAGTATCATAAAATAATAAAGTCAGTGTGTCAGTATGACTATCAGTCATACTACCGTAAAGGTTTGAGAGATACGACTTGGCACATTAATATTATCTTTTTAATGTCTTCAATATTAGGGTTAGTTAATGTTAGACATTACTAACCCTTTAAGCTGAATCTGTCACTGGTAGGGAGGGGTCAACAGAAAAACTATTCCTATGCAACATTTCTTTTAAACAACATTCAGTGAAAACATTAATTCTGCATGTGATTATTTGCATTCTGTAATTATTTCCATAGTCATACTGACTGATAGTCATACTGACACACTGACTTTATTTTTTATGATACTATACTGATTAATGAATGTACTACATACTGGCTGATATAGCTTCCATGATGAAACACAGGGGTTCTGTTATATGAATGCTTCTTGATCATTCTGGGCAGCAATATGGTATATAACCAACCAACTGTGAATAAATATAAACTCAATAGTGCTAAAGTTAGAAGAAATGCAATAATCAAAGTGTACAGCATTTTCCCTAAGAAATTAAAGAGGGGAAAGTTATGAAATGTACCACAGGGGCTGTAGCTATACTTTAATTTCTTTTACAGACAGGTTGGCAAACAAAACTTAAAAAAAATGGGAGGAAATGCTCTGGAGTTTTACAAATAATGGAGGTGTCTTAAACCCTGATAGCCTAATATACAATGTTAGACTAATAATTAACATTCATTCAGACTTCTTCTAGTAGAAATGTTGCTGCTTGGGGCTATGTATGAAGCAGCTGCTTTGGTACAAAATCTTGGGGGTTTTCTTACGGTTTCACATTATGGCAAATTCATCCTTTATGGCATAAAATCATGAAGGGTTAATAACATGTAATATATATAATATATATTTGGAATATATGTACTCCCATTGCTGAGAAATGTTGTATTTAAAAGTTAGTGCAGCTCAAATATGAATTTGTTTTAGGTGCACTATCTCAATGGCCTGGAATTTTAAAATTGTGCTATTGCTATACCAGCTAATGGATAGTTGACTATAAACCTCCATTAATTGGTTTAACAGCAGTACCACTGTTTTCTGTATTTACTTGATTCATAAACATTAAACCTTAGTTTTATGTTTTGCCTTTACCATCTACCTAATGAAGTTTTCTTATTGCTGTTAAATCTTGTAATGTCCTATATCTGTTAGCCACTAAAAATAGCACGTTTTAATCACTGTTATTTTATTACTGCAAAAGTATCCTGCCTATACAGTTAGCATTGTACAGTACTTTCTCTCAAGCTCCAGTATGGAAATTCTGGAATTTTTCTAGAACTTGAGGACAGGACAGGGAACCAGCACAGTAGGAATTAAATTATGTAAAATCATACAAATGTAACCTACTTTTACCTATTGCTCGGTTTGATTCACAAGGACATTTAACACAATATGATTTGCAAATTGGTCTATTAATTCACTGCATCTGAAAGTGAGCTGAGTGGTTCATCACAGTTTTTCTATAGCATTTTAACTGTATAACAATAGACAGATAATAGAGACATAATAGGTTATAATAGATAATAAAGGCATGATTAATAAAAACTAGCTCATCATGGATACAATCCATAAAATGTTCATCTGTTTCTTTTAGGGTTTTAGTGTTCTTCCTTGTAAGAAAATAAATGCTGATTTAGCTTTCAGAATTACTCAGTACATAGAGATTGTACATTTAAAATAACTCATGATGAGAAAAACAATTATCCTGTCAAATTCAAGAATAAATTTAAACCCTTTCATATCTTCAAGATTGCAGCTTAACTTTACCTTAACTAGCAATGTGTTTTATTACCTCATGGACAATCAATAAACCCAGATGATCAAAATGAGTAAGATGAAACCATACTATTAACATGTAGCATGCTATAATGTTCCTTCTTATGTATAAATATAAACTAGTGGGATTCACTTTCCTGTTATTGTCATTTAATATATTTGAATTTAGTATTCAAAGAATGTGGAGTAATTCTGAGGCAAACCAAGTGCATCATAGGGGTGTATTACAAAATTCCCATTTATACAAACAGTTGTCCTGAACTAGCTCATTCCATGAGGACTGGCACAATGATGGGTGGTTCCTTTTGCAACAGCCTTCTCCTGGAAGGAGATTTAGACATGACCATACGATTGTTTTCCCAGCTTGGCAGCTTCTCTTGGGAGTAACAGAAACTTTGAAACCACTGCTTTAATGTTTGTATGTGTCAGAGTTCATAAAACTGAATCCCAGTATCCTCCAGGGAGTTTCTGGCATGTAATGGATTGAATGTGATACTTATAATGCAATATTTATAATAATGCTGGTAGCCTTAGGGAATGTTTGTTCTGCAGCCAAAGCTGAGTTAAACATGCTGGCCACAAATCCAGAATATCTTATCTTGGTTGATCTGGTGTCAGACCCGGATAAATACTCCTCAGGCTGAGACTATTAGAGGAATAATAAGTGAATATCAATATGCAGAAAATAAGAAAAGGTAAAAAGGGTAATGAAAGTGAAGAGCCTTTAGGGTGAGAGTAAGCTTAGAGATACATTGTCCCTGTAAGGTAAAAATCTGTTTGGTGGCACACTGTCCCTTTAAGCTGTGAGTCTATTTGGAGATCACAGAACACAAAGAAACACCAGGACTCAACTGACAGACTTCATTAGTAGGATGCTGGGAATAAATAACCAATGAACTGACTAGAAACATATTCTGATCTAGCAGATAGATAAAGCTGACACTGAATACTTGTAGATGAATGGATTTGACATGGAATGCTGGTAACAGCTGACTATTGACAAGGGAGGGAACCAGAAGTAGAGTAATGCATTGCAGAGATTAGGACTGGTAAATCAAACAAACAAGCAAGGCGTGGGGCAGATCTAGGAGGGCGGCTAGAAGAAAAGACAAAATCAATAACCAGGGAGGCAATCCCAAATCAGGCAAAGTACCAAAACAGTTACTAGGAAGTCTTTAACAAGGATATGGGCAAGTAAGACTTGAGGCAAGTAAGTAAGACAGGCAAGGGTGAACTTGCAGAATGTATAAAGTCAAAATGGGGTGGGAGATGGTTGTTCCTTTAACCCATTAACAATGAAAGGGGTGTGCAATGCATAGCTAAGCATTGTTTTGTGCACCCCACTGGCTCTTAATAGATGGCTCTCTGAGTTGCACATATGAATGTTGTTTCTTTTAAAATTGTACATCAATGTTCCTCTAAGGTCCAGGAGTCACATATTGTTAAATTGTGTCAACTTCCTACTATTCTCTTGAACAAGAAACTATAATTACTTTGCTGTGATGCTCTGTAATTCAAGAAGACAAGGCTGGAATATAAGTGAAAATATCCTAAAATCCCTTACTTACAGTATCATCACAAAAGGTAGAATTCATAATCTTAAATAGAATCCTGGAAAGAAAAGAATACTGATGAATAATTTAAAATTTCCTATTGTTCACTTGGGTTCAGTGCCTGAAGGTGATATCTAGAGGTCAGTAAGAAGATCAGAAAATGCTTCTATTCCTCTTCCTTTTCAATTTTATCAGTATGTCCTGCATAACTGAAGTTAAATTCCCAGTGTACCACAATACAATCCTTACAAATGCAAAGTATAATGCCAAACAAATCCATGTTTGCATTTATGAAGGATTGCTTTTAGCAGTTTTTCTATTAAATTTGTGGATTATTTATTTTTTCATAAACAGCACATTTTTGGTAGTTGGAGAAACTGCATCATCACCCATATATTTTTGACCGTTATGTCTTTCCCAAGAAGTTTAAAGAGACATTTTCAGTCATGTGAATGAGAAAGTTTCCTAAAGTTTTTCATGTTTACCCTGATACAGAAATCTCATTAATATTAGAAGGATCTTAAAAAGAATAAACGCCTAATGTTGTAAGCAATTGTATATTTGCTTTATTTCCAAAAAGCCATAACAATCTATTATTAAATAACTTCTGAGAACACAAACAAGTATCAAACATCATTGTCATTCATGAATAATGAATTATCAGAAGAAACATTATATAGCAGAATGTAGGTAATATCAAAAGTTTGACAATGCTAAAATTATGAATCACCACTTCTTATCCATCAGTCTATTCTAAGTAACACAATCATTGTACAGTATATATTACTATAATCATTAATCAAACTGTGCTAGTTACTCCAGTGACTTGGAGGACTAGAGAAGTATATTTTATGCTGTGCCTTAATTTAAAAGATGTATTAAATTCCATTCTGAAGTTTTACATAGAGCAGACAGGAAAAAGCAGAGCCATGGCCTATTGGGATAACACAAAATATCCATAAATCCTGATACCAAAACCAAACCAAACAAATAAATAAGCACATTTTAAAAACTTATAACTAAACAAGTGCAAAAATAAGTAGTATCAAGTTTCCCCCATCACCATGTGAGATGCCAAATTATAAAACAGGCAACAGTGGCTCCAAGGTGTGGCAATTAGCTACATGGCATACATAGATTACAGAAAACAAATACATACATAGAATATGACTAGAGGGGTTTGTTTTATCTAACCATCAAGTATATTGTATAATATGGCACATTAAAAGAACAGTACACATTTTTATGAAAACATTCATATTGTAATTCTTTGCCTGCTGAGTATTACCACCTCTGGGATATTTGTCATTAAACTGTACTAAATCAAAATGTTGCCTTATTATTAAAAAAGTATTTTATTGCAATGTGTTGGATAGCTCTCCAAGATTAAAAAAAAAATACATCTGCGATATAATAACTTTTGATAAATCTTCCTGCTGTGTAGTCCCATAATTCTTTCTATAACAAATACTCTATAGCATACAGTATATTTTATAACACAATGTTTACTGCGTTTTTAAAAGGCAATTGTTATATATTTCCAGTATGCTCCTATGGGAGAGTAAAAAGCCATGTGCTGCTAGTTGTGAGGTGCAGAAAACTGGACTGGCAGAGAAGATAGATGAAATCTGTGGCTCATCTATAGTCACCACCAGTTACATCTGCTACAGCGTGCTTAGGTATTTCAAACAAAAAATATTATAATACCAAGAAAATTAGTTAAAAAAACATAGTATTACATGAAAATTCAAAACATATATATCCTAAAACATCCCATAAAAATGGATATACTATCAGTCCACTATCTTGCTGCATACCTTTAGTGGGTTGGGTACCCCATTGTTGCAATCTTCAGTATTAAAAGAGAACAGCAGCAGGACAGAAGACAACTGTAGGTGTAGGTGTCGCCATTATACTTGTGCACTCAAAGAATACTACTCACATTCTTTAGAGACATTATATCCACCTCTATGATAATGTACCTGATCTGGTTAATACACCAATTCTCCTGTGTTGACTGATTGTGGCAACAAATTAGTTGACTTTTATTGATAATTTTCAGAAGTGAACTAGTGGAATATTGTAATAATCACATCTTGAGGTTTATTCTGGGGCTGTGTAATGATCTGACAGACTACGCACGCAATATAAGCTGCCTGGTAGACTCTGTGAAGTAAATTCCCACAAAGATATGACAGACTGCTATTTGATTTAAATACTATGCTAAAAGCATAACAACAGACAACACAGGTATACTTCAAGGCAGGCCCTAGTTTGCCAGATGCCAGGGAGCAAATACTAGAATGTGAAGCTTGCTGGCAGTGGCTGCTCTCTGGGTTGCCATGCTGCAGCCTAGGCCAAGTTAGAGATGCTGACCACAAGGCCAGATTAGTGTCAAGCAGAGGTGCAGGCCTGCACCATGAATGACAAGCCAGATAACCGCAACTACCCACTGGGATCAAAGAGGATACTGAACAAATAACCCATCTGAAGTATAGTTGTAGTTGTTGTACAGGAACACAGAAGCCTGGAGCTCAACAGAAGACAGAGAACAGGATAGTCAAAGTCTGACACGGTGGTTGAGGCGGAAGTAACCAACCAGGGTCAAGGCAAACGGGATGTCAGACAAGCCAGATCAGGAACAGGCGGACAATGCAGTACAAGGCAGCAGATGGAGGAATGGTTGAAACAGTGGAGCCAAGGTTGGTTACAGGAGCTCAGATGAGCACGGCACCAAATCACAAAACAGAAGGGAAGTCACAGGAAAAGCCAGGTCAATACACAAGATAACATTCAGGAACAGGAGGCGCTATAAAGGCTCAGAGCAACCACAAGACAAGGTGGGGAACCAGATAAAACATATGGAAAACCAGACAAGGGATCACAAAAGACAAAAAAGGGGAAGAAAATGATACTATCCCTCCCAAGGGCGCACTTCCGGGAGTCCAACGATGGTTTAGCCAGTGGAAACAGTGAATCAAAGAAGGGGCATTGACGTCTGAGGCTACTACCCAAGAATGTTCCTCCAGACCATAGCCCTTCCAAATAACAAGGTACTGCAAGGAACCATGGAAAAAAATAAGAGTCTAGAATGGCATCAATGATGAATTCTTCAGAATCATCCATGGATAATGTTGGTGGAGGAGTTGAGGAGGAGTGTGAAGCATGCAATGACACATAGGGCTTGAGTAGCGACACATGAAAGACCAGGAGCCCTTTCAACGTCCAGAGAAGGATCAAATGGTAAGAGACCAAGAACCCAATTTGTCAGAAAGATGGCTTTATATTATTTTCAGAAAGCCATACCAGATCCCCAGCAGCAAATCTAGGTGCCAAGGAATGATGGTGATAGGTGGCCAGTTTTTGCTGCATTTGCGATGAGAGAAGAATGCGGAGGATGGTGGTCTGCAAGATTATGAGTATGCTTCTCAGCAGAGAGAACCTCAGCAGAGAGAACCTCAGACACAGAGGGACAGAGGGAAAAAGCTGGAGGGTTGTACTCAAGAACCATAAAAAGGCTCAGAGCAACCACAAGACAAGGCAGGAAACCAGAATCTGGATAACAAGGGAAAACAAATGGAAAACCAGACAAGGAATCACAAAAGACAAAGAAAAGGGGGCAGAACATGACTGATAAACATATCATAAGTAAATTTAAGTTGCTGGGCCTAGCATAAATATACTAGTTTATTAAAAATAAAAAAAAGAGAAAAATGGTGCGCTCACTGTAAAGAGCCTATGGAAAAGGTGGATGATTGAATCTGAGGAAACTGTAATAATTACCACAATACTAACCTAACATATTAACACAGAGCAATCAAAAATAATACAATTGGAAATGGAAGCATAAGGGTATAAAAGATCAAAACAGCATCTGATTGTAAATTTTCTAAATAAGGTTAAAAGGTAAGCAACAAAACCTGGAGTTACAGTTCAGTTCAAAGAAAGTCCCAATCTAAATGGTAAGTGATGAATCAAACAAACATGGAATGAATGGTGATGTGATGGACACAAACTGGTTAGTTTTCAATGGATCGATGGAATGGATATTAGTTTATGAAGTACACTTGTTTCTCTGTGCTACTGTCAATTGCCCAGAGTCCACTCGAGCAGGTACATAGAGAAAAGGAAAGAAGAGAGGGACAGCGCACCAGAGATCTAAGTGTAGTATGTCCAAAATAGATGAATAATTCGTTGTGACATAAAAAAGGTATATAATTTATTAATTCAGTGATAAGGACAAATTATCAATATAGATAACACTATACAGTGTAAAATAAAATGAGTAGT
Source organism: Rhinophrynus dorsalis (assembly GCA_037306005.1). Lineage (NCBI taxonomy): Eukaryota > Metazoa > Chordata > Amphibia > Anura > Rhinophrynidae > Rhinophrynus > Rhinophrynus dorsalis. The sequence goes on from CM074721.1 coordinate 126,314,386, forward strand.
ACATACACAATAAAAACATGGACAGGGTATAATCTATCCAAGGAGTGAGTACACTAAAAAACAGGACCTAAAATGTCTCAAATGAATTAGTGGAAAATATATTGAGGAAGTAAATAAATATACAGCAATAAAATAAAATGAAATAAAAGGGACAAAGTTAAGGGGACATCAAATGAAGCAGAACTGGAAGGTAATAATTAGTATTATTCAAAGAATGGAGCGTAAAGATTTGTTGAGGGGGTAATTCTTATCTCCCCCAGAAAGATAAGCACTCACCAGATGTTTTCTTTGAAATATGGCATGTAGAAAACAGTTAATACAGTTTGCTCACCAGAAGTCCCCTTGTAGCAGAGCACATCAATGTGTTGTCACCACCACAGTCAGCCTCCTGTCATTCTGTAGCTTAAATCCATGGTCCAATGAAGGGAAATTGGAAGATCTGTTGTGTGATCCAAATCAGGATTTATAACCACTCACCCTCCTTATCTGCCATTATAAATCCTGATTTGGATATATGGATATCTCATAGTTTCTTTCATGAGATCTCTTTTAGAACATTGGGGGCTACATTTCTGACCTTCATTTAGATCTCCCATTTATCTACTTTGATTTTCAATCCAGGAGCAGCTTTCTCATTAAGTGTTCTCCAAGAGGAGCAGACCTGATGACAGAGCACTAGACATATAACATTTTCACTTTAAAGTTGACCTGTAGCCTTAAGATAATATGATTACTAATAGCGCTCTGTTCTAGTCCTGTGGTTGGTTGTATTCTAGGAGATTTCATTTGGATGCATTGGTGGCTCTCTGAATACGAACGATTGCGAATTTGCCATTATACCCCTGACAGATAAAATATCTCCTGAAATTTCTACTATTAGCTACTAATAAATCATATTTCATGCATTGTTATTTTTTATTGTATTTCACTTTCTGTGTGCTTGCTGACAACCAATTGAAGTCGAAAATGACTCATGACTGGTATTTAACAATACTGTAAGAGGTTATTTATAAAGCTTTTTCCATCTTAAAAAGATACTCTGGCTCATTCCTAGAGATCAAGTTACATGATGTGTAAGTATTTAGGGAACTGTATCAGGGAACGCATTTAGGCAACTATTATTTAATTCCTTTTAAAAGAATTTGCATGAAATTCTTATATCGTTTGTCATTTGTTATGCTGATTTCGTAGGAAATGTAATATCAGCTGAAGCTTTTGTACTTAATAATAATCTAAAAATGCAAAAGAAGAAACAATTGCCTAATTTATGAAAAAAATGAATAAAATAATGGAAGTAGAAAAACTATCATTAAATCCTTTTTATTTTTAAACTAGGCTGTAAGTAGTATGGGTTTCACATTCATATGTGTTAAAATAGAATACAATTAAGTTTTACTACTATAGTCTGATTAAAGGGGCATTATTAGCTAAAAAAAATGAACAGTAAATGTAACCATCTGAGTGCCAAAGGAATATGCTTGCATTACAAAGCAATATGTTGTATTGACACTCTAAGGGCTCAGTGAGGGCTGCTGTCCTTAAGTCTTTCTACATCTTCTCAGATCTCCCCTGCCCTTCCCAACACATTGAAATTTTTAAACCAGAATAATATGCTAATGATCACAGTCTCTCCCCCTCCCCTTTCATCCCATTGCATATGGCAATGTGTGTCTCTATTGTCAAGGTGATGTACTCGCAACACATTGACAGACACACCTCGCCATAGCATTAACTCTTAGTGCATTTTGCCCCACATGAACACCAGAGGGCACTGTTAATGTAAAAAAAAAATAGTTTAAATATTTTTAACTTTTTAACTTTTTAACATCTCCCAGCACTGGGAGTACCCTTGTTTTAAAATCAGGTTTGCTAGTACTTGAATCCACACTAAACCAAGTGATGGAATTGATTTTGGTGGTACACCTGTCAGTCTGCTAACTTTATACTGGAAATTCTCCCATTACAGAACATACCATCTCCTTTCCTACTTCTTGTATACTTGGCCATGGTTGGGTACCTTGCTGTCCCTGATCAGGGACCCTTTGCTCTCCTCCTTCCCCACCTGTACCTTTACCCATCCATCCATCCTTCCATCCACCTTCTACTCAACTCCCTGCCACATACCCTACCCACATATCTCAACCCCCACTCATAACCAGTCACTTCCACAGGCACTTGGTCAGATTCAAACCCGCAGTCAGTCTCTTACACTCAGTCAGACACATTGCATGAAATAAGACATGAATGATATATTATGTAATAAAATAAAGATGGTGTGTGTATGCACGTTAGTGTAATATGTGTTGTTATAATACAGCACTCTCCTCTTCCCAATACCACTGTACACAATGTATGAGCCATTTTCTCTCACTCCATCTGTCCTTCGCTCCTAGGCCCCATGTTGTAGCTCAGTATACATCCAAATACAAACAAGGTATGCCATTCATTTTGGGGTTCATTTGCAGTAGTTCATGGTGATATTACAACTTTGCTTTTAATTAATTGGATGGGAAATGACATAGCTTTGACAGTGTTGAATATCAACAATAATCATCACAATTATTTTCTTTTGCTCATCTTGGTTTTCACAATATTTTGTTTTCCAAATCCATGCAGAGTAAGTCAAATCATCTGCGATGGATGTTGGACATTGAATTGCATTTGCGTGGCCTTTACTCTTAGCTCAGCCTGCAAGGATAATAGAATACCACAGGGATTAAGGTAAGATTTCCATTCTATATTTATTTTCACACAAGAGGGTTTTATCTCACCTTATAGAAAGTTTTTTTTTTCAAAAGAGCTTTATTGAATAAATTGCAATACAGCATTACATATAACATATAAATCAATAGTGAAAGACATAACAGAGAAAGTTGTAAAGAAAGAACATCAAAAGGATATATCATGCCACGTGGTCAGCATAACTGGCCCATATTGTTGGTTATGAGTAGGCAGTCTAGGGCTTCTGAACAGTCTGAGAGGGGATGCTGCACCGCCAGCCTAAAGAGGCCAACAGCTCAGCTCTAGCAGACCCCCCAGCAGAAGAACTGGGAGGAAGTAACCGCTTCATAGCAGTTGTGAAGTGCATTCACCAGAGCAAAGATAAGAAGAGATTAGACATAAGCAAGATGAAAGAGAGGGAATAAAAGGAGTAAGAAAGGGAATAAAGGGCAGAATGAGGAATTGGGGGTGAGTTGGAAGGGGAATGTATACGGGGGGGGGTCTGAACAACTAGGGCACACTGTTAGAGTGGGGAAGAGCCCAGAAAGTCCGGGGAGAAGGTCTCATATCCTGGGCCAGAAGTCTTTCAGTGAAGGGCAAGACCACTAGATGTGGAGCCAGGAGCTCCCCGGCTGACCACATATCCAGCAGATATCTGACCCACCTGGTCAGATTTTAGATAATAGTTGTGGGGTCCTGTACCATCCAGTTAAAAGTTTGTAATTAGTTTTGTGCATAATTATGTTAGAATCCCAAAGGTTATTCATTCAAAATGTTGGAGACCATTGGCGTCTGTAAATATCGTCTGCATGTCCGTCTCCCAAGAATGTTGATGAGGGTTGGGGGCTTCAGGGGACTGGCAACCAAGAAGGAGGTACAGCTTGGATAAGGGGAGATGAGGGGGTTCTGGGAGGGTTAAATATGCTTCAAAAGTTGTCTGTGTTTGTAACCTTGAGAATAAAAAGAGGACAAGAGATGATGGACTTGGTGATATCTCCAGGCCTCAGAAGATGGTAAACTGCATTAGCATTGAAGTTCTTGGAAGGAAGGGAAATGACCGTCTGGGAGCAAGTGGTCAATGTCTACGAGTCCCCGTGAAATCAGTTTTCAAAAGCTGTCCTCTGGGTACCAGGAGGGAAGTCTGGGTTACCAATTACCAAGTACAAAGGGGAGGGGGAAAGGGGATGAGTTATAGACAGATTGACATTTTTTCTAGACAGAGAGAAGATACCCCAAAATTGGGTGAGAGTGGGCGTGACATATATTCATTGGACATGCCCAAAGGAATTGGGAAACATTAAGTGTGGGGAAAGAGGCATGTAGAAAGTGGGCCCAGTCAGATTTGGTGGAGATACAACCCAGGTCTAGGAGGTGATGCAGTAATGTGGAATGATAGTACAAGGTTATACCAGGTAGTCCCAGGTCCCCCTAATCTAGAGGTCATATCAGTATAAGGTTCACTATCAAATTGTTGCCCACTATTGGGCAACAAAGAAAAGGTGCATTAAACATCGCCTCAATGAAAAGGGCAATATCAGAATCTTGCCTGCATCAAAAGGGAGAGATTCTGATATCTCAGGCTTAAACATCACACATTTTAATAGTTCACTTTGAAAATGATAGCCTATAAGCTGCACACGTGTTCAGTACAACAATGTTTTTAATGAAATGATCCAATACCGCTCTTACACAGCACATGTAGGAATCGCACTTCCAACCACTGCTAGTGCTTACATCCATGTATGTTAGCCCTTTGAGCTTGAAAGTGGTAATCTTGCTCCGGGACCATTTTCACACTCAAAGGTTTAACAAACATGGATGTAAGCACTAGAAGTGGTTGGATGTGCAATTCCTCCATGCGCTGTGTGTAAGAGCGGTATTGGAATATATATTAAACAAATTTTGTACTGAATTGCATGTGCAGTGTGTAGGTTATCATTTACAAAGTAAATGAAAATGTTAAAATGTTAGAGGCTTAAGCCTGCAATATCAGAATCTTGCCCTTTTGATGAGGGTGATATTCTGATATCACCCTTTTTCATTGCAGCAACCTGTTTAATGAGCCATTTTCTTTGTTGCTCAGTAGTGGGCGACCTTTCAAAAGGATACCTCAGTATAAAATGGCTAGTCCTAGGTCTCCTGTGGTTCCACATGAAAGTAGGCATCAGACTCTGTAATGATCTTAAGTGCCTACCAGGCATCTGGATAGAAAAGGATCTCATGAGATAGTCTTTGGAAGTATCATCATTTTAATTTGTTTAACCCCACCCATTCAGGATAGAAACAGGAAATACCACTCAGAGAGATCACTCCGGATGTTTGATTTCAACTTGGAATAGTTGGCATGTAGGAGAAGAGAGGGGTGTGGGGTACGGTGAACACCTAAGTATTGAATAGAAGAGTCCCTCCCGAGGAAGGGGAACTTAGCAGCCAAGGATCACTTTTCGTGTATGGGATATTGATCTAAAGGATCTCGGATTTCAAAAGGTTGATCCGTAAATTCAAAAGGTTACCATATTTGGATAGGAGAGCTAGTAGGGGAGGTAGAGAATGTGAAGGAGAGAAAAGAAAAAATATGACATTATCTATGAAGCAGGAAAGTTTGCATTCCTTAACCCTTTGAGTGCCAGAGGGGTACACAACGCATTACAAAGCAATGCGTTGCGTACTCCTCTGGCACTCAAAGGGTTAAAGGGGAACTTTCCTCAACATTACATGTAGCCGAAAATCATTAATATGTTAACGATATACATAGAATACTTGTCAATTACAGTATGTCGGCATAAGTAAGAGAAACAATGTTTTCAACAGGCAGGCACTGGTTGGGATCTTACTGTAGATGTTTTCTGCACCTGCGCTGTCAGTACCTTCCGGTGCCTTTCGGCACAAAGGTATTCAATTCGCTAGTGGTGGAGTTGAAGGGGACGGACAGCGCAGATGCAGAGATGCCATCTCTTCAAAATGTCTGCACTGTTGCCCACTGCTGCCTGCTGAAAACTTTCTCTCTCTTACTTATCTTGGAGTTATACTGCAAATGACAAGTATTTCTATGTATATAGCTAACATATTAATGATTTGGGGCTACATGTAATGTTGATGAAAGTTCTGCTTTAAAGCTGGGGATGGCTCAAGATATGGCTGTGGATCGTCAAATCTTAGCCAACAGCAGTTCTAAGTTTAACACAAATAGAAGAGGGATAAAGGGCATCCATCTCATGTGCCACTTCGAATGTAGATCGGCTACATGTTGACTATATCTATAGAAGAAGTCAGCAAGCAACCTGAGGGTCAGAAATATTGGGTATATGTGAGGACTCCCGGATAGGGTTTCCCCACATTTATTACCAGCTATATAATTCTGGAATTTATATCACAAATGGGATTTAAGGGATTGACTATGAAGGAGAGATGCTAATTCAGTCAGCTGCAATAAAATTATAGGGTCATACAAGATTTTATGTTTCTTCTCCAATGATTGAATATCAAGGATAATGGAATCTATCAGGTGCCTGCGTCACGGCATGCCACCTCCTTCCGGAGGAAGGAGCCCGTTATACAGCGTTTGTGTACTACTCAAATAGTGTAGAGAGAAACTTCAGAAGGGCCATTAGTTGAAAAGTAATTGCAAATTTTAGTTTCAGTTTTGAATGTAGTGTCAGAATCTTCCAACAGGGATTTGTTGAGTCGCCATTTTGAGTAAGGTCGAGGCAGTTGTGAAAATGACAGCGTAATGGAGACAGATGCATGGACAGAGATTGTGATGTTACCAGTGGCAGGCTGAGTGACCAGATCCAAGTGGTATTGGATCAGAAAGAAGTAGTCAAGCCTAGAATAGGATCTGTGAGAGTAGAAAGTGAAGTATCTAGTGGAGGGATTCAGTTTCTCCAACACATCAACGGACTGGAGTTCAGTAAGTAAGGACGAAATTTGCTGGTGCCAGCTGGGGGGAGGGGAAAGGGCATCCAGAAGAATGATCCAAGTCGGGGTTAAAATCCACATTGAAATCTCTTCCTAAGAGAAGTAGGCTAGGACAGAAGTTGTCCAAAGGTCTAAGGAAGTTGAGCAGTGTTAGGAGTGTAAATATTAGCAAGCGTAAGTGCCTTTGAGGAATAGAAAGAGGGCTTGAGGGTCAGACAGAGTATCCTAGAGCATCCAGAGAGTGGATCGGTGGAACAGGATAGCTACTCCTCCCTTCTTTATGGATTCAGAAGAGGCCAACTTAACCTCTGGATAATGCTTGGAGGCTAGCTTCGAGGGTGCATGACATAGGACATGTGATTCCTGAAAAAAGACTATGTTGGACTGGGATCAGATCAGTTCCCTTAATCATGTAGTGTTTCTCAGGGCTATTGAGGCCCTTTATGTTATAGGAAAGTATTTTAAGTTCAGGTAATGACATAATGAACTTGTGAGGGTAAGGTGCACTCATAAGTACTGGTTTATAGGTAGGGCACCACCAGCCATCCATGTCATACAGAGGGAGGGGATGTGTGGAGGAGGGTATGGTAGAAGGGGAGAGGGCAGAGAAGTAAGAAGTCTGAAAAGAAGAGAGAGTCTGCTGTGCGAACCACTCATCTCATAAAGAGAGGAGGGGCTGAACACTGCCATTGTGTGGGTGAAGTCCATAGGCCTGAGGGAAAAAGGCTAATGAGGTAAGTATAAGGTACATGAAAACAGTTTAAAGAGATTGACTGTCAGTATGGTGTGAACAGGGCCTATGAGTTATGATGGGACCCAACATTTAAGCATTCAGTAGAGACGTAACAATAAATTAACAAAGCTGTAACATTTGTCCTGAGATCGTAATAGGATGGGACAACATGAGTCATATAAGAAAAAAGTACATACAGTAAAGGTAATACAAAACAGTTATAACAACAAATATGAAGACATTCACAAAAGTAAGAAGCTTCTCCAGTGCTTTGAAATGTTTAGTTGTCCTCTCAGTCATTGCGGAGAGGGTGGGCCAGGCACATAAGGTGGAGTGAAATAAGGTTGAATCTCTGCCATGTCCCATCAATCACCGGGCCCCAAAAGGGCATCCAATGAGCGTCATGGTTCATCACCCAGACTTCCCCGTGGGGACTCCCATCCTCACCCCTAAATCCCACTCAAACCACATATTTTTCTCCAGGTGGGAGGTCCTATGTTCCACAAGGATTAAGAGAAAATGCTTTATTGGCAAGTACACAGAAATCAGTTTCCCTTTTTCTATCATTGTGGAACACTGGAACCAAGGATTTATAACAAAGCTATCTCAACCAGGATATCAGGGAGGGGGAGACAAACTCCCAACAATAAAACAAGTCCAAGCAGAGGCAAATGAGTTACAACCATGAACATCAGATGTCAGCTGACATTCCCACATACACAAATAAAAAAGAAGTAATAGAAAAAGGTACCTACACAGGCACTACTGGCTGGATGACTTTTTTTTTTCTACAAACTGGCAACAGCAGAGGCCAGAACATTTATTCTGTAATGTTAATTACCATAGGAAGTGTTGACTGACCACATTGCCACCTTGAACAACCACTCCACAGAGGTCTACTTCTTGTAGGCCCAGGACATCACCACTGCTCTGGTTGAGTTGTTACTCCAAAATGATATTGGCCTCTTCTTAATGTCATGAGCCTGGTGAATGATCACCTTGATGTCAAGAAATTCAGTAAAGCAATGGGAAAAGCAAACTAGGTTTTTCAAATGTATAGAAATAGGCATTAGCAGCAGGAAGATAGAGGCACTAATGCCACTCTATAGATCACTGGTAAGCTCTTACCTGCAGTATTTTGTACAGCACTAGACATATCTCCTGAAAGTTATTGATAAACTGTAGGCAGTTCAAAGAACAGCCACCAAAATGGGGCAGGGTTTTCATAACATAGGGCACCAGAATAGTCCCAAAGAACTTATATGTATATCTTGGAAGAAGGGAGGACATGATAGCAACCCTTAAATATATTAAAGGAGTTAATACACACTAGTTCAAGAGAGGAGCATTTAAAAAAAGTGATTTGTGTATCTACTACTTTACAGAAAATGTGATAGACTCATGGAACAGCTTCCCAGCAGAGGTGGTAGGAATAAACACTGTTACAGATTTCAAAAGCCTGGTAAAGTCTATTTTGAGAAGTATGTAAGACTGTATATTTTATTAGATTTGGAAATAGCCAGACTGGATGGGATGGTTGATTCTTTTCTGCCATCAAAATGTATGTTTCCCTGTTGATTCTATCAATTTAGACAATGCTTGGCTCATAAGTGGGCCCTCGGGAATAAATAAAAGCAAATCCGAATTGTGAAGAGATTCAGTATGATGAACATATTGTTTAGACATCTAACAACATACATAGAGTGAAGCCCTGTTCTAAGTAGAAGGAAGAGCAGCCTCCTAAGTAACAGGAAAATAAGAAACCACCCTAGGGAGAGACCCAAAGAGTACACAGAACTACCTTATAGTCATAAAAAATCAGGTAGGGCTCCACTAGAAAAAGCCTGTAGTTCAGCTACACGCTGGACAGACACAAACCCTGGAGCAAAGGAGAAACACAGTAGCCAATATTTCAAAATGATCCATCTGAAGTACTCTAAGGACCAGAGGAGTGGGTCCCACCCCTTGTACAAAGGTCTGAACCTTCTGCAACATGCATGTCTGAAAAATATCTGATAAGGTTGAGATCTGAATTTTGATAGAACTAAAACAAAACCCCTTGATAAGGCTGTCCTGGAAGTGAGTTAAAAAGAAAGGAAGTTAGCTCTCAGGGCTTGAACAGAGTTCATGTGTCAAAGGTGGCCCCATAAACCAACAGTCCGGTGTCCATGTTACTACGGAAATGTTCACTATGACAGAAAAGTGATCCAATGTCAGGTGGGCTTTAGCAAGTCACCAAACCAGCTTCACCCTCATCTGGGAAGAGAAAGGACATTACATAGAAAAGATAGCATTGCTGCCTACATTGTTTGGAATATAACTTACATAAAAAGGGAACCAACAACAAGATCTGCATGTTTACAAGGCTAGAGTCCGCATGGGGTTATTAGGAACTCTTGACATGAAGTCAGGGCCAGACTTACTAATAGACACACTAGGCATTTGCCTTGGGCCCCAGAATTTTACATAGCAGTGGCCTGTCATGTCCACCAGCCCAACCATCAACCCACCCATGCAACTTGCCTCACAAGTTAACAACTCCATAATGTGTTCATTAAAATGAGACACCTAACCCCATGCAGCATGTCTCAGACCAGACCACACTTTCCCAGACCCACCCAGCTTCTAAACTTATGGGTATGATGTCAGTGATGACACGTTATGTGTGAGCAAGAGGGAAGTGCACTAGACATTGTGTGAAGAGAAGAACCGTTAACAACTGCAACACTGTCACCAGCTCCTCTTTAAACAGTAGGGTTGACAGGGCCCTATTATAGTAATCTATTCACTTTGTCCAGCTTGTGACTTAGATAACTCAAAAAAGGAAAATAAAGTACTGACTAAGAGCTGTTTTGTAATCTCTTCAGACAAGGCCTTGAATAGGCCTTATTCATCCTTTGACGTCTCCTGCAGGGGTTGGCATCTTTTTTTTTAGCTAAAAAAATGGAGGTCTTCACCCCTGTGTCAACTACAGGGGGTTAAACCTAATTACACATAAGAACAGCTACCCTCTACCCCTTATTCCCGAACTCCTGGACTGTCTTCGGGGAGCAAGGTTCTTAACCAAGCTAGACCTAAGGGATGCCTACAACTTGGTACGGATTAAGGAGGGTGATGAATGGCATTCAATACTAGGTTTGGGTGCTATGAGTACCTAGTGATGCTCTTCGGTCTCCGTAACGCTCCTGCTGTCTTCCAGAACTTTGTTAACAATGTCTTCCGGGACCTCCTCTTAACTTTTGTGATAGTATACCTGGATGATATATTGGTTTTCCCAGCCATGGGTCCCAGGTGTTGACTCGGTTAAGGGAGAACCATCTGTATTGCAACTTCGACTATACTTCCTTGGCCTTCTTGGGTTACATGATATCGGACCAGGGTCTTGTCATGGGCCCCCAAAAGCTGTCCGTCATCACCGACTGGCCCTTACCCCATAGCTTTAAAACTGTGCAAAGCATCATTGGTTTTGCCAATTACTATCGCTGTTTTATTAAGGGCTTTTCAGCACATATCGCTCCTATTACAGCTATGACCAGGAAGGGTGCAAATCCTCACGAGTGGTCTCCTGTTGCTCTTCAGGCGCTTGAAAGACTCAATCATTCACATTGACACCTATACTCAGGTACCCTGATCCACTAGCTCCTTTTATTCTCGAGGTGGATGCCTCCGAGACCGCTGCTGGAGCTGTTTTATCCCAGAGGTCCCCGGACACTGGCATCCTACACCCCTGTTCTTTTTTCTCAAAGCATTTCATGCCCGCAGAGAGGAACTACGACACAGGGAATAGGGAGTTACTGGCTGTTAAGCTGGCACTGGCGGAATGGAGATATCTGTTGGAGGGATCCCCCCATGTGTTGTTCATTCTTAGGGACCATCAGAATCTCCAATAATCAGCCTCCGCCAAACGACTGAACACCCAACAGGCACGTTGGTTGCTCTTCTTTTTCCGCTTTGATTATGTTATCTCCTATATCCCTGGGATGAAGAATCTGAAAGCAGACGCTCTTTCGCATCAACACGAGCCATCCACAGCCCCCAGTAGACTCCTGGAACCCATCATACCCCCCTACTCGGGTCATTTCCTTCTTATCTACCATGCTACTCAGCCGTATAAGACAGGAGCAGTCTTCTTGTCCCCCAGGGACCACTATATCTCCTGACAAGTACTTTGTTCCAGAGCACTTTCGAAATGTGACGGTACCAGGATTTACCAGACCCTTTTGGGGTCGTCGGTTCCTGAACCGCCGCTGCTGCGTCTCTTCCCCGGCTGGCTGGAGCCCTGCTGCTTCCTGGAGGTCCTGGATACTCAGACAGGAACAACTGGATGCTGCCTCCAGGCAGACTGGCAGGGCTAGTGATTTTAGCTGCAGGATCCTAGGTGGGGTTTCCAGAGGCCCTACGCCAGTAGACTGGCGAGGCAAGTGAATTCGCTCCTGCAGTAGCCAAGGTGAGAATCCCCAGCCCAACCCCCTCCAGAAATACAGCCAAGACTTGTATTAAGGAGGGTAGAACAGAACAGCCTTTATTGATAAAACACACTGCTTATATACACTTCCAGACACTCTTATCAAGATTAGAATACAAATTAGTGCTTGAAAAAGGGACATTTTAACTGGTCCATAATAACCTCCCCTGACTGGTCAATGAAGCACAGCAGGAGTCAATTCACATTCCTTAGCACATGGAGTATTCTTTAAACAAGCCAGAGTGCTGGACTTAACAGCCCACTCTGCAATCTGATTCCCCAGATTTACCAAATGTCACACAATGTACAAAACAGTGATCAATATTTCAAATGTTATAGTTCTAAATTATTCCATCTGGTCACACCTGGGATGAAGAATCTGAAAGCAGATGCTCTTTCGCATCAACACGAGCCATCCACAGCCCCCAGTAGACTCCTGGAACCCATCATACCCCCCTACTCGGGTCATTTCCTCCTTATCTACCATGCTACTCAGCCGTATAAGACAGGAGCAGTCTTCTTGTCCCCCAGGGACCACTATATCTCCTGACAAGTACTTTGTTCCAGAGCACTTTCGTGAGGACGTTCTCCGATGGGGACACTGCTCTGTAACAGCTGGTCATCCCAGGCTGTTGCGTACCCTGGATCTCATTTCACGGTACTTTTGGTGGCCCACTTTACGTACTGACACCTCTTCCATCATGTCTTCTTGTCCTGTGTGTGCTCAGATGAAGATACCCAGGGCCCACCCGTTAGGCCTTCTTCAACCTCTGCCTGTGCCAGCGATGCCATGGACTCAGATCGCCATGGACTTGTAGATCTACCTACTTCTTCTGGTTATACCGTGATATAGGTTGTGGTGGATCGTTTCATGCCTAAATTACCTACGTATGTAGAAGTAGCAGACTTGTTTGTGGAACACATCTATCATCTTCACGGAATCCCACAGCACATCACCTCTGTCCGTGGGTCACAGTTCATGTCACGTTTCTGGAGTGTGTTTTGCTCTCGCTTAGTTATACGGTTGCACCATTCCTCTGCATACCACCCCCAAAGCAACGGCCAGACCGGGCGACTCAATCAGAACATGGAACACTACCTGCGGTGTTATTGTTCCCAACAACAGGACGACTGGTTCTGTTTACTACCGCTGGTGGAGTTGTCATTTAACTCGCTCCTGCAGACCTCCCTTAAATGTTCACCCTTCTATTCTGCTTTGTCCTCCTTCCTCGGTTGTTCCCTCAGTGGACACGTGTTCATGAGCTGGCTGGCCATTGGCAAGCTATCCATCGCACGCTCTTGTCCTCCCAGATGCGACAGGAAAACGCTGCTGATCATCACCTCTCGCTGGCTCCCCGCTTCGATCCTCGGGACACGGTCTGGTTGTCTGCCAAAAACATCAACCTGCGCCAACCTTCCTGCAAACTCGTTACTTGGGTCCTTTCCTGGTCGAGACCCGTCTCTCCCCGGTTACCTACCACTTGACCCTTTCCGGCGACGTTATGAGTACATTGTGTGTTCCACGTCTCCTTGCTCAAGCCCCATGTCGCAGCTCACGCTGCTCATCCCCCGTCTACCCATCCTCCTCCTGTGTCCATTGACAGCTCCGAGGAGTTCGTTATCGATGCAGTCCTTGACTCCCGTCTGTTCCTTGGTATGGTTCTGGTTACGGTCCTGAAGACCGCTCTTGAGTCACTGCTGCGGATGTTTATGCCCTGTCTCTGCTCTGCCACTTTCACTGTGCCTTTCCATCCAAGCCTTCTGTGGCCTCCCAGAGGTAGGGCTTTGTGTGTGTGTGTGTGTGGGGGGTCATGGTTTCCGGGTGTTTTCCTGTCCTTTCTGGGATTTACTTCTCTCTTTCTTGGATTCCTCTGGTCTCCGCCTTGTAGCTACTTCCTCTGTTTTTAGGCCTATATCTAGCAACGACACTTGTGTCGGTGCGAGATCAAAGCATTTGAGTTTTGTAGTTCCTGATACTGTTCCAGCGTTTCCTGTTTTTGATCCAGCTTTTCTCGACTTCGATATTGTCTGCTGATTTGGCTTTGTCTCCTGTGCTGCTCTGATCCGACCCAGGCCTGTTTTCAACTATTCTCATCTCTGTTCTGCTACCTTACTGCTCGACTGGTTTTAACCTTGGCTTGTTCGACTTCCCCTCCTGTCTCCTCCTTAGGTTTGACATTGCCCACCTGTTACCGACCCAGATTTGTCGACCCTCCTTCCTTCTTGCCAGTGTGTTGAGGCTGTCGTGGCTCCCTACCGTTGGGTTCGACGACCCCGTTTCATCGACTCCCAGTCATATGGTGGTCTCCTACGACCCTCAGTCGTACTTCGGTAACCCTCAACCAATATATATTCTTGTGACCCTCATTCAGTATCCCTGTGACCCTTGCAGCTACTTCACTCGACAGAAGCTATCCATGCTGCTGGTAGGTTTCCTAAGTTGTTTCCTGACCCAGTGAGTAGCTGTCTGTCTCCTAGGTGGTTATCCAGCCATCAGGCTTCGCGGCCTGCTACCCCACCTGGCTCCAGACGCAGAAAAATAACCTAGGAACAGCCACTGACCCCCAGCAATGCTCCCCAATCCTCACACTCTAGCTCCTGGCTCACTGGGGCCTACACAGTGAGTGTTACATATAGCTTACTGCCTGTTATACTCTTATATACATCAAAATCTAGGGGTTTGCTGGCAGCTTACATCTGGGCGCATAGCAAAGAGTCTTACAGTGGACTAAGGAATAGAATATACCTTTCAACGACTGCTTTGAATTGAAAAAATTAGCAACCTGTAAATTAATATTCTGCATGTAGTACCCTCTCAAATATTTTATTCTTAAATAAAGGCATATAATTTAAGGATATTTAGAGTTTAGCTCTTGGCACCACATTTATTTTCAAGTTGAAGTGCCATCTGCTGGCCCCATGGCTGAGCCATAATGATATGCTAGCAAGCTGGCTGCTTTCTTCATAGAGTTTTCATAAATTTGGCGGAATGTTATAACTTGTGATTAAGAATATTTAACATTTTATTGTACTTTATTGTGAAGCATTACAGGAATTAAATGCAAATCATAAAAATATGCACAATTTAAAAACCTTGAAGCAAACTTAAATATGTGATATATATATCATTTTGACTTATTTATGAGTTATTTTCTCAGTCATCTTATTTTGACATGCATCTGAAGCTTCTGTATTTTGAGCAAATATCATCTTAATTAAATGATTAAATAAACTCTTGCTTACCTTAAACTGTGTAGAAAATCCTAATGGCTGCCATAAATAATTTCTGTTTGGACTGATTTTCCAGAATTAATCTTTAATTAGTACTGTATGTTATGTTCATGAAGACAACAAAAGAAGAGGTATGACAAGCTCATACTGAGGAATAGAATTTGAATGGTTGAGAGACAGTCAATGCATTAGGAAGCAATGCATCTGAGACCTGTCTAGCATTCAAGATTTAAAAATCCCCATTTAAATCAATGGGAATTTTGGGAATGTGTATTTGTTCCCTCTGGTGCAAGTAGAGTTGTGAGATTTTTTTTCAAGTCATCTTAGTACATCAACCTCATCGATCTGAATGTATGAATCTGACTGTGCAACTCTTTGGCATTAGTTGCATTCAGTAATTTGCATTAACCCTTTGAGTGCAAGAGGGGTATGAAACATATTGCAAAGCAATGTGTTCCGTACCTCTCTGGCATTCAAAGGGTTAAAGGGGAACCAAAACCTGTCCTCAGGCTGCTCCATCAGTTTGAATATATTTAATAAACAATTTAAAAAAATGACATCAAGATGAAATCGATGAATATTGCCTTAAAATTCCTGACATTAAAATATCTTTAATTTTTTACCATATAACACCAAACTATTGATTCTCACTCCTACCTAACAGTACTTTACTTTGTATTTTCCAAGTGTAGACCTTTTTATTTTGTTGGAAAAAATAATGGGACTGAAACAAAAAGCGATGGCTAAAATAATATGTTTTCCTGAAAATATCTTAAAATAAAATGGCAGATTAAACCACACCCACTTTTAAGACTGCTTTTTCCCTTTGACAGAGGTGGAAGAATTGGATGCAAAAAAGGACAGTACTATATCTGTAAATTGATGGACCAGGGCAAAACAACTTCCAGACTGTTTTTAGGCATTTTCAGTTATCATGACTTTTTAAACATCTTAAGATTAAAGCAAGCACAGCCTCCCATATAACATGCTCATTGCTAGTACATTGCTTGAAGCAAGGCATGGAGGAATAGACCTCCACTCCTCAAGAAAATGTATGCCTTTACATTGGTTCAAGAGGTGCACAGAGAAGAATGCTTTGTGCAAGTAGCACTGTAATTGGGGAATAGCACTAAAATTGGTTCCAGCTCTTACTTTTAGTCTATCCCCCTATATATGGAGATAATTAGTTATTTTAAAGGTGTAGTAAACTTTTTTGTTTAAGAAAAACATTTTAACTATTTTCATACTGAGTAAAACATTGGCATTTCCATTGCTGGTAGATTTTTCATTCAAATATTAGTACAGCTCAAACTTTTTTTTTTAAATGTAACTTTCTATTGCAATGGCTTTTGCTTCTGTTCTTATCTCTTACTATGGAGATTTTTTTTTTAATGACCAGTTATAATTTTTAAGATTTAAAATCTCCCAGCAGTGGGAATACCATTGTCTTATGCATTACTCATTGCTTTACAATTATATACCCATATACTTTCCATTTCATCAATTTGGGAGCCTTAAACTCAACAGGAGAGCATTGTATGCTTTTCTCCATTTCTGTTTCCTTTCCTCTTCTATTCAGCTGAACAAAGAGTATAGAGATAGACACACAAACAGAAATCCTATAATTATTTTCAGATATGTTTGAGCCATAGACATCTGGTATGGACTACAGGCAGAGAGAAACAATGTCATTGGAAATGGAGGAAAGAGAATCAATTATAAATAGATTAACACTTTGAGTGCCAGAGGGGTATGCAACGCATTGCAAAGCAATGTCTTGCATACCCCTTTGGCACTCAAGGGGTTAAAGAAAAGAAAGGCAGCATGTAAAATGTATTAATCTATACTATGTGACTGGACAATTGTTAAACTGTGCCTATCAACGCAGTGGGATAATGTAAACTATCATGCAAATACATAAATATCATTACAACAGTCTAGAAAAGTATATAGTGATAAATTCATTATAACGGAAATCTAAAATAAATATTTATGCTGCTGCTGGGCATGTAGGTGCATTCGAGACACATCAGGTTCTGGTTATAGTACAGACAAATCTATAATAGAAGTTGAAATATAGGAGAATGAAGGTTAACATAGAAAGTGAAAATTAGTTAGTGATCTTTTTTTGTATTGTCAAACTCTGACCCAATGTTAAGGAGAAAATGTGATTAATTCTTATGAACACATATTGCACGACAGGGGACTTATTCTCAGAATTCCCCTCAATATAAATTGAGGACAACTTGGGGGGAGATTTACTAAGACATGATAAATATTAATAATATTTTACCAGGAAAGATACATTGAGATTGTCTCTCATTTTCAAGTATGTCCTGGGGGGAGGAGGGGTATAGATATTATTACCCAATTTAATGATACTCGTTTTATCTACGTCAGAAGGATGAAAGGCTGAATTGACCCTGCTGGGACTAGAACCTGTGATCTTGTGGTTCGAACATATTCTATAGCTGGTGCCTTAACTAATTGAGCCATCTCACCAGCTAAACTGGTGATAAAGTGTAGCAGACTTGTTTTCGCAAAATACGATTTCAGACAAATTTTGTATTTACTCATTTGGAGGATCCATATTTTGGACCAGACCTGTTTGACTTGGACGAAATTCGACAATAGTCAGAATTATTCGGCCGAATTTAACATACTTTAAAAAATTACTCTCCCTTGCATTGACAATAAGATACTAGGCCCACCTACACAACTGTGAGACTTCTGTGTCACTCTGAAAACTATCAAAACAATTTTTTTATATTTTGAAAAGGAACAAAGATGACTTCCCTTGCAGTGGTAATAAGGTACTAATGCTAGCTGCCTGCCTATGCTACCTGCCTGCCTACACAACAACTGGATGCTCTCTATCTCGTTCTGCTCTCTCTGAGCTCCAACAATGGACTAACAAGAAATGCAGGCTGTCTGGGTGTCTGAAGTGTCATTAGTCCAACCCCCATCATGAAATGAAGAAGCTAATTGGACTAGAGAGGGAGGGAAAGTATCGCGCGAGGGTAGCCATCGTCCAAATTTCCGAAATTTATGCAGGAGATTTTGACCAGGCTGTTTGGATTCGGTTTTAAAAAACTAATGACTTTTTCCATTCGGATGTCCCGAATGACACCAAATGACCCTTATTCGTCCAAATTCCGAAATCGGCTGAACCAATTAGCACAAGTCTAAAGAGTAGATAACTTCTCCAGTGAGGTCACTTCTCCAATTCATATGTTATTCTATGCAGCCAATTCACTAAGATTTCTAGAACTCTAAAGATCTTAGTGCATAGGCTCTATAGAATAGCATAGTAACTGGAGAATTGATATCACTGGAGAAGTCTTCTGCACTTTATCATACTTTAGTGCATACCCCTGGTTGAATGCTGGAATGGGATTCAAACATTGTTTATAATGTATTGTAGACCTCTCTTAAATTTAAGTGATTCAAATCACTATTTAAATCAATCAGAGAAGGGGTTAAAAGTTAAATTCTAATAATGTAAAATAATGAGAACTGTTCTTATGCTGTACTGTATATAACAGGCAGCAGACAGGCTTTTCTGCCACAGGGATGGTGTTATGCTATATCACATTCCAAGTTTTCTTAGTCCCTGACACAAATCTCCCTGGAAACAGAAATGTAGGGGTCATTGTCACGGACATGAAAGTGTAAAAATAAAAGGATGGTGTTGAAAATAAAAACTACATGTTATGCACTTGTAGAATCTTTAAATGGAGGTTCGCAGTCCCACACACAAAATTGTGTGTGTGTGAAGCACCTTTACACAGACACAAAGTGTCTAGAGTGTGTTTACGGAGATAAAAATTGGCATTGTTATAACATTTCTTTTCACTTATGTATTTGCTCATTATAGTCTTAGATGTATTAACCCCTTTAACCCTTTGAGTGCCAGAGTGGTACGCAGCTCATTGCTTTGCAATGCGTTGCGTACCATTCTGGCACTCAAAGGGTTAAAGAAACACATTATTTTGCACCTTAAAAAACATGGAAAATCTTGTGACTCATGTCTCTACTAGAGGGCAATGTTAATGTACAAAACAAAGCAAGATTTTAAACGGTAACAATTCTTAAAACATACTCCTAGTAGTGACAGGATCACTGTTTTACCCAACAGGAAAAGCCCTACAATATTTTGTAGTATTGTGTGTATATATAAAATAAAATATACACTATTGTCTATTCTATTTTAGGTACTGTCCCTTTAACTGGACTTGCTTTTTATTTTTAAACTTGTACCATTAAGTTGGATGTACTTGTCTAAAAACTTTTCAAGTCTTTACATGCTCTTGATGAAAAAGACATTTATATAGAAACTAACATTTGAAATAATCATCTATTCAAGAGAGCTTTTTACAATAATGCACACTATAAAATATGGACTTGCAAAAATGAATATGATTATAACATTATAAGGCAATAAGAACTTATAAATTACATTTTAGCATACATATGACTGAAAGCACCTTTAATGCTAAGTGTAGCATTTAGGAAATAATATGCAAAAGGAATGGCCATAATAGGTTATAAAAATCCCCAGCTGGGTCATTATTTAGTCAATCATAAGTACAAATGTAAGGTGTTATTCCTATTTATTCTCATTAAAATTGAAAAAGAAGGAAAATGGTAAATATGTTTTTACCTTTACTTTTTGTGCTTCTTTTGCACTTTTGCACAGTGGGACTCAATAATAATGACTCAACTTTGTATTCCTTTGTCATTAGCAGAACACTCAGCTAATACAAATACAAATCAGAACACTAGGATTTCAGTTCAAATGCTACGTTTCAGCCCTCTAAACTTTAATGTTTATTCTTATTGCTTCTAACAATCCTAGAAATTATTCTGCAAAAAATACATTATTGAAAAATACTATAACTTGACCTTCTGCACTGCAATGCTTTTAGTATTTATTACATTTTAAAATTGCATTTCCTGAACACTAGGCTGTCACTATTTCTCATTATGATCTTACTTTTAATGTTGTTGCATTTGTGTAGTGATTTAAAAGAAAGCAGTGATGTTAAGCAGATTGTGTTTAGTGTTTCATCCTCATATCCTGACCTTATTACTAATAAAGGCTGCAGTATTTAAAGGAATAGTAATGTTTTCAATTAAGTAGATTGCAGAGTCTTTATTTTAAATCGAACACTTTGCACTATATTAAACAACTTACTTGTATGTAGTTCTCAGGATATTACATAGAAAAGGATCCCCCTCCCTCCCCTTCTGGCCATGTCAATCTGCCTCTCTGTCTGGTCCGGACGGATGCAGCAAGCGACAAACTTCAGTAAGCAAAAGAAAATCCTGCCTACCTTCGTCAAGGGGGACAGGGTTTTCCATATACTTACTGATAGACGTTTGTCCCTCGCTGCATCCGTCCAGTGCCAGGACCAGATTGTAGATTCAGAGGGAGGCGGTCAGAAGAGGCGGGAGTGGGATCCTTCTAGATTTACTATCTTGAGAACTACATACAAGTACATTGCTAAATATAGAGCAAAGTGTTAGATTTAAAATAGACTCACTGATCTACTTAATTGAAAACATTACTATCCCTTTAATCCTTTTCCATATAGAAGTGCCTGTCACTCATATTTACATAATAGTAACCTTAGTCCATAGTTTTACAGAAAACCTACCATACATGCTAGGGGCAGAGTTTGTCTAGACCAGTGGATGCAAACTTTCTGGGTAGTCAAGTATAGTCAACCCTGGTCATCAAGAGCTATAAATGGTGCATATTTTTAGGATATCCCTGAATGAGCACAAGTGTACTCCAATGGGATATCCTGACATCATACACTGTTTGTAGCTCTTGGGGACTAGGATTGGCCACCACTGCTGTACAGCTTCTATTTTCCCCATCCAGCTGATGGCAAGTTGGGGATGATGGGAGTTATTGTCTCCAGCAACTGAAGTTCCAATGGTTTACTATAATGGTCTAGACCAAGGATATTTGGGAAGATTTTGTGTATCAGGTTAATGCATTGTGCTAGTCTAAAATTCCTCCAGATTTTCTGGGTTGCCTGCTAAAAATTGTTTTGCCCTCCCCATGATCAATAAAAACAAGCATGACCTGGTAAATTGTGAACTTGATGGATGCATGTCTCTATTTTAGGTTCTTCAACTATGGTTTTGCCCATTGTAATTACTTCTACCAAGATGTAATACACATTGTTCTCTGAAAGAAAATGGTGTCTTAGCAGGCATAATGATGGTGGTGGTATGTATGCGGGGGATTAATGTAATCAGTGCCCTAGACACACAGCTATGCTTACCTTGATACTCCTCTGCTGGTCTGTTATTTTTATTTTTACTTAGTACTACAGTTCGTTTCCCATTGTCATCAGTGCATTGTTGTCACACTATATGTTTTTCTTATTTATCTGCCTTAATATTTTCCTTTAATTAGCGATCTGGAAAAAACATGACTAGGGGATAAGGCATACCATGGCACCCTGCCATCATATTTACCACACTATTTTGCTTTTTTACAACAATTAAATTAATGTTTATCTTATCTGAGTCTGGAGAATCACTCCTTACTACAGATTATACTTTTGAGTATTAACGCTAGAACTTTTGTTTTGCAAAATGGGTTTCTGCTAGACCTAAAGACTGAAAAGGACCTAAGGTAGATCCCTTTCAATAATATACACATTCCTTGACCCCGTAAGTCTTTTAAGTATTAGTGATGGTCCTTGCACATAATGGGTTAAAAGATCTCAGGGCACACAGTTATCATGTTGGAGAGGCTGTAATTTACTGCTCCAGGGCTGCAGTAGTCAGTTTCAGCCTTGACCTTCTGAGCCTGTACATGTGATGGCTTCTACAGTGATCACATGTGCAAGCTGAGCCAATGACAGTAGCAGTCTATAGAATACTTCGCCTTTGTCAGTGTTCTCTGCCTCTCCCTTCCTCGCTGTGATAGTGAGGAAGAGAGAAGCAGAGAACTGGGCTCCCAGTGCCTCAAATGAGCAAAAATTAGGAATTTTTGAGGCACTGGCAAAGGGACTGGGAGTTGGGAGAGTTACAAGTTATGTTAGTACAGAAATGATTTAGAGCAAGCCCAACCTATATTATTTACACAGCTTAATTTTAAACACATAGAATGAAGTTTAAACAAATATTAATGTGAGTTTTATTATTGCAGAACAATGTAAAACACTTATATGCACACCACATAGTCTGATCACTTAAAAGAGTGACACTAGGGAGGGAATGAGGGTCATAGAAATGTTCACCTATGATGGACAGTACCCCCCTAAATGAAACATTTTATCCAGTCCCTAATAATAATTTACTTATTGAGCAAATATCATGACAGGAAAGCCTATAAAAAGTTATGGGGGATTCTTTTTGTCTTCGTTTTTTTTTCTCCTTTTTTATCAAATGAAATGGTGTGTTATACATATAAATGTTCTATCAAAATAAAGGCTTACTTATGCTTAAGGGATAGTAATATTTCACTATACTTACAGCTCAGATCATTCAACATAATTAATAATACTGCTGTCTGATGTTCTTACTCTTCAAAACTGTCTAGTAACGCTATAATTAAGTGCTGTTGATCCCTCACGCCCCTTTTGCTGGCATATGCAATTCTGTCTGAGACCTGACAGTGGATCACAACTAGGGATAATCTTCAGTTAGTATTAGGAAAAACCTGCTCTTCGGAGGAAGGAAGGCAAGATTTTCCTTATACTGACTGAAGGAAGATTGTCCCTCATTGTGATCTATCTGGTCAAGTGGACAACGGATCAACTTCAGCATATAATGACAGCACAACCAGACAGTTTTGAAGAGTAAGAGAATCAGACATCAGTACTATTCATTATGTTGACAATCTGAGCTGTGTGTAAAGTGAAATATTACTATGCCTTTAAAAATGGCTTATAGCTTGTATGGCTATACTATATTAATTTGAGATAAAATATGGTAGAACAAAGAAATACTAAAATGGCCAAAATTACACTGGTACTTAATGGGGTAGTTTGATGAATAATTTAATATTTACATTAACTGTTCATTCTCTATACATTTTATATACAATGTGGATGTGCCAAGGCTTACATAAAATGTTTGCACTATTAGTTCATTGTAAATAAAAAAATTCAGCCTTTATCGACATTTAAGTCTATCATGATGGGGGTTCTTTTTGTCTTCATTTTCTATCCTTTTACATTAATGTTTATTTTATATGGCAATTCATGGCTACACAAGACTTATTTTCAATAGCACTTCTGATGTACACAACAGTTCTAAAGCCTGGTGGTGAAGGATTTGCCCTTGATGAAATGCAAATTTCATATAGGTACATGTTTATTATCTAACTAGTTGAAGAGCCCGTTACGGGCCACAGTGCCACTGCCAGTCGGTCACAGTGCAGTTATGCTCAGCAGAGACTGCCAGCGCCGTGACTGATACAGAGCTGGACGCTCCTTCGGAGCACCCAACTCTGTATCGGTCTCATCATTGGCAGTCTCTACTGTGCATGAGTGCAGCACGCGCAGCAGTCTCTAATACTCATGACTGCGTCGTTACACATGTTTTAGCGAATTATTATATAAGATTTGGGTATTGAATGCCAAAATCAGAGCTTTGGGAAAGGCAATAAAAGGCAATAAAAATGTAGAGCCTTATCTAGAGCAAAATAAGAGACAAATATTCCCATTGATTTAAATGGGGTTTTAACCCCTTGAGTGCTAGGAAGGTCTCTAATGCAATGCCTTGTAACGCACTGAAAATCTCTCTGGTGTTCATATGGATAAAGCCCTATTTAACACAATAAAAGTGTATTTCTGAAAAACATCCAAATAAAAATATTTCTGAAAAAGACCCATTTTAATCAAAGTGAAAAATTCTACCTCTTTATAAATCCTTGTTAAGGTTTCATCCTGTTCAGAAAAAATACATTATTGAACTAGAAAAAGTTCAGGCACATGCAATAAAGCTGATAACGGGACTGGGTAATTATTATTAATTGTAGAGAAAAACTAGCCAATCTAACTTTTGGGAGTGGGCAAAAGCTCTCCCCGTGTTTCTGCGAGAAATTCCACGAAAACCACGTTGTTGTCTGCTTCATCGTAGGAAAATTCGCCTTAAAACTAGCAATTAAAATCTTCAAATTTTTCGCCCATTGGCCAAAATTCTTCACCATTTTTCCAATGGCTAGAAATTTTCCACCCATTGATTTATGTGTTTTTTGCCTTTTCACAATAAAAAGTGACGTATTTGCAGATGTGAAACACAAAAGAAGCAGCTAAAGAGATAGGTAGACGTGCTGTGCTGTTCTGCTGTGATCTTTTGCAAAAATTGAGGCAGGAGAGGCTCATAGTGACTGCTATCACTATGAGCATGTTTAAAACTAATAAAAGGAGGAACTGGAAGGACCCCTTTGTGTCCACTGAGTCTGAGGAGGAGGAAGTGAGCACAACTGAACCAATGCTGTCTAGTCCCCCTAAATCACCCCTAGGGATCTTGGGGAATTTAATGGGAAGGGAGTGAGAAAAGGTTAGTACTAGTGAGAGCAGGACAGGTCAGCTGCGTGCGCCTGCTGCTAGACGCGATTCCCCTGCTTCCACCAGTGCTGTGCCTGCTGCCAGTGCTGAACCTGCTGCCACCAATACTGTGCCTGCTGTCAGACATGCTGTCACTATTGCTGTGCCTACTGCCAGTGCTGAACCCGCTGCTAATGTGTCTTGCTAATGTGGGGGGGGGGTGGAGAAGATGATGCCAAGTGTGACAGCAGGGCACCCTAAGTCACACTTGCCATCCCCAAGAAGTGCCACCAGTGCTATTACTAATACTACTAAGGTCCAGCAGTTTGTTAGCATTAGGAGTGGAGGGGGTAATCAATATCCTCGTATTAATAGTGGCTGTGAGGAGGAAGACTCTGGGGCTGAACTTGATGTGGTTGCTGTTAATAGTAGTAGTAACAGTAATGGTGACGCAGCCAGTGGGACTAGTGGTAGGGGAAGCATTTGAGAGTGTCAGTCTAGCAGTCAAGGGAGCCCACACCATTCCTCTGTGGGAGTCTCCCCTTCCTAAAGACTAAGAGGCCAGAACTGCTATTGGGGGAAAGCAGGTGCAGAATTAATATCACCACCACCAGCAGGAGTACAGATCAGTTGCCTGTGCCTGCTGCTACTGCTGAAAGTCTGCCTTCTTCATGTCACCAAGAAATGACAAGTGTGACATTAGAGGACCCTCTGTCACATTGCTCATCACCAGCAGTGAAATGTCTGTAATAGAGCGGCAGCAGCAGCATGTAGGGACTAGTGGTGGTGGTGATGATGCTGGTGAAGTTGGGGTGGAAGAGACATTGATGGCCTTTTTAGCAGAAACTGAGAAGGAACTGGAGACAGGGATGAGGATGGGCATCACCATCACCACTAGCAATGAGCTTCTGGAATTTGAGGAATTTGCAACTGCTCTAATTCTTTCTGCTGTTGAGTTGCAAGGGCAGCAGGATGCTGAGGTGCCACAGACCACCGTAGGCACAGAGGGAATGGGGTCAACAAGTGATGCGGGACTAGGACAGGTTCCACTTGCCAGTGGCAGCAAAACTCCAAGTCCTGGTCCTAGTTGTGTCGCTGATTCTGAGGCAGTAGCAGCAACAGCAGCAACATCATCCACTACCACAGACAGTTAAGGGGAATGTGGGGGAGAAGAAGAAAGAGGCAATTCTTCTCCTTCTGTTCCTTATCCCTATTCTCTGAAGTCATGGGTGTGGGACTATTTTTCTCTTGAGGCAGGCACGGTGTAGTCATCACCGACTTCACTGTGCACAATCTGTGACAAGTCGGTGAGAAGGGGAAAGGAGGCAACGTGCCTTGGTACAACCTTCCTGATAATACACAGGACCTCTTGCGACCTCTTGGGAGGTGACGGGGAGTGTTGCTCCAGTGATTTGTGCCCTCTGACACTTTGGTGGAGACTAGATACCAGGAGGTGCGGAGAGTTATGGAGGCCTATAGCTCTATAGCTCCAGACTGTATTCAGTGAGTGGCCCTGCCAGGGGCAAAAAAACTGGTGACACTGGACTGTCTTTCTTTTACATTTGGGCCCTGGCCCACTCCTCTGATGCCCTGTATCACTCTAGAGTGCCACCCTGTTTATTATTTTTCCCTCCCAGTACCCCTTTGCCCCCTCCCATTAGGCCCCCCTGCATCCACATGGGATCCTACTGAGTCACGCTGTGTACAACGTGCTGCATACAACATTTAATCCTTGCCTTCCTATTTGGATTTACACACGGTGGAGGATTGCATATGTTGGTGGAGAGTTGGATGGCCTCAGGAAAGCTGCCCTCTCTGATGGCATAAACTGACAGAAACAGTGTCCAACAGGAGGACCAGCTGCCCCTTTTGGACCTA
Source organism: Rhinophrynus dorsalis (assembly GCA_037306005.1). Classification (NCBI taxonomy): domain Eukaryota; kingdom Metazoa; phylum Chordata; class Amphibia; order Anura; family Rhinophrynidae; genus Rhinophrynus; species Rhinophrynus dorsalis. Next base: position 126,340,853 of record CM074721.1, read on the forward strand.
CATCCCTTTCTCATTTTATTGTTCCGACACCCTGTTCCAATGGGCCTGTCTTAACGATCCCTAGACTCACTTAATGGTGCCACTAGATGCTGCTGTGCTGCGATATACTTCTGGAACCTGTAACATAGTAACATAGTAACATAGTAACATAGTAGATAAGGCTGAAAAAAGACATGCGTCCATCAAGTCCAGCCCATGCCAATAACACCCCTGTTGATCCAGAGGAAGGCAACAAAAAAGCCCTCTGGAGCAATTTCCAATGTAGGTGTGTGTGTGAGTGTGTCAAATAGTTCCCCGGCTCAATATCCTATTTGCTTTGAAGCCATCTGTCATAACTGTCAATATTGTTCTGTGCTAGATAGGCATCCATTGCTTTTTTGAATGCAGTTACATTATCTGCAAGCACAGCATCCCGAGGCAAAGAATTCCATAGCCTTACCGCCCTTACTGTAAAGAATCCCTGCCTGTGTTTTAGTCGAAAGCGCCTTTCCTCAAGTCTTAATGGATGACCTCTTGTTCTTAGCTCAGCTCTTTGCATAAATAATTCATTGGATAGTTCTTTGTATTGGCCTTGAATGTATTTGTAAATGGTAATCATATCACCCCTTAGACGTCTCTTTTCTAATGTAAACAAACCCAGTTTGGCTAGTCTCTCTTTGTAACTCAGATCCTCCAATCCCTTTATCAGTTTTGTTGCACGTCTCTGCACCTTTTCCAGTTCAGTAATGTCTTTTTTTAGAACAGGCGCCCAAAATTGTACTCCATATTCTAGATGAGGCCTAACCAAGGATTTATACAGAGGTAGGATAATATTAGCATCCCTTGCTTCTACACCTCTTTTTATGCAGGCTAGTACTCTATTTGCTCTTGCAGCAGCTGAGTGACTCTGCACACTGCTGTGAAGACTATTGTCTATCAGTACACCTAAATCTTTCTCTAATGAGGATTTCCCAAGTTGTTTCCCATTTAGAGTATATGTAGCAAGTTTGTTTCTACAACCCAAATGCATAACCTTACATTTATCTACATTAAATGACATCTGCCACTTTTCTGCCCATTCACTTAGTTTATCTAAATCCTTCTGTAGGGAAAAAACATCGAGCTCTGTATGTATTTTCTTACATAGCTTAGTGTCATCAGCAAAGATTGAGATGCTACTTTCAATTCCCACTTCTAGATCATTAATAAACAAATTAAAAAGCATTGGGCCCAGGACTGAACCCTGCGGTACCCCACTTATAACCCTAGACCAATTTGAAAAAGTTCCATTTACAACAACTCTCTGCCATCTATCATTTAACCAGTTCTCAATCCATGTACAGATACCACCACCCAAACCGAAGCCTTTTAATTTATGCAGTAACCTGTTGTGAGGCACTGTGTCAAAGGCTTTTGCAAAATCCAAGTATACTACATCAACCGCAATTCCCCTGTCCAAATTACTACTCACTCTTTCATAAAATGCAAGTAAATTAGTCTGACATGATCTGTTCTTCATGAAACCATGCTGATTCCTACTAATGATATTGTTTGTCTTCACATAGTTCTGAATACTATCAGTTAATAACCCTTCTAGTATCTTACCCACTATGGAAGTCAAGCTCACAGGTCTATAATTTCCTGGTTTGGATCTTGCTCCCTTTTTAAACAATGGAACTACATCAGCTTTCCTCCAGTCACAGGGCACTATGCCTGATGAAAGCGAATCAATAAATATTAAGTATAATGGTTTTGCTATTACTGAACTAAGTTCCTTAAGTACCCTTGGGTGTATACCGTCCGGTCCAGGCGCTTTATTCACTATAACCCTTTCCAGTCTCTTTTGGACCTTGTCCTCAGTAAGCCATGTAGATGTTGGAGGAAATTCCATGGTTTTGTCTGTTTGCCCATAGCTTGTCATTTCTGCTTCCTTTGTATATACTGAAGCAAAGAACGTATTTAGGGTCTCAGCCATAGCTTTATCCTCACTAATCAATTCACCTGTTTCAGTCCTAAGAGGACCAATATCAACCTTAACTTTTTTGTTGTTAATATACTTGTAGAATTGTTTAGGGTGTGTGTGGCTTGTGAGTGCTTCCTGCCTCTCAGCTCCGATATTTCCTATCCTGTGTGCAACGTTCTTACTGGAAGAGGGGCTCTTCTGGTGGACTTGACTGAAATCTATCCCTGCTGCTGGGGAACTCATTCCCTGGTTGTTTGCCTTTCCATATGTGTGTCCCCCTGTCTCTCCCATGTATTTTTGAGAGCATAAGCGGCATTCCAGTTACTACTGTTTCCAGCTACTGGGGACAACAACGATACGTTTGACATAATTTGACATAATGTCTGAAACTTAACTTCTATGTAATCCTGTCTGCATACCGCCCACTGCTTCTGACACTGTCTGTCCACATTTGCTCTGAGCCTGCACTTCCACAACCTGAGATTACTGTAACGGTTTTAAAGACATTCAGGCACGGAAGGTTTTAGTAAAAAACACAGTTTTATTGAAAATACAGAATTTAGAGTAACCCACATGGGTCCAGTATATCCTGAAAGATATAATACTGACACAGGTCAGGTTACAATAGACTCAGTAACCCACACGGGTCCAGTAAAACACAAATGGTTCAATACTGACACAGGTCAGGTTACAGTTCTTGTGAATCCTTGACGAGACAGTGGAGAATAGGGTGCTACTAGGCCAAGAGATACGAACGGGCCCTAGTAGTACTGAGACTCAAAGGACAATCTGTACTCAGAGAATGACACCAATAGCGACTGAGGCCACACGGAGGCAATTGAAGGCCCTGGACAAATAATAGACTGCCGTAACAGTCAGAGGGTGACTGAGCCTGTATATCACAGGGTATCTCCAACCCGATTCTGCAAATTACTGTGACCCTAAGCTCAACAGCACTAACCCACAAGGGGTTAAAGGAACACTCAGATGTGGAGTCAGCTGCAATGCCGTGGAGACAACTGAGGCGCCCAGGGACCAAACCAACCTCGGATTATAGGAGGTGGACAGGTCAAGCGTACAGTGGTGCAACCAAACTGATCTCCAAAACTGGGGTGTAAGGCTCACGAGAAGCATGAACCAGAGACTGGGTCACAGTAAAGTGGGACTGCTGTGGCAGTGTAAACAAGGAAACCAGAGGATCTGTCTAGTAGACAGTTGTGTGCACCGGAGGCAAGCCCTCCAGGTGGATCAACGGATGGGACAGAGAGCACGACCAGGCTGATACTCTGAGCAGGAACGTCAGCCAGGCCAGGTCGGTACACAGAGCAGGAACGTCAGCCAATCCGGGTCGGTACACAGAGCAGGAACGTCAGTCAGGCCAGTTCGGTACACAAAACAGGAACGTAGACAGGCAGAGTAGTCAGGCAGTCCGGGTCTTACACAGGATTCACACAGAAGTCAGGAACAAGCGCTAGCAACTAGAACACCATGAAAGGGCAGCGCTGAATTGACAGGGCTCCGTATAAAAGGGCTAGAACTGGGTGGCGACAACCCTCAGTAGCCAATAAAAGGGAATCAGGAAGTAGCCCTGACATAACAATGTCGCCAGCAAAAGCATGGGTACTGTGATAATTACTCAAGTGAACCATTATGGTTAAAAAGTCTGCGGAATATAGATGGAAACTAAGCAAGTTCACCAGGAAAGTAATGGTGGAGGAGGAGATGGCAGCTCTGCTAGAGGCTCCCTCTGCTTCTGCATCCCCTGCGCACTCTTTGACCTCTGAGGGCAATAATGTTGGCAATTGCTAATTGCCAAGCTGTTTTAACCAACAAGACACTGTACAGGTAGAGATCAACCTTTTGAGAGTAGATCAACAGAATCTTCGAGAAAGTATAACTGATGTCTGACAGGAAATTTTCACATTTGAAGACACACTTCCCCCGTAGTCAACTCGGTGGATGACCTGAAACTTCAGGTATGGTCACTTCAATCGAAGATAGATGATTTAGAAAACAAATCGAGACGCAGTAACGTCCGAGTGATTGGTCTGCTGAAGGATGTGAGGGCCGGAACCTGGAACAATATATGGAAACATGGTTGAAGGAGCATGTTGGCAAAGAGGGCCTCTTTGCTTCATTCACAATAGAAATGGTGCATCGTATACCAACAGGTCCAAGACCTCCAGGGCCCCCCCACGCCAAATGATCATTAAACTTCTGAACTACAGAGATCGTGATGCAAATCTTTGCATGGCTAGAGTGAAAGTCTCAGTGCTATTTGAAAATCAGCGAATTTCCTTCTACCCTGAGTTTTCAGTTGAATTGCAGTGCCAACAACGCAAATTTGTGAGGTCAAGCTCAAGCTCCGAGATAAAAATATTTCCTACTCCATGCTATTTCCTGCAGATTGAGAGTAATTCACGGTGGAAATACTGTGTTCTTTACATAGGAGACGGAGGCTAGGGAGTGGGCAGTTACCCACTGAATTATTGAAATCTCTACTTTTGCTACAATCAGGTTGTTCCAGTTTTGACTCTGGTACCCTCTCTGACCAATTTGGCTTCCAGTCTATACAGCGTGTGGACTTCCGCTTTCATACCCTAGTCACTATGGCCCTGGGACTTATCTGAGAATGTACTATCTCTGCTGTACTAATATGAGATAACACTCCACAATGCATGGTGTCGACTTTTGCTGCTCCATATGAGACAGTGAATGAGGGAATTTTCTAACCTGGCTGGATACCTTCTCAATGGGACACATTCTGAATCCCATTATGTCCTGACTACTTCTATGGGGGGGTGTCGATGATGACTTTATCCAGATGTTGACATGTCCCCTGCTGGAACTCTCCTTGGCTTCTGTTGGGGAGTCTTGCTGAGGATGAGATTCCCCCTCCGATTCTTGTTCCTGTCAGATATGTTCCTTTACCTGAATATATGCATATTGTTCTAGAAATGTTTTCCTATATTTGGGTTGGGTCTGTTGGGGGATGTTTGGGTGGGGGGGTGGTTCGGGATGGCCTGGGGCTTCTCCCAGGGAGGATCATTCAGTTGCGGCCTTCTGGAGGGGGTTCGGATGCCCCACGGTGTCTGCCTCACTCTTGCGTCTATAATAATTTTGGGAGGTGGGGAATTGAGGTGGCATTGCTAATGCTGTTACAATGCAATATTGCTTTATATTGAGGATGCAACTTCCTTGTACTTGACACGTTGAGGCATGGGGAGCTGGAGGGGTGGGCCAATTATCACCTCACAGCTCCTAAAACTTATGTTCATGTTGAAATGTGTTAGGGATAAGGATTCTCCCTGGATGGGGGTAGGGAGATTGCTTTGTTTATCGACACGATGGGGGCAGGGTGGCTCGGGGGCCCAGCTTCAGGATGGTTGTCTCTTGCTGCCTCTGGGGGGCCTGGGGTGCTCTTCTCTTCCACTCATTGTCAACTTTAAGCAGGGAGATGGTGAATCTTGTGGAGGTCAGGGGGCTATACCTGTACTTCATGTTATCAATGTTAACTTTAAGTAAGATTTCTGTCTGCTGTTATGTAAGAAGTGAGATGGTGGATGGTGCAGATGGGATAGTAGGTGTTCGACTGGGTTATGGTTAAACTATTTTCTCTTGGTTTCGGGGGGGGGAGGGGTTAAGTGTGGTCACCAGGCCATGGGAAAGGTTGTGTTTGGGGCTGAGATCTCTGTCAGGTTGGGGGTTATAGAGGTAGGGTGGGATGTTCTGGTAGGGGAAAATTTGGGTAGATTAGGGCTATTCCTCTCTCTCCTGTGCTTGGGCGTTTCCAGCTCCCCATGGGTCTGACTCATTAGCCGAATGAAGTCTGTAAGTTTATATCCTGGAATGTAAGTGGCCTGAATGATGCAGTTAAACGATCTCTAGTTTTGAACCACATTAAAAAACAAGCGTCAGGGGTGATTGTTTCAGGAGACTCATCTCTCTGGGAGTAGAATTATGTCTCTTAAAAGACAATGGATACAGAACCACTATCATGCCACCTTCTACACTTATGCTAGGTGAGTTTCGATACTGATCACTAAGCTCTAACTTCATTGATCTAAAAACTGATCCAAGGGGCATGTAAACTGCAGGGAGCTCTGTTTATACTATTGAACATCTACATTCCACTGCCTTTTGACCCCTCAGTTTTTAGGAACACACTCACATATATCTCAGACAAAGCAAATCATCACATCATTTGTATGGGTGATTTTAATATGACTTCAAATGCTGACATGGACAGACTGGAGGGGATGATTGTTGAAACTAAATCTCACAGAGATGCTTTCCTCAATCTCATCAGTGACATGGGGCTCATAGACTCCTGGAAAACCCTTCACCCCCTCGTTAAGGAGTTCTCCTGCCACTCAGCCACTCATAAAACCCTTTCATGAATAGACTACGCATTTATTGGTCACTCAACCTGGACTGAATGTAGGACCATTCGCCGTTAATGTTGACATTTGAGACCGGGCTGCAGTCCAGATCTAGAGAGTGGAAATTTTGTCCTATGTTGTTGACCAGTTCCTAGCTGGTAGCTAAGAATCGCGAGTACCTGAACTAGATCTTTGTTAATAATGCAGGCTCTGCCGCACAGGGAGTGATTTGGGATACAGCTGTCACGGGTGGCAAGCAAGAAAGGAGTCAGACAGTATAGTAAAATCACCTTTATTAGAATTATGCAATAAATCAAGCAGAGGGTGACATAAAGGCTAGAGACTTTATCATCAATAGGAGCCGGTCAACCACAACTGCTAGAGACTAGGCCGGAGCCAATTGGTAGTCTCAATCGCCCTTGGAGTAACATAGAATAGACACTACGGTCTTCCAAAATGGATCACAACTAGGGAGACTCCTGACTCACTCCTGCTGTCAGTCGGAAGAGGCCACTCTCTCATAGGATGGCAACAAGGAAGACCAATGACTCACGCCTGCAGTCAGTAAGGCTGGAGTCCACCAGAGCCACAGGTCTGCACCAGAGAGGAAGTCTGCTGGTAAGGGAGCAATACAGAAAGGTAGTCAGACAGGGCCACAGGTCAGCACCAGATTGGGTAGTCAGACAGGCCAGGGTCATACATGGAGCGGGTAGTCAGCCAGAGCCACAGGTCTGCATCAGACTGGATGTCTAATAAGGCAGGGAGCGCACAGAGTATAGTCAGACACAGACACAGGTCAGCACTAGGATGTATGGTCAGACAAGCCAGGGTCATACACACGAAATCAGGATACAAGCTAAAATAACATAACGTAAGGGTAACTGGATAGGAATCCAATTCCCTTAAATAATATGGTCCAGGAAGTGGCTAGAAGGAGATTGACCAGGCCTTCCTGTATAAAGTTGAGGCCTGCGCCAATACACAGCCTCGTGCCTGTAATTGATGCATCTCGCCGAGATGCATCAAACGCCTGTGTCTCTCCTGCATCACTTTGAGCCGCTGAACCACCTAGCCAGAGGATACAGGTGGCCACTACAGATGCCAAGCACACCCAGGCCCAATGCCCGAAGTGACACGTGGGTTGACGCCGAAGCGTCATTTCATGACATACATTCCCACAGTCAGCTGAAGCTGCTGCGCTGGATATAAGGTAAGCTGTTAAAGTACCCCCCCTCTCAAAGGCCCCTCCTCCGAGGGTCCAATCGGGGATTGCCAGGAAAACGAGCATGGAACCTGCGCAACAAGAAAGGAGCGTGAACATCCCCGGAGGGTATCCAGGAGCATTCCTCTGGACCATAACCCTTCCAATGTGTCAAATATTGCAGGCACCCTCTGACCCACCTGGAGTCCAGAATGCTTTGTACCAACCTTTGTATCAACCTTAAGAGGAGCTGGCCGGACCATACTTGAGGTGTAGGGGTTACAAATCAGAGGTTTGAGCAAGGAGACATGGAACACATTATGAACGTATGGAGGCGAGAAGCTCCAGAGCATAAGCCACAGGGTTAATTCTGCTCAGCACATGAAATGGACCAACAAATTGAGGAGCCAACTTATTACAGGGAACCTGGAGGTTAAGGTTACGGTATGATAGCCACACTCTCTACCCCACCTGGAAGGTAGGTTCTGGCAAATGCCTATGGTCAGCCTGCCTTTTCTGCTGCTGCACGGAACCACATACGGTATGCTGTACCTGAACCCAAGAAGAACAGAGAGCCCTCATCAAGAAAAGGAATTTCTCGTGCTTGAAAGACCTCAGGAAGGACAGAGGGTTGAAACCTATAGTTGATCAAGAACGGAGAACTCTGTGAGTAAGAGTTCATGGCACAATTCTGGGCAAACTCCGCCCAAGGTAACAAGGTAGCCAAATTATCGTGGTGGTCAGAGATATAGCAATGGAGAAATTGTTCTAAGGCTTGGTTAGACCTTTCTGCCGCACCATTAGACTGGAGGTGGTACGTGCAGGAGAATGCTAGCTGAATCCCCATTTGACCACAAAAGCATTTCCAGGAATGAGACACGAACTGACTACCTCTGTCCGAAACAATAACCCTGGGTGTGCCATGAAGCCGAAAGACCCTCCCTAGCAAACACTACCGGATGGTAGGCCTTTAAGTGGTACAAAGTGAGCCATCTTAGAACATTTGTCTACAATCATCAGGATGACCGTGAAGCCCAAGGATGACAGAAGATCAACCATAATGTCTATGGACAAATATGACCAGGGATGTTCCCCGTTAGCCACGGGTTGAAGGAGACTGACAGGCAAGTGTCGAGTCAATTTATTGTGAGCACACGTAGTGCATGCTGTGGTAAAAGCAGCACAATCGGATCTAAGGCTCAGCCACCAGAACAGTGGCGTTGGAGCCGCTGGCTGTCCTGGTTAGGGTAGATCCAGCGATACAGGGCCTTTGCATAGATAATAGAGAGGTAAAGATCGCTTTATATGTGGACGACATTTTACTCTTTTTAGGGGATGCTGGTAGATCTCTGGAGGCCACGCTGCAACTGGTGGATTCATTTGGCTCTTATTCAGGACTACAAGTTAACTGCTCCAAATTGTCCTTGCTCCTGGTTGATAACTTGTCTCGGCAGACTCAACTTACTAACACTCCGATGAAATGTGTGGAGGAGTGTACATATTTGGGGATTAGGGTTGGGGCCTTGATGACACCCTTTCTAGAGAGGAACCTTGTGCCGACTATTCATTATCTTTATGAAAAAACAACTGCATGGCTTCAGCTACCTCTTAATCTTGTTTTTATACATTTTTCAAAACACGCCAGTAAGTGTCGCCAAAAGATATTTCCAACAAATTGAAAATATTGTCTCACACTTTCTGTGGAAGAGCGGTAATCCTAGAATTAAATTGGCCACTCTTATGAAACCCAAGAAAGAGGGGAGGATTGCTTTACCTAATTTTTATAGATACTATCTGGCTGCTCAGTGTCCATATGTGCTAGACTATGTGTCTCACGGCCTTGCTATCAGGCCATCCAAGTGGATAAGTTATTGCTGCAGCCTCTGTATGATCTATCACAGTTCCTGCATGGCGGTCCAGAAATCTTTAGGGAACAGACACCTTTGGCCTGGGCTCTTTATGGTGCCTGGATGATGTTGAAAAAACTCATGGGATACTCAGCCATGGACCCGAACATGCCCTGTGGGGTGCTGCTGGTTTGAAACAACTACGTGGCAAAGATTTTGGCCCTACTTGGGTCAACTATATCAGGATAATCAGCTCAAAACTTTTGCTCAGCTACACGTTGAATATAAGATACCAAATAATCTTTTTTACTCATATCTTTGCAAAAGACACGCTTTACAAACTCAGTGGGGTGATCGAGCTCTGGCAGTAGATACTTTTCAGCTTCTTACCAGACTCCTCCTTAGGGAGCCCTTGAGACCACTATCTTTTATTTACCAATGGTTAGAAAATGCGTCCAAGGACCAGGAGAGGCCTTTGCGTACTAGATGGGAGAGAGATAGGTACTTTGGAATCCTGTGAATGGGACATGGCGAAGTCAGGTCCAGTCCAGGTGGCAACATCATTCAGACATCAACTGATACAATTAAACATTTCACACAGGATCTACTATATGACTGTCAGGTTGAGTAAAATGGGGAACTCCCAAAGTGATACGACTGCCCTAGATGTGATGGGGTCCAGGGATCATACTTGCATATCATATGGGAATGTTTCACTGTTTAGAAGTTCTGGGAGAAGGTAATACAAATTATAGTCCTGGTACTAGACTAACACCAAAACTTTGTTTACTGTCTATCTTTCCTGATGAGATTGATGCTACAGCAGACAGGACCCTACTGAGTGAACTCCTGGTGATGGCAAGAAAGGTGTTGGCTATGAACTGGCAGTGTGGCCATGTGCTGAAGATCGTTGGGGGCCAGATTGGGGGGGTGCTGCAGGTACTGGAGTATCATGGTGCAGTGATTTCTCTTCTGTCATTCTCACTTGTGCTGCGCTCTGATTGGTTGAGCCTGTTTGGCCCGCCCCTGGTGACCTTTTTATACTTGGCCATTGGCACCCGTCAGGTGCCCTTTTCGTGGTTTTCCTGAGACAGTATTGCTGTGTTGTGTTCCTGTGTTCCTGATTTCCGGTGTACCGACTTGGCTTGCTCTGACTACATTCCTGAGTTCCTGCCCCGTGATTTGACCCGGCCTGGCTGACGTTCCTGCTTGTGACCTGATCTGGCTTGTCTGAGAACCTGCTCCGTGATTTGACCCAGCCTGGCTGACATTCCTGCTTCTAACCTGATCTGGCTTGTCTGAGAATCTGCTCCATGATTCGACCCGGCTTGTATGACGTTCCTGCTCCATGACTTGCACCGGTTACATCTGCCCAGACTATGCTTCAGCTTCCCGCTGTCGCAGAGGCGACATTCTGACTTCCTCCAGTGAACTGTACTTCTGCGGCTGTTGTTAACCCGTGCTGAGCTGAGATCCTGCTACCGAGCTGTTTCACTGCAGAGCTACACTCCTTTTACGAGCCGTTAACCCGTGCAGAGCTGTACACCTGTTACTGAGCCGTTAACCCACACTGAGCTGTACTTCTCCTACTGAGCCGTTTACCCGTGCAGAGCTGTACTCCTCCTCCTGAGCCGTTAACCCGTGCAGAGCTGTGCTCCCGGTTCTGAGCCTCCAATCTGGTACAGAGCGTTGCTATTCTTGCTGTGCCGTTTCTCTTCCAACCACTATTACTGCTGAGCCGGTTCAGTAGGCCTTGTAAGGCGACGGTTCATATCACTCCATGCAGTATAGTTGGTTTACGTTACCACGCCCGGTAGGCGCTACGGCTTTAGCTGTTACTGTGCAAGCCTCTGTTATTACGCCCGTGGGGGCTATTGGCTCAAGCTCTTGCAATCCAGTTGCTTCCGTTATCACGCCCGTGGGGGCTATTGGCTCAAGCTCTTGCAATCTATTGCTCCGTTATTATGCCCGTGGGGGCTACTGGTTCAAGTTCAGCAGGCTCTGGGTTGCAGGTTCTTCTTTGCTGGACAGTTATCTCAGTATTATGACTGACTTTTGGTGTTAAGTTTTTTCCACCATTATCACCCTAGGCATGCCAAACACCACAACTGAGATGGACTGATTACTGTGTTAACCCTTGTATCTCTGTACTCAGTATCTGTTATCTGCCTGTGCTGTTAAGTCATTATTTGTATATTGGTCCTACTGTTGCCTCCTTGCTGCTACTCAGTGCTGCCTATAGAGGGCGAGTCTGCCATTAATTTTGTTCTTAATAAAATTGTGTTTTAGTTCACCTACTGGTCTGAGTGTCTTGAAAACCGTGACAGGGAGTGAGAGGACTTGGGGTTTGGGGTGGTTTAGCTTAGTTGTTAGTTGGTTCAGGGTGTTGGGGGGCAACAATATCAGTAATCAATAAAATCTCAGGCTGCTCTGAACGGTATGAAACTTGTTTCTATTATTGCATAAATTTAATGTTATGAATGATGTTATACTATGTATTCTTTTGTATACTTGATATGTGTTTGGAGAGGCTTGATAATAAAATGTTTTTGAAAAAAGAGGAGGAAGAATAGAGAAACACAGGCAGAAACTGGAAGTTCATGACAAGCGAAACAACTAGCTCGCCATCACCATCACATTCTTCCTTTAGGGTAATTACACCTTCTGCCAATCCACCTTGTTCATCGTTACCTCCCCTGCCAAATAGCCACTCTGATGATGTTAGGATGTGGCAGTTCGTCTCCACCCATTGTACACTGTGTGGTGCACTGACCACACATGCCAGTGTGGTGGAGGAGAATTGCAATCAGAGCATCAAGTGGCATCTGAGGACAGTCCATCCAGCAGAATATGCTAAGATGTTGGCAAGGAGAGTTCATCATTACTATTAAATGCTCAGCAAGTTGTCATGTGTCCTTAGCGGGTTCTGGACAAGGGGTATAGTGACAGTGGCAGTACTTGGTTTGTGGTGTCATGGTGCTTGGATACAGTTGTGCCCCCAGATGTTATTTACCATGCACATTGCAGTTGCTGATGAGAGGCACAGTTTCTGACCTCAAAGATCTCTAATAACAACACACCCATGATTTTGGAGGAGAAGCAAGTGGAGAAGAATTATTGGCCAACTTCTTCTTTTCTCCACATACACTGGGGGCTACTTATTGTGATACTACTGCCTTAGGCACATCACTGGAGCTAGTCGTGGCAAGTGGAACCTTCATCATCCATGTTATTGTTGTTGTTGATCCCATTCCCTTTCAGCTGCCTAATCATCCTGCTGCTTATACAACTCACCAGCAGCAGCAGCAGGAACAACGGTTGCAAATTCCACATTTACATCAGGGCATTTGACAATGGCCAGTGGCCATTGGCCAACAGGACATCACCTGCTGGCACTAGGCCAGCAAAGCATTTTTTTCTCAGAGCTTGCACTTTAAAAAAATAAATTATAAAAACATAGACCTACAAACACAATAAACAACTTTTTGGGGTTTGTATCTAACAAGCCTACGTCCTACAAATCAATGTTTCTTTAGGTCTTCTGCCAAACAACTAAAGTCCTACAAATCAGGGCCTGGGCCTCTAACAACAAATCTAACAAATCATCCTCTACAAAATACTCTATCAAGTCAAGTGTCAGTCCACCCCAGTGGCAGATATGTCAGGGGGTTCCTGTCTCTTATATTGAAGGCCAATATAAGGCACTTTTTTATGAGCTTTTAACTCAAAACATTCAGAACAAAATGGGGACATTGTTTAAAACTAGAAAAAAAGATGTGGAATTCCTTGTCTCTGGAGGCTGCATTGGCAGATAATGTAGCTTCAAAAAAGTATTGGATAGTTTTTTTTCTAATAACAATATGCACAATTAATACAGTTTATGTTGAACCAGGGGGGTATCTGACTACCTTTTAGTATCAGGAAGGAATATTTTTACACACTTGGGGCTAAATTGAAATTGGCTTAAATAGGTTTGTTTACCTTTTTCTGGATCAACAAGGATGATATGGGAAGGGCTGTATTTAACTTACCCACTTGAGAGTGCCTGATTTTTAAGCAGAGAGTCTTCCATGTCTGCCTTTTAAACATCAGTAGCTAGAACTTTCTATTCCTTTGCCAATCACCTCCAAACAGTTACAACTGTGATGATAGCCTGGCTGGTGAAGCATGTCATGTGTTTTTGTATGAAATGTGCTTAGTGGTTTCTGACTTTGAGTAGATAAATTTCCCTCTCTTTTTTTTATAAATATTTTATTAAAAACGTACTTAACTATATATCTCTTTGTCTCCTCCTTTTTTAGGTCCTTTGGGAGGAGAAAAGATTTATAAACATAAGTCCCTGTTTATATATGTTTTTTATTTATATTTGATGCACATATATATATATTTTTTATAATATCAGTTGTGTGTCTTAAAAGACAAGTTATATCCACCTTTTATATGGGTCTAATAGTCATGTGGCATGATGTTAAGGATGATGGGAGCTGGAAAGCCAATGTTGTGTACCTCAGTTGTAGTCACTGCCAGACATCTGAATGAACTGTTGCTTGGTTTCCTAATTACTTTACATGTCTTTTGATTTTATCAAGAAACTGACATATTTTGAATATAAACTTGTATCTGAAATTATCCTGCTAGTTGGTAGTCAGATGGCATAATTACAAACTAGAAAATGTAACTCTTTTTGAATATGAAGATTATCTTACCAACATGCCTTGCAGTGTTAATGTTTGCTCTTTCCAACATGATTGTTAATATTTCTTTTTTTTAACCTACAGAGGAGTTTTATTAAGAAGGAATGATACAATACATCAACTGCATGACATTTAACATTCAGAAAACATCTTGTAAGTGCATAGAGACAAATCGTTGGTTAAACTTATCATAGTGATATTCCTAAACTCCTCAGTACAAATACTAGTAACAATTATATACTGAAGAAAGACAGAACAGATAGAAGAAGAAAAGGGGAGGAGACTAGGGTAAAGGGGTGGGGGCGGGTTCCTGCAAAAAGAGTAGGAAAAAAAGCCTTATCATGTTGAGGAAATTAATATAAGCAGGTCTCTATCAAAAGGTTAGGTTCAAATGGTAGAGATTCTTCTTTGCAAATCTAGAGGGTAGAGGGTAGAGGGACCTGTGCATTTAATAGAATATGTTTGGGATTAAGATGTAGTTGCAGATTTAGAATTATATTAATCTGATTTAGGATTAAAGAGATAGTAATGTTTCAAGTTAAATTAAGCTTTGATCATTCCTCATAGTTTTTCAACAAATGCAGAGTGTTATTACAGTGCTGTAAGCTCTCTAGTTTATGTGTACCTAAGTTATAAAATGTCCCCTTCCTGTCACTTTTACATATGTAATGCTGCCTACCTTGAGATCTGCAATCTGGTCATTGGGCCGGACAGATCACAATGAAGGACAATCCACTGGTTGTCAGTATAAGGAAAACCCTGTCCCCCTTGATGAAGGACATCAGTTTTTTCCTTATGCTCACAGAAAACTGTCCCTCAATGTGATCCATCTCGACAGGCTGAAGGGAGGCATGGTTACTTATGTAAAAGGGGCAGGAGGGGGACACTTTATGAACTAGACAGCTTACAGCATTGTAATAAAGCTCTGCAGCATTGAAAAACTATGCTGAATGTTCAAAGCTTAATTTATTTGGAAACATTACTATACCTTTAAGTTCCAGAAGCGTTTGAGAGCCTGGCAGTCCTAACAACCCTAGAGTATGGAGCTTTGACTTATGTTACATCTCCAGCAAATAACATTGTAGATTGGTTAAAGCGTATCTTGTAATTACAGCATGATATACCACCTCAGTAGTATTTTATAATTTCTCTCTAATGCAAGAATAGTTTTGGAACTCAAAATTATGGTAGTTGTAATGTGCTTTCATTCCTCATCTGAGAGAGACTCTCCAACCAACCTCTTTGTCTCTCTCTTACTCTCTCTCTCTCCAATCAGTCCTAAATGAATGTTTTCCATCTGACATTGAACCAATTAGGGGGTTATAGAAGGAGGATATATTTTTTATTTTTTGCGTGGACATATGTGCCTCCACTAGAGATGTTAGGGAGTGGCATAGGTCTCTTCTATTTTCATGGTTGTGATTAGGGTTGGGTGAAAGGTCCTGTTGTGTTTCTGCAAAAAAATCTGTGCTAACCAAGTGTCCGTTGTTTCACAGGAAAATCTGCTTTAACTAAAGCCCTTAAAATCTAACCATTTTCATCCATTGCCAAAAAGCTTTGCTATTTTTTCAATGGTTACAAACTTATAACTCCTTTACTTATATGCTCTTCATGTTCTTGCTATAAAACATGATGTTTCCAGGAAGAAAACACAATACGAGCAGCTAGTGAGAGAAATAGTGTTCTAGGCTGTTATGCTGTGATTTTATTAGTGAAATTGAGGCAGGAGAGGCTCATATCACTATGGCAACTAGAATACAAATAAAGAAGGAGCTGGAAGTGAGTCTGATGATGAGAAGGAAGTGACCACTACCAGCATTGAAGGGACTGGATGCCCTGATTCCCCAGACCCAATGATCTATGGGAAAATAGTGACACAGGTAGAGGAAGAAGAGAGTAGCAGTTTGAATAGGACATGTCAGCTACCTATGCCTGCTGCTAGTGCTACCAGTGTGACTTGTGATTCTCAGGAGGGGGGGATGATGCCACGTATGACAGCAGGGGATCCCAAGACACACTTTCCATGCCCAAGCAGTTCCACTACTACTGCTAAGATCCAGCAGCTACAGACTCAGTGTTAGGAATGAGGGAGGGGGTGATACTAGTGAGAGAGACTGAAATTGATGTGGTTAGTATTAGTGATATTGAAGTAGCTGGTGACTGCAGTAGATCCTCCTGCTGATAGTGAGGTGGAAAGGGAAGTGATGTGGAGCAGCCAGACTAACACTCAAGGGAACCCACAACATTCCCCTGACCCTGTGATTCCCTTTCCTCCAGAATTGTCCCTATGGGACATGATACCGAGGAATGCGGAACTGGCAGTTAGCAGCAATAATACCACCATGCACACAGATCAGCTGCCCTTGCCTGCCAGTCTGCCTTCTTTAGCTCAAGAGATGTGTGACAGATTTTTTCTAAAAAGTGTTCTCCTTTTTGCCAATGCAACATTTTCCTGCTTTTCTCCAATTACAACAAATTTTTCTCCTATGTATCCTATTGTTCAACATTTCCCACCACAATATTACTACTTCTGAGGGGTGCATTTGAGAAATAAGTAGCTGAAAGTTACAGTTTTGAGTCCTATAGCAACATGTACTTTGAAAAATCTGTTAGCATGCATAGTGCCTTTTTCCTTTGCCCACAGCACTAACTTCCTGCTTAAGTGACACTGACACATATTCATTATGATATCAAGAGATAAAAAAACAAAAGTACAACCCACAATGTGGCAGATGTGTGTGGTGGTGTTGGACGGGTTGGTGTGGAGTGATTGGTGTGTGTATATATATATATATATATATATATATATATATATATATATATATATATATATAGAGAGAGAGAGAGAGAGAGAGATAGAGGGAGACATACATCCCTCTTCCTCCTCCTCATGTGTGTTGCTGTTAGATATGGCATGGCTTTCTGTTTGTACAATTCAGGCACAGTCATCCTGTCATACTGGAAAAATAACTATGGCTTGGAATATGCCATCATGGAGCTACACATGACATCCGTTCTCTGAAACCTCGTTTTTCTACAAAGGAACATAGCAGCATGTCCACTGACATCATCTTGGCAACCTTGCCATTCCACAGGTGTACATTGGGATTCTTTTTTTGTGAAGCTTTTGACTACTTCTCAGGAACTCAGTCAGTGTGGGGTTGGCAGGACATAGCAGAATAACCCTGTAACTTTATTGCTTTAACAACATGACTAAAGGAGGTCATGGATGTAGAGGCATTATGTGTAGGCAGTCTATGCCTCTTGCCATCTCCTACAGAGTCATCATACTCCTCTACAGCAAGAGCCATAGGTGTTATTTGGAATTAACTAACCATTGGCATTGGCACACTCTCTGACACATAAATAACATCACTACTTCCCTTATATGCCCCGGATCCCTGGGAACTTTTTGGAGTGCTTCTGCTGCTGCTAGTTGTGGGATTTCTGACCTCTTGACAGTGTGTCTCCAAGTCAGACCTGTAGTTGTGCTTCGGGTGGAATCTCATAGAGGAGATGCCACTGCCGAGGTGTGAGTCTGCTTTCCCCCTGCTCACATGTTTTTTTTTTTGCACAGACAACAGATAGCAATATGCTTAGCTTTTGGATCCTGAGTGAAGTATCTCCATTTGTGGACTCCATATACTGAAGGGTTCCTGAGGGACTCCTACTACTATTGGGCTAAATGTTGATGCAATTCTACTACTACAACTACTAGGTGTCAAAGTTGCAGCACTTCCAGCAGCAGCAGAGGCATTTGCCATAGATGATGATGTGGATGTTAATAACCTGTGTTGCTCTTGTTTCTGATGGTTACTCAAAACAAGTGTATGGCTGAGTGGGACTTGGACCTGGAAGTGGAGTTGATGATGATTGACAGGGTGACTGCACTTTTTGCCATCTTTGCTTGTCCAGAGTCAGAGTTTCCAATTGTTTTCTCAGACAGTTTATAGACAGGCACAGTGCTCCTTTTTAGAAGTAGAAGATTGAGCCTTTGCCTTTCTGTTAATTTTCTGGCTATGTCTCATCATTTGTCTCACTCTCAACTTTATCTGTATCTGAAGAAAAGGAGGATACTGAGAGATAAATTCTAGATCTGCATCATCATCATCAGTCATCATTAGATCATCCTCCACATCGATATCACCCGCTGCTTCTTGCCCACTACCATTATATTCCACTAAGCTTTTAGTGGTATCAAACAATTTCTTTTTACTTTTACTTTAACAGAGTTCTACACTACTTTGAGGACAGATGTTTTAGTGCTTGTTTGTCTCATTGTCAGATGCAGCAGTAGGTTCAGTTGCTACAACTTCCTCCATTTTCATAATTAACACTAGAATGTGACGAATGTGACTCACTATCATCTTCAGTGTTTTTCGTATTTTTTTTTTTTTTTTTTCTGGCACTGATGGTGGAACTTTTGGTAGGAACTTGGCAAACTGCATCTTTCAGGAGGAGAGGGGTGGTCATCATTTATTGCACATGCTGCAGCAAAAATGGCTGCAGTTATGTTTTGAACTACTACTTTACTCCCATATCCCTGCACTGATACACCTTTCCTCCACCTTCCCCTTGTGCATTTGCTGGAAATTATGCAACTACTATGTGTGTTTTTACTGTTTTGTCTGCTGTCTATCAAATCTGCCTCAGTCACACAGCTCACATCAGGCTCCCGGTTAGCTGTATGTCACCCAATATAATTATTTATTATTATTATTTTTAATGTTGTCCACCCTATCTTATCACAGTATGTCAAAACAAATAACTAAAAAAACTAAATCAACAACTTCTTTCCCCAGACTTTCACAGCGCAGAGACAATAACAGCAAGATCAGCAAGCAAAATTGGACCCCAACTGCTTGGTGTCTTGCCAGTCAGTCACACCAAATGGTGGGGTATTTGGGGTCAGCCTCCCTCCTTCCTTCTTCTCCCGCAGAGTGCCCCCAGACTCCCCTAATACAAATGTCCTGCCTAAAAGACTAAACTTCAGTTCCCCTTTATTTGTCTATCTTCCTTATCTCTAAAACATGCTGCTTTCTCCTCTCACAAACACAAAATGGCATGCTGTAAGAGCCTGCACCCTTTTATATGCATGCTGGTAAAGTAGAGAAAACTGCCATGTGGTGGGGAAAAATGAAGTCTTCCCATTGATTACAATGCAATGAGATAGGTGAAAAAAGCAGGAAAACTGTACTTTTTGCAGGAACTTTTTTTCCAAGCTGGAAGAGACATTTTCTGCTGATTTTGGTAAGCTACACATAAATTCCAACTGGTATTGACAGAAACATATAAAGGGGCAGGCGTTTACACAATACATTATGTCAAGAGAAGGGGGAAAGACTGAATGAGGTCTATTCCGAACAGATTGTAACATGTTCATAAAGTCATATCTGGTTTTATTTCTTGGGTGGTACATGCACTGACAATTTGTTATCCCCAAAACTGTTTATGCTTGCAATAGCATTAAGACAATCTCATTGTGTACTTCCTCTGCCACAACCAAACTCTGGATCATCTGCTCCTTTAAAAAATAACTGGATGTTTTTGCAAAGTTAAAATATAATTTGTGATACAACATTATGGCTGTAGCCAAGGAAACCCCTTATGGTAGAAAAACATAAAACCAATGTCACATTGCCATTTTCCCTCTTCAGCTCTGTTTGTGCCTCCCCTTATTTTCTATTGGCCCCAGTCTCTTTTTATACCCATGAGCCCTGCACTCTGCACCCGATTATCAAGCTTTTGTTAGTTTTTGTCTGATTGCTTTGTTATAGACCTCGGCTTATTTTTTGGCTCTGTTCCTGGTGTACTGATCCCTGGCTTATCCCTCACACTGCTATTGTCTGCTTTCTGATATTTTTGATGCTCCCGGCTTGATCTTGGCTCTGCTCCTGATGTTGGCTTGGTTCTCTCTTACAGTGTATACACTCCCAGTGACCTTTGCATTTTGACTATCCTTGCTCCTGCCTGTGTCCAGCTGTGGGGAGGTTGTACTCCTTCATCTTAGTCTGGCACAGGTTGTGCAGCTGTGCCAGACTTGCTCTGCTGTCTCTTGCCGCAATGATCACTTGTGGCCGTATACTACTGCCTTCCCTGACTGTATCGGGGTGGAGAGTCTCTGCCTGTTACTGTGGCTCCTGGTCTTACCTCTTAGCAGGCCTCATTTCAGTTCCCTCAAGGTCTCTTTATTATGTTCCCTTGATCAATGGAGTGTTCCATTCATCAGACTGGTGCTACATCAGCTGAGTCGCTGTTTCCTCTGCCTGCTGGATCTATTCATTAACTGGTTCATGCCTTGTTACGGTTCTAACCTGTTACATCAGCTCAGTACACTAATTGAAGTCTGTTTATTTATTTGTTTATTTATTTTTGCGGACAGTTTATTTGTAGCTATTCTGCTTTCTTTCTTAACTATCTGGTTTCTTTCTTGCTATTGTGGGTATTACCTGGACCACTTGCAGGTTATTCTTTTCTTATCTATATATGTCCAGGCATATCCTTCAGTTGTATTTTCAGTGTGTATATATGTATATGCCTGTATATATTGTATTCTGCATCATGGGGTCTTTGCTGATTAGGTCTTCTAGCTACCACCAGTCTCCAGTTTTTCTCCCATCCTGGTCCAGGCCCCAGCTTAACTGGGGTCAGACATCTGGCTTTGTGGCCAGCACCTTTAATTGGCCTTGGCCACAGGAAGGGAGGACTGTGGCTGGCATTGTTCCCGAGCTACTTTCCCTAGACAATTTTTTGTCTCAACTAGTGCAGACCTCTACCAGAGGGGATGCGTGTCTGGATCTGGTCATAACTAACAATGATGAACTTATCACTAACATTCAAGTAAGGGAGCACTTGGGGAATAGTGACCATAACATGATATTGTTTGATATTAATTCAAAAAAGCAATTTGGTATGGGTTCCACCAAAACACTGAATTTTAAAAATGCCAACTTTAGCAGGTTTAATTCATCCCTTGGTCTCGTTGACTGGGATGGAATATGTTCTGGAAAGAACACAGAAGGTAAGTGGAATGCCTTAAAAATAACTTACATATAAATGTATCCCTTTGAAAACAAATGCAAAAGAAGCAAATTAAAACTAATGCGGCTAAACAGTAAAGTAATTCATGAAATAAATAAAAAGAAAGTGGCATTTAAACATTATAAAGTTGAGGGATCAGCAGAGGCATTTGCAAAGTACAAAAATGCCAACAAAACCTGTAAAAAAGGCGATTAAATTAGCTAGACTGGCGAATTAAAAAATTATTGAGCAAGAGCTACCCAAAAAAAATCTTTAAATACATTAATGACAAAAAATTAAAGCCTGAAAATGTTAGGTCTTTGTTATCTGAAATGGGTGAGATGGTCAGTGGGGACAGAGAGAAAGCAGATATTTTAAATAATTTCTTTTCTTCTGTTTTTACCAAGGAAGACCTGATGGACAAGAACCTGCAAACTACTTTTACAGAACACTCACAGCTAGCATGGGATTGGCTAACACAACAAAAAGTGTTAAAACAATTGAATGGTGTTAAGGAAGACAAAGCCCCGGGTCCGGATGGTATACACTCATGGTACTTAAAGAGCTAAGCCAGGGCCTGGTTCAGGTATAGTGCCCATGGATTGGCGTAAAGCAGATGTGGTGCCCATATTTAAAAAGGGATCAAAATCCCAGCCAGGAAATTACAGACCTGTAAGCTTGACATCTGTGGTAGGGAAACTGTTTGAAGGGTTGCTTACGGGAATATATTCAAGAATTCATCTTGAACAGAAATATCATTAGCAGGAGCCAACATGTGTTTGTGAAAGACAAGTCTTGTCAAACTAATTTGATTGCATTTTATGAAAAAGTGAGTAAAAATATAGATTTGGGAGTGGCGGTTGATGTGATCTATTTAGACTTTGCCAAGCCATTTGATATGGTTCCACACAAGAGGTTACTTTATAAATTGAATGAAATAGGTTTAGGGGCAAACGTCTGTGTGTGGATCGGAAATTGGCTGAAAGATAGAATGCAAAGAGTGGTAGTAAATGGGAAGTTCTCCAGTTGGACAGAAATGATAAGTGGAGTACCTCAGGGATCTGTCTTGGGTCCTCTTCTTTTTAATTTATTTATTAATGATCTCCCAGATGGCAAAGGGAGCCATGTATCAGTGTTTGCTGATGACACAAAATTAAGTAGGGTAAAAAGGTCTGAACTGGATGTTCATAACAAGAGGATTTGGACAAATTGGGTAACTGGGCAAGCAAACGGCAAATGAGATTCAATATAGACAAGTGTAAAGTTATGCATTTTGATTATATTAATAGAAATGCAACGTAAAGTTTAAATGGTGTTTCTTTGGGGAACTCTACTAATGAAAAGGATTTGGGAGAAATGGTAGAGAATAGACTCAGCAGTAGCATGTAGTGCCAGCTGGCAGCTGCAAAGGCCAAGTTATTGGCATGTATTAAAATGGGTATTGGCTCAAGGGAGGAAGATATTATCATGACTCTTTACAGGTCCATGGTAAGACCCTCACCTAGAATGCGGTGTTCAATTCTGGGCACCCTTTCTGAAAAAGGACATTATGGAACTAGAGAAAGTACAGAGGAGGGCTACAAAACTAGTAAGGGGAATGGAAAGTTTTAGATATGAAGAAAGGCTAGAAAAGTTAAACTTGTACACACTAGAGAAACAGCATCTTAGAGGGGATATGATAACATTATATAAATATGTTCAGGGCCCATACAAAGGGCTCTCCAAAGACCTGTTCATTAACAGAATAGTACAAAGAACAAGACTTGAGGAAAGGAGATTTCATCTACAACAGCGGAAGGGATTCTTTACAGTAAGGAAAATAAAGGTATGGAATTCACTGCCTGAGGAGGTGGTGCTATCGAATACATTAGAAGCCTTTAACCCCTTAAGGACCAGCGGTCCCGGGGTGTGTGGTGCTTTAAGGACCAGATTAGGAAGTTCGAGGTGCCACACCACGTGACTGATCACGTGTGCCGTCACGCCGAACGAGGGACTGAAAGAGATTGCTCCGGTCTTGGAGCGATCACCTTCAATCCCCAGTATTACTAACTGCACTCCTGCAGGAGGGTGGTGAGTAAAAGTACGTGACAGGCCAGGACCGTCACTGGTCCTTAAGTGCCAGACCAGTGTGATGGTCCGGGTACGTCATCGGTCGCGAAGGGGTTAAAAAGGGCCTGGATACTTTTTTTTAAAAGAGCAGAACATAAAGGGCTATGTATGTTAGCATTGGGATTAATATTTAGTTAGTGCTTGTTGATCCAAGGAGAAATATGATTGACATTTGGAATCTAGAAGGAATTTTTTTCCCCCATTCAAGTCATAATTTGAAATTGCTGTATTGAGGGGTTTTTTGCCTTCTTTTGGATCAACAATGGTAAACAGGAATAGGAAAAGGGTTAAACTAGATGGACGCAAGTCTTTTTTCAACCTAAATTACGATGTTACTAATAACAGAATTTTAAGAGAACATGTACTATCAATATTGGTACAGAGATAATCTCACCAATATATGTATCCTTTTCAACAGACCTCTTATCAGACCTCCCTAGAGATTTAATGTATATTTTCACAATACTGAACTGAAGGTCGATGTGTACCTTAACTTGGCAATATATAATTTCTAACAAATCCTTTTATCAGGCCCCCTCTATAGGTAGTTAGTATATGCAGTGTAATACTAACATTACGGTTGACCCATACATTGCTAATATATGCATCATTGCCAGTAAGTCTATTATCATTCTTCATAATGGGTAGGAGCTATATGTACCGCAGCACAAAATTTATGGCTTTTCCATACAGCCATCTCAATCAGTCCTATTTCTTTCTCAAGGAATGTAGAGTAAGATACAGCTGACAGGTCTATGACATGCCTTGCTCATCGTCTGTTCTTAACTGTCCTTAGCTGTTCATTATATAGACTGCTGTTTCTGCAAGATAATGATTGCCTCCACAAAAACCTGTCACACATCAACTGCAAGACTCAGTTCGATTAAAATGTTTGTTGTTTAGGTGTTATAAAACCGCTAAACAAATGAAATGTTTGCATTTCCCTTTTAGATCAGATGCATACAGAAAACTAACAATGGTGTGTTTAAGTATGGAACATTCTAAAACATTTGATATTTAAATTAATTGGGGTTAATTCAATATATACTATTCTTATACTTTATTTATAATTAGTTTACGTTTTATGTTCCAGTTGCAAATCCAATAAAGTAAAAGAGAAAAAATTGAAAGGAAAAATACACTTTACTCTAACTTTTCTTTTGCATCTCTGATATATATTTATTTATTTTTTTTTCCTTTCAGTTTTGCACTCACAGGTCCTAATGCAAAAAGAAAAAGAGAAGCAATTCCTGATCATACTATTGGCACCAAAAGGGGGAGGGACAGAAATTCCCATTGATTTAAACACATCGAATGCTGTAGAGCTATCCAGCACACTGCTGAAGAAAGCAGTGGGGTCCTCTCTTACTTTTAAGGGGTTAAAATCCCAATTTAAATAAAAAATAATTTGTTTTTTACTGGTCCTATATGGTGCAGATGCTAAGCTTTAGAGTCTCTCATTTTTATGTTTATTCATACGGCCCATTATTTGACTTGTAATGTTCAATGCCTTGTACTTGTGATTACTTAGTTTAATTTTTTGAACTAAACAGAGGACTTGACAAACACGATTAACATTCCAGTGTATAGAAATAGGAATTCTCCTTATGTCAAGGTAATAAAATTCCAATTTGTGAGCATGAAGGATGTCTCCTTTTTTGAGTAAGCCTCTCAAGTTCTAGAGATCCAGGTGCATTCTACACCCATGTAATAAGTGGTTCTTATTTTGTTTAACAGATTTACCCACAGGTATTGTAATCCTTAATGTCACAAACCCTTTACATGCAAGAGGGGTGTCCAATGCATTGTGAAGCAATACACTGGAAACTCCTCTGGCATGCAAGGTTTAAACTATATTGAACGGATAAGCATCTTCCATTGACTTGCATGCATGTTTTTGTTTACTTAACTCAGAAAGTTACAGATAGTGAGGGAATTCATTTTCGAATAAGGCTACATCTATAGGTAAGTTTATTTTACATAGCAGGCAGGTACATCCATATAGTATGCATTTGATCTCTCTCTTAGTTCACTGAAAATTGTTTCTGTTTACAGTCAGATAAAGACTTGTCGCCTTTACTATCCATTTAGCTCATTTTTTTTTTTTTTTAGAGAATAAGAATGAGTTACCAGGTTTACAATTTCTTAGGAAAAAAGTATCAACTTTTATGTTGGTCTTTCTATCATTTTACTTTTCTAAGCGTGTGAGTACACTGCCAAGTCTGAATTGGCATCAAGTCAACTGATTAAAAAATCATTTGAAGCACACACATAAGCAAAACATTTTCAGTTTTGCTGTGCACCTAGAAAAACTTGCTTGAGACCAGATAAATTAGGTAGTAATATATGTCGAAGTAGTTTTGAAACACATTGATGTGTATTTAGGAAAATAACAGTCACTTTTTACTCATCTGTCTTTACTTTGGATAAACATTGCTGTCTTTTTTCATAGAAATATGATTTTTGTTGGAACACAATATGACATTTCAATCAAGTTTAGTGTTAACACCTATTTTTTATATAGGGTAACCTAACTAATTTGCTGTAGGAGTAGTCAGCTAGGCAGATAAGAAATGACAAAGTAGTTGATATTTCTTACTATAATATTATTACAACAGCAGTCTGTCTTGCATGCCCTTAGGATGGAACCCTTTAATTGGTATGACCATTAATTATAAAGTGTCTGCAAATAATTACTCATGAAAAAGCAGGGATGTTAATTTTGAAAAGAGCAAAAGAAATGCTGCATTATTATTATTAGATTTTTTTTAAATTGTTGTATAATATATATTCATGATAAAGGGTACAATCTGTGGCCGAAACATCGGATCAATCAAAGCACAGTGTATTTTATTTGCAAAATGTCTCTGAGAGTACCATCTTTCTCCAAAAAAAAAAAGAATATATATATATATATATATATATATATATATAAAGAAATCTGTGTACCTGGCACCCCCCCCCCAGGGGAGCGAGCAAAGAGGAGATATTCAAATCTCCTCTATACTGACTGTTCAGGACATACAGGGGGAGTGATTTTCTTGCCAAGGAGTTGGCCCTCCCTCCACTATCTCCTCTTCCAAAAAACAAACATGCCTTTTCCACTCCCTGTCACTCCTGTGATAATCTCTATAAGGAATTGCAGACACCACAATACATACACATGCACAACATCCATGCACACACACACACACACACACACACACACAAACAACACAAACATGCACTACACACATATACATACAATACACATGCAAAACACAAACAGACAATACACATGCAACACACACTTAACACACCAAACACACAAAAAACACATGCACAACGACAGATGCCCAAAATACACACACGCACACAAAAAACACACAAGCTACACAGACATACACAAAAAACACATGCATAACACACACACACAGTCAATACACACAAACACACAATACACAACACATACACATAATACACAACACACACACACACACAATACACACGTATATCTCACACATACAAAACACACATACAATATATACATGCAATACACATGCACAATACACACAACACAAACACACACAATACATACACACAACACACATGCAATATACACATAATACTCAAATGCTGTACATATGCACAACACACACAGACAACACACACACAAAGACAATATATACATATACAATACATATATGCAATACACATGCACAAGATGAACAAACAATATACACACACAGCACACATGCCCACAACACACACAGACAATATACACAAAACACACGCAAACATACACATGCATAACACACCATAACACATGAAATACACACACAAATAGACACATGCATAACACACAACAGCACACACACGCACAAAACAAGACCACACACACGCAAAACCAACACACAACACACTAACAATACCCACATGCAAATCACATGCACATTATACACTCAAACAGAAAGACAAACCTGTGCTCCTTTATACAAGGTCCAAATGTGTGCATTGGACATATGTAATACTTCTTAGTAAATAAGTGAGGATTTTGTTTTACAATTTGGCCAAACCATGTTAAGCTTGCCTCCCCATCAGTAAACCTCACAGTGTGGCAAGTCCTACTCTAATACACCTATAAAACCCTATCTCAATTAAAATTAAAAATATCCTGATGAGATGTTATAGTTGGAGAGGGACCTTTTAAATATAATGTTGGCAATGCTCTAGGGCCCCAGAAGACATACAACTGATTAAAAAGGTATAAATGGAGGACTTACCTGATATAAAGAAACTTTGTAGGCCTGCATTGAGTGGATAGAAATAGAAGAAGTCAGAGATGCTCAACTAGGCTCATGAGCTTACAAGGGTATGCAAAAGCTTACTGGGACTGTGTCCTTGCTCCCAGGGTCCAACCTCTTTTAGCTCACAAATGCCATACACAGAGAAGAAATATTCTGAAGCATATCATACAAGTCCTGCCAAAATGACAGTTCAGCCACAAAATAACAGACAATTCTTCTCTGAACAAGGAAAGCAGCTAACCCCAGATGTACGTTTCAGCCTTGTTGGTGCCACAACCTGTTGGACTCCTCCTCCCCAGAGGAGTTCTCACTCCTAATTACAATACTCCTTCACCTGTCTGTGGCCTACTTATATCTGGAACTTTTCTCCTTTCCCCACCCTTGAATGGTCAGTGCTCAATGTCCTTGTGTCCTGTGTACCTGCTTAACTGACATCGTGATCTCTGATTCCCATTGTGACCTCTGCTTGCATCTCGTTCATCGGACTTTCTGGTTTCCTGATCCTGGCTTTGTTCCCAACTACTCTCGACTCTTTGCTCCAGTTCCTGTTTGCCACATTGTGTATCGAATCCAGCTTATATATATTCCCAAGGCTTATACTGTCTCATTTGTTCGACTCCTTGTGTACTGAATCTGGCTTGTCTACGACCCCCCACTTGTCTATGACTCCAAGGTACCGACAGCTTAATTTGCTCGACTCTTTGTGTACCGAACCCAGCTTGTTGACGACTCTCTGTTTGTCTATGACCCCCGTTTGTCTACGACCCCTCAGGTTGACTCCTGCATTATTTGATGAATAGTAGTCAACTCCTGTTCTACATCGACTCCTTTGTTGTCTTCGACTCGCAGTCGACCAATTTCTGTCTGCTGACTACTGCCTCCCTTAAAGACATTTGCTTATCCTCGACTGTCGATGTTCTGCAGTAGGGTTCCGACTCTGTGTCGGAGATTGAGCCTTCCTTGCCTGGCTGAGAGACAGCTGGGCATTGTTGGTGACGTGCAGATGATCCCTCTAGGCATTTGTGAGCAAGGGTCCAAGCCTGGATTCCCCCATTACCCTTAGGGTGAATAACCCTAACAGCAATCTGCATTGAGTGGGTACCTGTGCAGAAGGACTGTGGATCCACCAGCACTCCCTATAGGTAAAATATTACCACCCCTGCAGGCCATTTGAGGATTAAAGGGATAGTAATACTTCATTTTTACTATCCCCCATGTTGTAGTCCTTAAAAATCTGAATTAAACGAGACCAGTGGCATCTCTGAAACCTTTATGGTTTGAGAGATATCCGCCTTCAAAGTTCCCTCTCCTTCTCTGTAGCCTGACAGCGTTATAGCTGACAGCAGGGGAATCTGGTCTGTGAGCAAGCGGCGACTCTGCAGCAGTACTGAGATTGCGTTATAGAAACAGAAATCCTTCACTGTAATGGTCTTCTACGTGTGCTTGCAAACCAAACCAAAACCATTTCAGTGAAGGATTTCTGTTTCTATAACTCAGTCTTGCCACTGCTACAGAGCAGCTGCCGGTCCCGGGAACGGATTTCCCTGCTGTCAGCTATAACGCTGGCGTCAGGGGAAAGAGAAGGAGAGGGAACTTTGAATGTGGATATGTCTCAAACCATAAAGGTTTCAGAGATGCCACTGGTCTCATTTAATTCAGATTTTTAAGGGTTACAACATGAGGGATAGTAAAAATGAAGTATTACTATTCCTTTAATTAATTACAAACAGACAGGGTACATGCAAACCAAGACAGGCCAATAGCCTTGTCCTTAAAGGCCAGTAAACAAGGAAAGATAAAAAAAAGTAGTGCAATAAGACTTTTTTGTGTAACATAAGTGACTAAATGGAATAAATGAGAAGCAGCTAGAATGAGCAAAGGAGAAGTGCAAAACAAGAACAAAGGAAAGAAACGCTCACAGCGCTAACCCACCATAACATATTCATAAAATTAATAAAGTATAAATGAGAATGAGGAGATGAATGTATAGATAGCAGCAAGGAATGAGAGGGTTCTCCAGTCCCCCATATATTAGTCCAAGACCCAAAGTGCAAACACAAACAGAAAGACAAACCTGCACTCCTCTATACAAGGTGCAAATGTGTGCCTGTATTGGGCATATGTAATACTTCTTAGTAAATAAGTGAGGTTTTAGTTTCACTCACATGCAATGTATGCACACACAACACACACACACACAATACACACCATACGCATACACATATACAACACAACACACACAAATACAACACACATGCACAAAACACACACAAATACACACACATGCACAACACACAATACATACATGCAACACACAGGCAAAATACAAACAGACAATACACACACATAAAACACACAATAAACACCCACACACTCAACACAAAAAATACACGCACAACACACACAATACACACAAACAACAAATATGCCCACAAAACACACATGCAATACAAACATGTACAAAAACACATATACAATACACACATGCACAAAAAACAACACACATCAAATATACACACATACAAACAATACACACAGTCATACAATATACAACATACACAATACACCACAACATATGCCCAATACACATGTACAACACATACGTGCAAAACACACACACACACCCCACAAACAATACATTTATGCAATACACACATGCACAACACAAATGCACAACACACACATGCACAATACACACATGTACAACACACACATACACGCAAATTCAACAATCCAGTCATTAAGAACATTGTCGCCTTTCTGGATTTACCTGAATGTCAGGGGAAAATAATCCTACATGTAAATCCACTTACATTTGTTTATTCTATTACTACCAGACAGGTAGTCATGCATACAACTGCATGGGACTTTAGTTTTTTGTTTTTTTGGGGATATATATATATATAATTCAAAAAATGGGGCAGTACCAGTGGGACTTCTCTAAAGAAATATTTATTAGGGAAATGACAATCTACAGGTCAGGTCAATGTTTTGGTCAAAATCTGACCGAAACGTTGACCTGACCTGTAGATTGTCATTTCGCTAATAAATATTTCTTTAGAGAAGTCCCACTGGTGCTGCCCCATTTTTTGAACTTTCTATTACCTGTTTGGATAGTGCAC
The DNA here is from genome assembly GCA_037306005.1 of Rhinophrynus dorsalis. Lineage (NCBI taxonomy): Eukaryota > Metazoa > Chordata > Amphibia > Anura > Rhinophrynidae > Rhinophrynus > Rhinophrynus dorsalis. The sequence continues at coordinate 126,371,456 of CM074721.1, forward strand.
CTGGGCCTGAAGTTTGTTGGAGGAGTGAGTGCTTTCCACCATTTTGATTTTATATATATATATATATATATATATATATATAGAGAGAGAGAGAGAGAGAGAGTGAGAGAGAAAGATATTGAAAGGTGGAAAGCACACACAGGAAACTTTTTTGCATTGAAAACGCAGGTGCTTTTAATAAATCGACGTTTGGGCCAAGTCCTGTGGCCTTTATCCAGATTACAACAAAAAGTGAGTGCAACCAATATTGTGTGTTATCCTCAGTTGAAAGCACAAATTTTTCACATAAGGAAATATAGTTCTTCGTCTACCTATTGAAAGCATTGTAAACAGCTGTTTCCAGACTTTTTTTATGTGATTTACTTGCTGTCCTACGACTGCTGGGGGTCCACTTTTTGCCCACTCCTAACAATCTGCAGAATTTTCCACAGCTGATAGAGTTTTGACAGAAAATGGCTTTCCATCTCCTATAGGAGTTCTAGAGGAAATGCCCATTTCACCAAACTCTTTCAATACAGTAAGGAGTGAATGAGTGCATGTGCACGTGTATGCATATATGTAAGTGATGAGGGGCATGTGTGTGCTGTGACATCAGCATGGGAATTTCTGAAACACAGTGGGCAATATCGGAACAGGAACATCATTTTAACACTGAGCTTTGTCTTCTAGAGTGAATTTCATCTGTGTTTGCTCCCCATGGCATTTTCTCCAGATAGCTTAAATATAGCTCCATTTTCACAAAAATTCTCATGAGCAGGAAATGTAAACTGCCACTCATCACTACCCCTGACATAAAGGAAGCTCTTACTGATTCCCTCAGCTACAGACTGCTGAAGCACTCTGACAAATTGCATCAATTCTAATGGGACATTTTATTTATCCCCTATGATTGGGCTGGTCTTTCCAAGTGCCAATCCAGTTTTTCCAAGTGCATTAGCCTCATTGGTGCACATGTATAAAAGTATTCTAATGTTTAACCTTTTGAGTGCCAGAGGGGTACGGAACGCATTGCAGAGCAATGCATTTCATACATCTCTGACACTCAAAGGGTTAAAGGCCCCATTTAAATCATTGGGAATTTGGGACTTTCTTTGCACCTATGATGCTCTTGGGTTGCCCCAGAATTGCATCATTGCTTTTATGTATACGTCCATTGTATATAACTAGCTTCACTGCATATAGCATTTGCTTTTTCCCATTTTTTATGTGTAATGTGTCAATTAAAAATCATAATATCTTTCTGTAATATATTCCTTACTATATTATATTCATACCTGGATCAGAATTGATTAAAATCTCTTTTAGGGAGGGATTTATAGAAGGAAAAACTTAATCAAGCTAATATTTAGGGTATGATATTCAACAAGTTATCCTAATGGAAAAAAAAGTCAGATCACGGGTTGGGAGTACGAGAGGGAACATATTTTCAGTAAATCTGTCATATTTGAAAAATGAAGATCAGGCATTTACATAAGTGCACCACGTATATATATCGAGGATACTGCAACGTGTATTTTAAAAATATCAATCCTTTATTGAATACAATAATCAAACATTCAGACAGTACCTTGTAAACTTCAGCAAGTGTAGAGGAAACTTAGTGGGCACCTCTTTGCAGATTTCTCTATTAAATCTTGATAAACGCATTTCGCATGATAATATGCTTACTCATGACCACGGATGGTGCACTTATATAAATGCCTGTTGTGTATTTGTGTGGCGTTTTGGAAGAACTTCCCAAGTGGCACATGTTGAGGTGGATTATTGGCGTGTTTCATTTGAAGGAATCACGGAGGTCAAGATTTGTCCACAGTTTAAATATGTCCTGTGACTGCTAACTTTACTCTTGGTTGGAAAGGCTATAAATATTGTTACTTTTGAAAATGAGCCAAAGGGAATTCAAAACAGTATTAAGATGAGCTTGATGAATGCAACACTTAAAAACATTTTTTAAATACGATTTTTGGGCACTGGTGTGGATGGGAGATAAGCTTCCAGCGAGGGCTGATTGGATTAAATTGGTTAACACCAACTTAAAATATTATAAAGGACTGTATCTACACAGGGGTGCCCCTGACAAATTTCAGAAAGTGTGGGGGAGCTGGATTTCCTGTTTTCTTGTACCTGTGGTATCATGAATTTCACAGTGGCCCAGCGATATGAGTGGATTGGGTGAGGGTACTGGTCGGGGATCAGAGTTAGATTGAATGTAACTTGCTTATGGCAAGAGTTTTGCTATTCTTCTGAGTCCTATCCCATAATTGTGACCTGGATAGTAACAAACTTTGTTGATAACTGTTGTGTGGGAGCGGCTGCAGGAATGCGAACAAGCCCTCTTACTATCATGGTATGACCTGAGGATTTGATACTTGGGGAAACTTCTGTTCTCAGGGGTCTGGTCTCTGGGGCTAGTAGGTGGGTCTATTTGTCTGCACAGGTATTGGGATGGAGTTAGTTTTTTGGCAGTTCTGGTTATTGCATTTGTATATAAACAATCTAATAACTGCTAAAAAACTTTTTGAGTGTATTGTATGTACTTGTGTTATGTTATTCTGTCTTCAATAAATATATTTTCAAAAAAGATTTTGTGTCTTTTGACTAATTTTAAAAGAGATAAAAATAAGTTTTATCTATAAGTTATTTTGGGATTGATTTGCATTATATACTTCCTGGCAATTGAAGGGTTCAGTTTTTTGTTCCCTATGGTGCATCTGGTTTGCATTTGATTTACCCCAGGATTTGCCACTCTGTGCATATGATCCATAGTTTGTTAATTTTATTCTAGAATTGCAATAGTATTAATTTTAAATACATATGGAAAAAGTCAAATGTTTTTATCACAAAATAGTGCAATATTCCTATTTCGTGTCATATTTTGCTTATTTCAAACATCAACACTAATCAAAAATAGCTGAAAAACGTAGGCTCTTATACAGAAAAAAGGGTAATTCTGGGGCATCTCTGCAGAGAAGTGAAAAATTCACAAAATTCTCATAGTTTTAAATGGGGTTTTTAAAATGGAACGGTCACTCAAATTAAAGTGCCCCAAATCATTATGCACATAGCTATACGCATATCAATAATAATATTATCCTGAATAAATCCAGTGTTATCAAGAAATCCAGCTTGCACCAAGACACACAAGGCAGGAACCTTTCTGTAGCTTGACTGTGTGCGCAGTTAGTCCATTCCTGTACCTTAAGGTACAATGCAACTCCCCCTCACCAGTCCTGGAGGAGACCGGGATGAACAGTTCAGAGGCACAGATGTCTCTAAGGCAAGAAGTCTGTGCTGATGCCTGCCTGTGCACCTCGGATTTCTCAAAAACACTGGACTTATTTGGGATAAAACCAGTATTGCTATGCCTATCACTATGTGCATAATGGTTTTGGGGGAACTTTAATTTGAGTGATAGTTCTGCTTTAACCCCTTCCATGCTTCTCAGTGCATTGGAGACCTGCCTGGCATTCAGTGGACTAAAAGCATTTAAATCAAGAAATATTTTATTTGTCTCTTAGGGTGCAGTTGGTTTGCTCCAAAATTCACTGGTTTACTTATGTGCATAATGCCTACAGCATTTTACAGAGTAACATCACTGATCAATGTGTCAAACACTTTTAGATCCAGCTGAAATCCTAATATGCTTTGTTTCACTGACATCTTTGCTGGATATTGATACACTTCAAAAGCCTGCAGTTAACCTTCAGATTATTCTAGGGCATAGGGCTTTCTTATATTTTTGGTCTGTTAAAGCCCTACAAATCATATGAGTATAAATCCTCTAAAGCTGGATTACTTGCTTCCATTCAGTTTAATCTTGAAATCTCTGGAGCAGGTTTCTTTAGTGACTATGGTGTGCTTTCAAACAGCAGAGTCTGGCTCACCAGTTCATCAATACTTGTAATATTATCAAATGTGAAGATAATCCCTTTCTCTTTCACAGGATTTAATGTAGTATTAGGTCATTTCATTATTTGCATAGCTTTGTGCTGTAAAAAAAAAAAAAGTAAAGACATATATTCATTGCAGGATAAGGTGTTTAGTACATTTAATGAAATTGCTATTTTAATTAGTCAGATATATAGCATTTTGTTCACCATAAAGCAAGTGTTTTCAATAAAGTGCAGATTACTTTTCATTCTCATTTGTATTAAATAATTTGTCTCACTGATATTATATATCTTGTTCAGATATTGCTAGTGCATTTGCAAATTTTATACTGATAGATTTTACTAATATTAAATCAGTAGTTCATTGTCTGGAGTGTATATTTTTAACTCTAATGTGTTGCTTCACAATGCATGTGGAGATATCATTCTTCTTAAAGGATTAAAAAACAATCTTCATTGAAGAGTTTTATTTTATGACTGGGTGATTTCAGTTCAAGCCATATGAAAGAAGTTTTACGTGATCAGTTCCATCACAATTTGACCAAATGTAATATACCCAATGAGTATATAAAACCCTGAAAGACTGTATTAGTGAAAGAGGCAGGGGCGTTTCTAGGTTCCAAAAAGGTCTGGGGCTAGAGCCCACAACAAAATTAAACAGAGTGCCTGCCACCAGTGGTAGTGATAACGCTATAGTGAGGAGTGGATTATCCTTATACAACGTATATGTTTATTTTACTAATCTAATTATAATACAATTAGTTAAGAATTAAGGCATTTTATGTTCAACTCTTGCCATTGTTTTTTTGTTCAAACTATCTGAAGTTATTGTGGTGTAAACCAACTGTACCACAGGGAACAAATCAAAATTCCTGTTAAATTAAATAAGGGTTTTAATTCCTTGAATGCTAGAGAGGTCTCCAATCCATTGCAAAGCATTCAAGAGGTTAAAAAGCTTTATTCAATTGCAGTGGATTTTAAGAATTTTTATTTGTCCCCTGTTGTGCAGTTGGTTTACTCCACAATAAAACCAGTTTGCTTTAATACATATGGGCCATTGATGTAACTGAATAAATTATCAAGAGCAACACCAAAGTGTTTTATTTACACATATAATGGATAAACTCATATAATGACATTTAAACAAACATTAATGTGAATGTTATGGATTTGGAGCAATGGGATACACACCACACAGTCTGATCTCCTAAAAAGAGGGACACAGGGATTTGGGGCTCAAAGAGAAACTGTCCCTCTTAAAGAGGGACACTTGAGAGGTATGCTGATACCCAGCATTGTTCCATTCCCCACTGGCAGCCATATAACCCCTCATACAATGTCTGATAACCTTACGATTCCCATCCCTAGTAGCCACACATCCACTGTCTGATACCCCAGTGTTTTGCCACTGGTAGCACCAGGCCCACTCATGGACTGATATCCCAGCCTTCTTCTACTGGCCACTGGCAGACATCGAGCCACACATATATTGTCTGATACTCCAGCATTGTTTCACTGGTTACTGATAGTCATAGAACCACACATCATTGTTCCACTGGTTACCTGTAGCCAACAATACACTGTCTGATTGCCAGCATTTTTCCATTGGCCACTGGTAGCCACAGAACAACACACATACACTTTATGATATCACATTCTTGTTCCACTGGCCACTGGTAGCCACAGATTCCCCCATATACACTATGTGACCCCCACCAGCTTTGTTCCCTTGCCCATTGGAAGTCACAGATTCCCCACATACACTGTGTTACCCCACCAGCCTTCTGTGACTGCTACTGGTCACCACAGATTCCCCTCATACATTGTGCGACCCCAGCAGCCTTGTTCCCCTGCCCACTGGAAGCCACAGATTCCCCACATACACTGTGTGACCCCCCACTGTGTCCATCTGCCCGCTGGTATCCACAGATTCCTCACATACACTATGTGATTCTCAACATAATTTGCCCCTGCCCACTGGTAGCCACAGAATCCATACATACACTATGTGACCCCCCACCAACCTTATTCCCCTAACCACTGATAGTCACTGATTCTCTATATACACTATGTGACCCCCCAGCCTTGTTCCCCTGCCCAATGGTAGACACAGATTCCTTACATACACTATGGACCCCACCAGCCTTATTATCCTGCCCACTGGTAACCACAGATTTCACACATATACTATATGACCCCCACCATCCTTATTCCAGTGCCCACTGGTATCCACTAATTCCCTGCATAAACTGTGTGACATCCACCAGCCTTAATACCTTGTCCACTGGTAGTCACTGATTCCCTATATAAACTGTGTGACCCCACCAGTCTTATTCCCCTGCCCACTGATAGCCAGCCCACAATGTGACCCCCACCAGCCTTGTTTACCGGCCCACTGGTAGACATTTATTTCCCCCATCTATACTGTCCCTCATACCTTCTCTTCTGCTCTGCCCTATTCTGCTTTCTGTTTCGGTGTAGAGCCATGGGCTCCATACTGCCTTGCCTGGTACTTCAGGTGCACATTGATGACCTCATCACAAAGCACCAGGAAGTGCTAGAAGAGCCAGTGTGGAGCCCATGGCTCAGTGCTGAAGCTGAGAACAGTGAGACTACAGCCTATTGTTCCAAACTATATATGCCCACAAGTTGCTGGGCAGCAGCCAGCCTCAGACACACCTCCTGCTGTCCTGTTAAACAGCAGGAGGAGTGAGTCTGCCGAACACACGGTTCATATTTGCTGATGGCCTGACATTTGGGGCTGCCCACTGACACACTCGAGGCTTCAACCCCCTTAGCCCACGCCTAGCGATGCCCCTGGCAAGAGGTAATATGTAATCCATTTAATATAAAAGAAGTATCACATAGTAGTACTTTCACAATAAAGCAGTACAGTAAGAAATATGAGAGGTTTTTAAATCATTGTTTAAAAGAATATTAAAAACCTATGGAATAAAGGGCTTAATATAAAAGAGCATGTTGCCCTGAACATATGGATGCATCTTGTAAATTTAAATGTTAGTGATGAGCGAGCATGCTCGGCCGAAGCTCGGTTCGGCTCGAGCATCGCTCTGCTCGGCACATGGCGGTACTCGTACGAGTACTGCATGTGCTCGCCCGCCATGTTCGGGTCTCCTCCCCGCACGTTTCGCAGCTGCTGCGCAGCCAATAAACGTGCGGGGAGGCTCTGACATCAGTGTAATGCCAGCAGCCATGTTGGCTGCTGGCATTACACTGATTGGCTGGCCAGAACCCGTGATCGGGTGCTGTATAGCACATGACCAGCGAGTTCGGCTCAGTCTTAGCCAGGGAGAGATGAGGATAGGAAGGGAAAGTCAGTGTAGGGAGAAGAAAAGTGCGTTTGAACAACAAAAAGACCCAAAAGTCCTTTTTAGGACTATTGTGTGTGGGGGCAGCAGTTATATTTTGTTTTGGGGGGCAGAGTTTAAAAAAAAAAGTCACATATTCCGTTCACTGTGCCTAGCCGCAGATTAGCAGCACATTCTGTTTGTGTGCAAAGTTGCAGATTAGCAGCACATTCTGTTTAGTGTGCAAAGTTGGAGATTAGCAGCACATTCTTTTTAGTGTGCAAAGTTGCAGATTAGCAGCACATTCTGTTTAGCGTGCAAAGTTGCAGATTAGCAGCACATTCTGTTTCGTGTGCAAAGTTGCAGATTAGCAGCACATTCTGTTTAGTGTGCAAAGTTGCAGATTAGCAGCACATTCTGTTTAGTGTGCAAAGTGTAAAAAATAAAAGTCACTTATTCCGTTCACTGTGCCTAGCCGCAGATAAGCAGCACATTCTGTTTAGTGTGCAAAGTTGCAGATTAGCAGCACATTCTGTTTAGTGTGCAAAGTGTAAAAAATAAAAGTCACATATTCCATTCACTGTGCCTAGCCGCAGATAAGCAGCACATTCTGTTTAGTGTGCAAAGTTGCAGATTAGAAGCACATTCTGTTTGGTGTGGAAAGTTGCAGATTAGCAGCACATTCTGTTTAGTGTGCAAAGTGTAAAAAATAAAAGTCACATATTCCGTTCACTGTGCCTAGCCGCAGATAAGCAGCACATTCTGTTTAGTGTGCAAAGTTGCAGATTAGCAGCACATTCTGTTTAGTGTGCAAAGTGTAAAAAATAAAAGTCACATATTCCGTTCACTGTGCCTAGCCGCAGATAAGCAGCACATTCTGTTTAGTGTGCAAAGTTGCAGATTAGCAGCACATTCTGTTTAGTGTGCAAAGTGTAAAAAATAAAAGTCACATATTCCGTTCACTGTGCCTAGCCGCAGATAAGCAGCACATTCTGTTTAGTGTGCAAAGTTGCAGATTAGCAGCACATTCTGTTTAGTGTGCAAAGTGTAAAAAATAAAAGTCACTTATTCCGTTCACTGTGCCTAGCCGCAGATAAGCAGCACATTCTGTTTAGTGTGCAAAGTTGCAGATTAGCAGCACATTCTGTTTAGTGTGGAAAGTTGCAGATTAGCAGCACATTCTGTTTAGTGTGCAAAGTGTAAAAAATAAAAGTCACATATTCCATTCACTGTGCCTAGCCGCAGATAAGCAGCACATTCTGTTTAGTGTGCAAAGTTGCAGATTAGCAGCACATTCTGTTTAGTGTGCAAAGTGTAAAAAATAAAAGTCACATATTCCATTCACTGTGCCTAGCCGCAGATAAGCAGCACATTCTGTTTAGTGTGCAAAGTTGCAGATTAGCAGCACATTCTGTTTAGTGTGCAAAGTGTAAAAAATAAAAGTCACATATTCCGTTCACTGTGCCTAGCCGCAGATAAGCAGCACATTCTGTTTAGTGTGCAAAGTTGCAGATTAGCAGCACATTCTGTTTAGTGTGCAAAGTGTAAAAAATAAAAGTCACTTATTCCGTTCACTGTGCCTAGCCGCAGATAAGCAGCACATTCTGTTTAGTGTGCAAAGTTGCAGATTAGCAGCACATTCTGTTTAGTGTGGAAAGTTGCAGATTAGCAGCACATTCTGTTTAGTGTGCAAAGTGTAAAAAATAAAAGTCACATATTCCGTTCACTGTGCCGAGCCGCAGATAAGCAGCACATTCTGTTTAGTGTGCAAAGTTGCAGATTAGCAGCACATTCTGTTTAGTGGGCAAAGTGTAAAAAATAAAAGTCACTTATTCCGTTCACTGTGCCTAGCCGCAGATAAGCAGCACATTCTGTTTAGTGTGCAAAGTTGCAGATTAGCAGCACATTCTGTTTAGTGTGGAAAGTTGCAGATTAGCAGCACATTCTGTTTAGTGTGCAAAGTGTAAAAAATAAAAGTCACATATTCCATTCACTGTGCCTAGCCGCAGATAAGCAGCACATTCTGTTTAGTGTGCAAAGTTGCAGATTAGCAGCACATATTCCGTGTAATATGAAGAAGGCGGGTAAAAAGGGACTGGGAAGTGGACGTGATCCTGATAGTTCAGGGCGCGGGTCAGGACGTGTAGAAACTGTGCCTGGTGCCAGAGCACAAGAAAGAAAGACATCCACCATACCTAGCTTCATGTCTCAGTTTACAGGGCATCGCAGGACATCACTCTCGAGGTCAGACCACTGCGAACAGGTGGTCGGTTGGATTTCAGCTGATACTGCTTCCAGTCGGTTAAGCACCACCCTGTCTTCCACCAAGTCCACTCTCAGTAGCCAAGAGTCTGGTCAACATAATCCTCACCCTGATCATCCTTCCTCCCACCATAGAGGGTCTGGCCAAAGAAGTGATCCCACACTGGGATATAGAGAGGAGCTCGTCTCATCACCAATCCTTCATTTGAACCTCTCTCCAAGCACGCTTGCAGAGGAACATGACATCTTGTGCCCTGATTCACAACCTCTAGAGGGTACCCAATCACAAGAAGATGACAGAGGGGAAGGGCATTTAAGGTCAAAGGAAGTGGATGATGATGATGAGACACAGTTGCCATCAAATCAACCACTATTACTGTCTCAAGACCTTGATGAGGAGGATGATACACAGTTGTCAATGACTGAGTATGTGGTGGGATCAAGTAATGAGGAGGATGATCAGAGTGAGGAAGTGGAGGAGGACTTGGTGGACGATGAGGTGACTGACCCCACCTGGGAAGGTGGAGAGCCGAGCGATGACAGCAGTCCTGAGGGTGAGCCATCTGCAGCACCGCAACAGGCTGGAAGAGGCAGTGGTGTGGCTAAAGAAAGAAGGCGGACCGCACCAAACCGGCCCGCAAATGTTCCACGGAGCACCCCCTTGCGTAAATCTCCCTTGCCAAGGGCTAGGTGTTCCGCGGTATGGCGTTTTTTTAAGGAAAGTGCGGACGACAAAAAAATTGTAGTTTGCAACCTGTGCCACACCAGAATGAGCCGAGGCATGAACACTAGAAACCTCACCACCACCAGCATGATCCGACACATGGCATCCAAGCACCGTAATAAGTGGGAGGAACGCCCGGATCGCCAATCTGTGTCTGCAGGCCACACCACTGCCTCCTCTTCCCCTGTTTTCGGTGCCGGCCAATCGCCTGTCGAAGGCGCAGGCCCGCATACCTCCCACCCTGCACCTGTACCATCTGAAGCACCATCAGCGACCACATCCACTTCCCTGTCCCAGCGCAGCGTCCAAATGTCGTTACCCCAGGCATTTGAGCGCAAGCGAAAATACCCAGCCACCCACCCACAGGCCATAGCACTAACCTCACACCTTTCCAAATTACTGGCCATCGAAATGCTGCCATTTAGGCTTGTGGAGACTGAGTCCTTCCGCAGCCTGATGGCAGCAGCTGTCCCTCGGTACGCAGTCCCCAGCCGCCACTACTTTTCCCGGTGTGCCGTCCCCGCCTTACACCACCATGTGTCCCGTAACATCACCCGTGCCCTGACCAACGCAGTTACTGGGAAGGTCCACTTAACGACTGACACATGGACAAGTGCTTGTGGCCAGGGACGCTACATTTCCCTGACGGCACACTGGGTGAATGTCGTGGAGGCTGGGAGCGACTCGGACCCTGGGATGGCACAGGTGCTACCCACGCCGAGGATTGCGGGCCCTACCTCCATCAGGGTTTCCGCCAGCACTTACGTTATTGGCTCCTCCTCCTCCGTTTCCACCTCCGAATTCTCTGTGCGCAGCGCCACTCACCCATCAGCCGGTAGCTGGAAGCAGTGTAGCACTGCAGTGGGGAAGCGTCAACAGGCCGTGCTGAAGCTGATCTGCCTTGGGGACAAACAGCACACGGCCTCAGAGCTGTTGCAGGGGATTAGTCACCAGGCCGAGCAGTGGCTCTCGCCACTCAACCTGCAACCAGGCATGGTTGTGTGTGATAATGGGCGTAACTTGGTGGCGGCTTTGGAGCTCGGCAAGCTCACACACGTACCATGCCTAGCGCATGTATTTAATTTAGTGGTTCAGCGATTTCTAAAAACCTACCCCAATTTGCATGATCTCTTGACCAAGGTGCGCCGCGTGTGTGCACATTTCCGTAAGTCATCAACAGCTTCAGCCGGCCTGTTGAAGCTGCAGCAGCGCTTACAATTGCCAGCTCACCGGCTGCTGTGTGACGTGAGCACACGCTGGAACTCCACCTTCCACATGTTGGCCCGGCTTTGTGAGCAGCAGAGGGCAGTAGTGGAGTACCAGCTGTTACACGGTCGTCGCCTCTCCGTTCAACTTCCTCTAATCAGAAGTGAGGAGTGGGAATGGATGTCAGACCTCTGTGAGGTTTTACGCAATTTTGAGGAATCGACACAGATGGTGAGCGGCGATAACGCTATTATCAGTGTAACCATCCCACTTCTGTGTCTACTGAAACGCTCGCTGCTCACAATTAAAACCGACGCTTTGCATGTGGAAGAGGTGGAAATGCGGGAGGAAGAGCTTACACAAGGTGATAGCCAGAGCACCCTCACTTCGTCTTGTCAGCGACAATTGGAGAAGGCGGAGGAGGAGGAGGAGGAGGAGGAAGACACGGTTGCCTCCGCTACAGAGGGTAGCCATGGAACTTTAGTTCCATCTCTTCAGCGTGGGTGGGCAGAAGAGGAGGAAGAGGATGAGGAGATTGAGAGTCATCCTCCTGGTGAGGACAGCGAAATCTTGCCTGTTGGTACTCTGGCACACATGGCTGACTTTATGTTAGGCTGCCTTTCCCGTGACCCACGCGTTATACGCATTTTAGACAACACGGATTACTGGGTGTTCACCCTTCTGGACCCCCGCTACAAAGAGAATTTCTCATCTCTCATTCCTCCGGTGGAGAGGACAAGCAAAATGGTGCAATACCAGAAGGTTCTTGTCGAAAAATTGCTCCAAAATTTTCCATCTGACAACGCTGGCGGCAGAGTACGTGCTACCTTGCCCAACCGAGAAGGGGAGAAAAGGGGAGCACACAGCAGTTCCGACAAAGGCAGGGCAACACTCTCCAAGGCGTGGGACACCTTCATGACACCCCGCCAGCACCCTCACCCTGATGCGCAGCCTAGTGTCACAAGGAGGGAAAAGTTTTGGAAGATGGTGAAGGAGTACATAGCAGACCGTGTCAGCGTCCTCAATGATCCCTCTGTGCCTTACAACTACTGGTTGTCCAAGCTGGACACGTGGTATGAACTGGCACTCTACGCCTTGGAGGTGCTGGCCTGCCCTGCCGCCAGCGTTCTGTCTGAGCGGGTATTTAGTGCTGCTGGTGGCATCATAACAGATAAGCGTATCCGCCTTTCCACCGAAAATGCTGATAGGTTGACACTTATAAAAATGAACAAGGCCTGGATTTCCCCTGACATCTCCACTCCACTGGAGGAAAGCCCCGGGTGAACATAAAGTCACTTTATATATGTTATTTACAATGATGGGAATACTCTGTATTCCCATTCACCCCTTCCACCCAAAAAATGGGTATATGGTTGACTCTCTTCCATATACCCTGGGATATAATTTTTATATAGGGCCAGCTCACCAGCGGGCCCTGTGATATAATTTTATATAGGGCCAGCTCACCAGCGGGCGCTGTTTGACAATTTTTGTATAGGTCAGCTCACCAGCGGGCCTTCTCATATAATGTTTTATTGGGTCAGGTCTCTAGCGGGCCCTCTCATATAATGTTTTATAGCGTCAGCTCACTAGCGGGCCTTCGCATATAATGTTTAGGATGGTCAGCTCCGCAGCAGACCCTCACCCATAATGTTTTAGATGGTCGGCTCAGAGCACGTTTCCCTCTTAATCATGGCCCCAGTTCCGAAAAATCTATGAAATTTTTTGCAGAATTTGCCTCTGCGCACGTTTCCCTCTTAATCATGGCCCCAGTTCCGAAAAATCTATGAAATTTTTTGCAGAATTTGCCTCTGCGCACGTTTCCCTCTTAATCATGGCCCCAGTTCCAAAAAATCTATGAAATTTTTTGCAGAATTTGTCTCTGCGCACGTTTCCCTCTTAATCATGGCCCCAGTTCCGAAAAATCTATGAAATTTTTTGCAGAATTTGCCTCTGCACACGTTTCCCTCTTAATCATGGCCCCAGTTCCGAAAAATCGATGAAATTTTTTGCAGAATTTGCAGATGATATACAAGTAAATATACAGCAAATACTGTTTGGTAACAATTTTTCGCCTAAAGTCGTTTTTATCTTCCTTTTTGTGTGTTTTACGGTCAGTCTGTAAAAATGGCGTACTACGGGCGAAACATCGTTCCCAGCAGCGACGTTGGAGTCCAAGATGCATCCAGACATCCTCCCTATGCTGTCCCTGAACCATTTCTGTGGTGTTTCCATCATTTTCTGCCCTTTTCCTATGGACCAGGCACCCTCCCCTCATCAGAGCAGGGGGTGCCTGGTGTAATGCTCGAGTCCTCCCATTGACTTCAATGGGGCTCGGGTGCTCGGCCGAGCACTCGAGCCTCCGGGGGTGCTCGGCCAGAGCACCCGAACACCCGAGCATTGGGGTGCTCGATCATCACTATTAAATGTCCAAGTCACTTGCCGAGAAGAAAACACTCTTCTCCTCTGGTTTGGATAGTGGCCAGACTTTTGGTGGAATGCAAGTAAGTGGAACATTCACTATTTTTTAAAAGCCATAACTTTGTGCTATTTTCAAAAATTCCAGCGCATAGAAAATACATGAAGTTTCTGCCTTTTTTTGCCACTGCCAATACATTTCCTGGGAGAACTTTGAATTTTTCAGCCTATTTCCAAGAATTCCTGCAGCCATGCAGACTCCGTGTGTGTGTGGTTGTATTGATAGTAGTGCAGTTGAAACATAGAATTTGACGGCAGATAAGAACCATTCGGCTCATCTAGTCTGACCGTTTTCCTACTGTAAAAACCTCAAACCTTTTTTGGTCCTTGGTCTTTCTTCGGTTAAGGACAGCTTTATGCCTATCTCATGCATGCTTAAATTCTGTCACTGTATTAACTTCTACCACTTCTGCTGGTAGGCTATTCCACTTATCTACTACCCTCTCAGTAAAGTAAAACTTTCTTACATTACGTCTAAACCTGTGTCCCTCTGGTTTTAGACCATGGCCTCTTGTCCTAACATTTGTACTCCTTTGAAATGTACTTCCATCCTGCATTTTGTTGAATCCCTTCATTTATTTTAATGTTTTTATCATATCCCCTCTCTCTCTTCTCTTCTCCAAGCTATACAACTTCAGATCATTTAGTCTATCCTGATATTTCTTTTCCTGTAAACCAGTCACCATTTTAGTAGCCCTTCTCTGAATTTTCTCAAGAATATCTATATCCTTTTGGAGATGGGGTCTCCAGTATTGTACACAATACTCTAGGTGAGGTCTAACTAGAGATCTGTAGAGTGGCATGACCACTTCCCTTTTTCTGCTACTAATTCCCCTAGCTATACAACACAGCACCCTGCTTGCATTCCCCGCTGCTTTATTACATTGCCTGCCTACCTTTGAGTCAAAACAAGCTGAGACTCTTGGGAGGTTAACATTTGTGGTTCTCCAGCTACCAGTGCAGCAGACAAGGCTAGGAGGTCAGTGTGTGTGTTTATGGTTCTGTACTGTGTGACAAAGGCTGAGTAATCAGTATATGTGATTCTATGCTACCACTGGACAAGGCTGGGATGAAGCCCAGTGAGAGACTCTACAGCTGTTTTCAGACCACAACTCCCAGCTGATGAGTTGTATTCTAGCAGCAGCTGGAGGGCTGAGGGAAGGGGTGGATCACAAAGTGTTTTGATATCTACTAGTGATGTTGTAAAAGGCTGGGTCAATATATGATTTTATGATTACAACTGCAGTGGGGCAAGGCTTCAGGGGACATGTGTGGTTGTATTGGCTAATAGTACAGTGGGGCATGACTGGGGGTAAATATTTGTTGTTCTATAGCTATGGAATGGCAATGCAGTGGGTCAGTATATGTGATTCTGTGACTACCAGTGCAGTGTGGGTGTGTGTGGGGGGGGGGCAGTGGAAAAAAGCATAAAATCTGTGACATTTTTCACCTGTTTAGTTAATGAGGCTAAGCATTTTGCCCATTCCTACTCAACATACTCCCTGATATATGCCTTATACTTTTGTGAGGGGAACATACTGCTGATCTATGAAGGACAATATGGACATAAATAAGTTTTAGCCATTGAATGATAAGCAGGTATATATAACTTGGGGACCAAAAATATGAATGAGAATTAGACTTATGATTGTGAAGGTTTTATTTTATTGGGACTCATGAGGAGAGGAGACCTCTGCATGACCATGACTTTAGGAAATCATTCCTTCTGAGATTATAAGATATAAAGCCTGAAAATAGTCTATGCTTAGCAAGAAGATAGACAGGGAGGCTAATCCAATAAGACACCCTAGTTGTTGTCCAATTGAGTTTTTAACTACTTAACTTCTAAAATCAACCAGAAATTACCTTATCTTACCTAACCCCAACCAACCCCACACAGCCCACTAACTCATCCCACTTGTCCCTGCAGGCCAAGCACCCCCAAAATTCTAGTATAAAAAGAGGAACAAACAATCCAGAGCATGCAATATAAGCCATAATACTTGAAATGTAATTATATAATTAGTTCAAAATAGATCAATACAATTGCAGAGCCATGCCTTCCAGATTTGAAATGTGAAATGTCCTAGGAGAACACTAAGGGTGGGTGAAAAGTGAGCAAAATATCCTGCATGACTTTTCATGAAAACCAGAATATTTTTCTCTTTTTTCGCAAAAGTTTTCTCGTTTTCTCCAATGCATAATTTTCCTGCTTTTAACCTATTCCAGCAATTTTTTCGCCTATTCCAACAAATTTTTCTCCTAACACACTTTTTGCCTATTCCAACACATTTTCTCCTATGTTTAATATGGTGCAACATTTTCCAGCACAATATTACTTCTTCTGAGGGCTGTAGTGGAGAAATAAGTAGCTGGAAGTGAAACTTGGGAGTCCTACAGCAACATGTACCTTGAAAAATATGTTGGTAGAATGCAGAGTGCATTTGTCCTTTGTCCACCACACTTCCTGCTTAAGTGACACTGGCACATATTCATGATGATGTCAAGTGCTTAAAAAAATATAAAGTACAACCTAAAATGTGGCAGATGTGTATGTTAGTGGTGGTGGAGGACTGGCATGGTGTGATTGATGGGATATGAGAAACTGCATCCATCCCGGGAGGAGAGGGAACATCATCATTTATTGCACATGCAGCAGCAACCATTGCTGCAGTCAGTTTTTGTACTACCACTTTACTCTCACGTCTCTGCACTGCTCCACCTTTCCCCCTCCCGCTTGTGCATTTGCAAAAGATTACTCAACCACCTATGTGTGTGTTTACTCTCTACAGTATACAACTGACAGTATGTGATGTCTTGCCTTGGCTATCAAGTCTGGCTCAGTCACAGAGCTCGCGTCAGGCTCTCAGTCAGCTATCTAAGTTGTCCACCCTGTCTTATCACAGTTAGTCCAAAAAAAACTATATGTGAAAAACAAAATCAACAACTTCTTCACCCAGACTTCCCCAGCACAGAGACAATAAAAGCAAAATAAGCAAGCAATTTGGGCCCCAGCTGCCTATGTCTTTCCAGTCAATAACACCAAATTTTGGGGTATTTTGAGCCAACCTTCTTCCTTCCTTCTTCTCCCCCAGAGTGCCTCCAGACTCCCCTTATACAGAGAAAAATGCCTTACCTAAATGACTCCCTAAACTATGCTTCAATTTTCACCCATTCGTAGAGACCACCTATATAAATATATGTACAACATATTATAATGTGGCATATTATTGATTACATTGACCTATTGCTTTACCTAGGAGCTTTGTCCAACATACAGGCCATAACCAACTCCATTACTGAAGTTCTCTAATCTTTATTTTAATCTTTAGGAAGTATTGATAGAATGCAGCTCCTATGTAATAGCTTCCATAGGATTAAAGAGACTGTACTAACCTGTTTCCAGAATTCAAGGATCCCCAGAAACACTGAAACAAGCTACAAGAATGAGCCCCCAGAATCTTATCCACCTGTCAATGTCTAATTTTCCCATCATAGTTAGACTGTTAGGGTAGAGTAGATCATGTGTGGGATTTTTAGTTAAATCAGCTGATGATGAGTGGCCTCCCCCTATTCCAATTCCTACAATGTTCCCAGTTCCCATACGCATTTACTCAGCAAAGCTGAATGATCTGTGAGTATTTCTATCCCCAACCAATTATATCTAAATGAATTTGGTCTCATTGACCACTTTCAGATCACTTCATAAAGCAGTTTGAATATACAGTAGAGCTAAAGGGGGTGGCAGCTCAAAAACACCTAAGTGTAGTATTAAAATCTTTTATTGCAGGGCACTTATAGACAGGTGATGGAAAAAGGAACAGAGTAAGTCAAATAAGAGTGAAACTAAATGCTTACAGACAAACTGTAAAGTTGTCACTGCTGTCCGACTTCTTACCCCATCTGTTTATTGTCATTCTGGTTGTTCTGCTGAATAGTTGATGACCTGTCTCTGCTGCAAATGTTCTTCCCTGCTGGGCTTGGAACCTTTCCACATGGAGAATCAATTTGACAGCTTAACATTATGTGCCTTACCATAAGGTGTAGCTCAAGTAAGTGCATAGTGTAATGGAGGGACACTGAGTTTCATATACTGTTAGTCTGATTTGATACAAGAAGTTTGCCTGTAAGCATTTAGACTCACTTCTATTTTACTTCTTCCATCACCCATTTATATCATTGACTTAGGTTGCCCTGCATATAGTCAGATTATCCACTTTGGATATTCTAGTGCACTCCATCGCACAATAGAGATTCTTTCTATACACCTTATTTTGTTATATTTACTGTGTACCTTTTTTCATGACAACACAGCATGAGTACACATTTGTATAAGTGCATTGTATTTTTCTTTCCTCTTATTTGATTTAAGATCTGTATTTCTCAAGTTGTATTTATTTTTTTGTTTTACATTTCTCTGTTCTAAGTGCCCTAAAATAAAATATTTCAATACTACACTTAGGCATTTTTTGCTCTGTCCCCTTCTCCTTTTGCTTTATGTACATGTATGATATCTCTTTATAGTGGAGCATTGATACATGAAGTTTCAATGGCAAACAGCAAAGGGAACCATCATTAAGATTCCATAGACATCCAACAGGGAGTACAGCTGCCTAAGAGGGTTAATTCCATAAGCCCCAATATAGACTCCAGTATAGAGGGTGTTGTGTCATTTAAACGCATACAACTTCTATATAATATTTTTTATTTATTTGAATGTTTCTAATATATCCCCTCTTTCTCTTCTCTCCTCCAAGCTATACATATTCAGAGTCCAGAAAGAAAGAGGCACTCACCGATATATTGGTTCTCACCAATGTTCTTTCAATAAAGATAAACTCCAATATAAGACATCATACACCATCATCATACACCAAGACCTGAAGAAGTAGAAGGGGCCATTGATAAAATATCATTGAAATTTGCAACAAGGGTGTATGACCAAAAGACTCTGACACTGGCGAAATATTGTGTAAAGGCTATCCCTAGGGAAGATTTATTGGTCAAGCAGCCTAAAAAATTGCAGAAGAGGATGAAGTTTGTTCATAACTACTCCATACATTCTAGAGCGGTACAAAATGTGGTCAAGAAAAATTGGCATATATTACAAAGTGACCCTACAGTAGGGAACTTATTAAAGGGTAAGCCATGTATGGCTTATAGGAACCCACAAGAAATAAAAAACATCAAAAAGATATTTAAAGGGTCCCCACTGACGCGTTTATTATAACATCTTTCTTCAGAGAATGTCTGTTTTTAATTTTAATTTTATTCAGATAGGGTCTTTGTAGGTGTATTAGAGTAGGACTTACCGCAAAGTGAGATACCTTGGCGTTGGTGGTAAGCTTACACACGGATTGGCCAATTTGTGGAACGAATTCTCACTTATTTTCACTTAGATTTACTAAGAGTTATTACATATGCTAAATACAGGGCACTTATGTTCACAGTATATAGAGGAGCACAGGATTGTCTGTTTTTGTATGTCTTTTTTGTATGTGGCTTATAGGAGACCCTGGAATATCCGGGATAGAATTGTACATGCTGAGAGAGGAGGGGATAAGAAACAGACTTTCCTCTCTAGACAGGTTTTTGGTTGCTAGGCATTTTAACTTGATGGGACACAATGTTGCACAAATGTGGTACTAAGTGCTGGAACATGTTATGCCATTAAAGAGAGGTGGCAATAGGGTCCAAGTGTTACTACAAAGGGAGGCTAGATGGACCTATAGGTTGAACACAGTAGCACCCGCAGGGTTAAATGAAATAATTGAATATAGATGTATTTGTAGACTGTTATGTTTCATTAAGGTTACCATAATGTTTCTTTTATATAAAGCCTGTCTATATTGTAAATTCTGTTGCTTGATTTGTATTTTAACATGCTTTTATTCTGTTTTTCTTGTAGATCATCTGCTTCAAATGCCTCTGTGTGATTTACCGCATAACTATATAAACTTATGGGACATAAGTTTATATTGATGTGATGCATATTTGTATATCTCGAATAATTTATTGGTCATTTTGTAAAAGAGAGAGGCATTAGATATAAGTTGCACTAGACAGTATGCTGGGAATTACAGATGTTTGTTATGACTCTCGAGTCCCGTTGCTCCCCTGTTACATCAGAGCAGGAACCGGAAGTGAAGTGTCATGTGTGGGAGCCGCAACTAGATGGCATATTCACGAAGGTTAAGATATTTGGTGGTGGTTGACACAGGGAGTTCTGTATGTGTGGAAGGCTGAGCTGAGGAAGAGGGGTCACCCCCCAAAATGTTCTCTGAAAGCCTGTGTACATTCCATCTTGGTGTATGATGTCTTATATTGGAGTTTATCTTTATTAAAAGAACATT
Source organism: Rhinophrynus dorsalis (assembly GCA_037306005.1). Classification (NCBI taxonomy): domain Eukaryota; kingdom Metazoa; phylum Chordata; class Amphibia; order Anura; family Rhinophrynidae; genus Rhinophrynus; species Rhinophrynus dorsalis. Next base: position 126,391,677 of record CM074721.1, read on the forward strand.
GGTGAGTACCAATATATTGGTGAGTGCCTCTTTCTTTCTGGACTATGTACATTGTGTGCCTCCTTTGGAAGCATTGGAGCTGAGAGGGAGCACCCCGAACTATTTATGAATTGAGATATTGTTGAAGTTTTTTTCTTATATCTTGAGGAGTGTGGCTACCATTCTCTTTGAACTATACATATTCAGATCATTTAGTCTATCCAGATATTTATTTTCCTCTAAACCATTCAACATTTTAGTAGCCCTTCTCTGAATGTTTTTCTAGAGTATCTATATCCTTCTGAAAATGGGGTCTCCAGTACTGTACACAATACTCTAGTTGAGGTCTAACCAGAAATCTGTAGAGTGGCATGACCACTTCCTCTGCTACTAATGCACCAAGCTATAAAAACTAGCACCCTGCTTGCATTCCCCTCCACTTTGTTACATTGCCTGCCTACCTTTAAGTCATCAGAAATAATTACTCCCAAATCCCTTTCTTCTGTTGTCTCTTGGTCTGCGTGAACTGAAAAAACAGCACACATAACAAGTTGAATAAATCTAAGTGCAGCAATTTATTGTGAACAAAGAAATACAAAAAATAAGTATTGCACTTACAAATGCCCTTCTTGGGCTTTAAGCATATCAAACGGCTCCCTATCTCCCTTGCAGCCAAACAAACTGTGTCTTCCTGCCTGACAAACTGCCATTCTCACCGATGGAAACCTTCAAAAACCTGAACTCAAAGATGCTTTTGATGGAGTAGCTTTGTGCCAAAAATAAATGGATTAAAGGGACAGCCCTGTCCTTTACTGCCACGATGATGCAGAAAATGAGGGAGGAATTTGGAATTAACGTGACTCAACTGGCTCTGCCTCATGGTGAGGCAAGTTCAAGATGCCAGGCACCGGTGTGGAAGGCAGAGTTGGGGCGGAGCACTGGGAAACTCAAAGGGGGCGTGGATGTGACCTGTGTGACAGTGTGTGCTGAATGGGAGCCCAACCATGCTCACAGACCTACTGTCTGCTTCCTTTGGTGCATGTGGGAAAGTGTCCAGACTACAGCATATTGCTGATATTTAAAGTATCCTCATATAAAGTACATAGTTATAAAAAATTAATACATACACAGAAAAAAATTACATAAAATTAAATTAAAATTCAATCAATAACATATAAATAAATATCACTATTCAATTGATCTAAAATATTTAAGTCCCAAAAAAAGTAGTCGCTTTTCTTGTTTGAAACTAAAGACAGTGGTTTAAAAAAATAAAAGCCTTTTGAAAGGGACTATTTGGTGAGACTGGGACAATGGATTGTATATATTAAGAAATGTGCAATTATATGTGTGATGAAAATGTGATGAATGTTAGTGATGAATGAATGTTAAGACTTAAGAATTAGGAAAAGTGAGTGGTAGGCAAGGGGAAAGTGAGGGGAGATGAACTGGTTGAAGTATGAGGCATAAGTGGTGGTTGATAGAAGGGAAATTTTTTTTGGGTTTTAAATATACGTGATGTGCATTTGCTTATTTCAATTGAATGATCATAACACTTCAATAAAAGACATCAATTCTATTGCCATGTGTGTGGTATGAATTTGTATTATTGAATTCATTGGTAATAACCTCATTAGTAAAATTAGTTTGAATAGAGACTAATTAATTATGTTCTTCATAAGAAGACAATATGAAGAAAAATGCTAAGACTGATTATATATTGAAGAGTTTTACTTCTAATAATCGAAGGCTTATGGAGAAAAACACTAAAATTGATCCTGAAGAGTTATTAATAATTATAAATAAAACGTAAGATATACTAAAATGATTGATAAAAAAAAAAGAACTAATTTACCATGAGTAAAAATATTATTGTACCATTTTAAAAAGAACAACCCAAAAATCTTGAGAAAAAATGTTTTAAAAGATATTAAAATGCTAATAACAAAATAAACAATAAAAATGAAGGATGAGTCAGGAAAGATAATGTTAATCTCAACAATCATGTTACACAAAGGAGGTAAAATTGAAAATCCAAGTTGAGATCTCTTGGCTGTAGGGTACATAACTCATAAATCCAGAAGGATTCCCATTGTCTCAACTTTAGAAGTCTGTTGCCTCCTCTATGTCCCATCTTAACCTGTTATATGCCCAGAATAGATTTTTATGGTCACAGTTGTTTATGACCGGGCAATGATATCTTATCACATGATGTTGTAGGTTCCAATATGATGGACAGACAAAACAGAAACTAAAATTAGATTCAATGAGAATCTATATAATATCCAAAGGGGACTAGATAACCACAGTCTGTCTAATCATTGCAAGCTAATCCACTCTTCTAATTTAATTAAATAATATGTGATTTGGCTTATTCCCCCAGGAATGTCTATCCTGATGCAGATCTTTGTTTCATCTGAAAAAATGCATATCTTACTTTGAAGAACTTTTACAATACCATTAATAAAAGTATTAAAAAGAATGGGCCCCAGTACAGATCCCTAAGGTACCCCACTAGTAACACAACCTTCATCTGAATATTATCCATTGACTACAACCCTCTGTCTCCTGTCACTCAGCCACTGCCTTATCTACTCAACTACTTTTACATTCAGACCCAAACACTTCAATTTATTAATGTGTTTTCTATGTGGACAGTTTCAAATGCATTACTGAAATCTAAATAAGCTATATCTACTGCTCCAACCACCCGTCTATTATTTTAATTACCCAGTCAAAACAAATCTATGAGGTTAGTTAGACATGATCTCCCTGCTGTAAACCCATACTGTTTGGCATCTTGCAAGCCAATTTAATTCAGATATTTAACAATTCTTTCCTATAACATGGTTTTCATAAGTTTTCCCAGTACTGACGTAAGACTTACTGGTCTGAAGTTGCCAGACTCTTTCCTGTTACCTTTTTTGTGAAGCAGTACTACATTTGCTACCTTCCAATCTTCTAGAACTACTCCTGTCCATAGTGACTGACTGAATAATTCTGTTAAAGGTACTGCCAGAACACTCTTAAGTTCTTTAATAACTGTATCCTATCTGCTTCCATCGATTTATCTGTTTTTATCTTAGAAAGTTGAAGAAGAACTTCTTTCTCTGTAAACATGCATGCTTCATGTGTCTTGTTATTTCTTTTTTCTAACAGAGGTCCCTGCTTTTCACCTTCCTTTGTAAAAACTGAACAGAAATATTCATTGAGACATTCAGTTAGCCCTTTTTTCTCATTTATATAACTCCCAATTTTTGTTTTCAGTCTAACTATTACTTGTTTAATTTTCCTCCTTTCACTTATATACCTAAAAAAATGTTATCCCCTATTTGTATTGAATGGACAGTTTTTCCTCTGTGTGAATGCTTTGGCACATCTAATAATGTATTTAGCCTCTTTCTGCCTAGTCTGCTTATATTCCCTAAATGCTTCTTTTTCCTCCTTTACTATATTTGCCACTTGTGCGGAGTATCACAGACATTTTCATTTTCTTTTACCCTTACTGACATTTCAAATACAATGCTCTGTTGCCTTTAATAAAACAAATTTCATATAACCCCATTTGTCCTGGACTCCATTTACAGATCACCAAGCTGTTAAAGGCTGAGATAAATATGTTTCCATTTTAGAAAAATGACATTCAACTCTCCATTCTCTCTTGCTTCCTTAACAATGTTTAAAATGTTTCTTCTGTCTCTGTGAGCTGTAGCTCCAGGAAGACATCTGACCTGTTTGCAACCATCATGACCACCCTCCAAAGCCTTAATATAGAGTCCCTCAATAATAGTTGTTTCCTCTTAGAGTAGCTTGCAGTTCTTAACTTTGTCATCAATCAGACCCATATAAGACCTACAAACCAACTTCTTATACCCCAGCCCTCCATGGCCATCCCAGCCATCCTGTTAGATATGCATTCATGGTTATATTAAAGTCTCCCATACAGATTACTAAGTGGTCAGTTCGAGCCAAAACAAGTTGAAGGCGAGAAAGATGAAGGAACATATATGTTTAGCAGGGGAACAAGAGCTACTTGTACTTTTTAATTTAAGAAAACATAATTACATTTAGCATGTGTTTTAATGTCAATACTTTAAGATTTACAGATTTGTGTATTAACAAAGAAACCCCTCTGGCATGTGTAGACCATGTGTTGAATGATAGTGTGTGTTGACCCATTGTTTTTTGAGTGTCATAATTTTACCCCCATATTGGTGAGTAGCATAAAACATCTAGATGATGCTTTTTATGTAATTTAGAACCAGGGATCTCTTTATTGAATCATCAAACCCTCTCCCATTCCATAAAGAAAATTAAAGGCCTTAGACAACATAACTAGACTGTGTAATACTTGTATAGGATCTCCTCATTCATCTCTCAAGGTAACCACCTACTTAAATCACTGAACAAGATACATTTAGCTAACATCCCAACTTCCTTCCCCCATCCCCCAAACATGATGGAGACCTTGACCCTAAACTTGATTGGGGGAAGAACCTCCAGCTGAACCCAAAACAGTTTCCCAGAAAAATAAAACTGGATTCATATACTTATCAATCCTAGCTGTAATACATAGAATGTTGATTTATCAGTCAGATAATCCAGAAAAGGTATATATGTATCAAGTATAGTGAGTGGATGTTCATAAAGTTAACACAGCCTGCACACAAGATTAGTGAACTACACAGGGAGGCCCAGAGTGGGGGACCGCTTCCTGTTAACATCTGAAAGCATAATTAGTTAAAGTGGAACTTTCACATGTTAACAAGTCGCCATTCAATCATTAAGCATATGGTGACTAGCTTAAAAATATGTGTGTTACCTATAAAAACTGTCAGATTCTAAAGAAATCTTTACCCCTTGGGGACCGGAAGCCAGGTAACAGTGCAGACATCTTGTCTGCGCACCTGCAACATCAGTCCCGGTCTCCCTGTAAAGCATTGCAGCATGCCACATGGTAACCAGAAAGGGACTGAAGGCACAGTCACGCAGACTGCAATAACCTGGCCTTCACATATTTTCAAGCTAGTCGCCATATGCTTAATGATTGAATGGTGACTTATTAATATGTGAAAGCTCCACTTAAATCAAAAGTGAAGGAGAAACCAGTGTGACACAAGTAAATGTGACAGAGGGAGGCCATTAAATTGACCTTCAATACACTTATCAGTTTACATACTAAACAAAATCTAGAATAACTAGTTCTTGCAGGAAATGTTTTGGGGTTGGAGGAAATTGTATGTTGTTTCTTTGCACAGGCATTTCCATGGTAAAAGCAGCAGATTATGGGTTTTCTGTTAAATTCCACAGGAAAAATTGGACTTTGTCCATCCCTACTCATTTTTTATGTGATCAGGAAATATTTGTTTATCATTTCACTTTGTCTACTCTGTTAATTACTAAAGTGAGAATACCAATGTATTTTTTAAATATTTTACTGTAGTAATAAAATCTCCTTTTGGAATATATGCTTTGACTGTTAATATCTACCTGACACCACCACTATTTTAACTTTCATACACCGTATAACCACTAGACCTAACAAAATTATCTTGACTTGATAGAGAACCTGTAGCAAAGTTTGACATAGGGAGTAAACTATGACAAATGTATCAGGGGCACATCAGAACATCTCCTCCTACAGGTCCCACATGTAGAAGGCAATGACTTCTGAAAGATCTATAACTATAAAATAGTTGTATTTAACCGTCTTGCTTTTTTTTACTTATATACAAATACATGTAACATAGTAACATAGTATATAAGGCTGAAAAAAGACATGCGTCCATCAAGTCCAGCCCATGCCAATAACACCCCTGTTGATCCAGAGGAAGGCAACAAAAAAGCCCTCTGGAGCAATTTCCAGTGTAGGTGTGTGTGTGTGTGTGTGTGTGTGTGTGTGTGTGTGTGTGTGTGTGTGTGTGTGTGTGTGTGTGTGTGTGTGTGTGTGTGTGTGTGTGTGTGTGTGTGTGTGTGTGTGTGTGTGTGTGTGTGTGTGTGTCAAATAGTTCCCCGGCTGAATATCCTATTTGCTTTGAAGCCATCTGTCATAACTGTCAATATTGTTCTGTGCTAGATAGGCATCCATTGCTTTTTTGAATGCAGTTACATTATCTGCAAGCACAACATCCCGAGGCAAAGAATTCCATAGCCTTACCGCCCTTACTGTAAAGAATCCCTGCCTGTGTTTTAGTCGAAAGCGCCTTTCCTCAAGTCTTAATGGATGACCTCTTGTTCTTAGCTCAGCTCTTAAATAATTCATTGGATAGTTCTTCGTATTGACCTTGAATGTATTTGTAAATGGTAATCATATCGCCCCTTAGACGTCTCTTTTCTAATGTAAACAAACCCAGTTTGGCTAGTCTCTCTTTGTAACTCAGATCCTCCAATCCCTTTATCAGTTTTGTTGCACGTCTCTGCACCTTTTCCAGTTCAGTAATGTCTTTTTTTAGAACAGGCGCCCAAAATTGTACTCCATATTCTAGATGAGGCCTAACCAAGGATTTATACAGAGGTAGGATAATATTAGCATCCCTTACTTCTACACCTCTTTTTATGCAGGCTAGTGCTCTATTTGCTCTTGCAGCAGCTGAGTGACTCTGCACACTGCTGTGAAGACTATTGTCTATCAGTACACCTAAATCTTTCTCTAATGAGGATTTCCCAAGTTGTTTCCTATTTAGAGTATATGTAGCAAGTTTGTTTCTACAACCCAAATGCATAACCTTACATTTATCTACATTAAATGACATCTGCCACTTTTCTGCCCATTCACTTAGTTTATCTAAATCCTTCTGTAGGGAAAAAACATCGAGCTCTGTATGTATTTCCTTACATAGCTTAGTGTCATCAGCAAAGATTGAGATGCTACTTTCAATTCCTACTTCTAGATCATTAATAAACAAATTAAAAAGCATTGGGCCCAGCACTGAACCCTGCGGCACCCCACTTATAACCCTAGACCAATTTGAAAAAGTTCCATTTACAACAACTCTCTGCCATCTATCATTTAACCAGTTCTCAATCCATGTACAGATAACACCACCCAAACCGAAGCCTTTTAATTTATGCAGTAACCTGTTATGAGGCACTGTGTCAAAGGCTTTTGCAAAATCCAAGTATACTACATCAACAGCAATTCCCCTGTCCAAATTACTACTCACTCTTTCATAAAATGCAAGTAAATTAGTCTGACATGATCTGTTCTTCATGAAACCATGCTGATTCCTACTAATGATATTGTTTGTATGTAATATTACTCCATTTTATTTTACTGTTACTTTTTGCATAATATTTGTCTGTACTAATACATACCTATTAAATTCCTTATATTTAATAATGCTGGCTGGTTGATGATAACTCAAGAACTAAGGTTTTTTGATTGTTGACCAGTTTATGGCACCAATTGTTTTGTTTTTCTGTGCACTTTTTGGAGGTTCTGTGACCTGGTTTGTGCCTTGGTACCAATTCCCCCAGAGTCACACAGACCTAGCGTTCGATGCTATGGTGATATGATTTTGTTGGTGTGTTCAAAACACTTCAGCATTTTGAAGTACACACACATCAACATAGTCACTAAAATGTACGGATGCAAGGGAAGTGGTGGACAAGGACTGTCGAAGTACTGTCAAGGTAGAAGGGATTTCCTCCTTTCACACAACATTACAACAATTCTGAAGTTTAAGAGTCTTGTCTCTACTGCCTCACTTGGTCACTAGGGGAATGGAGAGAACACTTTCAGCACCAAGGACAGAAGCCCTCTCTTATCAATTTGAGTGCTATAGGGATGTGCATTGCTCACCCCTGTGGCACTCAAAGGGTTAAGAAAAAAGTACACCCAGCGCTACTCAATTATCCCCTTAGCTTTATATAATTTATGATATATGTTGGGCACTCCCAAGGAAATAAGGCTGGTGGGTCAGGCAGCATGTATGGGGATTTGTGGCTACCACTTGCCCTCCAGCCTTGTTCCCTTGCCCATTTGTAGCCACAGAAATCCATATATGCTGCTTGGCCCCCAGACTTGTTCCCCTTTAAAAACATGCTTATATTAACTAGACTCACTTTCACCACTTCTTACCTATCACTATTACATTTTATTTGTTCCACAAAAGGGCATATTTTATATATTATCTCTCAAAGCAGAACATACACAGTTCAAATTCCTATATCTCACTGAACATTGTTGTGTATTTTTGACATAAATAAACCACACATAATCTTTTTTCTTTTGGACTTTTTAGCCACAATATTATTCCACATAGCCAATTCTCAAAAATCATTGAACCTAAATTAAAGAAGCATTTTAGATTTGCATCACAGGAAAGAAGCTAGTTCAATATTCTCATTCATTCCGTCCAGTGTAAGCATCCAAAAAGCATCTCTCCTGTTTAAAGCTACATCATAGTCTCCTTCCCTAAAATCCTCCTCTATAGCCTCAATGGCATATCCTTTAAGAAGTCGATCATTAGAATCATGGGGGACTCTGCAAAGTGGCATGGAACAGAATGATTATCAGTTTTAATAAGGATATTACTTTTATGTTCGTACAATCTCCTCTTGTGTGCCTAGTTGTGCCTATCGTAGCCCATACAGACACTCAAGGATGAACAACACACTTACACTTTCACAATTTAAAACATTGTTTAATCTCATTTTTTTATCTGTTATAAATTTAACCTTTTTTGGACAGTCCATACATTTGGTACACCTATCGCACCTATGCCACCGTGTCACCGGTGACTCCTTCATTACAGTTTTTTCTAGTTGCTATTTTATTGTCCTCAGTAGCTTCCCTGTTTTTTAACACTGCCAAAAGACCCATTTAATCCTCTTTTTTGAAATCTTTTATGAGATTTGAATACAGTAGGTGCTAAAATGCTTTTCAAATTTTTTTTTTCTATAGATTATTTTTACTGTTTTAGGGACAATTTTCCTCAAGATTTTGTCTTCCAGGACACCCTATTCATTCTAAATGTCTTTATTTTATACCTAGACTTACATTTTACAATCATATTATTGGAATTTAATTTACTTTGATCCATTTTCTAATTTTTATTTTTATTACACCGCTTAAACTTAGTTTTTTTTGGTGTTTATTTAACCCCTTAGTGACAGACGACTTACCTGGTAAGTCCAGGAAGTCATTCGATATAATGGGGAAAAAAAACCCTGTTATTTAGGGGTTAAATTGTGTGGCACACATCCTGCAGTCTCCCTGTGGGCCATGACATCCAGTGGGAGATTGTTACTAGTATAGACATTCGCATATATTGTGTCCTTAACTTTTTCCATTATTCAATTTTCCAGAACCACCATTTTTTCTCTGTCCATATGCAATACTTCAATAAAGTCACAACCTACCATATCCAAATAGTAACCTTGTTCCACAAACTTTTTCATTAGTCTGCAATCTTTGAACAATTACATATAATCCTAATAAATTGGGTCTTTGGCACATAGTCTAACCATTTTCTCAAATGATAACTTGTATATGGGATAAAGGTATTCTGGGTAACATTTTTAAAATTAATTTTTGTAAGAACTGTATTTTTCTCCTCAAACAATGCCAGATCCAGAAATTGTATCTAATTTGCAATAGCATGATAAGTAAAAGTAAGTCCATAATTATTTCCATTAAGCATCTCAAAGAATTCTTGTAACGGTTTCAGACCTCCACTCCATACTAATATAATTTCATCAATATATCTATTAAATCTTTTAAGACAAGAGGAAATTACTTCATTTTCCCACTACCCCAAAAATAAATTAGCAAAACTAGGGGCAAAGAGAGTTCCCATTTTCGTGCCCCTAGTTTGCACATAAACTTCCCATTAAAAATAAAATATTTAGATTTCAAAATAAAATCAAAACCATCAATCAAATTTTCTATGAATATGGCTCAAAAAAAACCTTTTTCTTGAAACCATTCCATCTTGATGTTTAATATTTATATATAGTGCCCCTATGTTGGCCGTAACTAGCAAATCCCCTTCTTCCCATATTAATTCTTAAAGATGTTGATTACATCTCTGGTATCTTTTAAATAAGATCTTATTGTAGGTGCCATTAATTGTAGGTATACATCCACGTATAGATACAGGTTTTGACCCAAAGATCCTGATATAATGGGATGGCCAGGGGACTATTCTAAGTTCTTATGGATCTTGGGAAGGTCATAAAAGGTCGCTATATGTGGATTTTTTACCCACAAGAAATCAGATTCATCCTTTGTTATAATGTCTGCAGTTTTTGCATTATTAAGGAGTTTTATGAGTTGTACTTTATTTAATAGAAGCCTATTGGTCTCTATTATATACTCATAGTTCTTTAACACAACTCCTGCTCCTTTGTCCACACTTCTCACAATCAAGTTCAAATTATTACTCAACTCTCTCAGAGCTTGTCTCTCTGCTACATTTAAACTGTATCTTCTTATTTTATTATTCATTCTACTAATTTATGATCTCACTACATGTAGAAACAAAGTCAGATTTGCTCATTTTTGGGACAGCGAACAAAACTTTGATTGCAATTTTAGGTTAGTATTAAATTTTGAACTTTCATTTAAGGAATTCCCCATATTATGCATGTCATGCAGCTCTGACATCATCAGTATATCTCTATTTGTCAGCTCTGCATTCCATACATACTTTAGGGTATTTTCTCTTTTGGCACTCTTTTTTTTTTTAAGACCCAATTTCCTTGCAAATTTCTCTACATCAATAAACAATTCAAATCTATCCAGCTTCTTTTTGGGGGCAAATTACAGACCTTTTTACAACAGGGAAATCTGACCCATAGTCAGTGATAAAGAGGATAAATTATATATTCCCAAATGTCTTACATCTTCATTCATAATCTTACTGGGTAATGCCTGTCTTATTGTTTTCTCTTGTTTATTTCTAACTAGTTTTCCTCCTCTTCTACTTCAAAAATGTCTCTATTTTACATATTGTTCTATCTGTTTCTTTTTGTTTTGATGTTTTAGTGTTACATTATTTATATTCAAATTAGAGGTGTTTTTTATTGATATTTTACAACTCACACCTCCCACTAATTGTCTTTCTTGTCTTTATTGTTCTTTTCTATTACTTTTCTCTTGAGGTTTGGTACATCCTACTTGACTATTTTGGGGATAATTTCTTTTGTTATTATTATTATATTTATTCCACCTATTAGTTGTGGTCTTTTTCTTTAGCTGTTGTTCTCCATTATTTATTTGCTTCTTAGATCACATTGCGTTATACCTTTCCCTATGTCTTTGACACCTCTAAAAAATGTTCCTTGTTTTCTCTTAATAATATCTACATCTAAAGCATTACGTTTTTTTAATTAATTTATCCTCCTAATGACCAAAGTCTTCATGATCTCTTACTTGTTTCAACATATCTTTCTCTAATTTACTTGTCTAGTTTTGTGCCTGATGATCAGTTTCATTAATTGAATAGAGCAATTCTCCAAAACCCACATCCGTTGTTGGTCATCAGTAAACTCAAAAGTGGGAATTTTATTCAATCTTAAACCTCTTGATATTAGATTATTTTTTATATATCTTTCAAGACCTGCAATTTCCCACCAGCATTTTAATTCCTTTATCATACGTTTCTCATAAATGTCGAAAGCAGATCTCATATCTAACTCTTCCTTCATATGAACAGTATATTTACACAACAAATCAAAAATTTAATAAAGTTTAACAGTTCTTTCCCTACTTTGTTTTTCAAACTTCTGCCTGAGAAAGCTGGGTTTGATACCGGTTCCAGTAAAAGCCATACATAATAAGTGGGAACACAACAGAAATATAAATGACAAATCAGGAATATATGGAAGCTCTACACTTCTCCTGAAATAAGGAAAGTCACAAGGAATAAGTCTTTTTGTGCCAGGAGTATTATAGCCTTTCTCTCTCTTAGGAGTCCACATGCTCCCCCTCACAATCGTTCCCCAATATAGTACAGATAGAGCTGGGCGCTGACTTCCTTTAGGGGATTCCCTACAACCATACTTACAATCTTCACAGGTTCCCCTTTGGAGATTTTTGCTTCATTTTTGGCTTTTCCTATTTCTCGGTGCATTTTCTATCTCTATTGTGCTGTACTGTACCATAACAGGCTCTAAAGTACTTTGTACCTTATCCTACCAAAGGAATATTACAGCCTTTCTCTCTCTTAGGAGTCCACACTCTCCCCCTCACAATTGTTCCCCAATATAGTATAGATAGAGATGGGCGCTGAATTCCTTTAGGGGATTCCCTACAACCATACTTACAATCTTCACAGGTTCCCCTTTAACTGGAGATTTGTGCATCATTTTGGGCTTTTCCTATTTCTTGGTGCACATTTCTGTCTCTATTGTGCTGTAGTGTACCATAACAGGTTCTAAAGTACTTTGTACCTTATCCTACCAAAGGTGGAATTTCTTTCAGCTTACAGGTACCATACACAGAGTAGAAATATGATGTAGTAGATCATAACAGATGAGAGTTGGTACCGTGTTAGCCGTAGAAATACAGGAGGCAAATATAGTTTTTGATACCTTTTATTAGCTAACTAAGCAGATTTAAATGCAAGCTTTCAAGACCTTAGGTCTCTTCCTCAGCCATGGTATACAGATAAATATGAAAAAATCTCTCTTAAATACAAGTACACATCACATTGTTTAGCAGGGAAATCAGATAACAGACCCAAGAGCATCGTAAATACCTCTAAAGCCTCAGAGGAAAAGTGCAATTTACCATTGACTGATCAAAGATATCTGGATCTGGACTGCATTCTGTTATCTGATTTCCATGCTAAACAATGTGATGTGTACTTGTATTTAAGAGAGATGTTTTCATATTTATCTGTATAACATGCCTCAGGAAGAGACCTAAGGTCTTGAAAACTTGCATTTAAATCTGCTTAGTTAGCCAATAAAAGGTATCAAAAACTATATTTGCCTCCTGTAGTAGCTCATACTCATCTTGCCTAGAAATTGTGCAACCATGAAGAGCCAGGCAATTCTCATCTGAAGGAGAAAAGCAGTAAAACCCAGATAGATGCTTCAGCTCACTTTGCATATATAACAAATAAATAAATTCAGCCTCTTAATAACAAATATGGAATTGATGTTCTCTTTTAATGCAAACAGCCTATGGTAGTAATATATTCAAAGTTTCAAATCTTGCAAAGGATATCTTGTTAGACAGATAGGGGAAAAATAAAAATATGTGCATGTGAAGTTTTTGACACCGCATTAAAAGCAGTTGATATAAGTAGTGTACGTGGATAAAAAATGCAGCTTGGGAATGTTTTGGATGCAGTGTGGTAGAAAGTGATACATATCAAACCAAATATTTTATCTTTGCCTTTAAAGTATATTGTAGAAAAGAAGCTCATTGATTTAGTGTTCAAAATATTAAAAAAACAACAATAATAAGAATTAATTACAAAATCAATGTAAATAAATTATTCTAAATATATATTTGTGATAATATTCACTGTCTAGTAGCATTCTGGGACAGTGTTCTTTATTTGTAATTGTAAAAATGTTTGTAAATGATTAAACAGTTGTATGTTAAATCACATATCCTTCATTGCTTTAGTTTGTATCTTGTGATAAAGAAAGGATTAAACTGTTCATAAACTCTATATAAACAGAGTAAATTGTAATGACAGAATGCCCATTTCAAAGGCATCTAGCAGGTGGTCACTGAAAAGAAGCTGTGATAGGAAGATTATTTCTAATCTCTTTTGAAAAACCAATGTCACTGCTTTCTGTGATAGAGAACATACAAATACCCAGGGGACAATTGATGAAAAACTACAGGAAAAGCATTTGTTTATAGTCTGGATATTTAAACCCTTTTAGTTGAGGGAGTTTCATTGCATTGATGGGTTATAAAATGTGCACAATGAAGATCTTAACAGAAAGAGTGAGCAAAAATATGCAATTAATTCAGAAATCAAATCTGTTATGGTCTGTATTGAATAGATGTAATTCTGGAGCAACATCATAGGAAACAAGTAAACATCCCCAAAATTCCCATTTTCTTTCCTATCCCCCGAGAACTTTAACATGTTGTTCCTTAAAGCGCTGGGGAACTCTCCGGCCTTCATTGGGTGAAAAGCACAATCTGCATTAATGGAGATTTTTATTAGCAGTTTGCTCCAGGATTATGGCTCTTTAATGAGTGCAGCCCTATACAGGACACCTCTTATTTATAGCAGTAGGTCTCAATACATCTTTTTTTAATAATTACAAGTAACATGTTTCATTTGACCCATTCTATTCCATAGTAGCAGCTTGCATACAAAGATATCCAAAACATTGCTTTCCACATCAGATCAAGCTTTGCTACAAAGTGAAGCTCCACCTAGTTAATCCTTTGAGCACCATGGGGATATGCAATGCATTATGGAGCAATTCTCAGATGACCCTTCTGATTCTTACCCCTTTGAGTGCCAGGAGGTGTACAATGCATTCCTTTACAGCACATTGTACACTCCTCTGGCATTCAAAATGTTAAAGTAAATCTGATGCTGCAGCCAGAACAGAACATGATTTTTTTTAATCCAATATCATACTCTTCACAACAGCACAGAATTCAGTGCTCATCCAGTGGAATGAATTAGAAGCATTTCTTAAATTGATAATCAAGGTGCATTAACTGATGTAAACACAGAAATTCCATTTTATACACAGGGATTTGTTTCTATCAATATAAAGCAGTAATTAACCTACCAAATTCATAAGTATGTTTATTGATTAAGTTGAATGGATTGAAACAGTTAATAGTTATGATGGTTATCAGCCAGCAAAAATTTTGATTTTGATCACTTAATTTCAAACCACTTCTTTTGTACAGGAATAAAAACTAAAATGATCTGTGTTGGTATAATAGTTTAGTGTTTTACTTTCCTTTGAAGTAGGTGGACCTTGCACTTTAAATAAAATGCCCCCTTTAAAACGTAGTAGCTGTTTAAAGGAACGCTAACACTGACAAACAACTTTTCTTTACTTAACTTATTATGCTCAATAAACACAGCTGTTTGTAATGTATCTGCTTAGAGCAGCATAGTTTTTCTTTTTTATGCTATTTATTCTTTACTGCTAAAGCACTCATATTTCCATTTTGCTGGGAGCTTTGGTTCCCAAGACACTGCCTATTTTTCATTCATAAGTGTGGGCTATCACTTTACTTCCAGTTACCAGACATAGGAAGTATTTTCTGGAAAAAAAGAAGGTCCCATCTCATTACTAGCAGCACCAATACTCAGTAGACAGACTAGGATTACTAGAGAAGGTGAGAAAAGTAATCAGAGCTGGAACTTTTCATTTCAGAGAATACTTTCTTTCCTGATTTCTGGAATCCTTATGTAACATAGAACATTTATTTTCAAAAGAATAGTGGGATCCTTGTATGACCACCTTCATTCTAATAGATGGTGGTAGAGATGGGGTTTTGGTGGGTCTCCCTGTGGATTTCAAACATGGCAAGTTCAGATTCTATCTGACCAATAGTTTTTATGTAGCATAATAAGGTAACTAGACAAAAGTTGTTAGAAGCTGTTAGTGCTGCTTTCTTCTGGTTTGCAGGGTTTGGTCGGTTTGTCTTGTAAAAAACAATAATAAAAGACCTGTGTCTCAAAACAGACAGGAAGCACAAATGAAAGTTAAACAATATTTAATTAATAAATAATGAAAAATTAGTTATACAGGTATATTAAAAAAGCAATCAAAATGTTAGCTCACAGCATTTTATAACCCACTGGTTATTTCATTAAGGGACATATGTTCAAAGGGATAACGACAAAAAATTGTCGTATGAAAGACAAAAATAAGTCATTGAATACATGAACAACATATTTTCTATAGTGTATACAACAAAAAACTAGTAATGTCCGTTGTGTACGACACAGCTCCAGAATTGACGGGCAAATGGGTGTGGCTAGGGCATGGCTAAACTACTCTCCAGTGTCGTATAGAGGAAAAGAAAATTTGCTGTAACTAACGACAAAAAAATGTCTTTCAAAAGACAAAATTTGTCGTTAAGAAAAAAGTGAAGGGAATGTGTTCTGGATGTGAGAATTTTTGTCTTTAGTTAAGACATTTTTGTCATTAATTAAGATATTGTTAAAGACATTTTTGTCGTGGTTAAAACATTTTTTTTGTATAATAAATTTTTATTGAAAATTGACCAGTAGTTTACAGTCAAGACATAAGATATACAGGAAACAGGAGAATAGCAATACGTAGATTCTATTCCACAAATGAAGGTAATAATGTACAATGACAGATGGGGTATAAGAGATTCATGCATTTCGTTCAGAATACTCTATGGGAGAGAGAAATACATTGAATATATAACCTTCTGGCTGTCTAGGTCAATTTCAAAGTAATGAAGGTGCAAGAATAGGTCTAGAGAAGAGAACAGATATAGAGAAACAGTGAAGATTAGAAAGAAAGGAGGAAGGGTAAGGGATAGGATATGAGAGAAAGATAGAGAGTGGGAGGGGAGGGCAAAAACAAAAAACGGGGGTAGACCTGGAACCCTCATCTTGAGTCAGAGTCACATATAGGAATAGTTGTGTCCTTTAGTGAATGCCATTGGGACAATAAAGGTTCTAGGATCGAAGTATCTCTATGTGAGTGTCTCCAAGACAGGCATATAAACAACAATTGTTCATCTACTTTTGCACACCAGCTAGGAAGGTCCGGAGGGGAGGAACTTTTCCAATGTAACGGCATGAGAGCTTTAGCTGCATTAAGCAAAGTGTATAGGAATACTTTTTTACTAGCAGTGATAGAGGGAAGGTCTCTAAACAAAAGGATCTGCCAGGGGTCCCTAGAAACAGAGATATCTAGTAGACTCTCAAGAAGTGTGAGGCAGGATGACCAAAAGAGCGATATCAAAGGGCAACTCCACCAAATATGTAGGAAAGAGCCAACTGTCGACTTACATCTCCAGCAATGTTTTGGAAGAGTCCTGTTAAATGAATGTAGTCTGGACAGACTGTAGTACCACCTGAAGAGTAGTTTACAATTAGTCTCAACAAAATGATTGGAAATGGAAGATTTATGGGTATTTGTCCAGATTTTATGCCATTCTGCAGTAGAAAACTCTGATCCCAGTTCTTTTTCCCAAGCAAGGGCATACACTGGTTTGGTTAAAGAGATTTGGTCATTCAGAATTCTGTAAAGTTTGCCCAAAAATCCCCAACTAGGGGACTGGGATTCATCCAGAAGTCGTTCAAAGGGTGTGAGGTGTCTGTGTACATGAGATTTAAAGTAAGGTTGAGAAAGAAAGTGTTTAATGCAGAGATATCTCCATATTTCAGCAGGGGGTAAATTGTAATGAGTTTGTAAGGTAGTATATGATTTCAGTTCTGACCCATCCCAGAAATCTCTCAAATTCAGGGCAGGTATGCTAGACCAAGCTGGAAATAGGCCAGATGGCAAGGAGTGAGGGGTCACCATTGGTAAAAATACTTTAGAAAAAGGTGAGGGGTATAGAATCAACGAGTTGGATTTATTCAAAGTAGAGAACATTGACAAAACATTCATCACAATAGGGTTTAATATCTTAGATGTTGAGAAGGCGCGAGTTTCAGTAAGGAGTAAGTGAAGAGGATCCAATAGCAAGGAGTCTCATTCAAGCCCAACCCAGAGTCTGTCTAAGCCGCGATGTCTCCAGTCAGGAACAGTTACTAGTATCGCTGCTTTGTAGTATATTTCTAGATCAGGGAGTCCAAGACCACCGTTCAGTTTATGTCTATGTAATGTAGTTCGATTAACCCTGGGGTGTTTGTCACCCCATACAAATCTGGACAATATTCTAGACACTTTAACAAAGAAGGAATGAGGGACAGGAATTGGCAGATTCTAAAAAAGATAGAGAAATTTCGGTAAAATCATTATTTTGAGAGTGTGGATCCTACCAATCCACAAAATAAACAATCTGCGCCACCGAGATAGATCATCTTGAATCTCTTTGAGGAGACGTGGGAAATTGAGTTTAAAATCCAAACTCAGGATAGCACAACTGCCAGGAGTCTACTGTGCAGTCCATTCAGAAGAGACTGAATTGTTGTGTTCTTTATTGCAACCTTTGTAATCACTGACTAGGCCATGTGTATGTTCGTCAGTCTTCTTTGGCCAATATCCATGTGGGATAACCATCTCCCCTGAAATGCACACCTCAACCTGCAATCTGCTCGCAGGGAGAGCACAGCAATGGTAGCAAATTCTGGTTGTCTTCAAGAATATGTCTCCTTGTAAATTCAGTTATGTGCTGTTACCAGTTTGGGGCTTGAGAAATGACATACAGCTATATATATTGGGTATCTTTGTACTCAGGAGATATGTGGTATTCATATTTCAGCAGGCTGGGACTTTAGTGTAAATTTCTGAAACAAATTTGAAAATATCTATAACAATTTCAGTATATGTGTGCTTTTATACAGTAATTGTGCTCTTTTAGGGTTTAAGCAGTAAAATGTGCACTTTTAGTCCATAAATTTGAAAATATCCTTTCAGTCCTGTTAATTAGGGGTCTTCGCATATAACTAGAAGGTTACCAATGGAAATCACACTTAGTGGTCATAAGTATATAGAAAATTTAATCTAATGGTAAGCAGTTTGTTTTCTTAGTTAAACTGAATAGTTCCTTGTACTGCTTTCGATAGGCTTATGTTTTTAGCCACTTCATTTTAAAATACTTTACAGTGTTATGTGCTCTTTTAACCCTGTGAGTTCCAGGCAATGTCCACTTGCTGAGAATCAATGTGTTGGTAACCCCCTGGCACTCAGAGGGTTTAAAGAATATCACTTAGTGTTGCATATTTATTGGCAGCTAAGGCAAGGACATGCTTAAGCATTCAAATACAGCTATGTTGCCTAAAGTTGTTTAAAAGAATCTGTGTTTTCCACATAGCATAAAGTGTGCTTCTGTTTTACTATAAAGCTTGGCAGAGGAAGATGAGTCATTGGGTAACTGTGAAGCAAACATTTTAAGTCTTAGAATCCTTTCATCCACTTGTGTACAAAGCACTAGTAATGACAAAGTGCATCTGACAAACTAAAAAACATAATAATGATACACAAGGTTATTTGCTGCCAAATGACTGCCAGCAGAGATGTTTCAAAATGTAAAGGTACCTCCTTTGTTTTATAGTATAAATTTGCTGATTGTGTATCTTACAAGTGTGTTTGTAGTTCATAAAGTGAATTCCTGTTTGTAAGACTGTAATCCCAAAGTGTACCAGGAGGAAAGCAGGCAGGGGTAGATAGATGATAAGTATACTGCAGAACAAACAGTGATGGATTCAGACAGACAAGCAGATATATACCAAGTCAATAGAGATGTTCTTAGTGAAACCAAATGGAAGTTGTTCAGTTGGTTTATGTAGCCAGTTATTTTGTTATTTATATGGTTATGTAAAAGGATTCACAGGGTATTTATTATTTTCCACAGTGGCTTTGCATTTGAACTGTTGTCAGGGATTTGAACTGACTGGTTCTGTAAATTAGCAGCTAGTTTACTCACATATCAAGCTAAGCAATATGATAGAGATAATGGCCTCCATTTACTGAGGTTTGTTAATATACAGACATAGAGCACTATGTTCTAAAGAAAAATGAAGGTGTTTTACAATATAGGGGAAAATTAAAAGTCCCATTGATTTAAATGGGGGATTTTAACCCCTTAAATGCTAAAGATGTCTCCAAAGCATTGCTTCACAATGCATTGATGACCTCTCTAGCATTCAAGGGTTTAACATCTCCATTTAAAACAATAGGAATATTTGGAATTTCTAGCTCTCTTTATAGTGTAATTGTTTTGTGCCAGATATCCTCCACCTTTCTTTTGAACATACAGTCCATAGTCTGTGTGTGTGTGTACAAACATAGCGATCATAATGAAACCCCCTATATCACATTAAGGCCGGGATTCATCAAGGTGCAAATAGCTTAATGTTCAAGAAAATTGGATGATTTCTTTGCACATTAACCATTCGCCCATTCAGCAACTTACGGAATTATGTGGCCATCGCTTATTGAAGAAGGCCAAATAGACACACAGATTTAATCTGCTAGCTTCAAACTGCTGGATCCCACAGGTAAATGAAGTAACATTTCACCCCTTTCCTTGGATCCTTGATAGCATGGAATGCCCTGACAAGCCTAAACACTTCCTCTCAGCAGTCACCATTTTGCAAGCATCTACAAAGAACCACTTCTGCATAAATTGTTTAGAAATGTCTCAATAGGCAGGTGTAGCACTAACAATTGATTCCTACCTCTATTTTAGCATGGAATCTGTAAGAAATGGTTACACTTAATCTCTAAGATATATTCTAATTTCTTTCTTATTCAGAGATGACTAAAGAGGACAAATACATTTGAAATCAAATTCTCAAGGAGTATTCACCTAGACCTCATTGGACTATACCATAGAGTCAAAGAAAGACCTATTCATCTATACCATTTTATGGCATCTTTACTAAAAGGGGATTTTGTTTCCTGATTGATAAATCCTTTTCTTTTAGTTCATGTGGAACACCTCAAAAGTGGAGGTAAAATCCCCTTCTTCATGAGGGCAAGGCACTGAACAAAAGAGGTCTCTGAGGCAGAGACTTCCATTCTGCACCTGATTTTACCCTATCTGGACATGCACAATTTTAATGTATTGCAAATCTGAAAAAAATGAAACAGAAGGGGGTTCAACACAGTGAATTCCTAGAACCAAAGAACCTCAGCCTGAGACTCAAGCCATTGGTTTATTCTCTAGGACAGAAGTCCTACTTTCTACAGCACTAAGAGAAAAGGAATTATTAGTAAGTACACACAAATCCCCTTTTCGCTTACATACTATGTGGAATACAGGAACTAAGGGGATATACCAAAGCATCCACCAAGATTCCAATGAGGGAAGGAGCAAAAACCCTCCAAACACAGTCCAGATCTAACAGAAACTAACTAGTTACAGTTACCTCAGTTCCAGCACCACAGCCTGCGGTGATGCTGGATGCATCTAAACATCGCTTTGGCTTCTTCCCATACATCACTCACGATCTCGGGTCTGGGTGCGCTTGGCGAGGCTATAGGCCGTCCATGTCCCGTAGCGAAAATATTTTGTCACTCGAATTGACGCAGCCACGAATCGGGAGATGTATGCATCCTGGTGAGATGCGTCATCCGTGGGTGCAAAGTGACATTATGATGCAGGGGTCTATTTAATAACTTGGTGTAGTTCCTCCTCCCAGCTACTTCCTGGGTTAGGCTTTAAATGCAAACTGAGTGCTAACTCAGTTGCCCTTGCATTGTTGTTCGATACAGTTCTATTTCTCTTGGGCTCTGTGTATGGCCTGACTTGTCTGTCTGTCCATCCTGGTGCTGACCTGTGGCTCTGTCTGGCTATTCTCTTGCCTGCTCCCTGTGTATAGCGGACACCCAATGTGGTGCAGATCTGTGGCTCTGGCTGACTATCTGAACTGTGTATGACCCGGCTTGTCTGACCATCCAACCTGGTGCTTACCTGTGGCTCTATCTGACTATTCTCTTGCCTGTCCCTGTGTATAGTGGACACCCAATGTGGTGCAGACCTGTGGCTCTGGCTGACTATGTGAACTGTGTATGACTCGGCTTGTCTGACCATCCAACCTGGTGCTGACCTGTGGCTCTGTCTTAGTATTCTCTTGCTTACTCACTGTATTTAGTCAACACCCAATCTGGTGCGGGCCTGTGGCTCTGGTTAAGACTTACCTTCCTTTTTCACGGAGTCAGACTGGGTTTTCTCCCCGTTGCATTCCTTAGTAGAGTTTTCCTTCATTAGGCTCATGGCAGGCCTGCGTCAGTTTTATCTCCCTTCTCTCTACCAGCTCTGGGAGATTCCTCAGCCTACGCACTGACTGCAGGCATGAGTCAGTTTGTCTCTTGCTTTGTCTCCTGCTTGCTTTCCCGTATTCAGAGACTACAGGGGCGTTTGCCTGTCTCTGGTAGAGGCTCTCTCCGTTAGGCAGACTCCTATTTCTGATAGAGTTGCGGACCTATAGTGGGATCTCTACTTCCTCTCCGTGTTAATTCATACTCGTTATTGCTATTACTGTGATTACTCTTGTTGTTATCATTTTAATAAAGTGTTATTTTTTACTATACCGTTCTGACTCCTGATTTGTACTTGGTGAACCGTGACAAATACAAAATGAACATCAGGTTTCAATGGACACCAACACTACAACCCAAAGAACAGAGACCAACATGTTATTGATCAAAAGAAAATCATGAAGAACCCCTACAAAGGCACAATGGCCTGAAGAGCCTTAAGACAATATGGGCTTCAGTCAAAGCCAAAACATTAACATACTACCATTCAACAAATGTGTGGATGGACAACCACATTGTTTCTTTACACAACTGCTCAGATGAGGCCTGATTCTTATAAGCCCAAGATGTGCCCACTTTGTGCAAAGTGCCATAATTCAAAAGGGCACAGGCTTCTTCCTGAGGGTATACACTTGGTATATGATGCTTTAATCGAAGAAGCCACTGTTAACTTAGATGTAGTCTGGCCCATCAGAGGACCCTCAAGAATGACAAAAAGAGAATTGCATTTTCAAATGTCTGCATGCAGTGGAAATAGTACTTCAAGCACCCTACCACATACAAGAGATTATGCTCCTGCTTCTAATATGCCCATATGCCACAACAATGGTAGTTCAAGTCAATATATTCTTTTTCTTGCCAAAACACTGGAGATTAGTTCACCATTCCAATATGGTGTGGCTGGCACACTTCGAAGACCTGGAGAAATTCCTGGAGGGACACCAGGTGCACTATAAGGCACTATGAAAAATTATCATTAATACACATTGGGTTTCTAACTCACTGAATGCTACAGATGTCTTAAGTGCAATGCTTCACAATGTTTTCAAGATTTGGAGAATGTTTGTTTGTGCCACATGGTATAGTTGTTTTTTTCTAGTTCTTTTTAGTCCAAAGTGTAATTAATGTGGACCTACCCCCTTAATACAAGTTTGTTTGTTTTTTTCCAGAAAATTAAAATCTGTCTATATATAGTATTCTCAATTTTTCTATAAAATTTTAGTTTTTAAGGAATTAACCCTTATGACTTTGGCACAGTGTGGCACTTTAACCCCTTCGCGTCCGTTGACGTACCAGGACCGTCACGCAGGTCCTGCACTTAAGGACCAGTGACAGTCCTGGTACGTCAAGCGTTAACTTTCCCATCGCCGCCACTGTGCATGATGGGAAAGACGCGGGCAGGCTGTTACTAGGTGCTCCGGTATCGGAGCATCTAGTTTCAGCCAATGCCTGCATGGTTGATACATGCGATTCGCTAAAATAGCGAATCACATGTATTTCCCCGCATATGACAGAAGCAGTGTTTTCAAAACACTGCTTCTGTCATATATCTCTGTCTCTCTCCTCCTCAGACACAAATCTGAGGAGAAGAGAGACAGAGAGATCGTTACTGTGTATCAAGTCTTCCAGCCACCGTTGCAGTGGCAACATTGTTAAAAAAAAAAAATAAAAAAAAAGCTTTTTTTTACTGTTGATCACTGTGATCACTGATTTTACCCCAGTGATCACTGATTTTAGTGATCCATTGCTGCAGATCAGCTTCTGCTGATCTGTGGTATTTTTTGCCCCCCCCCCCCACTGAAATCCCCTTTTTTTAATTAAAAATTGATTTTTTTGGTAATTTTTAGGTATTTTAATAGATTAGTTAGGTGATCTTAGTGGGGTTAGGTAGGTTTAGGGGTTACGTGGGTTAGGGTAAATTTAGTGTTGATTTTAGGTAAGATTTAGGTTTAGGGAATTATTATTATTATTTTTTTTAATAAAAAAATAATTTATTAAAATATTTATGATTTTTAGGTAGTTTAGACAGGGCTAGGTAGGTTTAGCGTGTACGTCAGTTAGGGTAAGATTTAGTATTGAATTTAGGTTTAAAGATTAGGGATTTGTAAAAAAAAAAAAAAAAAAAATTATATGTATATATATATATATATATATATATATATATATATATATATATAGAGAGAGAGAGAGAGAGAGATATTGTAGGAATAGTGTGTATTTGGGTTAAGTTAGGTAGGATTAGGGTTGACATAGGATAGGGTAAGGTTTAGGGTTAGTTAGGCACAGAACAAAAAAAAAAAAAAAGCTTGGGTGGGTAGCTATTTAGAAAAAATTAGGGTAGGTAGGTTAAGTTAGATAGAAGTTATTTAAAAAAAAATAGGGTAGGTTAAGATGCAGCGGATGTATTCTGCAGAAGAGGCGTATGCCTTTTTGGCTTCAGACTCAGAAGCCACAGATACTGCCTCTGATTTCGATATATCCCAGTTCACAGAGAGCGACACTGATAGCTCCAGTGATCATGCTGGGCCACCTCCTAAGAAGAGGCGTACTGCTCCAAGAGCTGCCCCAGAAGCAGCACCAAGATATACCCCAAGAGTTGCCCCAAGACATACCCCAAGAGCTGCCCCAAGACAAATCCAAAAGCTGCCCCAAGACATACCCCAAGAGCTGCCCCAAGACCTGCCCCAGAAGCAGGCCCAAGCCATACCCCAAGAGCTGCCCCAAGACCTGCCCCACAAGCAGGCCCAAGCCATACCCCAAGATCTGCCCCAGAAGCATGCCAAAGACATGCCCCAGAAGCAGCCCCAAGACATGCCCCAGAAGCAGGCCAAAGACATGCCCGAGAAGCAGCCCCAAGACATACCCCAAGAGCTGCTCCAAGACATACCCCAAGAGCTGCCACAAGGCCTGCCCCTCAGCCAGAGCCTAGGGAATGGGTACCAGCAGTAGGATTAAGTCCAGAAATACCCAATTTCACAGGCAGCCCAGGGATAAATGTAGGTGTGGCCGGTTTTAACCATGAACAGTTTTTTAATTTATATTTGGGGGAGGACATTTTGGGGGAGATTGTAGAGCAAACAAATATTTATGCAGCCCAGTATATTGAAGCCAATCCCACACGCTACATTTCAAAGGAGCAATCATGGTACCCCACTGATGTTACTGAATTCAGGAAATTCTGGGCCCTAACTATGGCTATGGGGATTATTAAAAAGCCAAGCATCAGGTCATACTGGAGCAAAAATCTTGTATGCGTTACCCCCATTTTTGGCCAAACAATGAGCAGGAGACGCTATGAAGTGCTTTTGCGCTTCATGCATTTCAATGATAACACCCTGTGCCTCCCCAAAGATCACCCCCAGTATGACAGGCTGTATAAAATTCGCCCTCTTATAAGTCATTTACAAAAAAAATTTTCAGAAAACTATACTCCCCAAAAACAAATATCTGTTGATGAGTCATTAATGAAGTATAAGGGAAGGTTGGGTTTTAAGCAATATATCCCCTCCAAGCGCTCCAGGTTTGGCATAAAATTGTATAAGTTGTGCGAAAGTGCCACAGGATACACCTATGTGTTTCGTATTTATGAGGGCAAGGACAGCCAGCTTGATCCTCCTGGTTGCCCTGAATATCTGGGAACCAACGGCAAAATTATTTGGGATCTCATTTCCCCCCTATTAAATAAAGGATATCAATTATATGTGGATAATTATTACACAAGCCCCCTTTTATTCAAATCACTTTTTTATTTTGACACTGTGGCCTGTGGCACTGTTAGGAGAAACTGTAAAGGGATGCCCAAAGAAATGATAAACTGCAAGCTACAAAAGGGAACGTCTGTAGCTTTGTGCCAAGAGGAGCTGCTGGCAGTGAAATATAGAGACAAAAATGAAGTGTACATGCTTACAACCATGCATGACGAGGAAACTGTGCCAGTCTCTATCCGTGGCACGGTCCACAGGAAACCAGTCTGCATCACAGACTATAATAAACACATGGGGGGTGTTGATCTTTGTCATCAACTCATGCAGCCTTACCTCACCATGAGAAAATCTACAGCCTGGTATAAGAAGGTTGCCATTTTCCTGATGCAGACTGCAGTTTATAATTCGTATATCATTTTTAAATTGGCAAACCCCACTCAAAAAAATACTTTTTTGCAGTTCCAAATGCATGTAATTTCCCATTTTTTGTTTGAAGGGGCAGGGGCAACAGCAGTTTTACAGCAGAGACCCAGTTTAGGACACTTTGCATTTAAAATCCCCCCAACCCCCCAAAAGAGTAAGCCAGAGAAACGCTGCAGGGTGTGCTACGCCAATGGCAAATGGAAAGAAACCACCTTCTACTGTCCTGATTGCCCTACAAAACCTGGGCTCTGCATTGGTGACTGCTTTAAGCAGTATCACATGAATCAAATGCAGTAATTCTGTAATTTAATTATTTGGCAACGCTTTCCCCCTTAAATATCCTGTTTTGTTTTTTTTCCCCAAAACACATCCCTCCTTAGATCTAACACTATGAAAATATTATGGGAACAATCCTGTTTTTTCCATGTCTAAAAATGGAAAAGTACATGTTCTCAACTGAACCCAGTAATCCCCCAAACCCTGACAAACCTATGCATATGGGGTATTACTGTACTAGGAAAAAGCAACTGAACATTAATCAATGCATTTATTTAAATGTTCACCTATCCTGTGCTTGAAATCCACATCAAAATTGGAATCTAACTGGGAAAAGAGATGATTCTTTAATTTAAATAATGTTTTACGAGGGATTGGTGGTAAAATGGCTGAGAGGAAAATTTGAAAACATGCCTAAAATGAAAGCCTTGGTTATCTACTTTTCAAAACTATACACTTCTTGGGGGAAAATCTTAAAATGGGGAGCTTTTACACAGCCCCAAATGAGAAATGGCACCAGTGACGCAAGCTGTAAAAATTCAAATTGTGAAACTGGAAAAGCACATGTTCCAATTTGGGCCCTGTAGCTTCCCCAAACCTTGAGAAACCTATGCATATGGGGTATTATCGTACTCATAAGAAGGAGCTGAACACTAAAAAATGCATTTTTATAGATCTTCACCTATCCTGTGCTTGAAAATCACATCAACATTGAAACGCTGAATTTGTTAATTACATCATGTTTACGAGGGATTGCTGGTAAAAATTTTTAAAACATGCCTAAAATGAAAACCTGGGGTGTCTACTTTCCAAAAATATACACTATTGAGGGGATAATCTTAAAATGGAGCACTGTTACATAACCCCAATTGAGACATGGCACTAGTTAAGCAAACTGTGAAAATTTTATGTTTGTTCAAAAGTTGGCCTGTAGCTCCCCCAAACCTTGAGAAACCTACGCATATGGGGTATTGCAGTATTCAGAAGAAGGAGCTGAACATGAAACAATGCATTTTTAAAAATCTTCAGCTATCCAGTGCTTGAAAATCACATCAACATTGAAACCTAAGTGTGAAAAACGCTGAATTTTTAACGTACATCAAGATTGAGATTCGTGGTAAAATGGCTGCGTAAAAAAATTGAAAACATACATAAAATGAAAGCCTGGGGTGTCTACTTTCCAAAAATATATACTTTTGGGGGGAAATTTTAAAGTGGAGCACTGATACACAGCCCAAAATGAGACATGGCACCAGTGACGCAAGCTGTGAAAATTCAAAGTGTAAAACTGGAAAAGAGCATGTTCCAATTTGGGCCCCGTAGCTCCCCCAAACCTTGTGAAAGCTATGCATATGGGGTATTGCCGTATTCAGAAGAAGGAGCTGAACATGAAACAATGCATTTTAAAAAATCTTCAGCTATCCTGTGCTTGAAATTCACATCAACATTGAAACCTAAGTGTGAAAAACGCTGAATTTTTAACGTACATCAAGATTTACGAAGGATTCGTGGTAAAATGGCTGCGTAAAAAAATTGAAAACATACATAAAATGAAAGCCTGGGGTGTCTACTTTCCAAAAATATATACTTTTGGGGGGAAATTTTAAAGTGGAGCACTGATACACAGCCCCAAATGAGACATGGCACCAGTGACGCAAGCTGTGAAAATTCAAAGTGTAAAACTGGAAAAGCGCATGTTCCAATTTGGGCCCCGTAGCTCCCCCAAACCTTGTGAAAGCTATGCATATGGGGTATTGCCGTATTCAGAAGAAGGAGCTGAACATGAAACAATGCATTTTTAAAAATCTTCACCTATCATGTGCTTGAAATTCACATCAACATTGAAGTGCAAGTGTGAAAAACGCTGTTTTTTTAACTTACGTCAAGATTTACGAGCGATTGGTGGTAAAATGGCTGCGTAGAAAAATTGAAAACATACATAAAATGAAAGCCTGGGGTGTCTACTTTCCAAAAATATATACTTTTGGGGGGAAATTTTAAAGTGGAGCACTGATACACAGCCCCAAATGACACATGGCACCAGTGACGCAAGCTGTGAAAATTCAAAGTGTAAAACTGGAAAAGAGCATGTTCCAATTTGGGCCCCGTAGCTCCCCCAAACCTTGTGAAAGCTATGCATATGGGGTATTGCCGTATTCAGAAGAAGGAGCTGAACATGAAACAATGCATTTTTAAAAATCTTCAGCTATCCTGCACTTGATATCAACAGTAATATTGAAATGTAAGTGTGAAAACTGCAAAAAAAACAAAATATTACCACAATTTTGGAACATATTTCTGGAAAAATAGCTGCATAAAAAACTCCAAAATTTTCCTGATTATTTACCTTATGTTGTCTAGTTTTCAGAAACATATACCTTTGTGGGACATTTTTGGGTTCTGGCACCGTCAACTAAGCTAATATACTGACATATTAATTGTTGAAAAATTACAGGTTGTAAAGAATGGCATCCATCTTGTGATATTTACTTTGTAAATGTGAGAAAGGGATTGAAATACTAGGCATATGGGGTACTCTTATATTCAGGAGAAGCAAATGAATATATTTAGGGGTATTTTTTTGTAATGAACTAATGGTATGCAAATCCTGACAGGAAAAATGTAAGCAAAATGTTGTTTTTTTTTAATTTTTTTGCTCTTTTTTTCTATTTTAATCAAAATAAACGATGAGGTATTCATATAATTATGGTATCAAAAGAAAGCCCTACTTGTGCTTAAAAAAAGGTATAAAATTTGTGTGGGTGTACAAAACGAATTAAAGAGAAAACATGGTTGAACAAAGACATAGTCAAAAAAGTCAAAATTGCTCCGGTCCTTAAGTGAAATCCACCTCAGATTTGCTGGTCCTTAAGGGGTTAAGATAGTTCCCTAGAAATTATTCTTTTTCTTTATGAAGTGAACTTTATGCTATGAGAAAGTATTCCAGTGTGTAGGAGTTGTCTAAATTAATTCATAGCACACATTGTGGTAATATTGGCCCAGCACAGAAACTAACCAGTGTAGAAATGGCTAGTACATCATATAGGAAGTTTTTAATCTCCTTAAATGACCCTAAAAAATAATTTGTTGATTTTGAAAGTAAGTTTAAAATCCTCTATATGTTATAGTAATCATTTGTTTGTTTAACTGTATAGATTATGCTAATGAAGGGATGTTATGTAGGCACTAGCTGTTTTCTTAGCTCGACTTTACCTCCCCCGCTCATTTTCCACATGTCCTAGCACTGAATGCACTATCCCCTACGTAATTAGGACAAGTGCAATTTTGGCTTTTTTTAGTATGCCTTTGTTCAACCATATTTCTCTTGAAATCATTTAGTCCAACCACATGAATTACATATTTTTTTAAGCATAAGTAGGGCTTTTGTTTCATATGCATTTATTTATTTAATCCACCATTTGTTTTAATAATCATAAAAAGAGAGAAAAATAAAAAAACACAAAGTTTTATAAATTTTCCTGTGAAAATTTGTGGTCAATTGGTTCATTTTTAATAGGGACTGGATAAAAGGTATTGTAACGGATCATAGTCCATTACTGGAAGCCCTCCCCGGGCCTATGGATATACAGGACTTTATAATATCAGGCCGATAGGCAGTGGTGGTGAAAGGGACTAAACTCTCAGAACTGCCCGTTTTATGAGCATCGACCACTCTCGGAGTGGGTACAACTAAGGAGTGGGTACAACTAAAGTGACTATATGTCCAGTGTGTTGAGTTACAGTTCCCTCGACAACTAGTCGCAGATTCCCGCCTCTGTGTTTGAATCATCGATACCGTGTTGAATGCTCAATGGCGAGGACAGTATACAGATGCCTGATTGGGCGAATCCCTGAGCAGGACATTTAAAGGGATAGTAATACTTAAAATGTAAAAAAAAATATGTTGTAGGGTTTATCCCCCTGAGTAAAACAAGGGCACTCCCACTGCTGAGAGGTGTTTCATTCAAAAGTTATTAATTTTCAAAGTTGAATTTTTAGGTGCAATATCACAGTGGCCTGAAATTTTACAGTGGTGCTGTTGCTACACAATCCTATGGACAGGTCTGGTCAGTTGACCATAAATCTCCATAGGATCGTGTAGCAACAGCGCCACTGTACAATTTCAGGCCACTGTGATATTGCACCTAAAAAATTCAACTTTGAAAATTAATAACTTTTGAATGAAACACCTCTCAGCAGTGGGAGTGCCCTTGTTTTACTCAGGGGGATAAACTCTACAACATATTTTTTTTTACATTTTAAGTATTACTATCCCTTTAAAGGTCTTCCGTAGGCTTAACATGGAGAAAAATAGGCGGCTCAGGGATTGGTCGACAGGCAACCCCACAATAACATCTGATTGGACGGGGTTGAAGCGGCATATTCAAACTAGTCGGCGAATTGCTTCATCCCCTGGCCGTTGTATCCAAATGTGTATTGCGGCCCCTCAACTTTGTTCTACTGTCTACCCCACCCAGTCCCCTTTGTATAGTACTCCAACCCCGGTCCCAGTGATCATAAGAAATGGACCAGTCGAATTAAACTTAGTTCTGTCGCTCCAATTCCCATTGGCCAGGAATTGGAGCAGGTAAAATCTCATTACACTAAGTTAATCAAATCCTTTGTATCTTTTGCTTCTACTGTTTATGGCTCCATTGTTGTATTGTCTATCAGTTTTGTATAAAAAACATTGGGTTTGTCAATAAAGGAAGTTACTGGTTCTGAAACTAAGACAAAGTCACTGCGTGTCATTATTCCTGTGGTGGTCTAAAGAGTCCTCTCTGACTCCCATCCAGGAGAGGTATTCAGCATGGACAACACTCTTCATTCAGATACCTGCAACCTTGACTCCGACTCAACGCTTGGAGACTTGCTGACTCGACTCCTGGGGGATTTGCCGACTTCAAGGCTGGTGGCGACTCTGCTGGATTCTGTTAAGTCGACTCCCCGGACTGTAAACATCGACCCTGCTGGTCTTGTCGACTTCGACACACTGTCGACTACATACGAATGGCCAGCTCGTAAGATAACATCAGACCGGGGGATTCGACACGGACCGGATTACTCTGGGCAGGAGACACCCGGAACGATGGCCAAAGGTTTCCTGGCCTCTTGGGCTCCCGTTACAGGTATGAATTGTCATTCATACCTCTCAAATATTCCTTTTTAAGGGGTACTGTCCCAATGAGGTGAAAATCCCTATGTTACTCTTTCCCACCCTGGTGTCTTCACTATATGTTTTTATAAATTATTCTGTGTAAATAAAATACTTTGATCTTGCTCTAATTCATTAATTCCGTTTCATAATGAGGGATCAATGTGTCATTGCTTTTTTTTATTCTAAGTTCCAGCACCAGTCCTGCTCCCAGTACCTCAGAAGTACCTCAATTCTGCCTATTTGAGGTACTGGGAGCTCTGTTCTCTGCTTCTCTCTTCCTCATAATAACAATGAGAAAGAGAGACGCAGAGAACACTGACAATGGTAATGTTCACTTAACATTGCCTTAGTCATGTGGCTCTACTAACACGTGATTGTTGTAATAGTGATCACATGTGCCAAGCCACCAGGGCAAAGGTGAAACGGACTGCTCTGGTCCTGGAGCAGTTAGTCAGAGTCTTCCAGGCATGACCATAGCTCTCCCTGAGGTGTAACTGTGATCATACTGAAGTGGGTTAATTGTCAGTGAGCTGGGGTAGTAATACTAAGAGAAGAAATGCCTGCATGGCATTACTTAAATTAAAATCATACTGATATTAAGCCTGTCCTCAAGCCTCCTTAAAAGCACAGGTTTTTAGGATCACCACTCTTGATCATAGATATATCAATCAGTGTCTCGGACATTATGAAGAATTGGCATGTACTATTGATGGAACAATCTTACTACATTGAGGATATCCTTAAAACATTTATTGTGGTGGGATTTATGAACAGGTTTGGGAAGAGCTGAAATAATCAATACATCTAAATAACTGAAAAACTAGTATTTTTGGATTAAAGTGGCTAATACAAAATATCAGTACTTTTGAAAGCCTCTTAACCCCTTAAGGACCCTTGATGGGTTGGGGGGTGATAAGAACCCATGATGTGTCAGGACCGTTATGGAATTCAGGGCTCCCTGCATGGCTGCACGGATGCTGAAAATAAAAAAATAAAAAAGGTCCATGGTCCTTAAGTGCCAGCCAGGTACGAGATCTGACAGTCCTTAAGGGGTTAAGTTGTTTTTAGATCCCTTTAAAACTGAGCATATAATTGTGTGACAGTGTCACTTTTATTATTTAAACCTATATTACATAACTGAAAACATTTACATAGTAACTAACTTGTGTTACTTCTGTATAATACTATATCATGTTCATGTATTACACTTTTGGAGTACCTTAAGTGTCAAGTCTACATTAAGTAGGATGTTGTTCATCAATATTTATGTGAATTTGAACAAAATAAGCAGCCTTTGTTTAGGCATTACCAAGTGACAGTCAGAAGACTTATGGTATACAATTATTAAACCTTTATAGATGGCTTTAGTGATTTATTTTGTTTGACAGATTAGGATACTGATACATCTAAAATAGTGTTTGAAATCCTGAGGGACACATTTGTTTCTAAAAGACCTCAGAAATTATTCTCATCTAGCGCACCTGATACCAGAGAATGTATTGAACTACAAACACAAAAGGAAATTGACTGTCAACTTAATGGAGACAAGAAAACAGCTGTGTTCAATCCATTGTTAAGCAGCTGCTAGAATTGGGAGAACTGCATGTAAGAATATCACTCCCTTTAACTGTGAATCTCCAATAAACCTGGCACACGGGACACAGAAACAGTTGGTATTTAGTCAAATTAGGCTACAGAAATGTATTTTTTGCTGAAATATAATTATAAACAAAATTTAGGGAGACTTCAGTCACACTCATAATATCCTACAATTTAATTACCAGGCGGATATATTAACATTTAATAAATTTAAAGGAGGCATTTAACTCCTTCAAAGCTCGAAATGTCTCCCTCGCATTGCTTCACATTTAAGGGGTTGAACACTCAATTTTAATAAGTGCGAATATGTGTTGTACTAGCTTTAATAGTATAAAAAATATAGGGCTCGATTCAAATGTTGGCGTCGCCAGAAAAAACTGGCGACGCTGCTTTTAACGTCAACTGAGCAATGCAAATGTTCTACTAGAAACAAGCGACGCCAGTTCTGAAACAGACGTCGCCCGTCGCCAGAACAGCAAGATCTCACCCATAGAGGATAATGTACAAGCGACGCCAAAAGCGATTCAAATGTTGGAGTTAGGGCTAACGCGAGTTAAATTGCAACATTTCACGCCAGAAATCTAACGCCTACTTTTTTTGGCGAATAGCACAGGAGGCAGTGTTAAAAAACCCACGTCTCCAGTTCTGAACAGCATTCTCTGTGCTTTTCCCTACCCAGCTACTAGGGGAACACAGAGATGGCTTTCAGCACCATAGACAGCTTTGAATGCCACAGGGATGTGTACTGCTCACCCCTGTGGCATTCAAAGGGTTACAATAAAGAAAACTAGTACACCAAGCACTACACAATGCCCCCTTCCACACACCCCTTAATATGTCACATATATTGCATATATGGGACATACTAACCCCATCCACATCCACCTCATGGACTTCCATGTAGTGGACAAATCTGTCTTTTACTCCACAATCAACCCTTTGATTACCAGAGAGGTAGGAAAGCATTGCATAGCATGTCTCCCAGCCCTCTGGTTCCCAAAGGGTTATTAGGCAAGGTATGCCTGTATGTGTGTGAGTGGGTGTGTTACATACATTGTATAATATAAATACTATCATGAAACGTAGATTGACTTAGATCCATTCATTTGTAATGCCCACCACCTGTGTCCCATTGCTATCATTATTTTTGCTCCACTCTCCTTCCAATGCAGAGTGAAGCAAACACACAAATAACAATGGGACACAGTAAGTAGGACATTATTAACCCCTTGAGTGCCAGAGTGGTATGCAACGCATTGCAAAGGCGTGCACTGCATTCCACACTGGCACTCAAAGGGTTAAAATACAATTAAGGAAGCAGGCTGCACTCTGACTGCAGCGCTTCCCTTCATTCATAAAAGTGCCATTGCTACGGGTGGCTGTGAAGCCCGCAGCATAAGAAAAGGCTGGGGACAAGAGAGACATCGGAGGAAGCGGGTGGCAGGCTTGTATTTGATGCCCGCTTCCTCCAATACCTCTCCTCTCCTCACACGTCGCCATTGTCCCCTGCCTGGCGTCGCCTATTCTAAAATTCGCAGACGCGTTGGCACAATGCCAACGCGTGAGGAGAGGAGAGATATTGGAGGAAGCGGGCACAAGGGAATACCCAAATAAAAAAAAACATATGTCCAGCATCAGGTACCACTTTGTCAATGGCAATGAGGAGGAATAGTGCTTCAAATGTCCCATACACACATCCCCCCAAAAATGTGTAAAGTCAATATTACCAATCACCAGTGCAGAACATAGCAACATGGGAAAAGTGATGCATCCTGAGCTGGTGCACATGGGGCATCAACATCACATGACACCCTCATACCTCCCAAGTGTCCCTTCTTCGGAGGGACAGTCCCTCTTGGAGATCCAAATCCCTCTGTCCCTCTTTTCTACCCTTTTGTCCCACTTTTTCGGACATCAGAATGAGTGATGTGTATTACATTGGTCCACAGCAATAAAACATACATAAATGTGTTGTTAATTGTCAGTATATGTGTTTATCCAGTAATATGGGCAACTAAAATACTTTGTTCTTTTTTCTAAATCATCCATCAGTTAAACAAAGAGGTGCAGATGGGTCAAGAAATAACTTAAATATTCTTCGCAATGCCTCACCTACCAGACGTGCCCCCAGAAACGCCACCTAAAACAGAAGTGTCCCTCTTTCGCCATTTGAAATGTTGGGAGGAATGCACCCTGGTTGGGAACCACCGCCCTACACAGACAAACCATAAGAATCAAGCAACCCAACAGGGACCAGGGGAACACAAAGCAGCACAACATAAGCCATCCAAAATCACCTCCGAACAACAGGGGTTAACACACAACACCACATGCACATCTGTCACTCCAACAACATGTCAAGCTCACCTATGTAACCTCAGCAGTCCATGGAGACGAAACACACACCTGGCAGGTACATACCACTTACAACACATCACACTACTAACCACACACCAGAAAATAATTACCTGGATAACACACACCTTACCATTAGTCCATCATAACCCACATGACTGTTCATGGACAACACACCATATATATATATATATATATATATATATATATATATATATATATATATATAAATATTTATATGAGAGAGAGAAAGAAAATATGATGGCAAAGGAATAGCATGACTGTTGTGTTCATAGTGCACCTTCAATCTTGTTTCCACCCTCTGCAGGCATCCAGGCCATGATTTAATATGGTCCAGAAGTTTGTTCCGGTGACATGTTTACTCCACATCCATGAGGATCATCTGTTTGTTAGTGTTGATATCAATAAAACATATGATCGTATATAACTATCTATCTTGTGTCATTGATTACTTCTCCCTCTTCATGTTCTTTGAAAAGATGATAGTAATACATTGAATGTTTGAAAATCCATGCAGTAGAGTTTATCACCCTGAGTGAAACAAGTGATCTCCCACTGCTGACAGGTGTGGAATTCAAAAGTTGTTCCAACTCCAAGTTTACATTCATAGATTGAATATCCCAGTGGCCTGAAAGTGTCAAATGGCACTGTTACTACACCATCCAATGGACAGCTCCGGTCCCTGCACCATGGATCCCCATAGGATGATGTAGTCACAGTGCCATTTGACACCTTCAGGCCACTGGGATATTTGTTATATGACTTCAAGTGTTGAGCTGGGAAAACCTTGGAATGAAACACCTTTCAGCAGTGGTTGTTCCCTTTTTCAATCAGGGGGGTGAACCCAACTACATATGTTTGGACACATCCTAAGCATTACTATCCCCTTAATTGTGATCATGTGGTTTATCTGTTGAGATATCTAATGTGTTCATGTTGTTTAAGTTCAAGTCACATCATGGAACAACACCCTGATGTTGTTCGGCTTTCAGATGTCTGTGAGTTGAACTTGGACAAACATGTCTGATTGTGATGTGTGTGTTCACCCTGCTGTAAAAGCTTGTGACACCATTCATTGTGCATGAGTTGTGTTCAATGCATAGCTTTGCAATGCATTGGAGACAACTCTGCCCCTCTAACTGTATCATCTGAATAAAACACAGACATTGATATGTTCTCAAGCAACAACTGCACATTTATTTTCTTTTTTTGGGGTGTGCTTTGGGCGGGGCTGCAGGGGTGGCTTCCTGCACTTGATGCCGTGAGGCTCTAGTGGTTCTGGGGGCTGGGGGTGCCACTGGTGGAGTGCTGGCAGGGGTTGAGGCACTGGAACTGGAGGCCTGGGCCTGGCGGATGGTCTCCAGCCTGTTACTCTCACGGAGCTCAGCAACCACCTGGTCAATTGAAGCTGTCACCCTGTTGGTGTGGGTGACCAGGTGGTTGCTGAGAGTAACGTGATGGGCCTCCAGTGCCCTCATGCTGTCCAGGAGGTGTGCCATATGTTGCTCAAGCCTGTTGAGTGAGCAGGCACACCTCCTGGCCACCCTGAGTTGCCTCCTTTGGAGTACCAGACACTCCTGATCCATCACCATGGTGTTGTCAGGAGTGTGTGGTGTGGAGGGGGAACGGGACAGTGGTGGGGATGCCCTCTGGCTGTCCTGTGGCTCCACCACAGGTGTTGGGGGAGATGGGGTGGACCCATGGGTCCGGATGTGGAGGGAGCATGGGGAGCCCATCACTGCATCCCCAGATGAGTGACCCCCTGGGGATGTCACAACTGCCATATGTGTGGCTAGCATGGTTTGTGGGGGTGTTGTGTGTTGGGGCGGGGATGGTGTGGTGACCACCACCAGGGCCTGTGGCCGTTGTGGCTGGCCAATGAGGCCAAAGTGTTCATAGTCCATAGGCCACTGGCTACTGTCCCGCGGTTGTGGCCTGGTGGCTGCCTGCAGTGGCCCATGCTGTGGCATCCCCACGATGTCGGGCATCCGGTGCCTCCCCATGGCTGTCGGCACATCCTGCAGGGGAGTGTACCGGTGCTGGACTGTGGGAGGTGGGGCCTGGGGGCCATGCTGTGGCCACTGCTGCTGCTGCTGCTGCTGCTGGTGGGGTGAAGCCTGGGGGCCATGCTGTGGCCACTGCTGCTGCTGCTGCTGGTGGGGTGAAGCCTGGGGGCCATGGTATGGCCACTGCTGCTGGTGGTGCGGTGGGCCTTGGGGGCCATGCTGGGGCCACTGCTGCTGCCACTGCTGCTGGTGGTGCGGTGGGCCTTGGGGGCCATGCTGGGGCCACTGCTGCTGCCACTGCTGCTGGTGGTGCGGTGGGCCTTGGGGGCCATGCTGGGGCCACTGCTGCTGCCACTGCTGCTGGTGTGGTGGTGGTGGTGGTGGTGCACTGGAGGTGCTGGCCTCCTCAGTGGAGGAACCTCCTGTGTCCTCTGCTCCTGCTGTCTGGTGTGCTGTGTGGGGAAATGACATGATGTAATCAGTGATGTGAACTATGACAGGAGTGCTGCAAGACTATTACACTGACACGCAAACCGTTGAGTGGCAGGATGGTAGCCATTGCATTTCTTTGCAATGCATTGGTTACCATCCTAACACACTTTGCTAGGTTTGACGTGATCACATACATTGATTACAGTAACCTGCAGTGATGTGATTTGGTCATCATGTGTATCCTGAGCAATGGGGATGGCAAGGCATATACCTCCTTGCTATCCCCATTCATCAGGATCCATGTGGTGAGCAACACTGAACCATCACACCTTGAGTGACACAAACCCACTGCACATTCTTCACCTAGGCCTCAACAGCAAACACACCAGGACCTCTAAACACAGCAATGCACCAGTGAGGACCTATGACTACAGAGGCCAATCAATCAGTAAATGATGTCGGCAGCAGGAATAACCACACCAAGCACGCCAACCAACATGATCTGTGGAACCCAGGAACCCAAACAGCTGGAGGACACACAAACACACCCCAGGACCGCTAAAATCCTAACACACAGCAAACAAGTGCATTGTTAGAATGTACTATTGGAGGTTGTTTCTACCTTTTCACATGTTTGTTATGCTATGGAGCCTAAGCACTGGTATGTCACGTGTTGTTTAGATCTCAGTGCACTGGCTCCACAGAACAACACAGGGATTTCAGGTGTGATGACACTGCAGTTGTCATGTACACATTGTCACCTCTTTCTGACATCCTAGTGAATGCCCCCCCCCCATCATGGTTGAGTCCTGTGGATCACATATGTCCTGCAGAGTGGGGATGGCGGGGAATGCCCCCTGGCCATCCCCACTCTGCAGGCTACATATGATGCAGAAAGCTGAACCTTGACTATTCCACTTAGACTAACTACCTACATGTACAACGTCTAGCCCTGACATGCAGTAACAATACAATAGGAAACACACCAAGTCCCCTCCTTGCTATTCTCCGGTAACCCATTGGGTGCCAAGGGACTAGCCAATGTATTGTCAACCAACGAATTACTTATCCCTGTGGCATTCAAGGGGTTGTGTGCTGACCTCTTTGTCACTATGTGTATGACATTGTGATACACATAACAGTTGGATCTGTGACTGACACATGATATTGTGCATTGTTTTTGTGCTGTGCATGATGTCGTTTTGGACAGCATAAAGGGGGTTCAACAGGGACTTGACCATTACCATTCAGGCTAGGTTGGTCATGTATTCTGTCCTTGTTTGACGTCCCTCCAAGCTGTGTGACTGAATTGTGTTGTGTAATGCTGTCCATGTGTCACTGTGTTGGCCTCTGCCTGGTGGGTGTCAGGATTGGTGTGATGTGTGTGTGTGGGTCTTGATGCACTTACCAGTGGTCTGGAGGCTACTTTCATCCCCGGTGTCACTCCATCCAGGGATCCCACACACCATGATGGAGGAGATGGTCTGACGCACAGCCTCCTCCCACTGGCTGTATTCCACCCGCAGGGGAGGACCACCCCCTGTGCCAGCAGCGTGCAAGGCCTGCTCGCCCATCTTCTTCTTCACCTTCATAATGGTAGACAAAAATGGGAAAAGGGTTGAACTAGATGTATACAGGTCTTTTCTCAACATTGATTACTGTGTTGCTATGTTACTGTCTTACCTTAGCCTTGCAGTCTGCCCATCTTTTCTTCACAGAATCCAACGTCCGGCTGCGGCAGGACACTGCATTCACAGCAGCCACAACCTCCTTCCAGGCTGCCTTCCTCTTTGCTGACAGGCCAGCTTTAGGCCCCTTGGGGAAGAGGTACCTGTAGTGGGCAACCACAGCCTCACAGAGGACCAGGTTTTCCTCCTCTGTGTATTTGGGCTCTCTAAACCTCTCCTCCTCCTCACCCCCAGAGGTTGGTTGAGAGCCCTGGCTGTGGCTCCCCAGCCCTGCCTGCACTGGCCCTGTGTCTGCCCCTGCACTAGATGTGCCTGGTCTTGGGTGGCTGCCCCTCCGCCCCAGAGATCTCCCTCTCCCTCCCCTACCCTGACCAGGGTTGCCCCCCTGAATCTCCTCCTCCTCTCCTCCTACACTCCCCACCCCTCTCTTCTCTCCTCTCCTCTCCATCTCTCTCACCCACTCACACCCAGGCACTCACTCAGGCCCTCACACACTCACTCACTCACTCACTCTCTGTCACTCACTTGCACTCACAGACTCACACTGTCAAAATAAAGAAAAAAAGTGTGTGTGTGTTTTACAAAAAAAAAATGGGCTATGTGTATGTGTGTATGTGTGTTTGGATGCGTGTATTTGTATGTTCAAAAGTGTATTGTGTCGCTTTGTGTGCTGCCAAACTCTCCTTCTACCTGTCTGTGTGTGTGCGCCGCCTAAACTCCCTTTCTCTGAAAAACTAACCTCCGCTCCTTGGGTCCTGATATCTAGCTCTTGGGAACTCGATAACAGACAAAGGTGCGTAGGTGATTTTGGGTCTATTTATAGTTTATTCGACTCAACTTGATACTTTGGGGTGCTGTGATTGGCTGAGACTGGGTCACGTTGGACGTTTCGCGTGTTTGGTTTTTTTTTGGAGACGTTTCTCGCGTTTATCGTGTATTTGGCGTCGACGATGAGGTCAAATATTTGGCGACTCCAGTTTTGTAGTCTTCGTGTGTTTTGTAGGCCGTCGCTCGTTAACTCTTCTGGGTAACAAAGATTTGAATCTCACGTTACCTGGTCTTGCTTAACGAGCGAAGGCAGTTTTTTTCTTCACGTTGGTTTTAACGCCAACATTTGAATCGAGCCCATAGTTTGTAGAAATAAATATTTATGTTTTGGTGATAAAGTAGCATTGGATAGTATTTCTCTATGCTTTATGCTAAATAGTTCTGTTCAAGGTTAAACTTATTGCCAGATATACTAACAATATTATAATTCTATGGACTTTGCCATATTTCATTCATAGCACTGTCAGTGGATATATATATTGGCCCAGCACAGAAAACTAATTAGCATGAAGCACCACACTAAGAATAATTTAGTACAGAAGAAGCAAGAATGACAATATTGTTGTGCCTACTAGATCTGAAGTGCTAAAATGTTAGTTAGTATCAATTTATATGCCTGTTTATCCATGTTGGTACCACAGAGGCCTAGAAGTGAATTCCTCTTTACCACCACAATTTAATGTTGTCTGAGTATATTTTTAATTACCTTCCAAACACTTGTTAGTATTTCACTGGGGTACCATGAGGAAGGAAGAGAGGGGGCTATATGTCCAGTTCAGGGCAATGCGTGGAGACCAGGCTCTTCAAAACAAAACAGTTACAGCTCTCTTTCACCTCATCTCTGAGCTGATGGTTTTTCTTCTTTCAGTGTGCTGATCATTATCATCGTAATTTTAGGTTGCAACAACCTTACTGAATGTCAGAGCTTGTCACAACTAGACAAACATTTGCATACCTTCTGTTAGCTTGTGAATCTGGCTGTCTGATATAGTCATGCTGACATGGATCAGAAGAGAAATACATACAGTAGTAAGGAAGATGATACCTTGAGAAGAACTGGGAAAAATCAGAGAGGGGAAGATTGGTGTAGTAGAGCTTAGATGCACCATGGCAACACCATGGTTGAACTTGATGGACTATGTTGCAATGTTACTCTGTTACCATGGAACTTTGTTCACCATGCATTTCAGTGGCTTGTGATATAAGTATTACAAATCTTCTCTTGCTTGTTAAAGAACACCATTTTACAAAGCTAAATATCACCTGCCTGGCACATCTGACTATGCTACCTTCTTTGATATACTAATTGAATCCATGGAGAGGAAACAAACAGCTGTGCAACACAGTCTAATTATTGAGATTCATAGCAGGCCTGGCCAGTTTTGATTTATGCCCTGTGAGCCAACACTTGTTGAACATTTGTGGTTATAGGTTAGGGATTATAATGGCAACCAATCATTTATAACATTCTCTTTTTATTTCCCTGCCTCTTCTATCAATTTATCTAATTTTCCTTTCACTGTTTCTCCCATTATACCCTTATGCATTGCTGTATTCCATATGTCTCACTTTTCTCCTATTTCCTTCTCTTTCTCCCTTTCAATTACATTCTCCCAATGTCTGTTTTTTCACTTTTCTTAATTCTAAGAACCTCTTAATCCAGCTACTTCTTATATCATACTTTTGTCTCATCTGCATAATTCCTCTGTTGGCTGCAATAGCTAAATTATTATTATTTTCTAAGGACTGCCACAGATCAGGAGTGGGAATTTTCACATAAAAAGCAAGATTATCAGCTTTTTTCCACAGAAATCTCAACGCACAGAGAAATCCATAGGTTTTTCACCTTTCTTGACTGACACCACAGATTTTCTTGAGAGAACAGTTACATTTTCTGCCTATGTTTTCCAATGGCAGAGAAACTTCTCACCTTCATACTACAGAAACAAAAAATTTCCCAGAAATGTCCCAGAAAGGTGCGCAGAGAGGACTATGGTCTGAATTTGCAGCTCTCCGCTCTGTTATCAACTGCTGAACATTCGGGCAGTCTCTACTGTGCATGATGGCTTCTGACAAACACACTTTTAGTGAATTATTATATAGGATATTCTCCCTAGTCACTGTTAACTCTTCATGTTAGGGATAGGTGAAAAGTCAGTTTTTTTCCCATTGAAATTTTTGCAGAAAACTGGCAAAATGGTACATGTACATAGAAACCCCATATAATTTTGGCTTTTGCTAACCATCAAAATGAGAACTTTGCTTTTCTCTATCTATGAATGACAAATCTGACCACAATATTAACCCTTTGAGTGCCAGAAGTACATGGATTGCAATGCGCTACGCACCCCTCTGGCACACAAAGGGTAAAGGAGCAGTAAACTTTTTAAAGAAAACCTATATGTTATCCTAAGGGTACTCCCACTGCTGTTAGTTGTTTTATTTAACCCCTTAAGGACCAGCGGTCCAGGGAAGTTAGCATTCTATTCCTTAGCAAGGTGGCTCCCTTACCGTTTACATGCACTTCCATATAGAATGTACCCAAGAGCAAAGTCAGCCCAGTGTCTTAAAAACCCCAAACCCTCCTTCCTACATCAATGCTTGAGTCATGCATTAAGCTTCCATATAAACTGTACCAAGAGAAAAGTCAGCCCAGTGCTCTAAAAACCTCAAACCGTCCTTCCTACACCAGTACTTGAGCCATGCAATTAGCTCCCTGAGCTCCATCTGCCTACCTGTAGGTTGCACAGGTAGTATTTCAGAAAACACTACCCTAGAGGTCCTTGCCTTGAGCTTGCACCAAAAATCCCTGAAATATTGTTTTATTGACTTCCATCTTCCTCCATCTTTGTCATTGGCACCAACGTGTACCAAGACGGATGGATCATTTTTAGCTCCTCTCCAATAATCTCTCTGACATTTCTGTAATATGCCAAACCCAAGCACCCAGGAGACCACATTCTGTTTGGCATTCACATTCCTAGCAGCAGATTACCCTGTCTACCCTCCTAATAATAGAGTTCCCTATTACAACCACCTGCCATGGTTTCTGCATGCTCTGCTTCCCATCTAGTGATATTGCCTAGTGGTCATGCATTCCACTTACTTGGGACACTGTTGCGGAGACACCGGGGCCTAGTCGGGATTAATATGGTCTGGTACTGTTTTGGCTACATTGACCTATTAGCTAATAGGGTCAGAAGATATTCAGTAGATGACAAAATTAATTTGGTCAAAACTTCAGAATATGAACTATACCAGGTAAGATGATACTCCAGGGCCAACAATCCCAATTCATGCGGTATACATGAGTACAGGGATCTGACATAACAACTAAGCCAAAGATAGCCCTCAGACCATTTAACTGTCTCCAAAACTTGGATGACATTGGTCGTATCCTTTAAAGGTATAGTAATACTTCATTTTAATTGTATTTTATTTTGCAGGCATTAAAAAAATATGAAGAATGGGATAAGTCTTATCTCTTAAACCTTTATGGTTTA
Source organism: Rhinophrynus dorsalis (assembly GCA_037306005.1). Taxonomy (NCBI): domain Eukaryota; kingdom Metazoa; phylum Chordata; class Amphibia; order Anura; family Rhinophrynidae; genus Rhinophrynus; species Rhinophrynus dorsalis. Next base: position 126,435,516 of record CM074721.1, read on the forward strand.
AGAGATATTCACAAGAAAAGTTTCCCCTCCCGCCCCTTTTTCCTAGTTTAAGCCATCTCTTCTCAGATGGGGAATCTGGTTATAAGACCAGACAGATGACAGCAGGGGACAATCTTCTTACAATGAAAACAATGAAAGCCCTGCCCCCCTTGATAAGCTTTTCAGGTTTTTCCCTTATCTTAATTGAAGATTGTCCCTCTCTGCAGTCTACCTGGGCACCTCCCTTCTGATCTGGCTGAAAAGTGTTACATCAGTAAAAGGGGTGGGAGGGGGATACTTTATTATTGAATTACTCTTGAACTACAACTCTGACAGAATTGAAATAACATTCTCCAAAGTCCAAATACCAAGTTCTCTATTCCTCCTTGTGAGCAATTATTGAAATGTTTCGGTACACTGTGCATTTTTAATTTTTGTAGTATAGATCTCCTATGTTCCCCTAGTCTCTCTCTAAGGGTTCTAGTCATCCTGCCTATGTCCGGCCTGTAGGTACATGAAACATAGTGAGAGTCTCTTTTATAACTATCATTCTTCCAGAAAATATACTGTGCAACATTTTATTAATTGTGGGACGTCCTATGTGGTATATCTCATCCAGTGTGGATGTAAAAAACTTTACGTAGTCCGGACGACTAGAACCCTTAAAGAGAGACTAGGGGAACATAGGAGATCTATACTACAAAAATTAAAAATGCACAGTGTACCGAAACATTTCAATAATTGCTCACAAGGAGGAATAGAGAACTTTAGAGTTATGGGGATTGATTATGTACCACATGTAGATAGGGATAGATTTAGTGTTCTATGTAGGAAAGAGTCCTTTTGGATTTACAAATTGGGGACTTTGTCGCCAGGAGGTCTAAATGAAGAAATAGACTTATGTCATTTAGTTTGAAGAATCCCTTATTAGTGTTCTCTTGATGTATCAAGATATAGTTTATCGTCTCCAATGTCCACACTTGGAGATTGAGAGTATTTCGAACATCAGAAGACAGGATTTTATGGAACACCTATGGAATTATTGCGACCAGCTCAATGTTGCAGTATATCTATGTATACATATATATATATATATATATATATATATATATACACACACACACATTACGTTATATTGTTCTCAGCCCTGAGTGTGGATATTCATATAAGCTTAACCTTATATATATAGATACATTTTAACCAATATATATTATGTCTCTTAGTTTACAAAAGGAAAAGCATCTACAATAAATATGTTTTGTGGTCTCTGGAATTAACATTGCAATATACATTCATGTATAATAATACAGGAATGTAAATGAAAATTTATATCTGTATATGTATCTTTTATGTTTAAAGTATGCTTTCCTAAGAGAGAACACTTTTTTCCAGTAATGCTTATGAATAACCAGTTAATAATGGTATTAGTTTAACATAAAATAGATAATATACTCCCTTAATGTTGTGGATGCTACAATGAAACAAAGTAAATGAATCAATGTACAGATATATTAGCCTGTACCAACAATGCTATTTATAGTCATTTTGTTCTGTTCTGTTTGTTTTATTGTTGCATCCAAACGTTTGTGTTTCACTTATGGAACACTTTACGTCATCCCCTGTGTTCTGACGAATAGGTTTGGGATGTCCCGAATTAGACATTGGGACACCTTACCCATAAGAAACGTATGCGTTCCAAGCTTGGAACGCATTATGTCACTTCCGGAGAGACGAGGCGGATCCATTGGAGTGAAGGAAACGTCATTACAGGGAGTCTCATGAAGAAGTATTTGAGCGTGCTGGAATATCTCACATGAAAGGTATATATACAAACTTGATAATATTAAGTTTTATTTGATTTTATTTACTATTTGTACCCTTGAAAAAGTGTTGATTTAACACAAAACGCATTGGGGATTTATTGAAATAGATAATTGTTTTAAATATGTTTTTAAATTGTATTCTATTTAATAAACTATTTTGGAACCTCTGGTGGATTTGGGAATCCGAAGATTTGTGGCTTATGAGAGGTGGATTATGGAGCTAATATTCGCTTCCATCCAGTATTTTTGATTATTGGGGGTCACTACAATATTCGTATAACAGCTGGTGCTCTTAGAGGGTTCTGCGCCCTTTTTCTTCTATATTGTTCTACAGCCTCTTGAATTCCACACGATCCACTAGTGTGTAAAGGGCAGCAAACTGAGAGAGACAGCTGTGAAGATCTGTGAACCCATAGGACACCCTCAAAATAAGATGCCATAAGTGAACAGTTTTCTATCAACAGAGAAGATATTCCCAATTTCCATCAGAACTCTCTTTATACTTAGGCTATCTTTAAGCCTGATATATCTTGTTCTTTGAACTGATAAGTCTATTTTGATCGAAGACTGATTTTGCCTTAGGCTGTTGCTTAATCTTTGTTTTATTTTATTTTATATTATTTTTATTATATTTTTCTGGTATATTGTTTCATATTACACTTAGTACCCAAGCGCTAAAGGAATAGGGAGCTCTTTTGTGGTCACTGAGAGCTCTCTCTTTCCTCCTTCTCTTTTTTTTTTTTGCTTTTTTCTTTATTCCTGTTTTTTTTTTAGGTTTTTTTCTTTTTTTTTTTTTCTTCTTGTGTGTACCAATAAACCAGGGAGCCAGTTTGTTGGATGGAACTTGCAACTTGAGGTTTCTGGAGGATAGCCATACCCTGTCCCCAACCTGGAAGGAGACCGTTGGCAGCCGTCTACGATTGGCGTGGCGCTGATGATGCTGGAAAGACTGACTGAGGGCCCTCTGAACCTGTGCCCAAGTGGAGCGGAGTTGCTCTATGTGCTCGTCCAGAGCTGGAATCTGTTGTGACTGGAAGGAGTCTGGGAGCAAACAAGGCTGGAACCCGTAGTTGATGAAAAACGGGGACTCCCGGACGATGAATTAACTGCACAGTTCCTGGCAAACTCTGCCCACGGCAACAGGTCGGCCCAGTTATCATGATGATCTGTGACAAAACAGCGCAGGAACTGCTCCAGTCCCTGATTGGCACGCTCAGCGGCCCCATTGGTCTGGGGATGGTAGGCAGAGGAGAAGGACAGTTGAATGCCTATCTGTTCACAAAATGCTCTTCAAAATCTGGACACGAACTGGCTCCCATGGTCGGACACCAGAACTCTAGGTACCCCATGCAACCGAAACACCTCCTTAGCGAAAACAACAGCCAGTTCCTGGGCAGAGGGAAGGCCAGGGAGGGACTCGAAATGAGCCATTTTAGAAAACCTGTCAACCACCATTAGGATGAATGAATACCCTCTAGATACTGGTAACTCTCCCATGAAATCAATGGATACGTGGGACCAGGGACGTTCACCATTGGGCACTGGTTGGAGTAGACCCACAGGGAGGTGTCTAGGGGTCTTGGCACGTGCACAGGTGGCAAAGGCTGCGGTAAATGCAGAACAGTCAGCCCTCAGAGAGGGCCACCAGAAAACCTGTGAGAAAGACCATATTAATTGATCCCTACCGATATGCCCAGCAGCCTTAGACGAGTGGTATGTTTCAAGTAATCGAGTACGAAATGGCTCATCAACAAAACACTTGCCCACTGTGGTTTCCGAGGGGGCCGTAGCCTGGGTGGCCAAAATCTCTTCCCCCAGTGGCGAAGTGATACTGGTACATAGGGTAGCCAAAATGCGGTCAGGCTGTATAATGGGTACTGGGACCTCGTCCCTATCAGTCTCAGGCTCAAATTGTCTAGACAGGGCATCAGCCCTAACATTCTTGGAACCCGGCAAATATGATACTACGAAATCGAATCGGGATAGAAACAGAGGCCATCTGGCCTGACGAGAGGACACTCTTTTAGCCTCTGAAAGATAAGTCAGGTTTTTGTGGTCAGTGAGGATTAATACAGGACTTCTGGTACCTTCCAATAGGTGACGCCATTCCTTCAGGGCAAGAATGATAGTCAGAAGTTCTCTGTCACCTATCTCATAGTGACTTTGGGCACTCGACAACTTCTTAGAGAAAAACCCACATGCTCTGAGAGCACCCCCTGCCACCGGGCGTTGAGATAGTACTGCCCCTACCCCAATCTCTGAGGCATCAACCTCTAGCGTAAATGGAAGAGACGGTTTGGGGTGGGATAGTACAGGAGCAGCTGCAAAAGTGAATTTCAGTGTCTCAAAGGCATGTTCGGCTGCCTCAGACCATTGGGAAGGATTAGCGCCCTTGTGCGTGAGGTCAGTGGTTTCACAATAGTGGAAAAATTCTTAATAAACTTTCTGTAATAATTAGCAGACCCCAAGAAGTGCTGGATCGCCTTTAACCCTTTGGGCCTTTGCCATTGTAATACTGTCGAGAGTTTCTCCTGATCCATAGTGATACCATCCTTAGCGATCAAAAACCCCAAAAAGGGCAATCTGGATCTGTGAAACTCGCATTTTTCCATTTTACAAAATAGTTTGTTTTTGCACAAGCGGAGCAACACTTCGGACATATCCTTGATGTGCTGGGACAAATTAGCCGAGTGTATAAGTACATCATCAAGGTAGACAACAACACAGGACTGTAGCATATCACGGAGGATATCATTAATAAATTCTTGGAAAACCGCAGGTGCGTTACAGAGACCAAACGGCATAACTAGATATTCATAATGCCCGGATCTAGTATTAAATGCTGTTTTCCACTCATCCCCAGCTTTTATCCTGATCAGGTTATAGGCCGCACGTAAGTTTAATTTCTTAAATAGTTTGGTGATGAGTGGTATCGGGTAGGCATTCTTGGGCATTAACTTATTTAAGCCACAGTAATCAATACACGGCCTTAATTCGCCATTCTTCTTTTTCACAAAAAGAACCCAGCACCAGAAGGCGAGGTAGATTTCCTAATGACCCCTCTCTTGAGGGCATCCTCAATGTATTCTTCCATAGCTTGATTTTCATCACATGACAGTTGGTGCGTACGTCCCTTAGGGGGCACCACCCCCGGGGGCAAATCAATGGCACAATCGTACGATCTGTGCTGAGGCAGGGTGCCAGCCTCTCCCTTACTGAAAACGTCACTGAATTGTTGGTATTCAACTGGCAATGAGGGAGTGGCACACAGGATCTTAACAGGGTGAGACACACAATGCTTCATACAATATTGAGACCAAGAAGTAATCTCACAATTCTGCCAATCAAACTGGGGGTTATGCAGCTGCAACCAAGGGAACCCCAGAATGACTTCATGGTGAGGGGAATGGATTATCTGGAACTGCTGTTCCTCTCTGTGAAGAACCCCAATAGTCATAGGCAGTGGTATGGTTTCCATAGTAATCTGAGCTGGTTCTAATGGTCTGCTGTCAATTGCTTCAATGGCTATAGGCAATTCCCTTTTAACCAGCAGAATCTTGTGTAGTTCAGCAAAGGCACTATCCATAAAGTAATCGGCCACGCCGGAATCAATCAGGGCCAGAACCTCCACTGAGTGATCTGCCCATGAGAATACCACCTGGATCGTGGGTTTCTGTATTATAGGATCTGGGGACGGTTGAACACCACCTGGGGCCTGTCCCCCAAGGTACCCTAGGTCCGTTCATTTCCCGGACGTATGGGACAGGTTCTTAGCATATGCCCAGCTTTACCACAGTACAAGCATAACCCCTGCCTCCTGCTGTGTGCCCGTTCCTCCTTGGTTAACCTGGTAAACCCTAGTTGCATAGGTTCACAGGATTCTTGTTTAAGGTCATGAGGTTTAGGCAACGAGGGAGGGGTGGGTGGGCACAATGAACTGCTGAACACACCACTTTTAGGCCATTGCCTACGGTCTTTCGCCACAAGTCTCTCACGGATCCGATTGTCAATCAGAATGGCATAATCAATATATTTGTCTAAATCATTAGGCAATTCTCTAGCTGCGGTCTCATCTTTGATATGGTCAGCCAGACCTTGGGCAAAGGTTGCTACCAATGCCTCATTATTCCAACCTACCTCTGCTGCTAATGTGCAGAATTCTATGGTGTAGTCGCCCACCGTCCAATTGCCCTGTTGTATTTCCATCAGACGTTTAGCAGCAGAGTCGGTTCTACCAGGAATTTCAAATACTCTCCGAAATGTTTGCACAAATTCCCTGAAATTCCTGGTGCAAGGTTTAGCACTCTCCCATAAGGGATTGGCCCATGCCAGGGCTCTGCCGGTCAGTAAAGATATCATAAACCCAACTTTACTGCGGTCATTAGGAAAAGCATGAGGGGTTAATTCTAGAAATATCTCAAGTTGGTTAATAAACCCTCTGCATATACTGGGTTCACCATCATATCTGAGTGGCAACAGGGCAGAAGCGGTTAACCCTTTGACTGAGGCCACAGAAGTCATGGATAGACTCTCTGGTGTCGAAGCTGGGGGGACCACAGGATTAGGGACAGGCTTGTCAAGGTGCACTGTACACTTGAGAATAGTTTGTATAGCCAATTCCAACTGATCCAAGCGCTGCTCATGTACATCCACCCTTCAATGGATGTTCTATGTATTACCTTCACGCTTATTGTCTGAGGTCATGGCCCTTTCGTACTGTAACGGTTTGTTTAACTCACAGACACAGAGTTAGGATAAAAAACACAGTTTTATTAAATACAATAATACACAAAGAACCCTCACAGGTCCTGTAATATACAACTTATAGTACAGATACACGACAGGTAAATTAGGCCCACACAGGTCCAGCACAAATATAGGAGACAAACAGTTTATGCTGACACGGGTCAGGCAGATGATAAGTTTCCAGGTTCCAGCAAAGCAGGAGTTAACGTTCATCAAGATAGGAAAACAGTCCCATATGTGAAGGTATTGTGCTGATTCTTAAACACTCCAAAGACTGAATTCACAGAGAGTACCAGTCCACTGAAGTAAACAGAAGCGCTACCGGTGCTGACACGGAGGCAACACTTGCAACCGGTTTTGGACAGAGTAGAGCGTAACCAATGGCAATGTACCGGTGCAATCACGGAGGCAACACTGGCAACCGGTTTTGACAGAGTGGAGCGTACCCAATGACAATGTACCGGTGCAATCATGGAGGCAACACTGGCAACCGGTTTTGACAGAGTGGAACATAGCCAATGGCAATGTACCGGTGCAATCACGGAGGCTACACTTGCAACCGGTTTTGACAGAGTGGAGCGTAGCCAATGGCAATGTACCGGTGCTATCACGGAGGCAACACTTACAACCGGTTTTGCAGAATGGAGGACTAGGCCAGAAGCGCTCTGTAGAGCCAAAATGGGACAATACTAGGCAAGCCTGCGGGTGCAGAGGTGCAAAACAAGGCACTGGAAGTCAGAATGTCGCTGAGGCGACCAGGACCAAAACGGAGATCTGTCGAGTCGAAGCCCAGGAGCAGGAACATCAGCCAGGCCAGATCAGGACACAGGAGCAGGAATGTCAGCCACTCCGGGTCGGTACACGGTAGCAGGAACGTCAGCCAGGCCGGGTCGGTACACAGGAACGAACACTGAAAAATAGTCAGGCAATCCGGGTCGGTACACAGGCGCAGGGACTGGAGAGTAGTCAGGCAAGCCAAGTTGGTACACTGGAAACTTCATATGCAAACGTAGCACTAGCAGAGGAACACCACGAAAGGGCAATGTGTGGGTGCAGGAGCCCAGTATATAAAGGCTATACTGGGCGGGCTTAACACAGGGCAACCAATGAGGACCTCACATTGGATAACTGACAGAAAAAATATAAACAAGGAATCACGGGCACCGTGATAGGAATAAGCCGAGGGTCAGAAGCAAACAGGAATGCAGGAAAAGTCCACAGCAGCCAGCAGCAACAGGTCAGCAAAGAAACACAAGGACAATGAGGAAGTGAGCCAGGCTGCTATAAATACCCTGAGAGGGTTGGCTAATAACAGTCAGGTGAGTAATCAGAGAGATCTGTGATACAGCCAGAGCCAAAAACTCAGAAGACAGCAGCAGTGAATAACAGAACACTAGATTAGCTCTGCCAGGAGAATCAATAGGCAGAATGGGAGCAGCTCAGAAAAACCTTGACATAAAAAATATAAAGAGGGGGGGCATTCTCGATTGCCAAACAAGATGGCCACATGATCTAGCAGCTCCTGGGTACTTGCTGATTCAAAGCTTATTTCCAGGCTCCAGGCTCATTTTTATCTGCAGCAACTGGCTCCTTTTTTTAGGGCTAATTACCCTGATGCCTCCCAAGAAAAAATCTGGTTCCTCTGATGGTTCTACCGGCTCATTATCACCGTATCTCAACAAGGCCTCACACCCAAATGCTTAGGTAGTGATGCATGTAGGCGGGAAGAAACCCCAGACGCCAGTGCACGGTGCTCAGAAGTACCACAGGTAAGAGATATGGCACATCTGCCAACAATTTCATCTCTGTCCACCAAAGAAGATCTGTGCCAGCTGGTGGGGGACATTAAATCAGTCCTCCATGTGGAGTTGTCGGAGCTTAGACATGATTTGCACTCCCTATCTTCCAGATTGGATCTGGTAGAAGATGCACAAACCAAGCTCGCTACTCCCTTCCACAATTTGGAACAACTCTACCTGGTTCAACAGAATACTACTGGCCAGCTGCAATATAAGCTTGATGACCTGGACAACAGGGGGAGATGGAGCAACTTCAGATTTCAAGGAGTTCCAGAATCTATCCAGCTTAAGGATTTGCCAGTTTTACTATAATCCTTCTTTGCGCACCTGTTGCAAAGACCACCTGAGCAACTTTTTCTACTAGATGGGGCACACAGAGCCTTGCACCCAAAAGGAAGCCCTTCGGACAAACATAGAAGCTTCATTATTTTAAGGAAAAGGAAGCCATAGTGACCACCTGCAGAAATAAGCCCCATGTTACTTATGACGGTGTAGATATAGAAGTGCACCAGGTCCTTTCTCATATACGCTTTTCCAACGCAGTTAGCTGAAACTGCTGACTGAACACCTCAGGTCCTTTGGCATCAAGTATAGGTTGGGATTTCCCTTCCAACTTTCAGTGCAGCATGAAGGGAAAATGGCTTTTCTCAGAGATTCAAATGAGGTGGAGGACTTCTATTCGTACCTAGCTATTCAGATACTGCCGACTCCGGATACATCATCTCAGGATCAGCCTGTGAAATTAGCAGCTAACCAAAGCCTGAGTTAATATCTGGTTGTGATGCCCCCGAAGTTTAAGAAACGCAAGGAAGCTGGGAGAGCCGGTTGGATAACTTCAGGAGCAAGTTTCCTACTTTGGTGTGGTCCCCCACACCAGGGGGTGTTTTTAGACCTTTTGCAACCTATGGAGTACCACAACTTCAAACTACTACGGGAGGATGAGCGGTGGACTAGAGCCTGCCCTGCCCTTGGATGGCTATCAAATACCCTGATCCTGCTCTATTGGCGGACTTGGTCTGATGACTATCTCACTACAGTTCCTGCTGCAGTTGTCCTTTTGGATGAGTATTACGTTTAAAATATTGTGGGCCATATTACGTAAGCCTGTGTTATGACTGCCCTATGTAATTCTTCCCATGTGATATTGTCCTGCCTACCTACTGAACTGCTTAATGTTAACTGTCCCCACTTGGTATTTGCAGAGGGATGCGAATGTACAGTATTTCCCTGGGGTTTTATAATTTAAGATTTTATTCATTATTTCTTTCTGCCATGAAGGTTTGCTCTGGATATGGGGAGTAGGCTGTAGGCAGGTTTGGTTTATGGAAATGGGGATAGAATATGATTGGGGGAGGATGTTTATGCTGACTATGTAATCCCTCATGGGACTGCTGTTACCAGACCCCGATCAATTACTATGAACAGATTTGGGTGTTACGCATCCACCTCTTCACTCAATGTATTTTGTTTAACAAAGCGATTCAATTGCCAGCCTGCATTTCATGTCCGGTTCACTTTTGGGGTATGGGTTGGAGGGATGGTGGGGTGGAGAGAAATCAATACGCATTGCCCTCCAGTGGGGGGGGCGGGTTGGCGCTGCCTCAAACACTCATTTCGATGGCGGTGGGTGTGGCTCTGATCCGGATTCCTACAGGTCGAGATGGTATTGTATGCTTGATTCCCTTTTTTCTAAAGATTGTTCAATAACTATGTTTTCCTCCTGGTGCCTTAAGGTTTATTATTATAGTTTAATGTTTATTATAGTTACTGGTTCTAATATTGCTACAAGTACTTATGCTCTCTAGACCAGGAGCTGGACAGTCCTGGACCCTGTAATCATTAAGCCTGGTATCATGCAACATTTTGTTATTATGTCTCACCTTTATGAATGTTTTCCTGTCATATTTACTGTACAATGTTTGGAGGCTTGCGGGCCTCTCCCATTTTCCTAATGTGTGCCCACAGGCACCAGCTCAGCCTGCTGCTGGATGACACAGCAGGTTCTGCTAACTATTTGTTCTATATCAATTCTTTTCTACTTTCTTCTTTTCTCTTTCTGTTCTGTCTCTACCCTCCTCTTCTCCCTATCACCCATTATGATACCCCACCTCCCCACCACATATGCCCCTGCTCCATGTTAATTTAGTATTATATAACGTCAAGGGCTTAAATAGCCCCAAAAAGTGTTCCATGGTTATGAGGGAGCTGGCAAGATTCCAGTCAAACATAGCTTTCTTGCAGGATACACCCCTTGCTAGGGAGACACAATGAGGCTAACATCTACGCAGTTCCCTATGGTAAGGACTGCCTCCTCACTTGAGAAAAACGGGGGGTGGCTATACTGGTGGGACATAATGTACCATGGTGCTGTGAGGCCACTAAAGCAGACCTACAGGGTAGACACCTTTTTCTTAAAGGTGAAATAGCAGGGATTAAGGTGACGTTAGCTACTTTATTTGCACCTACTTCCGAACACACCTGACCTTTTACCGTGATACTTTGCAAATCCTGGGAGAATTTCAAACTGGTCTGTTAAACCTGGGAGGGGATTTTAATTTGGGCATGACACCTTCTTTGGACCATTCTATAGCTAGATCATCCCACAATACTAATGTCTCTGCCAAAACCCTAAAACTCCTAAAAGACCTGTGTCTCATTGATACCTGGAGTTCTGCATTCCCCACCTTTAGAGACTACACTTTTTTCTCACACCCCCATCTTTCCTATTCCAGACTGGATTACTTCTTTTTAGACCAATTCCACCTTGGAATGATGTCTAGAGCGGATATTGACTCCATTACGATCTCGGACCATGCCCGTGTTTTATTTACCTTATCTTTTGACCATGTTCCAAGACCTGTAAGTTCCTGGAGGCTAAATGAGTCTTTACTCAATGACCAGGAGGTTCAGGACCTGGATATGTACTTTGCGTTTAACGCATTTTAAGAAGATTCTAATGCCTTGATTTGGGAAGAGAATAAGTGCTATATACAGGTGTCATGGTTTGGCTGATCTGGTCTAACACTCTGCTGTTGATTACTACTGCCTTCCCTTCCCTCTGTCAGGCTGAGTCAGCTGAGGATTAACGAATTGCCTTGATCTCTCTGTTTCCATGGTTACTCACCTGACTGTTATCAACTAACCTCTTCCAGGCTATTTAAAGCAGCTAGTCTCACTTCCTCCTTGCCCTTGTGTTTGCTTCTGGCTGTTCTCCTGAGCTCCTGATTATCCATGCATGACTTGGTTTCCTCTGACGTCCCTTCTGGCTCCTGGCATTTCTGATATCTGTATTGCTGACCCTGGCTTGTCTGAGTACCTGCATTGGTTCCAGACCCCGGCTTGTCTTTTGGTTTATGCTCCTTGATCATACTTTGCTTTAAAGGTGTTTTGCATTTTACATGTTTGTGTCTCTTTGGTTCCTGGTCCCTAACAATGGGGCACCCTGATTTCCTTGGGTAGCTGGAAGAAGAAGAGAGTGAAGAGGGCATTAGATACCATTCTGTCTCAAATTTCTGCCTTGGAACTGCAGCATAAAAAAGACCCATCCCCTGCATTACTGGAGTGACTTTCTGCCTTGCGTTCTGACTTGGCTTCTACTCTTCGGGATAGATCTCTTAGATCCCACATGTGGCTCAGGTATAGGTGCTATATGTATGGGGATAAATGCGGGAGGGTCTTGGCCTCTTTGGTGCACAAAGCTTGTGCATCCTCGCATGTTCACAGTGTGCGCACTGTGTGAGGTAATCCGGTACATAAATATGAGGACATAGCTGGAGAATTTGCCAGGTTTTATAGAACCTTTATAATCTCTGCGAATTGGACACTTAGCTTGCAGCTACAAAGAAGCACTTGTAGATTTCCCAGTTCCTCTTGACAGCAAATATTGCTCACTTGTCAGCTGCAGACGCAGCCAATCTTGAAACTCTCTTTTCTGATGAGGAGATCCAGAAAGCAGTGAAATCTATCCCTTTAGGCAAAAGTCAGGGCCCTGATGGGTTCTCCGCCCTTTATTACAAGACAATATTATATGCACCATTTCCCTTCTGCAAACAGCTTATCATGGTCCCCGTGGTTCCTTGTCACTCTCTGTGGTGGCACTCTTCCATTGGCGGAGCTTGATTGGCCCGCCCAGGGTGTCCCTTTATATACTGGGCCTATGGCACCTGTCAGGTTCCCTTTCGTGGTGTTCCTGTTCCTGCGCCTTTGTTGCTGTGTTCCTGCGTTCCTGTGTACCGACTCGGCTCGTCTGATTACTCTGCTGTTCCTGCTCTGTGATTGACCTGGTTCTGGCTGACGTTCCTGCTCTGTGATTGACCCGGCTCTGGCTGACTTCCTGCTCCGTGATTGACCCGGTTCTGGCTGACATTCCTGCTCCGTGATTGACCCAGCTCTGGCTGACGTTCCTGCTTCGTGATTGACCCGGTTCTGGCTGACATCCCTGCTCTGTGATCGACCCGGCTCTGACTGATGTTCCTGCTCCGTGTTGCTTCCAGTATTCCTGCGTACTCTGGGCTCTTGCCTGGTGACATTCTGAAGCTTGCTCGCAGCTTGCACTGACTGATCAAGCCTCCTGTGTTTACTGTGGCCTCTGTTATTGAGCCTATCTGTTGCCTCCGTTAACGAGTCTGTCAGAGAGTACTTGCGGAGCTGTTGCCTCTGTACCGAGTCTGTCAGAGAACACTTGCTGTGCTTGTTGCCTCCGTTACCGAGCCTGTCTGTATACACTTGCTGAGCTTGTTGCCTCCGATCCTGAGACGTTTAACACTATTTGAGCTTGTTGCCTCCATCACCGAGCCTACCCGTTTACAAGGCAGAACATTACCGATATCTAGGTGCTTGTTCCCTAAGAGTTGTCGCACCGCGTGGTGCTATTGGGCATTCAGTTACTCTAGCAGTGTGTTGCTCCATTCTGGCACCGGAAGGGTGCCTTGGCTCTGGTCTCCTATTGCTCACAGTGTTGTTCCATCAGATCGCATCTGGAAGTGCTTTTTGCTCACTGTATATTGGCTTGTGCAGTGTCTCCTCCGTTACCGCACCTAAGGGGTGCTCTTGGCTCCAGTTCCATTTGCATATGCAGTGTCTCCTCCGTTACCGCACCTAGGGGTGCTCCTGGCTCTGGCTCTATTGGCTTTGGCAGTGTCTCTCCTCCGTTATTGCACCCCAGTGGGGGTATTGGCTCCAGCTCCAGTTGGTCCTTGCTATACTATTGGGCATTACGATTCAGCTATCTGGTTGTGATTCAGTTCAGTAGCACTGCTTGAGCTTGCTTTCTTCACTACTCTGGGACTGTTTATAGCACCGGGCGTTGGCCTAATCACCACCACAGAGACTGAGTATTTGTATTGGGTTTTAACCCTTTATCTTGCGTTCCTGCTTATGCTACCTGCTCCTGTTACATTGGGCTTGTATTTTATCCATTACTTGCCTTACTGCTATTACCTATTCTGGCCCCCAGGGGCACTGTTCCTTAATTTTATCTCAATAAAACTGTGTTTTATTTCTAACCTTGGTCTGAGTGTAGTAAAACCGTAACACAGCTATGGAAAACAACCTACCTTCTCTTTTACTCTCTCTAGATGCAGAGATGCCGTTCGATAGAGTGGACTGGTTGTATATGATAGAGGTTCTGAAGTGGATTGGATTGGGCCCTCAGTTTTTTGTACACATCTCCTTCTGCCCAAATCTTAGTGAATGGTATTCTGTCCCCTCCCTTCCTGATTATAAAGGGTATACTCCAGGGCTGCCCGTTATGCCCATTGTTGTTTGTACTCACCTTGGAACCACTTTTGGCTTCCATCCATAATAAGGCATTCATGTCTGGTGCCCATTTAGGGAATCACAAGGACAAAAGTGTCCTGATTTGCGGACGATATTCTTGCTATAATATCGAACCTTGCTACATTCTTACGAGAATTTACATCTTTACTTGAATGCTATGGGTCTTTCTCTGGGATGAAGATAAACCTTCAGAAATCTGAAATCATGCCGATCTGGATTCCTCCTGATCTAAGCACCACATTACAGACTGAATTCGCCTTCTCTTGGGTTCAGACGGGTCTCAAATACTTAGGTGTATACCTCACTCCTGATGTGAAACAAGTATCAGCTTATAATCACAATCGTTTAGAATCCCTCTTGAAGCCAGATATCTCTTCTTGGGATAAGTTATTTATCTCTTGGATGGGTAGAGTTAATTTGACCAAAATGATAATTTTACCAAAGATCCTATACATTTCAAGGCTCTCCCTGTTCATGTCCCTCTGTCCTCTATTAGAGGTCAATAAATAAATGTGCACAGTATTGTTAGAAGAGAGTTCGCACCGCAAGTCTCAATGTTTATAAATCATGTATTAAGAAGAGAAAGAAGATAGAATAGAAGTATTGAGAACCCAAATTGGTGAATATATGGGAAAGTGTACCCACATCATCACCTGGGAACCAATCAATAGGAGACTCGTTCAGTGCTTTTATTCCAATGGTACAAAAGATAATTATTAAAATTCGAATTTTATTTCATATGGGATAAAACCAAAACAAAACAAAAATTCAAATGGTTAAACAAGGTCATATAAATCAGTAAACACAGAGCCCTCAATATTCATGAACACAGGAATAGTATTTTCAGTGATAATGTGGGTGTTACTGTACATCCACGTTTGTTTATTTCGAACTTCCTGTTACCTCCAGTATTTATATTTCTGAGTATTCCAGCCGTGTTTTCCAAGAAACTATTATACGGCTTACTCTGTTCAATATTTTACACAGATATTATATTCTTTCTACAGCCTAATATGCATCAAAGACAATCGCTGTTTCTCTCATACAATGTTGCAAGTATCTCTGCTACTTAGTAACTCTGATTTTTTTGTGTCAGGAGAACATGATCACATCATTATAAACCTATAGATGCCCTGCTTAGTGTGTACAAACATAAATACCTATCTAGCATTTATTATAGTCTGTGTAAGATCACCCTTGTCAATTAACACAGATGCTGTTATGGTAGTCTCTAAGGTAGAGTAACGATCGTTACATTCACTAAATACTGCAGGTGCTTAGCTATTTGGCTAATTTTTCATCCATCAATAAATGCAGATAAATGGCTAAATTTTAATCCTAGAAACATTTATAAACTCTTGTTGGTATACTATAACATGCTGCGGACATGGAGTAACTTCAACAAAACATTCCACTCACCAGGATCCTTATAGTGGTGCCGGCGTCTAATGAATTAATTTGTTATTTAGTATTGGACCCTTTTGTCCACTATCATTTCAATCCCCAACTTTTCACAGGAGAGCTTGGGAGATGCATCTGTGTGTCACCATCTCCGACGCACAATGATTCAGTTCACTTAAGATGCATGCCATGCACATCTCCCCTACATCTCTTAGGTATACTAATTATAAGCTTCAGCTGAGGTGGTATTGTTCCCCAATGTCCCTTCACCATATTAAACCTACTTATTCTCCCGACTGTTGGAGATGTGGACAGCCTGATGGTTCTTTACTGCATGTATGGGGGATGTGCTCTAAGATTCAACCTTTTTGGCTTGACATCCATGGCCATATAAGTGGCTCGACAGGAATAAGGTCAACATTCTTACCACAGGTCTTGTTGCACAGAGTGTGGCTTGAAGGTGAAGTGCTGGGCAATACCTCGCACACTGTCTGTGGCAAATGTATGCGTCCCTGGTGAGTGGAAGTCACCATCTCCACCGACTATGTGTGACTGGAAATCCCGATTGCGAAGTATTCTAACCATGGAACTATTGCACTTTCAATTGATAGGGAAACTTGACAGATTTCATCAGTACTACTCTTCTTGGTTTAACTTTTTAGGTTTCATTGCCAACTCTTGTTAGATCAATAGACCTCTGTTTTCTATGTTTTTACATACTATGAATGCCCTTGTGGTATCCACTGATACTAGTGGTCACTAGCTTCTACCCCACATCCCTTCCCCACATCTGACCTACTTTCACCCACTTCTTCTCTTTTTTTTCTTTTCTTTCTGCTCTTTTCTTCCCCTACTACTTTCTTTTTTGCCTCAGTTCCCATGCTGATTATTATAACATGCTGTGACCCTGTAAAGGGTCCTCTCTCTTGTTAATCCACACATGTTATTTCTTGATGGTCTTGTTCATTCTGCAGCTACTGGATTATCATATCATGTAGGCCAACTCATGCATTGTTTATTTCATTTCATTTTGAGGATTTCATAATGTCATATTAATGTACTGCCTTTGTCACTTTATTTGCTGTAAAGACTCTGACCGGCCGATTGCGCATAACAAATGGTTATGGTTGATATTAGTCCTCTTAAGGCTGAGACAGGTGAATTTATTAGTGAGTATAAGGCTACAGCTGACACCTTAAATACATTTTTTGCTTCAGTATATGCAAAGGAAGCAACAATGACAGACTATAGGCAAATAGACAAAAACCACAGGGCTAGATGTTTTTTCTCGGCAGAAGAATTTGTATAAACTGAATGAATGGGCAGAAAAGTGGCAGATGACAATTAATGTAAATAAATGTAAAGTATGCATCTGGGCTGTAGAAACAAACTTACTACATATACTCTAAATGGGAAACAACTTGGGGATTCCTTATTACAGAAAGACTGAGGAGTACAGATTAACAATAGACTTCACAGCAGTGTGTAGAGTCACTCAGCTGCTGCAAGAGCAAAGCGGGTACTAGCCTAACCTGCATAAAAAGAGGTGTAAATGCAAGGCATGTTAATATTATTCTGCCTTTATATAAATCCTTGGTTAGGCATCATCTGAAAAATCGAGTAAAGTTTTGGACATCAGTTCTTAAAAAATACATTGTTGAACTAGAAAAAGTACAGAGACGTGCAAGAAAATTGGTAAAGGGATTGGAGCATCTCAGAGAAGAGATGTCTAAGGGGTGATATTTTTGCTCTTTTGCTGTGATCTTGAGGCAAAATTGAGGCAGGAGAGGCTCATAGTGAATGATATCACTATGAGAAAGTTTAAAAGTAATAAAAGGGGGAACTGGAAGGACCCTTATGTGGCCACTGAGTCTGAGAAGGAAGTGACCACTACAGAATCAATGCTGGCCAGTCCCCCTAAATTACCTCTAGGGATCTTTGGGAAATGAATGTCAAGGGAGGAAGAAGAGGGTAGTAGTGAGAGCAGGACAGGTCAGCTTCCTGTGCCTGCTGCCAGATGTGCTGTGCCTGCTGCCAGACCTGTTGCGTCTGCTGCCATGCTGAACCTGCTGCCAATGTGTCTTGTAATACTCAGGAGGGGGGGAGATGATGCTAAATGTGGCAGCAGGGGACCCTAAGTCACTTTTGCCATCCCCAAACAGTCACACCAGTTCTAATACTACTACTACTACTACTAAGAAGGTCCAGCAGCTTTAGAAGTTAAGGAGGGGTAATCTTTATAGTACTAGTGACTGTAAGGAGGTAGATTCAGGAGCTTAAATTGATGTGGTTGGTAGTGCTAGTGACAGTGAAGCAGCTGGTGGCACTAATGTTAGCTGAGTGGTAGGTGAAGCAATTGAGAGTATCCAGACTAGAGGTCAAAGTAAACCCTCACCATTCCCCTGATCCTGGGATTCCCCTACCCCCACGGCATTGTACATGTGGAACATGCATGATCTTGAAGAAAGCAGAACTGTTGCCACCACAATCATACCACCACCACTAGGAGCACAGATCAGCTGTCTGTGCCTTCTTCAGGTCACCAATAAGTGGCAAGTGTGCATTAGGGGACCCTCTGTCACATTTCTCCTTGTAACGGACCTACTCTGTTACTGTAAACCTTATCAAGGGAATGGGCAGTTAGGGGTTAATTATTTGAGTTTGGGCAAGGTTACTTCAAATTTGTATTGCAGTCCCTCAAGCCCTTTTGCTTAATTGTTCAACCCCTGGCCATTGTTCATTGAATGTGTATTCACGCCCCTCAGTCCTTGCTGTCTATTGTCTACACTAGTCAAGCCTTTTGTATAATAATGCAATCAGGTCTGTCTTATTGTGCTGCCTGAACCATTTGTTGTTGGTTCTTTGTCTGATGTGTTATGATTGTATTATCTCTGAAACTCGCCCATTGTGTCATGTCTGCATCATGTACTGTCAATGTGGTTGACGTGTATAAATATGCTGTGAGTTCACATAATAAAGAGTTACTTGTTGTACACACAAGAAGAAGAGTCCTGGTGTCTTTATGCCCTTGTGGTTTAAAGTACCCCCTCTGATACTCATCTGAGCCAGGTATCCTGTATCGTCGACTGCCTGCTGCCAGCTATCTACGGATCCGATTCCGAGTCGGGACTTCTGGACTTCATATGCTGTCAGGCATCGACATGGACTCTGTTCGACATCACTATGGTACCTGCGACATCCTCCAGCTATCCTTCGACCGGGAGTAGAGGTCTCACTCTCTACGGCCCATGGTACCAGTCTGTGACCAAACTCTGGCTTTGAGTCCCTTCTACCTTTTTCTATCTGCCTAGACTTCCTCCGACTCCGACAGAGAGTTTATGACCTTATAGACGCTCGATCGGGACAGTTAT
Organism: Rhinophrynus dorsalis; assembly: GCA_037306005.1. Taxonomy (NCBI): domain Eukaryota; kingdom Metazoa; phylum Chordata; class Amphibia; order Anura; family Rhinophrynidae; genus Rhinophrynus; species Rhinophrynus dorsalis. The sequence continues at coordinate 126,454,413 of CM074721.1, forward strand.
TGCTCGACCGGTAGAAGCCAAGCTGTGTAACCTGCCATCTAGAAGGAGAAACTCTGAACAATGGCTGAGGGTGACACGGTGCCTTCCAGCTTCCGTTACACTCCTCACCTCCTCCAACCAGCAGTGAGATGTCTGTAACAGAGCAGCAGCATAGAGGGACTGGTAGTAGTGGTGATGATGATGGTGGAGAAGCTGGGGTGTAAGAGATATTGATGGCTTTTTTCGCCCAAATGGAGAAGGAATGGGAGACAGGGATGGGAATGGGCATCACCACCATCAGCAGTGAGCTACTGGAATTTTCAGAATTTGTAACTGCTCTAATTCCTGCTGCTGTTGAGTTGCAAGGGCAGTAGGGTGCTGAGGAGCAGGCTGGTGTGCCACAAACCACTGTGGACACAGTGGGAATGGGGTCAGCAAGTGATAAAGGACTAGGACAGGTTCCAATGGCCAGCAGCAGCAGCACTACCCCTGGTCCTAGTTGCAGTGCTTGTTCTTAGGCAGCAGCAGGAACATCAGCAACATCACCTTCTGCTCCAGCCTGTTCCCTACCCCCTGCAGTCATGGGTGTGGGACTATTTTTCTTTTGGGGCAGGCACAGTGCTGTCATCACCAACAGCACTGTGCACAATTTGTGACAAGTCAATGAGAAGGAGAAAGAAGAGAACACACCTTGGCACAACCACCCTGATAACACACATGAAACACAGACACCATGACATTTATGTCAAACATGTTAAAACCAAACACTCACCACAGAAATCAAGCACCGCTGTTGCTGTACCCCATGGATCTCTGGGAAAGCAACAAGAGGTGAAGTGGAGATCAAAGAGGGGGAAGAACAGAGAAACCCAGGAAGAGGATGGAATGTCCTTGAAGAGTGAATCAACCAGCTTGCCATCACCTTTTTCCTCTAGGGTAACTACATCTCCTGCCAATCAACCTCATTCATTGTTACCTCCCCCACCAAATTATAGCCACTCGGTATATGGTAGTGTGGTGGCAGAGAAAAACTTCACTTTTCATGGGAAATTTTCACCAAGCGGAAAGTATCATTTTTCGCTGATTTCAGTTTGAGGTGAACATTTTCACCCATCCCTAATTGTGAGTACCCTGGATAAAGGGTTGAAATGTGGGGAGTAAATGATTTCAAAGAACTTGCTACTCTATGAGGCTCCCCTCTATTTTTCTTTTCTATTTTTACTATATCAAGTAAGTAATGACTGACACCAAAAGGCCATAAAGGGGACAAAATAAGAACTCCTTAAGGAATGACTCAGACAGATATAAAGGCAGCAGGAACGTCAGCCAAACAGGGTCGGATACGGGAGCAGGAACGTCAGCCAGGCCGGAACAGTACACAGGAACGATACAGGAGAGTAGTCCGGCTATCCGGGTCAGTACACAGGCGCAGGAACAGGAGAGAAGTCAGGCAGGTATCACGGTGCCCGTGACTGCTGCAATTCCATGTCCATCACCTGTAGGGGCTCCCATTGGCTGTCTGCCTTCAGCCCACCTCACATTGCCTTTTTAAAGTCAGTCTGGGCACCCTTTGGTTGCCCTTTCGTGGTGTCTTTGACAGCATCCACTTCCTCCTCACTACAGTAGCTGATTGGGCCTGTTGCTGAGTTCTTGAGTTCCTGAGTCAACCTGTTCCTGAGTTCCTGCTTGCTATGTCAGTTCCAGTCCAGTTCCGGTTGTTCCCATCAGTAGCTGATGTTCCTGCTGCCAGTCTGCTTTGCCGCGCTTGATTCAGTTGATCTTCTCTGCTGGTTCCTGTTGTTTCCTGCTTCCAGTTCCTGCATCAGTGGCAACATTGTTCTTCATTCGCTTCGGCAACATTTCCTCCTGTTGGTTCCAGCGTGCGGACGCTGGTTTGCTTCACTAAGCCTTGCGGCTTGCATTCAGCCTGTTGGTTCCAGCATGCAGACGCTGGTTTACTCCATTAGCCTTGCTGCTCACATTACAGTCAGTTGGTCCCAGCGTGCGGACGCTGGTTGCTCCATTAGCCTTGCGGCTCACATTACAGTCTGTTGGTCCCAGCGTGCGGACGCTGGTTTGCTCCATTAGCCTTGCGGCTCACATTACAGTCTGTTGGTCCCAGTGTGCGGACACTGGTTTGCTCCATTAGCCTTGCGGCTCACGTTACAGTCTGTTGGTCCCAGCATGCGGACGCTGGTTTGCTCTATTAGCCTTGCGGCTCACGTTACAGTCTGTTGGTCCCAGCGTTCGGACGCTGGTTTGCTCCATTAGTCTTGCGGCTCACATTACAGTCTGTTTGTCCCAGCGTGCAGACGCTGGTTTGCTCCATTAGCCTTGTGGCTCACATTACAGTCTGTTGGTCCCAGCATGCAGACGCTGGTTTGCTCCACTAAGCCTTGCGGCTCTCATTCTGCCTATATGTTCCTTATGTAGGGCTCTGGTTTACTCCCTGACTTGCAGTCAGGTATTTGTCGATTCCAAGTGCGCTGTCCAGTCCTAACAGCATCGATTCCTACTATATATGGGCACGAGAGTTTCTGATTACAGTGAAACCACTTGAACTGGTAGCTGCTATCTTCCATCTTACTGTCATTACCATCTGACAGTCATTAGGCCACTGTGGTTGTCACCTTCCCTTGGGCTGCCTTGCCCGGTATATTGGTAAGGCCGGTAGAACCTTTCACTTTGCCATCTTAAAGGGATAGTAATACTTCATTTTAACTTTATTTTATTTTGTAGGCATTAAAAAAACATGAAGAATGATATAAGTCTTATCTCTGAAACCTTTATGATTTAAGAGATATTCACAAACAAAGTATCCCCCCCCTCTTCAACCAGATCAGAAGGGAGGTGCCCAGGTAGACTGCAGAGAGGGACAATCTTCAATTAAGATAATGGAAAAAGCTGAAAAACTTGTCAAGGGGGGAAGGGCTTTCATTGTTTTCATACAAAGAAAATTGTCCCCTTCTGTTATCTGTACTGTCATACAACCAGACTCACATCTGAGAAGAGATGGCTTACACTAGGTAAAAGGGGCGGGGAGGGGAACTTTGCTTGTGAATATCTCATAAACCATAAAGGTTTTAGAGATAAGACTTATATCATTCTTCATGTTTTTTTTAATGCCTACAAAATAAAATAAAGTTAAAACGAAGTATTACTATCCCTTTAAGGTTGCCTTACCCGTTATTGGCAAGGCCGGTAGAGCCTACTCATTGGTATTCTGTCAGGCTGCCTTGCCCGGTATATTGGTAAGGCCGGTAGAACCTTTTACGTTGCCACCTTACGGTTGCCTTACCCGGCATTGGCAAGGCCGGTAGAGCCTACCCATTGGTATTCCGTCAGTGTGCCTTGCCCAGTATATTGGTAAGGCCGGTAGAACCACTTACTATTCCATCTTAAGGTTACCTTACCCGGTATTGGCAAGGCCGGTAGAGCCTACTACACTGGTATCCCGTTAGGCTGCCCAGCCCGGTATATTGGCAGGGCCGGTAGAGCCTCTTGTTCCAGACTCGCCTGGGTTGCTTTGCCCGGTATATTGGCAAGGCCGGTAGAACCTATTTGATATTGTCATTATCTTCTATGTATTGTTTGTATGTGTATGAAAACCCTATGGGATTGCCTTTAACTTTTCAATAAAGTTATATTTTTACCTAAACCTTACGTCTGAGAGTCTTAACAAACCGTGACAGCAGGCCAAGGAAGTACACTGGAATCCACAGACAGGTGTTGCACTGGCATAGAAACACCACGAAAGGGCAGTGAAAGGGTGCAGGAGCCCAGTCTATATAGGTAATACTGGGCAGGCTAACCACAGGCAACAAATGGGAGGCACCCATTGCTAACTGACAGGAAAAACAAGCAATCACGGGCACCGTGATAATTGCATACTAAGAGGAGAGACAGATTAAAAAGATAGAGGTAGGAGGAAGGAAGATGTCGAGATACAGAGGGGTCAAGGTGGGGTGAAGGGGGGAAGGAGGGGAGCCAATGTATGTTGTTCTCTGAGAGGGTGGGACAACTGATAAGGGGGTTGGCAATGTCTGGTGTATATCGAATTGGGGCAGGGACATGTGATAGACAGGAACATTGTAGTGTGTGAACAAGGTAGGGAAAAAACCTCAGTAGGTGGAAGTGAGCTTTGAAAGCAAAACTGACACCTCGGATGGGTCTTTGCCTCTTTTAATTAAAGCCAATCGTAGTAATGAGAGTTGATCTCTAACAACCTTGATCCATTCTGTTGGGGTAGGGGGGTCAGGGCTACGCCAGTATCTAGGGATGAGCGCCATGGCTGCATTGAGCATGGTGAGAAGCGCCTGTTTGGAGAAAAAAGGAAGTGGGGGTAGATGTAAGCAGGGTATGCCACAGTGATTTAGATAGATTTATTTTGAGATTTGATTTAATATAGTTCAAGCAAGCAGCCCAATACGGGGCAATTTTTTTAACAAGTCCACCAAATGTGTGTTGGGGTGCCTGGTTCCTGTTGGCATCTACAGCATAATGGGGAGATAGAGTTGGATATAGTATGAAGTTTGGTTGGGGTGTATTACCAACACAAAAGAAATTTGTAGTGAACGTCTAACGTTTGAGCTGTGATGGAAGCCGAAGATGCTGTGGACCAATATTTTTCCAGTCCACTTGGTACAGAATGTCCTATGTTTCCTTCTCCCATGAAAATGCATAAGGTGATTTAAGAGGAGTTTGGGGAGAGACTAGTATCAAATATATTCTACCTAAAATTCTTTTCAGATGGAATCGGGAGAGAAACAATACTTCGAATTTGGAGGGAGGCATGGACCAGCTTGGTTTGATTCAATTACATTCTAGCAAATGTTTAACTCAAAGGAATTTCCAGATGTCCCTGATGGAGAGGGCTAACAGATCCGTCAAGATAGCACACTCTATAATTTTGTCCTGAAAAATGAAGTCTGAAATACAGATAACAGTATCTATGGACCAAGCAGGGAAGTCTTGAGAGGAGAGAGTGAAGGGAGAAGCAATGTCTGAGAAGATTGGGGAGGCAAGGGAGGGGATTGTATGAAGAAAATTAATTTTGTTTCTAACCCCTCTCTAGTTTAATTCAGTCCTGTACTTGTTTGTTGAATTCTGGTTTGTTGTTCATTTATGCTTCCTATTTTCTTTGGCCAGACCTGACTAAATTCCTTTGACCCACATTTCAGACCGTCTGTTGTCCTGCATCTCACAAATCTAGCCTACTTAGTGGATTTCACTAGCTGTTTTCTAAAAAAAAAAAAAAAATGTCATAACATGTTGGAAACTACCATAATGTTACTTGAGTTTTCTTCCTTTTCCTCTGGGGACTATACTATATTTTATGTTTTGAAACAACCTTCGCATTAATATTTTAATACAGTTCTTTAATAACAAGTATAACAATTATCTATTTATCAAAATTAAATAATATGGAATAATTTCTCCATGTATTCAGATGTTCTGGAATGGGTATCAGAGTCATAATTTAAAATAATGATTTTACTGAAAATAATCTTACTGCTACCTTTTTTTATTAAAGAATAAATAATACTGTATCAAGTAATGTTAAGTTTTAAAATGAACATGAACAGACAATAAAATGCTGATCATATCCCTGCTCTCATTGCCGATAGTTATCATTTTTGAGATCACATTACATACAAAGTGCACTTTTAACCTTCATGTAATAGTTACTGTAAATCTGCTTTTAAATCATAGGTTTTCGCTTTTATAAGGTATAAGGGGTGCCAATTTTTTCTATATTTACTATAACTATTTCCTGGTTATTAGTGTTCTTAACTATAAATCATGTATGAAATGATGACCATAAATGTGTCTAATTCATGGGCAGGTAATACAGATTAATGCAGTTCTATATACTAAAACAATTTCAGATAGGTTCTTACTGTTTGAGGCTAGGATATGCTATAAAGAAACAACTTCATGACCATTTTATAGGGATTGTAATGTTTCATAATAAAAGCAGCTCCAATTAATCATCATAGTATTTGGACTTTGGAGAGTGTTATTTCAATTCTGTCAGAGTTGTAGTTCAAGAGTAATTCAATGACAAAGTATTCCCCTCCCGCCCCTTTTACTGATATAACACTGCTCAGCCAGAGCAGAAGGGAGGTACCCAGGTAGTTTGCAGAGAGGGACAATCTTCAATTAAGATAAGGGAAAAACCTGAAAAACTTGTCAAGAGGGGCAGAATTTTCATTGTTCTCATAGGAAGAAGATTGCCCCCTGCTGTTATCTGTCTGGTCTTTGGACTGCATTCCACATCTGAGAAGAGATGGCTTACACTAGGTAAAAGGGGAAACTTTGCTTGTGAATATTTCTCAAACCATAAAGGTTTAAGAGATAATACCAAATAAAGATCAAACAAAGTATTACTATCCCTTTAACTAAAGCAAAAAGTATAAGGGTTGTATAAGATGATTTTAGTCTTAACTTTTAAATCCTTTTCTCTTAGTCCATACAGGTTACTGGTAACTCTGGGTAGGCGATCTGCCCCTTTAATTGTAGGCAGGAACAATTCTAGAATTGTATGCAGGGGGTGGAGCCTACCTTCCCTCCTTGGCTGCAGCTAGCAAACCAGCTCCAGAAAGATTTGAGACACTATTGACTAGATAGTGAAGGAGAAGAAGACTCCTGTGAGCATGACCCCGAAGGACCCCCACGGTCTGCCACAGGAGAGCCAAGCATGGTCCCTTGACAGGGTGGGAGACCAGTAACCTGTATGGACTAAGAGAAAAGGATTTAACAGGTAAGACTAAAATCATCTTTTCTCTGTCGTCCAATACAGGTTACTGGTAACTCTGGGATGTCCAACCATTGAGTTTCCCAGAGGCAGGAAGGAAGGCAAGGACCAGGCGCAAGGCCCCCAATGTCACCAGAGCAGATATGAACCATCAGATCAAAGATAGCCCAACAACTAATGAAGTGTCAACTGACACTGAACAGAGGTAACAACACCCCAACTGTTACACAGCACACTGAACTAGAGCCAGTGGGGCTCAAAAGTGAAGGAAGCACCAAGAACATGGTAGTGCTTCGAAAAGGTGTGCACAGATGACCAAGTGGCCGCCTTGCACAACTGATCAGCGGAGGCCTGATTCTTGTAAGCCCAAGAGGCCCCAATAGATCTTGTAGAATGAGCCGTGACCCGAAATGGAACAGGCTTCTTCAGCTGGTAAACCTTACGAATGGTGGACTTGATCTAGGACGCAATAGTCACTTTGGATGCAGGTCTTCCTGCCCTGGGACCCTCAGGAATGATGAACAGCTCATCAGAATGCCTCAATGTGATGTACATAAAACCTGAGACAACGCACCACGTCTAACAAGTGGCGATCCCTCTCCTTGTCAGAGGTGGGTTCAGGACAGAATGAAGGCACCACAATCTCCTGATTGATGTGTAACTCTGAAACCACCTTCGGGTGAAAATCCTGAGAAGTGTGAAGCACTGCCTTGTCCTTGCGAAACACCAAATAGGGTGGTTTACAGGACAGAGAATGTAACTCCGCAACTCAGTGAACAGACACAATCTCCAGGAGAAAAGCCATTTTCCACGTCAACAGGCGTAGAGAAATAGTAGCCAAAGATTCAAATGGAGGGCGCTGAAGAAAGCCCAAAACCAAGTTAAGATCCCACGGAGGAGCGGGATGCTTGAAGGCAGGACGAGCATGAGCAACGCCCTGGAAGAAAACCTTGACATCAGGAAGGATGGAAATGCACCTCTGAAAGAAAACAGAGAGAGCAGAAGTCTGAACCTTAAGGGAACTCAAACTGAGTCCCTTATTCACACCATCCTGCAAAAACGCCAGGACCGTAGGCAGATCAAATTCCTGAGACAGGTCCCTGTCAGCACACCAAGATAGAAAAGTCGACCAGACACTATGGTAGATCTTGGAAGAAACAGGTTTGCAGGCACTGAGCATAGTAGCCACCACCCCAGAAGAAAAACCTTTCTTCTTCAATATTGAGGATTCAATTTCCAAGCTGTCAAAGATAGCCGATGAACATCCTCCTTCCACAGGTAACTCTGTAGAAGAAGATCTGGACAGCAAGGGAGCCAGAATGGCTCTGCCACTGACAGATCCAGGCTCTCCGGAAACCAAGCTTGGCGAGGCCAGTACGGAGCAATCAGAATGACTGGACAGCATTCCAGTCACAATTTCCGTAACACCCTGTGCAACATTGGGAGGGGAGGAAAGATGTAGGCCAGAGGAAATAACCAAGGAATGGACATCACATCCACTACCAGGTCTAGAGGGTCCCTCCACCGAGAGCAGAACCTCGGAACCTTCCTGTTTTGTCTTGTCACCATCAGGTTGATGTAAGGAAGACCCCACTTCTGAACAATGAGGGTGAACACCTCTGGGTGCAGCTCCCACTCTCCGCTGTCCACTGTGTGTTGACTGAGGAAGTCCGCCATGACGTTGTCTACGCCAGGAATGTGCACTGCGGATATGGCAGGAACGTGTTCTTCTGCCCAGGACAAAATAGCCTTGACCTCTAACCAATCGACGAGACTTCTTGTTCTGCCCTGCTTGTTGATGTAAGCCACGGCCATGGCATTGTCGGATTGTACCCGTACTGGACAGTCTTCCAATTGAGATGTCCAATGACGAAGCGCATGAAATATCGGCCAAACCTCCAACACGTTGATGGGAAGGAGAGATTCCTCCAGAAACCACCGACCCAGGGCCGCTCTCTTGCCAGAGAGGCTCGCACCTGTCGTCACCGTGGTCAAGAAGGATAACAGGAAGGATTTTCCTTTCAGCAAACTGGAGAGGTCGAGCCACCCTGACAAACTCAGTTCCACATGATGAGGGAGGGACACTGACAACTTCAGAAGGTCCGGCTGACCCCTGCACACCTGGATCATGAACCTCTGGAGTTCCCTGGTGTGCACCATGGCAAACGGGACCACTTCTATGGTGGAGATGAATTCCCCCACTAGAGAGGACAGTTCTTGGCTGGAACTAGATCTTGAACCTGAACCGCAGAAACCCTGTGGGCGATCTGGTGAGCTACCTCATCCGTGAGAAACACCATGCTTTTCTGAGTGTGGAAGAAAGGCCCAGGAAGACCAGACGATGGGATGGGACAAGATCTGACTTATCCATGTCGATGATCCACCCGTGATGGGTGAAAGCCTGAATGCATTGCTGAACCTGCTGATGAAGAAATTCCGTAGAGGGGGTTTTCGGAAGTAGGTCATCCATGTATGGAGTAACTCTGATGCCATCCCGATGGAGGACAGACATTAAGGCTCCCAGGACACGGCTGGAATCTTGAGGAGCTGTAGTCAGACCAAATGGAAGAGCTGAAAACTGAAAATGTCCTTGGTCGCAGGCAAATCTGAGATATTGCTGGCTCTCTGGATGAATGGCGATGTGTAAATACGTGTTCTGAAGATCCAGGGATGCAAGGAATTCCCCCGGGGGACATAGCAGCAATCACCGTCCGTAAAGACTCCTGGTGATAATGAGTCCAGATCACAAAGGAATTGAGATACTTCAAATCCAAAATGGGGCGACAACCTCCGTCCTTTTCAGTGACCACAAAGAGGTTTGAGTAAAAACCCATACCTCTGTCCTGAACTGGAACCAGTTCTAGAACATCGTTGTCCAGAAGAGCCTTAATAGCGCCAATGAACAGCCGGCGTTTCTCAGCGCCCTGAGGCATATGAGAAGGAAAGAAGCGAAACGGAGGAAGAGAGACGAAAGGGATCCTGTACCTTTCTATCACTACCTGTAAAACCCATGGGTCCGCCATTGATTCCTCTCAGATGCTGTGGTAGTGACGCAGACGACCACACACAGCAGAGTGCGGACCTGGGTTCGGAGAGTGATGCCGAAGAAGGCTTGGAAGAGACCTTGGGCTTCCATTGCTGTTTGGGCTTGGAGGAGGCACGTGGAGCTGAGGGAACCGTCTGGTTCACCGGACGTGTCTCATTCTGAAAGGAACGAAAATACAGATTATGCTTAAGTGGTGTTTTCTTCCTGGGAACCAAGGGAAGAAGGGTACTCTTACCCCCTGTGGCCTCACTGATCAGTTCTTTAAGATCTGGCAAAAACAAAGAAGTACCTTGGAAAGGTAAGGAGAGCAGTGCTTTCTTGGAAGCAGTGTCAGCAGACCAGATCTTTCCCCAAAGAGCCCGTCTGGCAACCACAGACATGGTGGAAACCTTAGCCACCAAACGGATGGCATCAAATAAGGCAGCAGAAACATGTGTGCCTCAGAAATGTTGGCAAGAAAGCGCAACATAACCAAAGTAGTAGCACCCTAACAGGGTGAGCTGTTTAGTCCAGGCCGCAATGGCCCTGTTTACCCATGCTGCAACAAATGCTAGAAGCATGGCAGAACCGGCAGTGGCAAAAATGGATTTGAGGGAGACCTCAAGTTTCTTGTCAGTCCAGTCCTTCAGAGCGTACGCATCAGAAACTGGCAAGGCAGTAGACTTAGATAGCCTGGAGATAGGAGCATCCACTTTGGGAGGATGAACAACTGAGCAAGCGCTGCCTCAGAGAAGGGATAAAGCTTGGCAAATTTCTTGGACACAGAAGGTTTCCTGTCCGGAGATTTCCACTCTTCAGACACAAGGCGGTGAAGAGTGGGGTTAGGTGGAAAGCAAGTAAGGGGCTTTTTAGGCTCCTGAAACACATCAGAGGGATCATATGGAACCTCCTGATCTAAGGGAATGTTAAACCTTTGAGTGCCAGAGTGGTACAGAATGCTTTGCAATGCGTTCCGTACCACTCTGGCACTCAAAGGGTTAAGGGTATTCAAAACAGCCCTGATCAGGACCTCAGCCAAGGGCTCAGGATCAGCCTCAAAAGGATCCCCAAAACACCGAGAGGAGCCCACAGCAGAACATTCCTCAACTTCTGAATCCACCAGCAGTTCCTCCTCAGAGGAATTTGATATGTCAGGTACTCCCTGAGGTTTTGGCAGGGAAGACTTGACGGAGGAGGGGGTCTGCCAAGAATGGAAAATCCCCCCTGTAACTGGGATGGAAAGAGTTGCAATGTAGACCGGAGGTCTCTAGTAGCAGCCTTGAACTCTTGCACCCAAACTGGCTCTAATGCATAGCTGGAAGTCCCTGGGAGATTCTCAGGGATTTATGCTGGGCATAAATGACCTGAGAATTCTCTAGGTAACCCTGACTGACAGGAACAGCAATGTGCAATAGGGGATACAAAACCCAAGCATCCTTAGTCTTAGGTCTGGCCTCAAGCTTCAAATGTATAGACATTCTTACAGTGTTAAATAACATTACAGTATAAGAAATCACCAAAGTACAGTGTGTAGGATTAAAGTTTCACCCCAGAAATCTCTAAAATAGAGCAGGTGAAGGGTTAATCATCAGAGGAGAGAAGGATAGTCCAAGCACTGTGTAGGATACTCATTCTGAAAATGGCACAAAATTGCTGCCACAGCAGGAACCAATCAGAAACGAGCTCGCAAAGCAAGCACTCATGGGAAATGTAGTTTTCCTAGAAAAAGTACCCAAACAGTGCCCAAAGCCCCCTGAGCACCCCAACACACTAGAAACATGAGCCATCTCTGAAGTCTCTAGGTTAAGCGGTTGCAGAGATATGTCCCAAAATATACAGTCCCATAGAAATGAATGAAGCAATGGCGCCTATGCGGTAAAGAGAACTCAAATTTTACAAAATTGAAACAGTAAAATAAAAATGCATGGAACATCACTAGAACATGTTAGGATACCCAAAAAACACTGAACCAGTAGGAAAAGTGTCAGAAACCCCCCAAAAGATGCAAAACCAGCAGCTAAAGGGTTAAAGTACCACATAAACCTGCTCCAAAACACCCAACAGACATACAGATATACCCAATGAGTGCAGGAGTGTGCAGTGGGAACTCCAAAGGGAAACCCCTGTGCGGAGGGGCACTGTGGGACATGTGGACCTGCAGCACTCAAAGGGTTGCTCACCTTTCCTGCAGATCTTCTGTCTTCAGACTACCATGTATTAAAGTGGAACTACCACCCGACACAATCTTTAACTTCACTAAGTCCCCATCTGGCGACTAGTTGCTTAGTAGCGCTAGTCGCCAGCTTGTTCAAAAACATACTGAAAATGCACAAAGTAACTTGTTAGCATCATGCTTTTGGAATTAATATATGTTCAAGGTACTCTTAAAGCAAATGTTCAATAGGAACATTAACCTTATGTGGTAAAATGTGAGGAGAATGTAACACACACCCAGAGCTTGCTACTGGAATCTTTTCTTTGAAGAAATATAAAAGCCAGGGCACGCCGCTTAATTTCTATCACTGTAGTCCTAAAAGAATTGACAAATTTAAGAAGCTAATAAAGTGAAAGAGGTAGGCAGTCCCAGAAAAAAAGATGCCCTCCTTAGCACTTGCCCTCAAGAGAATGAAGTTGATCTTCCTTTATCCTAAGGCAGGACATACCTAAGGAAAATTAAATGTAAGTTTTATTAAAACAAAATAAAATAATGGGTAATTTTTTTTTACATCCAACAAAATTTTGTTGGTACTGCTTTTACAGCATGCCAGTAGAAATCAGGGAAAGAAAATACTTGAAACTCAGTTCTGGATTGTAGATATGACTAAAAATACATTTATAATTAACACAAAATATCTAACAAGGAATTTTAATTTGGCGACACAAGAAAGTTATTTAAGATGGAACCATTATTATTGATAACGTGCCTCAAATATATAGTATAAAGTAAATAACCTTGGAAGTCACCTCAATATCATAAGGAGTGCTCCTGAATTGAAAATGGAATTGGAAATGAAAATATGCATAAGTAAGATTTTATTTAGAATACTCTTTTGAAACAAAAAAATAATATACATTTATCTTAATTGTTCACATTTAAGTAATGGTATTATATAACATGGTATTTAGTCAATACATTTTTGTTTTAAATTTGTTTTCCAGATGTTAATTACACAGTAATCATAACTATTTAACAAACAGTTTAGTTTTCGATCTTGCCAATGCCAATCCTCAAGAGATTCTAACAGCGTATATGTTTTAAGTATATTAGCTTTAACGCAGTTGGCTCAAGCAATTTAAAGTGAACCTGTCTCCTTCAGAGAAAAGTTTAGTTTGTTTTACAGATAATTTAAATCTGCTTATATGTTGTATTTGCCATTTTAGGTATAATAAATAGTCCTTGAGACATTAACTTTTATGTTTATTTTGGCAGTATGACACTATCTTTTACTAACTCGCTGAACAGTATTAGAGCAGTTAGTTGTATCATTCTCTGTGCTGATAGAAGTTATCCCAGTATATCAGTCATTAATAGCATAATATGTATTTAGCAATACTGGCCCGCCTCATAAATAAGCATAAAATGCTATACAGCCAACAAAAATAAAGGTTAATGTCTCAAAAACTATATACATTATTAACAAATGGCTAGATCAGCAAATAGGTAGTTTTTAAATATCTTAAAAACTGTAATAAACTTTTATCTTTGGGTAACTGATCCACTTTAATTGTTGTATCTCTATTCAAGCAGGGGTCCTGAAAACAAATCTCTTGTAGTATTTCAATCTATGTCCTCATGTCTTTTTGCAACATCTTTTTCTTCTTAAAGTAGATTCCATCCTCAGTGTTCCAGTCATTCCTAACAGGAGTGGGTGAAACGTCCCATTTTTGTCCCATGCAAATATATGTGGAATAAAGCTGTGGTTCACTGTGTGTGGCTCTATGCCTACTAGTGCAGTGTGACAAGGCTGGAGGGGGATCAATATAAATGGCAGTGGTGAATTCTATACCTACTTCCTCCCTACACCTTCCCTCGTTCCCCTTGTCAGCCTTTGGTTGATAGGGAATTATGGTGTTGTGGTCTGTAAGCAGTTGGGGGACCCATACATTGACCAAACCTTTGGTGACCAGTGCAGTGGGACAAGGCTGGTAGTCACAAGGCTGGAGATCAGTATACATGGGAGGGCATCAGTGTGTGGTTCTATGGCTACAGTGGTACAAAAACAGATTGGGCTTTTAATTCCTTGAATGCTGTGAGATCTCCAGCACATTACTTAACATTGCTTTGGAGATATCTCTAGCAATCAAGAGGTTAAAAGAGCCATTTAAATAAATGGGATCTGTAATTTGGTATTTAGGGAGCAATGAGTTTGCTCCACAATGTTTTGACTTCCTGAATAGTCTTACGTTTTTCTTTTGTTTCTTTCTCTCTTTCCCCACCAGTTCCTCACACACCTTCCCTACCCTCTCTATAACATTGAAGAGCAATATTGTGGAACATGCCTTAAGCTTCTAACAGCCACACATTGCTATATTAGAGGAAGTGGCATCACTGGGGCTGGATACCTTGCATACAAAATATATCTATTTTTATATAACGTTTGAAGCAATAGTTATGTGTTAATTTTCTATTACATGCCATTTTTATATGAAGAAAACAGTACTCATAAAGTGTTACGGTTCTTAAGACAGCAATATAAATATTGTATTTCTGATATTTTATAAAAAAAAGTTTCATATAAAAAATCTGTGAATATTTTGCACTATCACATTTTTTGAAATTGCATTTAGATCAACCAACTATTATTTTAGCAAATGTATTTTACATAGTATCTCATTTCAGCATATTTCAAGAATTATTTTTAAATTACTTGAGAATAACAGAGACTTGTTTGCATCCTCATAACCTGAGGGTTACTAAAGTGATGACCTCCATATTGTTAAAATATTCTATGAATGGTTCAAAGCAGTAGGACATCTTGGTTCCACTAATAGAGTTATAATATACAGACACCATTTACTGCCATAAAACGGCAGGGGTGAAGCTCTCAAGTACAAAAAGTCATGATCATCAATTTATTTCAAAGATTCATTAAAACCCATCATATTGCATGGGGATATTTATACTAATGTAGAAGTATAAAAAGTACAGTTTTTCTTAATACCACTGAATGTTAAAGCTAACAAATTTGCCAATTGCAAAACCATCAGGCCTACATATCTTGATTCAGATTGACAATGTTATTCATACTTCTACTTTGTGGCAAGCAGTTATAATATTTTAATTTATTTGAATTGCATTTCACCCTTCAAATGGTATTTACATCATTATAATGCATGTTTATATTAGTGTTTATCCTTTTAGTCTGTAAATACTTTTTTTTACTTTGCAGCTATATTCATATCTATATATGATCAACATTAGCATTTAATTGTACTATTACAATATAATTGTATCTATTATTTCTATTTATAATATAAATACAAAAGTATTTTAAAGAGCATTAATGCAAACAGCTGCATTTAGGAAAACTTTACCTATAGGCAGGGATAGATGAAAATTTTCACCCAAAGAAAAAAATGTTAAAAAATATCACTTTTCTCCTTCTGTGGGAATTTTCAAGGTGTCTTTTTAACCTACACTTTTTATTGTGCTGCCTTTACTTTCATAAATCTATTTCACAGTCAAGTGGTAGGGTTGGGGAATGACTAGGTAGGATTTTACTGTAAGGGGTAATGGAAAGTGTGTTTGTATGCAGTGAAGAGGTAAACAAATACAGAGGATTATATATATATATATATATATATATATACAAAGATTTATATACAGTAACATATTATTTATTATTTTTGGATACAGAGAATGTTATTTTTAGGCATTTTAGACTTTTAGAGAAGATATGATTTTTTTTTTCTTTAGGTTACTCCAGGCTTTTGGAACTCTGAAGGAGAAGGCAGATTGATTGACTTCTGTCTTGTAGTGTGGAATACTCAGTGAATTGTTACAATTGGAGTGGAGGTTATCGTTAGTATGTAGAGCTGGAGTGAGAATACTGCTCAGGTAGTCTGGTAGCTTTCCATCTAAACAAGAGATTATAAACTAAGTAAGATAAGTGACAGGCATGTCTAGATCTGAGTGTTAGCCAATGTAGTGCTCTAAACATATCCCAGTAAAGAGCAGCATAAATAAATTGGAGGACAAAGCAGCATAATGAGTTATACAGAGTGTTGAGTTTACCAAAATAGATTTGTTGCACAGAAGCATATACTATGTACCCTTTGTTTGTGACTGGCATTAACATCTGTTGTACAATGTGTTTTCTTACCAGGGGACTTAGATAAGAATTAGTTTCGAAACCAGAGTACCTACTTTAGGGTAAAGTTTGGATGTTAATTTATCTATATGAAAATCAAAAGGGAGGTTGGGGTCAAGCCACATACCAAGATATTTGTAGGAGTAGAACTGGGCCAAGTTATGATTAGACTTTGGAACAGATGACTATTACAGGGTTTAAGTAGTTTGTGCTTTGTACCAATTACCAGAGAAATCATCCTCTAATATGGCCTCAAGTTGTGATACATTTGGATTTTTAGCATAATTATGGTGTCATCTGCATACAAGTGCACAGAAGATGCTTTGCAAACCGTGGGCAAATAAATTGTAAAAAGAGAAAAAAGAGAGGGCCAAGAATATAGCCTTGGGGAATACAACTTGTTACTTTGAGTTTAAGGGAAATGTTGTAAACAACAGACACATATTGAAATCTGTTTGATAAATAGGTTTAGAGAATGATTACCAAATCCTGAACATTTTTTTATTTTATTTCCAAATGCTATATTGAATGAAAAAAGAACAGTACATAAGTCATAAAAACAGTACAGGAAGAATTGTAACAATGTCATTGAACATAAGGAGAATGTTGTGGTTATCTTCCTTTGGCATGGAAACAGAGTAAGGTGCTTAAGGTGTGTGCCAGTATCGAAAAGATGTGTTAGGTAACCTCGGGAGTATAATAGGCAGTATAGACAAGCAAATGAAGGAATGAGTTCAAGAAATTGAAATAGATGAGATGGAATAAAAGGTATAAGAGCAAGAGAGAAAGGAAGAAAAGTGAAGGGGGTGGAGGGTGGGACAGAGTGAGAGTGAGAAGGGAGAGAAAAGAAGAGGTCGGGAAACCAGAGAGCCAAGCTCATGTCTCAAGACAAGGATAAAGTGTATCGGGATATTGGACCAAGTATCAGGAAGTGAACTCAACAAGGGAGAAAGATCCTACCCCCAGATCAACCAGACTGGTTTGCAAACCATGAGGACCCCCATTAGGTATGTGAACATATGGAAGGCAAAGAATCAGAGTGGGACGGGGACAGGGACAGCCATTGCCCCCAATTGTGGTTGTAAGTCTGTAAAGAGTTGGTAGTTACTGCATGGCATCGCTCTAGTATAAGCAAAGAATCTACCCGTTGAAGCCACATTTGAGTTGTGGGGACAGCTTGAGTTTTCCACATGCATGGGATAAGAGCCCTAGCTTCAGTAAGGAGGGGAATCGGTATCTTCTTGGACTTTCTGAGTGTGACCGTCGTGTAGCTAGGAAAGTATGAGAAGAGAAAAATCAGAGGGTCCAAAGGAATAGACAGGTCAAGTTTTTGAGAGATAAATGATCTCACTCCCTCCCAAAATTGCTTAATGAGTGGACAGGACCACCAAATGTGCAGCACTGAACCAATATCTGTGCAGCATCGCCAACAAATTGGTGATGAAGTCGGATAGATATTGGCAAGTTTGAGAGGAGTAAGGTACCATCTAGAGAAAAGTTTGTAGTTCATTTCCCTAAGTTTGGAAGACCTAGAGTATTTGAAGTTAGTTTTGAAGATTAATGTCCATATTGACATATCTTGTGGTTGAGAAAGCTCTTTCTCCCACAATGACAGAAAGTAGGGTTTAGATAGTTTGGAAACATCAGTCAGTAGATTGTACATGAACGATAAGGGACGTTTCTTAGATATGGGAGACGTAAGGAAGATTTCAAGTTCAGTTAAATCTCGGGGAGGTAGAGGACTCGTAGAATAATGTTGAGCCCAATTCCTAATTTGGAAGAAAGTCCACCATGAAATTTGTGTAGTGCCAAACGGGATTGAAGCATAGGTTTAGTGATGGGTTGTGGCAGACTCAGAAGAAATCCCAGAGTTTTACAACTACCACTCCTCCATGGTAGTAATGAGGAAGGGAGGAGGCCAGCAGGAAAATCAGGATTACCAATAATAGACATCAAGGGGGATGGGTAAGGAGCTAACGCATGAGTAGAGCTTAGATTATACCATGAGGACAGAATGTGACCCAAGACTGGATGAGATTTGTATGCGGCTGGAGTTTTAGATCTATCAAGCCATAAGAGCTGTAATGGGTCTACTTTGGTCATGAATTCGCCGATTGTACCCACCATTTGCTTCTCTGGGCCGTGAAATCTACCAATTTAGAAATGGCTGAGGCTTGATAGTAGGTATAGAAGTCTGGAAGACCCAGACCTCCTTTAGCTGTGGGCCTAATCAGAATAGAGTGTCGTATCCTTGGACATTTACTTAACCAAATAAAAGAAGTTATCTCCGACTGGAGGTCATCTATCAAATATTTAGGAAAATGAACTTGAACGGTATTGAAGATGTAGAGGTATTTAGGAAGAATCGTAATTTTTGTGACATTAATCCTACCTATCCATGAGGTTACTATCGGACACCATCTCTGGATGTCAGACTTTACAAAGTCCAGTAGGGAAAGGACATTACATTGCGGCATTTCAGTTAATCTGGGAGAAATCCTCACCCCTAGGTATGTAATATAAGAGGATGCCCATTTAAAGGGGAATTTGTTTTGGAGTGGGGAACATGATGCCATGTTAATGTTCAAAATTTCGGATTTTGACAGGTTAATCTTCACCCCGACACTTGAGAGTATGAGTGTAAGGTGTTCATTACTCTTGGGAGCGACAAAGTAGGTTTAGTTAATGTGAAGAGGACGTCATCGGCAAATGCCAAAATCGTATAATCCTCTCTTCCTATTTTAATACCGTTAATGGAAGGGTCAGTACGGACTGATTGTAACATAGCCACTAGGGTCAAGTTGAAAAGGTTTGGAGACAATGCGCAACCCTGTCAAGTTCCATTACTTATCGGGAAAGGGTCTGAGTATGTACCATTGACCTGGATTATTGCCGAAGGGGAAGTATATAAACTCATAATGCAATCTATTAAGGAGGGACCTATACAGGTGTTGTAGAGCACTGCTTTAAGATATGACCAATTGACTCGGTCAAAAGCCTTTTTGGCATCTGTACTCAACAGAATGGCGGGCACATTGTTCTTGAGTGTCAAGTGCATTAGTGAAATAACAGCTGTTGTGTTATGACAAGCTTGTCTGTCTGCTACAAACCCCCCCCTGATTTGGATGAAGGAGGGAGGCTAAATGAGAATGGAGTAGATTAGCTATGACCTTTGCAAAGAGTTTGGCATTGATATTGAGCAAGGAAATGGGCCTATAGCTGCTACATAAGGTAGTGTCTTTGCCGGGTTTATGCAGAACAACCACATGTGCCTCCAATGCTTGTTTTGGGAATGGGGTTTCCACTCGGACCGCGTTAAAGGTATTAGTCAGAAGTGAGAAGATGAAGAAATGAACGATAATAGCCTGCGGAGAATCCGTCAGGACCTGGGCTTTTCCCCAAGGGAAGGCTTTCAATGGCTTTTAAAATTTCCACTTCGCAAAAAGGTTGATCTAGTTCTTGACTTATCTCAAGGGGTAGCCATGGGACATTTGCCTGTTGTAGATAGGAGGTTATGTTAGATAGAACAGAACTAGAGGGTTGAGTGTAGTGTGGGAGATTGTATAGGTTTTCATAGAAGTCGCGGAAGTTTTTCATTATAAGTGGATAAGAGGAAACTAATTGCCCCTTTGGGTCTTGAATGTTCGCTACATGGGTCATCCTACGACAAATTTTGATGAGATTGGTGAGACTTCTTCCATATTTGTCACTGTGTAAGAAGCTATGGTACTTTCTCCACATATAGGACTTTTGAAAGGACTCTCGCAAGCGATTGTTAAGTTCTACTCTGAGCTTCTTGAGTTCCTCACCTACTTCCTTTGTGATGCTGTGTTTGTGTGAAGCCTCAAGAGTTCGGATCCGATTTAGAAGTCTATTCAAGGATTTGTCTCTTAGTTTCTTCTTATGGGAGCCCAATTGTATAAGAAACCCCCTCAAAACAGATTTGTGGGCTTCCCATACAATCGGGACAGTGGTATCACCTGTGGAGTTGAAATGAAAATATTCTGTTATGGCAGCGGTGACTTTATGTTTAGTGTCACCGTCTTGTAGCAAAGTTTCGTTAAGCGTCCAGGCCCTAGATGAGGAGGGTTGGTTCGGGAAGGTGAGGGAAAGCGTGACCATTGAATGATTGGACCACGTAGCTGAGTGAATTTCCGCCAAAGTAGTAAATTGGAGAAGAAATTGAGAAATCAGTATATAATCTATACGGCTATAAGAGTTGTGCGGACTTGAGTAGAACGTGTAGTCATGGTCCGAGGGATGGAGCAGTCAACAAGAATCAACAAGTTGTGCATATGCAAACCGTTTCTTAAGTCTAGACAAGTGAGTTAATTTAAAGGGGGAATTCCCAGAAGAGGTGTCTAGCTATGGGTTCAATGCCATATTAAAATCCCCTCCCCATATAATATGTCCTTCCGTCCAGGATTCTAATTTATCTAAGACTTGAGCCTTATTTGGACTGTAAACATTAACAGAGTGTACATTTGGTTATGTATCTGACCCCTAAGGAAAAGGTATCTACCCTCTTCGTCAGTCACTTTATCTAATAATGTCCAAGGTAATTTGGAACTAAGAAGAACACCTACACCTCTCTTTTTTTCAGAAGCTGATGTAAAGTACGTTGTTGGGTATTGTTTGGAAGCTAGTCGGGGGGTGTACTGGGGAATTAAAATGAGTTTCCTGGAGGAATGCTATATCAGATCTAAGTTTAACACAGTCTCGAAGTAAGTGCAATCGTTTTTCAGGAATGTTTAGTCCCTTGGTGTTGAGTTTAAGGTAGACATGGCGGTATAAATGGAAATGTCCATTCAGACATGGCTGGCTCTCTGGAATCCCAAGATAGGGGGGGAAGAGAAAAGGGGGGAAGTGGAGGAAAGCAGGATTAGGCACCAAAGGAGTGCCAAATTGGATATGATCCACTGGAATGTTGATAGAGACATTACACAGAGGCAGTTGGAGGGTCTTGGTGACTATAAGTCTGTGGGGTGTAGGTGTAGCAACTATGTGTGAGAACCAATAGGATTCGTAGCGGTGTGTCCAACTCACCACGAATGGTAGGGTTAAGAGGCGAGTGAGGAGCAAAAGTGGAATGTGTGAATATGAATAATGAGAAGCAAAATAGGTAGGGTACATTATTGGGGAGGTGCAGACAAGATCTATTATAAAATGGTAGACTAGATGATTTGAGTGATGACTAGATGTATAAGTGGTGGTAATTAGCCTATAAAAGATGTCTGAGGCGAGGGATCATATTAAAAAGACAATTCATAACCCATCTGAACAAGTTGGAAAGTACAATATCATGATACATGAATCAAGTGACAATTGAATGTAGTACATTATATGAGGTCTGGTGACTGCAAAAGATATGGGCAGGGGAGAGAGACATCAAATATCATGGGCTTTGTGACCCTCCCTTGCTACATACGGGAACATCAATGCCTCAACACAGTGATTACGTAGTCCCATCAAGCGACAGGGAGGTAAGCAGTTGAACCCCCATAGTAGAGAACTGTGTTAAGATATGGACCTCCCCGTACATCTAATTCAGATCAAAATATAGGCGAGGAGTATATATGATCGGAGTAAGAGTCTAAATCTTTTGGGGTTGAGAGAGATAGAGAGGACATCCAGACCATATAATATCAAAAGCATGCATAACAATCTTAGTCCCCTTAAAACTGTCAGCTGTAAGTCTCCTAATTGCAGATAGCGAAATATAATATAACAGCTGATGTAATGGAACGCATATACTGGATTTAATGTAGGAATAAAACAATAAGAGAGTAAAATACTGCATAAAATCCCTCAAGAAAGCCTATACCAATGGACCGAGTACTCCAGACCCTAGTAGCTATGTTGGAGAGGACCCAAGGGACCTCCAAGAGTAGTATGGCAGGATCCCTGGGGTACTCGGGACAAGGACAATCAAAGCCAATGATGGACAATGGGAATAGGCAATAAGTACATACAGAGTCATCAACAAGACTTATTAAGTAAGGCACAGTATATACATTTAATACATCACACAATATTTTATGCTAATAAGACAATTTTTTTTTTACTAATTGTGAGAGCCATCAGGGTAGCAAGATATGGGAAGGAGTGGTAGATTTATAGAAGGAAGAGAAATAAAAAGACATAGAGAATAGTGGACAGACTGAGAGGACAGAAATTGAAGGTGGTAGGATAGGCCTCATCCTTTCAAGAATGTAAATCGGGTGTGCTAAACCAAACAACAAAGGACAATAGGTGGGTTCCATGGTAAGGTATAATAGCAAATTCTTACCCAATCTTCGAACATGGATTGCCACTAGAAGGTAGTCCCTGAGCAAGGAAAGTCCATGCACAACACAGTGTGTGAACTACTCATAATGGATCCTCAGTACCGAACTGTGACGGACTGTAGAAGTGGGGTTGCCAAAACAAATAACAAACCAACTGCAACTTAGTCGGCAATCCACACAAGTCCATCAAATGGAGTTCGGAAAAGCGCTGATCTGAGTCAGAATATGTGCTGGTATTCCAAACAGTTCCAGACGGACAGTCCTCAGGTCCAGGTTGATATGTCTTGACCCTTTGGGGTCGTATCTTGGGGTATTTCCAGTTTCAGATGTTTAGGGCGCTGTGCTGGAGATCCTGGGATTTATATGAGGGTGGCGTAGAGGGTTGGGGCATTGCTTGAGGTAGAGAGATACTCAAGGTGGTACAAAATTTGGCGATGTCATCTGTCGAATATAGAGACGCTGCTTTGCCATTGAAGGATGTGTGTAAGGCAAAAGGGAACCCCCATCGGTACTGTATTTGAAGGGATCTGAGGTGATCCATCAAAGGTTTGATCTCCCTCCTCTGTTGCAGCGTGTATGGGGAAATATCATTGTAGACAGAGATTTCTACTCCCCATATTGAAGAGGAGTAGAGCCTCTACATTTCCTTATGATAAAGTCTTTGACTTCACACATGATGACATCTCTAGGCTGGTAATTATCTCTAACTTTGAGTGCCCTGTGGATCCTCTCGATATGTATTGGACCAGTATAGGCTTCTCCCAGCAGGGATTTAAAAAATGCAATTACTGTACCCTTCAGGTCTTGAGGTTGGATCGATTCTGGTAGGTTTTTGATCCGAAGATAACACCGCCTCCCTCGGTTGTCTAAATCACTGAGTCTAGACGTGAGGTGGTAAATATGGTCTCTTTCAGAGGGCACAGTATTCTCCAAAGTTTTCACTTGTTCAGAAAGGGTAGACTGCGTATCTTCCAAAGAGAGAACACGTTGATTAAGAGAGGATAGATCCACTCTAATAGTTGCTACCTTGGCCTTGAGTGTTAATTGAAGTTCCTCCATTAACCCTCGGAGATCGTTTTTCAAGGATGAGGATAAATCATGAAGGTCTGATCTCGTGATCGGGAAATCAGTTCCCAGTGGTGGGATAGGGCACGGAATGGCATTTTGCTCATTCCCCATCACAGCTTTCACACCAACCGAGTTTGTAGAGAAGTCTTCCTTTCGCGCGTGAGTTGTTGTAGAGGAGGAGGCGGGCATTCCCTCAATTTGTGCGTCAGCTTGTCCTGTCGAAAAATAGTGATTTAATGTAGATTTCATGTTAGTGTTGGTCTTCTTTCGGTTTGTCATGGTACCTGAACCATTCATCAAGAGTTCTGTAGTGTTATGGGGTACATTCCTCATTCAAAACTGCGTGAAAAACGTGGGTCTGTCGGAGCACGGGAATTATGCTGCCATCTCAGCAGCAGCCAGGACACGCCCCCCAAAACCTGAACATTTGAGCTTACGTATCAAAAAAATATGGCCTACTGTATCAAAGGCCTTTGCAAAACCTAGGCAAATAGTTTCATGACAGTCTGAATATTATTGAATACTTTTAGGAGGGCAGTTACTGTTGAGTGATTTGTAGGCGAGCCTGATTGAACCTGGGTGAAAAATCCTGGAAGTCAGTAATACTTATACAGTTGAATATGCACACATTTCTCCAGGACTTTAGATAATGTGGGGACTGGGGAGAAAGGCTATTGGTTGGTAATTTGATACTACATTTGTATCCCCACTTTTGCAGATAGGCACATCTCTAGTCACTTTGCAGG
This sequence comes from Rhinophrynus dorsalis, assembly GCA_037306005.1. NCBI lineage: Eukaryota > Metazoa > Chordata > Amphibia > Anura > Rhinophrynidae > Rhinophrynus > Rhinophrynus dorsalis. The sequence goes on from CM074721.1 coordinate 126,478,586, forward strand.
CTTTTACCATATACTAGGATAACAAGGATTTGATAAGTAGGCATGTAATAGCATGGGGAATGACTGAGACACAGAGCTTTTAGTATCATTTCTGGTATTTGGTCAGTCCCGGATTGAGAGGTGGTCATATATTTCGCTATCGGTTACTGGCATGAAATTGTATTCACTAATATTTTTGGAGCAGGTTGAAGGTGAGAGAGACTGCTCCGTGCATGTTTCTACTCTAGAATTACTTTTGTTTTGTGTAATCAGAGAGGTTCAACATAGTAGTTATTGAATGCATAAGATATTGATACATTGTATTGTTTCATTGTCTATTTGAGGGATGAGAATGGTTGTAGATGTTTTTAATAACCTTCCGAAAGTTGGCTGGTTTTGATATGTTACTGTTCAAGTTGTCAGTAAAATATTGGACTTTGGCTATTTTTTTTGCTTTTACGCAGGCATTCCACAATTGTGTGTATGCAGTGTGATCATAAGTGTAGCCATCTGTGAAACTGTATGACTCAAGTAATTCAGCAAAGAACCAGGGTAGCTCCGTTCATTCTGACTCTCCTTAGTGGGGCATGGGTTTTACTGACCTGCAAGAACTCTGAGTTAAAAAAGTCAATTGTAGAGTCTAGGTCAGGTATTAAGTATATTCTATACCATGGTCAATTTCTTACAACATTTCGGAAATACTAAAATTAAATATCTTAAATTATCTAGTAACTATGACTTTGGGACATGGTTTGATTAGTTTTATTTTGTGAACACAGTACACTATGGGGTGATTGCTGTATACATTTGTCAGTATGCCTGAATTCTGCTTGGGAAGGAGAGAGAAGAAGAGTGTATGATTGGCTGTTTTTCATTTATATGAGTAGGGGAAGGAGATTAGTTGTGATAAGTTCAATGCCTTAAACAATGGACATAATATTTTATTACTGGATTTTATTACTGGATTCCATATTATATATATATATATATATATATATATATATATATATATGAGTTGTTGGGTAGAGGCACACATACTTTTGGAGTATCTTGCTTGGGTGCTATAGAACGGCAAAATAGTATTTTAGAAGAAAGGAGGCATACCATGATTCTTTAAATGTATTAAGCCCTATATACAGTGGTTTGCTCCAATGTTTATTCATCACCTGTTCTTTCTGTGCGCTATATCACTCTCACGGGGGGTCATAGTGACCCGTTGCGCCGAGTTCGGCGTTTCACATGCGGGGGGTTTAAAAGAGGGCCTCACACTTGTCCACATTGTCCTGTGTCTGGCTGAAATGTTGACACATTATTTAATTAAACTTGAATCCTTTCTTCTACTACACACACACACATACATATATATATATATATATATATATATATATATATATATATATATATATATATATACATACACACACACACACACTGTTCTGGTGTATATAACATTGTATCATTCACCAAGTCCCTAGCAATGCCTGAATTATCCTATGATTGCTATTTTACTCCTTCTTAGTGACAAAGGCTGAACAATTCGATCTTTGTTCACCTCCACTTTATCACCTCTTTATCACTGCTTGGTGAATACCCCCCCATTGTGTCTGAGCCTTCTAGCACAGCTCTGTTCTGAATAATTTGGTTTATAGTGTAAAATCCATTATTCACCCTGTAGATCTATGAAACTTCCTGTTAGAAACATGTCTAGATTTACCAAGTGGATGAATATGTTTCTACCTGGCTATAAAGCTAAGGACTTTTTTAGCGGTTGTCTTTAAAATAAAAATAAATTGGAGTCTACCAGAGTTGTCTTATGACTGGAATATCAGAGGCTCAAATGCATACCAGTTTATGATAAGGCTTTAAGTGTATCTAATAAAAATGGAGGTTAGATTGGCTGAAATTGTTGTCTGTGATATCTGTAATGTAACTTTATGATCTTGCCCTCTAGATATAATTCCAGCACAATCCCCTTGAAAACAGGCATACTGAGATGTGATATTTCTTAACAATACTGATGTAGTGTTGAATGTCATATCCAAAGTATTAATGAATGGTTCTGCAATGAGTTATTTAAATATTTATGTGATTGTTCAAAAGCAAACTTTTATAAATGTAATACATTTAAATCCAAAACATCTTGACAAAACATGTAGGAACTAATGTCAAAATACCATGGACAGAAGTGAGTAGGGTCTTAATGTTGTTTGAATATATTCTTTTAGAATGACATTCATGTTCATTTTACAAGGTCGTTATACCATGTGGGGATTTTCACTGCCCACTGAATATTTCATTCAAACATGTACTATACATGAAAAAATGTATATAAAACAGGCAGCTGTCATGTATCTTATCAGCGAATTGCCAAGGTAAAATGTATTATCATAAGCACAATGTTTCAATTCAGTAGTCAAGCTAAAATAGTTAAATACATTTTTTAAACAGGAAATATATTAAAGGTGCTCTGGATAATGATGAGGAAATCCCTAACTAAAGAATAAGATTGCGTGTTATAGAAAATCAGCTGCCTATTACATTTGTTATCCTGTAAGATGTTCCAAGGACATAATTGGATTTAAGCCTCTAGCAATTTATTTTATATAGTAAGATATGTATTATATATAAAAGTCCTTATTTTATAAGAAATAATAACATACCTTCCAGGACTGTAAAGGCTGTCCACTAGACTATTGTTTTTATAATGGTAGATCTTATTATACTTGTCAAGATAAACACACAATAAACCTTTATTGTTTTTCATGGATATTTGGCATAATTTGTACTCCATGAAAATACGGAGGAAATTTCTATATTCAGGCTCAATTCTGATATGGAATTTACATTCAAGAAGTAGTTTTCTGTATGTTAAGTGAAGTGAAAACAATTGCATAAATAAAAACCTCATCTTCAATATGCACAGTAAAATAAACAATATATATCTAAACAATCTTGATTTGAATCCATCCAAAGGCAGCTAACTTCTTTAAGTAAGAGCTTAAACTAAGAAAATGGGGCAAAGAAAAATTATGAGTTGAAGTCACAAATGTGGGATTATAGAATGTATTGTAAAATGCAGGTTCATTATTCCTTCATTACACAACTAAGCTTGTGGAGCTTGTAAAATATAAACAAACAAAAAGGGGATCCCGTTAACAGTTTCAGTGCCAAGGGAGTATGCAATGCATTGTGAAGTGATGGGAAGAGAACTATAGTTCCTAAAGAGTTCAGTAAATAACCTCAAATTAGAGCAGGTAGTCTACATGTTATCCTCTTAGTCATTACAGAGCCAAAAAGCAACATTACAGAGCCAAAACAACAAAATACTATCCAAATACGTTTGAACTGCACTGTGTATTTACAGGATTTTCAAAAAGTTGTCCAGTGTTACTGATAGCTAGAAGATTATTTTCATATATTTGATTTTCTATTTATTAGAACTAAATCCAAAAAAAAAACATTTCAAAACCATAATGTGAAGTCTATGCCTGTATGTACAAAAACTCATGGCAATAAAGTACAACACAAACAAATACCACTACCACATCACAACAACAGCGCGCTGTAGAAATAAAGATACCATTGATAAATTTAGAAATGTGTTTATTTTCATGTTATCCTTGTAATTACGTTACCTACCAAAGTAGTTGTTTGCTGCTTTGAGTTAAACTTCTTTAATTCCCCTTTAGAAGAATTTTCGCCTTTCATTTATACAATAAGAAGGAAAAATAGGGGAGTTCCTAGTGTAATAAATTCAAATAAAGGACCACCATCAGTAATCACCATTCTTACAATAATTGTATCACTGAAAGTGGTCACAGGACAGGACAGGGAATCTGGACTTCCTCTCACACAGTCAACCACAAATAGGCAGTGCATACTGCTCTCCATAGCTAGGAAAACTTCCCAGGAATCCTCAACAAAACAACAGCAAGAAGAGGTGCAAACCACACTATATCATAAAAACTCACATCAATAGAATTACCAGCTACTGTAATATAAAGCCAGTCATATGCAAGTAGGGTAGAAATAAAAGATCCTCTTTGAAAGAAAACTAACAATTTATTAAAATCAATGAGCAAGGTATAAAATGCCTAATGCTCAAATGGTTTCATGGCATGTTGCTTTTTTATCAGGAACAAAAAGGCAAAAGGACTTAATGTCTATTGCTTCCATTTGTACACTGGCAACATCTCCCTGAATCAGGAAGTGAAGTGACACCTCCACTAAGCAGAGGTCACATGTGGTCGGCACGCAATGGGAGGTTTAAAAAGAAAAACTAGATAAATATACGTCTGTTGTTATTCTGATGAATGATCACAGGCTGGATTCTATTGAGGGTGATAAATGTTAACTCCAGTTTTATTAAAATGTTTCTGTTGAAGGCTATGGGGAAAACTGCAGATATAAGCAGAGATAAAATTATCACCTGTAATAGAATGCCTCCCCACATCAGTGAAAAAAGTATCTCCAGCTTCAAATACATATAACACAATTGTTGTAATGTTTAACATGACAAAAAATATTTTACATTTCTGAAAACACAATTATTATTAAAATGTAATTTGTGTTAAAGATGAGGAAAAAATACTAGTTTTCCTCTTATTGTCAAAAGCTGGCTATTTTCTGCATTATCAAAAATTTTCTCTGCGCCTTCAGCTTCCTTGAACTCTGATAACCATTTAATCCATGTTTACCACTGCTTTCTGTCTTTTAGTTTTGTCTATGTCATTAAATACTTGCATGACTCTAATGTTCACTTTTTATGTGTACCCATGAGGCTCACAAACTAACTACCTTCATTCTCTCCCACACTTAAGGAAATCTTACAGACCACTCTCTCTCTCTCTGTGCTTTTCTGTCTCTCATCTCCTGGTGAGTACAGAAGCAAGTTCAAGTGGAGTAATTGTAAGTGTACAAGGACATATTCTGGAGATCTTTTTGATATCAATTCTTCTCTTTCATAGGTAAGCATTTTCTAAATCTGTTACTACGTTCTACCTGTTGGCAAGATTGAGGGCTAATTAGATAATTGGTTAGGAATCTGAACAGTCATTGAGTTGGTTGAGAGTGATGTGTTAATTAATACCTGTTCGATCTAGTTACATACTGTTTTGCTAATTAATGGGAGTTGCCTTTTGTGTATATAAGTAGGTTTGTTATTAGCTGGGCTAATTAATAGCTGGGCAGAGCAGCAAGTGCATAAATTGTAAGTGTACAGGGAGATATTCTGGAGCTAATCTGAATGTGATCTGTGTTGATTAAAGTTAGAAAATAAACTGCAAAATCTGAAGGTATTTTACTCTTTGTCCCCCGATTATATTAGTACTGTGAACATGTCAGGCACTTTGCATTGCAATGGATGTTTTGCTTTTCTCCCCTATGAAACCTTTTGGAGGTTCAGAAGTTGTTCAATTTGTCAGCTATTTTCTGTTTTACAGCAGGAGATTGATAATTTGAAGGCTGAGATCTATAAGTTGTCTGTGAGCTCCACACAGATGCAAAGGGACAAGAAATGGCAGATGGACTACAGCTGGTTCTGGAAGGGTAAGAGTTGTGGAAAAGAGGCATGTCCCACAGTCTGTGCATTTTCATAATTGTTTTGCTGCAATTTCAAAACACTGCCTTAATATTGGAACAACTCAAAAAGCAGAGACTACTGGTTCACCCACTTTACATTTACAGGTAAATCAGACCACAACCACTGACAAACTGACAAAGGTATGAAGTACAAACTACTTTGAGAGGAAGCAACTATTACTATGGGATTCTATATTAAGGGGTGCGACTCTGGAGGATAGCCATGGTGGTGGCAAAGAAGTCAGATGTTTTCCTGGTGCTACAGCTCACAGAGATAGAAGATGCATTTTACAAATTGTTAAGGAAGAAAGACAGAATGGAGAGTTGGATGTCATAATCCATTCAGGGACAAATGATTTGCCTTGTAATAAGGTAGTTGTGGTAAATATGTTTTTAAGAAGCTATGTAAGGGTCTGAGGCCAAAAACATGGATTTGGCTTTGTTTCTCACACCAACCCTATTTGGTGTAACAAGGATTTATACAAAAAAGATGGCTTGCATCTTTTTCAAAAGGGAACAGAGGTTCTCAGCAAGTGATTCAGACATTTTGTTAACAGATATTTAAACTGGTAGAGGGGGCAATGGAATAAAACAGGATAAATCCACTTGCCCACAGACAGCATTGCACAGATGAATTTGAACAAGGTATGTCTGTAACACATAGTTAAAAACCAGTAAACGTTGAGCCATGTGTATAAACGCCCGTAGTTTAGGGAACAAGATCCCTGAACTAATTGCAGTAATAACTAGTGAAGATGTGGACCTAGTGGGGATTACCAAGACCTGGTACAATGAAAAAAATGACTGGGATGTAGTATTACCTGGGTACTCTCTATTTCGAAAAGACAGGAAAGGCAGAAAAAGAGGATTGGTTGCCATTTATGTCAAAAATAGCTTAAAGGTTAATCTTATACAGGTCATGGAGGAGAACACAGAGACTCTTTGGATAACTTTAGAATATGGGAATAAGATGGTCACTCATATAGCTGTGATCTATAGATCCCCAGGACAAGCAGAGGAGTTGGATCAACTGCTAGTCAAGGGAATAACTAAGATGACAGTGAAAAGTGAAATTATTATGGGGGACTTTAATCTTTCTGATGTGGACTAGAAAAACCTAGCAACAAGTTCGGCCACAAGTAGAGATATCCTAAATTCTTTACATGGATTAGCTCATAGTCAATTAGTAGAAGAGCCGACTAGGAAGGAAGTCCCACAAGATTTATATTCACTAATGGAGACTTGGTATCATATGTAGCTGTAGGAGAGTGTTTGGGATCCAGTGATCATCAGTCTGCGTGGTTTAAGATAAAGACAGAGGCTGAGTTGCGCCACACTAAAACAATGGTTCTAGATTTTAGAAAGGCTGATTTTTCTAAAAAGGAAACATATTTATGCCAGTCTTTAACAACTTGGAGATCTTTAAATGGAGTCCAGTAGAAATGGGATTATCTGAAATATGTTTTACTAAATGCAAAAGAGCATTGCAATAGACATGTCAGCAAGGGTACAAGGGTAACAGAGAAAGAAAACCACTGTGGTACTCTGCATAAGTGGCAAATATAGGAAAGGAAAAAAAGAAGCATTTAGGAAACATAAGGAGGTGCAGAAGGAAGAAGATAGGTATTGGTACAAGACTAGGCTGAAGGAGGCCAAATGCATTATTAGATGTGCCAAAGCACACACAGAGGAAAAAATTGCCCAGTCAATAAAAAAGGGGGATAAAACATTTTTTTGATATATAAGTAAAAGGAGGAAAATGAAACAAGGAATAGTTAGACTGAAAACAAAAAATGGAAACTATGTAAATGAGAATAAAGGGCTAGCTGACTGTCTCAATGAATACTTCTGTTCAGATTTTTACAGAGGAAGATGAAGGGAAGGGACCTCTGTTAGAAAAAAAAGAAATAGCAAGACATGGGAAGCATTCATGTTTACTGAGGAAGAAGTTCTACTTCAACTCTCTAAGGTAAAAACAGATAAATCGATGGGATCAGATGGGTTACACCCAAAGTTATTAAAAGAACTTAAGAGTGTTCTGGCAAAGCCGTTAACAGAATTATTCCATCAGTCACTATCAACAGAAGTAGTTCCAGAAGACTGGAAGAAAATGTAGTACCGCTTCACAAAAAAGGTAGCAGGGAATAGTCTGGTAACTACAGACCATTAAGTTTTATATCAGTAGTGGGAAAATTAATGTAAACTATGTTAAAGGAAAGAATTTTTAAATATCTGAATTTAAATGGCCTGCAAGATACCAAACAGCATGGGTTTACAGCAGGGAGATCTTGTCAAACTAACCTCATAGATTTTATTTGAGTAACTAAAATAATAGACCAAGGGGGAGCAGTAGATACAGCTTATCTAAATTTCAGTAAAGCATTTGACACTGTCACTCATAGAAGACTCATTAATAAATTGCAGTGTTTGGGTCTGGAAGTAAAATTAGTTAAATGGATAAGGCAGTGGCTGAGTGACAAGAGACAGAGGAGACTATTCGGACGAAAGGAGTGTTACTAGCAGGGTACCTCAGGAATCTGTACTGGGTCCCGTTCTTTTTAATATTTTTATTAGTGCTATTGCAAAAGGTCTTCAAAGTAAGGTATACCTTTTGGCAAATGATACAAAGATCTGCATCAGTGTAGACATTCCTGGGTGACTAAGCCAAATGACACATGATTTAGGTAAATTAGAAGAATGGACAAGAGTACGGCAGCTGCAGTTTAATGTTGAAAAATTTTAAATAATACACTTGGGATGTAAAAATCCAAAGGAAAAATATACTATTAAGGGTACTTTGCTGTCAGAGAGAACAGAGGAAAGGGATTTGGGAGCAATTATTTCTAATGACTTAAATGTAGGCAGGCAATGTTACAAAGCGGTGGGGAATGCAAGCAGGCTGCTGGATAGTATAGCGATGGGCATTAGTAGCAGGAAAAGGGAAGTGGTCATGCCACTCTACAGATCTCTGGTTAGACCTCACCTAGAGTATTGTGTACAGTACTGGAGACCCCATCTCCAGAAGGATATAGATACTCTAGAGAAAATGCAGAGAAGGGCTACTAAAATGGTGACTGGTTTACAGGAAAAGAAATATCAGGATAGAATAAATGAACTGAAAAATTCGCTAAAATCAAAAATAGGGACGTATTTGCAAAAAAAAACTGAATTAAAAATCCTGAAAATGTCTACAAATATATAAACAGTCAAAAAATGAAGTAGTTATTTAGCCACTTAAAACTTAGGTGACACCTTAACTACTTTTCTTCCATACAATGGAAACAAAAAAAGCAAGTTGTGGTCAAACAGAATCACAGCATTGTATCTTTAATGTTCAGGGCTTACTGAGGGAAAAATCCTAAAGAACCTGGAGAAAGTTAAGGGACATGAAGCACATGAACCATATGGCACACACCCAAGGGTGCTTAGGGAACTTACAGAAGTAATAGCAATACCGTTATACTAAACCTGTATTGATTTACTCTCATGACACACAGTGTCCTATAATGTCAGGAAAGCAGATGTAGTACAATTATAAAAAAAAAAAAGGTGCAAGACATGCTTTTATGAAGTATAGATTATATCAAACTAAATTTTTTTGCATTCTGTGAAAGGGTATAACTGTAGATTTAGTATACTTGAATTTTGATAAAACCTTTGACACTGTGCCTCATGGCAAGTTACTAGGTAATTGAAAGACAATGTATGTGTATAGACAGAAACATGGTTAAATGAATGTTAAACGTTTAAGTGGATTTCCTCAGGATTCAGTCCTGGACCTAATGACTTTTAACATTTTTATTAATGTTCTTGACATGGGTTTTGAAAATAACATCTAATTATTTGCTGATAACACAAAACTATGCAAGAAAATATACACAGAGAAGTATGTTTTTCATTTGGATAAAATGAAAGGATGCAAACATTTGGATAAACTGAGAAAATGTATGAATAAGTGACAGATGTGGTTTAATGTAGAAAAAATAAAAGGTTATACATTTGGGTTATAGGAACAAGCATTCTATAGACACATTCATTGAAAAGTACTTGGGAAATTCCTGTAAGAGATCTAAATAACAGTGAATAGAGTTACTTAGTCATGTGCTATCATGTCTAAAAAAAGTATATATGCAAGGGGAGAAGGCTATAATTCTACCTCTGTATAAGCACTTGATAAAATCTCTTCCAGAATATGAAATATATTTTGGGCACCTGATATGAAAAAAATACATTATTGAATTGGAAAAAGAATAGAGATGTGTAGCTAAACTGATAAATATACTGGGTAACCTTAGTTATAAAGAGAGAAGGCCAAATGGGGTTGTTTATATTAGGGAATAGGTATCTAAGGAGTAACATGATTACTATTTTATTTATTTAGAAAATGTTTTATCAGGAAAAATACATTGAGATTTCTCTCGTTTTCAAGTATGTCCTTGAGAGTTTTTAGTAAAGGGTTACATATTTACACTAATTGTGAGACATTATATACAAACATACATAAATATACATACCTATTAAATAATGGGATTATTTACAGTTATAAATATATTATATTTATAAATATATTCACGGCCAATACAAAAAAAACTCTCCAGAAAACTCTTTACTTAAAGAGCTGAGCAGAAACAGTGGGTCAGTAATAAAGACTGCAGAAAAAAACACTTTTGACAGGGATTTTCAAAAGCAAAGGCAGTAGGGATGTAATGTTATTTTCCTCAGGGGGCTGTGTTTGCAAATGCTGAAATGTTTTAAATGAAATAACCATCATTCATTGAATTAGAATTACATTAGTTATTTAGTTACTTCAAGAAAAAAGATGAGATGCCACTCTCCTATTACTCTATAGAGATAAGTGTGAAAATACAGAGATTTTATACTACCGCTAGGGATGAGTGAAAGTTTTTGCTTAAACACAGAAATAGGCGAAAAAATGACACTTCCCATCTAACAGGAAATTTTCTGAGAAAAGTGCTGTTTTCCTGCTTTTTTTGCCTAGCTCAGTGCATTGAAATCTATGGGAAGACTTTTCTCTTCTCTTTTTATTTAGAACATTTGTTCTCTGTATTAGAGGAATCTAGGAGCACTCTGGGGGAGAAGAAGGGAGAAAGGAGGTTGACCCCAAAATTCAGTGTAACTGAATGTCAAAACACAGGCAGCTGTAGTCCAAATTCCTTGCTGATCTTGCTGTTATTATTATTTCTGTGTTGGGCTTTTCTGTGGGAGTGAGAAGGTGAGAAGGGAGCAAAGGAGGTGATCTCAAAAACCCCAACATTCTGTCTACCTGATTTGATTTGAAAGACACAGGCAGCTGAGGACTAAGCAATTTCCTTGCTCATATTGCTGTTATTATTTCTGTGTTGGACATTTTGGGGGTGTGAGAAGGGAACAAATGAGGTTACCCCAAATACTCCAACACTGTATCTGGCTGATATGATTTGAAATACACAGGCAGCTGTAGTTCATGATCCTTGATCTTGCAGTTATTATTATCTCTGTGTTAGATGCGTCTCAGGGTGTGAGAAGGGAGCAAAGGAGGTTGACCCCAAATACCCCAACATTCTGTCTGACTGATTTGCTTTGAAAGACACAGGCAACTGTGGTCCAAGTTCCTTGCTGATCTTTTTTTTTTAACAATGATAAAATAGGGCGGATGACACAGTTTTAAAACCAAAAATAATAAAAGAAAAGAAAAACATAAGGTCGCAAGAAAACTGACTGGGACTCTGACATGAGCTCTGTGACTGAGGCAGAATTGCTAGATACCAGATAAGATTGAGTATTTTGTTGAGGGCCAAGGCAAGACATCACACTTCATCGCACTTCAGCTGTGCACTTTAGAGTAAAAACACACAGCAGTTGAGTAATGTCCAGCAAAAGCACAAGGTGGAGGGGGAAAGGAGGAGCAGTGTGTCACGGTTCCCAGAGAAGTTCAAGAGTCAGTACGGTATAGTTAAATGCAATTTATTGACAACCGAAAGGTAAGCAAAATATATAAAATATATACAGCAGGAACAAGCAGATGGTTACAGGCCAGCGAGCACTGCTATCAGGAATAGTAGGCTGCTGAGCTTGACTAATCTGCTGGAGACTAGGCCTAAGCCACTGGTAGTCTCTGCTGGAGGCAGGAGCAGGAACAGCAACACAGGATCTTGATCCGATGTAGCCAGTGTACCGACTCAAGCCTGCAGTCAGTAGAGAGGGATATCTGTCTCACCCTGCAGTCAGAATGGAGCAAACTCTGACTCCCACCTGCAGTCAGAATGGGAAATAGATAGCTGACTCACCTGCAGTCAGTATCTGAGCCACAAGTCAGCACCAGAAGGGGTAGTCAGACAAGCTAGGTCATACACAGTTCAGGTAGTCAGACAGAGCCACAGGTCAGCACCAGGTTGGGTGAAGACTGGCCAGGTCATACACAGAGCCCAAGGTAATAGAACTGCTATGAACAACAACGCAAGGGAAACTAAGTCAGGACTCAGTCTGCCTTTTAAACCCCTCCACAGGAAGTAGGTAGGAGGAGCAGCTCAGAGGGAGGAAGTAGGTAGGAGCAAGTACGTAGGAGGAGACTACATGAAGCAAACACATAAAACAGAGGCCTGCTGCATGATTGAAGCCTTGTGCCTGTAGATGACGCTGAAACCAAGGTAAGCTGTAACACAGTGCAGGGACGTGGGAGTAAAGTGTTAGTACAAAAACTGACCATGGTTGCTGCAGCATGTGCAGTAAACAATAATGATCCCTCTCCTCCTGGGGAGGATGCAATTTGCCAAGGTCCCAGCAAATGTTCCACCACCACCAGCACCAGTGGTTACATTTTTGTGTTGATGATGGCATAATAGAGGAAGTTGCAGCAGCTGAACCAACTGCTGTCTCTGACAGTGAGTTACAGTTGTTACTGTAGGACTCACAACTTTGACTTTCAGCTATTTATTTCTCCACTTCAGCCCTCAAAAAAGTAATATTTTGGTGGGAAATAATGCAGAAATAGGAAACATGGGTGAAAAATGTATTGGCAATGGTGAAAAAGGAGAAAACTTTTGCAGTGGCGAAAAGGAAAAAACTTTTGTGAAAATTTGTTGGTTTTTCACGAAAGTCATGCAGAAATTTTTCTTACTTTTCTGCCACCCCTAAGCACCTTGCGCATAATATGTTTCTTTTTTTTCTATAAGCCATTGTAGAAGAAGAGCTTCTATGCCTGAAAATAGTGCTGGATCAAAGTTGGTGTGAGGACATTATATCCAACATTGGTGTTTTCAACTTATTTTGTGTATCATTTATCTGTGGTAATACACTAGGTTTGCCTCCTCTGTCTGTTTTAGGGGTGGGTGAAAGGTCCCGTTGTGTGTCTGTGAAAAAAAGTTACTTTTCCAGGAAGTGAAACAAAAGAAACAAGCAACAAGAGATACAGAGAGGCTGCTTGGTTGTTTTGAAGTGATTTATTTAGTGTAACAGAGGCTCAGACTGTTGGCTAACAGGATAAGCACCCACCTTTAAAAAAAAAAAAAAAAAAAAAAGAAGTAGAAGAAGCAGCTGGAAGGATTGTGATGAGTCCAGTTAGTCTGATGAAGAGAAGAAGGAGGAAATGATCCCCACCAGTATAGAAGGTCTGAAAGCCCTTATTCTCCAGAACCAATGATGCTCAGTCCCCTGAAATTGTCTCTTGGGATCTGGTGAAAATGTATGAGCAAACCAGCAAAGGCACATAAAGAACTGGGTAGCAGTGTGGGCAGCACAGGTCAGCTACCTGTGCCTGCTGCTACTACTACCAGCGTGCCATCTAATATGCAGGAGGAGAAGGTGATGACGGCAAATGTTACAGCAGCGGGCCCTGAATTTCACTTGCCATCCCCAAGCAGTTCCACTACTACCATGCAGCAGCTAGTGAGTGTTGGGGGTGAGGTAGGGGGTGATGGTGAAAGTGATATTAGTGAAGCAACTGGTGGTGGGAATAGCATGACTGCTATAGATCATCCTGCTGAGCTAGAAGGGGAATTGAAGCCAAGCAGCCAGAGTAGCTGTCAAGGGAACCCATAACATCCCCTGACCCTATGATTCCCCTTCACCTGGCACTGTGCCTCTGATACCTGATGCTGAGGAAGGTAGAATTGGCTAGCAGCAGTAATAACATCAGTGCAGATCAGCTGCCAAACAAGTGTAAGTCCTACAGATCAATGTTTGGTCAGGCCTTGTGCCTAATAAGTGTAAGTCCTATAAATCAATGTTTCAACAGGTCTTGTGCAAAACAAGTCTAAGTCCTACAAATCAATGTTTCCTCAGGGCTTGGGCCTCTAACAAGTCATACAGATCCTCCTTTACAAAATACTCTATCCTGTCAAATATCAGTCTTTGGTTTGAGGTGAAAATTTTTGCCCATCCCTAGTCTTTTTTTTATATTTTTCCTGATATTACAAGAAGCCAGCTATGCAGTGCATTGACACAATCTCTAACATTCAAGGCACATTTAAATCAATGGGAAATTCAGTAAATGTGTGGGCCTGGTGGTGGGGCTGGTTTGGCTGAGAATACATTAAATTATCCTTAGTATACTAGCCTTAAGACGGTAATTGTGAAGCAAGCCAACTACACTACAGGGGAGAAATAAACAGTATACCTTATAATAATTTAGAATCATTGGAAAGCACTTTCAGTATCATCCATATTTTATTTTAGACTTTTTTTATTATTTAAAGATGATTAGCTTTACTTCTTTGTCATACGCAAGTAAGACTACTGACTGGCACAGTGGTGTGCCAATACTAACATTACAGACTGCTCTTCTTCCCAGCTGCTTCTCTCTCATCCTCTTCCTTATTCCCTCCTACTTGTTTTGTTTTAGAATGTGGAGTAAGGGGTTACCATCTCTCCAAGGCCAAAAAAAAGTGACTAAGCAATTTTTAACCCTTTGTGTGTCAGATGGATTTTCAGGGATTCCAAAGCAGTTAGTATGTGGCATACATCAGTACCATTCTCCCCACTGTGGGTTGAAATACACACTCAGGGCATACATAATAAAAACACTGGGATTTGCTACAAGCCACCTAATATTGGGGGGTTTTAGGAAGCCCAACTGTTACTGCAAATGGAAAAGGTTTCTCTGTCAGGAAATGTAATCATAATGAGAGATTTCAACTATCCTGAAATTGACTAGAGAAATATGACTTCCAGTGCAATTATTTTTTAAGTATGATTTATGACAATTTCATGTGCCTTCTAGTAGAGGGACCAACTAGAAAAGTAGCCTTGCTTGACTTAGTTCTCTCAAACAATTCTGACATGATAAACAGTATACAGGTAAAGGAACATTTATACACCAGTGATCACAATATGACATTCTTTGAAATTTGTCAAGAGAAGCCCATTAGCAAGGGTTTAACCAAAACATTAAATAGCATATTCAGTGGGATGTACTCTTTAAAGATAAAAATGCACAAGAATAATTTAATTTATTTAAAATGGTTTTAGATAAGTATACCTGTCAATATATACCAATGGGGAATAAGTACAAGGAGCAAAGTAAGATCAATGTGTCTCAATAAAGAGGTTTGCAGGGAAATGAGAAATAAGAAGTTGGCTTTTAAAGTATTTAAGTCTTAAGAGTCCGATGCATCATTTACAAAAATAAAGACTGTAATAAAATCAGCAAACAAGCAATTAAGCTAGATAAAATTGAACATGAGATAAGTACTGCAAATGAGACCAAGGAAAATATAGTATATTTTCCTTGTTATATAAATAACAAAAATATTAAGGCTGATGTTGCTTCTCATAAGGCTGAGACAGGTGACACATTTGTTTCTTCTGTATATACAAATGAAGCAACTATGGCAGGCTATGGACAGACAAACAAAGTCAGAGAATTTTCTCCATCATCTACATAGGTTACTGAGGACAAAGACCAAAGGAATGTAAATAAAGCACCTGTAGTAGATGGTATACACCCAAGGGTACTTAAGGAATTTAGTTCAGTAATAGCAAGACCATTATACTTCATATTCACTGATTCACTTTCTTCAGGCATAGTGCCCTGTGACTGGAGGAAAACTGATGTAGTACTATTGTTCAAAAAAGGGGTTAAGATCTAAACCAGCAATTTATAGACCTGTGAGCTTGACTTCCGTATTGGGTAAGATACTAGAAAGTTTACTAACTGGCAATATTCTGAACCATGTGAAGAACAACATGGTTTTATGAAGAATAGATAATGTCAAACTAATTTACTTGTATTTTATGAAAGGATAAATAGTAATTTGGACAAGAGACTTGCAATTGATGTAGTATACTTGGATTTTGCTAAAGCTTTTGATACTGTGCCTCACAAAAGGTTACTGCACAAATTTAAAGGCTTTTTTGGGAGGTGATGTTTGTGCAGATAAATGGTTAAATAATAGATGCCAATGAGTTGTTGTAAATGGAACCTTTTCATCTTCATCTAAAGTTGTAAGTGGGGTGGGTGCCGCAGGGCTCAGTCCTGGGACCAATGCTTTTTAATATGTTTATTAATGATCTAGAAGTGGGAATTGAAAGTAATGTCTAAATGTTTGCTGATGACACTAAGCTGCATAAGGAAATACATACAGAGCAGGATGTTTTTTATCTCTGCAAAAGGATTTAGATAAACTGAGTGAATGGCCAGAAAAGTGGCAGATGACATTTAATGTAGCTAAATGTAAGGTTATGCATTCGGGCTGTAGAAACAAACATAGATACTAAATGGGAAACCTCATTAGAGAAAGATGTAGAAGTACTGATAGACAATAGACTTCACTGCAGTGTGCAGAATCACTCAGCTGCTGCAAAAGCAAATAAGATACTGCTATAGATGGGTATAGATGCATGGGATGTAAATATAATTCTACTTCTATATAAATCATTGGTAAGACCTCATCTAGAATATGGAGCACAGTTTTGGGTACCAGTTTTTTTAAAAAATACATTAACTGGAAAAGTGTAGAGAAATGCAAGAAAACTGATGAAAGGATTGGAGGATGTGAGTTATAAAGAGAGAGACTAGATAAAGTAGGTTTGTTTACATTAGAGAAATGTCTAAGGGATTGTATGATTACCATTTACAAATACATTCAAGATCAATTACAAAGAACTCTCCAAGGATCTATTTCCTCAAAGAGTAGAACTAAGAACAAGAGGTCATCCACTAAGACTAGAGGAAAGGCACTTTCAACTAAAACAAAGGCATGGATCTTTTACAGTAAGGAACAGTTATGGAATTATTTTCCTCAGGATGCTGTGCAGATAATGTAACTGCTTTCAAAAAGTACTAGACACCGATCTAGCACAGAACAATATTGTGAATTCTGACAGTTGGCTTCAAAGCAGATAGGATGTTGATCCAGGGCAATATCGGACAGCCATTTAAAGTTGGGAAGCAATTTTTTTACCCACTTGGGGCTTGATGGCTTTAATGTTTTGTATTTTTTGCCTTTCTCTGGATAAACAGGGGTGATTTGGCATTAGCTGGACTTGAGGTTACTATGTAGTTCATTTGCTTCAGGGTTCCTTCTCTTTCTTAGTAGGTAGGGCCCTGCAAGTCAAAAATATTAGAGTTGCTATGCTATAGTTTGGTGTTGGTGTAATCTATAAATATTTTGCTAATTGTTGATGGTAAAAAGTGCACACGCTACGCTTTTCCAGCAAAGGCTTATAGTATTTATGTCACCTGGAACAATGTTTCCGTTTGCATTAAAAAATGTGAAATTATTATACAGAATAGTTCTTGTGTCAAAATATTCATGACATGACATGTCATCAGTGGTTTAAAGAACAAATCTTAGGTGTTTTAAAGAGCCTTTTGAAATAACTGAATTTCTGTTTTGATTATACTCTGAGCAATCAAACTGACAGTTAATAATAAAGTACATGAGCATTTAGCTGATTTCCAACACTCAAACATTCTAGATTTACTTTAAAATTCATCCTTTTTTTGTCAATGATAATGTAAGTCCTGTCATCCCATTCTTGACAGTATAAAAACCTGGAGCTTTTGAAAGTGAAGTTAAAGAAAATCTGTTTTACTTCATTCAAAATGTTACAGATGTCCAAAAATCCTGACTTCCCTGTCAGCATTGTCTGCTGTGCTATAATTTGTTAGACTTGTAACAATATACAGTTTGTTATAATCACCAATGATAAAAGTAATGTTTCAGATATCCACTGACATCTTGATATAGATTTATAAGGTTATATACTTTATTGTAACAGGTGTCATTAATATAAATTAGCTTTTCCTAAGTTGTCATTAGAATTAGAATGTGACTATAATAAGTGTGTTATTATTTTCTTGAATTTTAGACAATTTCAGTGCCAGAGGATGATGTATTGGAAGGACACAGTGTCTTTGTTGAAAGGCACAAAAGCAGAAGCTGAAATCTGTTAGAACCAGATTTATATATGAGGCTCCCCTGGACAAGACACACAGGCTGCCCTTAACCACAGGGTCATAACCATAACCCTTTCCTTTTATGACTCCACCCCACACACTTTTCCATGTCACAGAAATACAATAAAAGGGATAGTAATGTTTCATAATAAAAGCAGCTCCAATTAATCTTCATAATATTTGGGCCATGGAGGGTGTTATTTCAATACTGTCAGAGATGTAGTACAACAGTAATTGAATGATAAAGTATCCCCCTCCTGCCCCTTTTACTGATGTAACACTGCTCAGCTCAGAGCAGCAGTGTGGTGTCCACGTGGATTGAAGAGGGACAATCTTCAATTAATATAAGGAAAAAACCTGAAAACTTGTCAATAGGGCAGGGCTTTCATTGTTCTCACAGTAAGAAGATTGTCCCTTGCTGTGAGCTGTTTGGTCCTAGGACCAGATTCCACATCAGAGAGGAGGTGGCTTACACTAGGTAAAAGGGGCGGGAGGGGGAAACTTTATCATTCAATTACTCTTGAACTACAACTCTGACAGTACTGAAATAACACTCTCCGTGGCCCAAATACTATGAAGATTAATTGGAGCTGCTGTTTTTGTGAAACATTACTATCCCTTTAACCTCTAGCATATAAGCATAAAATGCAAGCAAACAGCATTTTTAGCCCATTTATCCCTACAAAAATATTCAATGGATTGAGAAGCAATACAGTGAAAACCTCTTTAGCACCAGGGGACTTAACTCTTTGAGTGCCAGACCTGCATCCAGTGCATTGCAATGCAATGTGTTGGCTACCTCTATGGCACTCAGAATGTTAAACAATAGCCACTAAAAGGGTATTAAAACTGACACTTAAACTGTACACATCATTATATACTGTTAAATAAACCAGTCTCTCTAACAAGCAAAATGTGTCTGGGGCAGGGATATTACTCTGCCCACACTCTCAGCTGAAATTTCCATCATAATTTAGAACTGTAGATGGTTGCCAGTGCTGCCTAATGGGAAATATCTCCCTTTGCATTTGTATGTACATATGAGTGTGTACAGGTGTGCAACACCCATGGAGCAGATCAGCTTGTTGCACAAAATGTGTATACCTCTCCTGGAAGTGGAGTATATAATTATGCCTAGTTCCTTTGAGGATTTTAGGGAGAGAAAGCACGAAGGGACCATATTCAGAAATAATATAAACTGTATTCTTCTCAAATGGCACACAACTACAGAACACTTATAGACATACCGATGGTTTGGGCCTATTACTCTCCCAATTTACCACCCTAATTCTATGTGCCTTTCTCCACTGTTTCAGTCTATGGCATCTTCTATGTATATCTACTCAGTGACCCTTTCTCATGGCGAAAGCTACTCTAGTCAAATGTTTCAATTAAATATATACCCCCTTGTTCTTGGGGTATCTACTATATACAGTTTCAGGTCCACAATATAAGTGACTGACTTGAGGGGCTAAGAGACCAAGGATATGTCCATAGCTAATCTGAACACAGGTAATCTCACAGGAGGCATAATCAAGAGGCACTTAACTATAGGGAATATGTCATGCTACCCTACATGAATCATGGACTTGAGTTGTCCACTTCTTCTGGGATTACAGTGCAGATTATTTTATCGTTTAGTCCTTTCCAATAGTCTCATAGAACGTTTACATATTTATAAGCAGGGCTCAAAATTTCCACTCGCCACTAGCCAATGGCAAGTGAAAATTTAGCCCTGGTGAGTAGAAATTCAGCCCTGGTTGGTATGTTATGGCTTGCAGTGGCGAGTAACTTTTCAGCTCTGGCTAGTAGGATTTCAACTTTTAAGCCCTGTTTATAAATATTCAAATACATATATACTTCAACATTTGGGGGTAGATTCACTAAGCAGTGATAAAGAGGTGATAAAGTGGAGATGACTTCTCCAGTTCATCATTTCTGCAGTTCCTATGTTACTCTATGGAGCCTAGTCACTACGTTGAAGAAATCTTAGTGCATAGGCTCCATAGAATAACATAGGAATTGGAGAAGTGATAAAGTGGAGAAGTCATCACCACTTTGTCACTGCATAGTGAATCTACCCCCTGGATAAACTTAAACAAACAAATACATATGTAATTGACCTTACTGGGATATGATTATCATACAGTTACTAAAAGATAAAACAGTAGAATTGTCCTTCCCTTGTATATACTGATAGAGGGATAATAGGTAATGTTGGTGAACAACCGAGCCACAGGATCCCTATGGAGCATAAATCTACTAATCTTATGACCCCCTTTCCTATATCCTGCTATATTCCTTTTGTGAAATTCCTCTCAATTTAATTGTAGACCTAAGCCAATCATTTTTTTTATTTATCAGTATAACTTTTTTCTTTGTACTCTATTTGAGCCTTATTTTGTCATTGTGTTAACCTGTAATCTATTACATTCTTCTATTATTACTGCCTCTTTTAATTTATATTTTAAAATCTCAATTTCCTTCTTAGGTTTCTATTAGCTTCTTGAAACCTCATACATACATCAGTTTTTTAAACATTTTAAGATGAAAACTTTAAATGTATTACCAAATGGGAAAATATCACTGAGGAGTGTTAACAAAAAATGTATGTACCATAAAAAAAAATGTTGTCATCTCTGTCAATATTTACTGACCAAGATTTTTTCGTATCCAACTGGAATGCCACAAGATGTGTTATGGTGCTCACTGTTATAGAGATTTACAATTATATATGATTTATAATTTTATATTTTTAAAATCAGATTCTATTTGATTTACAGATTAATCTCAATGTTATCTTACTCTATGTATCTTCTTATTTTATTTTTATTTTATGATTATACTTTTAAGGGTTCATTTAGTTTATACTTATAGAAACAGAAAAGACAGCACACCTGAAACGCTATGTGTAGAAATTGCTACTGCCTATATATTACTGTGACTGAGTGATACGTGGAAATAATAGGTCACAAATAGTGGATAAAATGTAGCAATCTCAAATGATACAATTAATATAGTATTGCATATAGTGGTGTGCTAGAATGGGTACTAGAGGGTACAAAATGGACACACAATGCTGCTGTGGAAAATAGTAGCTGTGAATGAGTGAAAGGGAAGGGGTGTTAGAACCACTTGATAGATCTGATCAATCCAGTAGTGGATGAACTGGGCTGGGAGTGAACGAAGACGTGTTCTACTGGTACTGCAACTTAATGACAATGTGAGACCATGAACACTACTGAAGTTTTAGTGTGATTACCAGTCCCATTCTTTGGTTAAATCCTTATACTAGTGAATTCTCTCGTGGCTCATCTCCTCGATAGATCCTTCTTCCTCTCATAGTCCTTTTACTCACGATGGATCTCTCTATCCAGAGATACAGTAAATTTCAAACCAACATTAAATACTGCAACTGATCACTGAAGTAAACACCACTGATAAAGTTTACCATCAGAGAACTAAGGCATACATGAAAAGAGTTATCTATAAGAATATCTACAAGAAAGGTAAAATAAAGGTGGACATTAATCCTTTGACATTTGTTCCTGGGGACTTTTCAGTTACATACGTTTAATATTATTATGAAAAGAGCACTGTGAATTTTGAATGTCAATTACTAGAAACACATCTTAACAAGAGTAAGGATCCCGTCAAGTTTGACCTCAGATCATTTCCCTTCTTTGTTGTCATGATAGTCTCTGGAGTTCTCATAAGCCCATAATAGGTGAGCACTAGTCTATATTTTTGCCGGCCGGCTCCAAAAGGGACTGACAGTGCAGGCGCACAGACGGCACTATGGCAAGATGTCCATGCTTCCTGCTACTGTCAGCCGTGGAATAACTCGTAAATTGGTTAAAACAGGTAATATTTCTGGTGACTAGCGCTACTAAGCAGCTAGTCGCCAGATGGAGACTTAATTTAGATAAAGATTTTATGGGGTGGTAGTTCCCCTTTAAGCACAGTATTCTATCTATATTGTTAAAAACATAGACATGTCAGGCCTAAAATTGCCCTCACACTACCATTCTACCTACTTTTCATACATATAGTTAAATATGATAGAAAATAATCTGCACTGTACCTATAACTGATTTGGCTGAAATATACTATTTACCACTTTTTACATCCCCCTTTATTATCTGGTCTTGCATTGATGCCTCACATCTTCTTTAGCAAATTTGTGCAAAAAATAATTGTGCCTTTTTAAATACACCCAAGTGAATCAAACTGAAGCCTGTTTTCCTTTTCCAGTGTTAATGTGGATTGTAATTCAAAAATACCATAATATACCTTAGAACATTAAATGTGCATTGTAAAGTTAATGGCTTGCATGCACAAAAAAATGCATGCCATAAAAGCTTGGAGAGAGATTATTGCATTGATTTTTGTATCAATATTGTGCCAGGGGGATCATCAAGGTACTTCATAAGAGTTTATAATGTGCCTTCTTAAGCAGCATCTGACATTGTACTAACAAAAGTATAACTTTCTCTGATTTGGTACAAAAAAAGGGAGAAAGAGAGAATTACATAGCTGCCAGCAATAGTACAATTACCATAAAGAAGATTTGAATTTCATAAAGCTCATCTGTATAATTCTTTATTTATGGTTGGAAAAAACAACTTTTTGTATTCAAATGAACATTGTATATAGCTATGAGAGCGCACCATTCTTTTACATTGGATGTTTGCAGGCAATATTTAGGTAATGCACAAAATGTTAGCACAGCTCATTTCCGGCACTTATACTTTCCCATAAAAATCATGTGACTGCACTAAGAGGTATGTATAAATGAGTATGACTGCTTTAGTGCATCCTAACGCGAGGTGCATTGATTTCCTCTGAACATTATTATGACATTGAATAATAGAAGTCTCAGGGGAATGAGACACTGTGAAACATCCCTACACCCACACACTGCCAACTAGGGAAGGGTGAAAACCTTTGCCTCAAAACATAAATAAGCAAAAACAGCAGCACCCTGCAGTTTTTCTATTTTTTTCAAACATTTAAATTGATGATAATAATATAATTTCTCCCAAATGTAGCTTTTCTCTCATTTCTTCCTGCATGCCAAAAAGGGAACACAGAGCCCAGCCTTCTCCAACTGGTAGCAATAGAGCCTTACATACTGATCACCAAGACTTGTCCCAAGATAGTCATAGATTCCACATATTGACCCCTCAACCTTGTCCTGCTGATTATCATAGAACCACCCATACCAACCCCGCAGCCATGTCCAACTGGTATTCATAGAACCACACATACTGACCCGCAGCCTCATCCCACTGGAAGCCATAGAACATCACAGAGATGCCCCCAGCCTTGTCCAGCTGGTAGATATAGACCCACACATGCAGAATCTGACCCCCAGTATTGCAGCAGGAATCCTAGTGGTCATACCCAACCTTATTTTTAATAACATTAAAATACATATAATGCACTATAAATTTAGAATAATTCAGCCATTTCCATTAACTCCCCAAGAAAGCAACCCCCAATTTCAAAACATGTTCAAATTTTTCCCTGGATAAGCATCCTATCTCTAAATTGATATGGATATTTTTTGCATTAAAACACTAACACACGGTAATGTCTGTCAGCTGCAGGGGCAGCTATTATTGAGAATTTGCAGGATAAGGGGGACATTGTAGGTGACTGGAGCAAAGATGCCATGTAATGTGTTTATCTGCCTAAACCACACATGAGCTTATACACATTTCTCCTACCAAGTGATGGTGAGTCAGAAGTTTCCACAAAAAACAATACAAGACATTAGGCATTAAGGGCTCAATTCAATAACCTCCAATGCAAAAAAAAAAAACAGCTGACAGAATTTTTCAAGCACAGTAAGCAATTCAATTACCTGTGCTATGAAAAAATGCTGGCAAAGAAAAACCTGCCATCCACAAAACTTAGAGGTGTTTCAGCCCGATAAAAAGAAAAAAAGCCACAAGATGCAATTCAATTGCATGTGTTATCCATTAAGATCCAATAAGGGGCTCATTTTATCACTGAAATTTAAGACCCAGATTTTTTTTTTTTTTTTCACAAAAGTCCCTTATTGAATCACAAAACAGCCGACACAATTGAAATAGAAAAAAAAAAGTGAAGTCCCCAGTGGATGTATTGATATGGGGCCTTAAGCGCCATATCAAAACATCCAAAATGACCTAAAAAATGTGTCCAAAGTTGGTAGAATTAACCCTGTGAGTGAAAGTGGGGTATAATTACCCCACTGGCACTCATAGGGTTAACCCGACTAAGTAACAAAGCGACAGCCCCTGCAAAGTAGCATGTACCATTAATCCTCATGTCCAGCGGGGTCTTTAGCATCCTGGTCAGCTATTGTCCTCCTTTCTTTCTTTTCTTTTCTTTCTTCTTTCTTCCAACTTCCTTACATGAAACCTGTAATAAAAAGAGATAGCAATAAATGTTTGTTCAAAAATTCCTAAACATCTCTGAATAGTGTCTGAGGGGTACGCAACATATTGCAGAGCAATGAGTTGCATTCCTCTCTGGGGCTCAAAGGGTTAAGATATGCCGAGATGTGTGGGTTAATAATGTAATAGCAGTTATGTGCACCTCAATAATATATACTTTCCAATAGCAGTGCCCATTATATATATTTAATTTCATATATGTGCAAAATATTACTCCAATAAAAATAAATGTTCCTTTTCTCCACTGCTGTTGGTGGCGGTGAAATGCAGCAGGAGCAACACCCCCAGTACAATAAGGGCTGATGCCCGCTACATTAAGAAGGAATTTGAACAGAGACTGCCTTTATAGATGGGCAGTCTCTGTTCATATTCCCTCACAGCCTTTGGTTGGGATGTGTGCTTATGCACAAGTTCTTCCAATCCTCTGCTCGACGCTGATTGGCTGTGAGGTGCCAGTAGCCGTGAGGGAATTTGAACAGCAACTGCCATATATAAAGGCAGTCTCTGTTCAAATTCCCTCACATTGGAATGGGAATCGGCCTCTGTGATACTTTGGGGGGGGGGGAGCCTGCTGCATTTTGCCACCACCACCAACAGTGGAGAGAAGGAACATTTAATATTATTGGGGTAATAATTCACACATAGGCGAAATTGTGTATATATCTTAATAATATAAAACACTAGCCTGCAAAGCTCCCTGTGAGCGTAACAGCACATGCACAGTAGAGATTGCTGGAACAATGCAGTCATGCGCAGTAGAGACTGGCCGAACATGCCACTCTGGACGGCTCACCGCATGTCTCTGCTCCCAGCTCTGGGGCAGCAGCCAGGGCCACTGGGTGCACTTTAGCCCATGTATACGGGCTATCATACTAGTGTGTATATATCCTATATAATAATTCGCTAAATCATGTGTAACGTCGCGACATGCGTACACACTGCTGCGCGTGCTGCAGTCATGCGCAGTAGAGGCTGCCCGCGCCACGGCTGATACAGAGCTGGGCGCTCTGAAGGAGCATCCAGCTCTGTATCAGCCATGGTGCGGGCAGTCTCTACTATGTGTGACTGCCTCGTGACCAGGTGGCAGTGGCACTGTGGCCCGTGTAACGGGCTGTTCAACTAGTATATATATAAATGGTCACTGCTATTGGGAACTATAAATTATTGAGACTCACATCACTGCTGTTACATTATTAACCCACACATTTTGACATATCTTAACCCTTTGAGCCCCAGAGAGGAACACAACACATTGCTCTGCAGTCAAGGGGTTAAATTATGCAGAGATGTGCGGGTATTTTTTAACGAACGTGAATTTATTGCTATCTCTTTCTATTACAAGTTTGATGTAAAGAAGATGGAAGAGTGAAGAAAGAAGAGAAGGAAGAAGAGAAAGAAGGGAGATAGAAGGAGACAGTGGATAACATGGAAGATAAGTTAACGATCGGTGACCATATGTCAGGCACCGATCATTAGTTTTTTCCTTTGATGTTCCCATTATTTCTGCTATTTAGCTGTGTTTTTGGAAGTTAACGAGCAAAACGGACGTTTGGCAACAAGACCATTTCTGTGGCCTAACGTCCACTGTGCTTTTAGCGGATAGGGCAATTGAATACTGACTTAGACATTTTCTATTGTCAGTCGGTATCCATTTTTGCCCTACCGCATGTTTCAGGTCAGGTTATTGAATCGAGCCTTCATTCTGTAGCCTACAAATATAGTGTAGCATGTTTTGATTAAAAAAAAAAAAGAAAAAAATGTATGAAATTAAATTGTTACAATTAGTAACTATTTACATTTTGCACAATAACCTACTGGATTAAAACTTAACAAGCATCACATTTGAATAAGGTGTTTTCGTCTAATTCATCTACATTTAATCATTATTTATGGAATTTACCAGAATGATTCCGAATACTGATCATTAACTGATTGATAATCATGTCATTGTCTACACAAAAATGACTGCCAAAATAAGCACTACCAAGGCAGAATATCATTAGGAATGTTAAATGTATGTATGTATCTTTATTTATATAGAGCCATACATGTACACAGAGCTTAACAAAAGTTGAAACAATATAATAGAAAACTACAGAACTGGGTTAAGAGCATTAAGCTTAAGGGCAATCATTTCATTATTCATGGGGGAAAGTGCAGCAAGGGAATCCTAGACTGGGAAAGGGACCCTGTCCCAAAGAGCTTACAATCTAAGTTGAATTCATAATGACAAATGAGAGCACGAGGCGTTCCAAGATCTTAGATGTAAAGGAGAGGAGTGAAACCGGACGGTAATTTGAAAGGCAGGTGGGGTCGAGTGAGGGATTTTTAATTATAGTTCTGACTATTGCATGTTTGAATGAGGATGGAAAAGTTCCTGTAGAGAGAAAAGTTAAAGATATTAGTAAGGCTGGGAGCAAGAGTTGTTGCAAGAGCCTTAACAAGGTGAGAGGGCATGGGATCCAAGGGGCAGGTAGTGGGTGGAGAGGAGGATAGTTAAAGAGATACCTCCTCCTCTGTTGTAGGGGAGAATTCGCTGAGGGTTGCTTGGGTGGACTAGGAATCAGAGGCATAGGAGGAGAGGATGTAGAGGATATCGTTTGTTGGATGGACTGTACCTTTTTTTTAAAAAGTCAGCAAAGTCCTGTGGAGTGTTGGAGAAAGAGGAGCAGTTCAAGGCTGGGGGTTTCAGAAGAGAATTTTAAAGAGGCCACGGGGGTTAACTTTGTGGGTAGTGATGATGTTTGAGAAGTATTTCTGTTTAGTCTGGGTGAGAGCTGTGTTAAAACAGGACAGCATGAATTTATAATGGTGGAAGTCGGCAACAGAATGAGACTTTCACCAGAGAAGTTCTGCAGCTCGACAACAGGTGCGTAGCATGTGGGTTGTTGAATCTAACCAGGGTCTGGGATTCCTGGGGTGGGATTGTCGACATTGGAGGGAAGCATGCAGGTCCAAGGAGGACATTAATGAGGTGTTATATTTGTGGACCAGAGTGTCTATGTTAGTAGTAGTAGCAGTAGGACAGAGAGGAGGCAGGGAAGTCTGCACAGTCGATGCCAGGTCTGGTAGTTTGACTGAGTGTAGGTTCCTGGTTAGGAAGGGTGATTTAGGGAGGTCAGGGTAATGTGTTTGAGATAGTGTGAAGGAGATAAGATGATGATCAGAGAGTGGAAATGAGGAAATTGTGAAGTCAGAGACTGAACAGTTTCTGGTGAGAACTAGATCTAGCCAGTGACCATCCCTGTGAGTGCTGGCAGCAGTCCACTGTTGAAAGCCAAAGGACAAGGTCAGAGAGAGAAATCAGGAGGCACTAGATGAGGATACATCATCAGTGTGTAGGTTCAAGTCTCCAAGGAGTAATGTTGGAGTGTCTGAGGACAGAAAGACAGAGAGCCAAGTTTCAAATTCAGAGAAAAGGAGGAAGGGTTGCTTGGTGGCCTGTAAATCATGGCTACCAGGAGAGGGACAGGGAAGAAGAGCTGGACTGTGTGCACTTCAAAAGAGGTGAAGGAGACTGATGGAGGAAGGGACAGAGGCCTGGAGCGGCAGAGCTGAGAGAGTCCCACACCTCCACCCTTGCCATCATGGCAATGAATGTGAGAGAAAGATAAGCCACCATAGGAGAGAGCAGCTTCAGCAGATGAGTCGGAATGTGAGAGCCAGGTTTCAGTGATAGCGAATAGGGTTAGAGAGGAATAGGTCGTGGGTAGTGTGGAGTTTGTTTAGTAGAGCGTGAGTGAGTAATGTTAACCCCTTAATGACAGGGGTTTTATTTTTTTCCATTATAGCGAATGACTTCCTGGACTTACCAGGTAAGTCGTCTGTCATTAAATTACACAAGGCTTTAATGTTCTCAAAATGCAGCTGTTAATGTAAGCTAATATGTGTCAGTCTAACACAATACAAATATTGCTTTATTATTCCAAAATGTCTGTGGTTGTGGTATTTTAAACTTAATAATGACCTTAAAGTCTGACATTTAAGACAGATGCTCTGACACTCTGACTCTGTTGGGTTCATTAATTATATATAAATTAAGTAGTTCTTGAAAGTGTTTACTAAGATATTTTACATTCTATAATATATAGGTTGTGATTGTGTTTCTTTTACAGTAACTGATGGTGTATGTGTAACACACATACGCACACACGCACACACACATCTTTCTCTTTACTGCTCCCCTCTATTGTTTCTTTTAACCGTAGCACCCTCTATCCTATACCTGGCCAACAGATCAAGCTTAAGCTGCTCTGTCAGTACCTGTCTTGAGATGCAGCTTTTTTACCCTTTATCTTGTGCAAAATGTATAGATCTACTCTGTTTGGGATAGACTGTCCTATTTTTGATCTGATGAATTTTGTTGTGGAAACGGTTTATTTTGCCACTTTTTCCATTGAAATTCCAGCCCATAGAAACCCCATAACATTTCTGCCTTTATATTAAACCCCAAAATAATGTCCCATGAGAACTTTTCTGGGTTCTGTCTGAGGCATCCCACTGGCACTTAGACTCAGTAAGTATAGTTCTAGCCCTACAAGAACAGTGAGACAAGGCTTGGACTTGAACTAGGTATGTTTCATTTTATGGCTTCCAGTGCAATAGTATAAGGCTGGTGGGTCAGTATGTGTGGTTCTATGACTCCCATCGCATTGTGACAAGACTTAGGGAGGTCAGTAAGTGTGAGTTTATAGCTACTATGAGATGCTGGGCTATTATGTGATTTATGTGGCTACCAATGCAGTGGAACAAAGCATGGGGGATTGGTGGGCGAGGCCCTCCAGCTGCTGCGCAACTTCAACTCCTATGATGGAAGTTGTAGTCTGGTAGCAGCTGGTGGGCCTTACATGATTCATCTGTATGGGCCATATGTTCAGAGAAGCAGTGGAATAGTTTTTGTCGTTTGTTTTCAAAGTACAGTGTAGTTGGGCTCATTAATATTTTCAGAAAGCGTCGGTTGCGACTGGAAATATGTCGTTTGACCTGACTGAAATTTTCGTATGTAACAACAAAAGAAGTCTTAAAAAATGTCTTAACTAACGACAAAAATGTCTTTAAAAATGTCTTAACTAACGACAAAAGTGTCTTAACTAAAGACAAAAATTCTCATATTCAGAAGACATTCCCTCCACTTTTTTCTTAACGTACAAATGTTGTCGTTTGAAAGACATTTTTTTGTCGTTCGTTAAGACAAATTTTCTTTTCCTCTATACGACACTGTATGATCTCTGTAATTTTGCATTACACAATCAGTATGTGAGAAGATCCAGCCTCTCCCCTTCCCTGTGTGCTCCTCTTCTCCCTTTCATTCTGCACACAGAGAAGGGGAGAGGCAGGATCGGCTCACATTCTGATTGTATAATGCAAAATTACAGAGATCATACACTGCCACCGGTGTTGCACATTATGGTAACCCCTTGAATGCATTATGAAGCTGAAATGGGAGGTGACTGAATGGCTGTATAAGTATTAAACACGCCCGTTGACTAGGCAATGTGAAAATCTCACACTATCATGCACTGCAAGATTGTCACGTTGCTATTTTTAACCAGGCGACATGGTGAAACAGTTAAATGGTCGCACACTCTTCTGCATGCAACTATTCAAATGTGAACCGTCTCAATAATGGCCAGTCCCCCTACATCAACCCTAGGGATCATGGGTAAATTTATGTCACGGCCAGAGGAGGAAGAGGATAGTAATGGTGTGAGCAGGACAGGTCAACTACCAGGGTGTCTTGTGATTCTTAGGATGATTCTTAGATGATGCCAAGTGTGACAGCAAGGGACCATAATTGACACCTGCCGTCCCCAAGCAGTTCCGCCAGTGCCACC
The DNA here is from genome assembly GCA_037306005.1 of Rhinophrynus dorsalis. Taxonomy (NCBI): domain Eukaryota; kingdom Metazoa; phylum Chordata; class Amphibia; order Anura; family Rhinophrynidae; genus Rhinophrynus; species Rhinophrynus dorsalis. Next base: position 126,508,822 of record CM074721.1, read on the forward strand.
ATTACTACTACTAAGAAAATCCAGCAACTACAGACTCAGAGTGTTAGGAGTGAGAGAGGGGGTGATCATTCTAATAGTGAGGAGTCTCAGAGACTGAAATTGATATGGTTGGAGTTAGTAGTAATAGTGTTGTACTAGTGTTACCACAGTAGATCCTCTTGCGGATTCTGAGGTGGTACTGGATGTAATGCAGAGTTTGCTTTTGCTGTAATTCCTGCTACTGCTGAGTTGCAAGGGCAGCAGGATGCTGAGGAGCAGCTAGTGTGCCTTAGAGCACAGTGGACACAGTGGGATTGGGGTCTAGTGTGCCACAGAGCACAGTGGACGCGGTGGGAATGGGGTCCAGTGATGCAGGACTAGGACAGGTTGCACTTGCCAGCAGCAATACTCCTGATCCTAGTTGCAGTGCTGAGTCTGAGGCAGCAGCAGCAACATCATCCTCTGCCCCAGCCAGTAAAGGGGAATGTGGAGAAGAAGAAAGAGGCCATTCTTCTCCACCTTTTTCCTCCTCCCTGAAGTCCTGGGTGTGGATCTATTTTTCTTTTGGGACAGGCACAGTGCAGTCATCAGCGACCGCACTATGCACAATTTGTGAAAAGGGGAAAGAAGGGAAAGCACCTTGGCACAACTGCCCTGATAATACACATGAAACACAGACACCATGACATTTATGTGAAACATGTTAAAGCCAACCCCCACCAAAGAAATCAGGCAGCTCTGTTGCTGTATCCCATGATTCTCCCCAAAGGCAACAATAGGAGATGAGTAAATCAAAGAGGAGGAAGAATAAAGAAACCCAGCCAGATCCTGAAAGTTTGATGGTAAGAGAAACACCTGGCTCACCATTACCTTCTTTCTGTAGGGTCTGTCTGTGTGAAGATCATGTAACTTAATTTTCCGAAGATCTACTTTTCTCATATTTACCTCCCCCATCAGTTGATAGCCATTCAGTAGATGTAGCAGTTCATGTACACCCATTGCACACGGTGTGGTACACTGACCACACATGACAGTGTGGTAGAATATAATCGCAACCAGGGCATGAAGCGGCATCTGAGAAGATCCCATCCTGCAGAATATGCTAAGCTGGTGTCAGGGAGGGTAATTCATTATAATGAAACTGCAAGTTATTACGTGTCCTTAGTAGGGAGTGGACAAGGGGCATAGTGACAGCAGCAGTAGTTGGTTCTGGTGGGATGATTTCACATTGAGGACCCTAAATGTCATGGTGTTTGGTTACAGTTATTCCAGGTGCAAGTGTAGATTTTCCCATCGTTGCTAGTCCTTCCCTTATTTACCACACACACTGTGCACATTGCACTTGTTGATGAGAGGCACAATTTCATCAAGGTAAAAATGTATATTCTAATAAACTCAAAATTTGGTAGGAGACTGTTGAAGAAGCATTATTGGCCAACTTCTTTTCTCCACATATACCTGATGTGGTAGGGGCTAGTTGTGGCACTGTTACTGCCTCAGGTGCATGACTGGAGCTAGTAGTGGCAAGTGGAACCATGGTCATCCATCACCCATATCACTGCTGTTATTGATCCCATTCCCTTGGAGCTGTCCAATCATCCTGCTGCTTAAAAAGCTCAGCAGCAGCAGTAGCAAGAACAGCAGTCACAAATGCCACATTGACATTAGATAATTTGCCACACAGACAGCAGGGATTTTTTTCTAAGGCTTGTTCTTTAAAAAAAAAAAAGCAATTGTTTCCAGCAAGCCTAAGTACTTAAGTACTACAAATCAGGTCTTGTGATGCTAACATGCCAGATTAATATTCCTCAGGGCTTGTGATACAACAAATCAATGTTTCCTCAGGGCGAGTGCCTAACACAAGTCCTACAAATCAATTTTTCCTCTGGGCTTGGGCCTCTAACAAAAAGTCTAAGTCATAGAAAGTATCCTCTACAAAATACTCTATCCCATCAAATATCAGTCTCTCCCAGTCACAGCTAGGGATGGGCAAAATTTTTTGCTTCAAACCAAAATCGGATAATAATGGCACTTTCCACTTGGCAAAGAATTTCCAGCGAAAAGTGCAGTTTTTCAGCTTTTTTCGCCTAGCTGATTCCATTGAAATCAATGGGAATACGGAGTTTATCCAAAACACATAGCAAAAGTTATTTTATTTCCAAAAAGGCATAGTATAAAAGGGACAAGAGGGTAGAATGTGGGGAAAGAATTGGTTGAACCTGGAATGTTTTTGGTGGAGTTTGTTTACTAGGATTTGGGGAACTGTACATAACAAAAAAAATTAATAAATAAAATAAGAAATTTGTATGTAACGTGATAGAGCCATTGACCCCTGGTGTAAGCTGCCACTGGGGTAGACTGATACTTGACATGACAGAGTATTTTGTAGAGGATGATTTGTAAGATTTGTTGTTAGAGGCGCAAGCCCTGAGAAAACATTGATTTGTATGACTTAGACTTGTTAGAAACAAGGCCCCCCAAAACTGTTTATTTTTTTGTAGACCTACAGCAGTAACATGGGTGATGAAGGTTTAACTTGCCACCACTAGCTCCAGTGATGCGCCTGAGGCAGTAGCAGCACCATATCTAGCCCCCCACCACTTCAGGTATATGTGGCGACAAAAAACTGGCTAATAATTCTTCTCCACCTGCCCCTCCTCCAAAATCATGGGTGTGTTGTTACTAGAATTGAAATTTTTTACTGGAGAGCAGGAACTGTGCCTTTCATCAGCAACTGCAACGTGCACAGTGTGTGTGTGTGTGGTAAATAATACCTGGCACAACTCTATCCAAACACCATGACACCAGAAACCAAGTACTGCTGTTGTCACTATGCCCCTTGTCCACACCCTGCTAAGGACACATGACAACTTGCTGGCAGTTTAATAGTGATGATGAACCCTCCCTGCCACCAGCTTAGTATATTCTGTGGGATGGAATCTCCTAAGATGTCGCTTCATGCCCTGCTTGAGATTCTCCTCCTCCAAACTTCCATGTGTGGTCAGTGCACCACACAGTGTGTAATGGGTGGACATGAACTGACACATCCTAACATCTAGAGAGTGGCTATCATTTGGTGGGGGAGGTAACGGTGAATGGAGTGGATTTGCAGAAGATGTAGTTAACCTAGAGCAAGAAGGTGAGGGCGAGCTAGTTGTTTTGCTCATCATCAAACTTCCAGCCTCTGCCTGGGTTGCTCTATTCTTCCTCCTGTTTGATCTCTGCCTTGCCTCTTGTTGCCTTTCGGAGAGTCAGGGGGTATAGCAACAGTGGTGCTAGATTTCTGTGGTGGGTGTTTAGCTTTAACATGTTTCACATAAATGTCACGGTGTCTGTGTTTCATGTGTGTTATCAGGGCGGTTGTGCCAAGTACGCATTCCCTCCTTTCCCCTTCTCCCTGACTTTTCACAAATTGTGCACAACGCCATTGTTGATGACTGCACTGTTCCTGCCCCAAGAGAAACATAGTCCCACACCCATGACTTCAGGGGGGAGGGGAAAGGTGGAAAAGAATGGCCTCTTCCTTCTTCTCCCCCACATTCCCTTTCACTGTCTGGGACACAGGATGATGTTGCTGCTACTGTCTCAGACTCAGCACTGAAACTAGGACCAGGATTATTGCTGCTGCTGGCAAGTAAAACCTGTCTAGTTCCGCATCACTTGTTGACCCCATTCTCTCTGTGTACATGGTGGTCTGTGGCACACTAGCCTTCTCCTCAGTATCCTGCTACCCTTACAACTCAGCAGCAGCAGGAATTAGAGCAGTTGCAAATTCTACAAATTCCAAAAGCTCACTGCTGCTGGTGGTGGTGATACTCATCCCCATCCCTGTCTCCCATTCTTTCTCAGTTTGGGCTAAAGAGGCCATTAATGTCTCTTCCACCCCAGCTTCTCCACCATCATCATCACCACCACCATCAGTCCTTCCGGGCTGCTGCTGCTGCTTCTCTATTACTGCTGGTTGGAGGAGAAGATGAGAAATGTGACAGAGGGTCCCCTAATGTCACACTTGCCATTTCTTGGTGACCAGAAGAAGGCAGACTGGCAGCACAAGCAGCAGGCACAGGCACCTGATCTGTGCTCTGGTGGTGGTGGTATTATTGCTGCTAGGTAACAATTCTGCCTTCTTCAGTATCACGCACCAGGGTCAGGGGAATGGTGTGGGCTCCCTTGACTGCTAGTCTGGACACTCTCAATTGCTTCCCCTACCACTCCACTAACACCAGTTCCACCAGCTGCTTCACCATCACTGTTACTATTACTACCACTGTCACCAACCACATCAATTTAACTAACAAGCTTCTGGACCTTCTTAGTTGTAGTACTAGCACTGATAAGACTGCTTGGGGATGGTAAGTGTGACTTAGGGCCCCATACTGTCACACTTGGCATCATCTTCTCCTTACCCCCTCCTGAGTATTATGAGACACACTGAGAGCAGGCACAGGACTGGTGACAGCAGATTCAGCACTGGCAGCAGGCAAAACACTGGTGGCAGCAGGGGCAGTACTGGCAGCAGGCATAGCAATGGTGGCAGTAGGGGAAGCACATCTGATAACAGGCACAGCACTGATGGCAGCAGAGGCAGCACTGGCAACAGACACAGCACTGGTGGCAGCATGTCTGACAGCAGGCACAGCAATGGTGGCAGCAGGGACATCAATCTGGCTGCAGGCACAGGCATCTGACCTGTCCTGCTCTCACTACTACCCTCTTCTTCCTCCCTTGACATTCATTTCCGATGATCCCTAATAGTGATTTAGGCAGTCTGGCCAGCATTGGTTCTGTAGTGCTCACTTCCTCCTTTCCCTCAGACTCAGAGGGCACATAAGGGTCCTTCCACTTCCTCCTTTTATTTGTTTTAAACTTTCTCATAGTAATAGCAGTCACTATGAGCCTCTCCTGACTCAATTTTGCTAAAAAGATCACAGCAGAGCAGCAAAGCACATCTACCTCTCTCTGTAGCTGCTTCTATTGTATTTCATTTCCTGGAATATGTCACTTCTTTTTATAGCAAAAAGGCAAAAAAACACACAAATCAATGGGCGGAAAATTTCTAGCCATTGAAAAAATGGTGAAGAATTTTTGCCAATGGGCAAAAAATGACAAGATTTTATTCGCTGGTTGTAAAATGAATTTTTCTGTGAAAAAGTTGACAACAACAAGGTTTTCTCTGATTTTTTTTTCACAGCCACAGGACACACCCCTAGTCACAGCTTATGTCAAGGAGTCCCTGTTTCTGTCACATTACATACCAATTTCTTATTTTATTTATTAAAAAATACATTTATTATTACCAGTCAACCCCCCCCCCCCAAGAAAAAGTCCCTGTTCAACTGATTCTTTCCCCATATTCCACCCACCAACACAGGCACCTTTCTAAGACCCCTTTTATACCATGTATTATATTTTGTAACCTCCCAAAAAAATTCCATGTTCAACTGATTGTTTCCCCACACTCCACCAACACAGGCACCCTGATACCCCTTTTATACATTTGGGAAATAAAATAACGTTTGCCATATGTTGCGTGCAAAATTAATGTTCCCATTGATTTAAATGCAATGAGTTAGGCGAAAAATGCAGAAAAACTGAAATTTTCACAGGAAATTATTTGCCAAGCAGGAAGTGCAATTATTCGTCAGTTTTGGTTTGAGCTGAAAAATTTCGCCCATCCCTAATCTTCAGACCAAAATTTTTGCTTTCCTTTTGCAACTTTTCAATTTGTTCTTGCAGTTAATATGAGTATATGTCTGCAAAACGTAAGTGATGTAGCTAGTCTCCATTGATCTTAAAGGGAAAGTAATATTTCAGAAAAGCAGCAGCTCCGATTAATCTTCATAGTATTTGAGTCAATGAGAGTGTTATTTCAATACTGTCAGAGATGTAGTTCTAGAGTAATTGAATGATAAAGTATCCCCCTCTCGCCCCTTTTACCTAGTGTAAGCCACCTCCCCTCAGTTGTGGAATCTGGTCCTGGGACCAGACAGCACACAGCAATGGACAATCTTCTTACTGTGAGCATAAGGAGGACCATGCTCCCCTTGACAGATTTTTCAATTTTTCCTTATGCTCACTGAAAATTGTTCCTCTGCGATCCATTCGAACAGTCTTGCTGCTCTGAGATGAACAGTGTTACATCAGTAAAAGGGGCAGTTTTGTGGAAATTATGCAAATAGAAAAATAATGTTGAAAAAAATGTGGAGCCCAAAAGGTTGGAATAGGAGGAATGACCTATATTAGCTGCTACTATTCCCAGATTGGTATGTAGACAATCTAATCTGAAGAGAAAACATATATGTATATAGGGAGAGCGCTGCAGATAACACAACTATTGTAATAAGATATAGCCTCAAATATTACTATTATATATACACTTACTCGGAGTATAGGTATTAATGTTTAATAAAACCATATAAAATGTACATAATACTATAAATACAAACATTAATATAAATACATCTCTATATATATCTGAATATCTCTGATTCAGTATTATAAATGGAGGTACCACTTGTATATAAGAATATATCTGTCTCTAAACTCTAACACCCGGGGCTGAGTATAACAGAGTTCACTGAGAGCTGTCAGGTCTTTACCTCTCCCAATGGATGGTGTCTTATTGCTCCAAACTTAGCTCCCCTGACTATTTCAAACAACACCGCTTTCAGAGTAATACTGAACAGATCTAGCTCCATATAGTGCCCCTCCGGTCCACCTGCCAGACAAAACCCCTGGTCTATCTCCGCTACATAGATGATATACTTATCATCTGGACCACCAGTGAAGAGGAACTTCTCAAATTCCACAAAAATTACAATGCATTCCACCCCAGTATCAATCTAACACTCAGTCACTCACGCACAAACATTAACTTCCTAGACACGACTATCAGTATTCAGAACAACTCCATCCACACATCCTTGTACCGTAAACCAATGGACAGACCAACCTACCTGAAAAACGATAGATTTAACCCAAAACACACAAAGAACTCCATCATATACAGCTAGGCCATCAGATACAATCGGATCTGTTCTGACATGGCTGACCCTGACAAGCACCTCCAGAAACTCAGAGGAGACTTTAAAAAACAGGGTTACAATGCAAGGATTGTTGACAGATACAGAAATCTACTCACATACAAAGAAAAGATCTTTTGAGCTACAAAGAACAGCATAAGGGAAACTGTGTGCCACTTGTTGTCACTTACCACCCCCAGGTTCAAGCTCTGTGCAAAATGTCAAGAGAACTTCAAGCAACCTTACATACAGATAAAAGACTTAAGAACATATTTCCACAGCCTCCCTTGCTCTCCTTCAAACAGCCTCCCAATTTAAAATAACTGATGGTAAGGAGTGCCCTGAACAAAAATACAAAAACTGGCACATTACCCTGCCTACAAAGTAGGTGTAAAACCTGTGCACACATTTACACCACAGAGAAGATACCCATACCGAACACCCAGTTACACCATAAGATCAACGTTAATTTCACCTACAAATCGTCCAATGTAATATACCTTATCATGTGTGCAAAATGCCCAACAGCTCTTTATGTGGGGGAAACTGGACAGAAATTACATAAGAGGTTTAATTCTTATGCCAAAGTGGGCACAGCATCAGGGACATTAAACTGACTGTACTAATGGGACAATTTCGCAATCAGAGGGACAGAAAATTATGGGAGGTAAAATTAATGCTACAATTTGACTCTTTGACCTATGGGTTTAATAGAGACAGAGAGTTTCTGCCACATTACCATATTGTGAATTAACTTTTACGACAGTCCCTCTGCGATCATAAATACCTGGACTCAGAGGAAGAATGCAATTTAAATCACATCCTCTACCATTGACTGATCAAGGAATCTGTATCTGGACTAACTTTCTTATTTGATTTCCATTATAAACAATGTAATGTGTACTTGTAGTTAAGAGAGAAGTTTTCATATTTATCCGTATAACATACCTGAGGAAGAGACCTAAGAAGTCTTGAAAGCTTGCATTTGAAATTTGTTTAGTTAGCCAATAAAGGTATCAACTTTACAAAAAATATTTATATCCTGTAATACACATGTATGGCTCTATATGGTGTGTTATCGCTGAGAGTCTCTCTTCTCTTTGCAAATTTGTAGTGGTGTCTGTCCTGTTTGTAGAGGCATAATCATAATAAAATTCTTCACCTTTATGATCACTGTGGTTACTTGTAGGGGCATAAGCTTGAATGATCTGAAGAGTATATTTATATGCGTGTGTTTGTCGGCGTTTGTGTGTGTGTGTGGCACTCAACAATTCTAATTGTGAATTAGACTACTTTAATAAATGATTGATGCAGAGTAAATATACTGATACCAATGTGGGGATCATGGAAATGTGCTCTGTTGTTTTAACTGGCTCTTATACATTGAGGAACATTCCGCTAATTATTAAAGAAAGAAATCTACCAGGCCTACTAAATATATTAATGTCAATGACCAAGTTTATAATAGTCTGTCGCATTCTTTTATTAGAAATACACTTTATAGTTGAATATGCATGCATATATTCTCAGATAAGTGCATCAAGTGCTGAAACAACATTCTCATTAAAACTATACCGCATAAAACAAAGACATTTCTACAGCTTAGGTCAAAGCTCAAAAATTAATTGGGATAAGATATAAAACTGTTATAATAAACAACTGAAAGAACCATGACAAAACTAAGAAAATTCCAGCCGCTGCATACAGCATACTGCATATGCATCAGAAACAACATAACAGAATAAAATCATAAATGTTTGTTTTCAGATAGTAAATCATAAGCCAAACCTCTAGTAACAAGCATTTTTGAAATGTTTACAGAGCAATCCGAATGATCTAGCTCTACAACGAATCAAAAATAATATGCAAAGACTATAGAAATAACACATTAGAAAAATACACTGAAACAATACAATGAAAAATAACTGTCATTATTACACAGAAATATTATGTAATATAAAAGCACAAAATGTGATATGTGACTTTTGGATACATTATTGAGCTGTACACATAAGGGGAATGTAGAATAATTCTTGGAGCAAAAAGGAACTGCCCTATAGGAGATAAATACAAAAATTTTGATCTAAATGGGAAAATAGGTCTCATCTCCAGTCCATTGCAAAGAACTGCATTGGAGACATAGACATGGTTAAATTCCTAATGAAATTATTAGCTACAGCGCAGCCAATGTACCCCGGACCTGCTACCACCTGCCTTTATAGATTAAGACCATTAGAGCAATTGCAAGATATGAGTTGCAAACATTTTTTATGAACCAACTCCACCTACATAGTTACATAATTACATTGTAAATTAGGTTGAAATACACTCTTTCAGCACTTTCAACCTTTGCCACAGAATAACCAAGAAAATAACAAGTATATAAACCTTCCATACTCCAAAAATAGGCATTAGTCTGTTTAGCAGAATGTCCTGTTTTACCTTCTAGTATGCAGTATTGCCCTTTATGTTCCCTTGTTAGAATTGTATCAAACATTAATTGTATCCACTGTATTTGCCTTTACCGTATCCTTGGGCAAGGAATTCAACTGTTTAACATACCTTACTGTAAAAATCCCCTTCCCCGATGACATTGAAACTTCCTTTCCTCTAATCATCAGGGGTAGCATACTAGCACCTAGAAAAGTGATCAGGCCTTGGAATGAAATGCTCTCTAGAGATCCGTGTACTGGCCTTGCATATACTTATTCAGTGTAATTGTCAAAAAATGGCACTTTCCTCATGGTGAAAAATTTCCCATGAAAATTGCCATTTTACGGCTTTTTTTCACCTACCTCAGTGCAATAAAATCAATTTGAAGCCAGAATTTTTCCCTGCCACATGGCAGTTTTCTCTGCTTTTCCTGCAGGCAAATTAAAGTTTGTCAGGCTTGCAGCATGCCATTCAGTGTTTGTGAGAGGAAAAAGCATAATGATTTTGAACAATTGAAGATAGGCAAATAAAGAGGAACTGAAGCTGTGTTCAGGGGGTCATTAAGGTAGGACATTTGCTTTCTGTATTAGGGGAGTCTGGGTGCACTCTGGCAGAGAAGAAGGGAGGGAGGAGGTTGACCCCCTAATACTAAAAAAATTGGTGTGACTGATTGGCAAGACACAGGAAGCTGGGGTGCAATTTGGTTGCTGATCTTGTTATTATTACATCTATGTTTGATGTGTCTGGGGTGTGAGAAGGGAGCAAAGGAGGTTGACTCCAAATACCTGTCTGACTGATTTGAATTTAAAGACAGGCAACTGAGGTTCAAGAAATGTCCATGCTGATCTTCCTGTTATTGTCTCTGTGCTGGGGAAGTCTAGGGAAAGAAGTTATTCATTTTGTTTTTTAGTAATAATTTTTTTTGGACAAAATGTGATGATAGGGAAGACAACACACAGAATAGTATATTAAAAGTCAGAGATGCTCAACTAGGAATGAACCTGCAATACAAATTTACAGGCTCTATAGAAATGGTATCCTACCCAGGGTGCAATCTCTTTTAGTCCACTAGTGCCTTTCACAGAGACAAAATATCCTAAAGCATATCATATTGGTCCTGCCATTACAGCAGTCCAACCACAAAATGCCAGGCAATTCCTCTCTGAACAAGAGAAGCACCCAACCCCAGACATACGTTTTGGCCTTGTTGGGCCTTGTCAGTGAGGTGCAGCTGATCTCTCTAAGCACTGTGAGCAAGGGGTCTAATTCTGGATTCCCCCTATTACCCTTGGGGTGACTAATGCCAAGGATAATTTGCATATGTATATTAAAAGTCAGAGATGTTCAACTGGGAACGAACCTGCAATGCAAATTTACAGGCTCTATAGCAGGGCTCAAGTTCTGCAGGAGCGCATGGGAACAGTGTTCTTCTACATTTTGTAGTGCAGACTCAGTTCCCGCTAGCAGGACTTCCCCGCCCTGCACCGCAACACAGTGAGCTCCCTAGTTGCTGTTGGCTCTGTAGTAATGCAGAGAGCACTGGGAGATGACATCATCTCCCAGCGCGCTCTGCATTAGTGAAAAGAAGACCGCTCGGGAGCTCCAGCAGCTACAGTTCTGTGCCAAAGGTGGCACATACCTCTCCTGCCAGGTCGCTGGACCACCAGACAGGTAGGAAACGAACACGGGAGCAATGTGGAGCTGATGGGGGCAAGTTGGAGCTGATGGGGGGCAAAGTGGAGTGGTGGGGGCAAAGTGGTGCTGATGGGGGGCAATTGGAGCTGATGGGGCAAAGTAGAGCTGGTGGAGGCAAGTCGGAGCTGGTAGGGGCAAAGTGGAGCTGATGGGGGGGAAATGTGAGGGCAATGTGGAGATGATGGGGGCAAGTTGCAGATGATGGGGGAAAATGTGAAGGCAGTGTGAGATGATGGGAGGCAAACTGGAGCAGATAGGGGAAATGTGAGGGCAATGTGGAGATGATGGGGGGAAATGTGACGTCAAGGTGGAGATGATGGGAGGTAATGTGAGGGCAAGGTGGAGATGATGGGGGGGCAATGTGTGTGCATTCATGCAACAGTGATAGAGACAAAGACACATGCAACTGACATACACAGAAACTCCCACACACCTGCACTGACATGCATAGAGGTGAGATAGACACATTCATACATGCAATGATACACACACGTATAGAGAGAGAAACACTTGATGTGAGCCATACATATTTATTTTGGGCAGGGGGGGGATATTGGGTCAGTTCACACATTTTTTTCTCAGGATTTGACCACTGCTCTATAGGAATGGTGTTCTACCCAGGGTGCAATCTCTTTCAGCCCACTAGTGCCTTTCACAGAGAGGAAATATCATAGAGCATATCATATTGGTCCTGCCATTACAGCAGTCCAACCATGAAATGCCAGGCAATTCCTCTCTGAAAAAGACAAGCAGCCAACCCCAGACATATGTTTTGGCCTTGTTGGGCCTTGTCAGTGAGGTGTAGATGATCTATCCAACCACTGCGAGCAAGGGGTCCAATTCTGGATTCCCCCTATTACCCTTGGGGTGACTAATCCCAAGGGTAATTTGCATATGTATATTAAAAGTCAGAGATGCTCAACTGGGAACGAACCTGCAATGCAAATTTACAGGCTCTATAGCAGGGCTCAAGTTCTGCAGGAGCGCATGGGAACAGTGTTCTTCTACATTTTGTAGTGCAGACTCCGTTCCCGCTAGCAGGACTTCCCCGCCCTGCACCGCAACACAGTGAGCTCCCTAGTTGCTGTTGGCTCTGTAGTAATGCAGAGAGCACTGGGAGATGACATCATCTCCCAGCGCGCTCTGCATTAGTGAAAAGAAGACCGCTCGGGAGCTCCAGCAGCTACAGTTCTGTGCCAAAGGTGGCACATACCTCTCCTGCCAGGTCGCTGGACCACCAGACAGGTAGGAAACGAACACGGGAGCAATGTGGAGCTGATGGGGGCAAGTTGGAGCTGATGGGGGGCAAAGTGGAGTGGTGGGGGCAAAGTGGTGCTGATGGGGGGCAATTGGAGCTGATGGGGCAAAGTAGAGCTGGTGGAGGCAAGTCGGAGCTGGTAGGGGCAAAGTGGAGCTGATGGGGGGGAAATGTGAGGGCAATGTGGAGATGATGGGGGCAAGTTGCAGATGATGGGGGAAAATGTGAAGGCAGTGTGAGATGATGGGAGGCAAACTGGAGCAGATAGGGGAAATGTGAGGGCAATGTGGAGATGATGGGGGGAAATGTGACGTCAAGGTGGAGATGATGGGAGGTAATGTGAGGGCAAGGTGGAGATGATGGGGGGGCAATGTGTGTGCATTCATGCAACAGTGATAGAGACAAAGACACATGCAACTGACATACACAGAAACTCCCACACACCTGCACTGACATGCATAGAGGTGAGATAGACACACTCATACATGCAATGATACACACACGTATAGAGAGAGAAACACTTGATGTGACCCATACATATTTATTTTGGGCAGGGGGGGGATATTGGGTCAGTTCACACATTTTTTTCTCAGGATTTGACCACTGCTCTATAGGAATGGTGTTCTACCCAGGGTGCAATCTCTTTCAGCCCACTAGTGCCTTTCACAGAGAGGAAATATCATAGAGCATATCATATTGGTCCTGCCATTACAGCAGTCCAACCATGAAATGCCAGGCAATTCCTCTCTGAAAAAGACAAGCAGCCAACCCCAGACATATGTTTTGGCCTTGTTGGGCCTTGTCAGTGAGGTGTAGATGATCTATCCAACCACTGCGAGCAAGGGGTCCAATTCTGGATTCCCCCTATTACCCTTGGGGTGACTAATCCCAAGGGTAATTTGCATATGTATATTAAAAGTCAGAGATGCTCAACTAGGAATGAACTTGCAATGCAAATTTACAGGCTCTATAGGAATGGTGTCCTACCCAGGATGCAATCTCTGACTTTTAACATACAACACACAGACTAGTACCTGCCGGTCTCCCAAGAGTTCTTGATGTTGTCTAGTAAAGAAAAAAAAAATTGGGTCGGCTGAAACATATGACTGCAATCACGGACTTTCTTCCAGTCCATTACAAGCAAGGGAGGGAAAGTGACAGTGGTCTTAAGGAACATCCTGTCTCGCCCACTAGAAACTATACTTGTGCCCTGGATACTGGCCTCCTGTCTGGGCCTCCTGTGACCTCCATGGAAAATCCCCCAGTCCCTCACTCAACTCCTTGTGGAATTTGTCCCTACAACCGCATTGAAGGCAGCAGACATGGCACAGCTTGCCATTGTCATCATGGTGACCTTAAGACTATAGCGGTAGGCATCAAGGATACTGTCAGAGGGGAAATCACTGATCTCAGAAAGGATCTCTCACACAAATTCAACATTTGGAACAGGAACAAGAATCAATATTCCAGTATCAACACAAACTGGAGTAGATGCTTGCCCAGCAAGATGAGACTATACAATTTTTGACATATAAATTAGATGACTTGGACAACATAGGTTGCAGGTGTAACATCAGAGTGCAGGGACCACCAGAGTCCATCCACAATAAGGATCAGTCCTTATTGATATTATGGGTGTCCCTGATCACCCACAGATGGAATTTAAAGGGATGGTAATACTTAAAATGTAAAAAAAAATGTAGTAGGCTTTATCCCCTGAGTAAATCTAGGGTACTCCCACTGCTGAGAGGTGTTTTATTCAAAAGTTATTACAGCTCAAAGTTTAATTTTTTTTAGGTGCAATATCACAGTGGCCTGAAATTGTACAGTGGAGCTGTTGCTACACCATCCTATGAACAGCTCTGGTCCCAGGACCATAAATCTCCATAGGATGGTGTAGAAACAGCACCACTGTACAATTTCAGGCAACTGTAATATTGCACCTAAAAAAATTAAACTTTGAGCTGGGTAATTCTGTTTGCTACTCTCTTTCCCTCTCCTTTTGAGCCTCATCCACCCTCTCCCTTATTTGTTTTATATTGGGGTCACTTTCATGGTTTCCTCTTCCAATTTAAACCCAGGTGGTGGCAGTTTGGCCGCCGAGGAGAGGAGGGGGTACTCACTGCCATGGAGGCCTGCTACTTGTCCCAAGGACAGGGTATTTGTGATGTGAGAGTGAAGCCATATTTGATGTGAGTACCACACAATTGGTACTAGTGCTCTGTATCAATCACTGTTGGGGCTTCCACCCCATTATTATGATTACCTATATCTTACCAGGCATTTTCTTATTTATTTTTATACTGTGTAGTAGTTGCTATATTTGTGGCCTTGCAGTGCCGGGCCTACATGGCTACCCCGGTTTCCAGATTTCGAGACTTGGTGGACGTGCTGGTGGAATTGGGCTGGGAGGGTAGGAAAACTGGGGATAGTGGGTACGGGCTGGATTGGGCAATTATTTTTTCTTCCCTCTTTCCTCTTCGTTTTGAGTCTTATCATCCTCCCCCCCGTTCGTAGATTAAACCTATGCTTGGCAGTGACATGTTATACCTTCTTTTAAGTTGCAAAGTGCTCCCCTTTCTCCCCCTCCTCCCCTACCATTTCCTTCTTTCCGTCCCTGTCTGCACTGATCCTGACCTTACGCACCAAATTTGTGTTGGTTCCACAATTCAATGTGTTGATATACAAGGTATTTGATTGGGTCATTCACCATACTTATCCCTTTAATCATGACTATTCACTCTCCCCTGTTGGCCTTATAGGCTTTCCATGTGTCACGGTATACAGGCAAAGAAGGACAGACACAAAGAATATATAAATATAACCACCTTTACTAATAAATACAGCAATAATGGTAAAGCCCACACAGAACCCCAGACACAGGCTAATAGGACCCAAGGTCTTCTCCGGAGCTGCACACTGTGCTGTGCACCGTACTACTGTGAAAAACCATGACTAGGGGAGCAGCTCGAGTGGGACAACAGTGAGAATAGTATTGTATGAGTAAGTCACCACTTCGGTCTGTGATCAGAGGCAACAGGGAGCGAGAGCAGGCCAGTACCACAGAGCATCAAGACTACAGGTCAGGCAAGCTAGTAGTATATTATCACAGTGCCCGTGATTCATGCTTTCCTGTGTCTATCACTTGCTGGAGTTCCTCATTGGCTGTCTGTTATCAGCCCTCCTTACTCAGCCTATTTAAACCCAGTTTGGGCACTCCCAGGTTGCCCTTTCGTGGTGTTTCTGACATCACTTTACCTGACCTGCTTGTCAGGCCTTTGGGCCTGATATACCAGTGTTCCAGTATTCCAGTACTCCGTTGTTCCGGTGTTCCTGTGTTCCAGTACCTCGGCAGTTGATCGTTCCTGTGTTTCTGAGTCTCCTGCCTGCTAGTCTCTCCAGCCGGTTCCGGTCTCTTCCATGGCTCCAGCATTTCCAGTCATCTGTCAGTGCAGCTGTGCTTGCTCCGATGTATCCTCCGCTTGATCTCTGGACTCTCGCTCTGTCTACTGTCGCTTAGGCGACATTGTTCTTTCTCGCTCCGGCGACCTATACGGTTGGTCCCAGCGTGCGGACGCTGGTTTACTCCATTATCTGGTTGCGCTCACTCTGTTGGTCCCAGCGTGCGGATGCTGGTTTACTCCATTAAGCTGCTTGCGCTCACTCTGTTGGTCCCAGCGTGCGGACGCTGGTTTACTCCATTAACCTGGTTGCACTCACTCCGTTGGTCCCAGCGTGCGGACGCTGGTTTACTCCATAAACCTGGTTGCGCTCACTCTGTTGGTCCCAGTGTGCGGACGCTGGTTTACTCCATTAATCTGGTTGCGCTCACTCTGTTGGTCCCAGCGTGCGGACGCTGGTTTACTCCATTAACCTGGTTGCGCTCACTCTGTTGGTCCCAGCATGCTGACGCTGGTTTACTCCATTAACCTGGTTGCGCTCATTACTGTTGGTCCCAGCGTGCGGACGCTGGTTTACTCCATTGATCT
Source organism: Rhinophrynus dorsalis (assembly GCA_037306005.1). Lineage (NCBI taxonomy): Eukaryota > Metazoa > Chordata > Amphibia > Anura > Rhinophrynidae > Rhinophrynus > Rhinophrynus dorsalis. Next base: position 126,525,198 of record CM074721.1, read on the forward strand.
GGTTGCGCTCATTACTGTTGGTCCCAGCGTGTGGACGCTGGTTTACTCCATTAAACCTGGTGGCGCTAGTAATTGTTGGTCCCAGCATGCGGACGCTGGTTTGCTCCTTGACTACTCATATACTGAGGACAGGTTGCTGTCCAATTCCTTACGCAGTTGTCTGGTATTCTCAGGCTAAAGACTTCTGCTGAGGAGACCATTGTTCCTCTCCATACTACTGTCATTGTCACCTGACAGCTTGGTCTCCTCTCTTGGGCTGCCCTGCCCGGTATTGGTAAGGCCGGTAGAACCTAAATACGTTACATCTTAAGGTTGCCTTACCCGGTATAGGCAGGGCCGGTAGAGCCTACTATCAGTATTTCCTCAGGCTGCCCTGCCCGGTATTGGTAAGGCCGGTAGAACCTGTTCTTGCTGCTATCCTAAGGTTGCCTTACCCGGTATTGGCAGGGCCGGTAGAGCCTACACTCAGTACTCCATTGGGCTGCCTTGCCCGGTATTGGTAAGGCCGGTAGAACTGGTACATGTCATCTCACGGTTGCCTTACCCGGTATAGGCAAGGCCAGTAGAACCTATCGTTATTGCACTGTCACTCGGGTTACCTTGCCCGGTATTATTGGCAAGGCCGGTAGAACCTATTCTCTTGTCATTAACTTTTCAATAAAGTTACGTTTTTACCAAACCTTAAGTCTGAGAGTCTTCAAATACCGTGACATGTATGGAGAGAGTAGGCAGCCAAAGCCATAGGTCAGACAAACCGTGGACTACACGGAGCGAGTAGAGCCAGAGCCACTGGTCAGGCAAACCAAGGACTACACAGAGCGAGTAACAGCAAAGACCTCTGGTCAGGCAAACCGGGGACTACACTGAGCGAGTAGTAGCCAGACCTCTGGTCAGGCAAGCCGGGGTCAACACAGAGCGAGTTAGTCAGCCAGAGCCACAGGTCAGAACTGATGTGGGTAGTCAGACAAGGAAAATCACTCCTGGCCCCAAGGAGAATTATAAAGGAGCAGAAGGAGGTAGGACCCGATTTGACCACCCAGAATAGGCCCAAAAACAAGCTTCAGTGCTAGTGCCTGTTACCTGATGTCAGCAATGAGGAAGTGGCCGGAGCCCATACAGAGGTAGGAAGCACAGGAGCACTAGGTTGCCTAGGGAATCTGTGATACCATGTGTTTGCACTGGTCTTCCCAGACCTGTTGCCTGACTGGGATTTTAGGCCCAGGTATTTTGATCACATTCTTCTTTTTCTAGCCCTTTTTCTATTCCCCCACTACCTATCTTCTCTATCTCTGGAATGTCTGGCCCTAGCTCCCTTGATTGCAGGTCAGGTCGAGATTGGGATGGGGCTACATTTGTACCATTTATCCTTTTCTCCACAATTAACAATACACTATGTGTTCCATTAAGGGTGCTCTTAGACTTCTAACTGTTAATGCTCGGGGACTTAATATACCAGAGAAGATGTATCGGTCTCTCAGGGAATTTTGGCATCTTTGTGCAGATGTGGTTTTAGTGCAGCAGACCCTCTTTCCACTGCTCAGCCGCCCCCCCCCCCCACACACACACACACTAACAACTGCTTATCTAGGATCTGGTTGGCATCTAGTTATGACAACAAAAAAAGAAAGGTGTGGTGATTCTGATGCATAAGGATGTCCCCTGGGAAGAGACAGGCTTATAGTGTGGTTTGTGTTCATAAACGTCCTGCTGTAAGGGAAACCTTTTACATTTGCCTCCATATATACCCCTAATTCAGCACATTTGCACTTTCTTTCTCAAACGCTCAAGAGTCAACTAATTTTGGGGGGGCGATTTTAATATCCCTTCTGATTGTGGACTGGTGTACCACATGTTTCAAGATCAGCCCTTGCTATATGGCATGCTTTGCGTTCTGAATATCCCCTAGTCGATGCAATGAGATTTTTTTATAACCCTCCACATGTGATTATACTTTTTTTCTCCTCTTCACAATCGATACATGAGGATCAATTACATTTTTCTAGAGCAACATTGAATACACAAGATCACAAAGGCACTAACAGAACAGCTTACTTGGTCAGTCCACTAAACAGTCTGGGTGGAATTCAAGTTCTCCCAGACCCGGGATGCTCCAGGGGCCTGGAAGCTCAATGAGCAGTTGATGGATGATCCCTAAACTTAACCTTTTTCTATGCTGCACTCAACAAATATTTTTAACTTCAATGCAATTTACTTCTCTTCCCCTGGGAATCCCATAAATATGGTCTGAGGGGGTAAGGCATTGCCTGAGGTGCACATAGAGCCAAATTGCAGCAATAACAGACTGCTAGCCTTTTCAATAGGTTGTGAGATATACAGAGCTCCCACAAGTTTCATCCATCTACTGACAATGCTAAAGTTTTGGAGAAATGTCAGAGGCAGCTCCTTCAGCTCCAATCAGACAAAATACTCAAATCATTTCGTAGCATAAATACAGGAAATATGTGCAAGGGGACAAATGCTGTAAGCAGTTGGCACATTTGTTCAAAGTGAAGCAGAACCAACATTTTGTCTCTGAGATCAGGAATTCCTCAGGATCCTGTTATTCCTCATTCCCTGATATGGCCACAGCTTTTTCTGACAATCTTGTAGCTCTTGGAGCATGTAGGAATGGGCTGCCTTCCTCAGGATACACTAGACCTCATGGAAGTGCCTTTCAAGGAGACGGAGGTTCTTGTAATAATCAAGGCTCAAGTTTTAGGGAAAAGTACGGGTCCCGATGGATTGCGGGTCTTTAACTACAAAAAGCGCTCTATGATGTTGCTCCCTCACATGACGAGGCATTTAACAGTATTGCCTCGGTTAACACATGGACTACACAGTCACTTGAGGCTCACATTGAGCTAATACCTAAACAGAATAAGGTCCCTTTATAATGTGCAAGTTACCACCTTATAGCATTGCTAAACATTGACATTAAAATATTTACAAAACTCCTGGCTGATCACATGAAAACTTTTCTCAGCTCCTTTATCCACCCTGATCACTCGGAATTTGTTTCAGGCAGAGAAATAAAAGATAATATTACAAAGGCAGTGGCTTTGATCTACACAGTTCAAAGCAGCAAATCCAAGCATTGTTATTGTTGGTCGATGTAGAGAAAGCATTCAACAGGGTCAGCTGGTTGTATCTGCAAGAACTGCTCAGATATCCAAGACTTGATCTTAGGTGGCTTTCGGGTATTCAAAGCCTCTACTCTGGCCCTACTGCATGAGTAAAACTGAGCAGTCTATTATTTGACCTTTTTACTATAGCAAATGGTACTCACCAGGATTTCCCCTTGTATTCTTTTTATTCTAAAATTGGAACCACTCTTGTGCTTAATTTGTGTCAATTCCTCCACCAAGATAGGAAGTTTCACGGACAATATTCAATTCTTTGCATCCTCTCCAGTTCAATCTCTTCCACCACTCTTGTCTCTTTTGGATGATTATAGCTAGCCAATTCAAAATTAACATTCAGAAATCTGAAATCTTGAATGTGTCCCTCTTAATAGTGACCAAAACAGCACTTCAGATTGCTTATCCTTTCCATTGGGCTGACTTGTACATATCATATCTCATTGTCTTGCTTACCAAGTATTGTTTCTCTCAATTGACAAGCTCTTTTCAATAAATTACAGGGGGGATTATTTTTATGGAATAGACTGTTTAGCTCTTGGTTTGGAAGGATTAATCTACTTAAAATGGTAGCTCCTAACAAATTTTATATTTTTTCAATGCTTTCCCTATGTGTGCAGTAATAATAGCAGCTCCTCAGACCATGAAGTCCACATTATGGAGATACTTCACTCAGGATCCTCAGGCTAAGCATGTTGCTATCTGTTGTCTGTGCAAAAAGCATGTGAGCAGTGGGAAAGCAAGCTTACATCTAAGTGTCTCCTCTATGAGATCCCACCTGGAGCACAACCAAAGTTCTAACTAGGAAACACACTATCATCAGGTCACAGATTTCACAACTAGCAGCAGCTGAAGCACTCCAAAAAGTTTCCAGGGCTCTGGGGCAGATCATAAAAGAAGTGATGTTATTTATGTGTCAGTGAGCCACAGCCAACAGTAAGTTAATTCCAAATAACACCTATCTCTCCCATTGCAGAGGAGTATGATGACTCTGGGTTTGTGTAACAGTTTTTAGGACACTCAGACACAGAAGGTTTGGGTAAAAACACAGTTTTATTGAAAACACAGAATTTAGAGTAACCCACAAGGGTCAGGTTACAAGTAGACTTAGTAACCCACACGGGTCCAGTGAAACACAAAGGTACAACACTGCCACAGGTCAGGTTACAGTTCGTGTGAATCCTTGAAGAGACAGTGGAGAGATGGGTGCTATCAGGCCAGGATGCATGGACAGGTCCTAATAGGACTGAAGCCCACAGGACACTCTCTCCGTCAGCCAATCCGGGTCGGTACACAGAGCAGGAACGTCAGCCAGGCCGGGTCGGTAGACAAAGCAGGAACGTGATCAGGCAGAGTAGTCAGGCAGTCCGGGTCATACACAGGATTCACACAAAAGTCTGGAACAAGCGCTAACGACACGAACACCACAAAAGGGCATTGCAGCAGTGACAAGGCTCAGTATTTAAGGGCTAGCACTGGGTGGAGCAAAACCACAATAGCCAATAAAAGGAATCAGGAAGTAGCACAGAGTCACAATGTCACCAGCGATAACACGGGCACCGTGATAGTTTGTTGTAGGAGATGGCAAGAGACATAGACTTCCCGCACATGCTGCATCTACCTCCACCACCTCCTCTACTCATGTTGTTAAAGCAATAAAATTACAGGGTTCTTCTGCCATTTACTGCCAACCAAAACTGAGTTCCTGGGAAAAAACAACCCCAAAGTACTCCTTGGCAAGGTTGCCAACATGTTGGCATTGGACATGCTGCCATATTCTTTTGTAGAAATCCGAGGTTACAGAGAACTGATGTCATGTGAGCTCTACTCTGGCATATCCCAAGCTGCAGATATTTTTCCTGGATGGCTGTGCCTGAATTGTACAAGCAGGTGGTTAGTGTGGTGGGCAATGGGCTGAAAAAGTGAGTACTGCAAGAAAATCCACCTGATGACAAATATGTAGACAAGTGGGCAGAGCACAGACTATATGACTGTAACTGCTCACTGGGTTTCCATCCCACAACCAACACCAGAATACAGCATCAGGTGACAGCCAGTATTCTTGCTTCTGGTTCTGGCAGTGTGATTAAAAGGCAGAAGTAGGATAGCTATACCATCGACACACCACCTTGTGCATGCTGTATAGCTGACTGCATGAGATTCTGCTTCAGGGACCAGACAGCGGCTCTTCAGGAGCGATGTCATCGAGATATCTAACTATGAAAACTTCATCAGAATGGTCTACAACGTGTGTCTGGTTTGCAAGCACACATTGTGGACCATTCTGATGAGGTATTCATAGTTTGATACCTCAATGCCAGCGCTCCTGAAGAGCCTCGTCTGGTCGCCAGACCATATTCTGCCTCTGACAGCTTTACAGCTTGTCAGGCAGTAAGGGGAGGGAACAGAGGACTTTATTTTTTTATATCTCTCAAACCATCAAGGTTTGAGAGATACTAGTAAGGCCATGAAGTATTCTTTTATTCCAGCTACCATTTTGCGGATACTTTTGTTGGGACATTACTATCGCTTTAAAATGTTGTGGACCAAGTTCTGAACTTAGAGGTACTCCACTCCCAACTTTATCTGTATTGGAGGATTTTCCATTTACAATAACACACTGTGTCCTACCCTTCAACCCATTTTCAAACAAGTTGCAAAGGTTATCCCCTAGACCCATTTTACTTATTTTATACACCAGCCTCCTGATTGGCACTGTAGAAAATGCTCTAAAAATCCTTAAATGTGTTTTTGCTTACCAAAACATCAATGCAGTGCAACTTCAAAATGATACCATTTAATCCTCTGAGTGCCAGAGAGGTGTCCATTGCATTGCTCCCCTCTGGTACTCAAATGGTTAAGCATAGGCTTGTTATCTGATGGGACCAACCTGACCAGCCACACCCCATCACCAGGTTTGAGAGATACTAGTAAGGCCATGAAGTATTCTTTTATTCCAGCTACCATTTTGCGGATACTTTTGTTGGGACATTACTATCGCTTTAAAATGTTGTGGACCAAGTTCTGAACTTAGAGGTACTCCACTCCCAACTTTATCTGTATTGGAGGATTTTCCATTTACAATAACACACTGTGTCCTACCCTTCAACCCATTTTCAAACAAGTTGCAAAGGTTATCCCCTAGACCCATTTTCCTTATTTTATACACCAGCCTCCTGATTGGCACTGTAGAAAATGCTCTAAAAATCCTTAAATGTGTTTTTGCTTACCAAAACATCAATGCAGTGCAACTTCAAAATGATACCATTTAATCCTCTGAGTGCCAGAGAGGTGTCCATTGCATTGCTCCCCTCTGGTACTCAAATGGTTAAGCATAGGCTTGTTATCTGATGGGACCAACCTGACCAGCCACACCCCATCACCAAAAATGTCTTATTATTAAACTAGAACATTTACTATAATTTTACTAAAGTGTACAGTAAAAAAAAGACCTCATTACAGTTTCAGTCTAGAAAATATTAAGGTAAATTTCAAAAAGTGCGTAGTAGGGGGTACACTGCATGGAATACATTATTTTTCCGATGAATTCATCTGTTATTATACTAATAGGAAACTATGTTTGTACCCATGATGCTAGTATTTCATGGAAAGCACTGAATAAGTAGCCCAGTGAACAAGCATCTGCAACTCAGGCACTTTCAGTAACACACCATGATTGGAAATGTATTTCAAATCATTGAACACAACTAACAGTTCAGTCTAATTTGGAGTGCCTTTGTTTATAGCTCATTTAACATGCTGTGAAATCAAAGGGGGAATTGCTGGATTATGCTGTCACAGTCATGAGGATTCTATGAATACAAGTATCTTTTCCTTTGTGTGGAAATATTCTTTAAATGATGCACATTTAGCTTACATACAGAACTATAACTATAGAAGTACAATTAGCAGAAATGGCCTTGCATTGCCTGGAGCATGTAACATATAGACTACTCTACGCAGGCACATTAGCTTTGGTTTCATTATCTCTTTCACTCTATGGCATTGTCTCAGTCCCTTTAGCATGCATGTTCTCTTTTGATTTCTATTTTATTTTCTTGCTCAATCTCTGTCACCCACTCTCTAATCTTGTCTCTGTTTTGCATTCTTGATCTGTTTTGCATGCATTATTTCTATGGGCCTGTCCCACTGTATATTTCTATGCTTTTGTGCTTCCGTTTCCTTGTGTGTGTGAATGTCTATGTCTGTATCGTTGTATTCACATTTGTGAATGTGTGTGTGCCTTTTTTCTATCAGTCTGTTTTTGTGAAAGTGTGCATGTATCTGTCTCTTCTTGTGTTTCTGTGGATCTCAATAGGTCAGGAGAGGGAAGGAAGAGATGGGAAGTGATGGGAGCGAAGAGCAAGGAGGATGGGGAAAGTGGGGAGTCAGGGGGGTAAGAAGGGAGGAGTAGAAAGAAGGAAGAGAGAGGAGGGGGCGAAAGGGGGTAGATGGTGGAGGAGTACCTGGTAGTCACTTAACAATGAACCAAAAATTCTCCCCACTAGGGAGGAGAGGAAAGCATTACCTATGCTACACTACTGGAATGTTTTCTCTCAATATGGATCCAAGATTGAAGGAAAGAAAATTAAAAATGAAACTGTTAAATGTTAATTCTTTATTATATTAATCATTAAAAACAAAAGGAGAAAGGGGAGACAGATAATAAATCTAAGAATTGAAATAGTAAAGAGTCATTCAGTATATGAATGATCCACACCCAGTGAATATGTTTAGTATGGAGAGTTATGAAAAATAATACTAACACTTCACCCTGTATGGATGAATGAATGAATTATGAATAGAAACTAAGGATATAATCCAAAAAATGTAATCCCTACCTCTGGCCCAATCAAAAACTAATTGGGTAAATGGATAATTTGGAGCCTGTCTAGTTGTCCTTATCAAGTTGTGTGCAACTGAAAATTATAAGGGCCTAGAAGTAAGGATGGATGACTAACTCCAAATTAGCCTAGTTTAAATCTTGTGTGTCAACCTCACTCTTCATAAAATTGTGCTGCTAGTATTGAAGGTAAATCGGACCCATAGCTGAGTATATCGGGGTGGGTGATGTTGCATCTACAGACTGTTCTTAAGATATTGGCCTTCCAGTATACAGTGGGGCAAAAAAGTATTTAGTCAGCCACCAATTGTGCAAGTTCTCGCACTTAAAAAGATGAGAGAGGCCTGTAATTTTCATCATAGGTACACTTCAACTATGAGAGACAGAACGGGGGGAAAGAATACAGGAAATCACATTGTCTGATTTTTAAAGAATTTATTTGCAAATTATGGTGGAAAATAAGTATTTGGTCAATAACAAAAGTTCATATCAATACTTTGTTATATACCCTTTGTTGGCAATGACAGGTCAAACGTTTTCTGTAAGTCTTCACAAGGTTTTCACACACTGTTGCTGGTATTTTGGACCATTCCTCCATGCAGATCTCCTCTAGAGCAGTGGTGTTTTGGGGCTGTCGCTGGGCAACACGGACTTTCAACTCCCTCCAAAGGTTTTCTATGGGGTTGAAATCTGGAGACTGGCTAGGCCACTCCAGGACCTTGAAATGCTTCTTACGAAGCCACTCCTTCGTTGCCCGGGCGGTGTGTTTGGGATCATTGTCATGCTGAAAGACCCAGCCACGTTTCATCTTCAATGCCCTTGCTGACGGAAGGAGGTTTTCACTCAAAAGCTCACGATACATGGCCCCATTCATTCTTTCCTTTACATGGATCAGTCGTCCTGGTCCCTTTGCAGAAAACCAGCCCCAAAGTATGATGTTTCCACCCCCATGCTTCACCGTAGGTATGGAGTTCTTTGGATGCAACTCAGCATTCTTTCTCCTCCAAACACGACGAGTTGAGTTTTACCAAAAAGTTCTACTTTGGTTTCATCTGACCATATGACATTCACCCAGTCCTCTTCTGGATCATCCAAATGCTCTGTAGCAAACGTCAGATGGGCCCGAACATGTACTGGCTTAAGCAGGGGGACACGTCTGGCACTGCATGGTTTGAGTCCCTGGCGGCGTAGTGTGTTACTGATGGTAGCCTTTGTTATTTTGGTCCCAGCTCTCTGCAGGTCATTCACTAGGTCCCCCTGTGTGGTTCTGGGATTTTTGCTCACCGTTCTTGTCATCATTTTGACACCACGGGGTGAGATCTTGCGTGAAGCCCCAGATCGAGGGAGATTATCAGTGGTCTTGTATGTCTTCCATTTTCAAATAATTTCTCCCACAGTTGATTTCTTAACACCAAGCTGCTTGCCTATTGCAGCTTCGGTCTTCCCAGCCTGGTGCAGGTCTACAATTTTGTTTCTGGTGTCCTTCGACAGATCTTTGGTCTTGGTCATAGTGGAGTTTGGAGTGTGACTGTTTGAGGTTGTGGACAGTTGTCTTTTATACTGATTACAAGTTCAAAAAGGTGCCATTAATACAGGTAACGAGTGGAGGACAGAGGAGACTCTTAAAGAAGAAGTTACAGGTCTGTGAGAGCCAGAAATCTTGCATGTTTGTAGGTGACCAAATACTTATTTTACCAAGGAATTTACCAATGAATTCATTAGAAATCCTACAATGTGATTTGCTGTATTCTTTCCCCCCATTCTGTCTCTCATAGTTGAAGTGTACCTATATGAAAATTACAGGCCTCTCTAATCTTTTTAAGTGCCAGAAATTGCACAATTGGTGGCTGACTAAATACTTTTTTGTCCCACTGTAACTGGGTCAAACTCTGTCTGTTTATGATTTTTTGCGGACTGCAATAAGTAGATCTTTGGAATTAACTGTGGGCTACAATTAATAGTCATTATGTGGGTATACTTATAGGCACAGAATTAGTTCACTAAAAAGGTAATAGAGATAATAAGATAAATAACTTAGTTAGTAAACTGAATATCACTAGATTAGAGATTCAAAATACCAATAAATCCACCGGGCCATGATTGGGACTGATATGTAATAATGATTTGAATCGGTTCTTAAACACTATTAGTAAATTGCCATATCCACGTAGGATAATTATTTGGACATAAAATTAGCCCGCAAGTGTAGTCATAGAAATTGACTAATTGATAGGCTTTTTATATTTGTACTATGTGTACAAGTCAATCCACCTGCTTTTAAATAACTTGGGGCTAGTTCGGAGAGCTGACTGTATCCACAGAGTAAGCCTTTTAGAAGTATAAGAGGGGCTAGGATGGATTGACTATTTGTATAGGCTCAGTAACTAGATTAAGATTAAAGTGATTGCCTGCTTGATAAGCTAGGATTGTCTAAACTAAAGAAAGTTACTGGTTAAATGGCTACATCAAATGCTCATGTGAGTGAATTTAGCCTACCTAGACTGAAATTAGGTTTGTTTGTCCACATTACTTAGTGGATTAACTGGGGATTTCTACCTGCTGGTTTAGGAGCTACAGATATTGGGCTCGATTTAAAGGCAGCCGTTAGCAAAAAAAATCACTAACGGGTGCATTAAGTGTCATGTTGCAATTGAAAGATCCGTCTAAACAACAGCTAACGGCAGTTGCAGAATCCTAACGGCCGATACACTTACGTGCATTCAGACGCATTCAACAACATACCCCAGAGCTATTCAAAGGCTTGCGGTACTGATAACGGCTGAAAAAAAGACACACCTAACGGCTAAAAGTTAAGACCCACTTTTCACACACGTTAGACACTTAACGGCCAAAACTAAACACCCGTAACAGAGGAAAAGACACAAAAGGCTTACCGCACAACCATGTAAATGGGAAAATTAACCCGTGCAATGCCAAAACAACACAAAAACATGCACACACAAGACAAATCACTACACACACAACAACAAGCAACACCACAGGGACAATGACACACAAAAAAAACAACAACACAACATGGCACGGAACAATGGGGGTCATCACACAAAGCGGACCCTGCAAATACAAGCTCACCTGGGCAACATCAACACGCGACCTGCACCCCACAACTGCACGCCCGCAAATGGCACACACAGAACAAGCACAACACACCACATCTTATAACACACACACACCTGCTAACACTTACCTGGACACAAACAACTCACCATTGGTCAGCACTCACCTCATCACCACACCTACACAACGCCCTAGCAAGTACTTAAAGGGACAACTCAACACACTCACTTGTTGCTTGTTTTCCACTCAGGGAGGGAGAGAGAGAGAGAGATAGAGAGAGAGAGAGCTAGAGAGAGAGAGGTAGAGAGAGAGAGAGACAGATAGAGACAGATAGAGAGAGCAAACAGTATGTTGGGTTACATATTGTTGCGAAGACTGCGGAGAAGGCGTGCAAGGGAGAGAGCTAGGGAACATCAGCAACCTCCAAGCACGCCTCATCAACAGCCTTCACCTGTTGCAAGTGAGGAGGCTCTGGCTCAGCAGCCACACAGGAGTCCATCCCCACCTGGAGGGCACAGGATGTATAGACGACCACCAAGGCCCAGGGTATACCGCCCAAGGGTCACACTCTTTGGAATGGCTGATGACGAGGTAATTGATCGCTACAGGTTGAGGCCTGACAGCATCATTGCCTTGTATGAGGTCATCAAGGAGCAGGTGGATCCCATCTACATCCACAACCATGCCCTAACTGGCCTGCAGAAACTACTCTGTGCCATACACTTCATGGCAAGCGGGGCCTTCTAGTCCACTGAGGGTTACGCATCTGGCATATCACAGGCCACATTCTCCAGAGTGCTGGCCCAGGTCCTGCCAGCCCTCAAAAGCAAGGCCAGTACCTATATACATTTTCCCACCACCGACATGGACTGGATACACGTCAAGCAGGCCTTTTACGCAAAGGGAGGCATGCCCAGGGTCATGGGTGCTATAGATTGCACCCATGTCCGGATTAAGGTCCCAGCACGTGACGCACAGATATTCATCAACAGGAAGAACTTCCACTCCATCAACTTGCAGATGGTGTGTGACAGCAACATGAGGATCATGAATGTCTGTGCAAAATATCCTGGCAGCACACATGATGCATACATTCTACAAAACTCCTCAGTCCACAGAGATTTTGAGAATGGAACCTTTACAGGGGGATGGCTAGTGGGTGAGTTCACTAAACAAAATCACACCACATACACAGGCGTACACACCACTCTGCTCAGCATGCACCTGACCCACAGCTACTACGTCCACCACACAAAACATCATTCACACAACATGTGCTCCCTGTCTCACCATGTCACTCACATTACACATGTGATGCTGGCTATGGATGCAAGTCCTGGCTACTGACCCCTCTGGCCAATCCCCAAACACATGCCCAGGAAAGCTACAACCAGGCTCATGCCAGAACGAGGAATGCTATTGAGCGGACATTTGGGCTTCTCAAGTCAAGATTCCGATGTCTGGACCACTCTGGGGGAGCACTGCAGTATGCACCGGCTAAGGTGTGTGACATCATTGTGGCGTGCGCAATACTGCACAACATCGCAGTGGACACCAGGCTGCTGGAGCACATCCCGGACCCCCCCATACAGGAAGTGGCCATGGACATTGGGCATGTGGAGGAGACCATGAGAGGGGCACAGATCAGAGACAGGCTCATCACGGAACACTTCACCTGTGAGTATAACACATGCATGCAAACAATCCATGCAAGTCCCCCATCAGTCCTGTGACACTAACCACACTGCACATGTTGTTCTGTCTCACCCCACAGGAACAGTGACACAGCACTGCACGTGGCAAATTGTGTGTGTGGACTCAACAACCATCCTCCATTCCACTCTCCACGTTGACATACAGACCCCAAGGATATCACGCACACCCCCAGGAGAAACAAGGTACAACATTTTACCCATGTTCATCACCTTACACGGCTTGATTGACAGCAACTAACTGGATATGCCATGATTATAGCCTGAACAACCATGCTAGGCCAGTAGCGAAAGAGTATTATCTAATGATATGCATTGGATAATACTCAGGCACATCAGGGGTTAAAGGGACATTAGACTCAATATGGGACCTGTACTGTGCTAGAGCTGAGAAGAGCAGCACAAGGGTGGATGTACAGTGGTATTGTCACACAATGTAGAGGTCATGAGACGTAGATCAGATTACCAGGGACTCCATGCTGACCTGTGAGTGTGCAGACATATGTGCCCCTGACATGAATACACACATCAACAAATGTGTCCTAACAGTTCCATGGAACAAATGACATTGGGCTGCCACTGTCACTTTCACAGTGGCAGCACAATGTCATTACTTCCATGGAGCTCTCAGAACACTTGTTAATGTGTGTATACATGTCAGGGGCACATATCCATAGGGCTGATGCACATGTCCTTAGTTCCCCACAGAATTGGTTACAGATGAGTACACAACACATTGTCAAGCAATGGTTTGTGCACTCACCTGTAACTGTGAAAACTGAGGGGATGAAAAAGACTAAATTGTTGTTGCTTGATGATCAGTTCAGGTCTACTGCTCCAAATCCTGTCCTCTTGTCCCGCAGGCATCCGTAACATGATCCATCCTTGAACTGAAGATCTTCCATGTGACTGGATTGATGTCTTGACAACACCTTCATGAAGATCACCCCTTGCTGTTTATGGTGATGTTGTTGGTGATGCAAAGTTTGACCTGAGGTTCACACAAACCTCTACTGGAACATTCTCATAGAGACACAGAAAACACTAATTCTTGAGTGTTTTAACCTGTACAGTTAGGATGCTCAGCTACAGAGTTGTCAAACCTCATGGACAACACATGAGCAGGGCAGCAGTGTTACTGAAGTATTACGATTTAGTTTCAAAGTACATTTAGTGTTCTCATACAGGTGTTCAATGCATATAGGCAATACACACACAAAACACATGTACATTCTAATGTACTTTGAGACACAATAAAGATGAACCATCACCATTCTATCTGTGTCTGTAGGAGGATATATTTGAGAACACATATGTCAATGTGTTACCACACCCAGGGTAGAGTATGCCCCATACATGGAAAGGCATCACCCACATCACAGGAGTCCACCACTTGTTTGGCAGTGACTGGACTCTGTGATGTATCCATGCAAACAGATGATGGTGGCAGTGATGCACCAATGTGTTGTGGGAGTGATGAAGAGGTGATACAGGGGACATACTTCCACAGTGAATACCTGTCCACAGTATCTGTATTGCTCAGTATAATCCATGTTCTGAGATTTTGCTCCGCTTTGACATATCTCAGTACATGGGCTAACGAACAACCAGACTAAGTGGACATGTGTTATCACTGGTGAAGTCTGTTACACCCTTAGGGAAACAGCAACTCAACTTACAGGAGACCCCAATGCTCAGCCCAGGATATCAATGTGTGTGCTACACATTGAAATCCTAGGTTAAAAACATTGGCTTCCCCAGTAAGTCAGTTGCACAATGAGTGTGTGAATCCAAGACAAAATGGATACATGTCCCATTTATCTATCCTGCTTATAATGTCCCTGCAAAATCACAGAGCTGTTTGTCTGGTTATCCCATTAACCCACTGAGTGCAAGAGTGGTCCCCAACGCATTTCTTTACAATGCGTTGTCTACCACTCTGGCACTCAAAGGGTTAAACACAACATATAATGTAGACAAATGTTCAGTGTTGTACAATTTGTTGTGCTAAGGGGTATGTTTTGTTGTTCAAATTCAACACACAACACCGCCATATAACACAGTGGTGTAATATGGCTCCAGGGATGTATTACAAGTTGAATTTGTACAACGGTGTGTGTGTGTGAACCCATGTTGTAGCATCCCACTAACATTTCACCCAGGCAGAGGTTGTGTTCACTGCACTGGATGGCAATGCATTGGAGACAACCCTGCCACCCGATCCATAACTGAAGACACAACAGATCAGACAGGAATACAAAAAAAAGGTTTTTTTATTGAGGGGAAAGTTGACAGGTTGGGCCTTTCATTTTTTCCTTTTTGGGTGGCCTTAGCCTGGGTGCAAGAGGTGGATGCCCTTGTTGAACTCCTGGTAATCCTCTGCCCCCTAGGTGTGGCTTCAGGGGTAACACTAGAGGGGGTGGTGGTTGCAGTAGACCCCTCAGTGGAACGCAAGTTCTCCCTCTCCATCCTCAGGTTCTCCCTGCGGTTTATCTCCCTCAACTCCACAAGGACCTGTGTTAACATGTCCATCACACCAGTCCTGAGCTGCTGGAGTAGTGTATTCCCCCTGGACACCTCCGACTCCAAACCTTGGATCCTGCTCTCCAATTGAGCAATGTTCCTTCTGGATTGCCTCCTGCTCCTTGTAATGTTGTTGTCAGTACTCCTGCTCGACCGGAGTAGTCTCCTCTGCAGGGCCATACACTCCGCCTCCATCCCTGTGAGGCGTGCGGTGCTGGAGGTGGATGTGGCCAGTGTCACAGGTGCTGCTGTTTCCTCTGCTGCTGAGGGTGCTGAGTCTTCTGCTGCTGAGGGTGCTGTTTCCTCTGCTGTTGAGGGTGCTGTTTGCTCTGGTGCTGCTGGAGGTGCTGTTTGCTCTGGTGCTGCTGGAGGTGCTGTTTGCTCTGGTGCTGCTGGAGGTGCTGTGGCTGCTGGTGCTGCTGGAGGTGCTGTGGCTGCTGTGACAGCTGTTGGAGTGGCTGGTGCAGATGATGGGCACATGCCCACCACATCAAGTGACTCCGAGCTGCCCAATGATGTGTGTGCTGGTGGAGGTGTGAAAATGTCCCTGGGTACGGGGCGCTGGGGCTCACCAATCAGGCCCAGGTGTGGGTAGTCCAGTGGCCATGGGTCATATGGTGGCCACTGATAGGTGCTTGGACCCCACCTGGGATCATACCTTGGGGCATGCTGTGGAGCCATCCAGGAGGGTTGGTTTAACTGGGAGGCATATGGCCCATATTGGGTGGTGGCCACTGTCCCTGGCAGCCATTGCCTCCCTGGCGGTGGTGGTGCTGCTGATGGAGGGTAGTAGCTGGTGGAGGTGGCTGGATGGGTCCACCTCTCCTCCTGTTGCATCCAGCCACTGTACTGGGGAGGGGCAGCTTGTGGTGGTGCAGCCTGTGGTGGTGCAGCTTGAAGGGGTGCAGCCTGTGGTGGTGCAGCTTGAAGGGGTGCAGCCTGTGGTGGTGCAGCTTGAAGGGGTGCAGCCTGTGGTGGTGCAGCTTGAAGGGGTGCAGTAGGTGGTGGTGCAGCCTGTGTTGGAGGGGATGGTGATGGTGGGTAAGGTGACCACCAACTGGTCCCTTCCTCTGTGTCCTCCTCACTGGGGGGTGACATTGCCTCCTCCACTGTCTCCCGCTGGGCTTGAGGGCCGTAAGCTGTGTGGAGAAATAAGATGTTGTGATTAGTGACCTTAGCCATATGTTTGTGGAGACAGTTATACTTTGATATGTGGTGAAGAAAATTATATGTGCTTGGGTTAATCCCCCTGGGTAAACAAGGGTACACCCACTGCTGAAAGGTGTTGTTTGAGTTATTACAGGTGAAGGTTTCATTTTGAGGTGCAATATCACAGTGGGCCGAAATAGTACAGTGGGGCTGTTGCAACACCCTCCCATGTTGATATCTGGTCCCTGTACCAGAGCTGTCCACATGATTGTGTAGTAACAGCACCACTGTACAATTTCAGGCCACTGGGGTATTGGCCCTGACATATCCATTTCTGAGCTGTGATACCTTTTGAATCAACACACCTTTCAACAGTAGGAATACCATTGTTTAACTCGGGGGAGGGGGGTGAATCCAACAACATATATTTATCTTCACAACTTGTAGGGATGGCTATCCCTCCAGGGGGATGGCAAAGGTTAAGTTCACCTTGATGTCATATTATAGACATTGTGAAAACAGATGTTGTTCGCTGTTAGTCCTATCCCTCCTACCCTCACGGTTGTTCAGATATTGCTCTATGTGACAGGTGGAGATTTCAGTCATTATTTGTCCACACGAGGGCTTTTCAGCAGAGCCCAAATCGCCCCATTTAGAGAACAATACTTAATTGGAATGGTGTACAGAGTGTGCCTGGTTTGCAAGCACACTCTGTGGACCATTCCAAAGAGGTATTTATCTCGAAATGTTGCGACTTTGGCTCTGCTGAAGAGCCTCCGTGTGGTCAAATGATAGATATCTCCACCTGTCACTCAGAGCAATATCTGTATAACCATGAGTGTTGGAGGGATGGGACTTAGATCAAGACACATCTGTTAACGATGGCAATGATATGACATCTTGATGACATTACCCATTGCTATCCCATTACAGTGACACACAAGTAGAAATGGTCTTATATGTATGTGGATATGTACCCTTCATATGGATAGAGTAATAACCTTCCAAGATGTGAAGCCAGAGAGAAGTTCAGTAGGTGTGATTGTCGTACTGGCTATACATGTGCACCCATTCAACATGACATTGTATTGATATGATGGATATGAACATACCTCGTATATCCCATCTACGTAGAGTGTGATATACTATGTATGTGTATTTGGATGGTAGCAATGTAGGTTGATTTGTGATGGGTGCACACATCTGGCCAGTAAGGCAATCACATCCAGTGAAGTGATCTCTGTGTTCACATCGTGTTGTAACATATTTGGTAACATTTGAATCCTAAGGGCAACAATCCAGCCAGTAGTGAGGGATATGTTTGATTCAGGCCTGTTTTTCTCTGTGTATGAGCCCACCCATCCTTCTGTGTGAGGCAACCGTACTCAATCCTAGATATCCATCAGTCATGGCCTGTTGGTGACCAAGGTATAATGATGTTTGCTATTTGTTTCCCATGTGTATCCTGCAAAGAGTGGCTGGTGTACCATCCATCCATGGCATCAGCACCCCTGTGGATCCATGTGGGAATCAGATATGGGATATGTAATTTCAAGTCAGGGTAAATGATTGCAGCCACAACACCAATGCCTACTTTTTCCAGCTTGAAATCTGTGGAATAGTTTTTGGCCTGTGTGTTGGCCTGTGTGTTGCACCTACAAGCACCCAAGTGTGACACTGTGATGTGTGACCTGATGCCCCCTTTTTGTGATTCAGTAAGCGGTGATGTTGAACTGATGGGGTGGACATGATGGTGACTTCTCCAGTGATCTCCTTTCCCCATTTCCAGTGTTTTCCATGGAGTCTGTACAATGGGATCTTATAAACTTGATTCTTGTTGTTGCATGTTCTCCATGGACTAACACTGGTATTGGTGAAGTGAGGGTGTGTGAGAGTTACTTTGTGTCCACCATCTGTTTGTCACCGCTTAGTGAATGTCCCCTGTGTAGCATGTGATCGTTGTCCTATTGACTTGTTTGCTGTCTGGTTAAGCCCTTGAGTACCAGAGGGGTTGCCAATGAATTGTTGATCGATGCATTGATGATCCCTCTAGCACTCAACGGGTTAGGGTGGGGGTGGGGACATGGGTGACATTGTGTGTGAACAGTGATGATCTATGACAGTCGACATTTTGAACATGATGGTTTGTGTATTGTGTGTAATGAGCACAGCGACAGTAGGATTGAAGTAGGACTTTGACCCAAGTAGGTTTGTCCCAAGTTGGACGTTGCCATTTGTCCAGGTGTTGTGTCCTTTTTTTAACCATCATGGTGCTGTGTTAGTGCAGTTGTATGGCTGAGTGATGGACATGTGTTGAGGTGTGACTGTGTGTGCAGCTGGTGTTGGTTGCTGTAGTGTGTTGTTCTGTAGTGTGGAGGCTCCTCTCATCCCCAGTGTCAGTTCCTCCCACGACCCCCTCGATCATGGTCGGGGACATGTTCTGCCGCACCATCTCCTCCCAGCCACAGAATGTGATGGGCACAGATGGGCCACCTCCGGTGCCTCGGGCTTGCTTGACCATGTCAGACATCTTGTTCTTGACCACCCTCCGGCAGTCGGACATCTTCTTCACAGACTCCACGTCCCGCCTGCATGTTGCCACCGCGTTCACCCGGCTGCAGATCTGATTCCAGGCTGCTTTCCTCTGTGCTGCCAGGCCAGGGACCTTTGCCGTCAGGTGGAGAACACTCTGCCTCTCCAGGACAGCTTCCACAAGAGCCGTGTTCTCCTCCTCACTATATCTGGGATCCCTGATCCTGCCCTCATCAGCTCCGGCATGGGAGGATTCAGAGCCGGAGTGCCCTGCCTGGTCTGACCCTGCCTGTGTGGGGTGCTCCCCAGGAACTACCCCTCGTCCCACTGCAGGTTCTGTCCCTGTCCTGCGTGTGCCTGCTCTTGTGGGCCGGGTCCCCCTCCGCCCTGCAGATCTCCCTCTGCCACCCCTGCTCTGCTGAGGGATCCCCTCCTGAGCTTCCTCCTCCTCCACTACTCTCCCCATCCCTCTCTCCTGTCCTCCTCTCCTTGCCATCACTCACCCAGTCACACCCAGGCACTCCCACAGGCCCTCACAGACACACTCGATCCACTCACTCTCTGTCACACACTTTCACTCCCAGAGTCACACTGTCAAAATAAAAAGTAAAATGTGTAAGGTGTTATAAAATAAAAGGACTATGTGTATGTATATGTATGTGTTTGTATGTGTGTATGTAATATGTGCAAAAGTGTGATATGTGTATATTTAGTGCACCTCTCTCCTCTCTCCAAACTGCAAAACTCCTCTACCTCCAATGAACGTGCCTCTCTCCCTCTCTCTAATGACTATCCTCCGCTCCTGGGTCCTGATATCTGGCTCTGAAGAACTCGATAACAGACAGTGTGTGACGGTTATTTTTGGGTATATATAGGTGTATTTGAAGTTATTTGATACATTGGGGCTTTGTGATTGGCTGTGTGTTTGAATTTGTTTTGGCATCAATCATGGTTGCTTGACAACGGCAGCCGTTATATTACATGTTGTTTTGATCGCTGTTATCATGTGATTTGGCCGCCCGTTGTGCATTAACATGAGCGACAACGGCTTTTGTGTTACGTGTTTTTTGTGTGCCTACGCTCGATAGCTATTCTCGTAGAGTAGCTATTGAATCTGCCGTAACTCCTGTATTATTTGCGAGCGATGTGCCTTTTTCACTTAGCGGCTGGTTTAACGGTTGCCTTTAAATCGAGCCCATTGTCTGAGTTTACTCCAATTAACATAATTAGGATTGTTAGTCCATATTGCTGCGGAGTTAAAGGGATAGTAATACTTAAAAATTACTATCCTGCATCTTGTAGCCAGTAAAAAACTGAGTTAAATGAGCCCAGTGGCATCTCTCAAACCTTTATGGTTTGGGAGAGATGTGCTTTCAAAGTTTGCTTTTTGCCTTTTCCCCTGATGTCAGAGTTCTAACTCACAGCAGAGGAATTAGGTCCTGTGCATCGAAGGCTGTTCAGCAGAGCAGAGATCGCATTATGGAAAAAGAAATCCTTCACTGAAATGGTCTTCTACGTGTGCTTGAAAGCAAATGCAGAAGACCATTTCAGTGAAGGATTTCTTCTTCCATAATGCGATCTTGGCTCTGCTGAAGAGCCTTCGCCGGTCCTGGGACCAAATTCCCCTGCTTTCAGCTAGAACGCTGACATCAGGGGAGAGGGAACTTTGAAAGCGGATATCTCTTATACATTGAACATATGGATATCTTGTATATATATCAGCATACGGATATCTCGTATACATTGAACAAAGACTTTTAAAGTGCATGGGATGGAATCTGATACTGATCAAATACATAGTGTGGTTAAAGTACACTATTAGGGAAAATTAACAGAGAGCTTTTCCATTGTGCATGGGGATTCTGTTGTACATTTGGGAAAGTACATATGACTAGAAGCTCTATATGTGTTATAGTGGTGTGAAAATCAGTGAAGTGCAATGTTTTGCACATAACTAAGTTAGTCAATGGGTTAACTGGGTTTGGGGTGTCACACAGTGTATGTCAGGTTCTATGACTGTAATACTTGCTGGGGTGCCACCTCTGCATTGGATTAATCCACCTATAGGTGAAGTCTAAGTTTTTATTTGTAATCCCTCAGATACATAAAAATGTATATTCCTTGTTCTTGCTCTTTTATTCCCATAGGCACGTAATTTGTCAACTAAATGGATTAAAAGGTAATTTTAATATCTAGCTAGTGTGGTACTCTCTCAGCATACTTATAAGCAAATTGAGAAACTAATACATGTCATCACTATATTCAGGTTTAAACCATGCACATAGATGTCATCTTATCCAATGGAAAGGGCTCATGGCAGGAGCTTCAAGTAGTTAAAGGGATAGAAATGTTTCAAAATAAAAGCAGCTCCAAGTAATCTTCATAGTATTTGGGCCATGGAGAGTGTTATTTCAATACTATCAGAGTTGTAGTTCAAGAGTAATTGAATTATAAAGTATCCCTGCCTGTAAGCTTACAATCTAAAGTGGTAATGGGAGACATACAGAGTACATAAGGATCAAGTGCTGAGTACAGTGCTAGTTCTGATGATGACAGAGGACATCAGTAAAGTAAATAATTTATAAGAGCGTTCATTGTACAACACCAGTGCCTTCTAGCATGTTGAAATTTAGTCATTTAGGTAGGACATTTGTTCTATGTAGTAGGGGAGTCTGGGAGCACAATTGGAGAGAAGAAGGGAGGAGGGAGGTTGAACCACAATACCCCAACATTTGGTGTGACTGACTGGCAAGACACAGGCAGCTGGGGTCTAAATTGCTTGCTGATTTTACTTTTATTGTCTCTCTGCTGGGGAAGTCTGGGGAAAGAAGTTGTTGATTTTTTTTTTCATTTATATATATTTTTTGAACTAACTGTGATAAGATAGGGTGGACAGCGTAAAAAATACATAAATATTAAACAAATAAGTATATTAGACAGTTGACAGGGAGCTCTGTGACTGCGGAAGACTTGATAGACAGCAGACGGCATTGAGAATTTTGTTGAGGGCCAAGGCAAGACATCACATTCCATCAGTTGTGTACTGTAGAGAGTAAAAACACACACAATAGTTGAATAACATCTAGCAAATGCACAAGTGGGAGAGGGAAAGGTGGAGGAAGTGCAGGGGTGTGTGCAATAAATGATGATGATCCCTCTCCTCCCAGGGTGGATGCAGTTTGTCATGGTCCCACCAATCACACCACACCAGTCCCACACCACCACTACCATACATATCTGCCACACTTTAGGTTGTACTTTATTATTTTTTAATCACTTGACATCATCACAAATACATGCCAGTGTCACTTAAACAGGAAGCAAGTCTTGTGGGCAAAGGACAAAGGCAGTCTGCATGCCAACACATTTTTCAAGGTATATGTTGCTGTATGACTCACAGCTTTGACTTCCAGCTACTTATTTCTCCACTACAGCCCTTAGAAGAAGTGATATTGTGCTGGTAAATGTTGCACCATATTAAACATAGGAGAAAAATGTGTTGGAATAGGAAAAATGTGTTGGAATACTAGAAAAATGTGTCAGAATAGGAGAATAATGTATTGGAATAGGTGAAAATGTGTGAGAATAAGAGAAAAATGTGTTGGACTAGGCAAAAAAATTTGCTGGAATAGTCGAAAAGGAGGAAAATTTTGCATTGGAGAAAACTTTCGCGAAAAAAGACACAAATCATGTGTTTTTCACAAAAAGTCATGCAGGAAATTTTTCTCACTTTTTGCCCACCCCTAATCTTTACAGCCCATTTGGAGACACAGGTTTTCCAGTTCACTCAAGATCTCCAAGTTCAGTGAAAAGTAGCTTTGCGATTACAAGAAGGCAAGAAAATCTGTAAGAACTATTGGCAGGAAATCATAAAAAATACCCCATCTACATCTGTGAACATGTGTCCCATCATTAAGCAGACAGTGTTTCAAGGAATTAAAGAGGCTTTTAAGGATCTCAATCCATGAAGAAACGGATCAAGAGCTTTGTTTCATCAGAGGGAATGCAAGAAGAATAAGATGAGTGGACCTAACTTGATGTTGTCCTGATGGAGCCACTTATTAAAGCATTGAAACAGACCCTCAAACTAATTTATAGGAATGTGCAACATTTCCTTTTTATGAGGTCATTAAGGAAGTTTCCTTTACTGAATGTAAGAAGATGAAGAGAAGATATGTCTAGTGCCAAAGAGTACTAGAAGTATTTTTCAGAAAATGACTGACATCTGGGAATCTGCTCCTAGGATCAATAAGGCTGTGGTTCTTCTGGGCAGGAAAAAAAAAACTAAAGTAAAAAATAGGACATGGTATAAAAGGGGTCCGAGCAGGGTACTTGTGTTGGTGGGTGGGGTCTGTGGAATAATTAGTTGGACAGATCATTTTTGTGGGGGTATTTTGACTGGTATTGGGTGGAGAGTTAACAAATAAATAAATAAAATTAAAAATAAAATAAGAAATTGGTATGTAACAAGGACCCCTTGATGGAAGCTGTGACTGGGACAGACTGATACTTGATGGGATAGAGTAATTTGTAGAGGATGACTTAGACTTGTTGTTAGAGGACAAAGCCTGAGGAAATGGTAATTTCTAGGATTACACTTGTTTGGCACAAGTCAAAAGGAAACACTGATTTGTTGTAGGACTTCGACTTGTGTTAGGCCCAAGTCCTGAGGAAACATTGATTTGTAGGACCTAGACATGTTAGCATCACAAGCCCTGAGGAATCAGAGATGATTTTCATTAATTCGGCTTGTTAATGTCACAATCCCTGAGGAATCACAGATAATTTTCTCAATTCAGACTGTTAGCGTCACAAGCCCTGATGAATCAATGATTTCAAGGACTTAAGCTTGTTAGAAACAAGACCCCAACATTTTTTGGTTTTTGTAGGCATCTGGGTTTTTTTTTCCCAAAGAACAAGTCCTGAGAAAAAAAAATATGCCCTGCTGGCCTAGTGAGAGCAGGTCATGTTATGGTGACCAGAGGCCACTGGCCATTGTCAAATGCCCCTGTGTCATAGCAGAATTTGCAATTGCTGTTCTTGCTGCTGTTGCTGAATTGTTTAAGAAGCAGGATAATTAGGCAGCTCAAAGGAAATGGGATCAACAACAGCAGTAACATGGGGCTGGATGATCATGGTTCCATTTGCCACTACTAGCTCTGGTGATGTGCCTGAGGCAGTAGCAGAACCACAACTAGCCCCCACCACTTCAGATATGTGGAAAAAAGAAGTGGTCAATAATGCTTATCCACCTGCCCCTCCTTCAAAATTATGGTTGTGTTGTTAGACTGTTGTCACGGTTTGTTAAGACTCTCAGACGTCACGTTAGGTAAAAACACAACTTTATTGAAAAGTTTAAAACAACCCCATAGGGTAACATACACGTTCATACATATATACTGCAATGACAGGAAACAAGCAATGGTAATAGCGATAAGGTTCTACCGGTCCTGCCAATATACCGAGCAAGGCAGCCAGGAAACTGGTACAAGGAATAAATAGGCTCTACTGGCCTTGCCAATATTTCCCAGGCAAGGCAGCCAGGAAGCTGGTAAGGAATAGATAGGTTCTACCGGCCTTGCCAATATACCAGGCAAGGCAGCCTGGAAGCTGGTACAAGGAATAGATGGCTCTACCGGCCCTGCCAATATACTGGGCAAGGCAGCCTGGAGACTGGTACACGGAGAATCAGTAGGCTCTACCGGCCCTGCCAATATACCGGGCAAGGCAGCCTATAGGCAGACAGCAAGTATAAAGGCTCTACCGGCCTTGCCAATACCAGGTAAGGCAACCCAAGATGGTACAGCGAAGAATGGGTTCTACCAGCTTTACCAATATACCGGGCAAGGCAGCCTAATACAGAGTGGATGGCAACCACTAAAGCCTCAGTGACTGGCTAGGTGGTAACAACAGTCACAAGGATGACATGCAGAGGCTACGGAGTTAAAGTGGCAAGCCAAGGAACTTACTGGAGACCACCAGTACCCGCGTACTGGGTAACCAACAGAGCTGCTTAGGACTTTGACAGCAGAGATAGCATAGAGAGAACCAGTACCCGCGTACTGGGGACACAATATCGCTAAAACGGTACAATAGTACTTGGATGTAGTGGAGTGAACCAGTACTCAAGTACTGGGAGACCAATCTCTCATCCGGTGCACCAGCAGCCAGTGAATAGGAGCGAGCTAGTAGCCACGTACTGTAATCATGAACTGTACCGGTGCAACGGCAGCCGGTAGGTGGTGGAGCAAACCAGTACACGTGTACTGGGGAAACCGTCTCTCTTCCGGTGCACAGCAACCGGTTGAATGTAAGCAGACCAGTACACTCGTACCGGGATCTCAAAACTCTATAGGTGCAATAGCAGCCGGATGGCTATGGAGCAAACCAGTACCCGTGTACTGGGGACACAATATACAATGTGCAAAGCAGCCGGGTGGCTGTGGAGCAAACCAGTACCCACGTACTGGAATACAAATCTCTATCGGTGCAATGACAGCCGGGTGGCTGTGGAGCAAACCAGTACCCGCATACTGGGGACGCAATACACAAAGTGCAACAGCAGCCGGGTGGCTGTGGAGCAAACCAGTACCCACGTACTGTAATATAAACTGTACCGGAGCAACGGCAGCCGGTATGTGGTGGAGCAAACCAGTACACACGTACTGGGGAAACCGTCTCTCTTCCGGTGCACAGCAGCCGGTGAATGTAAGCAGACCAGTACCCGCGTACTGGGAGCACAAATCTCTACAGGTGCAATATCAGCTGGGTGGCTGTGAAGCGAACCAGTACCCGCGTACTGGGTAACCAACAAGGAGTAGTAATGCCGCCAAGGCGACTAGTGAGGACAGCCGACTACAGACGATACTGGATCAGGAGTTCAGCAGATGGAACGACCATAGGCGATACCTGATCAGGAGCTCAGCAGATGGAACGACCACAGGCGATACTGGATCAGGAGCTCAGCAGATGGAACGACCACAGGCGATACTGGATCAGGAGCTCAGCAGATGGAAACAGGAACCAGCACTCAGACGGTCAACCGGATCAGGAACGGCAGCGGGGACTGGCAGCAGGAAGCAGCGACACAACGGCAACCTTAACCGGATCAGGAACGGAAACAGGAACCAATGGACAGGTAACTCAGGAACTTGATGATCTCAGGTAGAAGGAACATAACCAGGGGCCCAGGAAGCTCAGGAACACAATGGAGATTCAAGCAGCATAGAGACAACACGAAAGAGCAACCAAAGAGTGCCCAGGCTCAATCTAAATAGGCAATGCAGGGCGGGCTGAATACAGACAGCCAATGGAGAGCCCTCTACAGTTAACTGACACACAAAGGCAGCAATCATGGGCACCATGATAACTGTACATTTTCCCCTTGAGAGCATGAACTGCACCTCTCATCTGCAACTGAAATGTGCAGTGTGTGTGGAAACAATGCGTACATCTGCACTCACAGCAAATACCTGGCATAACTATAACCAAACACCATGACACTTAGGGTCTCCAATATGAGATCATCCCACCAGAAACCAAGTACTACTGATGTCACTATGCCTTTTGCCGACTCCCCGTTAAGACACGTGACAACTTGCAGTTTAATAATAATAGTGAACCCTCACTGCCACTAGTTTAGCACATTCTGCAGGATGGAATCTGCTCAGATGCTATCTAATGCCCTGGTTGAGATTACCATCCACCACACTGCCATGTGTGATCCACACATTACACAGTGGGCAATGGATGGACATGAACTGCCAATTCCTCACATCTACACTGGAACTAGGACCATGACCAGGAGTATTACTGCTGGCAAGTGGAATCTGTTCTAGTCCTGCATCACTGTACGCCATTCAACTCAGAAGCAGGAATTACAGCAGCAGCAAACTCCACAAATTCCAAATTCTCATTGATGCTGTTGCTGATGCCCATCCCCATCTCCCTTTCCTTTTTGATTTGGGCTAAAGAGGACAATTATGTCTCATTCACCCCAGCTTCTCCACAATCATCATCACCACCAGTCACTCTTTACTGCTGCTCTGTTACAGATGTCTCACTGGTTGGAAGAGTGATGAGAAATGTGACAGAGAGTCCCCTACTGTCACACTTGCCATCTCTTGTTGATCTGAAGAAGGCAGATTGTCAGCACTAGCAGCAGGCACAGGAGTCTCCTAGTGCTCTGTGCTCCTGGTGGTGGTAGTATTATTGCTGCAAGCTAACAATTTTTTCTTCTCCAGGATAATGTTCCATCTGGAAAATGCCATGGGGGGGTAGGGGGCTCCCAGTGTCGGGAATGTTGTGGGCTCCCTTGACCGCTAGACTGGTCTGTCTGCATTACTTCCCCTACCACCTCAGCATCAGTAGGAGGAACTAATCCCACCAACTGCTTCACCATCACTATTTCTACTAACAGCAACCACATCAATTTAAGTCCAGTCTTCCTCCTCACAAGTAGTATGATTGCCCCATCCTCACTCCTACCACTCTGAGTCTGTAGCTGCTGGATCTTCGTATTAGTGGTAGTGGCGGGACTGCTTGGGGATAGCAAGTGTGACTTAGGGTCCTCTGCTGTCACACTTTGCAAAATCTCCTCCTTCCCCCCTGTTACAGTTTGCAAAACAAGACAAGGAGTCAGACGGTATAGTTAAAACCACCTTTAATAGAATAATAAATAGTAGGGAAATAATAATGATACTATAAGCAGAGGGTGACTGGAGAGGCTAGAGACTGCCGACGGGTCAGCCACAACTGCTGGAAACTGGGCCGAAGCCAACTGGTAGTCTCAGGGTAAAAGATGAAATGCAACACAGAACCTACAGTCTCCCATAAAGTAGCAACAAGGGAAACTACTGACTCACACCTACAGTCAGTAAGGAAGAGCTCGTCTCCAATAAGGCTGACAACAATACAGACTACTGACTCATGCCTGCAGTCAGTTAGAAAGAGCTCATCTCCAATAAAGATTGCAGCAATGGAGACTACTGACTCACGCCTGCAGTCAGTGAGGCCGGAGTCTGCCAGAGCCCCAGGTCTGCACCAGGATGGATGTCTGTGGGGAACGGAGCCACATAGTGAAGTGAACAGACAGAGACACAGGTCAGCACCAGCTAGGATAATCAGAGAAGCCAGGTTCATACACGGAGAGGGTAGTCAGCCAGAGTCACAGGTCTGCACCAGATTGGATGTCTAAGACAAATGGAGCACACAAAGAGAATGGTCAGACAGAGCCACAGGTCAGCACCAGAATGGATAGTCAGACAAGCCGGCTCATACACAGGATACAGGAACAACTGGAACTATAACTGCACTGAACAACAATGTAAGGGTTAACTGGATAGAGATCCAGTTCCCTTTTAAAAGGCAACCCAGGAAGTAGATGGGTGGAGCTATCAGCCCCAAACAGTACAAAACAGAGGCCTGTGACATATTGCAACCTTACTCTCGAAAGTGACGCATGGCCACGAGATGCGTCAGAACACAGACTCCACTCTGTGTCATTCTACAGAGCAGGACCAGTTAGCACGATGACACGGACGGCCACTGAGAACGCCAAGTGAACCTAGGCCCAGTCCTCGGAATGACACATGGGATGATGCCACGGCTACATTTCAGGCCATCTATTACCTGCGTCAACCCACCAGGCTTCGCTGGATCTAAGGTAACTGTGATACACTCCTCCTGAGAATCACAAGACACCCTGGAAGGAGCATCACTGGCAGCTGGTGCAGGTAGCTGACCTGTCCTGCTTATGTGACTACCTTCCTCTTCCTCTTCCCATGACAAAATGTCCCCAAGATCCCTAGGGGTGATGTAGGGGGACTGACAATCATTGTGTCTGGGGAATCAGAACATCCAGACCCTTTAATGTTGGTAGTGTTCACTTTCTCATCCTCAGGCTCACTGGACACAAAACTGTCCTTCCAGCTCCTCCTTTTATTAATATTCCAGTTGCTCATAGTGATAGCAGTCATTATGGGACTTTCCTCCCTCAATTTTGTTATATAATTCACAGCACAACCACCTAGCACCCCTCCTCTCTCTGTAGCTGCTTGTATTTTGTTTTACTTCCTGGAAAACATAACATTTGTATAGCGAAAAGGCGAGAAACGTGTAAGTACAGGGGCAAAAAGTTTGTAGCTATTGAAAAAATTGAGAAAAAGTTTTGGCAATAAGTGAAAAGAGTAAAGATTTTAATTGCTTCATTTAAAGTGGATTTTCCTGTGAAAAAGCAGATAACCATGTGGTTTTCGTGGATTTTTTCACGAGAACACAACACGACCTTTCACCCACCACTAGTTACTGAGCTTAAATTAGATACAGAGCTTTCAATTGACTCTTCTGTCCATCTAGTCTTGTTAAAAGCTAAAGTGATGACTTTTATGGTCTTGGACAGAAGGGCCTATTGGCTTATGTCATAGAATATTGGCAGTTTATCTAAATGTAACCTGTTATCCCTTTAATTTGCTTGTGACAAGCTTTTTATTGAAAGACTAGATGATATCATCAAGAAGTATTTTCTCTTCACCAGTAGAAAAGAGGCAAGACGAAAAATGCACCATCTGTAAGGAAGGCTCAGAAGGAAAGGGACTCCTTTCATGAATTCCATTCTTATAGACTAGCAAGGGAGTGCTTCAGATTCCATGGATGGAAGGGCCAATCTGGATTTCTTTTGGCAGTCAAGCTAAACTCTTGAAACTCTTTCAATGGAGTACAAATATTTGGATGGTGTCCAGGTCCAGACCTTTGGTGTCTTCCCTCATACACCAAAGGTCTGGACCTGGACACCTGAATAACTAGGCAACCTTCAAGTTCTAAGAGATTTGTAGGAAAAAAATTAGAGTAAAAAAGTTCCAATATTTGGAGAATTAATTTGTAGTAGCTGCATTAGTCCTGCTTAATAATACAGTGGTACTCGTATTCGTAGACCAAATTAATTGGAGGACATAAATTTTATATCCATTATCACACTATACATAACTTATATCTCATCTCCATATGGTATTCTGTATTCTGGAATAATAACGATAAATGTCTATGCAATACTGAGATATAGTAGGTTGCATGTCAAAGTCCAACCATTATACCAGTTGTTGTAGGAGGTTCCTACACGCAGAAACAACTGGATATACTGGTTTTATGTAGACAACCTGTAGACAATACTAGTTCCAGAACCAAGTTGATCTTTTTCTGAAAGCTTTTAACAGGATTCAGTTTTAGATAAATCTCATTATAACAGTATGTATAATTCATCATAGCCACTCCCATTACCTTTTTCCACTTCATGAAGTCTTCCATTCTGGTAGGATCCATGATGATAGCTTGACGAGACTTATATATATATAGTAGACTGGCACTGACAGTAAATCAAACCAGATGACTGGATGCATGCCCTGCTGATTATAAATTTAATAGGTTTGAAGCACTCGCATGTATGTCTTAGTTACTTCACTTTATTCAGAAAGACTAGTTGTTGTGTTTGTTGACTTGACATAGATAAATGGTAGGATCAAAATGCTGAGAAAATAAGGTTTGGTAGTAATGAAAAGATCTGCGAGTCTTTCTCTCTATAGTGAATGTGTGTGTGTTTGTATCACACTGCTGTATTTATTGTTTTGTCAATAAGCTTCCATGTAAGAAACCGTAGTTGCATGCAGTTTCACTGCTGCCAGGCAATCAGAAAGCATCTCTTTATCCATTTGGTGGTAGACATGCATCCCTGGTCCCGGAAATACACTTCAAGACAAAATAATCAAGTTGATCTATCCTAATTACTGCAAAATGAATCAGAGAAAAAAAAACAATAGTTATGGTATGCGCCAAGATACATTTTTAGTTGCTTTGGATTCCAGGGACCAGACTTCATCATCATATTTCATCTTTCCAATGAAAGGAGTCAATTTCCATGTTAGTGTGTTCTTATTAAAACTTATACTATGAATAAACAGATAACTCCCATGGTGTACTTAGCTGAGCATTATTTATTTACCTATTTATATTACAGTGGTTGGATTTTACATTTGCTTGGGTAGATTTTTGCTAACGTTACATATTACCTTTGTCACAAAATGATCTACCAGACATATAACTGAATTTGTAGTAATCTAACTAGTTTCACCATAGTGCAATATTTTAATTTAAGTATATAAGTAATCTTAGTTTAAATCAATTATCACTCCATTCTGGTTTTCTTCAGACTTATTGCCACAAATGAATAAAATTAATTAAGAAAATTATGTTTGATTATTACAGATGATGTCACAAAATCTGTATGCAGTAAGTCAGTCAGGGTGGTACTGGTACTTACTGTTTACTGTATTAACCATTATACCCCAAATTACAGTATATAATCTTATTTTAATTCTGAGTTAATTTGCTGTCTTCACCATCTGCAATTTTTCTTATCATCCATTTTTATGCAAAAGTAAAAGGTTCACAGTATTTAACAACTTAAGCAGCAATCCTACCTTTGAACTGTATGGGAATACATTAAATTATTACTTGGAGTTACAGCATACTGTAGGTCAGGGCTTAAAATTGGAAGTCCTGTGCTACTAGCCAGACCTGAAAAGTTACTCGCCACTGCAAGCCATAACAACCACCAGGGCTGAATTTCTACACACCAGGGATACATTTTCACTCGCCATTGGCTAGTGGCGAGTGGAAATTTTGAGCCCTGCTGTAGGTATTACTTTCCTTTTTTATTTTCCTTTGTTTCATCTGATACTGATTACAATTTTTATTATAACTTTCATATAACTGTTTCATCTGATGCTGATTAAGATTTTTATTATAACTTTCAGATTTTACATTTTTAAAGTGGATAATTCCATGAATACTTTTAAAACTAAATTATAAAAATCTTGCACATAAGGACCCTTTTCCTGTGATGGTACAAAAACTAATTTAGGTGTTAATATATAACTAGAACAAATTCCTTATGTTTATGGAGGGCCCATAGGGAATCCACAGTTCCAATTATATTGCTTCACTGTCATCCCCCAAGTAATCAAAAGGTACAGTTGCCATCACTATCTCTTTGTTCTTATGTTTTTAGTCCATTTTATTAAAATATTTCTTCAAAGCAAGACTTGCATTTATTAAGATCTATAAACAAATAAAAACTGCATGATATAGTGGAGGGTGCTACCTTCAGAGGACAAACTATTACTGGCCAATAAGTATATCCCCAGAGGAGCCAAATGTCCAATGGAAATTGTGTTTTTTATTTTATATCTAACACCTTTTTCATTACTTCTCCAATAGGCTTATCAGAATTGCTGTCATCTTTTTGTGTGCATTTCTTGTATTAGTGTTTGTCATTCTGGTGTTTTGCTTCTGCTTCTCTTCAAGGGATGTCTTGAGACTTGGATTTCTCCCAAAAATAAATTTGTGTATTAACTTATACTTTTGAGAAGCACCTGACAACAAGTAAGAGTCTTGAGCAGAATTGTATTCTTCATTAACCTGGGGCTATATCTGCTCATCCTCCACAAAATTTGATACAGTCCCACCAACCTATTACGCCCAATGGTAATATGTAGACAGTTCTCTGTCATGCTAGTATTATTGTTACACCTAGTACTGGTATAATTGTCCATTTATTTCCACTGGAATAAAGTAAGCAATGTGTACAGTTATTTGCTCTCTTTATTCTACTGATGTTTTTTTAACAATATGGTTTGCATAGCCTGTCTCATCCTTGGAAAATGTGCCATGCTTTCTCAAACATAGAACTCCTTTTGTTAGTAGCCTTATCTAGTTCCTTAAAAATTGTGATTTTAATAATTTCATCTCATCTATTTGTTTGGCCTCTTGGTTTTGAAAAATGATTTGCATGGGGATAAATGAATAGTGATCTAGAGCTCAGTTCAATGGTTTTCCAAAGAAACAACCTGGCTGATACAATTGTAGTCTACATGGTCTTATTTTAATCTCCAAGTATGCCTTTAAGAATGTTGTCTAGACAGTAGTTTGTTTCCCCTTTTATTATATTTGCCAAATCATGAAGTCTTGCAAATACAAACCCCCACTTTATTAGCATTCCCTGTGATGTGAAATAAGTATCCTCATGGAAACCCTTCTTCCTTCTCACTTTTCTATCAATATAACTTTTAAAACTTGACATTGGATCAGAAAATATAAATGAAATGGGATGCTAATTGCAAAAATATAAATCAAAAACTAAAAAATAAAAGGTAAAAAGCACACTATCATAGGTAAATATCGGTGAAGTAAATATTAAATGTTAAATATTAAGGTGCAGTTGTGCTATAAAGGGTTCAAGAGCAAAAACACTGCAACAGGTGCCAAAGTAACACACCCCAAGTAGGCATACAATCAGGACAGTACAAATCTGTAAAAAGCATTGCAAAAAAAGTGATATAATTGCTGTAAAAATAAAACCGATAGTCATATATTACCCAAAAGGGAATTTATGAGGAAAGCTGCAACTCTCTCTAAAATATTAGCATGACCAAAACTAAATGTCCAGGACATACTTGAAAACAAGAGAAATCTCAATGTATTCTTCCTGGTAAAACATTTTCTAAATAAAATAAATAAAAATAAAATAAAAAAGAAACAAGATAAATAGATTTTTTTTAAAAGCACACAAAATATAGGTCAATAAGTATATTACTGACATTACCCAGAGGTTATAGCTTGTCCCTAAGAGTGTGTGTCTTCTTTAGTTACACTGTTATCTTAAGTGAACCATTGTTACTTTGGATTATTGTGAGCCAAATTATCTGAATAATGATCATGTTGCACTTAAATCCTCATTGCAGGCCCCTGCGTTATATACAAACTAGTTGAACAGCCCGTTACATGGGCTACAGTGCCTCTGGCAGCCGGTCACGGGGCAGTCACACGCAGTGGATACTGCCCGTGCCTCGGCTGATACAGAGCTGGACGCTCCTTCGGAGCGCCCAGCTCTGTATCAGCCGCGGCGCGAGCAGTCTCTACTGCGCATGACTGCCGCACTCGCAGCAGTGTCTACTGCGCATGTCGGGCGTTACACACAACTTAGTGAATTATTATATAGGATATATTCCTTACATGTCTGCCTTCCCACTCTTTATAAACCATTAGTTTGTGTTAGCAACATGTACATTTTTTTTTACATATTATGTTTACCTAAAACCAAAACTGAAATTTTTTTTCATTTTCTAAACTTTTGCTCTTAGTTCTCTACCACTTTAAATAAATTATCTTAATCTAAAATCTATGGCAGACTTCTAGGTGCTCGTTGAGAACCACTGCTTTAAGGGAGAGATGATCTTATATGAAGGAGTTCACTTTAAAATAAAGTGTTTGTTTAAAACTGTCCCTGCATTTATCATTCTCTTGATTTCTTAGCAAATGGACTGTTTAGCTGTCTGATATCCTGGTCAGTGACAGCATAGCATATTTCTTTCTGATTGGTGCACTCAACTCATCTAAATACCTCATCCTGATTCTAGTCTCCACCTGTTCAACTGATTTATTGAAAAAATAAAGTCTGACTTACAATATAAAACGCGGATTTGTGTTTGTGAAAGATAAAAAGGGAAAACTGCTGGTTTTGGTACAATGTGGTTCTGAAATATCTGAGTGCTTTATTAGTGTTACTATCAATAATAAGTACATATAAATATTTACAAGCAGTGGTATGTTTTATGTGTGAGAAGCTCTGTTGTGTTAATAGTTTTTCAGTCTTATGGTAGTAACTCAGAAATCAATTGGAAAAAAGTTTAATACAAAATATAAGACACAAAGTGGTTATGCACTAAGGAGTGATAAAGAGGTGATAAAGTGGAGACAACGTCTCCATTGATATCACTTCTCCAGTTCCTATGTTACTCTATAGAGCCTATGCACTAAAATATCCAATGCTGGAGAAATCTTAATGCATTGGCTCTATAGAATAACTGGAAAATGAAATCACTACACAAGTCATCTACACTTTAATCACCTCTTTATCAAGCCCTAGTGCATCTCCCCCATAGAATACTTGCAATAATTGTGGTAAATATATATTTCTGGTTTCCAAAGGAAAGCAGCTCGCCCATTAATTTTACAATCAAATTAATTAGCTATATATTGCATTTTTACCTCATTAGTCAAAATAAGGGCTTGACAGAAAATGTTTTAACATTGTGTCTGATATGATTTGGTTAGATGATAAGCTCTTAGCTGGATATTAATAAATACATTTGCTCTGAAAGATCAATTACACATTATTTTGGCACAGTGTTTCAATAAATAGCTTATACATTTGGGTATAAAAATATCACTGAATAAAAGTGGTATGAGAATACTTATTGTAATAAAATTGGCTAGGTTTAATTCCCATAATCTCAAACCAAGTTCAAAAAATAACTACCCACATCTGTTCACTTCTGGCTCCATAAACAATCTTTTCTTCGTATTGTTTATCATATTATACAATACAAATTTTTAACATTACTTTTTCTTTGAATGCGTATCATGAGGTCCTTCAACTGCCCCCTCACTGCAGCTATTATTCATTTCCTGCCAGCAGATGAAGGTCCTCACAATGCTCACCACTGTCTTATACTCAGTGCAGATGTTTTTTGCTTCACACACACTCACATGTAAGTACAAGAGATGAAGTGGCTGCATTTGTGCCAGGACCAAGCATCTAAGGACAGCCTTATCTCTACACCATCCTGCAACCTCTTACAATAAGTCCAGTTTCCTATCTTGACTAGTGGACACTGAAATCATCACATCCAGCTATCCAGCGATAATAATAATAATAATAATCTTTATTTTTATAGCGCCAACTTATTCCGCAGCGCTTTACAATAGGGGATAGACATACAGGGATATTAAATAGTACAAATCATATGTGGAGAACAGAAGGATCAGAGGGCCCTGCTCGTGAGAGCTTACAGTCTAGAGGAAGGTGGGTAGGACAGAGAAGGTGTAAGTGCTATTGGGTGTAAGTGCCTCCTGCCACATGAGCTGCCAGTCAGTGGGTGGGAGTGAGAAGTGCTAGTGAGTCCAGTGGTCCAGGGAATGGTTGGTTCTTGGTGATAATATTTATGGAGGTAGTTGATAGGCTTCCCTGAAGAGGTGAGTTTTCAGGGAGAGTCTGAAGATCTGAAGGCTAGGGGAGAGTCTGATGGGGCGGGGGAGGGAATTCCAGAGCTTGGGTGCAGCACGGGAGAAATCCTGTAGGCGGGAGTGGGAGGTTGTAATGAGAGATGTGGAGAGGAGAAGGTCCTGTGCAGAATGAAGATGGCGAGTGGGAGTGTATTTGGAAATGAGAGATGAGATATAGGGGGGTGAGGTGTTAGTAAGGGCTCTGTAGGTGAGCACCAGGATTTTGAATTTAATTCTGTGTGCTAATGGGAGCCAGTGTAGGGATTGGCAGAGGGGACTGGTGTTGGAGAAGCGGTTGGTTAGGTAGATTAGTCGTGCTGCTGAGTTCATTATGGACTGTAGTGGGGTTAGGCGGGCAAGAGGAAGGCCAGTCAGTAGTGAGTTACAGTAGTCAAGACGGGACATGATGAGTGTTTGGATTAGAATTTTAGTGGTATCTTCATTAAGGAAGGGTCGGATTCTAGAGATGTTGCGGAGGTGGAGGCGGCATGATTTGGAGTTGACTGGATGTGAGGAATAAATGATAGGGCGGAGTCGAATGTGACCCCCAGGCAACATGCTGTAGGGGTTGGTTCGATGATAGTGTTGTTGACAGTGAGGGTAATATCTGGAGTAGGACTGTTAGGAGAGGGAGGGAAGATAATTAGTTCAGTTTTGTCAAGGTTAAGTTTGAGTTGACGGGAGGACATCCAGGAAGACACAGCGGACAGACAGTTAGATACCTGGGACAGGAGGGAGGGGGAGAGGTCAGGGGAGGAAAGATAGATTTGAGTGTCATCAACATAGAGATGATGGTGAGACCCAAAAGAGTTTATTAGTTTACCCAAGGATGCAGTGTAAATTGAGAAGAGCAAGGGGCCCAGGACTGAGCCTTGAGGCACTCCAACAGACAGTGGGAGGGGTGGGGAGGTGGAGTCAGAGTAGGACACACTGAAGGAGCGGTTGCAGAGATATGATGAAAACCAAGAGAGGGCAGTGTCATGGAGACCTAGAGAGTGGAGGGCTTGGAGGAGGAGTGGGTGATCTACTGTGTCAAAGGCTGCAGACAGGTCCAAGAGAATGAGTAGGGAGTAGTGGCCTTTTGACTTGGCAGAGAGCAAGTCATTGGCCACTTTAGTGAGGGCAGTCTCAGTGGAGTGATGAGGTCGGAATCCAGACTGCAAGGGGTCTAGCAGGGAATGGGAGCGGAGGAATTTAGTGAGCTGGCTATACGCGAGACGCTCAAGGAGTTTGGAGGCAAACGGGAGTAGGGAAATGGGCCGGTAGTTTGACAGTGAGTTTGGGTCCATGGAGGGTTTCTTTAGAATTGACGTGATTAGTGCATGTTTGAAAGAGGATGGGAAGGTGCCAGTTGATAGAGAGATAAGATAAGGATGGTTCTGGTGAACCTCATCCTTTTTCTTCACTAACCCTTTGAAAACCAGAGAGATGTCCAAAGCATTGCAAAGTAATGTGATGGACACCCCTCTTGCATTAATCAGTCAGCAGGGTCATAGATCATGATGAAGCAGCTCCCCAGAGCTGCAGACAAATTGTCTTCTGGGATTCTCTGATGGTGGATTGTAATTTGGATCTGTGTCAGCAAGTGATTCAAAACTGCTCCAGGACTTTAAATATGGTCTGTGTTCTAGACCAACTAGTTCTAGACCAAATATTTCCCAACCCTCTCCTCAAAAGCCCCTAACAGGCTGTGCCTAGGATTTTCCTGCTTCAGTACAGGGGAGGCAATCAGAAGTTCACTCATTTAATTAACTCACCTGTGCACAAGCAGGGAAATCATAAAGACATGGTCTGTTAAGGGGTCCATGAAGATATGGTTCACAATTACTGTTCTAGACCATGGAGGTTGGGCAGCCTCAGATTTTGCACAATAGCCTTACAGCTTCTACTTACAGTGCCTTGCAAAAGTATTCACCCACCTTGGCATTTTTCCTATGTTGATGCATTACAACCTGGAATTAAAATAGATTTTTTGGGGGTCTGTATAATTTGATTTACAAAACATGCCTACCACTTTGAAGGTGCAAAAATTTTTGAATTATGAAACACACAAAAAAAATAAGACAAAAAAGCAGAAAACTTGAGCGTGCATAAATATTCACCCCCCCCCCCAATTCAATACTTTTTAGAGCCACCTTTTGCAGCAATTACAACTGCAAAACTCTTGGGGTACGTCTCTATAAGCTTGGCACATCTAGTCACTGGGATTTTTGCTCATTATTCAAATGCTCCAGCTCCTTCAGGATGAATAGGTTCTGCTGGTGTACAGCAATCTTTAAGTCATACCACAGATTCTCAATTGGATTGAGGTCTGGGCTTTGACTTGGCCATTCCAAGACATTTAAATGTTTCCCCTTAAACCACTCGAGTGTTGCTTTAGCAGTATGCTTAGGGTATTTGTCCTGCTGGAAGGTGAACCTCCGTCCCAGTCTCAAATCTCTGGAAGACTGAAACTGGTTTCCCTCAAAAATTTCCCTGTATTTAGCACCATCCATCATTCCTTCAATTCTGACCAGTTTCCCAGTCCCTGCAGATGAAAAACATCCCCACAGCATGATACTGCCACCACCATGCTTCACTGTGTGGATGTTGTTCTCAGGGTGATGAGAGGTGTTGGATTTGAGCCAGACATAGTGTTTTCCTTGATGGCCAAAAAGCTCAATTTTAGTCTCATCTGACCAGAGTACTTTCTTCCATATATTTGGGGAGTGTCCCAAATGCCTTTTGGTGAACAGCAAACATGATTGCTTATTTGTTTCTTTAAGCAATCGCTCTGGCAACTCTTCCATGAAGCCCAGCTCTGTGTAGTGTACAGCTTAAAGTGGTCCTATGGACAGATACTCCAATCTCTACTGTGGAGCTTTGCAGCTCCTTCAGGGTTATCTTTGGTCTCTTTGTTGCCTCTCTGATTAATGCCTTCCTTGCCTGGTTTTTCTTTCCATTTTTTAGTAATGGATTTAAAGCAGAACTACCACCCAATAATAAAATTGCACCACATAATTGCCCCTCTGGCGACTAGCTGCTCAGTAGCGCTAGTCGCCAGAATTATTACCTGATTAAAGAGAAATCGCTATTCTTCCAAGACTGACAGCAGGACGAAGCACAAACATCTTGCCATAGTGACATTCGCACACCTGCGCTGTCAGTCCCAGCTGGGTCTAGGAGGCATTGCAAGGAGCCGGACGGCTCCAAAGTGGACTGACAGAGCAGATGCGCGGACATCACTATGGCAAGATGCCTGCGCTCCGTCCTGCACACAAAAATCAGATCCAGCACCTAAATCCTATTACTACATCCCCTTATTATAATGATATTTGTTGCTCAGAGTAAAGCTATTTAGTTTTTATTGATTTTTCTAAAATGGCAATTGCATAATTTGATAATTATGTTTTTTTTTTTGTCAGATACTAAACTTGACTGATACTAAACTAGACTGATAAGCAATTAGGGTGAAATTTTATATATAAAATGTTAATATATGCTAAGTCTCCTCTTTTATGTTTTTTCCCCATTTCTTTTTGTAAAATTCCTAAAGGTGTTCTCACGTTACTTTTTCCATTTCATGATGAAAAAATGAAAGTTTATTTCTCTGTTTACAGAAAAATGACTGTACAATGTACAGGCATATTATTTTCCTCTGTAAAACATGTATTAACTAGACAGGCTTACTTTAATTTCTAAGAAAATGTCAAAAGATATATGTCAATAGATGGCAGAACATGTATTTTGTTTTTCTTGTTTTAAAATTATTTTCCAATTTATACCAACAAGCTACATAATGACTAATTTCATGTAATATTTTATGCTTAACAAGCATGATTCAGTCCTGTACAAACTGGAAATACAGTAATTCTTGCATTTTATTACCTCTTGTAGACTTAACGTATCTGTCATAGCTTTTTGACCCCTAGCTGACCACTTGTACTTGCTGTTTCATGAACTACATAATTTAAATAAAATAGAGGTTGCACTCTAATGATTAGAGGTGCATAAAACTGTCTATAGGGAAAATTATTTTTAAAGACACTGTTTAAAAGCCCTTAATGGAATAAACAATAGATTAATCTAAATACAAAACATTACATTATTAAAATTC
Source organism: Rhinophrynus dorsalis (assembly GCA_037306005.1). Taxonomy (NCBI): domain Eukaryota; kingdom Metazoa; phylum Chordata; class Amphibia; order Anura; family Rhinophrynidae; genus Rhinophrynus; species Rhinophrynus dorsalis. The sequence goes on from CM074721.1 coordinate 126,565,383, forward strand.
AAAAATGAACATAAGGACTAAATAAAAAGAACAAAAATCAAGAACAGCAGACAACACCAATATATCTGATCTGCAATAATTCAGTGCTTTGTTTTCTATTACTGTTCATATTGCCTTTCTGTTTGCTGGCGATTAACTGCCATTCATGCCACAATATTAGCATGGGATTTTATGTTTTACTATACAAAGCCATGTTGAAAGTTTTAAATGTTGTTTACTTCTATTTCATGTTTTAGATGTAAAATGAGAATGGGTAATGATAGGTCCAATAATCTGCAGAACAATTCACTACCGTCATGAAAATAATAGTTTCATGACAGTAAGACATATTCAGAATTTTGAAAGTCAATAACTGCATGAAGAACTGAAGTTTTCAGTTTACCAATGGAGACATGAAAATTTGCTGATGGGAAACTATAACAAAATGAAAATATTATTCTAACCAATAAACATCCTTTACTATCCATTTTAATGCCAGAAAAAAGTATTAACTATATGGTAAATACAATTAAAAGAGAGTACTTGCGCTTTTTCGTATCTCTCAAGCAGATTCTGGTCGCTTGACCAGACGCGGCTCTTCAGCAGCACTAATATAACGATATCTAAAGATAAATACTTTGAAATGGTCTACAATGTGTGCTTGCACAGCAGGCACACGCTGTAGACCATTCCAATGAAGTATTTATTTATTTATTTTAAATATATTTTATTATCAGATCACTCCATACATTTACAAAGAATAAGAATACATGTAAAATCTTTCAAGTACATGAAAAAAAATATGTATACATTTACGTCAATGAAAAAAACATAAGCATAATAATAGGGCGTACAGAGTCAACCTGAGGTTTTTATGATTATTTCAACCTTCAATAACCTAAACTCCTAACATCTAACCTAACAGAACTTATACTATACCCCTTGATCCCAATTCCTCTCCCCCCCGAGTCTGCAACACCCCCCCCCCGTCCACCAGCCAGGAAATATACAGAATCCCATTATGTACAGGAGTCATACATAACAATGCAGAGCAAGTATACGTCACAACCACCTACACGGCAAGCAGGCATGATCTCAGCCATCCATCTCCAATAAGTTATACGTCATTGGACCACATCCATTTCCTATTTATTCCGCAAAGAAAATTCCTGATACCTCATGTGAGAGTCTAGCCACTGGTAAATAAAAGAAATAGGTCTCTGAGGCTCAAGGATTATCAATCTAGTAAGAAGCAGATATACAGAAATAATCGGGTGTGAGCTCTAAGAGCATACCTGATACATAGAAAAGAGTAAAAAAGATTATGTGGTATATGGCGCACATCATGTAATTGTGCAAAGGATTTTGGCTGGTTACCCTACTTTAAATGTACATGGGTAGTGATCCCAAACCTAGCCCACAAGGGACCAAACTCGCTACTAAGTAAATGAAGTAACCCCGCATAAGCAGGTTGTAATAATATAGAATATTGTAGCGAACAAGAAATAAACTTGTCATAAGAAACCGAATCCCCGCTTTCCACAAACTGTCTCTCCACCTCAGCAGCATTCGACTCCATTGTCTCCACCCCCCTAGAGCGAAGTTTATGCTGCATAGATACAAGAAGTATCAAAAAACCCCATGCAGCTGCCATTGGCAGCCTCCCAAACAATGCCCTGAACAGCAAAGTCAGTATTATTGGCAAAATACTCTTGCAGATCTACGCTATGCTTAGACACCAGGTACATATTAACTGCTCTATACCTAGATCCCTGGTCTCGCTGTAGAGACAATAATAATGGGGAATGGTCAGAAGCTACCCTGGTCAGAAAGCAGCAATCCGCAACCCAATTCAAGGTCAGCTGGGTAGCAAGCACATAATCTATTCCAAATAGAATTTTGTAAGGGGCCGAGTGGCATGAGAATTCCCAGTCCCGCGGACGAGGGGTCCCCCACGCATCTATAAGTCCCATGTCACCCGCGAGCCCGAGGAAGGCAACACTATGCAGCTTGGAATCAACCACCGTCCCTTCTAAACTATCCAGGTCAGGATTTGTAGCTATATTTAAATCATCCTTTCAAATTATAAGATGTTGAGACATATCAGAGACAAATATAAGCATATCCTTAAAAATTTAAAGGTCGAAAGGCGGTGGTATATAAACATTCATTGAGACAAACAGAGCTCCTTGTAGCTTACACGTTAGGAAGAGGTAACATCCCTATGGGTCAGATTTAAGGTCAATGAATTCAAAGAAATTTTTTTTTTTTTTTTTTAATTTTTTAAAAATAAGAATGGATATACCCCCGACATATGTGGAATATGTGGGACAAGAACTCTGCATCCATTGCCTCCTAAGAGACAAAACCCTACTCGCAGTAAGATGGGTCTCCTGCAACGTGACCACCACTAGAGTCTGTTTCCTGACAAGGTTTCAAACTAAAGATCATTTGATGGCATCCGTCAAGCCACGCACATTCCAGGAGAAAAATGTACAATTAAGCGGCGTCATTATAGAAATAAACAATATGTGTTACATCTCTGGTCGCACGTCAGGATCTGTTGGGGACGAGAAGCGCCCTGCCCAGAGGAGAGAGGAAGAGGGATCCCTAAACCAACATCCAACCCAGCCCCTATCTAAACATCCCACCCTATCTCTATCACCCCCAACCCGATAGAGATTTTATCCCTTAACCAACCCATTCCCGCGGCCTGGCAGCCAAAACTTCTTTCCCTTCCCTCCCACCCACCACACAGAAACCAATTAATTAGTAATTAAACAGATCGTTCACAGTCCCATCTACGCCTCCCGCCCTCCACAGCGGCAGAATAAAACAAAAATGAACACAGCATCACCTCATTACAACTATTAACAGAGATCCTATAGTCATCCCCAGAACAATACATCTCCCGTTTGGCAGGAAGATCGGAGGCAACATTAAAATAATCAAACTTCAACAACTGTAAGGAGTGCAAGTGCCGAACCACTGCAACTCAGCATCGAACCACTGCCCAAAGGACGCGAGACGACAGCAACCCATCAAAAGCACTTCAGCGCATCAACCCATAATTAAAGATAGAAACTCTTGACAGACACTGTCAGGTATATGATGGCAATACCAGTAACACATCTCAGTACCAAAATAAATTCCCCCATAAGCACTAGATACAGCTCCTATCCAGTCACCCGGTCTCGGCATCCCCCGGGCGGGCCAAAAGCATCATAAAATATAAAAACAGAAAATGCTGAATCACGGCAATTCAGCATCCAGCTACCGCCCAGGACATGCAAGAGAGCATCAAAACAGCACCGTTCCATAACAGTGCCAACATTATTAGCATGGGAGGGAAGAGAGAGGAAAAGAAAAAAAAAAAAATGCAAATCTCCTCCCCCCCCCATAAACGCATAAACACATACATTTAAATATATATTAGCGATGACACTATCAAAACAGGCATGCATTCAGGTTTACAGAATCATAACATGTCCTCCCTCCTCCCAGCCTCATCACCACTTTTGAGATCCTAGAACAGTCCATCACCAATCGGGAACCCTGGAGAGGCGGAACCCAGCATAAACATTGTTCCACGTCTACTTTGTACCGGAGCCATGTCACCATGTCCCACCGAGTCTGGCCTGCATTCAAATAGATCAACAGGAGAAGGGTCAGTCCAAATATCACCATGCCCCTCGGGATCCGCTCCAGTGTCCAATGAGAATCAGGGAGATTAAATACAGGAGAGTTTAGGGATTCAAGACTATGGTAGCAACTTCAGGAAATGAGGCTACGATAAAACAGCTTCAATGAGTGTGCACCCATTGTCCAGCCTCTGAATCCGATGTAAAGAAGATGGTGTTACCGTCATGAACAATTCTCAACCTGGCAGGAAATAACATAGAGTAGGAGATGTTTTTTTCTCGAAGCTTACGCTTCACCTCTGCAAACCTGTGCCTCTGGCGTTGGACATCAGCTGAGAAATCCGGATAAAAGGATATCTGGTGATTTTCAAAAAGAATTTGGCCTTTCATCCTGGCCATACGAAGTATGGCATCCCGATCTCTGTAATTTAGAAGTCTAATAATCATCTGACAGGGAGAAGATCCAGGAGGTCTCGGGCCTGTTGGCAGTCGAGTCGCCCGCTCAACAGTAAAGGATGATGAGAGACCCAACGTGCCAACATGTTCTTTTATCCAGGATTCCATAAATTGCTCAGGGGTACGACCCTCACGGTTCTCCGGCAGCCCAATTATACGAACATTATTGCGTCTAGACCTGTTCTCAAGATCATCCACTCTTGACTGTAGAGATCGTACCTGATTTTTCAATTTATCTACCGTTGTAACTACAGGAGGCAGCGTGTCCTCCACAGTAGATATACGATGTTGAACATCTGTGATACTCTCACGCAGGTTCTGTTGGTCCGCACGTAAGAGATTAATCTCTACCTGCACTGTATCAATTTTGTTGGTCAAGACTACCTGGCAGGTAGCAATTGCAGACATTATTTCGGTAAATTGAGATTTGGAATCATCTTCCTCAGAAACCGAGGACTGTGCCGGCGAGGCCACCGCGGAAGGGGCCTCCAACATGGCCGTGACCTCCTCCGCCGCCAGAGCTCTTCTAGCAAATTTACTCAATTTCTTTCTATATTCTAATGACTTCCTAACCATATTGGGAGCAGGAAATAAAGTATAGGTCAGATCAACACAGGCCAAATTCAGCGTATGGTGGACAATTGCCGCTAAGGAAGGTATGCGCAGACGGGACCTCTCAGAAGGTTAAATAGCATGCATATTTGGATTCATATTTTCACATCAGGTATTTAATGGCCCCACATCTTGTGGACCAGGGCATCATGTGAGGCTCAATGAAATATATACGGGGCAGAGGAGGGAAACATACACAGGAGAGGTATTGAACAAACAGGGGGAATCCGTAGCAATGCAATACAGCATTTGACCTGTAAACCTTGGAGGTATTAGGTATGTATAACAATACAGGAATATCTTCCAATATCATGCATCAAAGTATTCCACACAGGACCTATATGCCCAGAGCCCAGCCGTGGAGCAGATTATGCCACAGGGTGGTACTCATTTAAACACGGGATAGTAAGGTAGTACACATACAGGAGAGAGGACGGACAGGGGGATTTTGCAGCATATAAAGTTGTTGGCCACAGTCAGGTAACCGCAGAGCAACGGCAGGCCCTCCAGCCGCTCCTATATACAGTCCCACTAGATGCGTCAGATGATAAGATTCACATCCATAGGGCAACATTACAGCCACAGGTCACCAACTCTTCCCCGCAGCCACAGCAGATAGGACTTGCAATCAAAGGTATGCAATGATCCGGAGCACAGTACTTAAATGAATAATCATACATGGGGTAGAAGGGGGAACAGATATAGGGAAAACAACAAACCGGGGTATCCTCAGTCCGGAACCATATAGTGGGCCCCACTGTGCAAGGCAATAAGCTCCCCAAGTGTTCCAGTAGTCAACAAGCCAGGTGAAGAAACCTATTGGCAGGGAAAGGGCACTGGGAGAAAAATAACAAACAGAAGGTGCACCAGCATGAAAGGGTCTGGTAGTCAGGGCCCAGTAAGCCACTTATACATGGGACAGAAAAGGGAAACAAATACAGGGAAGGCAACATACAGGGGGGTCCACCATCCAAAGCTATACAGCTGGCTCAACTGCAAGGAGTAGATCTGGGACTGGTAATATCAGGCTCTGCAATCGCTCCACAGCCCCTGGATACAGTGTTATGGTGGTAAATTATATAGAATGTGCCCAAGCAGGGCAATAAACTCCCCAAGAACAATAGTAGTAAACAAGCTAGGGAAGTGAAACTATTGGCAAGGAAAGGGTCACTGGGAGGAAAATAATAAAAAAGAAGGTGCTCTAAATCTAAGAGGGCAGTATCTGGCCTCTTCCATATACACTGGAGTCAATAGCAGCACCGAAATCAATCACTTACTACGTAGAGTCGAAGAGTCTGCAGTAGATAGTGGCAGCAACAGAGCCTCCTCGTCACCCCCGCACCTCCACCTCGTGTAATCTCGAGCCATTTAAATGCACTCAAACAGACACGAGCGCCACATATTGGATCCTCCAGAGGCCTCCCGCGCTCACCTGGTGCCCCGCCGGGCGGAAGTGATACTCCAGGCTGCGGCTCCAGCCCCAAGTGCTCGAGTGGTATCACGGCCTCCAAAAAGAAAAAATAAAGGTACTGGTAGGTAGCCCAATGGATGGTGAGTAAAGTTTTAGTACTAAAATCCCGAAAATATAGCCTCGTTACAAGGATGGAATCGGATAGTAATTATCCACAGCGGAGCCTCTCCAAAGCTTGTCCACTCAGTATGGCTGCCAGGCCACGCCCCCCAAAGTATTTATTTTTAGGTATTGCTATGTCGCTGCTGCTGAAGAGCAGCCGTCTGATCTGGCTTTTGAGCTCAAAACACAGTCACCCTCCCCTCACCACCCATACACTAACCCTACACTATCCCTAACATGACCCTTAAATAATACTATTCATAACACTATCCTAACACCGAGAAATGTAACACTTAAAGGTCATCCACTGTCCGTCTCCTTGAATCTTCTCTCTTCTTGTTTCCTTCTTCTTTCTTCTGTAAAATCTGTTTAAAAAAAAATCCAAAGATAGTTGATTTTAAAATAAAAAAAAAAAATGCCCCCAAGAGATGACACAGTTATCCGTTTCAATGCAGACGGGGTAACCCTCTGGCGCTCAAAAGGTTAAGTGACGTGTGGCATATTTCTTCAAGTAAAATTTTGTGAGTCAGTAAAAAAAAAAGGAATTTATGTGGTTAAAATAAAAAGGCCTCCAATGCAAAGAAATGTCTGCTGCCAGCTCCGCTGGTGGTGACACGCATGCCCAGGGTTGCAGACCTTCCGCCCCCATATGTACTGGGCTATTGCCCGAGTTCCAGTGAGGGAATTTTGAAAATAGTCTGGCTTTTTATATGCCAGTCTCTGCTCAAAATGCATGCCAGCTTCTAATTGGTTGGGATTTGTGCTGAAGCAATTCCCAGCCAATCAGCTTCTAGCATGTTTCGTCATTCCCCCCCCCCCAAACACACACACACACACACTAGAAGCTGATTAGCTGGGAGGTGCAAAAGCACACATACCAGGAAATTGGAGGCTGGCATCCATTTTGAACAGAGACTGGCATATAAAAAGTCAGTCTCTGTTCAAAACTCCCTCATTGGGACTGTGGGAATGGTCAGTAGGTATGGAGGGGGGACAGGGTCTGTGATCATATGCATGCCCATACATTTCTTTACACTTTGGAAGCCTTTTTATTTTGACCAAATATTTTTTTTTTTTTTTAAATAGACTCACAAAATATTACTTTGAAGAAATATTCCACATTTCATTTAACCCTTTGAGCGCCAGAGGGGTATCCCTCTGGCACTCAAAGGGTTAACTGTGCCATCTTTTGGGGGCGTTTTTTTTTTTATTTTAAAATCAGCTGTCACTGGATTATTATTATTATTATTTTTTCATAAGAAAGAAGGAGGAAAGAAGAAGACAGAAGAGAGAAGATTCAAGAAGAAAATTGACGGTAGCTGACCAGGGTGCTGAAGACACCGTTGGATATCGGGATTGAAGGTCAGTTTTTATTTTTCAAGGGATGTGTTAACTGTAGTGAGATTAACTCTATGAGTGCCAGTGGGTTATGCTATGCTGTACAATGGCCTCCATTTCTTGGGGCAGTTTTTTAGCGGTAAAACGTGTTAGTTGAAGCCACTGACTGTAATAGAATACCAAATTCAACTAGTTTTATGTGGTATCCAAAGGGCACAAATTTTGCGCCCGTTGCACATTTTTACTCTGAGTGCAATTAATAGAATAGCAAACTGTGCTGTCAAAACCATCAACAGTTTTTAAAAATAATGTGGGTGATAGACTCAAGCCCAAACCCCCCACTCTCAAGAGAGGCAAATTCTCCACAGTTTGTTATTCTACAGAGACTACATAATATAACATCTCTTATACTGGAGATATTTTAGTTCAATGACTTCAAAGAAGCACAAAGGGATTGGAGAGTTTATCACATCTTTATCTGACCTACGTTCATAACGCAGTTGGAGTTTCTCAACAAAAAATCACAGCTAGATGCATGCCACTTGGGGACCCCTGAATCCATATCATATCCTCTACTAACTCCAACCCTTACTCACTTATTCAACCTCTCTGTCAACCGGCACCTTCCCATCCTCTTCCAAAAATGCACTAAGCACACCCATCCTAAGCAAACCCTCCCTGGACCCAAACTCACTCTCAAACTACCGGCCCATTTTTCTACTCCCATTCATTTCCAAGCTCATTGAGCGTCTAGCATATAACCAGCTCACTAAATTCCTGTGCTCCCATTCCCTGCTAGATCCCTTGCAATCTGGATTCTGCCCTCATCACTCCACCGACACTGCCCTCACTAAAGTGGCCAACGACTTGCTCTCCTCAAAGTCAAAAGGCCACTACTCTTTACTCATTCTCCTGAACCTGTTAGCTGCCTTTAACGCAGTAGATCACCCACTCCTCCTCCAAGCCCTCCACTTCCTAGGTCTCTGTGACACTGCCCTCTCTTGGTTTTCATCATATCTCTGCAACTGCTCCTTCAGTGTTTCCTACTCTGGCTCCATTTCCCCTTCCCCTCTCACTGTCTGTCAGAGTACCTCAAGGATCAGTCCTAGGCAACTTGCTCTTTTCATTGTAAACTGTGTCCCTTGGAAAGCTAAAAAACTCCTTTGGGTTTCACCATCAGCTCTATGCTGATGACAAGCAAATCTGTCTTTCCTCCCCAGACCTCTCCCCTTCCCTCCTGTGCCTAGTATCTGACTGTCTTTCTGCCCTGTCTTCCTGGATATCCTCCTGTCAACTCAAACTCAACCTTGGCAAAACCAAACTAATTATTTTCCCTCCCTCTACAACCAGCCTTACCCCAGACATTACCCTCATTGTTAACAACACTACCATCACACCAACCCCTGCAGCCCGCCTCCACCTCGGCAACATCTCTAGAATCCGACCCTTTCTCACCCAAGACACTACTAAAATTCGAATCCAAAGATGTCCCATCTTGACTACTGTAACTCACTACTAATTGGCCTTCCTTTCACCTGACTAATCCCACTACAGTTCATAATGAACTCTGCTGCAAGACTATACCTCACTAATTGCTTCTCTAACACCACTCCCCTTTGCCAATCCCTACACTGGCTCCCAGTAGCATACAGAATTAAATTAAAAATTCTTTTGCTAACTTACAGAGCTCTCACTAACACCGCACACCCATTATATTTCATCTCTTATTTCCAAATATACTCCCACTTGTCATCTTTACTCTGCACATGACCTTCTGCTCTCCACAGCTCTTATTACATCCTCCCACTCCCTCCTACAGGACTTCTCCAGTGCTACACCTGAGCTCTGAAATTCCCTCCACGCTCCATCAAACTCTTCCCCAGCCTTCAGATTTTCAGACTCTCCCTGAAAACTCCCCCCTTCAGGGAAGCCTATCAACTACCTAAATAAACATGATCACCAAGAACCACCCTTTACCTGAACCACTGCACTCAACAGCACTTCTCACTCCCCGTACTGACTGGAAGTTCATGTGGCAGGAGGCACTTTCAACCAATAGCACTTACTCCTTCTGTGTCCAACCTTCCTTCCTTTAGACATTAAGCTTTCACGAGCAGGGCCCTCTGATCCTTCTGTTCTCCACATTTGATTTGTACTATTTAATATCTCTGTATGTCCATTCCCTATTGTACAGCGCTGCCGAATAAGTTGGTGCTATATAAAGACGAATAATAATATCACAAAAAAAAAAAAAAAGCTCTGTGGTCCATAACTGCCAGCGTGCGGCCAGTTGTTAAGAGGTTAAAAGAGAATGCCCGCCTTTTTTGACTTTATTTATTCTTTACTGTACATTAAATTAAGTTAAATTATCTGTACATTTTATATTTTAAATGCGTAACAGTTTTGTTTTCTTAAAGGGATAGTAATGTTTCATAATAAAAGCAGCTCTAATTAATCATCATAGTATTTGGAGTTTGGAGAGTGTTATTTCAATTCTGTCAGAGTTGTACTTCAAGAGAAATTCAATAATAAAGTATCCCCCTCCCGCCCCTTTTACTGATGTAACACTGTTCAGCCAGATCAGAAGGGAGGTGCCCAGGTAGACTGCAGAGAGGGACAATCTTCAATTAAGATAAGGGAAAAAGCTGAAAAACTTGTCAAGGGGGGCTGGGCTTTCATTGTTCTAATAGGAAGAAAATTGTCCCCTGCTGTTATCTGTCTAGTCTTACAACTAGATTCCACATCTGAGAAGAGATGGCTTACACTAGGTAAAAGGGGCGGGAGGGGGAAACTTTCCTTGTGAATATCTCTCAAACCATAAAGGTTTGAGAGATAAGACTTATATCATTCTTCATGTTTTTTTAATGCCTACAAAATAAAATAAAGAAAAATCAAAGTATTACTATTCCTTTAATAGCTAGGCTGACAGTTTCTCTCCCTAGGGGGAAAACCTAATACCCAAGCAGAAAACAGAGGAAGTGGTACAACATACCAACATAGCTGTTGCCTGGAAATACTGGAGGGAATGAGTTTATGGGACTCTTTCCCTCCAGTAACCTCTTACAGAACACAGAGCACTCTGAACTGGCTCTGTAATCCAACAGGCTGTCCTCCGGAGCTGTTGAGGTATTCCCTGGATTTACAGATAACAGATTGACTTTGATTGCAGGTAGCTGTACATATAACTAGATGATCCCCATTTCTATCCCATGGTATGCTGAAGAATCAGGTAGATATCAGGCAAAAATGGACATTCAGTATATATGAGCTAAGCTCAGTAGTTTCCCTGCTTGAGCAGAGCTGAGTGAATCATAATGACTGAGCCTCTAATTAACCCATCTGTGGTCAAACAAGCCATCAATCCTGAATTGTTATTGGGCTCTGAGGGCACTGTTTGAGAAGCACTGTGCGAAAGGATATTCTGATATAGGAAGCATTGCCTGAGCTAAACAGTCTTGTTTTTTTCAGGCCACCTCATGGGTCAAAAGATTGACATCAAAAACATCTCTCGTGGCATATTTAGTTTCAGAATTAAATATGTATTAATTGCCCTTTAACTCTGTGAATGCAAGGGGGTGTCTGAAGCATTAAATTGTAATACATGGCCAGTATCTCTGGCAGAGAAAGAGTTAAATCAGTTACCATATTTACTCCTATGATAGCAGTCTTGGACTGTGTTATAGAGCCCTAAAATTGCTCCAAACAGCCATTTAGGAGTTCAAAAAATTGATTGACCTCATCTGCAATATCTGAATTTAAATGGCTGTCACAGCCTACCTTGACTCCAGCATGATTTCAGGCGCGAGGTTTCAGCAGGCTGCAGGCCTCTGTTTTATCTGTTTGCTTACTGTAGTCTCCTCCTACCTACTTCCTACTCCCTCCCTCTGAGCTGCTCCTCCTACTTCCTGTGGAGGGGTTTATAAGGCAGACTGAGGCCAGACTCAGATGCCCTTACGTTGTTGTTCTTAGGTGAAGTACTTGGGCTCTGTGTGTGACCTGGCTATCTACGAAAACCCACTCTGTGTATGACCTGGCTATTTATGAGAACCCGCACTGTGTATGACCCAGATACCTATGAGAACCCTCTCTCTGTGTATGACCCAGCTAAGTACAAGAACCCTCTCTGTGTATGACCCAGTGATCACGAGTATCCCTTACTGTGATCAATTTGTACTACTGGCCTAAGACAGACCACTGTTGTGGACAGATAGTCTGCTTGGTGACTGCAGGTGTGAGTCACAGGGTCTCGATATAGTGACTGCAGGTGTGAGTCACAGGGTCTCGATATAGTGACTGCAGGCGTGAGTCACAGGGTCTCTTAGCAGTGATTTCACGCGTGGTCAGTTCTCCAGTCCAGCAGTCATTATGTTCCTGTTCGTCGGATCAAGATTACGGTTCCAGTGTTCCAGTCGACGGATCAAGAGCTAGCGTTCCTGTTTCCTGCTGAGACTCACAGGGGCTTCGGCCCAGTCTCCAGTATTGTGGTCTAGCGTGAGGCCTACTATTTCTGGTAGTAGTGTCGCCAGCTAGTAACCCTTTGCTTGTTGTACTACATATTTATTACTGTGATTTATTCTAATAACTATTTTGCATTACATTACTGCACTGAGTTCAGACGGTGTTGGTAATGTAGTTTTCCAAAGCATCCTGGATAGGATGGAGACACTGGGTCAAAGACTAGACCAGTTGTCTTTAGCCATACAGACGGTTTCTCAGCGTACTGCAAACCTTGAACAAATTTGTACACAACTGGTGGCCCCTCCCGATCCCTCGCAGGCACCAGTTCAACCCGCCTCGGTTGATGCAGGCACGGTCAAGAGGCTAACAGGTTCCGCTCAGCTCCCACAGCGGTATGGTGGGGATCCAGATGGTTGCCGTGGTTTCCTAAATCAATTGGGAATATATTTCGAGTTGGTACCATATGAGTTTCCAAATGAACGCAGCAAGGTGGGCTTCCTGATCTCTCTTCTCACTGGTCGGGCATTGGCATGGGCCAACCCTTTATGGGAGACTAATAAACCCATAGTGCATAATTTCGCGGAGTTCGTGAATTCCTTTAAGCATGTCTTTGACAGGCCTGGCTGCATGGTCTTGGCTTCCAAACACCTGATGACCCTCCGACAGGGTGCACGCACGGTAGCGGATTACGCTATTGAATTCCGTACTCAGGCGGCTGAGGTTGATTGGAATAATGAAGCGCTGATGGCCGTGTTTTTCCAAGGGTTCTGTGATATGATGAAAGATGAGATCGCGGCACACGATCTTTCTAATGAGTTGGACCGGTTAGTTGAGTTCTGTATTCTGATGGATACCAGAATAAGGGAGAGATCCTCGTTTAAAGAGTATCTGCGGAGGTTCTCTGGCAAGGGGTCTTCTCGTTATGCTAACCCTCCCTATCCTCCCTCGCCTCCCAGGCCTCCTAGATTTGTTGCGGATGATGCTGAGCCCATGCAGGTTGATGCTGTGGTCAGAGGGAGGCAGGCAGTTGTGGGGCAGGGACGCAGACAGCTTGATGAGGTCCCTCCACATGTTTCTGACCCACCCTATCCTCCCTTGCCTCCCTTACCTCCTGATCTTGACTCTGAGAGTGGTGGAATGGGCCACTCATTTGTCTAGGGAGGAGAGAGCATTTAGGAGGAGGGAAGGACTCTGTCTCTGTTGTGGTAAATCGGGACATCTGCTGCGACCCTGTCCAGTCCGTCCTGAGCGACGCTCAAACTTTAGAACTGGAAGGGGACAAGTGATTGGTGGTATTTCACTGTCCCAAGTAAATTTTTCAGATAAACCAGTACTGAGGGCCTGTATTTACTGGGCAAATAAATCTGTGTCAGTTCCAGCATTCCTGGACACGGCTGCTGCAGGCTGCTTTATGGATGCAGAATTTGCAGCCAGAAAATGTATTCCATTGGTACCACTCGAGTCTCCTTTGGCAGTAGAGGCTATTGATGGTAGACCTCTACAACTTGCACACATTACTCATGAGACCGCACTACTAACCCTGAGAGTCAGAACCCTACATACTGAGACTCTGAAGTTTCAGGTGATTAATTCACCACATCATGCCATTGTCCTGGGGTTTCCATGGGTGCAGACACACAACCGCAGGATGGACTGGCACACGTGTGAAGTTTTATCCTGGTCTCCAGGTTGTACAAAGTCTTGTCTAGCTTGTCCTGTGAGAGCTACACAGGCCTCGAATCCACTCCTCCCAGAGGAGTATGCCTCCTTTGTTGACGTTTTCAGTGAAAGCCAGGCTGAGGTCTTACCTCCACATAGACCTTACGATTGTGCCTTGGAGTTATTGCCTGGTTCCTCACCCCCAAGGGGTCGTGTCTATTCTTTGTCTGTAGAGGAGAACAAGGCTATGGAGGAGTATTTGTCTGATGCGTTGGCCAGGGGAATCATTCGGAAATCCACATCCCCTGCGGGTGCTGGAATCTTTTTTGTCAAAAAGAAGGATGGGGAGCTACGTCCTTGTATCGATTTCCGTGGTTTAAACAAGTTGCTGGTTAAAAACGCTTATCCGATTCCCTTGATTACTGAACTTTTTGACCGAGTCAAAGGTTCCAAGATTTTTACGAAATTGGACTTAAGGGCTGCGTACAATATAGTACGAATTAAAGAAGGGCACGAGTGGAAGACCGCTTTCAATACCCGGAGCGGTCATTGTGAATATTTGGTTATGCCCTTTGGCCTGTGCAATGCCCCAGCTGTCTTCCAAGAATTCATAAATGATGTTCTAAGAGAACTACTCCAGAGTTGTGTGGTGGTTTATCTGGGTGATATTCTTATACATTCTCCCACTCTGGAGACACACCAAGCTGATGTAACTAAGGTCCTGAGCCTGTTGCGTGAGAATAAGCTTTTCTGCAACCTTGAGAAGTGTGAATTTCACAAACCCCAGGTTGCCTTTCTCGGCTATATTATTTCTGCTTCTGGATTTGCCATGGATCCTCAGATATTGTCGGCTGTACTTAATTGGCCTCGTCCCATGGGCCTTAAGGCAATCCAAAGGTTCTTGGGATTTATCAATCATTTTTCCTCTATTGTCAAACCTCTCACTGAAATGACTTGTAAAGGAGCCAACACTACCTTATGGTCCCAAGAGGCCATTGATGCCTTTGAGAAACTAAAAGCTGCATTTGCGGCAGCTCCGTTGTTGGTTATCCCAATCCCTCTCTGCCATTTACGTTGAAAGTAGACGCCTCTGAGATTGGTGTAGGGGCCGTATTGTCGCAACGTTCTACCCCAGGGGAGGCCCTTCGTCCTTGTGGCTACTTCTCTAAAAAACTGTCCAAGGCTGAGAGATTGTATCAAATTGGGGACAGAGAACTGTTGGCGATAATCCTTGCTCTTAAAGAATGGAGGCATCTTCTAGAGGGCACAAAGTCTCCTATCCTGATCCTAACGGATCATAAGAATCTGATATACCTCTCTGAGGCAAAACACCTCTCTTCAAGACAGGCTCGTTGGGCACTGTTTCTTTCACGATTCAATTTTGTGGTTTCGTATCTTCCTAGCTCCAGAAATCGAAAGGCAAACACGTTATCTCGCCAGTTTTGCTCTTCGACTAGGGAGGAATATCCTCCTACTCCGATCATTCCTGCTGATCGTATTCTTGCCACAATTCGCACTTGTATCACTTCTCCTCTGGGTAAGGAGATTTTGGCTGCCCAGGCTGCTGCTCCTGTTGAGAAACCTGAAGGCCGTTGCTTTGTGTCACAGCAATTGCGCATTAAGTTACTGGAGACGTACCATGCGTTTAAAATAGCTGGTCACATTGGCCGAGACCAATTGTTATGGTCTTTGTCCCGTGTTTTTTGGTGGCCTAGTCTGAGAGCTGATTGTGCTGCCTTCACTGCAGCCTGCACAACGTGTGCCCAAAATAAGTCACCCTGACAATTACCAGTGGGTTTGTTACAGCCAGTGGCCAATGGGGAACGCCCGTGATCACACTTATTGATTGGTTTTATGGTCGAACTTCCGAGCTCTATGGGTTATACAGTCATTTTGATGATTGTAGACAAGTTCTCGAAGATAGCCTATTTTGTACCACTTAAAGGATTGCCTTCCGCTAAAGAGTTGGCAGTGGTGTTTGCCAGAGAGGTCTTCCGATTATATGGCATTCCTAAAGTCATTGTCTCCGATAGAGGAAGCCAGTTTGTGTCCTGGTTCTGGAGGAGTTTCTGCACTCAAATGGGCATTCAATTGGCATTCTCCTCCGCGTATCATCTGCAGTCTAATGGTGCAGCAGAAAGGTCAAACCAAGCCTTAGAACAGTTCCTCCACTGCTATATCTCTGACCATCACGATAACTGGGCTACCCTGTTACCCTGGGCGGAGTTTGCCCGGAATAGTGCTGTTAACTCTTCCACTAAGAGTTCCCTATTCTTGGTTAATTATGGGTTCCAAACCTCTGCTCTTCCCGAGACCTTCCAAACACAAGAAATTCCAGCTCTGGACGAGCATTTAAGGGAGCTCCGTTCCTACTGGGTATGGGTACAGCAGACCCTACGTGATTCCGTGCAGCAACAAAAAAGGCAGGCTGATCGAAGGCAACTGCCGGCACCTACATTTCAGGTAGAAGACAGAGTATGGCTATCTTCCCGTAACTTGCACCTCCAGGTGTCTTGTAAAAAGTTGTCTCCTCGATTCATTGGTCCCTTTCGGGTGTTGCGCAAAATTAACCCGGTGGCGTATGCATTGGAACTTCCTGCCAACATGTGCATTCACAATGTCTTTCATGTTTCCCTGCTAAAACCCTTGGTCTGCAACCGGTATACTTCAGCTCTTGTTCGTCCTCCTCCCGTGAGAGTTGCAGATCACGAGGAATATGAGGTCCAAACCATTCTAGATTCTCGTTTGGTTCGAGGGCGGCTACACTACTTTATTCATTGGAAGGGTTATGGTCCAGAGGAGCATTCCTGGATTCCAACTGCTGATGTTCACGCTCCTGTATTGGTGCGCAGGTTTCATGGTCGATTCCCTGATAAACCCCGGCCGGTTCCATGGAGGGTGGGCCTTTGAGGCAGGGGTACTATCACAGCCTACCTTGACTCCAGCATGAGTACAGGCAAGAGGCTTCAGCAGGCTGCAGGCCTCTGTTTTATCTGTTTGCTTACTGTAGTCTCCTCCTACCTACTTCCTACTTCCTCCCTCTGAGCTGCTCCTCCTACTTCCTGTGGAGGGGTTTATAAGGCAGACTGAGGCCTGACTCAGATGCCCTTGCGTTGTTGTTCTTAGGTGAAGTACTTTGGCTCTGTGTGTGACCTGGCTATCTATGAAAACCCACTCTGTGTATGACCTGGCTATTTATGAGAACCCGCACTGTGTATGACCCGGCTAAGTAAGAGAACCCTCTCTGTGTATGACCCAGATACGTATGAGAACCCTCTCTCTGTGTATGACCCAGCTAAGTACGAGAACCCTCTCTGTGTATGACCCAGTGATCACGAGTATCCCTTACTGTGATCAATTTGTACTACTGGCCTAAGACAGACCACTGTTGTGGACAGAGAATCTGCTTGGTGACTGCAGGCGTGAGTCACAGGGTCTCTTAGCGGTGATTACAGGCGTGGGCCAATTCTCCAGTTCAGCAGTCCTTGTGTTCCTGTTCTTCGGATCAAGATTACTGTTCCAGTGTTCCAGTCGACGGATCAAGAGCTAGCGTTCCTGTTTCCAGCTGAGACTCACAGGGGCTTCGGCCCAGTCTCCAGCATTGTGGTCTAGCGTGAGGCCTACTATTTCTGGTAGTAGTAGTAGTAGTTCTTTGCTTGTTGTACTACATATTTATTGCTGTGATTTATTCTAATAAATATTTTGCATTACATTACCATACTGAGTTCTGAGCTTTCCTGGGCGCCCGTGACAATGGCTTGAAAGATCCTAAACAACACAGGGATCCTGTCAAACTAACCTTATAGATCTGTTGACTAAATAATAGATCAGATGGCAGCAGTAGCTATAGCTTGTCTAGATTTCAATAAGGCAATTGACACTGTCCCTCACAGAAGACACATCAATTAATTTCAGTATTTGGGTCTGCATGTAAAAATATTTGCAGTGGCTGAGTAACAGGAAAGAGGGAGAATATTCAGAAGAGGTTCATGTTACTAGAGGGATACCTCAGGAATCTGTACTGGGCCCAATTCTTTTTAATATTTTATTAGAGATATTGTAAAAGTTCTTCAAGGTGAGGTATGCCTTTTTTGCAGAAGATATATCTGCAACTGGGTAGACATTCCTGGGGAGTGTAGCCAAATGTAAAATTATTCAGGTAAATTAGAAGCATGGATGAGAATCACAGCTGCAGTTTAATGTTTATAAACATAAAACAATGTACTTGGGACAAAAAAAAAACAAAGGCTGAATATAGTATTAAGGGTACTTAGCTGTCAGCAACAACAGAGGAAAGTGACTTAGGAGTAATTATTTATGATGAGTTAACAGTAGACAGATAATACAATACAACAGCAGGGAATGTAAGCAGGGTGCTGGATTCTATAGCTATAGGAATTAGTAACAGACATGCCACTCTAAAGATCTCTGGTTAGACATTACCTAGATATTGTGTACTGTAGTGGAGACACCATGTCCAGAAGGATACAGATAATCTGGATACAGTTCAGAGAAGAGCCACTAAAATGGTGAATGGTTACAGGATAAGAATTAGCAACATATAACAAACAAAAAAAGCACCACCATTTCAAAAAAACCTCCTTAAACACCACAAAAACAATGAACACTTTCATAAAAACATCATCTTTGATTCTTTCATCATAACAAATGTATATGACTTATGTTTGTGGACTTAAACATACAAACGAACATAGGGGCTTATTCACAGAGTGGAAATCATGCTGACCTAATTATCCCAATCAACACGTTTCGCACCTACATGGTGCTTAGTCATGATCAAAGACAACGGCCGGCAAGAGGACCCGTGTTTTAAAACCCAGCAAACTAATCAAATGTGTTGATTATTAACGTTAACCAGTTGGATTTATGTATATGATCTTTCATTGCAAAATTAGACCTATCCATTTAAAGGCAGTGTACTACAACACATACATATTATTAACTCCAAGAAGTCATTGGATAAAGTCTTTAAGAGGAAAGCGGATAGGTTAATCTTCTCATAGTTAAAAAAACAAAATCAAGGGAAATTTATCTCTTATACAATGCTACCACACTTGAGAAGTATATATCCATTTCTTTTCGTTTAATCATCCTGATTACCTCATAAACGCACAAATGGAAATACTGTATCACTCTGTCCGCGTTCCTCATATACTTTCACCACAATGCATTTATTTATCATTAAATCTGCTTTTACTCTCAGTCTCTATTATTATTTAGGTCTTTAATGATAGTCATTAACTCTTTGGAAATATTCCAACATTCAGTATAAACTATATCTGAATTTCAAGGTTTTAATCTAACTTCCAAAAGGTTTAAGTCGGGTGTTAAACCCCTCACCTTACATTAATAAATTACCAGAAAAGAGTAAAGAATCCAAGCATGTAATGCTTGGAGGACAGAAAAGAGAGGGCAAATGATACAAACATTCAAACACATAAAGGGATTCAACAAACTACAGGAGAAAAGTACATTTCAAAGAAGTAGAAATGTTAGGACAAGAGCTCATAGTCTAAAACTATAGGTTCAAAGACTTAGATGTAATTTGATTGAGAGGGTGGTAGATAATGGTAACAGCCTAACAGCAGAAGTTGTAGCGGTTAATAGAATGAGTACAGTTAAACATGCATGGGATAGGCAAAAGGCTAGACCAAGGGCCAAGTAAGGTTTGAGGTTTTTAGAGTAGGAAAAATGGGAAGACTAGATGAGCTGAATGGTTTAACCTGCTGTCAAAATTTATGTTTCTGTTTTTTTATGGAATGCAACTCATAAATATTGGGCTTTTAGCCACAAAGTTTTTCAGTTGTCTTCACTCCACAAATGCTCTGTGCTAGACTTTCAAGCCAGAAGCAGACAGACTAAAGGAACTGCATTGCACAGGACTAGATAATTAACTGCAAGACTTCAGTCTTTCAGTTATGTATCTTCTTACTGGACTAAAAAAGAAGCCCTAGATCTCTCTTTTCAGGCCTCCATTATGATCCGTCATTGGTCCACTGGAACCCACAGTTTGTTTTCAGACCTTCTGCAGGCCTGCTCTCAGGGGAAATTTCCCCTTAATCCTTTAAGGATCAGATGGGTTTGCAATGTATTGCTTCAAGGGTTAAGTAGAACATTTGATTGAAATATATGTTTAAGGATGATATTTTAATAAACATTATTTCCTTTATTTAGAATTTGTCTATTGCATTGATATGTATTAATTGATGCTATATGCACATTACACATTCTCTTTGTTTCCTATCACTTTCAGTATGTGTCTTAGTCTTTGGATATCTTCTTTCTTTTATATTCTGCTCTCTTCTCCCCAGTGATTTTTCTTTTGGTCCCAGTGAAATAAATCAATGTAACATTGAGAAATAGTTGTACTGTTCTTCCCTGAGGTGCCACAGTCACTCCCTCTCTTTTTTCCTGGTGATTCACATGTCAATAGCAACATCAAGGTCACAGGTAGAATTAAAGTTACCAAGCCAATCTAGCAGCCATTTAAACATGTTTAAGAATTTCTATTAAATAGACTCTGCAAAGTGACATTTCAGTAGCTTGTCATCAAAGATGTGTGATCAAAATGCTAAATCAGTATAAGGTTTAATATTTATAAACATAACAGCACCATTTTTAAGTTTTAAAATAAACTTTATTAAAAAGTACATAATACAGTGAACTGATAAGGCATAGTCAGTGACAAGTTATGTCCTCCAAGAACCATAATTTTGATAAATCTTAATAGACTAAAAATAACAAATTATTACAATGAATACTTGATACTTCAGATATACAGTAATACAAGTATAATTCCCAATGTTACAATAATACAGCACCATATATGTTTAGAACTGAAATGCCTATTGATTAACAATTGGCTTTTAACACCTTGAATGCAAGAAGCATTGACTGGAAAATGTTCTTGCATTCAAAGGGTTGAAAGACCATTTAACTCAAAGGGAATTTTTATCCCCCCATAGTAAAAATGATCAAAAAGGAACTGGGAGCTCAGCTGCCTGAGTCTACTCGATCACACAACATTTTTAGGTATTTGTGTTTTATCCCAAAATTTGGTGTGATCGAGTAGACATGGTCAGCTGTGATCCAAGTACCTTTTTGATCATTTTTACTATGGGGGGGATTAAAATTCTTACACCCCTAGACTCCCATAGGACAGAGATAACAGCCAGATCAAAAAGTAACTTGGACCGAATTTTGGGGTATTTGGGGTAAAACTCCTTTCTCCTTTCCTGTCCCCAGACCCTCCTAATACAGAATTCCTGCCTACATGACTCCCTAAACTAGGCCTCAACTCTACTTTATTAGCTTGCCTTTTCAAGCTCAAAAATTGTGCTGCTTTCTCCCCTCACAAATATAGAATGTCATGCTGTGAGAGCCTGATACCCTTTTATATGCCTATGGGGAAAAAAGACAAGCTGTTATGTGCTGGAGAGAAATTTGTCTTTGTATTGATTTTAATGCAAATAGATAAGTTAAAACCTAGGTGAAAAAAGGAAAACTGAACTTTTCGTGAAAAATGTCCCACTTAGTGAAAAGTGCTATTTTTTTCCTGTTTCTGATTTGAGGAGAAACATTTCAACCTTCCCTACCTATACTACATATTCTAGGGGGTATCTCTGCTAATCAGTAAGTCAATCAATTCTGAATTCTTTGACATTAAAAGAGACTCTAAGGGTAGATTCACTCTTCTGAATTTGTAAAATATATGGAGACTTGCTTGTACTGCTTAATGAACACATCCCACCACCTTTAGAGTTATCAGTGCTCCATGAAGCACTGGTTTATGTCTCGGTCACACCTGATCATATCATAATCTGCATGGATGATTTTAGATACTACACTCAGCAGACTGGGGGGAGTTTCTGGGGACAGTAGAAAACATATTAGAATATTCAGGAGTCTGATAGAGGATATGGGGCTCATGATTTTCTGGAGAACCATGCACACTGACAAAACAGGATTGTGTCACTTATAGATTTCACATTCCTTTCTAAATCTGTCTGACAAATTACAAAAGACTGCTGATTTTTTACTTAGGGTAGACTCTGACCACTAGCCTCTGATCCTGTTGATAGAATTGGGGGAACACATGCAACCTCAAGAATGGAGACTTAGCCACTTCTGGTTGTCGATCGACCAAATAACCAAAAAGCACCGAATGGACAATTGTTTTTTGAACTTGATGTTGGCTTAGCGGATAGGTGTACGGTGTGGGGCTCTTTTATTTTCACATAGCCTAGTATAAAAAGTAAAGAGGGAAAGAAATCAGAAAACTAGATGAAGAGGCAGACAAATCTGAAAGACAGTATACAGAGACATGCAACCCAATAGCTTTTGCGACGTTTACCTCCAAGTCAGTGCAACTGTCAATAAAAATGTCTGAGCTCAAAGCAAAAAGTATATTCTACAAAAAACAAAATATATTTAAGAATGGAGAGGATTATGAACCCATAAGATTAACAATCAATTTGAGTCATTTTGTAAATGTCTTTACATGACTAGATCTAGTAAATCTGACTTCTGAATAACCTACTTTCTTCTGGACTGTAATATGTCTAAGTTATCGGAAGAGGACAGATGTATGTCAGACACTTCAATCCTTCTTAGAGATATAATAGAAGCTATCAAGGGTTTACCCCCTGACAGAGATGGACTTCCAGCCAAATGGTATCAGGCATTCTCAGATATCCTTGCCCCACATTTATTATATATATTTATGTATATATATATTATTGCTCAAACTGGGAAAAGACCCTAGCATTTTGATTCATATCGCCCAATCTCCCTGCTAACTACAGATGCTATAACTGGAGCAAAGGTTCTGGCCAATAGGCTGAACTCAGTGAAATCACTGGTACATCCACAACAGGCTGGATTTTTCCAAGGCAAATTCACCTTATACAACCTCAGATGCTTACACACATATTTACAAGACATACAGGATAATGCTAGAAAAAGAATTGCTAGAAAAGAGAAACCCTGTGCACACTATAATTATATATTAAACTCAGAGATACTTGGGTGAAAGATAGGTGCTCATAGGGTAGACAACATGTAATATCTAATAGAGAGAGAAAAAAGACACCCTATATACTCAAGCACACCATCTATGCTCCACCCCATCTATTTTCGAGTCAAAAATGGAACACAGGGAAAGAGGGAAAAATTAAATAAAACTTAACATTTATTTATTTAATTAAAATCACCCTGAAATCACTGAGTTGTAGATAAAACAAACAGCATTAACTGTATATAAATATAGGATGCAGTCAAACACCCTAGGACTACTCTAGGTGTTTATCCATTAAAGTATATTTCAAATTACATTGTTCTCCTTTGATCTGACTATCTAATATTTCAAAGTTGTTCTATTGGCTTGTCTATTTCAATACACTTCTAGAAAAAGAATTGCTCAGTTGCAGCAGAGCCCCCACTTTTTCCCTTATGGGCTGATGCCCGTTCAACAATGAGGGCATTTGGTCAGAGAGTGCCTTTATATATGGGCAGTCCAAGTCCCTCACAGCCATTGGCTGGGATGTTTGCTTATGCATCTCCCAGCCAATCAGCTTTGTGCTGAGGTGCTTGAAACTGATTGGCTGGAAGTTGCATAAGCACACATCCAAGCCAATGGCTGTGAGGGAATTGGAACAGAGACTGCCCATATATAAAAGCAGTCTCTGTTCAATTCCCTCATTGTAAAACGGTCATCGGCCTGTAAGGTAAAAGTGGGGAGGCTCTGCTGCAACTCATAATTTATTTAACTCTTGGCATGTGTTGTTACATTTTACCCACACCTATACATAGTTTAACCCTTGGAGTCCCAGAGAGTCCCTCTGGCACTCAACAGGTTAAACTATGCAAGGGTGTCTGGGTTATTTACATGACAGATTTATTAATGGCTCTCTTTTTTTGTAACAGGTTTCATGAAAAGAAGACCCCGAGGAGAAGGAAGAAAGAAGAGAGATAGAAGAAGGAAGATTGAAGGAGACAGACAGTGGATGACAGGTAGGTTAAACTTAATGTACTAAATGGGCATTTGGTCACAAGACTATTTCTGTGGCATAACATCTGTTCTTCTTGCAGATGGTAGGGCCTTTGAATAACTACACACATTTTATTCTTACATTCGTTACTCAATTTGGCCTTATCAGCTGTTTTACCGCACTCCTTTAAATCAAATCCATACTCTGGTGTTAGATCTTGAGGACTAGGTTTGGTTATTCTTCTTCTTCTGTATATGTGTTGTATAGAGAATTTAACAGGATGGAGTCAGTTTTTGTTGTGCCTTTATTCCAGCCTCCTAATGGTTAGGTAATGAATGATAACTGGAGTTGTAGTCAGAGCCGGAATGGTAACCTACTGGAGATTTGAATACGGAGATCAAATTTCAAATGACAACTTTACTATATGCCTTTAAAGTACCTGTAATTCTAGGTAGATTATTCCACCAGAATTTGTAAATTAATACATTTTTGGTAAATAAGTCTATAAATATATGTATCCCTATAACTGTTTACCAGTTTTAAGCTAGAATTTGGGAACAGAAGTATATAATTCTTATTTTACATAGTGAATGCCAGCACAGCCTGAAATTAGACATATCTCATTCCTGTAAGGAAATAGGATATTTTCAAACTTTACTAACAACAAAGCCCCAAATTCTTTGTATTTTGTTGTGTGTTCAAATTTTATTGTTACAAAGTTTGAATATACATTGCTGAGGAAAAATGTAGAACTTTATAAACAAGCAAATAAATGATGATAATGTAAAAATTGACTATCATTATATGTGTTTTTGTGTGTCTGTCTGCTAATATTTCAGCCTGTATGTAAACTATAACATTTACAAAGAAAATGGTATCCTTTATTATAATACTGGTGGGATCTACGAATAAAAGACCCTGTATTATTCATGCAGGGCCAAAATAGTGAGCTTTAACTATAGAGGCAGGACAACAGAACCATATGATTACAATATGTCAAGGGCTGTAAGTTCAAAAGAAAATTGGAGGAGTTCTAGGGCAAATCATTCGTACTATAGTGGCAAACTAAAAATTCCTATTCATTTAAATACGGATTTTAACTCCTTGAATAATAGAGAATTCTCCAATGCATTGCTTTGCAATGCACCTGAGACCTCTCTAACATACAAGGGGTGTAAATCCCAATTTAAATAAATGACATTTTTTGGAATTTTTAGTTTTCCCTATAGTGTAATTGGCTTGTCCCAAAACTCCTCCACTTTTCTTTTGAACATAGAGCTCTAAATAGTTAAACCCCTTAAGGACCAGAGGATTATGCCACGCATCATGAATCAGTGTATTTGCAAACCCCTCTGGTCCATATGGAACTAAGAAATGGCAGATTAAGTTAACATACAACATTAGGAGATCTCAGATTTAGATGATATCTTGCTTATTTTAGTTCAGATCATGCTGTTATATCTATGGTTTCCTCATTAGACACTTTATGGGCTAGACACATGTCTAGTGCATTGAGAAACAATGTATCGGAGACGTATTTAACACCCAGGGGGTTAAAGTAGTAGAGTTAGAATTCTGAAAGAGCTATGTTGTTGCAGCTCTGTGCTCTGATAAACTCACCCAAACATATTGCCTTGTTGTTGGAATAAGATGGCAGCAGAGCAAACAAAAGATTGTGGATTGTGACAGTCATAAATAAACATTATACCAAGTAAAGGAGTATAGCAATATTCTGAAGTTCTTTATCCTGCAACATAATTTGCAGAAGGAAGAAGACTGAACCTTTTAAAAATGAGTTTCCGTTTTAATGCAGCTATGGGTGCAAATTCAACTTGTGTGAATTAGCTGTGGCATTGCCTCTAGTTTCCTAGTGGGCAGAAGATCAAAACATTGAAAGAAAGCAATCCTTTGCTAAATGAACTATGGACTCATCTACATGCACACAGAGTTCTTGCAAAGATGATACTGCTACACACATCTACTCAAAATCCTCCTATAAAGCTGGAAAGAAGAACCTTTGCAAATACAGAAAGCCCAATAAAATAACACTTCCGATGCCAAAGATATAACCAATGCATTACCTTGCAATGCATTGGTTACCCCTCTGGCACTGAATGGATTAATATATCTAAAGTATAAAGCATATCTTCCAACACTTCAAATGGCCAAAGAGGGATACTTTTGTTTAAGGTGGATTTTATTGGGATGCAACTGATGGGCAGGGCATTAACAACATTTTTAGAACACTTCATGACCTACTGACAGTTCTTTATATAATTGAATAAATTATTTTACTACACAGAGACTTGTTTCTAAAAATATATAATGAAGTTTAAAAACCATTAATGTGAGTTTTACTGTCTCTGATCGCCTCAAAACAGGGTAGGAAAGAGGGACAGAGGGATTTGGGTCTCAAAGAGGGACTGCATTTTCTAAAGGGATACTCTTGGGAAGCATGTTAAATTCAAATTACATCAATTCAGGATCAAAACAACTGCATTATAGGGGACACAAATATTTCCATTTATTTAATTGGGTTTTTTAATCCCTTAACGATGAGTGACATGCCAGGACTGTCCCACAATTTCATCCTTTAAGAACTGGTGATGGTCTTGGCATGTCATGGGTAAAATTATCACAGAGTGCCTCAGGGAGCACTGTGATAACATCAGTACGGCTGCAGCTGACTGCACCAGGACCTGAGTAGTCAGCTTCAGCCTTTTCCTGGTTGTTCCACACTTGATAGCTTCTATAATTATCTCTGAGCTCCTGTTACTTTAGAAGGATGAAAACAAAGATATTTGAAATAAAATTGAAATTATATTAACATATTTTCTATTCAACCTTATTTCATGTATACTGAGATACTGAACATCCATCTAAGGCATTCATTTAAAAGGATAAAATAAAGTAATATGGAAAACATACAGATTGCATGGTTTGCTGAGTAAAAGAAGGATATATTTAATTCTAAAGTTATTGCAGATCATACTTGATTTTTTTTTTTGCATGCCTTCCATAGCCAAAAATTATATGGTGGCACTGTTGACAATGGCCCACCATATACTATCTACTATGTGTATTACTAGTTAAAGGGACACTGATATCCCATTAAAAAATTCTTCTTGTTTTGTAGTTAAAAAAAAAATTGCAGCAAATCCCATTTCTCAAACCACTATGGTTTAAGATATATTCACATTGAAAGTCCCTCCCTCCCTCCCTCCCCTTCTTCTGATGTCAGGGATGTGCTGACAGCAGGAGATCCCGGTCTGGGGATCAGCTGGGGGGCTCTGCAGCAGAGCCCAAATCGTGTTATTTAAAAAGAATGAACTAATTGGAAAGGTCTACAAAGTGTGCCCGGTTTGCAAGCACACTTTGTAGACTGTTCCAATTAAGTAATTCTTTTTAAATAATGCAATTTCAGCTCTGCTGAAGAGCTTTCTCGTCTTGGTTGACTCAAATCACCTGCTGTCACTTTTACAGCTGACATCAGGAAAAAAAGGGGGGGGGCATTCAATGTGAGAAATGTGAGAGATGGGATTTGCTGCAAATAATTAATTTTTTTAATCTACAAAACAATAAGAATTTATTTTATGGAACATTACTGTCCCATTAAATGTTGCTACCACTTCTAGCAGTAACAGTTATATAAACTGTATAAACTTGCAAGCATATGTGTGTATATATATCTATATATCTATCTATCTATGTATATATATATATATATATATATATATATATATATATATATATATATAACATGCATAGCCATTAAGAACAAAGCTGCTATTGGAAACTTTAGCTCTTGCAGGAAACAGGCTGTGAATCTTAGGGAGGACCCATGCATTTTGGGCTACCTGTTTTTAATGCTGCTAACCCCAGAGATTAATTAGTAAACTTTTGAGCTGTAGTATGCATTTTTTCATATTACATAAAAACTGAGCTAATATGAGAAACATTTTTTAGTTAGTACAAAATGTGAGTTGATTACATGCTTAAGAGAGGCCATTCTGAGGGAGATAATACATTTAAAATGAAGACATAGAGCAAGGTTAAAACTGATTGTGGTCAGTGAGGGAAGCAGATTAAATGGTATTTCTTTGGGAGAAGCTTCATAACTAGTCTTGTATGTTTTAATAATATAGATATCATTAGAAAAGTAAACTAAAGCCTTGATCATTAATACTCTGAGTACCAGAAAGGTGTGCAATACATTGCTATCCATGCCTGTGGGAGATCTCTTTCTCCAAAAAGGGATGAGCACAAGATTTAGTATCAAAAGAGGAACAGGAATAAATGGAACTTTTCACTGAGCGGCAGATTTTTCACGAAAAGTGCATTTTTTTTTCTCTCCTTTTTCCACAGCCATAATATAAAAGAGGTGCCATGTTCCCCCTGCATGCCATTCTGTTTTTGTGAGATGGAGACAGCAGCACATTTTTGAGCTAGAGAACACAGGCAAATAAAGTGGAGTTGAAGTTAAGCTTAGAGAGTCTCGTAGGCAGAAATCTGTTCTCTGTATTACGAGATTCTGTAGGACAGAAAAGAAGGCTGACCCCCAAAGTTCAGTGTGACTAATTGGGAAGACACAGCAGCCATGATCCATGTTCCTTCCTGAACTGGTTGTTATCTCTGTGCCAGGTGAATCTGGGGGGTGTGAAGAGTGCAAAGGAGATTTACCACAAGTACCCCAATATTCTATTTAACTGACTGTGAAGATGCAGCTAGCCATGATCCAAGTTCCTTCCTGATCTAGATGTTATCTCTGTCCTAGGGGCGTCTGAGTGTGTGAGAAATACCCCCAAATTTTGTGTGACTGACTGGGAACAAACAGGCAGATGTGATCCAAATTTCTACCTCATTTGGTTGTTAGCACTGTACCTGGGGAGTCATGGGAATGAAGCAGTTGAACAGGGAATGTTTGGTTTTGACAGTCATAGGAATTGGGTTACAAGTTAAATTTAAAAAAAAATAAATAAAATGTAAAAATATAATTACTGGTGACAGAGACAGGGACCACAATGTGAACTGTGACTGAGGCAGACTGATACAAGACTAGATCTATTATTTTGTAGAGATCCAAGTCAAGACATTACATACACACACTCAGTTCTTTTGTATACTTCACAGTAAAACACAAACAGCAGCTGAGTAAAGTACGGCACACCCGCAAGGGGTAGGGGTAAGGTCAAAGGACTAGAATCAGTGCAGGGACATGTGAGTAAAGTGGAAGTCCAAAAATGTACTGCAGCCATGGTTGCTGCAGAGTGTGCAGTAAATGATGGTGATCCCTCTCCTCCTGAGGAGGATGCAGTTTCTCAAGATCCCACCAAAACTTCCACCACCAGCACTAACTAGCACTATTAAGAAACCATCTAAAATCCCTGAAGACTTTGAGTCACATTTCAGTGTTGATGGCATATCGCAAGAACAAAAACACCTGTCCTGAAAGTGAAAAGTAAAAATAAATTGATTGAGACCTAATTATGCCTACAAATATATAAAAGTAGTGGGGATGCTGAGGAGGACCTAATTGCTAATGATGGTGATGATGAAGATCTAGAATATATCCATCCAGGATCCTCCTCTTCTTCAGCCCCCAGAAAGAGTAATATTGTGGCAGGAAATCTTGCAGTCATAGAACACATAAGCAAAAATGGCTAAGTTCTATTTTTTGCCCATTCCTACATCCAAGTGATTATATTTATGTAGGTAAAAAAATAAAATATCTATATTAATTCAATAAAACAATAATTATCTCAATGACAAGACAGAGCTTTAAAAATACTCAAATAGTCAAATCACTAGCTGGCTGAGGTACAGTTTTTCCATTAGGCAGAGTAGTCAATTGCCTGAGGCAACATATTCTCAGGGGTGCCTCAACCTTGATGATCATTTTCACTATGATGAATTGTGGTTATAGCAACACAATTTCCATGCTCCTGCACTAGATAGCTTGGTTATTTAATGATAAAAATTGCTATAATGTCCAAGTTTTATACTAAGTTAGCTATTTGACATACCCTTTACTGGGCAGTTATTTTATGAGGGTTTTTTGTATTTATATGTTATAAATAAAATTAATTTTCAGGGAATAGTGAATTGGGCTAGGATGTAATCATCAGAGAGGGGGATTAGTCATGGGTGGGACAAGACACGCCAAGGGTTTTTTGACTAGGGATACCTGATATGTAAACCTGGCCTTGAGCTAATCACGTCTCAAAAGTTTATGTATAGAAGCAAACTGGAACAATTCTAGGGCAAACCATTTTCACCAGTATTGACAAGTAAAAAGTCCCAACATTTCTATTGATTTAAATGGAGCTTTTTATCCCCTTGAATGCTAGTTAAGTCCTCAACACAATGAGTTGGGGGCTTTTCTATAATTCGAGAGGTTTAAAGAGCATTTAAATAAGTTTGCTTTTATACATAAGACCCTTAGGACCTGGACTGTAAGGGATGCACAAAAATGTTGCTTGGCCTGATGAATTTCTGCTGTGATTTGCAGCTGGTAGTATAAAAGGTTGGTGTAATTCTCATGAATCAATGGATTCATCTTGCTTTGAGGTAATGGTAAAAGGTGGTGGTGTTGGGGTAATAGTATGGGGGATGTTTTCTTGGCACACATTAGGGCACCTTAATACAAACTGACAATCATCTGAATGCCCCATTGTACCTAAGAATTGTTACTGACTATATGCATCCCTTTATTGCAACAGACTACTCTTTTTTCAAATGGTTAGTTTCAGCATGAAAATGTGCCATGTCACAAAGTATGCATCATCTGAAGCTGGGTCCATGAACATGACAGTGAATGCACAGTCCCTGGATCTCAATCCAATAGAGTTCTTTTGGGATACCGTGGAATGAGAGGTTTGCAACAAAACTGTGGGAAGTGTGGCTTAAAGGGATAGTAATACTTAAAATGTAAAAAATATATGTTGTAGGGTTTATCCCCCTGAGTAAAACAAGAGTACTCCCACTGCTGAAAGGTGTTTCATTCAAAAGTTATTAATTTTTGAAAATTGTACAGTGGTGCGGTTGCTACACCATCCTATGGACAGCGCTGGTCCCGGACCATAAATCTCCATAGGATGGTGTAGCAACAGTGCCACTGTACAATTTCAGGCCACTGTGATATTGCACTTAAAATATTCAACTTTGAAAATTAATAACTTTTGAATGAAACACCTTTCAGCAGTGGGAGTACTATTGTTTTACTCAGAGGGATAACCCCTACAACATATTTTTTTGTCACAAAAGAAAGGTAAACTGTGCAACACTCCACGTGTAGTGAAAAAAATTCACTTAAAATGATTACAAGTAATACCAACCAAAATACAAAATAATATCAAAATATATAGGCAGCGACAGAATAAAAAACTACCACTACCACCCAAAGTGTTATAAAGAAAAATAAACTAATAATGAATATTCCGGCACCTATAAATAATATACCTTAAAAATAATAATATATAGGAGGTTGGAACATGGAGAAAAAAAACGGACAATGAATATTACAAAATCATAGTATTACCACACAAAAATAGTGTAACAAGGAACGTGTGCAAATTGTTACCGAACTTAAAACAGCGTCTCTTAAAACACTAACGCTGTAATCTAATCCCAAAATCCAAGAGGAAATATTGTGATTACAAAAAAGCCAAAGATACTATTGCAAATAAAGCATAAACAAAGCATAAACAAACACACTAAAAAAATCTATAATATTATAAAACGTGATCTGTAATATGACTTTCACCTTACCTAACCCAATACCTAACCTTACCTAACCTACACTCTGCATTGATACACCATCGAGAAGGGAACGGAGAACGTCAATCTATAAAGCTGGACACACAATAAGCGCTAATTCAATACCATTAGATGCAACCTCACACGAAACACTAGCTGCATCAAATATAACTTATTGCGATCGTGTCTCACCCGATATGAAACACCAGCCGCATCAAAATAAAACTCAATATTAGAAGAAACAAAACATAAGTAATATTACTTAAATAAGCAAAAGCATATTTATTTAAAGATAATATAAAAATAATATAAAAATATATATTATGAGAAATACATTCCCCAAAACTAGGGAAACTATAATAATAGTCCTGTATAGAAATAGTAACGTTGGTGCACATAGAATAAGATCTTCTTTAAATCGCTGAAGCTCCAACACGTATATATCTTACCAAGGAATAACTCCAGGCATGGATAATGAAGACGGTATCAAGCGGTCAAAAAGTATACTAATATTTCCAGCATACAAACAAGCCAAGACTTAAAGGCAAGTGAAGACAGTATCAAGCGGTCAGAGAGTATACCAATACTTGTAACATACACACAAGCCAAGACTTAAAGGCAAGTGGAGTGCACAATATCCAATGGTATTCTTCTGCTCCTATGAACGATAAACAGTCCACTTTAAACAAAGTATCACTTACCACCGCCGTCTTCACTTGGACTTACATACATGTAATAGCGATGATAATAAGTCTCCTATTAGTCAAGTCTTCAGTGAATCAACCACCAGTTTCACAATTCCCTGTTATAGTTATTCCTTTCCACTGTTCACCGCTGTCTTCAATTGGACTTACATAGATGTAATAGCGATGATAATATAAGCCGCTTATTAGCCAATCTTCAATGAAACAACCACCCGTATCACGATTCCCGGTTATAGTTATTCCTTTCCACTGTTCTGATAGATTGTATTACACGTGTAAAAATTGGTAATTTATGGCTCCAGCTACATATATAGGACCAAATAAAATTCCTCACAACATAAAATAATGATAAATAAAATTTCAAATCTCCCAAATCAACACGTTTCGGAAGCAAACGTCTTCCTTTCTCAAGATTAAATGAATATCACTCTATTGCACAGCCTAGATCACATTTAAACTCTATACACCACCTAGGTGAAACAGGTGTATCGAATACATTTGATAGATACAAAATCCTTCAACTTTATTAAGAGCTAAAGGAATTTCCTTTTTTTTTTGCAAAGTTCAGTCAAAGAACTGAGATCATATATTAAAGATACGACTCAAATATTTAATATTGTTAATTAAGTTAAATGGCAGACAGATTTTTTACTTGTTACAGTTGATGTATCTTCCTTATATTCAGTTATAGATCATGATGTGGGTTGTGAGGCTGTAAGGTAAGAAGATTTGATTCCCGAGCAGATTGATTTTATTCATCTTAACTCACAATTATTTTTGTTATGACTCGGTGTTCTTCCTCCAGACACTGGGATGCGCAATGGGTACCAGGTTTGCACCAAGTTATGCTAACCTATTTATGGGGTTGTGGGAACATTGTTTCATTTGGAATAACAACCCCTTTGGTGCAAGCCTGGTGCTCTGGAGACGCTATATTGATGATGTCTTTTTTGTCTGGAGGGGGAACATCGATTCTCTACAGCTGTTTATTAAATATATTAATGATAACACTTATAATTAAATTTTTTCGGAAACTTTCAGCCCCACGACCATCAATTTTTTGGATATTACCTTATATATACAGGATGATAAAATCTTAATAAGAAATTATCAGAAACCAGTTGATGCTAATAGTCTAATACATCCTACTAGTTGCCACTTCAGTAGGTAGTTAATGAATATACCATTTGGTGAAGTGAGGAGACTGAAAAGGAATTGTTCAGACCCTAAGGTGGTACCTAAATTGGGTGAGCGGTTTATACAGAAGGGATACAGTTTATCAGAATTTAATCAAGCTGTTTTAAAAGTCAATGCTATAGAGAGAGAACAATTATTGACCTTTAAGAGTAAAAAAGAAGAAAATACACAGTTCCAGTTAGCTTTGGTTATTAACTACAATGCTGACTATAAATATTTTAATAAAATTATTAAACAACATTGGCACCTTCTTAAAGAAGATAAATATTTTGTAAATATTTTACCAGAGGTACCTAAAATAATATATAAAAAAGCCCAAAATATGGGTAATTTAATCGTTCCAACGGTTAAGAAGAGAGTTGATAGAACTAGTAATTGGTTACAAAGAGGAACTTCTGGGTTTTATAGTTGTGGAAAGTGTGTGAGTTGTAGGAAAACTAGTAATAATAAGAGGGTTACACATTTTGTTTCAACTAGTATGAAGGAACATTTCGAAATTAAACATTTTTTATCATGTAAATCTGCAGGAGTAATAAATGTGCTACAATGTAGTTGTTTGAAACAATATGTGGGACGAACAAAAAGAACTTTAAGTATTAGAGTAGCAGAACATGTTAGAAATATTGAGAAACAATTTAATAATCATAGTGTTTCTGTACATTTTAGGGATTTTCATAATTCCGATCCTAAATATCTTAGTTTCTTTGATATTGAAAAGGTGTGTAGAAATTGGAGACGTGGTAATTATTTGGCTGCGATGTCTCGTATTGAATCAAAATGGATTTTCAATATGGACACTCTTCAGCCGAAAGGGTTAAATGCAGAGATGGAAAGTGATACTTTGTTTAAAGTGGACTGTTTATCATTCACAGGAGCAGAAGAATACCATTGGAGATTGTGCACTCCACTTGCCTTTAAGTCTTGGCTTGTGTGTATGTTACAAGTATTGGTATACTCTCTGACCTCTTGATACCGTCTTCACTTGCCTTTAAGTCTTGGCTTGTTTGTATGCTGTAAATATTAGTATACTTTTTGACCACTTGATACCGTCTTCATTATCCATGCCCGGAGTTGTTCCTTGGTAATATATACGTGTTGGAGCTTCAGCGATTTAAAGAAGATCTTATTTTATGTGCACCAACGTTACTATTTCTATATAGGACTAGTATTGTAGTTTCCCTAGTTTTGGGGAATGTATTTCTCATAATATATATTTTTATATTTTCTTTAAATAAATATGCTTTTGCTTATTTAAGTAATATTACTTATGTTTTGTTTCTTCTAATATTAAGTTTTATTTTGATGCAGCTGGTGTTTCATATCGGGTGAGACACGGTCGCATTAAGTTATATTTGATGCGGCTAGTGTTTCGTGTGAGGTGAAACACGGTTGCATCTAATGGTATTGAATTAGCGCTTATTGTGTGTCCAGCTTTATAGATTGACGTTCTCCGTTCCCTTCTCGATGGTGTATCAATACAGAGTGCAGGGTTTATGTTAATACCCGAATATTACATATTGGGTTAGGTAAGGTGAAAGTCATATTACAGATCACGTTTTATAATATTATAGATTTTTTAGTGGGTTTGTTTATGTTTTATTTGCAATAGTATCTTTGGTTTTTTGTGATCACAAAATCTTGGATTTTGGGATTAGATTACAGCGTTAGTGTTTTAAGAGACGTGTGCTGTTGGGATCATTTCCTTTATTTAAGGTCGGTAACGATTTGCACACGTTCCTTGTTACACTATTTTTGTGTGGTAGTACTATGATTTTGTAATGTTCATTGTCCGTTTTTTTTCTCCATGTTCCAACCTCCTATATATTATTATTTTTAAGGTATATTATTTATAGGCGCCGGAATAGTTTTTTTTTTTTTTTTTTTTTACATTTTAAGTATTACTATCCCTTTAAAAATCTTCAGGAACTGTGAGACGCCATCAAGTCATCATGGACCAATATACCCAAGCAATATTTCCAGCACATTGTTGAATCCATTCTACAAAGAATGAAGGCTGTTTTGGAGGCAAAAGTGGGTCCTAGCCATGCTACATAGGTGTACCTAATAAAGCAGCCACTGAGTTCTTCAATGGATGAAAGTGAAGATGTACCAAAAAAAGAAGTATAACCATAGGAGACAAACAGACATTTGCATTGATTACATTTTTCATCCCCTTGAATGCTAAAAAGGTCTTTTTAGCACTCAAGAGTTTCGAAACCCCATATGTAGGCAATCTACTACTAGAAATGTACTTGGAGTCAGGGTTCCCTCTAAGCTGAGTAAATGCTAGTGACCCGTAACTGAAAAAGTTTAACAGGAGTATTTATTCAGGGTTGCATTGGAATAACAGATACAAGATGCAGCCCTGTCCTGTTCTAATTACTCTCTTATCTATTTCATTGCTGAGTTGCTCAATGGTGCTCACCTTAGAGGGAAAAATATGCAGGACTACAGATACAAAGACGAAATTGGAATGGTTCTGTAGCAAACCAACTGCACCATAATGGACAAATAAAAACTCCCAAAAACTACCATTAATTTAAATGAGTCTTTTTTCTTCCAAAATTTCTTTATTGAGATTTTCAACAAAAACAGTCACAAACTACCCCTGAATACAAACTCACCTAAAAAGAATGATTAGAAGCAATAAACAAAACCCAAATTCCAACCCTACACCCGCCCCATCCCAACCCACTGCATTCCCCCTCTCAGTCTCTCTAGTACTTGTTGTGGTATGTGAGCTGAAGTAGAAGACTGCTGTGTGGTATCAGTGCTATTACAGCACAACTGTTGGCCATCCAGGATGTGAAATGAAAACAAGTTTAGAACTGGTTTTGGGCAGTCTTTGGTAGGGATTTTATAAATGGAACACAAACTAAAATGAACGTTTCCCCATCTATTTGCTTGTTCAAAGTGGCTAGCAGCCAAAATATTTTGATAAAGTGTCTTGTCTATCCACTGCCTGAGGACACATTTGAGAGTAACAGATATCAGGATATTAATCAGTTTAACTGTAAGTCTACGGGACAGAGGAAGTGAGGCATATTCCCCAATAAGGAAGACAGGATCGGTATGGTCTATTTGGACTCCGCATATGTTGGCCACATAGGCCAGGACTTGGAACCACAAGATCTGTATCACAGGGCATCCCCAAAGAAGGTGCAGGGTGTCTGCCCGCAGCTCTCGCATTTGGGAAAGCTGGGGGAGGTGGCAAGGCCGATTTTATATCCTATAACTGAGGAGGTATATGCTCAATGAAACATCCTATACTGTAATTCCTGAAAATAGACAGCTGGAGTACACGTCTATCATCTACGGAAGTGTCTCATGGTCAGTGCAGGAGAAAGCACAAGTCAAGAAACCTCCCCCCGGAGAGACATCATAATCAAGATCAGGAAGTAGTATCTTATAAAGCCTCAAGATGGTCAAAGCTGTTGTATTTGTTTAAATCAAAGTCAAAGGTGCTGGATTCCTTAAAAGTAAGTACTTCTCAGGTGATGCTGTGTGCATAAGACTTAACCTGCAGGTAAGCAAAAAAGTGTTGTGGAGGGAGCCCTTTTTTATCAAACAGAATTAGTAGGTTGTAGAGCTCAGTCATTAGGGGGTTTATTAGGTGGTCCACCATCTCCATATCTTTGGCCGATCCATCCAAGGAATCTGGTGTTAGCACCACCTCCTTGGAATACTGAATTATGGAGAAAAGGAAGAATCTCAGATACCAGGCTGAAGATTAGTGGGTTGGATGAGCAGTGAGTGGGGATTTTGGAGGGTGGCGAGTGGAGTAAGCAGCACAGGTCAAGATGTGGAACAAAGCATTTGTCACTCTCCCAGTCAACATATACTTTTGCTTGTGTCACCCAGTCTTTGGCAAACCTCAAAAGGCAAGCAACGTTATACAGTCTATCATCCATCAGCCCAACCCCCCCACACACTGTTGACTTTAGGTTGTTGCACTTTTTATTGAGGCCCATCTTAGGTTATTTTCCCATCAGATGAACCCCTGGAACATTTTATGTAGTATGTCAATGCCCCGTTTAGTCAATCTGATAGGTAGCATATGCAGTTTGTAATGCAGTCTTGGAAAGGTTACCATATTATTTAGATTTATTCAGCTTAGTCTGTCAGGACAGAGTCCATGACAGGCTGAATAATCACACTGTATAGGGACTGAACCTTTCTTGTAAGGATAGATACATCTGCCTATTTGAATCGTAAGCTGGGAAGAGATGTTTGTCTCTGTCTTGTGTAAGCATAGTTCCTCCAATTTTGCTAAGTTTATTCTGAGTCCTGAGATAGTCCCAAACATCTTGAGCATGTCCAAGAGGGTCAGAACAGTCACCTCTGGGTACTCCAGAAACATTATCTTATCTTCAAAAGTACTACCTTGACCATGCCTTTGCCCTCAGTGTAGATCACCCCTGGTCTAGTTGAGTGAGTCGCCTCAATAGAGGTTCTACGGGCAGACTGAACAACAGAGGGGATAAGGGGCAGTCCTGTCTCATTCTCCGCCCAAGCTGGACTAACCATGAGTTATTTGTCATGAAGGTAGCCTAGGAGGCATGGTAAATGGTACGGATATATTGTGTAAAGGTAGGCTAAACCACTGCCTGTCTAGCAATATGAACAAGTAACTCCAAGAGATGGAGTCAGAAGCCTTTTTGGCATTTAAGTTTAAAACCATGGCAGAGACCCCAGGGTCGACCTCACCCCGTATCACTGTTGCCAAGGCCCTTCTGACGTTTATGACTTAGTATCTCCCCTTCACATATCCCACCTGCTCATGGGTGATTAGGAAAGGATGGAATGAACCTAATCTGTTGGAAAGAATTTTGTTTAGAATTTTAAAGTCCACATTTAAGAGGGATATAGATCTGTAGGAAGAGACTAATTGCAGGTTCTTATTAGGCTTCAGGAGAACGATTATTCTAGTCATGTCAAAATGGGGTGGGAGAATGCCCTTCTCTAATATGCGATTAAACAGAACCATTAGAGCTGGAATAAGTTGCCCCTCCAAAGATTTATAATATTCAGGAGGGAGGTCATCTGGGTCTGGTGCTTTATTGGGCTTGAGGGTGCATAACACTCATCTATATGCCCACTACATAGGGCCCTGTGGTAGTCAGCAAACAGTTTGTTAATCTCAAGACTGGCGATTGTGATACCACCCCACTTGTTCTGCAGACAGTGGATCACATTGTGGTCTCAGACTGCCTTAACCAAGGTGGAATGGAGCTTATCCTGTTTGTTGGTGTGTTGGAGCCATCCGCATGTCTGACAGTATGGGGAGAATTGCTCCACCCCCAGCAGAAATGTTTCATAGGCTTCACTGGTAGCTCAGTAAAGTGATCTGGTTGTGGGTACATTATGCATGAGAAATCGATAGGCCTTCAAAAGAGCCCTCTATAGCTGAGCGAGGTTTTCCCCCAATTCCTTTTTGTTTTTTTAACTACATACAAGAGGATAAATCCCCATAAGACCACTTTAGAGGACTTGACAATAAACTATAAACGGTTGTCTTTATGTTGGGCATTAAACTAGTCAAACTCATGCCAGGCATTAAGGAGGCCCCATTACAAATCCTCCAAGAGGGTCAGGTGTGAGGGCATTCTCCAGTTGAAGGAGGCGTAATGAGTGGTGGGTAAGAACCAGACCAGCTAGAGTGGCGCGTGGTCTGAGATAAGGCACTATCTATTCTGCAGTCAATCAGATTGGTCACTACCTGGGTACCAGGAAGTAATCTATTCTGGAAAATATGTCATTTGGGTGACAATAGTACGTGTAGTCCCTATCGTCATGGTGTGTGGTCCTCCAAACATCAAGTTAAATCTAGGTTAGTTGTAAGACAATGTATAGGGTTCGCCCTGCCCACTGATGGTTGTCCTAAAAGACCACTCTTGTCCAGCATTATGTCTGCCCTAAAGTTGAAGTCTCCCCCTTGAAGCAGGGTGGCTGATGGGAGGTGCAGAGTTTTCTGAAATAGAGCTGTAAAAAATGAGAGTGGTGGATTGTTTGGGGTGTAGAGATTACAGAGGGTAAACCTATGTCCATTAATGATGCAATCAAGGCTAATATATCTGCCCTCCGGGTCATGGATTGTGTCTAGTATGGTACAATCCAGAAGCTTATGGAGTAGGATAGCCACCCCATGCTTCTTGGATATGTACCACACTCTACCCCACCCAGTGTCTTTGTAATTGATGGTGTTTGCCTTACAATTTGTTTATGTAATGGGGCTATTGTTACCACATACATTCCAAGACACCACATCGATCAGGTCAGGTTTAACAGTGGATGAAGGGGGTTGGAGATTCACCTGTGTTGTTGAAAGGTAGTGGTAAGACATTGCTCTCCCTAAACTATGCCCTAAGACAAAAAAAATAATGGGAAGGCGGGAGATGGATAAAATAGAATTCCTTTCTCAAAGAGCACTTTGCAGATGGGAGTGAACTCCTTCCATTTCAGCTACAACACTGCAAAGAAATTACATAAACAGCCTGATATCATAATGCTGGCTAGAGTCACATCTCCTGTTTAATCTTGTCTTGGAAGTTTATAAGCCTGAATATAACTGGTATTGGTTTTTGTGGCGTGGCCAAGCCAGCTCCACAACACAAGCCCATACATTGGTCTCCTCGACAAGAAGCTTGGGGAGATGGGTTTCGAGGAAATCTGCATTTCTGGCCATGCACATGTTCAGGGATGTCAATTATCCATAGGTTATTCCTCCTGCTCCTGTTCTCCAGATCTTCTAGCTTATCCTCCATTAGTTTATTGGAGTCTGCTAGAGTTGTAAGGTGTTGATGATATCTCATCCTCGCACATTGACATTCTATGGAGGTTATTCCTCCTGCTCCTGTTCTCCAGATCTTCTAGCTTATCCTCCATTAGTTTATTGGAGTCTGCTAGAGTTGTAAGGTGTTGATGATATCTCATCCTTGCACATTGACATTCTATGTTCTAATTTGCCAATCTTTCCCTCGTGGGTCTTAATTTGCTTAATTTTCTAGGATCTCACTCACTGAGGACTGAGGACCATCAAAGTTTTTCTCCATCATTGGCAACAGCATCTGCACTACCACCTTGGCAGTTGCCTCTACTAATTCCGGTTGTGGTGGCGTTGGTACATATGAAGAGTTATGCATCATGTATGTGTCTAGTGTCTGCTGGCTCACGGAGTTGTACATAGAGGGAGTTTTCTTTATGGCCTCTTTCTTGGAGGAAGTAGCTTTGAAGCTCATGGTCCCACACAAGCACTAACATTATATGTTCAGCCAGGAGCGGTAAGGCAAGAATGTAGGGTGGTGAAGCAAGCCAAGTGGGAGGATAAGAGGGTAAGTCACAGGAGATGGGCAATCAGGCTATCCAAGAAGGAAGAAGATAGAGAGGTGTCAGGTCAAGCAGTTGTGTCAGTTACATTGAGGGCCACTGAAAGGCATTCAGGGGGTCAGTCCTCATGAGCATAACAAGTAGTGGTGGGAGTAATGGACCTTAGATGTTGCTCTGAAGGGGCCATGGAGCTGAAAGGAGGGGTGCTTCTAGTTAAATGGCCATAGGGCCATGGCAGACATGGGTCCTACGCAGAGGCACAATGCTCCATTTGTCCCCACCAGGGGTGTGCCTCATGACCAAATGTGGTGTCTGCCACTGGAGTGATGGGTGAGGACGGAGGGTCACGCCTCAAACAGTTGGTAGGAGCAGGAGAGGCTCCAGGGTGTCCCATCAGATCTAATGTGTTGCTGTCCAGGAGGAGTAGGATAATGCCTGCAGCAGTTGCCAGCAAATTACCTCCAGGACAGTGTTCCCTAGGTTCCTGGGGCTGGCAGCAGGATGCATATGAGTATTTTGGTTTTTAAAAAAATAAATACATTTGGGAGAAAGATTAAGCTAGTAACTATCTGACAACTAACAAAAAAAAGTGTTGAGGGGGTTATATACAAGATGCAATGTGGAGTTGCACCTAGCAGTGCAAGGGAGGAAACCCTAACTGAGCAGAAAGCCTGCATACAGATATGTGTGGAGCAGGCCCAAGGACATCCATATAAGGGAGATTCAGGTGGAAGGAGGGATCAAGGTTGGTGCCAGCCAGTGTCAGCCTGCCTCAGGGTGGGCTCATCTGGGTCAAGCTGGTGCGGAAGATCATCAGCAAGTTGCTCAAAGCAGGGCAGGCACAGCCAAGTAATGACATGCCTTGAACTGCGAGCTCAATGAGGGCCTTGAGAGGTGCTGTGGGAAGTATGGTCAGTCGAGTCCCAGATCTCAGTCACCAATCAATAAACAAGCACGGTGAGTAGATTCAGTAGCAGTCATATACTTTCTAAAGTGACACAAATCAAAGTTGAAGCAGGGAGCTCTGCTCAACTCAGCTGCCAGGCCACACCCTCTAAATGAGTCTTTTAACCCCTTGAATGCCTCTCTTTCCTTGAATGAAATTGTTGGATATCTTATTACAACTCTAAGAGTTAAATCTATTGGCATTTATATTTGTCCCGTACTGTGAAGTTGACACAGACTTGCTCCACTTCACCTTTACACATAAAGCTTACTATGGGGGTATGTACTAAGCCATTTTATGGTGGATTGCCTATACCAGGGCTGTCCAATTTCAGTCCTCAAGGGCCATCAACAGTTTACGGATCACTCTGATTAAGCACTGGTGTGTTAGTCAAAATGAATGTGTCACTGATTAACTCATTTGTGCTTAATCTGGGAAATCCTTAAACCCTGCCTGTTGGTGGCCCTTGAGGACTGACCATGGACAGCCCTGACCTAAACTTAGGTGAAAAGTGGGCTGCACCTTCTTTGCAACCATCTACAAAAGAGGATCTGCCAGAAACTGTCACTTCTGTGTTCACCTTACAGCTGTCTGTGCCTGAAGCAGACAGCTGGGCCTGTTAAAGTAAATGGACATCAACAGCATGCAAATGTGCTCAGGTATAGTGCTGATGGTACATAGATGTACAGAAATCAGGCAATCTACAGTGTAGTCCATAAGTATTTTGACAGAGGCCAAGTTATATTGTTTTGGCTCTATAATCAAGGACACTGGATTTGAAATGAAACAACGACTAAGATAAAGTGAATATTGTCAGCTTTAATTAGATGGTGTTTACATCCTAAACTGTGAACCATGTAGACATTACACCTCTTTTATATGTAGTCACTCCAATTTAGAGGACCAAAAGTAACTGGACAATTGGATGCTCAGCTGTTTCTTGGACATCTTGATTTACTGGTTCATGCACAAGAGAGATAACAAAAAGTCTGGAGATTCTAGGTGTGGTATTTGGATTTGGAGTCTGTTGCTGTTATCTTTCAACATAAGGAGAAAAGAGGCTCAAAATCATTATAAATCAATCATAGACATTGCCAAAACATTAGGTTTTTCAAAATTAACTTTGTGGTTAAGAAGCACGAATGAGGTTGTCTTTAGCAAACTACTATATCGACCACAGAAACCACTATAGAAGAATGCTTGCAATTAAGAAACCCCTTTTCAACTGTCAAACAGATTAAGAATACTCTCCAGAATAAGTCAAAGAGTACCATAAAGAATAGACTACATCGGCATAAACGCAGAGGGTTTACCACAATTTGCAAACCAATGTTAAGCCTCAGGTTACAGTTTGTTAAAAAACAAGGTTGAGATAATATTATGGCTTCTGTATGTATGGCTTCCATATGTCTTTATTGATGATGTGATCTTATCTGCTCAGATCCAACGAAATGACTCAGAATGTATTAGAAGGCACATCACACTTGCAGTGTGACTTACTGTTAAAGCATGCAATAGTTTTTTGGGCCAAAATGTTCTTGACTGGTGAAAGCAATCACCTCACCTGAATCTAACTGAGAAAGTCTTCAATTTGTTGAAAATAAGACTAAAGGGAAAAATACCCCAAAACAAACAGTAACTGAGCAGACCTGGCAGAGAATCATCAGGGAAAATACTCAATGTCTGGTGATATCTATGGTTCACAGACTTCAGGAAATCAAATATTAAAATTATAATATTTGTCCAATTACTTTTGTCCCTAAAATGGAAGAACTATGCATAAAAAGGGTGGCAAATCTTAAATAGTTATTGGTTTATACATGTAAATATCTTGTTTCATTTCAAATCCATTGTGCTGACGATAAACCCAAAACAACTTATAGGAGACTGGATGAGTAAAAGTGATATCTTTATTGGCTAGCTGGGTAGCTTTGGAATGCAAGTTTTTTTAAGATATCTTCTGTCTCTTCATCAGGCATGTTTACAATGAAGGATGAATACAAATTATATGATATAGATTTGTACATTCATGCAAGTTCATGGTTAATTTGAATTCCACTGTCAATTAAACTCTGTTACTATTTAGCCTTTGTAGATGGCCAAGC
The DNA here is from genome assembly GCA_037306005.1 of Rhinophrynus dorsalis. Lineage (NCBI taxonomy): Eukaryota > Metazoa > Chordata > Amphibia > Anura > Rhinophrynidae > Rhinophrynus > Rhinophrynus dorsalis. Next base: position 126,609,142 of record CM074721.1, read on the forward strand.
GGAACAAGATTTAGTTCCTTTCTGATGTGTTAATAGCGCCAAAAAGTTTAGTGCATAGTTTGTGATTTGCAGCCAAAGATGGTTAAGCATATGAATTGATGGGTAATCCCTCTGAGTGCCAGATGGGTATGCAAAGCACCACTTTGCATTGAACTGTGTACCCCTCTGGTACTCAAAAGGACAAAATATGTTTATTGTGTGGAATAACGTGAAAAATTTCACCCATTGTGGTGTCTCTTTAATTTTTCATACTTGACCTATAAGAATTGATCTTTGAAGTGATTTCCCTCATGAAACAAGTTGGAAACATTGAATTATACTTATGAGAACAGTTTACTATTTTTTATCTAATAAATCTTTTTCTGTGGTTTTTTAGCCATCTGTCATATAATCTTCTTCTTTGCTGGTACCTGATATATGCTGTATCACTCTTTTCCTATGGTACATAGGGGGACATTTATTTATGCGGGAACACCTATAAAATCACAGTGTTCCCCTTAGAGGACTCTTTACCAGAGGTGTGTTTCTGTTTAACCCTATGAGCATTACCAAGCTATATGGGGTATCCTTTCAAAAGGTCACACACAAAAGAGCGTGCAACCATATAACACATTCACCATGTCGCCTGGATAAAAATGACAACATGAAAATCTTTCACTGCATGACAGCATGAGATTTTCATGTTGCCTACTGATATGTTACTTGCTGGCCGGCGGTGCCAATCCTCTCGCTCCAGCTAGCAAATAACTAAAAATAGCAAATAACAACTTCTAATTTGTATGTTATAGCAGTTAATATGCCACTGACACTCACTTTTATTGTTAAATAAGCAGGCCAGGGGGCTGATTAATGCATAATCATGTGGAAACATGACAGAGCCAATAATATCCTACTTGCTGCCTGGCTCTATCTCCCCTTCACTTCTATAAAGCTTGTGTTCCTGGAGGCAGTGTATGTTTGTATGTATGTATGTATGTATGTGTATATATATATATATATATATATTTTTTTTTTTTTTTTTTTTTTTTCAATTCATTAAAGCAGGGAACATAAGTGCTCTCTTTTTAAAGAAAACACATAATATGGGGTCTTGAGACCCCATGTTATTTGTAACACGCACACTCTATCCTGATCTCATCAGAAAGGAAAGATAGGAGGAGGATACTATATTCCCTTATTTTATTAAAGGTCATTTTACCTTGAATAAAATGTAATAATTAATTTTGCTACCATTAACTCCTCTGTTGCTGGTTTAACTTATAAGAGCAGATCTGGTAATGAAGGGGTTAATTTGTGGTCACGTTAGGATAGAGGGAGGTGGTGGGGGATAGTGTAGTGTTTTTATCTGGTAAGTTGACAAGCATTGTTATACAATATGTTCTAATCAACTCTGTCAACAGAAGGGTTAGCAGATGAGGTATCATGATGAGCGGACCTGTCACCCTCACACAAATTTGTTTCAATCAATAGAAAATAAAAAAAACGGTGTTATAATGTTATGTTAAAGCTTTTCATTTATGTCTTCAGTTGTCCAGATAATCCCATAGGGAAAATCATACCTGATGATGCAATTTCTGATGTAGCCTGTAGTCCCTCAATCTAATGTGTTGTACTTCAGGCTAATTAGTCCAGCCAAGTGCTTGCTGAAGTTCCCATCCACTGTAAGCTCTGTCCAGGGAGCCAGTAGAAATCTGGCTGCTTATCAAGTGGTCGGACTAAAAAAACACATTTGGCACCTCTGCAGAGGAACAGCACTCAAGATGGCGGCACTCTCTCTCTCTCTTTCTGCAGCAAGGAGCCGAATCAAAGGTAGGATTAGAAGCTGGGAGTAAGCTTAAGGGAGCAAAATATGGTTTTTAACAATATAATTGTAATATAGAGGAGGATTTGGGGGGAAAGTAGAAAGGTGACAGGTTGGATTTAAGAACGGTGGCCACTGTAGTGTCAGACAGGGGCCCAGGACAACCCTTGTCCCTAATGACTACCCCTGATTAATTCAGGGGCAAGGGAGCAGGCATATGGTTTTCCCATTCACTAGCATGGGGTTGCTTCACCAGTAATTTGGCTTCTACAATTTTGATTTCAGTGCATTCTGAGCCAGACAAGCAATTGAGGCAGAGAATTATGCTGTGGCACTTAGGGAAATAGAAGGGACACTGTAAATATTGCTGCCTTTTACATCCAATTAGGCCTTTTTCCTGCCTCTGCATCCCAGAACTGCTGAGGAAAAGAAAGGCCTATGGCCACAAAAGGGAGCACTGAAAAGGTCATTCTGCCAGAATGTTATGAGCTTTTGTGAGATTTCAACTCCAAGCAAGAGCACTGGATCTACTGGAGCTTGAGATATCAGTCCCAGCTTTCATAGCAACAGTCACTGATAAGAGGCAGGAAGTGCAGCCTGCTTCTGCCCTTGTCTTCATTTTATATCTCTGAATTAGTCATGCATTTGGGTAAGTGTTAACCCTTGAGTTACCAGACCAGGTTGTTAGTCAGGAACACATGGCCAAACTGTTATCTAGTTTTAGACACTAATCCTTTTAAATGTGCAAGAGAAGTGTTTGTACTAAACAGAACTACTAAACATCTGCAATACTCTAATGATGTTATTAACAATAAAGATTGAATTATCTTCTCAGAACCAATGAAAATAAACATGTTCAACTTCAAATGATAGTAACTAAACATCTTAATTAGATAGCCATAATGCACCATCTCTTTATACAACATCGTCAACACACAAAGACACCAATTTAAAAAGTAAATATAGGAAACATGACTGGATTTTTAATGTGTGTAAGCATTAATGCAGCCTGTTTTCTTTCTACGAAGCATAGAAGACATCAACCTTAGTGGCACAGATCCTCTGCTGCTGCTATCACACCTAAAAAAGAAAACAGAATCATATAAAAACCTACTTTGTGAAAGTTGTGGTTTCTCTTAATGTATAGCCAACTATAAAATGTAATGTTGTATAGAAATACACTAGGTGGAGCACAGTAACCAATAATAAGAGCAAAGAAAAAGCCAAAATAGAAAATAGTGACGAAAATAACAAGTGAACATCGTCTTTGAGGCTTTTCATATTTAAATCAATATAGCATATTGAAAACAATGTAATAAGCCACAATTTGATTTGTAACAATGGATTCAATTACAGACTTCATTTATTTCTTTATTGATATAGCCTTTCCCTTCCTTGAAACATCACAAAAATAATTTACACTACTGCTGCATTAGCACTCTGAATGAATTTGTGGAAATACTTGGGATCCAGACACTATATATATATTAAGGCTTCTGCATATTTGTGCATACTAATAAAGTATTAAATACCTCTTAAAAATAACCACCTCCTTGTAGAATTATTATCTAGTATTCAGGGCTGTTAGTTTTGTTTTCTGTAGTCAGAGTAGATACACATATTGTGCATTGTTTTACCACCAAGGGGTGTCCTATAATTATTTGATCTCTTTTTTATTTTTTGTTATTCTTTTTTTATTTATTCTCCCCCATGCTAGTCTTACAACTTTAACTATAAATATCCTTCTTATTGTTTTATAAGTATCTTCTTATTGTTTTGCGTTTTTGCAGATTAGGTTCTGGTTCCTTATTCTGCCACCTTTAGTATATTTATCAGTAGGGCATTATTAGGAGTATTTTTTCTGTAATGTCCTAGTGTATTGGTATATATAGCCTAAGGACTCTTGGGGGGAGATTCACTAAGCGGTGATAAAGAGGTGATAAAGTGGATATGACTTCTACAATTTATCACTTCTCCAATTCCTATGTTATTATATGGAGCCTATGCACTAAGATTTCTTCAACTTTGGAGATCTTAATGCATAGGCTCTATAGAATAACATTGGAATTGGAGAAGTGATAAACTGGAGAAGCCATTCCCAATTTTTCATCCCTTTATCACCTCTTTAGCACTGCTTATTGAATCTCCCCCATTGTCTTTTTACTTTTATTTTCACAAAGTTCACTACTACTTTGAGGACAGGTGTTTTGGTGCTTGTCTCAGTATCGGATGCAGCAGTTGCTTCAGCTGCTACACCTGTCTCCATTATGACACTGACATTACCAACACTAGAATACGACTTGTTGTTGTCTTTAGTGTTCTTCTTATATGTTTTTATTTTTGTACTGGCACCGATGGTGGTGGAACTTTTGGTGGGACTTGACAAACAGCATCCTCCCTGGGAGGAAACGGATCAACAGCATTTATTGCACACACTGCAGTTACCATGGCTTCAGTTTGTTTTTGAACTACTACTTTACTCCATGTCTATGCACTGCTCCACCTCCCTCCCCTCACCCTTTGTGAATTTGCTGGACAAAATGCTCAATGTGGTCTGCTGTCTATCAAGTCTGCCTTAGCTACACAGCTTATGTCAGGGTCCCAGTCAGCTGTTCCCTAATATATTTGTTTCTTTATTCATTATTATATTATTATTTTATTATTTATTATTATTTTATTATACACTTTTTTTTTAATTTGTCTACCTTGTTTGTCCAAAAAAAAATATATATAACTAAAAAACAAAATCAACAACTTCTTTCCCCAGACTTCCCCAGCACAGAGACAATAACAGCAAGATTAGCAAGCAAACTAGACCACAGCTGCCTGTGTCTTGTCAGTCAGTCACACTGAATTTTGGGGTATTGGGATCATCCTCCTTCCACCCTTCTTCTCACCCCAGAATGCCTCCCCTAATACAGAGAACAAATGTCCTACCTAAAAGACTCCCTAAACAAAGGGGAATTGAAACTTAATATCCCTAGCTTCTGTAGCTCAAAAATGTGCTGCTTTCTCCTCTCACAAGTACAGAATGGCATGCTGTGAAAGCCTAACACCCTTTTATATGTCTGTAGGAAAGGCAGAGAAAAATTTCATGTGGTGGGGAAACCTTTTTCTTCTCATTGATTTCAATGTAATGAGCTGGGCAAAAAAAAGCCAGGGAAAATGGCACTATTCACTGAGAAATTATTTGCCAAGAGGGAAGTGCCACTTTTTGCCAATTTTGGTTTGAAGCAAATGTTTTTTGCCCATCCTTACATATCAGATACACTGGTAAATCCACTGCTGATTAAATCAGTCTCATATTTTTTTATGAAAATGTCTTTAAAACAGGTTTGATTTAAATAAATAAAGCCATAGTAAATAAGCCCATTTTGTAAGTTCATATTTTTATGAAAAATTATTTTTCTCTAGATCAGAATCACAGCTCATAAAACAAGCAGCATTGTTTTTATAGTTGGATTGCCTTTTTAACCAGCCGGAAAGCCATAAAAAGAGATGTGATGTCCACATTTCCTTGAAATGTTAACCATAATGCTTTCCTTTCTGGGTCACTCACTCTTCTGATAAAAGTAGGAGAATTTCTTCAGGCAGGTCTGCAGTATTTCTCTCTTCTTTCTATTCTCCCCCATTTTTTCACCATCAGTCACCCTCCCTCTTTTTCTCTTCTGCTCTCCTGATTCATAGATGCTCCCTTCCTGCTCTTTCCTGGGCACTGACACCCTCTTTCTTTCCCATGATTCAGCAGTCCTCACTCTTCCATGCTAAAGTATCTCTCACCCACCTCTGTTCTTCCCTCAACCCGTACCCCCAATAATCACTAAAGATTTTTTCAGTCACATTTCATGCAGGTGGTGTTGGCTTGCATCATGGAACAATATAGGAATTTTAAATCTGAGTTTCATGATGAGTGCCCAATAATTTTTCTTTTTCATGGAAATATCCTATTTTTCCAGTTTGTGAGTGTGTGGCACTCCTTATTGTTATGAAGATTGATCAGCATATTGTAAGACTCCCGATATGTGATCTTGTCCTGACAGTCAATAGTTGATACCTGAGTTTTAAGCCTGTGAATGCAAATTAATTTCTCTCTCTTTGGCCTTTATCCAGATAGATGCAGATTTTTCCAGGTCCTTTGATCTGATCAGTGAAATTGATCTTTGATGTTTTGCTCATCTCTAGTGAGCATCAATGCTGGATGAGGGCCAGCCTGCAAACCCTGTAATATCACATACACAGGCATGTTCCAAGTTGCAGCAGCATCAGGATCTAATAAACTTAATTTAAACCACCTTTTTTGGTAGATAAAAGCTTAGGCAGATTTAAATTAACTAACTGTGCTATTAAATAAACGTTTTCTATATGTACCACTGCTTATTACCATTTGATAATCTATAACTGGATAGAAAACAGAAAAGAGCAACAAAATTAGCATAGGTTGTGATAAGAATGGGGGAAATGGATCAGATTGCAATGTATGAGCAGTATGATCTATTCTGTTTTTCTTATTTATAAATGATCTTCCCACAATCTGCAAAAAACCTTCTGTGTGCATATATGCAAACAATGCTATAGTAAACCCTAAAAATCCAAACGTATCTCAACCATTGTTACAAAGTCTAATCATAATTTGTCCCCTATCAATTCCTACAAATAACTGTTATATATCTTAACTCCAAACTCACTTTTGAGGTACATATTGATAAATTAACATCCAAACGTTATCCTAGAATAGGTGATCTCTTTATAAACACATTCTAAGTCTCCTGATAAGAAAACATATTGTTCAACAGATGTTAACACCAGTCACAGACTACAGGGATATTGTATATGCTTCTGCACTACAAATCCATCTTGGAAAACTCACTCTGTATAATTCATTAAGCTACTTTGTCCTCCAATGTTAGTATATTACCTATAAGTTTAAGGAACTAAATTGGCTAACACTAGCATTCTAGATGAACCCTTCATCTTCCTAGCCTTATTTATAACCACTTCTCTGAAAAGCTATCAGACTAAGGGCTCGATTTAAATGTTGGCGTTAAAACCAACGTGAAGAAAAAAACTGCCTTCGCGCGTTAAGCAAGACCAGGTAATGTGAGATTCAAATCTTCCTTACCCAGAAAGGCTAACGAGCAATAACCAACTAAATACACGTTAACCTTAAACCTGCGTCGCATAGAAAATCTTACCTAAAAACACACGATAAAAATGTTACCTAGCCCCACAGCCAATCACAGCACTCCAAAGTATCAAGTTCAGTCAGAAAATCCAAAATCCATGTCGACAGTTCTGAACAGCTTTCGCTGTGCTTCCCTACCCAGCCACTAGGGGAACACAAAGATGGCTTTCAGCACCATGGACAGTTTTGAATGCCATAGGGATGTGCACTGCTCATCCCTGTGGCAGTCAAAGGGTTACAATCAATAAAACTAGTACACCAAGCACTACACAATGCCCCCTTCCACATCCCCCCCTTAGTATGTCACATATATTGCATATATGTGACATATTAACCCCATCCACATCCACCTCATGGACTTCCATGTACTGGACAAAGCTGTCTTTTATTCCACAATTAACCCTTGGAGTACCAGAGAGGTAGGAAAGAATTACTTAGCATGTTTCCTAGCCCTCTGGTACCCAAAGGGTTAATAGGCAAGATATGCCTGTATGTGTGTGAGTGGGTGTGTTTTATACATTTTATTTTTAAAATACTATTATTAAACGTATATTGACTTAGATTCATTCATTTGTAATGCCCTACCTCCTGTGTCCCATTGCTATCATTATTTTTGCTCCACTCTCCTTCAAATGGAGAGTGGAGCAAAAACACTAATAACAATGGGACACAGTAAGTAGGACATTACTAACCCTTTGAGTGCCAGAGTGGCATGCAACGCACTGCAAAGTAGTGCGCTGCATTCCACTCTGGCACTCAAAGGGTTACTAAATCAGTGACATACTGTATTGCTGAAGGAACCCTGCGCTGACAGAAGCGCTGACTTTAGCAAATAGGCAATCCCCTCCACCCGCTTCCTCCAATGCCTCTTCTTTTGCTGAAGCCAAGTTTCGTTGTAATATAGCACATGCCCACACTTGGGAGAGGGGTTGCCTATTTGCTAAAGGCAGCGCTCCTGTCAGCACAGGGTTCCTTCAGCAATACAGTATGTCACTGATTTAGCAACCCTTTGAGTGCCAGAGTAGAATGCAGCGCACTGCTTTGCAATGCGTTGCGTACCACTCTGGCACTCAAAGGGTTAGTAATGTCCTATTTACTGTGTCCCATTGTTATTAGTGTTTTTGCTCCACTCTCCATTTGAAGGAGAGTGGAGCAAAAATAATGATAGCAATGGGACACAGGAGGTAAGGCATTACAAATGAGTAATTAATTAATTCATTAATAATGTCCTACTTACTGTGTCCCATTGTTAGTAGTGTTTTTGCTCCACTCTCCATTTGAAGGAGAGTGGAGCAAAAATAATGATAGCAATGGGACACAGGAGGTAGGGCATTACAAATGAGTAATTAATTCATTCATTAATAATGTCCTACTTACTGTGTCCCATTGTTATTAGTGTTTTTGCTCCACTCTCCGTTTGAAGGAGAGTGGAGCAAAATTACTTATAGCAAGAGGACACAGGAGGTAGGGCATTATGAATGAATGGCTGTAAGTCAAAATATTTTTTATTAAAAATCCATTAATAAATGTATGTATTAACAACACACACACACACACACACACACACATATATATACAGGCAAGGTATGTACCTTGCCTATTAACCCTTTGGGTACCAGAGGGCTAGGAAACATGCTAAGCAATGCTTTCCTACCTCTCTGGTACTCAAAGGGTTAATTGTGGAATAAAATACAGATTTGTCCACTACATGGAAGTCCATGAGGTGGATGTGGATGGGGTATGTCACATATATGCAATATATGTGGCATACTAAGGGGGGGGTGTGTGGAAGGGGGCATTGTGTAGTGCTTGGTGTACTAGTTTTATTGATTGTAACCCTTTGAATGCCACAGAGGTGAGCAGTGCACATGGTGCTGAAAGCACATGGTGCTGAAAGCCATCTCTGTGTTCCCCTAGTGGCTGGGTAGGGAAAAGCACAGAGAATGCTGTTCAAAACTGGAGACAGTGGTTTTTTTACTCTGTGTGGTGTACTGTTCTCCAAAAAAAATAGGCGTTAGATTTCTGGAGAGAAATGTTGCAATTTAACGCGAGTTAGCCCTAACTCCAACATTTGAATAGCTTTTGGCATCGCTTGTACATTATCCTCTATGGGTGAGATCTTGCTGTTCTGGCGACGGGCGACGTGTGTTTCAGAACTGGCGTCGCTTGTTACTTGTGGAACATTTGCATTGCTCAGTTGACGTTAAAACTAGCGTCGCCAGTTTTTTCTGCCGACGCCAACATTTGAATCGAGCCCTAACTGAGCAGTATGCTTACTCCAGCTCTATATAATAACAATGACCTCTGCTCCAATGCCAATAACCCACTGAGTATCCCACAAAAAACTACAAAAAAAAGCCACTTTCTTCAGATCTACAAAAGCATGGAATAACCTACCCCAAAAAAGCAGATCTTCTCCCACTCTAAAATCCCTAAATATAATTTTTTCATTGTACTTTAAAACAACATAGGCGTGTGTGCATTTTGTTTTTTTATTTTAGTCTCTCTAAATGATGTAACCTGTTTTATGATGATGAGGCTTTTTATATTGCAGGGGGCTCTTTTGATAGCTAGTAGGCTTTTATTTCTGCCTATGTTATATAATATAAGGGTCTTTTGAAATGGTCAGCTTTTGATGTTGTGATATCACAGGCATCACTAGTGTAGCTCCATTTTAGGTGTAGTTCTGTGATATCACTCGGCTATGTCACTTTCAGTTGTGAGCTCTGATATCACTAGTGTAGCTTAGTTTCAATAGTAAGCTCTGTGATATATTAAGTGTAGCTCTATTTTAATTGTAAGCTCTGATGTATCACAAATGCAAATCCATTTAAATTGTAAGGTTTTTGGTATCTCATATTAAAAACAATTAATAGTTAATATCTGGATTTCCATATTACCACAGGAGCTATATAAAACAAACCGCATTGCAAGACAATACTACTCAAAATGTACATTTGGCTTAATTACGTAAAAAACAATGACTTACTGATTTATACTTTCACATAGTTACTGCCAATTATAAAATTAGAAAAAGGTAGTGGGCTGGAGCGATGATAGAAATGGACCACTTAATTCTTCATGCCCCCAGTTCAAAAGTTGGCAGCCCTGCCCTGCTGAACAGAGATAATTTCTAATTTTCTACTCTGGAAGAGTGAAACATTTCATCAGCATTGTGTTTTGTTTTGGAACAAAGTTTAATTTTGCAACTTTATAAATCTTCATTAAGACTTCATATTAAATATTAATTGAACCTGGACAGTTTTAGTTTATGACAAATGCATTATGGAAATAGAGGCTGTAATTCAGTTATTTGGAAATACTGGTAAAATTACTTTTGTTTTGCATAGAACAATGCTTCTCAACCAGAGTGCAGTGGTACTTTGTGAGTGTAATGACAATTGCTTAGTGTGATAGTTTTTATGAAAATGTGAATGTTGCATTTCAGTTGTACATTTATGGAACTTTTTTATGTATTATATATTCTTTTTTTGGGAGAGTTGTGTTTTAAAGGACCTTGAACAAAAATGTTTTAGAATCACTGGGTTAACTAGAAGAAACTGAAATGAACAGAACTTAGTCTAGTCATTTAAATGATAATTTCCAAGGACAATAACAAAGGTCTGCTTCTGTCTAAATTATTTCCGAATGAATAACGGAGGGAGTGAAGAAAAGGAGGAGAGTTTCCAGAGACAGATAGTGGAGAAGGGAGACAGGAAGAGAGTGGAGGGAAAGAGCAAGGGAGAATAGGATAGAGATAAATATAGAGAAAACAGAGAGAGAGGGGATGAGTGTAAGTCCTACAGCAGCCTGCTTTGTAAATAATACTAACTCAATGAAGAAGTACTAATCCAGACAACCTGTTTTGACTGATAATGAGGTTAAAAGAACCTGCTCATGTGATTACTTTACTTTCCTGCTGTGTGATTATTTAAAATGCAAACACACCAAGTTTTTTTTGCAGAAATAGTACCTTTACAGAATAGTTTTGCTAATCTGTAGTCCAACTGGCATATATGATTAGAAAATGCTAAAGGAAACCTTTTCATCCCTGAAGATATATAGAATATATATAATGTCCTCCACTGAGATCTACTGAAATAAATTTTCTTCACATAAAAGGAAAGTTTTTTCAGCACTATCAATAAGGAAGTGGCATTCACTTCACATTAAGTTTTTCTTTCTAGAAACTACAGATGATTCCTTTATGAAAGAAAATGAATTGGCTGTTTCTAGGAAAGAAGGTTATCAGATCTTGATCTAGAGCTAAATATTTAATTTTTGGAGTGAAAATAAATAGTTTCTTGGTTTGTAAGTGTAAGGGATGGTTCTTTTGGTGGTCTCCTCATGGGCAGCTAGGGGTTAACTTTCTGCAGTAATGTAGCAGGATAAACAACAGAGAAGCCAGTTGTGCAGTCTTCAGTTACACAATATTCTTGAAAAAAATGATTCCGCTTGACAGGCGTTTTCTTCCTAGGGACCACTGGTAGATGAGTACTCTTCCCCCCAGTGGCTTCACTTATCAGATCCTTGAGATCAGGCCCAAACAGTGAGGTGCCCTGAAACGGCAAAGACAAGAGAGCCTTCTCGGAGGTAGTGTCAGCAGACCAGATCTTGAGCCAAAGAGCGTGTCTGGCTACCACAGACATGGTGGATGCCCTGGCTCCCATATGCACAACGTCAAACAGGCAGCAGAAACATAATGCTGAGCCTCAGAGATGTTGGCGAGAAGCAGCCACATGACAGCAGTAGGAGCTCCCTGCTGGACAGCTGAAGTGAGCTGTTCAGTCCAAACAACTACAGCCCTATTCACCCATGCCACAGCAAATGCAGGGAGCAGGGCAGAACCAGCCGTCACAAAAATGGCCTTAAGAGAAGTCTCAAGCTTTTTGTCAGTCCAGTCTTTCAGAGCAGGTGCATCAGCCACAGGCAAGGCTGTGGACTTAGAAAGCCTGGAAACAGGGGCATCCACCTTAGGAGGATAAACCCACTGAGCTAGGGCTGCTTCAGAGAACGGGTAAAGCTTAGCAAATTTCCTAGAGACAGACTGCGGTCAAGGGTGGGGTTAGGTGGAAAACAAGTATGGGGTGTGACAGGCTTCTAAAACACATGAGATGGGTCAGAGGACACCTCCTGTACCAAGGGAATGTTCAGGGTGTTCACCACAGCCCTGATCAGGCCCTCAGCTGATAGAACAGGATCAGCCTCAAAGGGGTACCCAAAAATCTGAGAGGAAGGGACAGCAGAACAATCTTCATCATCAGAACCCACCAATAATTCCTCCTCAGAGGAATCACACACATCAGGTAAACCTGGCAGTTTAGGCAGGGAAGATCTGATAGGGGTGGGGGCCTGCCACAAGTGGAAGACCCCCTGCAAGGTGGATGGAAGGAGATGTAAGGTAGACCGGAGGTCCCTGGTAGCAGCCTTAAACTCTTGCATCCAAACTGGCTCTAGTGCATGGCTGGTAGCAGCGCATGCTGAGAAAATGTGACCTGAGTATTCTCTAGGTAACTCTGAGTGACATGAGGAGCAATAAGCAATGGGGGACACAGACGCCCCAGTGTCCTTAGTCTTAGGCCTAGCCCCAAGATCTAATGGAATAGACATTCTGACAGAGTGAAATGATCAAAGTATCAGAAACACCCAAATAAACTGTGTGTACGATAATTAAAATCACCCCAGAAATGCTAAAGTAGACTTATCTGGTAGGCAAAGGTTAAACTGCTGAGGAGAGTGGGAGACAATCAGAAACGAGCATGTGAAGCAAGAGCTCATGAGAATTGTAGTTTCACTGAAAAAGTACCCCAACAGTGCCCAAAGCCCCCTGAGCAGTTGCAGAGATATGTCCCAAACTGTAAAGTCCCCTAGGCGTGAATGGAGCAATGGTGCCTATGAAGAAAACGGGATAACAAAGAATTTACAGGATGAATACCAAAATGTAAAACCACTCCAAGGGCCACTAGAACATGTCAGTAGAGCCAATAAACACTGACCCCTGTAGGAAAAGTGCCCACAACCCCCCAAGAGATGCTAAACCAGCCACCAAAGGGTTAAGTTACCACATAAACATGCTCCAAACACCCCAAAGACATACAGATGAACCCAATGAGTGCATGGGTATGTAATAGGAACTCCAAATGAGACCCCTGTGCGGAAGGGAAGCATGGGACATGTGGATCTCAGCACTCAAAGGGTGCTCACCTTTTTCAGCAGGTCTTCTATCAGATTACCATATATCAAGAAGAAGCCTCAGTGGGCAACTCCTGAGGAAAGAATTTGCAGCCAAGATTTTCCCTCCAGGGCTTAGGTCCACAAAAGCAACTGGTAAACTGAGCTATCCACATTTGGGTGATGGGAATTGTCAGTGATGGTAATCCGACTAATAGTGGTTTCCCATATCTAATAGAAAAATAATAAAAAAGCTAAAACTATAGCAGAACTGTTCTCTTGCCCTGTGTCTTGACCAAGGAACAGATCTTACTGGATGGGGATTGGCTAGCTGCAAGCTAAGGAGAGGAGGTAGGCTCCACTCAGCAGTCACTTCTCAGAATTGTTCCTGCCTACTTAAAGGGGCTGATCACCTACCCAAAGTTACCAGTAACCTGTATTGGACGACAGAGAAACATATTTAGAAGCTATATACTGTGCTGGCTAATCACTAGGTATCTCGGTGCCTATAGACTCATATCCCTCGCAGTATAAAACTGGTTTTATACCGCGAGAGATAAGAGTCTATACAGCACTGAGATAATTAGTGTTAACACACAAGTGGTACTGACCGATCGCTTACACTGATTAACCAGCTAACATAGAATCCAGTTTTACACTGCAAGGGACAACAGTTAGCACTATACGGAGATACTCAGCGAGCATGCAGGGACACATTAAGCCTGTTTACGAGCCCCTTCGTCTGCCACAGATGACTTTAGAGATAGCTGAGTAATCGTAAAATCGGTGAGGGAGATTAGCCCGCACAGTATATAGTTTCTAAATAATATAATATTTGCAAGCACTGTAGCACATAAGAGGTTGATATAAATTTATTTCTGATGAGACAGGCCACAATTATTGAAAGTATCTGTCATTCACAGGCACAGAGTATGCATCTATTCACACTGTGTGTCTTAGACTCTATGTATAGGGGCCTGAACTGCATTGCTACATAGTTGCAACTTAGATATGCAGTGATATTGAGTCACTGATACACTCTACATTGGTCTCCAGAGAGTAGCCAAGCATTAAAATTCCACTGAGTATTAATGCAGCATTTCCTTTATAATGCAGCTATTCAACATACCTGCTTTACTGCTTTACTTCATCCAGTAGGACATCAAAGTCAGATGCCCCATGATAGTTACAGGCTACCATAGACAATAAATGGAGCTTATTATTTGTTTTTATATGGGTTTTTAATATAATTAACTAATAAAAGTTACAATTTATATGTACTTGCGACTGCTCATTGCTGAACTGGTCTGTTTTACAGGAGGGAAAATAAGTACTCATGGGCTAAGTCTCATTTTTGAGTCCTCCCTGTTTATCATAATGATTGTTCGCTTCCTTGTTTCTTTGCCTTGAAAATTTTGTTAGCAGCCTGGGAGTCCTTAACATTAACTTCCTGCTTGGGTAACACTGGCACATCCATCCTTGAAAAATAACTACATCATGAGATAATACAGCAGGATGCAACACATGGCATCAGTTCTTTAAGGCCTCTGTTTTCAACAAAAGAAAATGGCAGCATATTAACCACCAACATTTTGGGAAGGGTACTATTCCATAGGCATACTTTTAACAGATGAGAGTTGGTACCATGTTAGCCATAGAGATACGGGAGGCAAATATAGTTGTTGATACCTTTATTGGCTAACTAAGAAGATTTAGAATGCAAGCTTTCAAGACCTTAGGTCTCTTCCTCAGGCATGTTATACAGATAAATATGAAAACATCTCTTATATACAAGTACACATTCCATTGTTTAGAATGGAAATCAGATCAGAGAACACAGCCCAGATCCAGATAATCTGATCAGTCAACGGTAAATTGCAGTCTTCTTTTTCAACAGACCCACTGAGATCATAAATACCTCTAAAGCCTCAGATGAAGACTGCAATTTACCATCGACTGATCAAAGTATCTGGATCTGGGCTGTGTTCTCTTATATGATTTCCATTCTAATCAATGCAGTGTGTACTTGTATATGAGATGTTTTCATATTTTTCTGTATAACATGCCTGAGGAAAAGACCTAAGGCATTAAAAGCTTGATTTCTATACGCACACTTTTGCATTAAGTTTTGCAGGTTTTGACTTCTTTCTAAGAACTTAGTAAGTGCTGGATGGCAATACATAGTAGAAGAACTGTGTAACATTACTGATTTAATGCCATCCCCTGTAGAGGTGGTGGTATGTGCAGGGACTCTATGACTTAGTCATATCCAAAAACAAACTCAGAGTCATACTCCTCTGCACCAGGAGCAGAGATTATTGGCACACTCTCTAACAAATCAACAACACTCCTATTAAGTACCCCGGAGCCCCAGGAATGTTTAGTGGTACTTCTACCTCTGCTAACTGCGTCACCTCTGACATTTTGATGGTGTGTGTCTCTCTCAGATCTGGGGTTGTGCTTCAGGTGGGGACTCATTGAGTAAGTTCCTAGGTATGAGCCTGCTTTCCTCCTACTCACAAGTTTTTGCACAGAAAACAGACAGCAACATGTCTAGCTTTTGGACTGTAAGTTAAATATCTCCATAATGTGGACTTCATGGGCTGCGGGATTCATGAGAGGCTGCTATTACTACTACTACTACTACTACTACTACTACTACTACTACTACTAGGTTTCAAAGTGGCTAAAGTTCCAACAACAGTAGTCTTCAGTGTTCTTCTTACATTTTTTTTATAGTACTGGTGCCGATAGTGGTGGGACTTTTGGTGGAACCTTGAAAACTGCATCCTTGCTGGGAGGAGTGGGATCACCATAATTTATTGCAGATGCTGCAGTCAGTTTTTGAACTACCACTTTTCTCCCACGTCCCTGCACTGCACCTCCTTTCCCCCCTCCCCCTCACCTTGTGCAATTGCTGGACATTGCTCATCTACTGTGTGTGTTTTTACTATAAAGTACACAACAGAACTTATGAAGTGTGATGTCTTGCCTTGGCCCACAACAAAATACTCAGTCATGTCTGCTATCAATCAAGTCTGCCTCAGTCACACAGCTCAAGTCAGGGTCCACAGAGATAATAACAGCAAGATCAACAAGGAACTTGGACTGCAGCTGCCTGTGTCTTTCAAATCAAATCGGTCAGACAGAATTTTGGGGTATTTGGGGTCAACCTCCTTTGTGTCCATCTCACTCACACCCTCAGACACCTCCAACATAGATATAACAGCAAGATCAGCAAGGAACTTTGACTATGGCTGCCTGTGTGTTTCAAATCAAATCAGACAGAATGTTGGGGTATTTGGGGTCAATCTTCTTTGCTCCCTTCCATTCCCCCAGACCCCCTAATGCAGAGAACAAATGTCCTGCCTACAAGACTCCCTAAACTAATTTCCACTGTATTCTATAGCTCAAAGATTAGCTGTTTTCGTTTTTCCTCTCCCAAACACAGAAAGACATGATGTGGAATGTGCCACCCCATTTATATTATGCCTGCATGAAAATAAGGGAAACTTGCCATGTGCTCAGTAGAAATTCAGTATTCCCACTTACTTCAATGCAATGAGCTAAGTGAAATAAGCGGGAAAATTGCACTTTTCATGAAAAAGTTGCCACTTGGCAAAAGTGCCATTTTTCTTGTGTTTTGTATTTGAGGGGAAAATGTCTTTCATCAGTGGGAGATGTGGAAGGAATGTGATGAGGTGTACATGGACTGGCACAGAAAGTATAGCTGTTTCATCTAGCCAACCTCACATATGTAGCTCCAAAATTGGGTTGTCAACATAATCACAACATAGAACAAAAGAGAGATGCATTCCCCCAACAGTAGTTCAGACTTATGTTTAATAGTGCTTAATCCATCTATCCATAGCAGTCCAAACAGGCTCCACATGAACAGCTATTTCATGCTTCACCACGCAGTTCATCAATACAAAACCAGAGTTCAATACTTAGGACACTAGTGGTAGAATCCATAAGTCACCAATAAGAGCAAACACATAGCATAAACACTACAACCACATCCAGTTCTCAACCAAAGTCTCAAACATTATACAACAGATAACTACCACTGAATACTGAAAATGCATTGCCATGGTTAAGTAAAACAGGACCTGTGAATAAGTACTTCTGATTATTCTTGCATGATTAGGTGATTTCCCCCCCCCACACTAGGAACTGTAATTATTTATAGTCCCATAAATATATTAAATGCATCCTTACCATGAGCTACTTTGCAATGAGTTATTATTTGATATCTAATACACCCTTCACTATTGCTAACCTACACTCCTCTATCAAATCCTTTAATGGATTAATCATTTTCCCTATGCAGGAGTATATAGGGAGTCCTGTAGGTTCTAAAGTTATATATTCCAAATGCCAATTGTATTGTAAGTGGCAAGAGTGTAGATAATTTATTTAATATTTAAAAGCGTATTCACTGTAATGTGTCTATCTGTTTATATATATTACAGGGCTGTTGGAGGTCATTCCTCAAGGGCCACCAACAGGCCAGGGTTTAAAGAATTCCCTGATTAAGCACATGTGAGTTAATTTTGACTGACTCACCTTTGCTTAAGCAGGGAAATCTTTAAATGCTGGCCTGTTGGTGATTCATGAGGACTGAACTATACTACCAAATGTTACACAGCATTGCTCATGCAGAATCTGAGGCATGGTGAACACACTGCATGGGCGCCATGTGTTAGAGGCATTGCAGGAAATAGGACATGGTCCTAGAAAGAGACTAGTACAGGACTTGCATCCAAACATATATAAAGTTCTTTGTAGCATGAATTACTGATAAAGGTTTCTAAAATATATGTATTCTATCCATGTGCTCACAGAGCACAGATAGAATTAGCACTAAAGTCTAATTTTTGTTTGTTTTTTTTGTTTAAGTATCTTACCAGAAAGGATACATTGAGATTCTCTCAAGTATGTCCTGGGTTCAAATTTTTTCTATCTCAGAAGGGTAAGTTGATCTTGCCGGTACTAGAACCTACACCTCTGAGGTTTGAAGAGATTCTACAGTTAGTGCATTAACTAGCTGAGCTATCTCATGCCTAATCTCATGTAATGGAACTATAAAATGAAATGCTCACAACGCATAATATTCTATTAACCCTTTGAGTGGCAGGGAGGTATCCAGTGAATTTCTTTGCAATGCATTGGATACCTCACTGGGACTTAGAGTTGATAAAAATGTGTCAATTTATTTGAAATCCATTAAACATTTTTATACACAATAAACATTAACTAATGATAAACTTGAAAGGGGTAGTAATGTTTCATAATAACAGCCTCTAAGATTGTTCTTTATAGGTAATACTGATGTTGCCACTGTTCATATCTTTTTAGCTATGCTGAAATAATATTATGAAGTTTACCCCTCCTGCCCCTTTCCCTGAATGTAAGCCACCTCCCTTCGGATCTGAAATCCAGTCATTGGACCGGACAGATCACAATGAGGGACAATTTTCCCTCTGTCAGTTTTAAGGAAAACCCTACCCTCCTTGACAAAGGAAAGCAGGTTTTTCCTGATACTGACTGAAGATGGTTCCTCATCACGATCCGCTTTCAGATCTGAGGCAAAAAATACTGATGTCGGGAAAACGGGTGGGAGGTGTACACTTTATAAGTTAATTTTAGCGTAACCAGAAAGATATGAACAATGACAACATCGGAGATCAGTAATATTAACTATAAAGATCTTAGCTGCTTTTATTAGGAAACATTACTAACCCATAAAGAATGAAATATAACTGAATTATTATGAATTTACCATATTTTTCCTTTGTCCTTTTTTCTGATATATTCCCCAAAAAATCTAAATTATGGTAGAAATATTTTCTACAAAAACTGTCCATGAAGGGAAGAAAAGATAAATCCTTATTAAAAATGTAACATATTCAGTCAGTCCTGGATGTCATGTGCATGAAGTAGAATTTAACAGTTGCTGGCATGACAATAAAATGTAAACTTTCCCCACTGCACACAGCAATGTGTTGTTCATCCTTCTGGTCATTAAAGGTTTAATAGAGCAACTGTCCTTTAATTGCATGATATTATTTGTACTGTGCAAAACCAATTGTAACCATGTAAAGTATAACATTTAAAAAAAATACTAGATGTCTACAGTTGGCTGTTTTAAAATGGAATTAAAAAAATGTCAGCATGCCATGGTTCCAGAAGATAGCAAAGGGGCATAATTGTTCTTTCTAAGTTCACTTAATTGAAATTCCATGCCTTCTTAGGGAGTGGATTTAGGAACAATTTCCCATCTTTTCTAGGCTGCATTAAACATAAATTAGCTTTTAATTACCTTGCTTCTTTCCCACTGACATTTAAACTTTTGTATAAATTAACACTAACTATGACTAATAGAGATGAGTTTCTGCTTGTGGATTCTGTTCTTACTTTACTTTTTCCCACCCTAGGTCTTGCTTAGCATCAGACAGTAAAATACCCTATTTAGATTGACCTTAATAAAAGGCAGCAAGCATTCTATTTTTTTTACTGTAAATAACTAAAATTAGTTAACAAACATTTATTTCTCATATTATGTATGAGTGTTGATTGGAAAATGCACAAATAAAGAATGCTAACAGTATATGGGGGTCTCTTAAAGGGATAGTAGTTTCACAAAAACCACAGCTCCAATTAATCTTCATAGTATTTGAGCCATATAGAGTGTTATTTCAATACAGAGTTGTAGTTAAAGAGCAATTGAATGATAAAATATCCCCCTCTTGCCCCTTTTACTTAGTGTAAGCCACTTCTTCTCAGATGTGGGGACACAGCAAGGGAAATCTTTTTACTGTAAACATAAGGAAAACCCTGCCCCCTTGACAGGTTTTTCCCTTACGCTAATTGAAGAGTGTCCCTTTTTGAGATCCATCTGGACAGTCTTGAGGTGAGCAGTGGTACATCAGCAAAAGGGGAGGGAGGGGGATACTTTATTTATCATTCAATTACTTCTTGAACTACAATTCTGACAGTATTGAAATAACACTCTCCATGGCCCAAATACTATGAAGATTAATTGGAGCTGCTCTTATTATGAAACATTACTATCCCTTTAATATTATTGATGGCCTTAAAAAATAATAGTTTAGTGTGACAATAAAGGAAAAGGTGTGTGGAATCAGACAGAAAAATTAAGTGAGACTATATATTATAAGGAAATACTTAAGGATATTTTGTACACGTGCATGCAAAATGTTATTTTAAATATCTGTAAAAATGTACTTGATTGCTGCTATAACAATCTATAATGCATTAAAGGGATAGTAATACTTAAAATGTAAAAAAAAATATGTTGTAGGGTTTATCTCCCCTGAGTAAAACAAGAGTACTCCCACTGCTGAAAGGTGTTTCATTCAAAAGCTATTAATTTACAAAGTTGAATTTTTTAGGTGCAATATCACAGTGGCCTGAAATTGTACAGTGGCGCTGTTGCTACACGATCCTATGGACAGCTCTGGTCAATTGACCATAAATCTCCACAGGATGGTGTAGCAACAGCGCCACTGTACAATTTCAGGCCACTGTGATATTGCACCTAAAAAATTCAACTTTGAAAATTAATAACTTTTGAATGAAACACCTTTCAGCAGTGGGAGTACTCTTGTTTTACTCAGGGGGATAAACCCTACAACATATTTTTTTTTACATTTTAAGTATTACTATCCCTTTAATGAAGCAATGTCTTGGACAGATCCCTAGCATCCAAGAGGCTGTTATCAAATAACTGCTTATTGTTTTTGAGGTAAAAACATGTCCCTATTACCTGGTTTTATATTTATGAGGAAGGTTTCACACATTATCATCTAAATTACATTGTTTACAGTTAGAAAAGAAAAAAGCAAGAGGGCTGTGATTAGTTCTCTTCTGACTTTCACGGCCAATCACAGAATGCTCAATGTTAAAGTATGTTCAAATAAACGTATTAGCATATGAATTACTTCTCTTAACCTTTTGTGTGCCAGATTGGTATCCCTCTGGCACTCAAAGGGTTCAACTGGTTTTATACAAAGAAATAATGAAGAAAGCATCACTTCCAGGTCAGAGCAACTTGTTGCACAGAGAAAATGTATTTGCTTTTTGTAATGAAAGTAATATCATTTTTATAAGCATGCAATGATTTGCCTATATACAGTATCACACATAAGTGAGTACACCCCTCACATTTTTGTAAATATTTTTATTTAATATTTCATGTGCCAACACTGAAGAAATGACACTCTACTACAATGTAAAGTAGTGAGTGTACAGCCTGTACGACAGTGTAAATTTGTGTCCCCCTCAAAATAACTCAACACACAGCCATTAATGTCTAAACTTTGGTAGCAAAAGTGAGTATACCCCTAAGTGGAAATGTCCAAATTGGGCCCAATTAGCTATTTTCCCTCCCCGGTGTCATGTGACTCGTTAGTGTTAAAAGGTCTAGGGTGTGAATGGGGAGCAGGTGTGTTAAATTTGGTGTTATCGCTCTCACACTCTCTCATACTAGTCACTGGAAGTTCAACATGGCACCTCATGGCAAAGAACTCTCTGAGGATCTGAAAAAAAGAATTGTTGCTCTACATAAAGATGGCCTAGGCTATAAGAAGATTGCCAAGACCCTGAAACTGAGCTGCAGCATGGTGGACAAGACCATACAGCAGTTTCACAGGACAGGTTCCATTCAAAACTGGCCTCTCCATGGTCGACCAAAGAAGTTGAGTGCAAGTGCTCAGCGTCATATCCAGAGGTTGTGTTTGGGAAATAGACATATGAGTGCAGCCAGCATTGCTGCAGAGGTTGAAGGGGTGGGGGATCAGCCTGTCAGTGCTCAGACCATACGCCACACATTGCATCAAACTGGACTGCATGGTTGTTGTCCCAGAAGGAAGCCTCTTCTAAAGATGAGGCACAAGAAATCCCGCAAACAGTTTGCTGAAGACAAGCAGACTAAGGACATGGATTACAGGAACTATGTCCTGTGGTCCGATGAGACCAAGATAAACTTATGTGGTTCAGATGGTGTCAAGCATGTGTGTCAGCAACCAGGTGAGGAGTACAAAGGCAAGTGTGTCTTGCCTACAGTCAAGCATGGTGGTGGGAGTGTCATGGTCTGGGCCTGCATGAGTGCTGCCGGCGCAGGGGAGCTACAGTTCATCAAGGGAACCATGAATGCCAACATGTACTGTGACATACTGAAGCAGAGCAGGATCCCCTCCCTTCGGAGGAATATTCCAACATGATAACGACCCCAAAGACACCTCCAAGACAACCACTGCTTTGTAAAAGAAGCTGAGGGTAAAGGTGATGGACTGGCCAAGCATGTCTCCAGACCTAAACCCTATTGAGCATCTGTGGGGCATCCTCAAATGGAAGGTGGGGGAGTGCAGGGTCTCTAACATCCACCAGCTACGTGATGTCATCATGGAGGAGTGGAAGAGGACTCCAGTGGCAACCTGTGAAGCTCTGGTGAACTCCATGCCCAAGAGGGTTAAGGCAGTGCTGGAAAATAATGGTGGCCACACAAAATAGTGACACTTTGGGCCACATTTGGACATTTCCACTTAGGGGTGTACTAACTTTTGTTGCCAAGGTTTAGACATTAATGGCTTTGTGTTGAGTTAATTTGAGGGGGACAGCAAATTTACACTGATATACAGGCTGTACACTCACTACTTTACATTGTAGCAGAGTGTCATTTCTTCAGTGTTGTCACATGAAAGATAAAATAAAAATATTTACAAAAATGTGAGGGGTGTACTCACTTATGTGAGATACTGTACATAGCTCTCAGAAAGATTAATTAAACAAGCTTTTTTATAGTATATACATTTCTTATACTTAATATTTTTGTTATGCTAAGCAAATAAAATCTAGTAAAAGTTGAAGTTGAACTTTTCTGCAGCTAAGTTTAAGAAACAGCAAACATTAAACTAAAAAGAGAATGTTGTCTAAATGGGGACAAACTTCCTGCCTTGTCAAATAATATAATTGCTACTATGCATGAATATATGGTGTAGTTCAGATTTATGTATCACCAGGTGTTATGCAGAGTTCTGTAAAACTATGATTTTATCCTGGACAACACACTGTATTAATGATCAGCATTTAAGCAGAAATATGGAGAATATATGAACATGCTGTTGGAAAGCTCTTAAAGAGACCGGCAGAAGCCTCTGAAATCTCTATATAATGAAGACCCAGCAGGAATCCCAGTAAGAGACTAATTGACTCATGCCTACAGTCAGCAGGTAGATCTAGTGATCTCCCTAAAGATGATACGGTAAGGGAGAAGTACTGCCCCAAGCCTGCTGTCAGTAAGGAGACGGCCATCTCCTTTCTCAGAGGCACCAGAGCGATCCTGACTCATGCCTGCAGTCAGGGAGAAAGGTCTTAACCAGAGCCGCAGGTCTGCACCAGATGGGGTGTCTACTACACAATGGGAGCAAGCAGGTGAATGGTCAGACAGAGCCACAGGTCAGCACCTGTCAGATTCGCTGCTCTTTCCTACCTTTGCTTTGCATTTTGGCTTGTGGTCTCTGTGCATCCATCTGAGCTTTTCCCTCTCTCAGTTTCTGTTAGCCCGGTTGGGTATTTAGTATCCATTCACTTTCTTAGGGGCGCCCGATTATCGAGTTTACTCTATGTTGTGGTTCCCTACTTTTGTCTCTGACCTTGGCTTGGATTGTTTTGACTCTTCCGGTGTTTTGACTCCCTGGCTTTGTCTGACTGTTTTCTCGCTTTCTCTCCACAGTTCCTGACACTCCCAGTTTGACCTTTTGGCTTCCACATTGACTTTGGCTTCTCTCTAGTGATTTTTTGGCTCTCCAGGTTTGCTGATTGCCCTTCTCCCTGCAGCAGCATCTCCCTCGCTCTTGCCTCTGACATTCTCTAGTGACCATGAGTGCTCCACTGTTCTGGGCCCCAGCTCAACTGGGGTCGGACATCTGGCTTCACGGCCAGCACCTTTAGTCCGGCCGTTGCCACAGCAAGGCAGTGTATGGTCACTGGCACCGCTTGCAAGCCTCGCTCCCCAGCTCCGCTCCCTAACTACTCTTACCTCAGACCATTTGGACACAGAACTGTGCTTCAAGGAGAACTAGATTTTGACTCTACGTATTACTGACGGTAACGCTTCAATTCTCTACATACATTTATGGAGTCTACCAGTTATTGGCAGTTGGTACTACTCTCGTTATGCTTTAACACGTTTGTTATATTGGGGTTGCTAGATGCACTAGTTTAAAATGCAGATTATATACAAATTGTATTACTTTAATTCTCATAAGTTTGCTGCTTCAGCGTACTAGGAATTTCCTTGTAATACAAACCTTATTCTTCTTTTTCTAGGAATAGGGTATCTTCATTACGTAGGTGGGACTGACTACAGCATAGTTACTGGGGATAGTGGCATGCGAAAGCTGTAGATGGTTGTCCGGGAGATAGTTAGAGAAGGGTTGAGGGAAATTATATTTTACTTTGTTGTAAATGACCAGTTAGAGTTAATGGGAGGGAGGGTTATTGGAGAGACTAGATTACGCCCTAATATATTTGTTGCCAGGGTGATCTGCCCTTAATCTGCTTTTACATATGATACCTGCCTTTACTGTCAATACTGTATTGTTCCGAAACTGTTAATTACCAATTTTAATGTATTGATTACTTATGATATGGGTTTTATGCAGGCTCGCTTTACCATATTGTCTGCTCTCTTGTTCTCGTGCCATCTGCATTGAGGTAGTTTATGCGCTGGCTGGTCTGTGCTGCACAAGCACTCTCCTCAGCCTTTCTATGAGCGGCATATATCTTTCCATTATCCTCCTCTTTACATGGCAAGAGATGAAGACAGCAAGTAGTTGCTACAAGTCAACCTCATGTATTTCCAGTTAGCTGCTAGGTCTGGTATAGGGTTGCATAGATCTCTCGTTTAAGTGGTAGTGAAACTGATTTATCCCCTCACCCTACCCTCATTGATCCCGTTAACAGGATCTACATCCCCCTGGCTCGGGTTGGCCAGCTTGCCCTCCCTAGCATGGTTGGATGTGGATTCTGGGTTTGTTTGTTTTTTTTGTTTTTGTTTTTTTCTACTCCCAGGACTTCTCTCACACATATGTTTTCAAGTATGTAGCCCACTCATCCTCACACAGTCTCCTGTATTTTAGTCAATCCCAATGGCTCTCATTTAGTATATGCACAATATATTCCACTACTTATTTACTTGTCAGACTCAGAGGTACTTCCCACTGTATGTTCGAACTCTATATTTCCCCTAGGTCTCGCCTTACACAGGCCTATGGGCACTTTCCGTTACTGTCACTCTTCACACATGTTTCGCTGTGATGATTCATGGATCCCTCTATTCCCCTCTTTACTCTCTCCCTCCTTTTTCTTTTCATCCCCTTTCCTCTTCCTCTTGGGGGGGGGAGGGGGCCCTCTGGACACATTTAGGAATAGCCATGATGTCTCTTAAGATAGTGTCGATTAACGCTAGGGGTCTGAACATGCCAGAGAAGAGGGCAATGGCTTTAAGTGACTTTGATAGGTTGAAAGCGGACATAGTCTTTGTACAGGAAACACATTTTAAGGCTTCCAATCCCCCCAAGTTTCACAATAAGCATTTCCCAATTTCCTATTTTTCCTCTGCCCCTGAAAAACGGAAGGGGGTAGGGGTTCTGCTCCGTTCTTCTTTGCACTGGACTCTGACTGACATGCAGACTGACCAGGAAGGGAGAGTTCTTCTCTTAAAGGGCTTAACACACGACAAACCTATTACCCTCCTGAATCTCTATGCCCCCAATACTAATCAGATTTCTTTCTTGTCTAAGACATATCCCTATTAGAAGAAGACACCTTGGGACGTATTATCTTTGGTGGAGACCTGAACATGAGCATGGATCCTGACATAGATAGCTCCTCAGGGAAGCCCCCTTTTAGGAAGTCGCATTTACGTCAGCTGTACAAGGAGCTGTCACTAAAACATATGGTGGATACTTGGAGGTTAACTCACCCGGCTGGATAGGGATTACACATTTTTCTCTTGTCCTCATTCCACACACAGTAGGATTGATTATCTTTTCATTTCCCAATATCTCCTTGAATTTTTAGTTGATGCACGTATAGAATCCACGTCCTGGACTGACCACGCTCCGACTTCCATTTCTCTCAATTACCCTACCGCTTGGACGCGTTATACTAACTGGAGACTTAATGAATCACTTCTAAGTTCCCAGAAGATTAAAACTCAACTTAGTGACCACCTTAAGGACTATTTCTCCTTTAACTCTTCCGCCGACAACTCTTACGTCGACACCCCTGCTCCAATACTGTGGGAAGCACATAAGTGCGTAATGCGTGGCCACTTGATCAAATTGGGAGCACATCAGAAAAAAGTGAAAATGAAATTAATACACGACCTTATTAAATCTCTACGTTTTCTGGAATTACACCATATTAAAACACCTTATGTGGAGACCCTGAAAGGTTTAACTGATAAAAGAGAAGAATTAAATGCTATCTTAAGGGAACAGGTGACAAAATTATTTATGTGGAGTAAATATCAAGCCTACTTGGCAGGGAACAAATGTGGTAGACTTTTATCCAGGATCATAGCCATTAAACGTAAAGCAACGTTAGTATCTAAAGTTACCTCCAGATCTGGGGTTCACGCCTCATCTTATCCTGATATTGCAGCCGCATTTCGCACTTACTACCAGGAATTATACAATCTTGATAGTGCCTCAGGAGACAATACAATTTTTCCCAGTACAAAGCTCCAACTTTTCTTAGAAAAATCAGGAGTCAATATTCTTTCCCCAGAAGATTTGGATAGTATGGAACGCCCCATTACTGAGGAAGAATAAGGTTAGCACTGAAATCATCTGCTACAGGGAAAAGCCTCTTAAATATTACAGTGTTTTTCAGGATACTCTTGATCAAACATAAACATAAATGTGGCTCCCCCTTTGCACCCCAGACACTGGAAGCTACTATTGTAGTCATTCATGATAAAAATCCATCTGACTGTGCAAACTACCACCCAATCTCTTTACTGAACGCGGACCTTAAGCTATTTGCAAAAATTCTGGCCTCAAGGCTCAATCGATTCCTACCCAAACTAGTACATCCTGACCAGAACGTCTTTATGCCTGGGAGAGAAGTTAGACATTGTACAACTCTTGCCATTTCGGCTATTCAATTTGCTCAGACTCATGATATTCCATCTTTACTCCTGTCAGCGGATGCTGAAAAAGCAATCGATAGAGTGCATTGGAAATACTTGTTTTGGGGTGCTCCAACATTTTGGTTTAGGCACTAAAATGATGGCGGGCATCAAAAGTTTGTAAAACTCGCCCAAGGCCAAGGTTCTGGTGAACGGCACTTTTTTAGAACCCTTTAGTATCAATAAAGGCAGGGTTGCCCACTTTCGCCATTATTATTCATTCTTTCCCTAGAACCCCTTTTAAATCTTCTTAGGGCATTGTCAGACATTTCCGGGATAAGCTTTGGCAAATTTTCTTTAAAGGTCTCTGCTTATGCCGATGATACTTTGTTTTTGTTTTCTCACCCACGTCAATCCCTTCCCTCTCTCCTTTCCTTGCTCGAGGAATATTCCACCCTTTCACAAGCCAAAATAAACCTAGTGCCACAGGATTGGCGAAGAGCTAACATAGTGCCTCTATTTAAGAAGGGAACTAAAACAGAACCTGGGAATTATAGACCAGTGAGTTTGACCTCTGTAGTGGGAAAACTATTAGAAGGGATAATAAGGGACTATATTCAGGATTACAACACAAAAAAATAAGATCATTAGCACGAATCAACATGGTTTTATGAAGAAAAGATCATGCCAAACTAATTTTTTCAGCTTCTATGAGGAGGTAAGCAGCAACCTTGACAATGGCAAGGCAGTAGATGTAGTATATCTAGACTTTGCAAAGGCATTTGATACAGTACCACACAGAAGGCTGGTGTATAAAATAAGGAAATTGGGGCTAGGAGATAACCTTTGCAATTGGATACAAAACTGGCTGAAGGATAGGGAACAGTGTGTGGTTGTAAATGGAAAATTCTCCAGTACAGTTAAAGTGGAGAGTGGAGTACCTCAGGGTTCAGTATTGGGTCCGCTGCTTTTTAACATGTTTATAAATGACCTGGAAATAGATATAGAAAGCAAAATATCAATATTTGCAGATGATACTAAATTATGCAAAGTCATTAATTCAGAACAGGATATTTTCTCTCTACAGAGGGACTTACATACAATGTCAGATTGGGCAAACATGTGGAATATGAAGTTTAATGTGGGGTAGTGTAAAGTCATGCATTTGGGAGGAAACAATCCCAAGGCTACTTATAAACTTAATGGAATAATTTTAGGTGACTCGTTGCTAGAAAAAGACCTGGGTATCCTGTCTTGCATAAAAAGAGGTATTGAAGCAAGAGTGGATAACATTATTTTGCCATTATACAAACCACTGGTAAGACCTCACCTTGAGTATGCAGTGCAATTTTGGGCACCGGTTCTGAAAAAGGATATACTAGAACTAGAGAGGGTACAGCGGAGAGCAACAAAATTAATTAAGGGAATGGAGGACTTGTCGTATGAGGAACGACTAAACAAACTTGGTTTATTTACTCTAGAGAAAAGACGACTAAGAGGAGACCTTATCACATTGTACAAGTATATGAGAGGTCAATACAAGGATCTCTGCGGTGAGCTATTTATTCCAAGGCCTGATCAGGTGACCAGGGGACACCCCTTGAGATTAGAGGAAAGGAGGTTTAAACTTCAGCAGAGGAAGGGTTTTTTTATGGTAAGGTCTGTCAAATTGTGGAATTCATTGCCCAGGGAGGTAGTTATGGCAGATACAATGGATACATTTAAGAGAAGAGTAGATACATTTATTTCAAAAGGGAACATACAGAGTTATACTGTATATCAGTAGGCTGATCAGGAAGGTCTGATAAAGACTAATTTAATTGGTAGCAGGAAAGCTATAAAATTCTCAGTTACTGAGGTATGAGGCGAAGGTTGAACTTGATGGACTTGTGTCTTTTTTCAACCTAATTTACTATGTTACTATGTTAGTGAAATCTACCATATTAAACATTAATCCAGAGCAGAGCGAGGTCTGTCATTTAAAGACATTATATCCCTTTACCTGGTCCCCTGGACAAATTAAATATCTAGGTGTATATCTATCTCCGGCTCTCACTTATTTACCTGACATTAACATAAACCCTCTACTGGCGGCTATTTCAGCTGATATTAACAGGTGGAGACACATACATACTTTGTGGATAGGTAGGGTCAACATTGTTAAAATGGTACTTTTGCCCAGACTTCTGTTTTTATTTAATGCTATGCCAATTCATATTCCCAACAAGTTCTTTTGCGCGATCAACTCCATAATAAGGGCATTTGTATGGACAAACAAAAAACTTAGGCTAAGTCAGGACATTCTTACTAGGAAGATACTGGATGGTGGGCTTGCTCTACCAGATGTATATAGATATTATAAAGCTTCGGCTCTTGCGAAGGTTTTTGATATGACTTGTGTGCCACCAAAACACTCGATACAAGTTCTTACCCCGATATTAGGTAATCATGCCCCAACCCAAATCCTTATGGCTAATCCACTCTCTAGGCCAGGGTCTTGTAAGACATACATTGTCCTGAGTCATATCATCTCGATCTGGGATGAAAGTCGATCTTCCCACAGTTTAGCTCCATTCCCTTCTCCGCTCAAATCTCTGATAGGAAGCCCAGATTTCCCACCCGGTTCGAACCATGTCTTTTTCCCACAATTACATCAGAAAGGTTTGGATACTCTACAAAAGTTGATTACCTCTCAAGTCCCTCCATCCCTGTCTACTCTGCAAGACTTGTTTAAAGACCTACCCAGCCCGTGGTGGTGTGTACTACAGATTCATGACTGGATTCATCAGGAATGGAAAAGGGGATATAGAGCTAGGGATTTGACAATTTTTGAAAAACATCTAGTTTGTACCCCTGTGAATTTCAGACCCCTGTCTTTTTGATATAATCTTTTAAGTCAGGTGGTAGACGCTCCTAAATTGTATTTTCTTAAGACTTGGGAAAAAGAGCTGTCCGTCTCACTTGAGGTCTCGCAATGGTCCAAGATTTTTCGAAACAACTTTAAACTCACTAGGGACTCATATACCAAAGAGTTAAATTATAAACTGATCACTAGATGGCATCAGACCCCTCTTTATCTTTCTTATATATTTCCCCAGTCTTCACCTCAGTGTTGGAGATGTCACGCTGGTGATGGCTCGTCAGCACATATATGGTGGTCCTGTCCCATAATTGAGTCATATTGGGATCTTATACTCAAGGAGATAAACTTGACTCTTTCTCTGACATTGGCTAGGGATCCTTTATTATGTTTATTTTTATTTTTTGATCACCTTCCCTATAGACTCTCTTTTAACCGTAGGAGACTGATATGTGCACTGTTGAACGGGGCAAAATCTCTGATACCTTTATTCTGGAAGCAGGCTTTGGCTCCTCCCCTCTCCCTATGGCACACAAAAATTTCTGACATTAGAAGTACGGAAAGATGTCATGCCATTTTCAACATCAAGACTGTCGGATTTTGAATCTGTCCGGTCTGTTTGGTCCTGTTTCATCCATCTCACTCTTGCCGGTTAGGGCAAATCTCACCCTGGTGTCTAAATGAATGAGATTCATCCTCTAAGCGTTGATTGACATGATATCACAGCATCTAGATATCCTATTATCATGCTCTATTGTACGATTTATTGTACTGTAGTCCTCGGGTGCCGTCTTCCCTCTCCTTCCTCACTCTGTCTTCCTTTTGTACCCTCTGAATCCTTTTTCTTTTACTTCCCCTTTAACTTACTCTCGATCTTTTTCCCACTTTCCTTTCTCCACTTCTCTCAGACTTCTACTTGCACTACAGTCAACACATGTTTCCTTTTTCTATAGTCTTTAAGGGTATATCAGTATTTGATTGTACCTAGGAACTGGCCTGACAGATCACACAGCAATTCCTTACATAAGGATGTTTATCTGTTAATATGTCTAAATGTACCTATCAGTTGAATATTTTAGAACTAATATCACTGTATGTCATTTTCATCTGTACTTGTTAGTTCTTGTGACGGGATTGTATCTATATTAATGTTTTACGATTCTGTAGTATTGTAATGCTTTAGAAATCTCTCAATAAAGATTCTTTGAAAAGTTAAAAAAAAAAAAAACCTCTACAGCCCTCCTAACCACTCTTACCCATCAACTATAATCATAGTCAAAGAAACGATACAGTGTCCCTTAGCCATAGCTAATGCATTTAACAACTACTTTTCTTATGTGCCATTATCCCTACTCCCCACATTGGCTAAAATCCTAGAGAAATGTGACCACGTGCAACTATATAAGTATTACCAGCATGACCAGTTTTTACACCCTTCAATCAGGCTTTCATTCAAATCACTCTACAATCACTGCCCTCCTAAAAGTAACCAATGATATCCAGACTGGTATGTAAATTGGTGAACTTACTGGAGCTATTTTCCTAGATTTTGCAAAGGCCTTTGACCATAATATTCTCATAAGTAAACTCCAAAGTTCAGGATTGGGTAATCATTCTCTAAACTGGTTCAGATCCTATTTATCAGACAGAATGCAATATGCGTCTGTTGCTGACAATACCTCCCTTCTGCTCAAAGTTACAAGTGGGGTTCCCCAAGGCTCCATCCTTGGCCCTCTTCTACTTTCTCTATTTATAAATGATCTGCCCATGGTTGTCAAAGCATCTTCTGTACACATGTATGCAGATGACACTATAATATATGCTACAAATTCAAATGTACCACAGCTGGACAGCATATTACAGCATGATTTCTCTGAAGTTGAAAGATGGATAGCAAAGAAAAAACTATTCCTAAACACTGACAAAACGGTCACAATGTTATTTGGTACAAAGCATAAACTACGTAATCTCTGCAATACCAATCTATCTATTGTAACAGAGTCTAACTGTAAATTGGCCACAGTGGACTACTACAAATATCTTGGTATGTGGCTTGATCCCAACCTCACTTCTGCTCTTCATATTGATACAATAACATCCAAACTTTATCCCAAAAATAGGTTCTCTGTTTAGAAATAAATCCTGTTTAAATCCCCTAGTAAGAAGATGTATTGTACAACAGATGATAATGCCAGTCATAGACTATGGGGACGCAGTATATGCTACAGCATCACTAATCCATCTTGCTAAAATTTACACTCTTTATAACTTATTATGCCTCTTTATCCTTCAATGTAATTACACAACCCATCATTGTGATATGTATGAAGAACTAAACTGGCTGACACTCGGATCTAGACGTGCCCTTCACCTCTCTTGAATGGTTCATAACCACTTCTCTAGAAAACTACCACACTACCTGAGCAGTATGCTCTCTCCAGCTCTCCATACTAACTATAACCTCCGCTCCACTGCTAACAACTCACTGAGTATACCACATTTCAAAAAAGAAGCCGGTCGATCTGCCTTTTCCTTCAGAGCTCTGAAAGTCTGGAATAATCTACCTGAAAAAATCAGATTATCTTCCAGTCTAAAATCCTTAAAAAAAACCTGCTTCTTTAAATCTAAAAACAATATGCAACTGTATATAACATTTTAGTCGGTGTGTGTGTATATATATATGTATATATTATGTCTCTGTATTTGTGCAGATACGCAACTCTTTGCTGTAAACACTCCATGACATACTTGAAAACGAGAGAAATCTCAATGTATTCTTTCTGGTAAAACATTTTCTAAATAAAGAATAAATTAAAAAAATACCAAAATTAACTATTTACCAAGAGAAAAGAAAGGGGACAGAAAAGGTCCTAAATGACTATTGTCATCAGACTGGAAAAGACCTGTTCAATACTGCATAGGATTGGACCCATCTGGGTCACTGTACTAAAAAGAGTATGTATTTACACAATTGATATGAACATCATATTGCTGAAAGAGAATCAGACTATTCAATCATAATCAAATCAATAGAACGGAGTCTGAATGTCTTTTCTAATTTGATCCTGCAATACTGACATACGACATTAGCTGTAATTAAAAAAACCCTTATACTTGGTAAGACACTAAGGAGCTACAAAGCCATATGTGTGTAGTGATGCAAAGATTTAATAGATCCAGTAATCTATTAAAAGCTGACTTGAGATTTGAAGGGTAACATTAGTAGAATATCCACAAGTCTATATTAACCGTATTAGAGGATATCTAACTGAGCATTAACATTGAATATAACTACCTCCGTTCCCTAAGCCTACATAACAGTGAGGCTATTTTTATATCTGATAGACACAATAAGTGTATGTTTACTAAGTTTTAATAAGTGATATTTTATGCTTGGTACTAATAAAATGTGGTGTTTTTATGAAGTGGAGTTCATATATTAGAGACCCAGAAGGGTCCAATCCTATACAGGAATGAACGGGTCTTTTCCTGTCCGATGAAAATAGTCATTTAGGACCTTTTCTGTCTCCTTTCTTTTCTCCTGGTAAATAAGAACATTGTCATTAGTACACTTTAGTTCTATGAAGAACTGACCTATAAACACAACACTGATGAGCACCAGATGGGCATAAACTGAGAGGCATAAGTGTCACGGTAATCAGGCAAATAAGGACAGACACAAAGATAAAATATAACCACCTTTATTTATTATAACAACAATAATGGTAGAGCCCACACAGAACCCCAGACACATGTAAATAGGACCCAAGGTCGCTCTGGAGCTGCACACTGTGCTGTGCACTGCATTACTTAAGATCTCGAGACTAGGGAAGCGGTTCAAGTGGGACAACAGGAGAATGGTAGAATATGAGTAAGTCACTTGGTCAGCTCAAGTGGGACAACAGAAGAATGGTAGAATATGAGTAAGTCACTTGGTCTACGAACGGAGGCAACAGAGAGTGAGAGCAGACCAGAGCCAGGAGGCACCGAGACTACAGGTCAGGAAAGCAGAGCCAGGAGGCACCAAGATTACAGGTCAGGCAAGCAAATAATGTAGGGAGCGAGTAGGAGCCAGGGCCACTGGTCAGGCAAATCAAGGACTACAAGGAGCAAATGTAACCAGGCCCTAAGGAAAGGCAACCAGAGGCTACACTGAGAAGTTAGTAGCCAAGGCCACTGGTCAGGCAAGCCGGGGTCATACACAGAGCGAGTAGTCAGCCAGAGCCACAGGTCACAACCGATGTGGGAAGTTAGACAAGCCGGGGTCATACACAGAGTGAATATTCAGACAGGCACGGATCACAACGAAGCAAGCAGAAGCTATCAGAAACATCACGTAAGGGCAATGACTCCTAGCCCCAAGGAGGATTATAAAGGAGCAGAAGGAGACGGGACCCAATTAGGCCACACAGAATAGGCTCATAAGCAGGTATCCAAGCCAGTGCCTGTAACAGACACAGTAATGCAGAGGTGGCCGCAAGGATGCCGGCCAACACACCACAGAGGAAGGAAGCACAGGCTAACTAGGCCTCAAAGGTAGACTGTGATAATAAGGGGGCAAAGTTGGGCAAAAGAGGAGCAGATGGGCATAAGATGACAAAGATAGTTACAGGGAAGTTAAAGGCAACAGGGTTTCAGAGAGTCAAACAGAGAAGGTAAAAGATGGGCATAAGGTGGAATTAGCACAAATAGGGCAAAAAGAAGGGCTAAAGTTGGGAAAACAGAAGGTAAAAATAGCAGCTAGAGAGGGACAAAAAGTTAGCAAGGAAGAGAAGACAAAAGACTAAATTATTTAAATATAGTGTGTATTTATTTTTATCTTAGAGGTGTCGAACACAAGCAGCAGTTGTTGCTTCCAGTCCTGTTGTGCAGGTCAGGTCTGGAATCC
This sequence comes from Rhinophrynus dorsalis, assembly GCA_037306005.1. Taxonomy (NCBI): domain Eukaryota; kingdom Metazoa; phylum Chordata; class Amphibia; order Anura; family Rhinophrynidae; genus Rhinophrynus; species Rhinophrynus dorsalis. The sequence continues at coordinate 126,644,208 of CM074721.1, forward strand.
CCCTCATTTCAGTAGAAAAGTCATAACTCTTGAAGCACCAAATACAATGTGTACCACTCTGATGTTCAAAGAGTTAGATACATCTTCCAGATATCTCATACACTGGGCATGCAAAAGGGGGTAGGGTCCAGAAGGGAAGCAGAACCATTACTCTCAAACTGAGATTGAATTAACAATGGCAGGCAGGCCTCTCATAGAAGCCTTGGCATGGCCTGTGAACTATATGTCAATTCTGCACTAAAGAAAATTGTGCAGTCATAGGCTGATACCGCCTCTGGATTTGCTCGTGCCTTACAAAATCCATTCCAGAGACAATATGAGGCTAAGCACACCAGAGCGTCTTTAGTGTAGTTCTGTTAAGAAGCAATGCAAGCAGCAATGGCATATAGCTCACAAGCAGCAGGCCATGTCATAGCTTCTGTGAAAGGCCAAGCTACTACTGTTAAATCAATCACAGTGTGAGAGTAAAGATGATACTTCCATCCCAGGGGCCCCTTTCTTGCTTGGAACACTACCCCCCATTCACCTTTAGTGGCGGCCCTACCTCTGACTGTAATGAAATATACATTCCAGTTGATTTATCAAATAATTTTATGTAAACTATTTTAACTGAAGTCCATGGAGAAATTTGTAGATAAAACCCTTGATAAAGTTATCAACTGCAATAAGACAGTAGATAGAACAACTAAACAATATCACATCAATACAGAAGCAGCATTAACCCCTTGTTATAAAAACGATAATAAATAACTAAGCATCAAAAGTGCACATGCAGGGGGACTTGTGCAGGTACTGTTAAACCTTCATCACATGAAACACACATATGGATCTTTTAATATATTTAGTGAGTTATACACTAAATCAGCATTTTGGGAATCAACTAGGGTCTTCATCCAGACACACACACACACACACATGTTTTAAAGTATAGTAACAGAACCAGTTTCATTGAACAGATGTCTATGGGAAAAAAACTTACAACTGTATGAATACATTTATGAAACATGTTTCAATTGCTTATAGAAATAGAAGACTAATCTTTGTTCCCGCTCACAAAAAGCTTTCAGAATTTATGGGTCTTTGGAGAAACTAATTTGATATAATTGTAAACCCTTTAAAAATCTCTTTGGTTATCACTTTTTGTTTGTTTTGTAATTGCAGCAAACACATTCTTCCAGAAATGTGTAACAGATTGCAGATCGTTACTATGGCACATTCGGTATTCTACTGATAAATGCCCTTGACTTTTGAATTTTATTGTTTTATTTGATATCATAAAAGAAAGGAAAAAAGTGCATTCAAAGATATAGATTTGTGTCTTGTTCTGTTGGCTGGCAGAGGATACTGGAATTCTAGAGCTGTATTTTCAAAAGGAATGATCACTGCAGGGAGAAAAATCATTGCCAAAATTACCATGGACTTAAAGTGGATCTATCACTACATGACAAGTTTTTATCAACATAAAGAAGAGTTATCAAATAATAATATTTTTTTTTAAGCTTATTTGCAAGAAAATTACATTTTAAAGTACGCCCAGCAGCCTACTTCCGGGTAAACTGCTCTTGCCTCTATTCCTCTGCTCCCGTCACTCTCCCCAGCATCCTCTGCTGACGGAGGCATTCTGTTAGTAAGCTGGAGCAATCTCATTGGCAGAGTTGGATATCTAGCCAATAAGGTCACTCCAGCTTACTAACAGAATGCCTCCATCATCAGAGGATGCTGGGGAGAGTGACAGGAACAGAGGCTGTGTTGCAAGAGCAGTTTAGCTGGAACTAGGCTGCTTGGCATACTTTAAAATTTAATTTTCTTTTTTTTTTAAATAATGTTTTATTATTATTTGCTAACTCTTCTACATATTGATAAAAACTTGTCACGTGGTGATAGATCCACTTTAAATGGGTCTTTTAACCCTTTAATGCTATATAAGTCTCCACAGCATTTAAAACAAAGCATTGGGAATCTCTCTAGCATTCAAAGGGGTTAAAAGCCCCATGAACATTAAAAAAAAATTATAAAATGTGTTTACTATGGGGCAGCTGCTTTGCCTCAGAAGTGCTTCACTTTTCTTTTTGACCTAGAGCAACTGGATAAATGCTATCCACTAGTGTTCTAAGTAGGGTGTGTGGAACCTGCAATTGGGAATGAAATATATCCCTGCCGCTGATGGAATTTTAATGTGTGTATATGTCGTTCCCGGGTCTCTCCTTCTTGATGCAGATAAGCGCCGTTGGATGCACCAGTTGAAGTATGGACAGTCACTGGAAACAGCCGCAGGATTTCTGGAAGCAGGGAAGAGTCCACGTCGCCGCCTGACAGCATATGAAGTTGGGACGCAGGAAGCTGGCAGCAGGCGGTCGACGATTCAGGATACTTGGCGCAGATGGGTATCAGAGTGGACACTTTAGACCATAAGCAATACAAGACTCCAGGACTCCTTATTCACTCCAAAACATAACTTATCTTATTGACACAAACTACAGATATTTATACACAAATCTTTACATTGAACTTGATTGGTGAAACCAGATACAAAAGCCTTAATCCAATCATGTTACATGAGACAAAAGGCCAACAGCCGATGGTTTTAACAGATACAAAAGGGTTTGATTGAACAAAGACTTGAGGGGCGTGAATGGATTAACACACAGCAGGGGGTCTCAGGACAGTTCTCAATACAATGACTTGATTAACACCCAGCAGGAGGTCTTGAGTCAAATGGCTGGAGTGGCTACAATACACATCCTAGGGACAAGTACAATTAAACACATACAATATTTGACAATACATAAAACCAAACTTAATACACTTGTACATGAAGGTAACCCAGGACAGTTCTATGTATCAAGCTGCCCATTCACCCAGTGTCTATTTTAGTGTATGACTCTGGTTTGAAGAGTCATACAATCAGTCTCAGAATAGGGTCCCAATAGGGCAAAATGTCCCTAGTTTGGAGGATGGTTTGGGTACCCAGTCTCTAGTCTCTTTAGCGTATGGTTTGAATAGTCTTATGCATAGTTCCATAAGGCTGTCCAGCCAGGAAAAATGTCTATTCCTTGTCCATAACCCCTGAGCCCAGGGATGAATATGTTCCATGCCCTGACAAGAGCTCCCAGTAACGGGTAGGATCCATTACATGGAGCATTATATAATCACAGGAATGTTAGTACTCAGAATGTGGAACTCAGTGCAGAACCACAATTCTGGAAAGGTTGTTCACCTTCCAGAAGTAAGTTTGCCTACAAGTACTCTGAAAAATGTCAGCAGAAGTAAGGAATCTATATTTATAAAAGCTGGAGTTATTCTGGAGTAAACCAATTACACCAAAGGGCACAAATAAAAGTTGCTAATAAACTAAAATTGGCATTTAACCCCTTGACTGCTAGATATGTCTTCATAATGCATTGGAGAACTCTCTAGCAGTCAAGGGGTTTAGAAGCATTATTCAAGTGCAGGGGACCCCTATGAAAGTTCAATGCATCTCCCTGTTCTATTCAAAGTAAATTATATGAACAGCAGTACTTGGTTACCACAATAGAAAATTAAACGTTATTGTAAAAACAAAAGCAAGTTTGATCTATGATGCCTTTTTAATAAAATCTCTCAGCAGTACCCTTATTTTACTGAGCAGGAAAAAAAACTAGAATACATTCTTTCCATAAAAAATGTTTACATAGCTCTCCCATCCATTTTACACAAACTGCAGGACTTTTGTGCCTGCTCTGGCTTCAAAAACAACGTGGACAAGTCACAGGCCCTGTACCTGGCACACTCCATCCTACCTGACATTCTCTCCATCACTCCCTTTTGCTTAGCACATTACCAACTATTTTAGGTATTACACTCCCTAAGGCCTTTGGTTCTCTATACACTGCTAACTACTTGTTCATCATCTCTCTCATTCTTTCCGACCTCCACAAATGAAATTTCCCCTGCCTACTATACATTATCCAAACTCTTCCCATGCTGATACATAACGCTAACTTAGTAAGACTAAATGCTGCTTTTCCCACATTCATTTGACATGATCGCAGACCACAAATTGGTCTACATTTATACCTTCATCCCTCTTCATCAGGCCTCTACTTCCCTATCACACATTTGTACAATTTAGCAAGTCTTCTATGATTCGCCATAGACTGAATACTGGGTACTGACACTTTCACTAATGTAGAGCAAGACCAACACCTAGTATACTCTCTCCACCTACACTATCTACTCAGTGCCTGCCTGCTACACCTCCAATGGTTCATCAACTATAACCCACTGATTGGACCCATTTGTAAAGCCTGGCAACCTGTGCAATGTAAACTATATAACACAAAATACTACTCCCTCTATCTTCCCTTCCTGGAAAACCCAGACTTCCAAAATGTTGCCCCTGACTCTCACTTTACCCTCTGGGTCTCCAAATCCATTTCTGGGGTAAAAGACCTGCTTGACCCAACCACAGACTGACTTTATGCTTTCCATGACTTAAGAACTAAACAAAACCTCCCCCATAAACATTTTTTCTTATACCTGCAAGGCCGTCATTATGTCAGGACCGCTCACTCACACTACCTGGGTATAGATATATCACCGCCTCTACTCGTTTACAACAAAAAACATCCCATCTCTACAGACTACTACTCACCGAACTATACATTGACGGATGCCCCCATGCTTCACTAGGGCTACGACTGTGGCTGGACCCAATTCCTAGAACCACATTGGAGTCTCTCCTCGGAGGTCTTCACAACAAGTTGAGAGCTAACTCCTTTGAATATTTTCACAACACGTTCTACAAATTGTGTCACTATCCAATATCTATCCGGAGAGGGTGGCCATGATGGAAATCACAACTAACCCTCAATGTATTAAATGCCACCAACCCAGTGCTGACACTTACCATGATCTGTGGGACTGCCCATCTGTGAGACAATTTTGGCAGGTTGTGGCTGTGGACATGTTCAGTATCTTTGATGTACATCTTACCCCTGCCCCTGCTACCTTTCTCTTAGGAATACTCCCTCCTGATTACCCTCTCTCAACACTTCAGAAATGTCTATTTCATATTTTAATGATCCTAGCAATCAAAACAATTCTGGGTCTTTGGCTCTCTGAGAATTCACCTTCCAGGGAGCACTCGCTCCATAAAAAAGAGTGGCATGCAGAAAGAGTGGCAACTCTTCAAGCTAAAATAACTAGAGATACGATCGAAAATGGATATACTAGAAATAGCACTCCTGCGATCTAAAACACCCACAGAAGACACACCAAACAGTACTATAACAGAGATATACACACAGAAATAAGATAGAGGTGTAGACAAAAAACAAAAAGAAAAAGACAAAGTAAAATAAAATAAATAGTGATGTCACTAATGGAAATATGGTCCACAATTGAGTAACAAGTCTGAAATGGTAAAAAATGAACCAGATATACTATTGCCAGGTAGTTGAAATGAAATGAAGGATGAAAATGAAATTGGAAATTATCTACCGTCTTAATGAAAATGAGATGATAGTGGATGAAAAATTATGAAAGATGATATTCAGTCCAAATGGAGATGAGATGGTAATGAATGAAGGTAGTTTCCCAACTTGTCAAATGCAGCAGAAAATTGAGTTGAAAAAGTGGCCTTGTCCACTTGGAGAATCGAGTCTGGATCTATAACAACTCACAAGATAGCGAAAGAAAACAAAAAGAGAAAAAAAACAATCTCAATGTAAAACGTTTAATCAAAATAAAAATATAAAAACAATTATGATTTTGCACTTACAATTGCCCTTCTTGGGCTTTATGCATATCACATGGTCCCTCTCTTGAATCGCCAACGTTCTGTGTCCTCCCAACCTCATGCCAACTTCTCTGGATGCACTCTGGTCCTTAAGAAGTAAGTCAGCTTATCCTGGATGATGTAGTAGTTGTCCGGAATAAAATGACCACGGAATTCTATAACAGTTTCTCACTTTTTTGTTGTCAAAGCAGTGGTGTTCCAAGTACGCAAAGGTAAAGGTGAGATGGATCTCGTGGTGACTGAAACTCGGACGCCAGAAAACCCTGGCAAGCGGGATGCTGCAAAGGGGCGGGGCGGGGGAACCTCACAGGGGGGCGTGGAGAGGGACCGTTCAGTAGTGTCCCAAGCACTTTCACAGACCTCTGTCGGCTTCTTCTGACCCCTTTGCAGCATCCCGCTTGCCAGGGTTTTCTGGCGTCTGAGTTTCAGTCACCACGAGATCTATCTCACTTTTACCTTTGCAGACCTGGAACACCACCGCTTTGACAAGATTGTTTTTTTCTCTTTTTGTTTTCTTGCGCTGTCTTGTGAGTTGTTTTAGATCCAGACTAAAATAACTACAGGCCTTGCTTTCTGGAAGGTGTGAGAACTATTTATTAATACTCTTCCATTGACCCAAAAATGTAATTTTACTGTTTGTTTCCAAAACCCTCTTACCTATAAGATAACTCTCTCATTTTTGAAGGCCTCCTACTTTGCCACCTCCCCTCACTTCCACCTGCTGCCCCTCTCCTACCTCACCTTTCTAACCCCTCTCCCTTTTTCTCCTCACACCTCCCTAACCCCTTTCCTTGGATCAGTGGTTGAATTGATCAGCTTTAGTAGGTCATGACATGCATTTCTGTTTCAGTTTTTCATCTTGCTATGTCTCTATTTTTACTGCTGTGTTGTGTTTTTTTGATGACTATCTCGCTGTTCATGTCTACCTACTTTGATCTGACACAAAATGGGAAACTAATAAAATGTTACAAAAAAGTTTACATCTCATTTAAAACTAGTGGGTTATACAATCCTATATTTTGAAGTTTACAGTGATTCATATTTTCATTATATTAGCTATTGCCAGTTACAGTGGATTAGTAGCATATACTTATAAATACAAAAGAAAACTATTAATTACCATTTGAACTTCTATGTCAGTCTGCTTTGACACAAGTGCCCATTAAATGGCTATTAAATTTCTTTTGTACGTTAAGCCCTAATCATAGTTTGAAAGGTTTTTTTTATTTTCCATAAACTAGTCTAAATGCAACTGATGCCTTCAAAATGAATATAAGAAAAGAAATTAAACAAATACAAGAATATTAGAACTGAATAAAGGCCAGATAATTTGGGTAAATTATTTAGTCATCAATCCTGTACTGCTTTCGGGCATCACAATACATCATTGTGCATGTGTTTGTAAATGTAAAATCAATGCAAATCACACAAATTATAGAACATTTATCTAGTTTTGCACTCCTGAGCACACATCAAATACAGCATATGCAGATATGTATGGAATTCAAATGACACACACACATATGCTAAACAGCACGAAAAGTGGGGGTTAGGGGCAGTATGTTTTTTACATGGATGGAAAAATATATCCAGATTTTACATTTTAATATAGGAATTCTATAAAATAACATTATAGCCAAGCTGGATGGATGGGCCTGAATCAAGATGGTTTGGATACTGCACACTCAAGCCCACCAGTGGCTAAGCCACTGTTCAATATAATTTGATATGCATACATTTTCTAGATTAGTAGACATTCTATAAAGGAAGATAAGAACTGATGTATATTGTAATGTATGGCAACATTTTTTTAAATCTCTGAATTCGAGAGGGGTGTCTAACACAATGCTCTGGGCACACTTCTGGTGCTCAAGGGGTTAAGAAATGTTTGACTGAAAAATTCAACCTCACCTTATATTTGAAGTTGCCTTTCAATTAGGTAGAATGTCCGGTCCAATTGAATAGCTTGGTAGTAGACTTGGTTCAATGGGGCAGCGTGTTGCTGCTGTCTTATTTCTCCAGGAATGCATTCCAACATATAATGCACAGAGACTCACATGGCTACAACCAGACATGAAGAGTCTCTTCTGCATTCATGTTTGTTTGTAGGCAAGTGGGTCTCAATGCACTGTATTAAAGGGTGCAAGAGAGAGGCAAATTCAAACATGCCGCACCATCAGATCAGATCAGATCTGCTGCCAGACTTCTGCATCAGATTAGATACTGGCAAAGGGAGATCCAGAGAGATACAGAGACAACATGTAAGGTGTAATAAGTGTGTTACATGAACTCCATATGATTTGCCAACATTCTGTGCTGCAAAGACTGGCTGTTATAGTTTGAAAAAGCAGGGACTATGGCTAACTTACTGCAACTATCCCAAGTTGCTATAAGGATTTGTACACTTGGATCATTGATATAATATTTTCTGTGATGCTGTGTTTTCTCATTAAAGAATTTAATAGATTATTATATTCCATAATATAAACAAATGATTTACTTCCTACATCAACTTACAATTTTTCAGATATGGTAGAAGGAGACACAAGGCCTGTTTTCTTACTACCTGTGAAAGATTATTTCTTACCAATAACAATGGCAAAAAAGGCACCACGCATGTATTATAATTAAGAAAATAAAATTTTATTGGTCAGCAGTTTGAGTCTATATCTTTATATAAGGACCCACTACAAGAAAAATTGAAAATTGTGAGCTGTAAATTATCTTCACTGTAATCTTCCATGAGCACTGTCTTTTATCCGAGCTTGATTATCTACAATGGAAGTGTACCTTGGTGATGGTCTGGGACTAGGTTATAGTATGCATTCCAAGCTTACAACTCTGTGTACTTTTACATGATTAAAATATTGTGCAGGAGATTCACTAAGGCAAACGTGAGTAAAAGTGTTTCAATGCCTATGGATCTTATGAAATTATGGACCTGGGAATGTTTAATCACTTTCCTTACTCTTTTGTCAAACTAAAGCTTAATAATTACAGAATTCAGTACATTTTGTTAAAGGGAATCTATCACCACAGTAAAATGTGTTTGAAATGTTAGATTATCTAGCAATTAGGTGGATTTCTTTAATATTTTTTCTTAACTTATTTTGCTGAGAATTAATGTTTAAAGACTGCACTTCCGGATAGACTGCGGGTACAACTCTTTCTCCACAGTCTGTAACTCTGCCTATGCTCTCCTCCCTATATCTAGCCTACTCCGATGATGGAGATTTTCTGCCTGAAGCTGGAGCTATCTCATTGGCTAGATATAGATCTCTGCCAATAAGACCGCTCCGGCTTACAGACAGAAAGTCTCCGTCATTGGAGGAGGCTGGATAGTGGGAGGGGAGCGGAGGCAGAGTTACAGACTGCGAGTATAGAGCTGCACCCGCAGACTATCCGGAAGTGCAATCTTTAAACATTAATTTGCAGCAAAATAGGATTAAAAAAAAAAAAAAAAGAAATCCACCTAATTGCTAGATAATCTAATGTTTAAACACATTTCAATGTAATGTAGGTATTTTCTGAATATGACTTCTATACATCAATAATTGAAACCATGTATGTAGCCAAAGGCTTGTATGGGTAAGCTGTGGTATATCCAGTCAAGATGCAGGCCCATCTACCCACCTGTCCTCAACTTCAGACAGTCATACATTAGCAATCAGATGATTCGTCATGCAACCTCATGAATGGTGTGGCATAGTTCCGTGGCTAATTCTTACTTAATGCACTAGGTTACTGGATCTGCTACAGCACTGTTTCTCATGGATTTTCCTACTTGAGTACAGATGTGTAATTAGTGGATCTGTCAATCTGATTAGTTCACCTGTGCTCAGGCAGAGTGATCCAGAAAACTTGTAATGTTATGGGTACATAAGGACAGTAGTTGAAAAACTATGTCCTAGAAGTTACTAGACAAAATAGTTTAATCCCTTAAGGACCAGCGGTATCAGGGTGTGTGGTCCTTTAAGGACCAGATAGGGAAGTTTGACGTACCGCCCCACGTGACTGATCACGTGTGCCGGCACGCCGAACAAGGGACTGAAAGAGATCGCTCTGGTCTTGGAGCGATTAACTTCAGTCCCCGGTATTACTCACCGTGCTCCTGCAGGAGCGAGGTGAGTAAAAGTATGTGACGTACCAACGTGACAGTCCGGGTACGTCAATGGTCCTTAAGGGGTTAAAATGGAACAATCTCAACACTTCTTTGCAGTACTGAAATCCTCCTATGGAGATTCAAACCTCTTTAGTACTACTGTTCACTTCCCATTGCACCTGCCTAATCAATTTTATTAACTCCTTTCAACCTCCAGTGGACCTGTCCTGTAGAGTGTGTCTCACACATTAAATCACACCAGAGTCTTTCATCTTGCACATGTAGCTCTATAGCCCTACTCATTGTACATAGTTTCGTTATGTGTAACAATCAGGGATCCCTAACAAAGTGAAGAGAACGTTAAGAAACGCCTTGGATTGTGTAATGAGTATACTGATGTTACAATAAACACATTATTTATACCACTTTCCATCCATTGGTATGGTTCCTATGGGAATGCTGAGAAGTTGGGAACGGATCTGAAGTATTGCTAGCTTGGGGCATAGCCAGTGACTGCTCATATATGTAGAGCTAAGATAAAGCCTCTCTATCTAGTAGGTTCCGGATCACTTGTGGAGGAAATTTTGAAAGTCTCTAATAATACACTTAGAGGCGGCTTTGAGCTTTTCTGTTCTTTTGTGTTTTGTACATGGAGGCATTGTAGCAGGTGAATAACTTTTACAAAAACAAAAGGTCATTTTATCCTAGTATGTAGATATGTTTCTTCACTATTTCACTATTTTAAATCTTCCTTTCTATTCAACTTGTAAAGTTATCCATTTATTTATTTTTTATTCATTTACAAATATTTTAAAGGATTTTTGCCTTGATCTGGGAGGAGGGTTCTTGTAAAAATAGTTAAAAAAAACATCAGTTATCTACTTGTTTTAGGCTTTTACTTCTGTTAAAGCTACAATAAGTTTACTTTGTGATACTGTTTTTTATAGTTAATATAAATGTTTTATACAACAAAACAACTGCACTTCATGTAAGAGATTAATTAAAATGGAAGGTTTAACCTACTGGATGCTAAAATGAATGTTGGCAAAGATGTTTTTCCTCAAAATTGTTCTACTTTTACGTTTATGGATATGCCCAATTTATAGATTTATACACCTGGGACTGTACCTATGAGTAGGGGTGGGCAAAAAGTGAGAAAAATTTCTCGCATGACTCTCGGAAAACTGCAGATTTTTCTCTCTTTTCGCAAAACTTTTCTCCTTTTCTCCAATGCAAAATGTTCCTCCTTTTTTTGCTTATTCTAACACATTTTCACCTATGTTTCCTATGGTACAACATTTCCCAGCACAATATTACTTCTTCTGAGGTCTTAAGTGGAAAAATAAGTAGCTGAAAGTCAAAGTTGTGAGTGTTGTCAGTCCTACAGCAACATATGCCTTGAAAAATTTGTTAGCATGCAGTGTGCATTTGTCCTTTGCCCACAACACTAACTTTCTGTTTAAATGACAACCTAGTGTACAGCCTGCAAGGTGGCAGATGTGATTGGTGGGACTTTAACAAACTGCATCCACCCCTGAAGGAGAGGGATCATCATAATTTATTGCATACACTGCAGCAACCATTGCTGCAGTCGGTTTTTGAACTACCACCTTACTCCCATGTCCCTGCACTGCTCCACCTTTCTCCCTCCCCCTGCCCCTTGGGCATTTGCTGGACATTACTCAACTACTGTGTGTATTTTTACCTTCTATAGTACAACTGATGGAGTGTAATGTCTTGCCTTAGCCCTAAAAAAAAATTCTCAATGTTCTCTGCTGTCTATCAAGTCTATCAGGCTCCCGGTCAGCTGTCTGTCAAGTAATATATTTATTTTATTACTTATGTATTAATTTTTTTATGTGTTTACTAGCAATGTGGGAGGGCGTTGCCTGTCATGTTATGACCGTTGGGCGTACATTTGTGAAATGAAGACACACTGATAAACACAGAAATGTGGCAATAATATCTCCTAAAGAGAGACACTTGGGAGGTATGAAGCAGTAATATCTCCTAAAGAGGTAGACTTGGGAGGTACGCCATTACATCAATGTTGTTTTATTTCTCCTTTACTTTGATCCAGAATTGCAGTATTTTTCCTGTGTGTCTGTGTTTCGGTTGTGCAAATGGAAATCAGAAAATAAAAGGAGCATTATAGCAGCATGTTAACCCTTTGAATTCCAGGGTAAGTTGCAATGCGTTGTACACCCCTCTGGCACTCAAAGAGTTAAGGTATAGAGAGGCATGTCAGAGATAAATAGCAGTGGAAAGTGTATTCATACCTGGGAACTTTGGCTTGTGGAGTCCCTGGGGGGGGCTCATGTGGTGCTGATGTGGAGAGACCATTGGTGCAGTTTGGGGTAAAAATGGATGGGGCTTAATTTCAAGTAGGGGCAGGGTTAAAATAAATGTGGGAAAGTGTTATTAATAGGCTGGGGAAGGAGGAGAAGTGGGAGGGAAATGCAAGTTTACAGTGTGAGGGGTTTTAACACACTCCCTGAGGGGTAAAAGTTAATAGACAACCCTGTGGCTGTCAGTGGGGTAAGTATGTACCTGATGGCTGCCTGTCCTCTGTGTTGTATGGCAAATGATGACAGTCAAGAAATAACTGCGCAATGAGGACCTACCTTAACCCTTTGAGTGCCATTTTGTTCCCCGAGTGCTGCAGCTTCCCTTCAGTGGCTGTACTATAGGTCCTGCTGAGGCCACTAGGAGTCAGAGTGAGTGACTGTGTATGTGTCAAAGTATATATGTGTGTGGTGTGTGTGTGTGTATGTGGTATGTGTGCTTTTTCTGTGTTTGTCTGTGGTGTAGGATTAAGTGGCAGCCATTTTGTTTTTTTGGTAAGTTGTATAGTTGTGGGTGGGCAGGATAGCGGGGCAGGCCAACTCCCTGCATGATGAATCACCCAATGGGAGCAGTAAATCCTCCTTACTGCCGCCTCTGGATGTGTGAGTCTCCTAAGGAGACATAAATTATGTAATGAGCTATTCTGTTCTGTGTGTGTGTATCTTCTGAGGAGACATAAATTATGTTCTGTGTCCTGAGGAAACAAATTATGCAATGAGGCTTTCTCTTTTATACATATATATATATATATATATATATATATATATAGAGAGAGAGAGAGAGAGAGAGAGAGAGAGAGAGAGAGAGAGATTTTAATTATTTTTTATTTTATTATTCACCAAGGGATAAATGCCATTTTTCAAAGATTTTGGTTTGAAGCAAAATCTTTCGCCCATGCCTACTATGAGTATAGATGAGCAAAATAACCTATGATATAGCTCATTAGCCAGCTTTGCTTGCTTTAATCATTAAAAACTATTTACAAATCTGTATAGATGAGTGAAGTTGTGAAAAAGTGGCATCAGCTCATTCTTCCACAAAACCTGCAGCCTGAATTGCGGGTGTAACCAGCACATTCTCAGTGTATCTGCACTGGTTTTATACCCCTTCACTGGCTATTATTTAACACCTTGGATGCCAAAAGTCTCACCAGTAACCAAGGATTTAAAGTTTTTTTTCTTGCTTGTTATAGGCCAAGGGTTTACACTGGGCCAGGAAACAGTGGATGTGACTGGGGTTAGGGGTCAATGGAGCAGACAAGATGTAGACACAGGTAAAGCTAAGGTTGTCTACAGTGCCTTGCCTAGGAGTACCTGGGAAGTAAATTCTACCCATTTAGGCAGTTTAAATAGATGCCTTTACTGGGACCATAAGTAATTTGGTGACATGTTCCTTTTAAACATAATGCTAAAATGGAGATTCTTTGCTTCTTAGGGTTGAATAGGCTCCACTGTGACCTTGGGGGAGGTGATTAAAGCAACTGATTAATAAGAAAAGAAATAAAGTGGACATATAGATTGAAATACAGCATTGTTTTGTAAGATTAATTTTGTCTATTTGCACTTTTTCCTTACTATACTAATGTCGTAAAAGCTGATCAGAATCTTTGCACTCCAGTAACTACATGGAAACTTCAGCTCTCCATTCAGTAACTGGTTTTAAAAATTCTGATTTTGAATTACTATAATGAAGACTACAGTTTTTGAGCCAAATAAAGGACCAATTTAGGCATACACAGATAAATATCATTACTTGTAAAATGATTTTATGCCAGTCTTAGTGTAAAACAAAATATAATAATTAGGGATGGCGAAAAGAAACATTTTCAGTAGAAATTTTTGAGAAAAAACAATTTCCTGCTTTTTTCACAAAAGTTCCTGCCGATAGAAAATACAAAAAATTTCACTTTTTCGCCACTGCCAATAAATTTCCTGTGAGAACTTTGCATTTTTTCTCCTACGTTTTATATGACTGCAAGATTTCTTACAGCAATATTAATTCTTCTGAGGGCTGATGTGCACAAATAAGTAGCTGAAAACAAAAGTTGTGAGTCCTACAGCAACAAAATCCATTGCCCATACACTAACTTCCTGCTTAAGAACTTAGTAAGTGCGGGATGGCAGTAGAAGACCTGTGTAACTTTTTTGCTTTAACACTATCACTTGTGGATGTAGTGGTGGGTGGAGGTGATATGTGTGGACACTCCATGACTGTTTTCATCTCTAAAAATAAACTCAGAGTCATAATCCGCTGCAGTCGGAACAAAAAATCTTGACACATTCTCTGACACATCACCAGCACTTCTATGATATACCCCCAGAGACCCGGGAATGGTTAGGAGTACTTCTGATGCTAATTGTGGCAACTCTAACATGTTGATGGTATGCCTCCTAGTCAGACTGGTGGTTATGCTTTAGGTGGGATCTCATTGAGGAGGTGCTTAGGTGTGAGCCTGCTTCCCCTGCTCACATGTGTCTTACACAGACAACAGACACAAACATGCTTAGCTTTTGGATTGTGAGTGAAGTATCTCCATAATGTGTACTTCATTGACTGAGGGGTTCCTGAGGGACTGCTGCTACTACTACTGGGGCTAGATGTTGATGCACTTGTACTACTATTGGGTGTCAAAGGTGCTGCACTTCCAGCAGAAGGTTGGAGATGGTTGGAGATGCTAATAACCTGTGCTGTTGTTGTTGCTGGTTACTCAACACTAGTGTGTGGTTGAGAGGGACTTGGATTTGGAAGTGGGGACTATGCTGATGATGACTTACAGGATGACTGTGCATTTTTGGCATCTTTGCTTGTCCAGGGTCAGACTTTACAATTATTTTTTCAAACTGTTTCCTGACAGGAACAGTGCTCCTTTTCAGTGATGGAAGATTAAGCCTTTGCCTTTAAACTAACTTTCTGACCATGTCATCATATCTCTCACTATCAACTTCCACTGAATCTGAAGAAGAGGAGGATGCTGAAAGGATATATTCTAGAGCTGCATCATCATTAGGCATCGTCAGGTATCACTGACCACTTTTATATTCACCTAGGCCTTTAGAGGTTTCAAACAATTTATTTTGTATTTATTTTCTCTACTACTTTCAGGACCTTTTTTTTTTCACTTGTTTTTCTCACTGTCAGATGCAGTTGGTTGAGCGGCTATACCTTTTTCTATCATCCCAACACTAGAATGTGACTTGTCATCTTCAGTGTTCTTACATGGTTTTTTAACAGTACTGGCTCCTCCTTAGGAAATCATCATTACATATGCTGCAGTCAGTTTTTGGACTATCACTTTACTCACACATCCCTGCTCTGCTCCTACTTCCCCTACCCTTGTGTGTTTGGTGTACATTATTCAACTTCTGTGTGTTTTTACAGTAAAGTACACAATTGAAAAGAAGGAGTATGATATCTTGCCTTAGCCCTCTACAAAATACTCAGTTTTGTTTAGTATCAGTATGCCTCAGTTACATATCTTAAATCAGGGTCCCTGTCACCTATTCCTTTTTTAACTTGCTTGTCCCCCCCATCCCTATAACTGTCAACAAAAACACAAATAAAAATACCTGTTCAACTACTTCTTCCCCAGACACTCCTGTAACGGTTTTGTAGGGCACTCAGACCAGCAGGTTAGAATAAAACACAGTTTTATTAAAAGACAAGAAAGACTGCCCTCTTTAGGCAATACAGAATAACTGAAATGAACAGTAAAGTACAGATGCCCTCTCAGGCCCAGTATACAGAGAAATAAATATATATACTGTCACAGGACAGGCATAAGTAACATACAGGGTACTCAATGGTTAAAGTTCATAGAAATCAATCAGTCTCTGTTGTGGTATGTTTGACACACCCATAAGATGGTAAAGGAGCGATCAGTGGTGCTAGGTGAGCAAACACCAGTAACAGAGCGGGACAGAGACTACTGCTTGTGCTGAGCAGGGAACTGAGGCCAAAAAACTCTGCAAGAGCTTAATGAGCTAGAGCCACTCGCACCCCAACCAGTGCGTGAATGGAGAGCAAGTGCACTGCAAGAGCTGAGGATAATAGAGCCAATAGTCCCCACAGGCGTTGTAACGGAGACCAATTACACTGCAAGAGCTTTGCTGTATAGAGCCAATGGCACCCACCCGGTGCATTTAACAAAGACCAAGGACACTGTGAGAGCTGAGGATAATAGAGCCAATAGCGCCCACGGGCGTTGTAACGGAAACCAACTACACTGCAAGTGTTTAGCTGGATAGAGCCAATGGCACCCCCACAAGTGCGGTACGGAGACCCAAGGCTCAGCAAGTGTAGCGGAAGGCTCAGGGTAGCAGAAGCAATGGCTCTGCAAGTGTTAACGGAGGCTCAGTGAACGGAGACAACTGCTCTGCAAATGTTAACGGAGGCTCAGTAAACGGAGACAACTGCTCTGCAAGTGTTAACAGAGGCTCAGTGAACGGAGGCGCGGCTCTGCAAGTGTTAATGGAAGGCACAGTGCTCTGTAAGAGTAAATGGAGGCCCAGAGTAACGGAGGCAGCAGGCTCAGCAAGAGTAAACGGAAAGGCCCAGTACACAGGAGGCAACGACACAGTCAGCCCTGCCACAAGCACAGCGGAAGTCAGAATGTCGCCCAGGCGACACTGGAACAGCACACAGCAGGAACACAGGCAGGGTCAGCAACATAGCCGGGTCAGGTCATGGAGCAGGAATGTCAGCCAGGCCGGGTCAAATCACGGAGCAGGATCGTCAGACAGGTCGGGCCAAATCAGGGAGCAGGAACTAAGGAGCGTAGTCAGACGGGCCAAGTCGGTACACAGGAAGCAGGAACACTGGAACACAGTTACACAGCAACACTGGCTCAGGAACACCACGAAAGGGCACCTGACAGGTGCCAAAGGCCGGGTATAAATAGACCATACAAGCTCAGCCAGTGGGAGTGAACCACAGCAAAGAGTGACAGAGGAAGATCACGGGCACCGTGATAACTCCCAGCACAGAGATAATAATAACAGTCAGATCAGGAAGGAACTTTGATCACAGCTGCTTGTGTTTTCCCAATCAGTCACACATAATGTCGAGGTATCTGGGGTAAACCTTGTTTGCTCCCTTCACACAGCACTAGACACATCTAGCACAGAGATAATAACAGCCAGATCAGGAAGGAACTTGGATCACAACTGACTGTGTCTTTCCAGTCACACAGAATGTTGGGGTTTTTGGGGTAAACATTCTTTATGTCACGGTTTGTTATGACTCTCAGACACAGAGATAGGTAAAAACATAACTTTATTGAAAAGTTAGAGAGAACCCTATTGGGTTGTATACACATACAAGATATATATAGAGAGCAATTTACATAGGAGCATAGTAATGTTACATGAAATAGGATAAAGGCTCTACCAGCCCTGCCAATACCAGGTAAGGCAACCTTAGATGGCACAAGATGGTAACAGGTTCTACCGGCCTTACCAATGTACCAGGCAGGGCAGCCTGGAGACTTGTGCAAGGAATACTGAAGGCTCTACCGGCCTTGCCAATATACTGGGCAAGGCAGCCAAGACACTGAGACTGAGGTAATCAGGCTCTACCGGCCTTGCCAATATACCGGGCAAGGCAGCCAAGATACTGGGACTGAAAGTAATGAGGCTCTACCGGCCTTGCCAATATACCAGGCAAGGAAGCCAAGATACTGGGACTGTAGGTAATGAGGCTCTACCGGCCTTGCCAATATACCGTGCAAGGCAGCCAAAATACTTACACTGAAAGTAATGAGGCTCTACCGGCCTTGCCAATATACCGGGCAAGGTAGCCAAGATACTGGGACTGTAGGTAATGAGGCTTTACCGGCCTTGCCAATACCGGGTAAGGCAACCCCTAAAAGGAATAGACAAACCAGGTTCTACCAGCCTTACCAATACCGGGCAAGGCAGCCCACTGCTGATAATGAGGGCAGCAAAGGTGGCCGAGGTAACTGGCTAGGTGGAGACAACCAGTCACCAATGATGACAAGCGAGGCCACAGGATATAGATATATAACTGGACTGCCACTCATGAAAGGTAGGAACAATAACAAGCAGTGTACCACAGTTACCACTGGTGTAGTCTGGAAGAGCAACTAGCCACCGGTTAAGCGAGGAGCAAACCAGTACCCGTGTACTGGAAGAAACCTTCAATCTGACAGGCTGTCTAGGACTGAATAGCCTCAATCTCTGGAGCGAACCAGTACCCGCGTACTGGAGTAACCAATGACTCTACCGGTGCGACAGCAACCGGTTACGGTGGAGCGAACCAGTACCTGCGTACTGGAGTAACCAGTGACTCTACCGGTGCAACAGCAGCCGGTTACAGTGGAGCGAACCAGTACCCACGTACCGGAATAACCAAAGGCTCATTAGGTGCATCAGTAGCCCGTTACAGTGGAGCGAACCAGTCCCCGCGTACTAGAATAACCTATGACTCTTCCAGTGCAACAGCAACCGGTACAGTGGAGCGAACCAGTACCCACGTACCGGGATAACCATTGATTCTTCCGGTGCAACAGCGACCGGTTACAGTGGAGCGAACCAGTACCCGCGTACTGGAATAACCTATGACTTCTCCGGTGCAACAGCAACCGGTACAGTGGAGCGAACCAGTACCCGTGTACTGGAATAACCAATAGCTCATATAAGTGCAATAGCAGCCAGTCTCAGTGGAGCGAACCAGTACCCGCGTACTGGAGTAACCAATGGTTCATATAAGTGCAATAGCAGCCAATATCAGTGGAGCGAACCAGTACCCGCGTATTGGAGAAACGATTTACTCTATAGGTGCAACAGCAGCTGGTTATTGTGGAGCGAACCAGTACCAGCGTACTGGAGTAACCAATGGTTCATATAAGTGCAATAGCAGCCAATGCCAGTGGAGCGAACCAGTACCCACGTACTGGAGTGACCAATGACTCTACCGGTGCGACAGCAGCCGGTTATTGTGGAGGGAACCAGTACCCACGTTCTGGAGTAACCAATGGCTCATATAAATGCAATAGCAGCCAATCTCAGTGGAGCGAACCAGTAGCTGAGTAGTGAAGAAATAATAATGAAAGGCCAGACCACCGGGAACGACAAGCACCTGGTAGATGATCAAACAGGAACCCAGCAAAGAATGAAGAGGATCAGCACTGCAGACGGTCAACCGGATCTGGAACGGCAGCAGGAAACAACGACAGGAACAGCAACTCCAACCGGATCAGGAATAGATGCAGGAACCAGGCGACTTGGAGGCAGGAACTAGAATACCACTGACAATCAGGAACAGTAACAAGGCCCAGGAAGCACTGGAACACAATGCAGGAACAGCAGCATAGAGACAACACGAAAGGGCAACCAAAGGGTGCCCAAGCTCAGTTTAAATAGGCAGTGCAAGGCGGGCTGAAGGCAAGCAGCCAATGGAGAGCCCCCTACAGGTAACTGACATGTAAAGGCAGCAATCACGGACACCGTGATACTTTACTACCTTCTCACTCCTCCAGACACATCTAGCACAGACATAATAACAGACAGATCAGGGAGGAGCTTGGATTACAGCTGCCTGTGTCTTCCCAGTCACACAGAGTTTTTTTTTTCATCTGTTTTTATTTACGACCAAAAGTGTACATACGTGTTATACACAGCATTACGGTAACAATATACAGAGAATATCTGAGCACTCTGAATGTACAGAAAGTCTGTGGTGTTACAAGAAAATATAAGCCTCTAGAAAGAAACAAAAAGGGGGGAAGAACTGTTCAGTGTTTGAAAAAGTAAAGTGAATCATGCTCATGCAAACATGCTAATGTGGAGGACTAAATAAAGGTTATACTATACAAAAGGCAGTATTATGCCTCCCCTAGTTGGGTTCACTTTTAAAACATTTCATACAAAACAATGTATAAGCATGTCACTGTGATGAAAAGGGTGACATGAGAATCTTACCCTGCATCAAAGAGAGAGATTCTCATGTTATGACCTTAAACAGCACACACCTGAGGTGTAATGATTTTACCGTAGACATTTTAAAAGGATACCCAGTCTGAGAACCATTGAATTAAGTGACAGAGGCAGTGACTGATCCATCTGTGTGCTGTTACAGAAACCATGATGTTCTGTTATAAGCCTATATATTCAAACTAACCCCATCTCCTCTGATCTGTATAGCTATGTTGCAAAATGGTAGGACTAGTTTGATTTCCACTAATCCCACAGATGCCCCATCTAGCTGGGCAGTCTGCTAGTTAGACTGTCAGGATTGCTGTCCTGAGAGAACATATAGAGATATAAATATAGTCCTCTGGCCCTTTTTAAATTAAGTTAAAAGGAAGTGGGTAATTTAATATGGGTAAGCAAGTAAGCAAGGTACATACATTATTATTTCCAGCAATCTTTTGTTGGGCCAACTCTAATCATTATGCAGTGCTGTATATTTACAATTTTATCTTAGAACTGATATTTTCTATATATGTTTCTTAAACCCTACTATTTAAAGTTCCTCTTGATCATATCTTTATTCTCATTTAGTCCCTGCGGAACAAGTGTATTCATCTTGTATATCCTCCTTTCTACATAGATGATATATAACCCAATCCTCAGTATACTGCTTCTGCACTATGTTCACATCACATCAGTTGCCAGATGTCACACTTTTGATGATGGGCATGTATTCAGTGATTGTAGTCCAGAATATAGAGGTCCTCAGGTTTCCTTATACTGGGTTAGGTATATGCAAGTGAAATGTGAAGGAGGGATGAACACATTATCCATGGGACGTGTTAAAACCTCCTGCACTGCCAAGTCTGTGAATGTGAGAAGTAAATTGGATGAAGCACCGTTTAAGGATGTGACATGAGAATCTCACACTTCGCTGCATGGCGAGATTCTCATGTCGTCCTTTTCATCACTGTGACATGCTGAATGTGGTGTGCAGCCACACTCTGTTTTAAATGCAACATTTTAAAAGGATACACACTAGGTGTACATCTGACATTGAGTACTTGAGATCTCATAGACAAAATGTCTTTAAAGTTATTCATATTATCACTCACATCCACCAAAATGTTTTTGTATAAATTATAATAAAGTCTCTCCCCTCTTCCCCCAAACCCCAACCCCCCAAAGGCCTTGCAGCCCACTACAACTTTTGGGACAACCAAGGGCCCCAGATCATCTCAAACCATAATACACAGTACTTGTGTATGAAAAGTAATCTTTAGTGTGGTCCGGTTTGACTTCCGATGCTCAACCAGCCAGTGTGCAAAGGGGACTGATCCAACATCCAAACAGCTGCAAGTACCCTACTGGCCATAACTGGAGTGTATTGCATCAGAATGGACAAGACAGCCAGCTTTGGGGATGGCAGAATGAGCCTTTACAACAGGTTTGATAGAGTGTCGAAGACCTGAATCCAGAATGCCTGGACCCTGAAACAGACCTAGATGATAATTAAGAATGTATCATTGTTGGCAATGATTGCAGTCCCATGCTCCCATCAAAGTTAATCGAGATAGTGTACAATACACGCAATGTAGAATTTTCAACAGCAAAAAGTTTGTTGCTGATGTGGGTAGAGACCACGGAGGATCTTGCTAAGGCCATATACCATTCCCAATCTCTAAGTCACCCAGGTCTGTCTCCAATTTAATGCGTAGATGCGAGTAAGGAGAGACAATGTATTTATGGAACCATCCGTAAAGAAAGGAGATCATGCATCTCAGTTGGGGGACCTGAGTTTTGTTCTAAGTTTAAATTCTTCAATCACCATAGCATTAACCGGCCATTTCAACTGAATCGCATGTTGGAGGTGCAAGTAAGGTTAGAATAAAGAGTTTGATGGACCAAATTCATCCCTGTGCTGCTGGAAGAATTTAAGAGTATTATCAGTGTACCACAGTAGAGATACCGTATCTATTCCACACAGATCCAAAGTCCAGGTGCATGAGGTCCCCCAAGGAGGCATTGTATCACGGTCCCCATGATCCTGTGTGTCACTCTTTGCTGTGCTGCTCCCTGATTGGCTGAGCTGTGTTGGCCCGCCCCTGGTTACCCGTTTTAAACTGGCCGCTGGCACCTGTCTGGTGCCCTTTCGTGGTGTTCCTGAGCCTTGCTGCTGTTCTCTGCATTCCTGATTTCCGGTGTACCGACTTGGCCTGCTTGATACTCTCCTGTGTTCCTGCTTGTTGCTGATCCGGCTTGTCTACGAACCCGCTCTGGTATCCGACCGGGCCTGGCTGACGTTCCTGCTTGTTGCTGATCCGGCTTGTCTACGAACCCGCTCTGGTATCCGACCCGGCCTGGCTGACGTTCCTGCTTGTTGCTGATGCGGCTTGTCTATGATTCTCCACAGTTCCCGGTTCCAGTCTGTCAAAGTTCCTGCTGCTGTCTACTGGGTGACATTCTTAGTCCTGTAGTCGCGCTTGTGCTCGAGACTGACCTTAACCCTTGGGTCGCTGTATTACTGTTAACCTTTCTGAGCTGTACTACTAGCTGAGTCTCCTTAAGCTTGCAGAGCTATACCATCAGGGCGATACCGATTGCTGAGTCGATTCCTTGCTGTGCCTCACCTCCTACCAGGTGCCTTGGTTAACCCTTACAGTGCTACGCTACTACTGCTGAGCCGGCCGCTTGGGCCTGAGAGACGGCGGCTCATAGTTCATTTATGCAGGGTAGTTGTTCCGGTACCATACCGGTGGTCTCCTTGCTCACGCACTTGCACTGGTGGAGTTGTTATACGCCCGTGGGGGCTACCTGGCACTAGCTATTGGCTTCCGTTTACGCCAGAGGGGGCTCGATTCTTACACTTGCAGCTTGCAGTCTCCATTATACGCCCGTGGGGGCTAACGTTCCTTGCTCTTGCCGCTTGTAGTCTCCGGTTTACGCCCATGGGGGCTAACGACTCACACTTTCCTAGTACTGGTGGCATTTGTTACGCCCGTGGGGGCTATCCATTATTGCTCTAGCGTTCTGGGTCAGTTCTGCCGTGTAAGTCGATTGCTCTCCTGCACACTCTGTATTGATTCCTCATACTTATACAAGCTTCAGCTACACCTTGGGCGTGCCTATACCACAACAGAGACTGATGAGGACTGTGTTAACTATTGTGTGCTCCTCTCTGGGTTACCAGCCCTAGTATATTTTTTTTACATATATTGTACTCTGTCTGTATCCAGTCTACTGGCCTGTAAGGGTCTAGACACTTATTCCTTGTTTTCACTGTGTGCCTGTAGAGGGCGATATTGTTCATTACTTCTATCAGTAAAACTGTGTTTTATCATACCCTCTGTCTGAAGTGTCTGAAAACCATAACAGTACGAAAGGGCCATGACCTCAGACAGCAAGGGAGATACTGGCACACAGAATATCCATTGGCGAATGGATGTTCATGAGCAGCGCCTCAACCAGTTGGCACTGGCCTTGCAGACCTTACTTGAGCGAACGGTACACCTAGACAAACCTAATCAGAACCCGGTGGTCACCCCAGTCTCGACACCGGAGAACCTGCCTGTAGTTCCTACTACGCAGATCAGAGGGTTCACGGCGGCGGCGCCGTTACCGTTAAGATATGATGGCGAACCTAACCAATGCAGAGGCTTTGTCGACCAGTTGGAGATATTCTTTGAGCTCACGCCTCAGGCATTTCCTAACGATCGAAGTAAGGTGGGATTCATGATTTCCCTATTAACTGGCAAGGCATTATCTTGGGCGAATCCTTTGTGGGAGAATGCCAAACCCTGTACCCTGAACTTTAAAGAATTCATAAGACAGTTCCGCAGAGTGTTCGAGGTACCTGGCAGAACCGCTTCTGCTGCCAAAAGGTTGCTGGAGATGCAACAGGGCGACCGTACCCTGGGCGATTACGCTATTGAATTTCGAACCTTGGCAGCAGAGGTGGGCTGGAATAATGAGGCTCTAGTCGCAGCGTTTGCCCAGGGCCTATCAGACTCCATCAAGGATGAGATTGCTGCCAGAGACGTGCATAATGATTTGGATGAGTACATCGATTATGTTATGCTCATTGACGGATGGCTAAGAGGGCGAAATCGAGGAGCTGTGGGCACGGCAGTCTTTTGAACCCACCCTCGCCATCCTGTCCTCCTGAACGTACAGCTGATACTTGGGAACCAATGCAGCTTGGGTTCACCAGACTGACAAAGGAGGAGAGGGCGCACCGTAAAAGAATGGGCCTATGCCTATACTGTGGTAAAGCTGGGCACCAATTACGCAATTGCCCGGTTTGGCCGGGAAACTAACGCACCTAGGGTACCTTGGGGGACAGGCCCTAGGTGGCATACAGCAGTCCCCGGATACTAGTACACTGAGACCCATCATCCAAGTGGTTGTTACATGGGCAGACTCCTCTGTATCAGTTTTGGCTCTGGTAGACTCCGGTGCAGCTGGCTATTTCATGGATCACTCCTTTGCTGAGTTGCATAAGATTCCGGTAGTCAAAAGGGAGTCCCCTCTAGCTATTGAGGCCATCGATGGCAGGCCGTTAGAACTGGCATTTATCACTATGGAAACAATCCCTATTGCCATGGCGATTGGGGCCCTCCACAAGGAGGAAGTGCGTTTTCAAATAATTAATTGTCCTCACCATGCAGTCATCCTGGGGTTTCCATGGCTATCATTACACAACCCCCAGTTTGACTGGCAAAAATGTGAAATATTGTCCTGGTCAAAATATTGTGCGGATAATTGCCTCTCACACCCTGTCAGGTTATTGTGTAACTCTCCCTCCGTGCCAGTTGAATACCAAATATTCAGTGACGTATTCAGTAAGGAGGAGGCTGGTGCTCTGCCTCAGCACAGACCTTATGATTGTGCCATTGATCTGCCCCCGGGCATGGTGCCTCCTAGGGGTCGCACTTATCCGTTGTCTGTGGAGGAGAATAGGGCGATGGAGGAATATATTGGGGATGCCCTCAAGAGGGGAATTATCTGCAAGTCCACTTCACCGGCGGGTGCCGGGTTCTTCTTCGTAAAGAAGAAAAATGGTGAACTCAGACCTTGTATCGATTACAGGGGTCTAAATAAATTAATGTCTAGAAGTGCCTACCCCATTCCACTCATTACCGAGTTATTCGACAGGTTAAAGGGCTCTTCCATCTTTACTAAACTCGATCTCCGGGCTGCATATAACCTGATCAGAATTAAAGCTGGAGATGAGTGGAAAACGGCATTTAATACCAGATCAGGGCACTATGAATATCTGGTAATGCCATTCGGCCTATGTAATGCTCCTGCGGTATTTCAGGAGTTTATCAATGACATCCTTCGGGACATGCTCCAGTCTTGTGTTGTGGTATATCTTGATGACATATTGATTCACTCTAATAACCTTACCAAACACATCAAGGATGTTTCTGAGGTCTTGACTAGACTACGTAAAAATAAATTGTTTTGTAAAATTGAGAAGTGCGAATTTCACAGGTCCCAAGTACCCTTCCTGGGATTCGTGATTTCTGTAGATGGCATTGCTATTGACCAGGAGAAGTTCTCAGCAGTCCTACAGTGGCCTCGTCCCAAGGGGTTAAAGGCTATCCAGCGCTTTCTGGGCTTTGCCAACTATTATAGTATATTTATTCAGAACTTCTCCACTATTGTGAAACCCTTGTCTGACTTAACTCATAAGGGGGCCACTCCTTCTCAATGGTATGAGGCAGCTGAGAATGTGTTTGAGACACTGAAATCTGCATTTGCTTCTGCTCCAGTGCTGTCCCACCCTAACCCAGCCCTGCCATTTACCCTAGAAGTTGATGCCTCTGAGGTTGGGGTTGGGGCAGTACTCTCCCAACACCCGGTGGGAAGTGGTACATTGAGACCATGTGGGTTCTTCTCTAAGAAACTGTCCAGCGCCCAAAGCCATTATGAGATTGGTGACAGGGAACTCTTGGCTATCATTCTGGCACTGAAGGAGTGGCGCCACCTATTGGAAGGCACTAAGACACCAGTACTAATTCTGACTGACCACAAGAATTTGACATATCTTTCAGAGGCCAAGAGACTCTCCGCACGTCAGGCCAGATGGGCGCTCTTTTTGTCCCGGTTCAATTTTGTGGTTTCCTACCTGCCGGGTTCCAAGAATGTCAGGGCAGATGCCTTGTCCAGACAGTTTGTGTCAGACATTGAGAAGGAGGAAGAGCCAGTACCTATCATTCAGCCAGATCGTATTCTGGCCACTATTCGCACTAGTATCACTTCGCCACTGGGGGAAGAAATTTTGGCCTCTCAGGCCAGGGCTCCTCCGGAAACCCCAGTAGGCAAGTGTTTTGTCGATGAGCCATTCCGTACCCGTCTATTAGAAATCTACCACTCATCTAAGGCGGCTGGGCACATCGGAAGGGATCAGCTATATTGGTCCCTGTCCCAGTTATTTTGGTGGCCGTCCCTTAGGGCTGATTGCTCCGCGTTTACTGCAGCCTGTGCCACCTGTGCCCGTGCCAAGACACCCAGACATCTCCCTGTAGGTTTGCTCCAGCCTGTCCCTAATGGCGACCGCCCATGGTCCCATATTTCCATCGACGTTCTGGGAGAATTGCCAGCATCTAGGGGGTACACATTTATCCTTATGGTGGTTGATAGGTTCTCTAAGATGGCTCATTTTGTGCCTCTCCCTGGTCTTCCATCGGCTCAGGAGCTGGCTATGATATTTGCCAAGGAGGTGTTTCGGCTGCATGGGGTGCCTAGAGTGGTGGTGTCTGACCGAGGGAGCCAGTTTGTGTCCAGATTCTGGAGGGCATTTTGTGGGCAGATGGGCATCCAGTTGTCATTTTCTTCCGCCTATCATCCCCAGACCAATGGAGCCGCTGAGCGTGCCAATCAAGGACTGGAACAGTTCTTGCGCTGTTTTGTAACCGATCATCATGACAATTGGGCCGACCTGTTGCCTTGGGCGGAGTTTGCCAGGAATTGTGCAGTTAATTCATTGTCCGGGAGTTCCCCATTTCTCATTAATTATGGGTTCCAGCCCTGCCTACTCCCGGACTCGTTCCAGGCACAACAGATTCCAGCTCTGGATGAACATATCGAGCAGCTTAGCTCCACTTGGGCACAGGTGCAGAGGACCCTCAGCCAGTCATTTCAGCGCTACCAGAAGCATGCCAATCGTAGACGGCTACCAGCGGTATCCTTTCAGGTGGGGGACAGAGTATGGCTTTCCTCCAGAAATCTCAAGTTGCAGGTGCCTTCCAATAAACTGGCACCTCGGTTCATTGGCCCATTCAAAGTTATCCATAAGGTGAACCCTGTCTCATATGCATTGGAACTTCCAGTTTCTATGCACATACATAATGTGTTCCATGTATCTCTGTTAAAACCATTGGTGTGCAACCGCTACACTACCACTCCAGTAATTCCTGGGTCGGTGGATGTTCAGGGCCAGGAGGAATATGAGGTACAGAGTATCATTGATTCTAGGAGATTTAGGGGAAAGTTGCAATACTTGGTCCACTGGAAGGGATATGGTCCTGAGGAACGTTCCTGGGTAGATCAGAGGGACCTCCACGCGCCCAGGCTCTTGCGCAACTTTCACTCTAAATACCCTCAGAAACCAAGACCTCCGTCAGGGAGAGGGGGTCTTTGAGAGGGGGGTACTATCACGGTCCCCGTGATCCTGTGTGTCACTCTTTGCTGTGCTGCTCCCTGATTGGCTGAGCTGTGTTGGCCCGCCCCTGGTTACCCGTTTTAAACTGGCCGCTGGCACCTGTCTGGTGTCCTTTCGTGGTGTTCCTGAGCCTTGCTGCTGTTCTCTGCGTTCCTGATTTCCGGTGTACCGACTTGATACTCTCCTGTGTTCCTGCTTGTTGCTGATCCGGCTTGTCTACGAACCCGCTCTGGTATCCGACCCGGCCTGGCTGACGTTCCTGCTTGTTGCTGATCCGGCTTGTCTACGAACCCGCTCTGGTATCCGACCCGGCCTGGCTGATGTTCCTGCTTGTTGCTGATCCGGCTTGTCTACGTTTCTCCACAGTTCCCAGTTCCAGTCTGTCAAAGTTCCTGCTGCTGTCTACTGGGCAACATTCTTACTCCTGTAGTCGTGCTTGTGCTCAAGACTGACCTTAACCCTTGGGTCGCTGTATTACTGTTAACGCTTCTGAGCTGTACTACTAGCTGAGTCTCCTTAAGCTTGCAGAGCTATACCATCAGGGCGATACCGATTGCTGAGCCGATTCCTTGCTGTGCCTCACCTTCTACCAGGTGCCTTGGTTAACCCTTACAGTGCTACGCTACTACTGCTAAGCCGGCCGCTTGGGCCTGAGAGACGGCGGCTCATAGTTCATCTATGCAGGGTAGTTGTTCCGGTACCGTACCAGTGGTCTCCTTGCCCACGCACTTGCACTAGTGGAGTCGTTATACACCCGTGGCACTAGCTATTGGCTTCCGTTTACGCCCGAGGGGGCTCGATTCTTACACTTGCAGCTTGCAGTCTCCATTATACGCCCGTGGGGGCTAACGTTCCTTGCTCTTGCAGTCTCCGGTTTATGCCCGTGGGGGCTAACGACTCACACTTTCCTAGTACTGGTGGCATTTGTTACGCCCGTGGGGGCTATCCATTATTGCTCTAGCGTTCTGGGTCAGTTCTGCCGTGCAAGTCGATTGCTCTCCTGCACACTCTGTATTGATTCCTCATACTTATACAAGCTTCAGCTACACCTTGGGCGTGCCTACACCACAACAGAGACTGATGAGGACTGTGTTAACTATTGTGTGCTCCTCTCTGGGTTACCAGCCCTAGTATATATTTTTACATATATTCTACTCTGTCTGTATCCAGTCTACTGGCCTGTAAGGGTCTAGACACTTATTCCTTGTTTTCACTGTGTGCCTGTAGAGGGCGATATTGTTCATTACTTCTATCAATAAAACTGTGTTTTATCATACCCTCTGTCTGAAGTGTCTGAAAACCGTAACACATTGTTCCAGAAAGGAGTTGCTGGATCCACAGCCATATAGCTTGTGAGACATTGAATAGTCTTCCACGATTTAAGAGCAGTGGCTGCTGCAGTGGTCAGTGAAGACCCCAGCTGTTGCCCCAGAAGGAGGTATCTGAGTGGGAGATAAGCCCTCACGCAGAGTAGAACTGTCCAGAATCACAAAATTATAAGAGGTATTTGGATTTACCCACTCAGTTGCAGGCCAGAAAATTGGCCAAAATGGTCCACCAGTCCCAACAATCTCCCAAAAGAGTGCCCAGTGTCACTCAGGAATAGGAGCACGCCACCAGCGTACAACACAATCTTCTCCTCCATCCCCCGGATATGAAAGCCTGCAATATTGCAATAAGTCCTAATAAATGAGGCCAGGGGTTCTATAGACAAAGCAAACAAGGCCGGCTACATTGGGCACCCCTGCTGAGTCCCCCTGTGTAGACCACAGTCAGGGGAGCCTCCCCCACCAGTTGACACAGCAGCTAATAGTTTTGTATATAGGATCTGGACCCAGCGCATGAATATTGGGCCAAAGCGGAACAAGGAGTCAAAAGACTTGGAAGCGTCAAGTGACTCAATTGCCTGGTTGCTAACAATATCATGAGGAAGGGAGAAGTGCATGAATAAACTTCTGTGATTATGCAAAATGGACTTCCCTGATATGAACCCTGTCTGGTCCGGATGAATCAGTGTTGCTATTACTCGATTCAGGCTGCTTGCCAACATTTTAGCAAGACTCTTGGTGCCAGGGTCTCTACACAAGTCCTGTACCACTCAGATGGCAGCCCATCTCTGCCTGGGATTTTGTTGTTCAGAAGCAACTGCAACGCCTCCACCACTTCCCAAAGTGTTATAGGGGAGTTCAGCATTCTTCTATTATTAGAGGTGAGGCTGGATAAACCACACACCCCAAGACCTGGTGATTTCAGAGGTATATAATGGCAAAAAGAAGTTGGCAAATTGTTGTGTAATCTCCTGGTCACTAGACAAAATATGCCTGCAATCATCAGAAATATAAGCAATGCAATTAGACCCTTGGTTAGTTTTAATCAGATGGGCCATCATCTTGCCTGATTTTCTCCATTTTCAAACGTACTGTGTCATGTGAAACGTTTTGGTAGCGTTAATGTCAGAGAGACTCAGATTCAAAGTAGCAGCCTGGAATGTATCATATGCTGCTGTAGTAGCTTGTTCAACGTATGCCCTTTCATCCTCCGTAGCTTACTCCTCAAGCACAGAAACCTGCAAGCATCTCTCCATTTTAAAGGAAGACGTGAGAGACATATGAGAACCCCCCTCACATAGATCTTGGCCGTTTCCCAGACCACATCGTCCAGAGTGGATTTAGTACAGTTTTGTATTCTGGGTCAACCTCATTTGCTCTCTTCTCACACCCCAGACACATCTATCAAAGTGATAATAATAGCCAAATCAAGAAGGAACTTGGATTACAGCTGAATGTGTCTTTGCAGTCAGTCATATAGAATGTTAGCATATTTAGGATAAATCCCCTTTACTCCCTTCTCACAACCCCCAGACTCCTCCAGCATAGAGATAATAACAGCCAGAAAAAGGAACTTGTACCACAGCTGCCTGTGGCTTCCCAGTCAGTCAGTCAATCACAAAGAATTTGGGGGTATTTGGGGTCAACTCCTTTTTATTAGCCTGTCTTCTCTAAATCAAACAGTGCTGCTGTCATTTCCTAACACAAACACAGAATGGTTTACTGTGGGAGCCTGACACCCTTTTATACTCTGCCTGCAGGAAAATAAGGGAAACTTGCCATGTGGTAAGTAGAAATTCAACATAATGCGCTCAGCAAAAAAAGTGGAAAAACGGCACTTTTTAAGAAAAAGTTGCAGCGCAGCAAGAATTGCCAATTTTTCTTCTGTTTCTTTTTTGAAGCAAATCTATCGTCCAGCCCTAATAATAATTATTCCTACATATGTAAAATCCTAGATTGTTTTTTCAATTCAAGTACTGTCTGATTACAATGGCTTGGTGTGAACAATTTTGTTGAATTATCTTTTCAGTCAAGACAAAGTAAAATTTAAACTGCAATACAAACAAATTAGTGAATATAACAAACATAATATTTTAAATCTGTGCGAAAATGGCATAAATCAATGCAATTGAGTATCTATATGAATAAAGATGCATTTATTAGCAAAAGCAGTAAAAGGAGTTGCATGAAATGTTTTTTACAATGGGTAGAACAAAGAAAAACACATATTTGATAATGGACTTAACCTTGGAGGTGTCACGGATACTAAGGAGGCTCAGAGTCTGTACGGTATAGTTATTGGAGTTTTTTGAAAACAACAAACAAAAGAATAGGCAATAGGCAAGCAGGGGGTACTAGTCAGCAAGCACTATTACCAGAAATAATAGGCTGGGTCCTAGACCACCCTGCTGCAGACTATGCCAAAGCCACTGGTAGTCTCACATACAAGGACAAGTGATACAGCAGCAACCGGAACGGCAATCTTGATTCGAAGAACAGGAAACCAGGATGCTCAGGAACCGAAGAGAAGCCCCTAGTAGTGGTAGTAAGAGTGAGTCTCAGGTACGCACCTGCAGACAGTAAGAACCCTCTGGCTCGGAGTGCGCAACACGATAACCCTCAGAACCACTCCTGCAGCCAGATGGGAACTCCTAGGCTATAGGACACAGGTACTGAACCCTCTGACTCATGCAGCAGTCAGATGAAGTAAGGTGAAAACTGACTCACGCCTGCAGTCAGCTATGCAAGTCTACCAGAGCCCCAGGCCAGCACTATATTGGGTGTCTGATCTCCAGGGGAAAAGATGAAAGTATAGTCAGACAGAGCCACAAGTCAGCACCACAGGGGGTAGTCAGACAAGCCGGGTCATACACAGTTCAGGTAGTCAGCCAGAGCCACAAGTCTGCACCAGATTGGATGTCCACTATAAGGGGTTAGGCAAAAGAATAGTCAGACAGAACCACAGGTCAGCACTTGAATGGATGGAAGACTAGCCAGGTCATACACGGAGCCCAAAGTTACAGAACTGCTATGAATAACAATTCAAGGGCAACTGAGTCAGGGCTCAGTCTGCCCTTTAAACCCCTCCACAGGAAGTAGGAGGAGCAGCTCAGAGGGAGGAAGTAGGAAGCTGGTAGGAGGAGACTACAGGAAGCAAACAGATAAAACAGAGGCCTGCAGCATGTTTGAAGCCTTGCACCTGCAGATGATGCTGAAGGTAAGCTGTAACAGGAGGCAGCAAATACACATGGCAGAAAAATGGGTAAGTTCAATTTTAAATACAATTATACTTGTAGTTAAGTTATATTTTTAAGGCATATTTTGAAAGGCAAAATAACAACTTAAATATCGAAACAATTGCTTTTGATACAATATATATTCCATTTATCAGTCTAGTGAGAAACTTGTAGATGTTGCAATCGTGTTTAATATAAAATATAAGCAACATATTGGCTCCAGTTTTTAACCTTTTGTCAAGATTTTGGGACTTTTACAAGCTGAATGACCAGATACAAATAATAAAAACAAATATTGTTACAAATGATAGGAATTAATTCAGTTTTGCTGTTTTTTAGTTTTCTAGGTTCAAGAGGCTACTTAAAAAAATCGGGACTACAAATCCATGAATGTACTTACATATAATATTATGACTATTGACAGCCCAGGGTGTTTACTGGTACAGATTCAGAAAAGGATCAAGTGACGTACACACATATATTTATGTGTATGTATAATTTTTTTTACAAACTAGTATGTTTTTTCTTTTTTAATCCATTAAGCAAAACAAAACAGAATCTTGTTTTTAGCACACAATGCAATGGTATAAAATACTGAACATGTATTACTTTTAAATTACTTTCAAGAGTATGATTATGAAACGGTGATCTATGCCGGAAGATAAGAAAAATTAATATAATAAAGAGCCATTTATTTCAATAAGTAATTACCAAAATGATTCACAACTTCTGATCATTTACTGTGTGACAAACTTCTCAGTTAAAGCAAACTGAGGGATATGGACAAACACACTTTCACCATAGCATGAGTTCTAGAGCCTGCTTTTTATCAGGGCTCAAAATTTCCACTAGCCACTAGCCAATGGCGAGTGAAAATTTAGCCCTGGCGAGTAGAAATTCAGCCCTGGTGGTTATGTTATGGCTTGCAGTGGCGAGTAACTTTTCAGGTCTGGCTAGTAACAAAGCACTTCCAATTTTAAGCCCTGTTTTTATACTTGTTGAGAGCCAACATGCTAATCATTTTATGTAACAAAACAGGAACTTGCACAATGGGGGTGAAGTGTGGGCATTTCAGGGTGCCACTCCCCTGTTCCCTATTTTATGTATTAAAAAAAAGAAGGCTTCCTGGGTATTGTGTAAAATTATTCTCTTTTTATACATTCCCCTCATAGTATCTCTAATTTAATTCTGAATTAGTGAGTACTAGACCCTTTTTATTTCTCTCTATTAAATTTTGTATTACACATGAGACAAAACATTTAATTCATAAAACCTCAACCTATATTAACAATGCACTAATACTACAACACACACAATTAAGGTCAATAAGCTTTTTTGCACACAAATCCATCAGTAACTGACTCTAGCAATGAGATAAATGGTTATGATTAATTTAATGAATCATTCTGGAGGAACTGGAAACAATTATGGTTCTGTCTGAATGGATGAATGCATTCAAAATGTACACTAAAGAGAGAGAGACAAGGGGAACAGATGAGGGAGGGAGAGGGGAGTATTAGAAAAGGTGTGACAGACAGTGGGGGATGGAAGTGAGAGGGGGGCCAGTGGATGGAATGAGTAGAGGGCAAGGCATAGCCAAGGGGAGAAGAAAAACCAAAGCACTCCAAATTGAAGCATACAAATAGATAGAAGGGAGCAGGCCAAGAATATGGAAGGAGGTCCAAAGACATGGGAGGAGAGTGGGCTGAAGGAGATGGAAAGAGGACAGCTAGTTGGAAATCATGTGAGGGAGTGGAGTGGACAGAGAGATGGGTGAGAGGGGATTTGATGACGAAAAGGGAAGGGGAGTGTACCTATGGTGATAAGGAGATGATGTTCCCTACCTTGCACAGGTAACGGCCCTGGACATGATGATGGAAATTACATCTAAATGTAAGAAAACCTTTAATTTATTATTTTTTCATTGTTTTATGTAATGTGGAACCAAAACAGCTGTTTTGAAGGAAGTGCTTTGGGTCTTGTAAAGTACCCTGTTTCAGATGGCAAACTAATTTACAGAATTGTTGTACTCATCAACAATAACAATGGTAACAATGTTTAATTTCAATTACTTGAGACTAACAATAATAAAACTTGCTGTGACATGGAACACCCAAATATGGGAGGGAGATTTACTTTATATTGCCAGTATAAAAGTACAGTTAATATAACATATGATTAAGTAGTGCATATATTTAAGAAGGGAGATAAAAAAGGAACCTGGGAATTACAGACCCGTGAGTCTGACCTCCATAGTGGGAAAGGGATTATATCCAGGATTACATTGAGAAGAACAAAATTATTAGCAGGAATCAATATGGTATTATGAGTAACAGATCTTGACAAATAAATCGTTTGAGCTTCTATGAGAAAGAACCTAGACATGGCAAAGCAGTGAATGTAGTATATCTAGATTTTGTAAAGGTATCTGATCTAGCCCCTCACAGGAGGCAGGTGTTTAAAATAAGTAAATTGGGCTTAGGAGATAAATTTTGAAACTGGATCGTAAACTGGTTAACGGACAGGGAACAGTGTTTTGATTTTAATGGAAAATCCTCCAGTACCATTAAAGCTGAGAGTGGAGTACCTCAGGGTTTCATACTTGGTTCACTACTCCTTAAAATGTTTATAAATTACCTGGAAATAGGTATGGAATACAACATTTCAACATTTGCAGATGACATTAAATTATGCAGGACAACAAATCAGAGCAATAGGTTTCGTCTCTGCAGAGAGATTTACATAAAATGGCAGATTAGTCAAACAAATGGAATACAACATTTAAACGGACAGTAATGTCCCCAAAAAATGTTTCCAGTTATGTAGAGTTTAAAATATTAATCATACGCTCCAAACTCTATCTCTCAAACAGCTATGGTTTGAGAGATATAGGGATTCAAAATTCCCCCCTCCCTTCCCTTCTCCTGATGTCAGCGTCTAGCTGACAGAGGGAGATCCCGGTCCGGGGACCAGCAGGCAGCTCTGCAGCAGAGCCCAAATCGCATTACTTAAACATAATTCATTCATTGGAAAGGTCTACAAAGTGTACTTGCAAACCAGGCACACTTTTTAGACCTTTAAAATGAATGAATTCTTATACCATATTATCTATAACAAAGAAAATGCACCTGTAAAAAGAAAATTAATCAAAGATAATAGGAAATTAGTTACAGCTCTCTCTGGTTTCTACATTTCTTGGCTAACGAAAAAGGGTTAGTTGCATTTATTTTGTTACTATTATCTGTGTTTTAACTCCCTTGTTTTCCTTTTGTCTGTCTTAACCATTATTTGTGATCCTACTAAACACCATAGTTTGTGTCTCTGAGTTCTATGACTACTCTTATCAGTCCAGGATTCTATCAGCACTGTTTACCTGCCACAGTACATTGGGCCTACCTCTTGCCTGTATGGGCATGGTAAGTCAAGGACAGTGTTTTTTGTGGCTAAAGCCATGTTGAAGCTTCTGGTCCTTTTTCAAAGCAGTTCACTATTGAAATGTCCATATCTATTGGGTGACCATCAATACAGCATGTTAGAAATGTCGCCAGAATCAAAATTACAACATTAGAATGACGCCCCAAGCAAAAGAGCAGTTTCCATAAATTCTCATTATTTAATAGTATATGGCCCTGTATTCATTTCTATTTTTTCAGTTTGGTCTTTTAGGGAAAAAAAATTGGAAACCCTGATTTAGATGGATTCCACCATTTATAAGTAGCACCCAGAATGAATGCCAAAATTGGCACTGTTTATAAATAGTGGCATGTTTTTCAAGAAGTTAAAAATATATAACAGTGTGGGAACCCAGAAGGAACTGAGGTGATACCACCTTGCATGTTCAAATAAAGCTTTAAATTCAGTAGAGTGTAGGGAGGAGCCTTTGTGGATTCCTTCACTCCAGTTATTAGAAAGTGGTTGGATAATGAGAGGAAGAGACATACATAGGAAAGCTATAGAGAGGCTAGGGGAGTTAGTTTCGATAAGACTTATCAAAAAAGTACATCATGTAATACTATCCTACATGCTTCGAGTCTTCATCCTTATTCACAAATAAAGGGGATTCCATATGGACAATATTTGCGATTACGTCGCAACTGTAGTGATATATCAGATTTCGAAATTCAAGCAAATGATTTAACAAATAGGTTACAACAAAGAGGGTATTCTTTAAGTCTCCTGAAGAAAGGATACCGAAAAGCTTTGGGTATAAATAGAGAATCAGTTTCTTTGATCATAGGGAGAAACAAGCTCCTAATAATAGGATACAATTTGTCACGGAGGTTGGGACTCATTGGGATACATTGAGAAAGATTATGATGAAACATTGGCATTTACTTACTCAGAATAATGTATTGAGAGAAATTGTAGGGGATAGTCCAGCAATGGTGGCGAAGAGAGCTCCTAATTTACGTGATAAATTGGTGAATAGTTATTTTAAGGGATCTGAAACAGGTAAGACTTTGTTGGGAAAAACACCTTTAAGGGGGATGTTCAAATGCGGTACATGTAGTGCCTGTAAATTTGTTTGCCAGACTAAAACTTTTAATAACTATAATGGGACACAATGTTATGATATTCAAAATGTTATTAATTGTAAAATGGAGGGTGTTGTATATCAGTTATGCTGTCCTTGTGATATGGCATATGTTGATAAAACTTTTAGACAATTCCGAAGGCGTATATTAGAACATAAGAGAGATATTGAGAAACAAAATATGGAGAGCCCAGTAGCGAGACATTTTTTGAAATTTCATTGTGGTCAAGTTGCTGGACTACAAGCTATAGGAATGTGTCATATTGCAAGGACAATAAGTAGGGGTGATTATGATAGGTCTCTGTTACAATGTGAAGCGAAATGGATATATAAACTGGGCACTGTTTCTCCTCAAGGGTTAAATGAGGAATTGAAATTCAATATGTTTCTTTAGAATGTCTAGAGAAATTAAAATAACATAGTAACATAGTAAATTAGGTTGAAAAAAGACACAAGTCCATCAAGTTCAACCCTCGCCCCATACCTCAGCAAACCGAGAATTCTATAGTTTTCCTGCTACCAATTAAATTAGTCTTTATCAGACCTTCCTGATCAGCCTACTGATAAACAGTATAACTCTTTATGTTCCCTTTTGAAAGAAATGTATCTAATCTTCTCTTAAATGTATCCATTGTATCCAAAATAGTTTGTTTGAATACATTCCATATATACCCACGAGTGCTGCATTCTGTGTGGGATGTAAAGAAAGAATCTCAGCTGAAAAGCTATGTTTATATATATATAGATAGGATGTGATGTATAATGTTTGTATAGGTTTTTTCTTTATTTTATGTGGATTTGATGGGGTTAAACAATGGAATATGGGATCATTATTTGAATCAGATCCGAACCAATGAGAATAACGTAGGTGACGTAATTTCCGCAGTTAAAGTATTTAAATGTGTGTTCACCCGTTCAAGATGTAATTGCCTTGACAAAGTCCTGTTTAGTGGGACGAAACGCGTTGGCGTTGCTGTGATGTGCTGAATGTATTTAAGGAGTACATGAAGAGCAGATATCTGGACGGATATGAAGATTACTGATGGGATTGTGTGGAAGCGTGAGGAGTCTTTCATTTAGGAGCGGTCTGAAGAATTTTATACAACTGGTGAGAGGTAGTCATTATCACTGAAAGATCTAGGCTGGATTCCTACCAGGAGTGCTATAATGCCAGGATTGGTGAGCTGTACCAGCCGATATAATTGTGTGGTTTTAATGAAGAGATGATACCTTAACTTAACACAATTGCTTTATGTTAAGTGACCGCAATTAACCCTCCGCTACCTAACCCCTTGAATTCTGACTACGTGTGTAGCACGTCCAGTGTATGTATTCGCTGCTTATAGATCTTGATGAGATGACCGACTGAATGACTGTTTCAACACCATATACATTTATGCTGGCTATTAACCCCGGCTTTACTAACCAAGCGATTGCCAGTTTGAGAATATAAGTGCTATATATATTTTTTGTGACATCACTAATCTTGAGACTGTGTTTTCTCAATTTGTGTATTTTTTCACCATGCATGGTTGGAGCTTATTATACTTTGTGGATTTATGGGGATGATATCATAGTATTTGCATATATGTATGTATTTTCATTAGGGCTGCAACAACGAATCGATAAAATTGATAAAAATCGATAATGAGAATAGTTGCCAACGATTCTCTTTATCGATTCGTTGTGCAGCGATTAGTTGTGCCACCCAGCAGCCCCACAGCCGCCGGATGCCGTCTTCTTACTTCCCGCATTGATGACATCCGGGGCGCAACCACACCAAACGTGGAGACGCCGTGTGGAGCTTGCAGGTATTTTCTTCCTCTGTTCTGAGGCCAGTTTAAAACTGGCGCCCAGACTGAGGAAGAAAACCCCTGCACGCTCCACGCGGCGTCTCGGATGTCATCAGTGCAGGAAAGAGTGAAAAAGAGGTACGGGGGAGAGACATACAAGGGGGAGAGAAAGAGAGGCACAAGGGGGAGAGAAAGAGAGAACTACATGGGGGAGAAAGAGAGGCACAAGGGGGAGAGAAAGAGAGGCACAAGGGGGAGAGAAAGAGAGAAGTACATGGGGGAGAAAGAGAGGCACAAGGGGGAGAAAGAGGCACAAGGGGGAGAGAGAGAGAGAGAAGTACATGGGGGAGAAAGAGGCACAAGGGGGAGAGAGAGAGAAGTACATGGGGGAGAGAGGCACAAGGGGGAGAGAGAGAGAAGTACATGGGGGAGAGAGGCACACGGGGAGAGAAAGAGAAGTACATGGGGAGAGAGAGAGAGGCACAAGGGAGAGAGAGAGAGAGAGAGAGAGAGAAGTACATGGGGGAGACAGAGAGAAGTAAATGGGGGAGAAAGAGAGGCACAAGGGGGAGAGAGAGAAGTACAAGGGGGGAGAAAGAGAGGCACAAGGGGGAGAGAGAGAGAAGTACAAGGGGGGAGAAAGAGAGGCACAAGGGGGGAGAAAGAGAGGCACTAGGGGGAGAGAGAGAAGTACAAGGGGGGAGAAAGAGAGGCACAAGGGGGAGAGAGAGAAGTACAAGGGGGGAGAAAGAGAGGCACAAGGGGAGAGAAAGAGAGGCACTAGGGGGAGAGAGAGAAGTACAAGGGGGGAGAAAGAGAGGTACAAGGGGGGAGAAAGAGAAGCACAAGGGGGGGAGAGAGAGAAGTACAAGGGGGGAGAAAGAGAGGCACAAGGGGAAGAAAGAGAGGCACAAGGGGGAGAGAGAGAAGTACAAGGGGGGAGAGAGACAAGTACAAGGGGGGAGAAATAGAGGAGCAAGGGGGAGAAAGAGGTGCATAGACCACATAGTAAAATAATAACAATGACACATGTTAATGTGTAAAGTTTTTTATTCTGCTGTTTGTTTTTAACACTGTTTGTTCATTAAATCAGTTTAAATAATGAAAAATCAGCATATTGTTTTTTTTTATCCGATTAATCGAAAAAATAATCTGCCAACTAATCGATTATCAAAATAATCGTTAGTTGCAGCCCTAATTTTCATATGGTATGTTGGTCTGGTTTGGTGCACGTAACCATGCACATTGGATTATCGCTTAGGGCGATTGTGCATGATTGGGTACATTGAAACTCCTTCAAATGTTTGGACGTCCGGTAGGTTTGGGGTTGTTTATATTGCAACGTTGCTTCTTTTAATGATGTGTACCTTTTGTCCTATTGGTACTGGGTGATGGGGAGTGCTTTCACTGTGCCATTAATGACATGTATGTTTAATAAACTGTATTTTTGACATTTATAATTTATTTTGCATTTCAGCATTTTTTTCTTGGTGATTATATATATTTAAGACTAAAATCCTATTTTCTCTGTCGTTCAATGCAGGTTACTGGTAACTCTGGGATGTCCAACCATTGAGTTTCCCAGAGGCGGGAAGTAAGGCAGGGACCAGGCGCAAGGCCCCCAAAGTCACAAGAGCAGATATGAACCATCAGATCAGAGATAGCCCAACAAACAATGAAGTGTCAACAGACATTGAACAGAGGTAACAACACCCCAACTGTTACACAGCACACTGAACTAAAAAAAGTGAAGGAAGCACTAAGAACCGAAGAAAATCCTAGATAGCAAGACTGCCTCCAGGATTTTCCTCCCAAAGCTGGCGTCAGCCGATGCCAGAACATCAACACAGTAATGCTTCAAAATGTGTGCACAGTCAACCAGGTGGCAGCCTTGCACAACTGATCAGCAGAGGCCTGGTTCTTGTATGCCCAAGAGGCCCCAATAGATCGAGTAGAATGAGTCATGACCCTGAAATGGACAGGCTTCTTCCTCAGCTCATAAGCCTTATGAATAGTGGACTTGATTAAAGAAGCAATAGTCACCTTGCCCTAGGATCCTCAAGAACGATGAACAACGCGCCTGATTGCCTGATAGACTCCGTGCGATGTACATAAAACTTGAAACAACGCACCACGTCTAACAAGTGGAGATCCCTCTCCTTGTCAGAGGTCGGGTCAGGGCACAAAGAGGGCACCACAATCTCCTGATTGATGTAGAACTTCAAAACCACCTTCAGGAGAAACTCCTGAGAGGTGTGATGAACCGTCTTGTCCTTGTGAATCACCAGATAGGGTGGTTTACAGGACAGAGCATGTAACTCCATGGACAGACACAATCGCCAGGAGAAAAGCCATGTCAACAGGCGTAAAGGAATAGTAGCCAAAGACTCAAATGGAGGGCGCTGAAGAACACCCAAAACCAAGTTAAGATCCCACGGAGGAGCAGGAATCTTGAAGGCAGGACGAGTATGAGCAATGGCCTGGAAGAAAACCTTGACATCAGGAAGAATGGCAATGCTCCTCTGAAAGAATACAGAGAGAGCAGACGTCTGAACTTTAAGGGAACTCAAACTGAGGCCCTTA
The DNA here is from genome assembly GCA_037306005.1 of Rhinophrynus dorsalis. Taxonomy (NCBI): domain Eukaryota; kingdom Metazoa; phylum Chordata; class Amphibia; order Anura; family Rhinophrynidae; genus Rhinophrynus; species Rhinophrynus dorsalis. Next base: position 126,685,506 of record CM074721.1, read on the forward strand.
TCCACACCGTCCTACAAAAAGGCCAGGACCGTAGGCAGATCAAATTCCTGAGACAGATCCCTGTCAGCACACCAAGAGAGAAAGGTCGACCAGACATGATGATAGATCTTGAAAGAAACAGGTTTGTGGGCACTGAGCATAGTAGCCACCACAACAGAAGAAAACCCTTTTTTCCTCAATACTGAGGATTCAATTTCCAAGCCGTCAAGGCTAGATGATGAACATCCTTCTTCCACAGTTAACCCTGTAGAAGAAGATCTGGATGGCAAGGGAGGCGGAATGGCTTTGCCACTGACAGGTCCAGAAGCTCCGGAAACCAAGCCTGGTGAGGCCAGTATGGAGCAATCAGAATGAATGGATAACAGTCCAGTCGTAATTTCCGTAACACCCTGTGAAACATGGGGAGGGGGGGAAAGATGTAGGCCAGAGGGAATAACCAAGGAATGGACAATGCATCCACTGCCAGAGCTAGAGGGTCCCTCCATCGAGAGCAGAACCTCGGAACCTTACTGTTGTGTCTTGTCACCATCAGGTCGATGTAAGGAAGACCCCATTTCTGAACAATGAGGGTGAACACCTCTGGGTGCAGCTTCCACTCTCTGCTGTCCACTGTGTGTCGACTGAGGAAGTCCGCAATTATATTGTCTACACCAGGAATGTACACTGAGGATATGGCAGGAACGTGTTCTTCTGCCCAGGACAAAATGGCCTTGACCTCTAACCAAGCGGTGAGACCTCTTGTTCCGCCCTGCTTGTTGATGTAAGCCATTGCCATGGGGTTGTTGGACTCTACCCGGACTGTACAGTCTTCCAGGTGAGATGTCCAATGACGAAGGGCATGAAATATTGCCTGAAGCTCCAACAAGTTGATGGGAATAAGAAATTCTTCCGGAGACCACCGACCCTGTGCACTCAGATGACCCAGGACCTCTCCCCATCCGTTGAGGCTGGCATCCGTTGTCACCGTGGTCCAGAAGGAAACGAGGAAGGACTTGTCCTTCAGCAGATTGGAGAGGTTGAGCCACCAGGACAAACTCAGTTACACATGAAGAGGAAGTGACACCGATGTCTTCAGAAGGTCCAGCTGACCCCTGCACACCTGGATCATCAAACCACTGGAGTTCCCTGGTGTGTGCCATGGCAAACAGTACCACCTCTGTGGTGGAAATGAATTTCCCCATGAGAGATGACAGCTTCTTGGCTGGGACTGGATCTTGAGCCAGTATCACAGAAACCCTGTGGGCCATCTGGTGAGCCACCTCGTCCATGAGAAACACTATGTTCTTCTGGGTTTCGAAGAGGAGGCCCAGGAAGACCAGACGCTGGGATGGGACAAGATCTGGTTTGTCCAAGTTGATGATCCACCCGTGATGGGTGAGAGCATGAATGCATTGCTGAACCTGCTGATGAAGAAGTTCCGCAGAAGAGGCTTTCAGAAGCAGGTTGTCCATGTATGGAGTAACTATGATGCTGTCTCAGTGGAGGACAGACACTAAGGCTCCCAGGACATGGTTGAAGACCTGAGGAGCAGTCATCGGACCAAATGGAAGAGCTGAGAACTGAATATGTCCCCGGTCTCAGGCAAACCAGAGGTACTGCCGGCTCTCTGGATGAATGGCAATGTGCAAGTACGTGTCCTGAAGATCCAGTGATGCAAGGAATTCCCACGGAGATATGGTAGCAATCACCATCCGTAGAGACTCCTGGTGATAATGAGTCCAGGACACAAAGGAATTGAGATCCTTTAAATCCAAAATGGGACGACAACAGCCGTCCTTCTTGGACACCACAAAAAGGTTTGAGTAAAAACCCATACCTCTGTCCTGAACTGGAACCAGCTCCAGAATGTCCTTGTCCAGAAGAGCCTGAACAGAGCCGTCGAACAGATGGAGTTTCTCTGCGCCCTGAGGCGTATGAGAAGGAAGAAAGTGAAAGGGAGGAAGAGAGACGAAAGGGATCCTGTACCCTTCCGTCACTACCTGCAAAACTCATAGGTCCATCACTGAATCCTCCCAAATGCTGTGACAGTGACGCAAACCACCACTCACAGCAGAGTGTGGACCCGGGTTTGGTGAGTCATGCCAAAGAAGGCTTGGAAGCCTTGGGCTTCCATTGCTGTTTAGGCTTGGAGGAGGCACGCGGGGCTGAGGGAACCGTCTGGTTCGCTGGACGTGTCTCATTCTGAAAGGAACGAAAATACCGGTTGCGCTTAAGCGGTGTTTTCTTCCTAGGAACAAAGGGTAGAAGTGTACTCTTACCCCCTGTAGCCTCACTGATCAGATCCTTAAGATCTGGCCCCAACAAGGAAGTGCCTTGAAAAGGCAAGGAGAGCAATGCTTTCTTAGAAGCAGTATCAGCAGACCAGATCTTGAGCCAAAGAGCCCGTCTGGCAACCACAGGCATGGTGGAAACCCTAGCCACCAAACGGATGGCATCAAATAGGGCAGCAGAAACATAGTGCTGTGCCTCAGAAATGTTGGCAAGGAGGCGCAACTTCTCCGAAGTAGGGGCATCCTGATGGACAGCAGGAGTGAGCTGTTCAGTCCAGACTGCAATGAATCGGTTCACCCATGCTGCTGCAAATGCTGGAAGCATGGTAGAACCAGCATTGGCAAAGATGGATTTGAGGGAGACCTCAAGTTTCTTGTCAGTCCAGTCCTTTAGAGCAGACACATCAGACACTGGCAAGGCAGTAGACTTGGATAGCCTGGAGATAGGAGCATCCACTTTAGGAGGATGAACCCACTGAGCAAGCACGGCCTCAGAAAAGGGATAAAGCTTAGCAAAATTTCTTGGAGACAAAAGTTTTCCTGTCCGGAGACTTCCACTCTTCAGACGCAAGGCGGTCAAAAGTGGGGTTAGGTGGAAAACAAGTAAGGGGCTTTTTAGGCTCCTGAAAGACATCAGAAGGGTCAGAAGGAACCTCCTGCACTAAGGGAATGCTTAGGGTATTTAAAACAGCCCTGATCAGGCCCTCAGCAGAGGGCTCAGGATCAGCCTCAAAAGGGTCCCCACAAAACTGAGAGGAGTCCACAGCAGAACATTCCTCAACATCTGAATCCACCAACAGTTCCTCCTCAGAGGAATCTGACACATCAGATACACCCTGAGGCTTTGGCAGGGAAGACTTGACGAAGGAGGGGGTCTGCCAAGAATGAAAGACCCCCTGTAACTGGTATGGAAAGAGTTGCAAAGTGGACCTAAGGTCCCTAGTAGCAGCCTTGAACTCTTGCACCCAAACTGGATCTAATGCATGGCTGGAGGTCCCTGGGAGACTCTCAGGGACATCAGAACATGCTGGGCATAAATGACCTGAGAATGTTCTAGATAACCCTGAATGACAGGAAGAGCAATGTGCAATAGGGTATACAGAGACCCCAGCACCCTTAGTCTTAGGTCTGGCCCTAAGCTCCAATGGTATAGACATTCTCACAGTGTCAATAACCTTACTGTATAAGAAATCACCCAATTACAGCGTGTATGATTAAAGTTTCACCCCAGAAATCGCTAAAATAGACTTATCTGGCAGGCAAAGGGTTAATCAGCAGAGGAGAGAAGGAGAGTCCAAGCCCTGAGTAGGATACTCGTTCTGGAAAGAGCACAAAATGGCTGCTGTGGCAGGAGCCAATCAGAAACGAGCGAGCGAAGCAAGCGCTCATTGGAAATGTATTTTTCCCAGAAAAGTACCCCAAACAGTGCCCGAAGCCCCTGAACACACTAGAAACATGAACCGGATGATAGAGCAAGGGCAGACAAGTAAAATGAGCCATCTATGAAGTCACAAGGTTAAAGGGTTGCAGAGATATGTCCCAAACTGTACAGTCCCATAGGAGTGGATGGAGAAATGGTGCCTATGCGGTAAAGGGTGCCGGAACCCAAATTTTACAAAATTGAAGGTGTAATATTAAAAGACATGAAACATCACTAAAACATGTTAGAATACCCAAAAAAACACTGAACCAGTAGGAAAAGTGTCAGAAAAACCCCCAAATGAATGCCAAACCAGCAGCTAAATGATTAAATACCACATAAACCTGCTCCAAACACCCAACAGACATACAGGTAGACCAGTGAGTGCAGGAGTGTGCAATAGGAACTCCAAATGAAAAACCCCTGTGCAGAGGGGCACTGTGGGACATGTGGACCTGCAGCACTCAAAGGGTTGCTCACCTTTCCTGCAGATCTTCTGTCTTCAGATTACCATGTTTAAAGAAGAAGCCTTGGTGGGCAACTCCTGGGAAAAGAACTTGTAGCCAAGATTTCCCCCCCAGGGCTTAAGGTCCACAAAAAGCACCTGGTCACTGAGCTAGCCACATCTAAGGGCCTTGTCAGTTATGGTAATCCGCCTAATTATGGTATTCCATTTCTAACAGAGAAATAAAAAAACTTCTAAAGCTATAGCAGAACTGTTCTCTTGCCTGTGTTATCTTCACCATGGATCTTTCTGGAGCTGGTTGGCTAGCTGCAGCCAAGGAGGGAAGGTAGGCTCCACCCCCTGCATACAATTCTAGAATTGTTCCTGCCTACTTAAAGGGACAGATCGCCTACCCAGAATTACCAGTAACCTGTACTGAACGACAGAGAAAAAGCCATTTTTTACACATATATGGCAAGGTATGCAGCTGCATACCTTGCCCATTAACACTTTAAGTACCAGAGGGGTAGGAAACACATTGCTAAGCAATGCCTTCCTACCTCTCTGGTACTGAAAGGATTAAGTGTCAGATGAAGGTCAGGTTCTGTTGAATAAATGGCAGTTCCTGTTCAATGAAAAGATGAAGTTGGATGCAGTTAGTATGTTGAATATATGCAATATATGTCGGTGTACTAAGGGGGGGAACATTGTGTAGTTCTTTGTGTACTGTTTCCGTTTATTTTAACCCTTTGAATGCCACAGGGGTGAGCAATCACATCCCTATGGCATTCAATGCTGTCTTCTGTGTATTCACCTACTGGCTGGGTAGGGAAGCACAGAGAATGCTGTTCAGAAATTTTGTAGTGCTGGTGATGTCTGAGGGGAGGAAATTCCTTCCACACCAACAGCACTTCAAAAATCCTGTATGCTAATAGGGACCTTCTCCAACCCTCCCCTCCCATTGAACAATTTTGGTGAATATGTCGATGTGTGTGCAGATCGAATTGTCGGAGTGATTCAAACATATCGACAATATCATACCAACACCACATCGACTTTTAGTGTATCTAGGCCATCATCTTTGTAGAGAAAATGGACTATGCTTTCCACCCATGTATTGATTACAAGCTCAGGTAGAGAGTTACTTGTGTGCTTAGGGAGGTTAATAAAGGCATTGCTTGCCAGATGATGGCTGAAATATAACAATGCTCATCAGATCACAGTGGTCTACAGCTACTATATATATATATATACAGTGAAGAATATTGCTACTGCCTGGATTATGATTTAATGTCAGAGGAATAACTAATCACCAGTATGATTTGTACTGTGCTGAATGAAGGCACAGAGTCTTGATCACAGCTGCCCTGACCGGTGGTAGCTGCAAAGATACAGGGATAAGAGGTGCAAAGGCAGGATGGTAACTTGTGGCTTTGGAGCATAACATAAGAAAGTAGCTCATAGTCCAGTGGTAAAAGCTTACCAAAGTACTTTTAGTGTATTGTGTTTTGTATTTAAAATGGTGGTCACAGTTTGCAGAAAAAGGCCTGTATTGCACTGCATGTGATACATATTATAACTTGTTTTAATCTCACGTATTCTTACTGAAGTATGTGGGAAAATTTATAGATAAAACCAGTGATAAAATTATCACCTGTAGTGGAATGCAGACCTATGTTTGCAAACTATACAGTAAGTGAATAACAAAGATTTACATCTTCTGAGACGGACCCATGGAACTTGAATATAACAAGGAAATGTAACTGATAAATGTGTGTTTAGTAATTCTTTATTATTTGATAAATAAAAGTCTTATTGTCAATAACCAGTATGGCAGCTACATGTTAACACCTTTGATTGCCAGAAAGGTATGCAATGGATTGTTAATATTACTATACTGCTATTAGTATTGTCTTTTATTTCATCATCACTTTCCATCAAGATGTGTTTGACTTTTGGTGATCTTATGGCCAGAGCTCTCCACTTTTCAGGTTCTGGAAAGTTCTTGCGCAGCTCTTGAATTGTGAGTCCCGTGGATTCCTGGATTCCATCAATCCATTTCATACACGGCTTTTCTTTTCTCTTACTACCTTCAACTTTGCAAAAATAAGGGACTTCTCCATGGAATCTTTAAATTGTAAAAAGCCAATATACTCGTTGGTGCTTTGCAAACATAGACACAAAATGCATTACAAATTGCATGTGTAGCACATAACACAGCAGTTCAACCTAACAGAAGTGGTGCTGCTTTTAGGATCACATCACATGAGCATGGTGAATCAGACAATGAATGATTTGTTCGGACATGCACTTCTGTATTAATGACATTCACAGCTGAAAAAGCTGCACTGATGTTGAGTCCCAAGGACTGGATTTGTAGGCCACTGACAAAAGCCCTATCCAAACCTGGAACTGTACAGGTTGTACAGCTGCTCAATAGGAAAAAAAACCAATAAAAAATGCCCCCATTCCCATCGATTTAAATGGGGCTTTTAACTCATTGAATGCAAAGGAGGTTTCTAATGCATTTTCAAAACAATGTGTGGAGACTCCTCTAGCATTCAAGAGGAATGATCAATGGCCATTTTTATATTTCCCTTATGGTACAATATGTTGTCCTAGCATTTCTCCAAGTCTTTTTATTGTATCATCCCCAATATGTATGTACTGTAGGCAAACAACTTCAATCTACAGTGCATGCAGCAGAAACGCATAGAGGCTAATAAAAATAATTGAGGTGTTATTCACTAAGGCAGGGGTGTTCATGTCTGGTCCTTAAGATATGCCAACTGTTGAGGACTTCCTTTTTTGAGCACAGGTTGGCCAATTAAAATGAATAAGCCACTAATTAACTTGTGCTTAATAATAGAAATCCTTACATCCTGGCCTGCTGGTGGTCCTAGAGGACTGAACTTGGACAGCCCTGCACTAAAGTGTGACAAGGAGACGATGAAAATGAGCTCTCCACTGATACCACCTCTCCAATTCCTATGATATTCTATGGAACCAATGAACGAAGATCTCTTCCACTTGAGAAATCTTAGTACACTGCTCCATAGAATAACATAGGAATTGGAGAATAGAGCTCACTGGAGACGTTACCTCTATCATCTCTTTATTACATCTTAGTGTACCACCCCCTGGAGTAATTCTGGGTCAAACCACTTGCTCCATAGAGGACACACAAAATGTCCAAATGTGAATTTTAATCTATTGAATGCTAAAGAGATCTATAATACTTTGCTATCCAATTATTTGCATTCAAGGAGTTAAAATCCCAATTTAAATCAATGAGGATTTTCATTGTCCCCTATGATGTAGCTGGTTTGCTCCATCATTGCTCCAGTTCTGCTTAGTATATCACACTCTCTTAAAGGGATAGTAATGTCCCATAAAAAATGGTTATAAATTTGTAGAGGGTAAAAAAAAAAAAGAAACTCAAGGCCACAAATCCCCTCTCTTAAACAGCTATGGTTTGAAAGATATTTGCAATCAAAGATTCCCCCTCCCTCCCCTTCTCCCCTCCCAGTCCGGGGATCAGCCAGTGGCTCTGCAGCAGAGCCAAAATCCCGTTATTAGAAAAGAATTACTTCATTGGAAAGGTCTACAAAGTGTGCCTGGTTTGCAAGCACACTTTGTAGACCATTCCCATGAAGTAGTTATTTTCCAATAATGTCAGAATCGGCTCGTTCTGAGTGGTAAGATAACTATTATTAAGCTAGTCACCATCTGCCTAATTATTGCAGGGCGACTTTAAATTTGGTGAAAGTTCCACTTTAATCAATTGAGTGAAGCATTCATGACTGAACCAAAAAGTTACTTCACAAAACAGTGGAAAATAGACCTTAGGCCAGAGAGATATACAATGTACTGCTGTGCTAGAAGGCTAAACTTCCTATAACAAAGTCCTAGAATGCTTCGCTCCCTGTGTGCGTAAACGCACATGCGCAGTGGGGACTCGCAGAACGGGCTGATCCAGAGCGGAGAGCTCCGGAAGTCTGACAGCCTGTCTGTGCTCCCGGCTCCGGGAGCACAGACAGTCTGTGAGCCATCCGGAGCTCCCCGCTCCAGATCAGCCTGTATATACGGGCTTTGTAACTAGTTTTAAATAAAGCCAGTATTAAAATTCTCATTGAAACCAGAACAAGGAATTTCACCATTAAACTTCCCAAGATAATGAGCTTATGTACAAGAGAACCTGCAATTCTGTAGCAAACCAAATGCAAAATAGGGTCCACATAAAATTAACTGTGATTGAAATAAATTGGGCTTTTAACCCCTTGAACGTTAGAGAAGTAAATACCTCAGGAGAAATAACTTGGTGTCCCCTCCATGTTATGTTTTTATTATATTTATACTAGTGTTTTTGTTTGATGTAACCAAATAAAATGTCCAGTGAACTTTAAGGGGAGGGGGGGAATATCATCAAGTGGCACATGCTAGAAGATTTCCTTGCATTGTAGCCATTCACAAATACTTTGTATCTGGCTCCCACTTGTTCCTAATTAAATAAGTGCTAGATAGATCTGCCATTTCTGGTAGGTGGATCCCATAAAAATATATGGGTGTGGACATACACATACTCTCTATGGTGAAGAGAAGCATATCATTGGGTAAAACACAGGAATGTTCTGAGGAGTAGTTTGTCATTATTATATTCTATTCTTTACTGGATATTTTATGGATATATAAATAAAACAATGTTGATAATGGCCACAATTGCAGGCCAAAACGACAATTTAATAAACCACCCTTGCGTCATCTACAAAGGAAGAGTGCTTACTACTTGTACATATGGTGTGCTTTTCCCACGATTTGGATGTGTACACAGGTCACTATATTTTCTGATAGTGAGTGCATCCCACTTCTAGTACATTTATAAAGCAATCAGTAATGAAAATCCCCTCTATGAAGATTTGAAGGGATGTGAAATATTAATCCTGCTCAATACCCAAGCCAATCTTTGAATATGGTCTATTTACACTGACATTGCTTTAATATGCCATCAGCATACATCACCTCAACAATTTCTTCATTATAGAATAAAGTGAAGGATCTACTACAGAGAATGGGTACAATTCTGGGAAAAACCAACTGCACCACAGGGGACAAATATAAATCCCCACTGATTTTAATAGAAGTTTTACCCCTTGAATGCAAGAGTTTCGCTTTTAAAATGTTGTATGGAAAATGTCATGCAGCTAGCAGCCGCAATAACCATGTCACCTTGTTGAAAATGGCGACATGAGAACCTCACACTGCATAAAAGTGCGATATTCTCATGTCCCCTCTTTAAACGTCTCTACCTTTGTGCCCACATACAACTCCATCATTCTTACCTTGCTATATCATCCTGTTGAAAATGTTGCCTTTTCTGCACTGTAAAATATTTCTTAAGTGCAACATATAATTAAAAACAACATTAAAAACACCATGTTCTAAAGGAAAGCAGGACTTGAAGACATGGACCAACATGATGTGCACTCGCTGGGGCAGCGCTGTGCAAGATTACACCGTTACATGTTTATCAGTAGAGCACAGCACAGAGAAGGCACCAACCATACTTGTTTTTGTAATCCTTGTAAAATTGTAAAATTTTTCAAGTATGGCATCTTCTCTGCACTGTGCTCTGCTGATAAAAATGTAATTGTGTAATTTTGCTCAGCGCTGCCCCAGCGTGCGCACATCATGTCGATGTTCCCCGTGTTTGTAATGTTTTTGTAATCATATGTTGCACTTACGAAACAATTTACAGAGCAGAGAAGGCACAATTTTCAAAAAGGAGACATGGCAAGGCAAGCATGATGGGAGCTGTATGCGGGCACAAAGGTAGCGATGTTTAAAGAGGCAACATGAGAACCTTGCTCTTTTATGCAGTGCAAGATTCTCATGTCACCATTTTCATCAAAGCAACATGGTTAATGCAGCTGATAGCCTCAACATTTTCCATGCAACGTTTTAAAAGGATACCAATGCAAGATAGGTCTTCAATGCATTGTGGTGCTCCATTTAAATAAAAATAAATTAGGGCTAAGTTTACGTATCTCCAATGGTGTAGTTGGTTTACTCAGTATTTGCTCCAATGATGTATCTGTTTAAATATGGGAAGCAGGTGGTCATGTTAAAATAGGGGAAGGAACTGATTTTTGTATGTTATACCTGCCTTACCCCCTTCACATGAGGGGTATAAAACCCCATTTAAAACACTAGGAATCTGAGGGAATTTATATGTGTTTCCTATGGTGCAGCTAGTTTGCTCCAGATTTCTCCAGTTCTTCTTAGCACATGAACATCAATATATATGTAACAAAGCCAGCATTCCCTACAGTTTCTGCTTTGCTCTCCTGCCTCCTCTCATTCTGGTTCTATGCTCATTAGCTGGCTACTTTCCCAGCTCCTTCTTGCTCCCTATCTTAATATGTATTTTTCCTCTTTAATCCTAATTTACCCATATAACATTTCAATACTCTCATGTATACATACACACAGGGGTGATTTAAAAAAAAAAAAAAATGCCACCTCATTTCTGGAATGAAGTAATGTCAAATAAAAATTTACTATTTCATTGACCTGACATGGCCTGGTTGAAAACCATCTCTGCATACACTGTATTCCTAAGGAGGGTTAACATAAATCAGCCTTTTAAAAGACTGCTTTGGTTTACATTATTTAACAGTTTCATAACTGCATTAATATAGATACCATGATGTTGCTATTACACAAATATTCATGTTTCTTTTTAACATGTAGATAAGAATATAGTTACAACCTGAAAAAAGTATTGACATTCTAAAAGGATCCGTGCAGAAAGAAAAATGGTTGAGAGATAGATAAGATAGATATATAGACCGACAGATGGTAATATACACAATGACCATGTTGCTCCTTTCCAAGTCACCCATGAGATTTCACACCTTCTCTTGCATTCCCCCCAGTGATCTCGTTACGGGGTTGTGTGGCTGAAAACAAATATCTATGTGGATAGGTATCTGGAGATTGAAATGAGCCTCACGGCCTTCAGTTTTACTTTGAGAATGAGCTGCACAACAGCCCACAGGACATCAAGCCTATTGAAACTTCCATGTTTTCAGGTGCTGCATTAGGCAAAAAGCTGCATTTGTACAAAGCAGCAGCTATGCATATTTGCAAAGGGGATCAGCTGTTACAATTAATACACAGCAGTGGCCCAATTTTGGGGCAGACCAACAGCACCATAAATGCAGAGCCGGATTACAGGCAAGGCGCACAAGGCACCTGCCTAGGGCCCTGTCCAATGAGGGGGCCCGGTCCAGGAAACCTCATTCCTGCAGTGCTTGCTATAATGCTTTGCATTGCCACCGCATTGATGCTGCACTCAACAAGTCCTCCAGGAACACATGGGAATGCCGTTCCCGCTAACAGGACTCCTCCGCTGGGCACCGCAACACAGTCAGGTCTGTGTAGCTACTGAGCTCCCTCGTCGCCATTGGCTCTTTAGTAATGCAGAAGAGAAGACCACGCAGGAGCTCCAGCAGCTATAGGGCTATGATGGGGGGCAAGTTGGAGCTGACAACGGGCAAGTTGGAGTTGATAGGGGGCAAGTTGGAGCTTATAGGGGGCAAAGTGGAGCCGGTGGGAGCATGTTGGAGCTGATGGGGCAAAGTGGAGCTGGTGGGGGCAAGTTGGAGCAGATGGGGGCAGGCTGAAGCTGGTGGGGGCAAAATTGAGCTGGTGGGTGCAAGTTGGAGCTAATAGGGGCAAGTTGGAGCTGATGAGGGCCAAAGTGGAGCTGATCGGGGGCAGGTTGGAGCTGTGAGGGCAATGTGGAGATGATGGAGGCAAGTTGGAGCAGATGGGGGAAATGTGAGGGCAATATGGAGATGATGGGGGGCTATGTGGAGATGATGGATGCAATATGGAGCTGGTGGGGGAATCTCTTACAGGCATCTCCAGACCAGCCGCAGAGAGAGGACAAAAATAAATGAAGCAATATATCCTGGGTTTCCTCTCTAACCCTGACTACCTACACTGTATTTAGTTTACACTACAGTTTTGTGGCCACAGGCACTCAAAGGATAATCCTTTTGAGTGTCAGTGCCCACAAAACTGTAGTATAACCCTTTGAGTGTCTGTGCCCACAAAATTGTAGTGGAAACTAAACAATGTGTAGGTAGCCAAAGTTAGAGAAGTATGGGGGGGGGCTATTATATGGGGGGAGGGGGGCCCCAAATTGATCCCTTGCCTAGGGCCCTGTGGAGTGTTAATCCGGCTCTGCATAAATGATAAACATTTCCATTAATTTAAAAGAGGGTTTTAGCCAGTTGAAAGAAAGAGATAAAACAAATTATGGCTTTGCAATACACGTGAGAGTTCCCTATCACTCCAGAGGGGTAAACAAACACACACACTTACCGCTGGCACTCAAATGTAAGCTCACCAGGTCTCATGTTAACTGCATATTTCAGGGCTGAGTTAAATATACATATTTCAGGGCTGAGTTAAAGAGAACCTGAAGATAGAAAATGTTCTTACATGCAGCATATTAGTAATCTTCCTGTTTCATATAGAAATTGCAACACATTTCATTAAAAACTTGCAACATAGTATTTTATACAGGAAACCTGAAATGCTTATCAATAGTATTTTATAATCTCCTGTCATGTTAATGTATAATATAAAAGAAAGACAAAAGTGAAGTGCTGCTTACTCCTTGGAGAGAACAGTCCATGCAATCTCTGATTAAACTTACCTGCTGCCAAACAGGTGACAGCAGCCATGGCAGCAAAATAACAAATATTTTTCTGTATAGGAGTTCTAAAAGAGTAAATAAAAGGATGAGTGGGGAAAATCAATAGAATAATGTTATATATAGGATCTTGGTAGTACTTTAATGTTTGTCTTATTTCTGTTTTGTAATTACAAGTCAGATAGAAATCCTTTGAGTGCTAGATGTGTTCAAATCCCATTGGAACTGAAAGCTTTGAGTTTAATGCATGTTTAATCCTCATAGCCAAGTGGGCAAAGTAAGCTGCACATCTCTTTGGTAATTAAAGGGATCGTAATGTTTCACAATAAAAGCAGCTCCAATTAATTTTCATAGTATTTCGGCCATGGAGAGTGCGATTTCAATACTGTCAGAGTTGTAGTTCAAGAGGAATTGAATGATAAAATATCCCCCTCCCGCCCCTTTTACCTAGTGTAAGCCACCTCCCCTCAGATGTGGAATCTGGTCTATTGATCAGACAGATCATTGTAAGGGACAATCTTCTTACTGTGAGAACAATGAAAACCCTGCCCTCATTGACAGGTTTTTCCTTTTGCTCACTGAAGATTGTCCCTTTCTGCGATTCATCTGGAGCAGTATTACATCAGTAAAAAGGTGGGAGGGGGGATACTTTATCATTCAATTACTCTTGAACTACAACTCTAACAGTATTGAAATAACACTCTCCATGGCCCAAATACTATGAAGATTAATTGGAGCTGCTGTTTTTGAGAAACATTACTATATCTTTAAGGTGTTAACTGCACTAGGGTTGTCTGCAGAAACAATTTGATAATGAGTGGGAGTGAGACTGGCAGGTGCTGTATCTCCTATGCTAAACCGCACTATGGTAGTTTCCTTGCTCATAAATAAACAGGCATTTTGTAACCTAATATACAGTTTTAGTGCTGTATAGTTAGACATGGGCTTGTTTTTGCAAAATGTTTTAAAATTGCCCAAGCTGTTTTAAGGCAACACTTCAACTTAAAACAAAAATTAAAAAATAAAATAGGCAGTACAACAAAAGGGCTAAAACTAAATTTTCCTAAAAACTACCCAAAACTGTATAAAAGGGGGTTCTCATGTACTTACCAATAAATAATGTTCTCTTAGACCATGTGGAACAAGGAAGAATGGTTTAAAGTTTGCTCCTCCAGGAGGACAGGGCACTTTAAGGCTGCACCAAGCTACCCCATTTGAAAATGTTCACTTTTAATGTATATGATGAAAGAGAAGAAACAGAAGTGGAACAAAGAAAGAATCCTCTAAGACAGAGAACTCAAGAGGACCCCACCCCCCCGCCTGAGACTTGAACCATTGGATTCTCTGGTAAGTTCACAAAAATCCCCTTTTCTCTTACATCCTCTGATGAACACAGGAACGATGGGGATATACCAAAGTATGCACCAAAACACAGTCCAGTGCTAACAGAAATGGACTCGTTCAACCTGAACCTCAAGTGTCAATGGGCACCAACACTATGGATCAAAGTACAGGAATGAACACGTTACTACCCAAAATAAAATCAGGAAGGACACCTACACAGGTACATGTAGAACCTTACGGCCAATGCTGGGGTCAGCCAACACCAATACATCTGACAAATATAAGGAGGGACAACCATGCCACCACCTTAACCAACTGCTCAGCAAAGGCCAAATTGTAACTGGCTCCAGTTGTGCCTCACCAACCTGGAGGAATGCGCTCTAAGCTGAAAGGGAACTTGCTTCTCCTTAAGAGCATATACCTGGTTACCTTAATGCAAGAAGTCCCACACAAGGGCCTTCAGGGATGAAAAAAAAAAGGCAATCAGATTTCCGAAAAGGTGATGAAAATATTACTTCAAGCACCTAACCACATCCAAAAGATGGAGCCTGATTCTGTCTATTAGGCTGAGCTGGACAGAGGGAAGAAGAGCAATTTCCTGGTTAACAGCCTTAGAGAGGAACCATACTGGAGTCTGCGGAGCCACAAAATTAGAGTGCAGGATTAGAACAAGGAGGGTTTCAAGATAAAGCCTGAAGTTTGGACACTAAAAGACTGTCTTGAGCATCAAGAAACACAGGGAAACCAAAGACAAAGGCTCAAAAACAACTCTCTGAGGCACTCCAAGAGCCAGGTTAAAATCCCACAGAGGAGTGGGCTCTCAAAAAGCAAGGTAGGCGTGAGACCCTCCCCACACACACATGCATACACAGACCTGGACAAAAGTTTGCTTGTTGAGTAGTAAGGCAATACACTTCTGTAAACCGGCAGGAAGAGCTGATCTCTGTACTTTAAAAAACTAAGACCAAGCGTTTTAAGACCATCCTGAAGAAAAGCCAAGACAAATGGAGGCAGAAAAGCTTGATGCCACAACCTCCAGTTTTCATACCACTAATAGAACAGGGCCCACACTCTGTGATATGCTTTGGAAGAAACTGGCTTTTGAGTCTGTCAGCATAGTAGCAATGTCGGAGTTATAAAAAAAACTTTTTTTCTCAAAATGCTGACCCGAATAGACAGGCTGTAAAAGCCAACTTCCTCGCCACCTGTGGATGACTACTGGACCCCAAGTGGTCCTGATACAAAGGTAGTCAAAATGGCTTCTCCATAGATCAATTAAGAAGATCCAAAAACCATGCTGAGAGAGCCAAAATGGGGCACTCAGAAGGAAATGAGCCTATGCAATTTTCCTCAACAACATGGGAATAAGAGAAACAGACCAAAGGAAAATACGATGGAATGATTATTGCATCTACTGCAGGAGCTAGAGGATCCCAGGACTTGCCACAGAACAGCAGAACCTTGTGGCTCAGCTGAAAGAGCATTAGATCACCCAAAGCTCTAGAACAGAGAGATCCCTGCCCTGGTGTAAAGATCCTAAATGGGTCACGGTGATATCCGTCATGACTATGACCCAATTCAAGATAATCAGTGACCATCCCAAGGATAGATGAGGTCTCTGAAGCCACCAACGAAGATATGCCTTTGTCCCAGCAAAAAGTGACACTGTTGCATGGACCAATTCTTGAGAATGTCCTGCTGTAGCTCCTGCATATGAAACTGTGCAAATGAGACTGCTTCCAGATCAGAGATTGTGTAGGCTATTATCTTCATGCACTCCCGCACCATTGCAAATAGCCTGGATACCACATGAAGGGACAACAACAGGCTTTTGTTGTCTAGTAGGAAAACCTTCTCCTGAAGAGTGTTGAATCTCGTTCCAAAAAAGTGAAGGACCTGGGATGCCCATGTCTACCTTATGTCTGACATAGGAGACACCCTATGTAATAGTAAAGTAAAAGCAGTATAACAATAGAATAAATGTGCTTATAAATCCTTAAAAGCGCTTATCTAACTGCATGAGGTTAAAGTAACAAGTAGAATTTCAAAATGAAGCAGGTCAGCCAAAAAGCCTGGGAAGTCTGGGCTGCTAGGAACTGTAGTTTTCCGGCCTATATTATGCAGCAGGGTCTCTCCAGCCTCACTAAACTTCTCCCCACTATATTAGGGGAACAGTCCTATGGAGCTCCAGTAAGCAGTGTGTAAGAATAGAACCACATTCAAATTCCTTATAACCTCCAAAACACACATGGAGGCAAGAGAAGGCCCACAATAACATCCAATATGGATGCTCATTCTTAAATGTACCACAGCAGAAAAAAAAAGTGAAAAGTTTTTAAGAAACAAAAGTTAGCAAGAGTTGTCAAAAGTAAATAGAATGTGTGAGCATCACTGGAAATAAAAGAAATGTCCCGTAGAGCAAGGTATATACATAAACAGGCAGTGCAGGATTTAGAAAAAAAACACTAGTGCAAAGAATAGTAACATAGAACCCCATTAGTAGAGTGCAAGTCAAGCTTCCGAATCACAGAGAAATGTGGCTGCCAGGCATTGATGTAGGGACATACTCACAGGATCTGAATACTCAGGGGGAGAGAATCCAGCACTTCAATCTTCAGGCTCCTATACAAAGGTATAGATTTTGTAATGTGTTTGATGGGGCTATATGTATCTTTTAATACTTGTCCATAGAACTCCTAGAGATCGTCAACCTGTTTTGCCTTGATGGTATTTTTGGCTGGTGAAATGGGCTGCTGATATAGATAGAGTACCATTTACAAATATATTTCAGGTAAATACAAATAACTTTCTGGGGAATTCTTTACTCTATGAGCTAAGCAAAACACAAGGCTTCATCCAATAAGCCTAGAGGAAATGTGTTTCAGCTAAAAGAAAATCAGGAACATCTTTACAGTAAGGGTGTATGTATGGTTGTGGAATTCTTTGATTCTTTAACCCCTTCGTGACACAGGACGTACATGTACGTCCTGTGTGGCTGTCACTTAGTGACAGAGGACGTACATGTACGTCCCGGAAATCCGGCTCCCCGCGCGGCTGCGCGCCGTTCGGGGACTCCGGATTGTTTAAAAAAAAAAAAAAAAAAAAAATGTTAGACGGACGTTAAGTGACGGCCGCGTCTGCACGCGGCCGTCACTAAGGGGTTAAGCTGTGTTTACAAATACACTAGATGCTTTTAAAAATGTGGATAATATTCTATATCAGAGCAATTCGCTAAGTTGTGTGTAACGCACGACATGCGCAGTAGACACTGCTGCGCGTGCGGCAGTCATGCGCACTACAGACTGCCCGTGCCGCGGCTGATACAGAGCTGGGCGCGGGCAGTCTCTACCACGCGTGACTGCCCCGCGACCCGCTGCCAGAGGCACTGTGGCCCGTGTAACGGGCTGTTCAACTAGTATTCTATATCAGAGCAATACGGAAAATGATGACAGTTGGTTTCAATGCAGATAACATGCTTATAAGGAATGCACAAAAAAATGTTGTACTAAAGATAAAACTGTGGAAAATGCAGTTTTTCCCTGCTGTAACAACCTTAGTCTTGTTTCACAGTGCTAGAAATATACATACTCACCAGACTTTTCCCACAGTAGCCACAGAACCTCACATTCTGACCTCCATTAGGAGCTTCAGGGGGAATATCTACTTTAACCACTACATATTATGGGATGACTTTTTAATAGTCATAAGTCATCTAATTCTCACTAGGTTTTTAATTCACACCACATACCTATAATCGGTCTATGTGAACCATAGAGTGCCACAAATGGGGTATTTTACACTTGGTTGATGAATTTTGAATCGTCTTGATCCCTTAATGACCACCTTTTTAAGTTCATGCTATTTATTAAAATATGAGTACATATTACTCTTGTAATGTTCTGAGTTACTTTTCAGTTACAATGAATTTGCTATTCTCTCTCTCTCTCTCTTTATATATATATATATATATATATATATATATATATATATATATATGTTTCAAGTATTCATGTAATTATGAATTAGTTCATATGTCTGTTTAAGATTGTTAGTCCAAAATGAATGATCAAAAGTGTGACACCCACAGATGGATTTACAGACTTAACAAAACTCTCTAAATAACATCAGTGATGGGGAAGCTCCTTACCCAGCAACCCTATGAATGGAGTCCATAGTGAGTGAGGTGGCCCCCAAGAGCCCAGGGCACAAAGGCCTCCTTGACAGGTACAGAAATGGTTTCAAATCTCTTCATTCCTGTCGTTCCTACCACAGAAGAACTACTTCATTGGAACAGTCTACAATGTTTGTCTGGTTTGCAAGTACACATTGTAGACCGTTCCAGTGAAGTAGTTTTCTACATTGCACTATTTAGGCTCTGCTGAAGAGCCGCAGGACAGCCCCGGGACCAGATTCTGTTTTTCTTAGCTAGGTGGCAGACTTCTGGGAAACCTGAACTTTAAATGCTTCAATCTCTCAAACCATAAAAGTTTGAGAGATGGGACACAGCTCTTTCTATTCATGTTTATAATGTATATAATACTGTTTTTATGTGAAATTATAGCAATACTATCCCTATAAAATTGCCATTGATTTAAATGAGGCTTTTAACGCTTTGAATGGTAGAGGTCTCTAGATTCAAAAGGTTAAAACTCCCATTTAAATCAATGAGACTTTGGGGAATTGTTATCTCTGCCATTTTCTTTTATGCCTCTAACAAGGCCAGAGCAAACAAACATTTTGGTTGAGAAAAGTCTATAAAGTTCAGCCTTTGCTAAAGTAGGGTTTATAGTGAAAATACACATTTTCCTTTTAATGTGTTGAACTATCCATTATTTTGCTTTTCATTATTAATGTTCATTTATAAATGGTATTCCTTCCGGGAGATTTCATTGGTTACTGTCATTTAAACATATGCAAACGCATGTTGACAACTGAACTGAAAGTGATTTTATAAACAAAACATGCATTTAGGTGAACTTTAGTAAGCTAGAAAGTTGTAATTATTAAAGGGATAGTAATACTTAAAATGTAAAAAAAAAAAATATGTTGTAGGGTTTATCCCCCTGAGTAAAACAAGAGTACTCCCACTGCTGAAAGGTGTTTCATTCAAGAGTTATTCATTTTCAAAGTTGAATTTTTTAGGTGCAATATCACAGTGGCCTGAAAATGTACAGTAGCGCTGTTGCTACACCATCCTATGGAGATTTATGGTCCTGGGACCAGAGCTGTCCATAGGATCATGTAGCAACAGCGCCACTGTACAATTTCAGGCCACTGTGATATTGCACCTAAAAAAATTCAACTTTGAAAATGAATAACTTTTGAATGAAACACCTTTCAGCAGTGGGAGTACTCTTGTTTTACTCAGGGGGATAAACCCTACAACGTATTTTGTTTACGTTTTAAGTATTACTATCCCTTTAAGCAACTGCCCCCAGAGTGGAGAAATGAAATGCCCAAAACAAACCTTGGTGTAAGGAAGGATTTAACCATTTGAATGCTAGAGAGGTCGCCAATACATTCCAAAGCAATCCATTAGAGAACTTTCTAGCACTTAAGTGGTTAAAATCCCCATTTATGCAACAGGAATTTTTTTCTCCGGACTTGCTTATTGAATTGCACCTAAACTGGCAAAATGAAAGAGGTGCAAGGAGATAGTGAGAAAAATCAATATTTTGTGTTTCAGTGTGAATGATCATCTCTGTATTTTGGAGCAAAACTTTCCTATGTGCCTGTCTATTTCTATAAGTGTGTGTGACTATTTTTAATTTAAAAGTAACCCCTTAAGGACTAGGGTTTTTTTTATTATTATTATTCGTTATTTATATAGAGACAGTTTATTCCGCATCATTGTACAACAGGGAATAGAGATACAGAGTTATTAAATACGTAGTACAAATGGAACATGGAAAGCAAAAGGATCAGAGGCCCTCCTGCTGGTTAGAGCTTACAGTCTGGAGGAAGATAGGTTGGACAGAGTAGGAGTAAGTGTTATGGTTTTTTTTACATACTAGGATGAGATTGCTCATGTGCCATCTCAACGAATGCGCCCATTCACATGTGCTGGCTCACAGGGGGTGAGGTTGAAACTGATTTCTCCAGTCTTGGAGCAGGCAGTTTCTGCTCCTGGCATGATCACAGCTTGCCTTTGGTATGACATCACTGGTCCTTAACCCCTTAAGGACCGGGAAAATCTGAGGTCGTTTTCCCTTAAGGACCGGAGCAATTCTGACCTTTTTGACTATGTCTTTGTTCAACAGTGTTTTCCCTCTTAGGCTTTTATTCCACCCCCATAAATTATATACTGTTTTTCTATGCACAAATAGGGCTTTCTTTTGATACCCCACTTATACAGATAACCCACCATTTACTTTATGAAAATTTAAAAAAAAGTAAAAAAAGTAAAAAAAAGCACCATTTTTTATTTTTCTCTTGGGATCAATTGGCCACAAAGGGTTAAATTTTTATGGAGACTGCATGAAAAGTATGACCGGTCAGTCATACCTACAAAATGCGCAGTTTAAAGTGGCCACTGCCCCCCTGGGTGAAAATCCCCATGTCCCTTTTTCCCACTTTTTTATACCTGCATTTGGTGGTGTATATAAGTGTATTACATGGCTCCACAACAATCACACTTGCAATATTGTTTAGTTATATATATATATATATATATTTTTTTTTAATAAAAAAAATTTTTTGTAAAAAAAAAAAAGTGTGTTGTGTTTTTTTTTATTAAAAAAAAAAAAAAAAGTGTATAATTGCAGGTCAAAAATTGACCTGCATTTAGCCAGCCTCCTGCACCAGCAGTGAAGGGGTTAATAACCCCAGCTGCTGTTTTTTTTTTTTTTTACCACTAGGTGTCTCCCATCTATTTCTGTCTCCCTTACTTTGATAGCAAGGGAGACAGAAAAAGAGGAGACACACAGAGGTAAGCATGCGTTGTGTGCTTACCTCTGTCTCAGAATGCCGGTACATGTGATCGCTGATACAGCGATTGCATGAACCGGTAGAAGAAAGAAGGGCTGAGACTGAATGCCCCGATCTCGGAGCGCTCAGTCTCAGCCTGGAATTAATGATAGCAGCGTGCACGGAGGCACGCTGCTATCATTTAACCGTGACGGTCCTGGACCGTCATGGGTTGTTAAGGGTATAACAACCCATGACGGTGTAGGACCGTCATGGATCCTTACGGGGTTAAAGGACCAAAACTTGTGATGGTCATTGCATGTCATTGATCCTTAACGGTTTAACCTTTATATATTGTCAAAGTATGTCCATTGTTTGAGGTCAAACTTTTCACTCACTGTTCTTTGAAAAATGCCCTCCCTCTTGAGCCTTCCTAAATTACTTCATAGCATAGTATATGTGTCAATAATGGCCCATAACAGAAACAAATTAGCATTAAAAAAACACATTATGCCACCAAAGTAACTTAATTTCTCAAATACTATTTGACTTACAAACAAAAGGCTGGAACATATATAAATAATATTTTAGCAATTTTAAAATAAATTCAAGTGGACCTCTTACCTTAATTCAAGTTTGCATATTTGAAAACTTCACTAAAACTGCCTAGGTCAGTGATTCTCAACCAGGGTGCCGTGGCACTTTGGTGTGCCACGGACATCAACTTTAGGTGCCCTGTGTTTTCTATAAAGACTAACAAAAATAGACCTCTAAATAAAGATTTTTAGAAATGAATGTGTACAATATGTTTAGCTTTGTTATTATGATTATAATACCTAATAATAACTGTATATTTGTGTATTGTACCCTTCATGATGCCCTTGATAAATTACATTAAATATGTTAGGGGTGCCCCAAATGTTCAAGATTATGTGCTAGGGGTGCCCCGAGCAAGAAAGCTTGAGAACCACTGGCCTAGGTGTTAGGTTGGCCAGAAGACCAGCAAATGTACAGTTAAGGAGATATTCATAAGCTCATGTATGCTAATTATGGTACTCATGCAGTACCAGTGACTTTTCACATGTTAATTAAGATTTTCAGGGACATTACATATTCTATCTAAGGTTTTCAGTGACAATTCATATGTTACTTAAGTACTGTGTTGTGCCACAAGACTTTCACTTTCACATTTCCCAGAAATAAAATTGTGAATTTTTCCTAAACTATAAATCTGTTGGACCTGGATTTTTGGTTAACGTGACACAAAGGCCATTTTGAATGTTGTTTTCAAATATATACAAAAAATTCAAGGTCTACTTTAAACATATCTTCTGGTCATGGGTCCACTTTAACTACATTGTAAGATTACTGTCACCCTGATATTGAAAATGGATTTTCAAGTAATTACATTCTTTTTCTCCTACATAATCTAAGTTACAAGAACACCAGTTTTATAGAATTTAGAAAACTAAACACTATGAATGGACTTAAGCTTATCCTTAAATGTACTTGTTTTGCATATAATTTGATTTAAAGATTGATGCTTATTTACAGTATTTGTAGACTAATTAGTGCCTATCTAGAAAATTAAAGGGCCTCTGGGGTAATAGAAAATTAAACCACCACTTGAAATGAAAATATGAATGTATTCAAATATGCCAAGCACAGCCAATCTACTGTATATTTCGGAACTTTGTCTCTAATATAGTAAACGGAACGATTGCTCAGATATGTGTGCATGTCTGATGTATAGTAGAGAAAAGATACCTCGACACCTAAAACTCCACATAACAAAAGTAAAACATTTGGATTGAAGGTAAATTATGGAATGTCAAGAAAAGAAACGGAGAATGATATAAATCACATTATTATACAGTTTCTGTTGTTCAAAAAACAAATTACATTTTAAAATAAAAACATGTTTTCTCAAAGTGCACGATACACCTGTTTGGTATGAATAAATCAGTGTTTGCTAGGATAACAATGTAACTAGTTCCATAGTCAGGAATTCTTTAATGGAGCCTGATATTCACATAGGTGGGCACAAAACATTTTAAGGTTTAACCCTTTGATTACCTGAGGTGTGCCCAACGCATTGCAAAGCAACATGTTGGACATCTCTGCCACTCAAAGATTAAACGTGTGTGTTTAATAAAATACATTTATGGACAACTAGGTGGGTCACATCCCATCCAGACCCACCTGTAGCTATGTCACTGAATGTAACTACCATAATATATTGATGCAAAGAAATATAAGAATTAAAAAAGTGGTGTTAGTAATTACTTACTTAACTACATTAACATTATTAAAAAACATCCATAAAAAGTTAGGATGCTATGAAACAATATTAGTTCTGTTGCCTTGGGAAAAAAATATGTTGGGATAATTTTATACTTTAATAATTAGTTACAATCTCCAAAATTCAAAATGGGGTTGCATACACTTAAAGGGATGGTAATGTTTCACAAAAACAGCAGCTCCAATTAATCTTCATAGTATTTGGGCCATGCAGAGTGTTATTTCAATACTGTCAGAGTTGTAGTTCAAGAGTAATTGAATGATAAAGTTTCCCACTCCTGCCCCTTTTACCTAAAGTAAGCCCCCTCTCCTCAGATGTGGGATCTGGTCCATAGACCAGACAGCTCAGAACAAGGAACGATCTTCTTACTGTGAGAACAATGAAAACCCTGCCCCCTTGACAGGTTTTTCAACTTCTTCCCTTATCTTAATTGAAGATTGTCCCTCTCTGCATACTACCTGGACACACCCTGCTGCTCTGAGCTGAGCAGTGTTATATCAGTAAAAGGGGCGGGAGGGGGATACTTTATAATTTAATTACTCTTGAACTACAACTCTGACAGTATTGAAATAACACTCTCCAAGACCCAAATATGATGATTAATTAGAGCTGCTTTTATTATTAAACATTACTATCCCTTTAAATATTCTCCATGCAGGCAAAAGTAGACTTTCTCTACTTGTTAACGGAGGCCTAAAATCTAATCTTGCATAAGCCTTTTGGAGGAATCATATCAATTTGTGCAGGACCTTAGGACTACTTAGCTTGGCCTTTGCAGCCTTTCTGAATGGAAGAGATGAAGTTACAATAATGTACCATTCCTACCTCCTGTCTGTGGTTAAGAGCTGTACAAACAAAACTAAGCAAATTGTGTCTGTATACGACTGTACATATGTAGAAAACAGGCTTTAGATTACAGTTTAGAGATATTACATTAAAGTATATTTACAAATTGCAGCTTGGAGGGTATGGAGTGTAAAGGTACAAAACCTCATTTCATTTAGGTGTTAGTGCTCCTTTGAAACCTATGAGATTTGGAGTTTTAATGGCAAGTTCAAGTAGCTAAATAAAATAAGCATTTAACAGCTCTGAAAGTCACACATTGATTTAAAAAAATACACAAAACAGATATCCTAAAAAGTTTTACGTCTGATGTAAAAACTTGAACATTAAACATTGCAAGTTTACAGTATTTGAGCTGGAATTACAACGGCAACTGGTACCAGACTCAACCTCCAATGGTTGTCCATTAAATTACTACTTACTAAAGTTTTAAAATTAAATAATGAGTCAGAACGTAGTTATTAAAAACACATAAAAAAATCTATAATTATGTTTTTGGAAAATTTGAGTGTAGATGCAATAGGCATTTATATTTCAAAGTTCATCATTTTGATCTTCTGTGTAATGAATTAAAAGGTAAGTTAAAGACTGATATATGTTCATATCTAGAAGTGAACAGGTTTCAGAAAGTGAATGATTTGATGAATCGTACTACTTATGAAGTAGGGTAGCCGACTTTTATATTTCATTACATTATGAAATCGAAGAACCATGAAATATCTAAAACCAGTCATAATTCAGCCATTTCGAGAATAGCAGTCACTTTTATGCCAGCTTTCTATCTAAATGCAGGCCTGTATAATAAAATGTTCATTTAGAATCAGCAAAGCAAGAAATCATGAATCTGTTTTATTTCATACATCCCTGAATAGATTTCACATAGCATCTAAAAGTCAAGTCAAAAGACTGCTGTCAGTATATAAGCAAGGAGCACAAATCAAACATTACTGATACATTTACTTAAAAAGTCAGAACTGAACTTTGTAAGATTTTCCTACAGGCAAAAACCAATAGACAATAAGTCAACTATACTGTGACATCATAAAAAGAGTTGTTCAGAAACAATTACAGAACTATGGTCCTTATTTATAAAAGCATACTGGAGTTATTCTGGAGCAAACCAAGTACACCATGGGGACAAATAAAATTACTGTTAAATTAAAGTGGAGTTTTAACCCCTTGAATGCTAGAGAGAGCTCCAATACAATGTGAAGCAATGCAATTGACACCTCTCTATTCCATGGGCTAAAAAGCTCTGCTAACGTGCATGGGAATTTGGGGTTTTTTATTTGTCCTCTATGGTGTAGTTGTTGTATCCCAGAATTGTTCCAGTTTTATAAATATGGACCTATGTTCAAAATAAAACTGGATTGATTTTATAGCAGACAAAGAGCCCCATATAGAACAAGCAAAAAAAGTCAAAATTTCCCACTGATTTCATTAGGGCTTTTAACCATTTGAGTGCCATAGCAATGCGTTACCTACCCTTCTGGCGCACAAAGGGTTAACCCTCTGAATGCTACATAGGTCTGCAAAGCATTGCAAAACTTGACATTTTACCTTATGATGCAGTTCATTTACCCCAGGATTTTTCCAGGTTTTTTTTTTTTTGTTTTGTTTCTTTTACATAAGACCCTTATGGCGTGATGCAAGAAATGTGCGCATCGGCTAAAGGCATTTTTGTGTGCAGATAGATTTTGCGCATGTTCTAATCCAGGAAGTTGAATACCGTACGCTTCTTGAATTGCGCAACACTACACAGACATGTAAATTCATTCTCAACAGCACTTCCTGCATTAGGTGCGTTCGCTATTCCACTCACACAGATTTGTTAATCCTGGCCACGCTCCCCCAAAAAATAAATATGCTCAGCTGTTCCCTAATCTTGATTTTTCATGCACAATTCAACAAAATCATGTGCAAACCTATTTCCTAGTGGTTTTTACACTGGAAATAGCGATTGCGCATGTTTCCTGCATTCCGCCATTAGTTCCATGGAGTACATGCTGTTAACTTTTTCTTTTTTAATATGACATTCTCTGAGAGAGCTACCAAAGCTACAAATAGATGCTCACAGTGGCAAATCTGTTACATACTTTATTAGTCAAATTTCTGCCACACTTGGCCTACTCTAGTCATGCCATTCACTAAATTGCATTCTTTTGGGGAGCTTTGAGCAGAAGTTCTATAGAATTGATCTTATTTCCTGTTGCATTAAGTTTCAGTAAATGTGGTTGTATATAGTTGCTGTAATATAATGTAACTGTGATTTATGTATGTATATGTATGTTTGGGTTTAAATGCAATCCAAAGCATTGGAGCTAAATTGCCAGCTTATTTTATGTATTTGTTTGAGGGGGTTGTGACAATGTGGTTTGCCACAATAATACCTTAGTTAGCAGAAGTTTTACAACTGTAAAGAGAATTGATTTGTTTTTAATTTTCTGTAACCACGTCATTATTTATTGACTTCTTTAATTCTCTTTCCATAGCAGTCACACAGATCAAAGTAAATCTTTATCTGAATAATGGTTCTACAAATATTACATTTCTGAACTTTTACATTTTAAGCATGATATTAACCCACTGAATACAAGGGGGTTACCTAACTCATTGCACTGCATTGTGTGCTCTTCTAGCACTCATACAGTTAAGGGCCTTTAGTCATCAAACTGAAGAGGTGCAACTCAGGAGCAAGCCAACTGTTCCATAAAGAGATGAAAGTTCCCAGTCCAACTTATGGTTTGCAATGTGAGGAACAACTTTCTTGCATTCAAGGGGTTAAAAGCACCATTTAAATCAATTGAAAATTTTCATTTCAAACATGTGCTTCACATGGGTTGTTCCAGAATTGCACTTCTTTACCTTGATGAATAAGACATTAAAAGTATGTTTCCATGTATTGAACTGACAGTCTTTATTAATATGATTTTATTATAGTTTACTTAACCATTTGAGTGCCAGAGTGCCGTGCAATTTATAGCATAGCAATATCTTGCACAGCCATGTGGTAGGTTGAGGCTGCATCATTGCCATATATCTTTATTCTAACAGAGTACAGTTACAATTCCATGTCCAGTTTAAAATGATATTGTCATGGTGCTAACAATTGTGTGAATTGTCATAGCAATTTCGCAAATAATAAGCAAGAATTTCCTCCTCACTCCACTTTTCCGGGCTTCAATTTATTAAGTGCAATTTAGCAGGAACTCAATCATTTTGGACATGACAGTGCGAGATACACTAAAGCACTTATATGTTTATTATCCTTTACAAACAGCACGCATAATACTGATCATTATTGCCTCCTGCTGCAGTGATGCAAAACAGCATTCACCTTTTCTTTTGGAATACAGATAGATCCTTTCCCATTTAGTAAAATCCTGTATAATCTGATCGCATATACCAAACCACCTTCACTCTAAAATATGCAACAAAACCCAGGACAGTCTTCAGTCTCGCAAAGAAGGCTAATCTTCAAGATCACAACAACCATAATGGAAGGCACTTCATCATGTCATCATGGAAACAAACAGATAACCCAAATGGCATCAATTAAAACTCTACACACACACAACTCTGCACTTCTTAAAGTACTCAGAGCCCCAATCCCTTCCCACTTATTTGAGGAAACTGTACACTGACACTAAAAGTACACATGGAGTAACCTGCAGAGATGTCAGTTTACCTGGATGCAAAAATAAAACCAGCTGCTTTAACCCTTTAAGCGCCAGAGGGGTGCGCAACGCATTCCAAAGCAATGCGTTACACGCCTCTCTATTCCTTAAATAGTTAATCGGTGTGTGACAACAACAGACATGTGAATTAATCCAAAACAATCCTCTGGATGAATAGGAATAGTACGGTTTACCTGTAGGTCCTCTAGAGATTCTATGCGGTAACTTCCATTCTTAATCTGCCCCCCCGTATATCTCCTCACGATTAATTTTCCAGGAGTTTCACAGAACAAGCATATCCCTCAGTACCCAATAAGATACGACACAGGCAGCTTCACACCTTACAAGCTTCCACTGCTGGAACGTTCGTCTACAGCTCCGTTTTGCTTACTACACACCAACGACCGTCTGAGCGAACCACCCGCTGCAGCTCTATGTATTGTAGAAGATGCTCCTGATTCAAGCCTGGGCGCAGACTGAACGGAAAAGACGTCCAATCCCCGGGCTCGCAGCTCGAATGCTCACAGGCATCGGAGATTGGGAGCTACCACTGAGCTTCCAGGCCAGGGAGGACGTCTCAGGGAGCAAGAGCCTAGACGTGCTTCAGTACCCCGGACAGCTCCTTCTCTGTTTCAATGAATCACCGATTGCTTTATACACCGCGGCAAATGTTCTTTTTCTGTACTGGCACTAAAGTAATTACGCACTACAGACATTCAAACATCAGCAGGGATTAAAACGAATCAAATAACAATTATTTAATTGTAGTAATAACAAAAAAACTGTATGCTGGAATGCAAAAAAATGTGGCGTTTTAAACTGGAATTAGCTGGAAAATAAGTGCTACTTAAATGAAGACACCTAATGGTTATTTGTATTTTTAATTGGTACCATAGAGTTGTAATTTCCATTTAGTTCTGAACATTACTGTTTGTGCACATGTTCCCATGATTTAATTCCCTGTGTTTATTTAAAGACAATAACATTATTTATCAGTTTGTGTAGTCATTATTTTAACATTTAATTATATAAACCAGAGTATATACAATTCACATGCTAATGTAGCTAAATATTGAAACATAGTTGTAAAAGTACTGTTCATATCATTTTGCAAAACTGTTGCTAGATTCATTTTTGAGGTTTGAGTATAACTTGGACGAATACTGATACACATATGCATGTGTGAATAGCCTATTCTTCTAAACTGTCTAAAAACTAGTAACTTTTTCCCCCCATGTCACACCTCTTTGAGTACGTACTGGCACTTTAATTTTATCAACAAAATCATTTTGAAACATATACTATTTGTTGTTTACTTTACATCATTAACTCCCTAACCTAAAGTACAATGTTCACCCCTTTAGTACACATTATTTTATTACCAGAAATGTTGATGACTGAAGTGAAGTCTAGAGGGCATGGGGATATATTTATCAAGGCAAAAATGAAGCAATTTGTGTGCAAAATACACACAAACATTATGTGTATATATATATATATATATATATATATATATATATATATATAGATATAAAACATGCACACTAACGTTCAAAAGTTTGGGGTCACAATGTCCTTGTTTTCCATCAAATTAATTGCAAAATGAAATTCAGTTAAGATGTTGATGTGACGAGCAGACACCCAGCCTTGATGTCCCTGTCAATTGTCCACTTCTTCCTTTACAGCCAGATGGAACTCCAGCAGCATCCCGCAATGTACCCCAATCACCAGGCAGAACTAGTGTCAGGGTAACCAGAACTCTTTATTGCACAAACCAGCAGACTTATATACAGAACAGTGGGGTCAGTGAACAATGGGTGGGACACCAGAGCTACGCAAGGGTCTCTCCTTGACCCACTCATAGTCCATGCAGTCCTCCATGGGTACGGCTTGTTAGGCCTCCGTGGCCCTCCCCTACAATTTGCTCACCAGCAGAGTGACCTAGTCTGCCTCTTCCACTCCCTACAGATAGCCGTCAATCTTGTCCTCTGCATTGTTGAACCCTATGAATTCAGCGAAAGTCAGTTTCTTTTTTGCTGGCCCCACTAGGTCTGGAGTTTGCCCGCTCTTCTCTGGGTCGCTGATGCTCTGCCATCCGGAGACTGGTAGCCTCACTCAGGATCTGCGTAATAACTTCCTGGGGATGAATGGTGCCATAAAGCGCCAGCCGCCACTGAACCTCCCACTGCAACTCTGACATATCCGTGGTCATAGAGAACATTTTGCTGGCTCTATCACCCTCCATCAGTTCGGCGATCAGCGTGGCTTTAGACTTATTACTGGCCACCTGTCCTCTGGACTCCAAGGTGTCCTTAAGGGTGCTTCGTTTCAAGCTGTCGTACCGCTGCTCCATCTACTGCTTGCTGCGTTACTGAGATCAGGGTCAAGCCAGCGGCTATATCTCCCCCTGGATGCTGATCTCAGTTTCAGTCCCTTGAAAGAAGTTAAATCCCACCGCTTGCCACCAGATGTAACGGTACCAGCGGACACCCAGCCTTGATGTCCCCGTCAATTGTCCACTTGTTCCGCTACAGCCAGATGGAACTCCACCAGCATACTGCAATATACCCCAATCACCAGGCAGAACTAGTGTCAGGGTAATAAGAACTCTTTATTGCACAAACCAGAAGACTTATATACAGAACAGTGGAGTCAGGGAACAATGGGTGGGACACCAGAGCTACACAAGGGCCAATGGGAAGGTGGGCACATAGGCAATGGGGCCAGACATGAGTGCATTAACTGACAATAGTGAGGGGCGGTTGGTAAACATTAGAACAAAGGGCTGGGGCTGGATGCAATGGGCCAGAATACACATTTACAACAGTGTCCTTTGTGCCATCTTTTACATAATTTGATTCAGCCGCCTTCAAACCCCAGCCAATCTAGGGCTGAGGATAATGTGGCCAATCCTGGCCTCTGGTGTCTCACCCGCCTTTAGCCTATCAGATGCTATGGGTGGGTGGCTGACCGACCAATCCCTGGGATGTCTACCTTCCCCCATGTTAAGTCTATGGGGGACCTTTAAACATGGCACCCAGGGCTTTGGCCAATCAGGAGCTGGCCTACGTTCCACAGCCAGACGGCTTTCATGATAGTCCTGCTGGCTGTCTTGGGCAACATGAATTTAGTCCTTTGGAGGAGCTGTTTTTTCATGTAACCGCAAACAAGCTGCCAAACACGGGAGGTCGAGCTGCTTCCCGTGACAGTTGACAAGGTTAGAAATAATGATTTATAATTTAAATAATAATCCTTTAAACTTTGCTTTTGTTGAAGAAGCCTCCATTTGCAGCAATTACAGTCTTGCAGACCTTTGGTATTATAGTTGTCAATATGTGGAGGTAATGTGAAGAGTGTTCACCTCATGGTTCCTGAAGTACCTCCCACAGTTTGGATTGGCTTGATGGGCACTTCTTGCGTACCATAATGTCAAGCTGCAACCATAACAGAAACAAGGAAATTTGTAAGTGACCTCAAACTTTTGAACGGTAGTGTGGTGTGTTTGTGTATATATATATATATATATATATATATATATATATATATATATATATATATATATATATATACACCAGTCTAAAGTTTTAGAACACCCCCATTTTCCAATTTTTATTGAAATGTATGCAGTTTAATGTCTCAGTGTACTCTGAAAATAAAGCATTTTGTAGATATAACAGCCGAAACACACTTTCTTTCAACAAAAGAAATCAAATATTGTTCTGAAGATTCTTCCCAACACTGTTGCAGAAGTACCCACAAATGTGTTGTACTTGTAGATTTCTTTGTTTTCACCCTTCAATAACAACTGGAAAAATAGGGGTGTTCTAAAACTTTTGACCGGTAGGATATATATATATATATATATATATATATATATATATATGTGTGTGTGTGTGTGTGTGTGTGTGTGTGTGTGTGTGTGTGTGTGTGTGTGTGTGTGTGTAATGAATAAGAAAAAAGAGGCAGCACCAGTAGGACTTTTAAAGAAAGTAATAAAGAGTAATTTTATTGTCAACATTTTGGTCCAAACCTGGACCTTTCTCAGGACAACATAATATGCCAAACAAATCACTTTTATACCCTTCTATTTCCCATAACGCCCTACACCTTCATGACATCATTCATGTGCAGTCAGGAATTCCGACTGCATGACAGTGATGTCAGACATCCATGTAAAGCACAAGTTAAATATAATACATATTCTATCAAGAGAATGATGGACAAAATAAAGCATAAACCCTGCAAAGAAGAAAACACAAGAAAAGAAAACAACAGGAATTGTTCAAATAAATACCCTTGTGAGTTAGAGGAAAAAGGAAAGTGGGTATATGTAGCCGGTTCAGGAATATAGCAAAAAAGAAAGATTCCACTGGTTCTACTGGATCTTTTGGTTTAATAAATATGGTGGTTGATTTACTCCAGAGCTGCTCCATTCTGCCTTAATAAACATACCTCATACTATTCCATACATTTTTCATTTTACATCAGATCACAAATACAGACCATAGGTTATAGCATGCTGTTATGATATTTGATAATTCCAAATCTGAAATGCCATACATATCAGAAAGAAATCTATGTTACAATTTTTTTAGCAGGTGCAGCTATAAATATCAAACAAATGCTAGAAGAATTATCTCAGTGGTTAGTTTAGGCTATTATAACCTCATGACTTGAGCTTCCAATTATCTGTGATGCTGTCAAAGACACCAGAGTGCACATTAGAAATGTTCAAGACATACTGCTCCAGTTATAATTTTTCTTATGGACAAGATAGTCTAATTATGAATGGCTTATGAACATACACAAATTTTGATTGCAAGAAAGTCATCAGAGGTTGCAATTTATTATCTGTTTCTCTGGAAGGGCTAACATTAATTGTAGCACATCTTTACCATGTTTAATAGGATGTATATGACATACATTATTTTGTTAATTATGCTACAGTGTTACTACCAATTAAAGGTGAAATAGCACCTACTATTAATAACCTCTCACCTACCTTACTATTGCCAGAAAATCCTAATGGCTCCTATGCATTCTGCTTTTGTGCCCTTGTTCAAAAGAAAATATAGTCAATCAGTACTGGATGTCATATCCATGGAGGCAGACTTGACAGTTGTTAGTAGGACACCAGTGCACAAACTTCACAAACTGCTCATGATAATCTTATCCCTTCTGGTTCTTGAAGAAGTTGTCTTATGAACAAAGCACAGGAGCAAACTTCATAGGGGGATTTTTTGACCACAGTAAGGTAAGTGGGTTTTATTTTTGGAGTATATTAGTTTTCCTTTAATATAATGTAGATCAATCTCTGGACAACCAGCTGCTGTAGACTTCATCCTCCTACATCCTCATTTCCTACCAGCCATTCACATAGAATGTGATAGTAACAGCTCCATCACGTAATTATAGGTTTAACATTTATAACTTTTTAATAAAGCAACTGCAAGTCTAAACCTTAATCAATATTTCTCTAAACTACAGAAATAGGTAGAAGAAAACAGAGGCAGCCTTGTGTTGAATCAAATTACAATATAGCCTATGCCTTAATAATCACTAGGATAGTTGCTGTTAATACACATATGCGGGAAACAGCTTAGAAAGCTTCTGGTGAATATTCAGGCTACCCCAAAACAGCCACACACCACAATGTAGTATAATTGTGGAATGGGGAGCACTTCTAAACTTCGATCTCCCAAAAATGCACAACCATATGTAGAAAAAAAACAAATAGAAGGCTCCCGGTGGTCCAGTATAATCAGGTAAACAGTGGAATTCAAAAGATATAAATGGGTACTATAACGGGAACCCAAGAAGCCAGGGTGTTCTGGGTTGTCGTACTGGAATCTTCTCTTCTGAAGGCGGCTGGGCTACGTTGAATGCACCAGTCGAAGGCAGACTAAGGAGTCATAGCTTGGTGAAGTCGCCAACCGGATTTATTAGACGGCGAGTCGAGTGAGGTGAACAAAGGCAGTTCAACAGGTAGATGAGGTGCGGAGTTAAATGGGAGTTGGGAACTCCTGGTCGTAGAGTGTGAATAGCTTCTCCCTCGGTCAAAGGTGTCGTACGGCAGTCAGTCGGCAAGTCTCAATGTTCCTAGTCAGGTTACAGTTGGGAACCTCTGGAAGTAGAGGGTGAATAGCTATCACGGTGTCTGTGCTCTTTTTGTTTTTTGTTTTTCTGTCAGTCTAGTCTGTGCCTTGCTTCCATTGGCTACCATGTGTTAGTGTCACGGTTTATTATGACTCTCAGACACAAGTTTTAGGTAAAAAAAAAAAATCAATTTTATTGAAATAATAAATGATAACTTAGGATGGCAATAACATACATAATATATATATACAGAATATAGCACAGACAGAAGGCAGACTCTACCGGTCCTGTCAAAATACCGGACAGGACAGTCTTTAGGCTCTACCGGCCTTGCCAATACCGGGTAAGGCAACCTGCAGATGGAATAGCATAACGGTTTACCGGCCTTACCAAATTACCGGGCAAGGCAGCCTCAATAGATACACAATGTAGGCTCTACCGGCCCTGCCAATACCGGGTAAGGCAACCTCAGATGGAATGTGGCAAAAGGTTCTACCGGCCTTACCAATACCGGGCAGGGCAGCCCAGAGATAATAGCAGCAGTCAGATGGAACTGGCAAATTAGCAGAATCGTTAAGCAGCAAGGCTTTGGAGCAAACCAGCGTCCGCACGCTGGAAACAACACTGAATAGTATAGCCGTTAGGCTTAGCGAGCAAACCAGTGACCGCACACTGGAGTAACAAGCCAGAGTATAGCCGCAAGGCTTAGGAGCAAACCAGCGTCCGCACGCTGGGACCAACACAGATTTGTATAGCTGATAGGCTTTGGAGCAAACCAGTGACCGCACACTGGTGTAACAAGCGAGTTTGTATAGCCGCAAGGCTTAGGAGCAAACCAGCGTCTGCACGCTGGGACCAACACAGATTTGTATAGCTGAAAGGCTTTGGAGCAAACCAGTGACCGCACACTGGTGTAACAAGTGAGTTTGTATAGCCGCAAGGCTAGGAGCAAACCAGCGTCCGCACGCTGGGACCAACACAGATTTGTATAGCTGAAAGGCTTTGGAGCAAACCAGTGACCGCACACTGGTGTAACAAGTGAGTTTCTATAGCCGCAAGGCTTAGGAGCAAACCAGCGTCCGCACGCTGGGACCAACACAGATTTGTATAGCTGATAGGCTTTGGAGCAAACCAGTGACCGCACACTGGTGTAACAAGCGAGTTTGTATAGCCGCAAGGCTTAGGAGCAAACCAGCGTCCGCACGCTGGGACCAACACAGATTTGTATAGCTGATAGGCTTTGGAGCAAACCAGTGACCGCACACTGGTGTAACAAGCGAGTTTGTATAGCCGCAAGGCTTGGGAGCAAACCAGCGTCCGCACGCTGGGACCAACACGGAATTGTAGCAATGTCACCAACGCGACCAGGCAGAAGGTCGCCAGGATACTGAAGACAGGTGATGAGATGACAGGAACCAGCAACGATCAGTCAGGTCAGAAAACAGCAGAGAAGATCAGCAGGAACTGCAACACCAGAGACTAGGCCGGAACCAGGACTGGAAGTACTTCAGCATGCAGGAAACACTGGAACAGTAGAGATCAGGAACTCAGGAACACATGAGATCAGGAACTCAGGAACACTGGAACAGAGGCCCAGCTATCACTAGCATAGTGATAGCAAGAAGGTCAGAAACAACACGAAAGGGCACTCAAAGGG
This sequence comes from Rhinophrynus dorsalis, assembly GCA_037306005.1. Lineage (NCBI taxonomy): Eukaryota > Metazoa > Chordata > Amphibia > Anura > Rhinophrynidae > Rhinophrynus > Rhinophrynus dorsalis. The sequence continues at coordinate 126,721,191 of CM074721.1, forward strand.
TGCCCAATCCAGGTTTAAATAGTCAATAAGAGGCGGGCTATCTGCAGACAGCCAATAGAAGCCCCCTACTGGTGACAGACAAGTAACTGCAGCCAATCACGGGCACCGTGATAGTACCCCCCTTTCAAAGACCCCCTCTCCTAGAATAGGGTTTAGGTTTCTGCGGGTAATTGGCATGAAAGGCCCTAGTTAACCTAGGTGCATGAAGGTCCGTACTATCCACCCATGATCGATCCTCAGGACCATACCCTTTCCAATGTACCAGGTACTGTACCCTTCCTCTAAGCCTACGGGAATCAATAATGCTCTGAACCTCGTACTCCTCCTGGCCCTCGACCTCAACAGGTCCTGGCACCACAGGTGTGGTAGTATAGCGATTGCAAACCAGAGGCTTAAGAAGGGACACATGGAACACATTATGGATACGCATGGATGCAGGTAGGTCTAGTGCATAGGAGACAGGGTTAATTTTGCGAATAACTCTGTATGGACCAATAAACCGAGGAGCCAACTTATTAGACGGAACCTGCAGCTTGAGATTTCTGGAGGAAAGCCATACTCTATCCCCAACCTGAAAGGAAACCGCTGGAAGCCTTCTGCGATTAGCATGGCGCTGATGACGCTGAAATGACTGACCAAGTGCCCTCTGAACTTGTGCCCATGTGGAACGGAGTTGCTCGATATGCTCATCCAGAGCTGGAATCTGTTGCGTCTGAAATGAGTCTGGAAGCAAACAGGGCTGGAACCCATAATTAATCAGAAACGGAGAGCTCCCAGATGAAGAATTGACCGCACAGTTCCTGGCGAACTCTGCCCAAGGCAACAAGTCGGACCAATTATCATGATGGTCAGTAACGAAACAACGGAGAAATTGTTCCAAGCCCTGATTAGCTCGTTCAGCGGCTCCATTGGTCTGGGGATGGTAGGCAGAGGAGAAGGACAGCTGTATGCCCATCTGTTGGCAAAATGCCCTCCAAAATCTAGACACAAACTGGCTCCCCCTGTCAGACACCAGTACCCTAGGCACTCCATGCAACCGGAATACTTCTCTGGCGAACACCATTGCCAATTCCTTCGCTGAAGGAAGACCACGGAGGGGCACGAAATGAGCCATTTTAGAAAACCTGTCCACCACCATGAATATAAAGGAGTACCCCTTCGACATAGGCAACTCTCCCATAAAATCAATGGAAACATGAGACCAGGGGCGTTCGCCATTAGGCACCGGTTGAAGCAAGCCCACAGGGAGATGTCTCGGGGTCTTAGCGCGGGCGCAGGTGGCACAGGCATTCGTAAATTCGGCACAATCGTTTCTCATGGAAGGCCACCAAAATAACTGAGAAAGGGACCATAACAATTGGTCTCTACCAATATGTCCCGCAGCCTTAGAGGAATGGTAGGTTTCGAGCAGCCTAGTACGAAATGATTCAGCGACAAAACATTTGCCCACTGGGGTTTCATGGGGAGCGGACCCCTGAGAGGCCAGGATCTCCTCCCCTAGAGGAGAAGTGATACTCGTGCGTATAGTAGCCAGTATTCTATCAGGTTGGATGATAGGAGCTGGTGCTTCCACTCTGTCACTGTCGGCCTCAAATTGTCTTGACAGTGCATCAGCCCTGATATTTTTTGACCCTGGTAAATACGATACAATGAAATTAAATCGAGACAGGAACAGTGCCCACCTGGCCTGACGAGAGGACAATCTCTTGGCCTCCGAGAGATAGGTCAGATTCTTATGATCTGTTAGGATTAAGACAGGATTCTTAGTACCTTCAAGCAAATGACGCCATTCCTTAAGAGCAAGGATAATGGCCAATAATTCTCTGTCACCTATCTCATAGTGGCTTTGAGTGACAGTCAACTTTTTAGAGAAAAACCCACAAGGTCTGAGAGTTCCACCTTTCTCGTGTCGCTGCGAAAGTACTGCCCCGACCCCAATATCTGAGGCATCAACCTCTAACGTAAATGGAAGTAAAGGATTGGGGTGGGATAACACAGGAGCCGCAGCAAATGCCAGCTTCAAATTCTCAAAGGCTTTCTCAGCAGATACCGGCCAACAAGAAGGATTAGCACCCTTGTGCGTAAGATCGGACAGAGGTTTGACAATGGAAGAAAAGTTCTTAATAAACCTCCTATAATAATTAGCGAAACCCAGGAAACGCTGTATGGCTTTAAGACCCTTGGGTTTTGGCCATTGTAGGACAGCTGACAACTTTTCTTTGTCCATGGCAATGCCATCATTGCCAATTATGAACCCCAAGAATGGCACACTGGTTCTATGAAACTCACATTTTTCCATTTTACAAAATAATTTGTTCTCACGGAGTCGTAGCAATACTGCGGATACATCTTTGATGTGCTGTGCCATGTTTTGGGAGTAAATCAGTATATCGTCGAGGTACACCACAACACATGTCTGTAACATATCTCTCAGAACATCATTTATCAGTTCCTGGAAAACTGCGGGTGCATTACACAGCCCAAAAGGCATTACTAGATACTCGTAGTGCCCAGCTCGAGTATTAAAGGCAGTTTTCCACTCATCACCTGCTCGAATGCGAACCAGATTGTAAGCGGCCCGTAGGTCCAACTTGGTAAATATCGAAGCGCCCTTAAGCCTGTCAAAAAGCTCGGTGATGAGTGGTATTGGGTATGCGTTTTTTGCCATTAGTTTATTCAAGCCCCGGTAGTCAATGCATGGTCTTAATTCGCCATTTTTCTTTTTTACAAAAAAGAACCCAGCCCCAGCTGGAGAGGTAGATTTACGTATGATCCCTCTAGCAAGGGCATCAGAAATGTAATCCTCCATAGCCTTATTTTCATCACAAGATAATGGATAAGTGCGTCCTTTCGGAGGTACTGCACCAGGCTGCAATTCAATGCAACAATCATAAGGTCTATGCTGGGGTAGCAAACTAGCCTCTCCTTTGCTAAAAACATCGCCAAACTGTTGGTACACATCCGGCATAGCAGAGGAGGTGCACATGACCTTAATAGGCTGGATGACGCACTTGTCCATACAAAACTGGGACCAAGCAGCAATTTCACACTTTTTCCAATCGAATTGTGGGTTATGTAACTGTAACCACGGAAATCCCAATATCACCGCATGGTGCGGGGAATTAATCAGTTGAAACTGCTGCTCTTCTCTGTGAAGTGCCCCAATAGTCATAGACAATGGCATAGTTTCAAATATAACCTGAGGCGGTTCTAAGGGTCTACCATCAATCGCTTCAATAGTCAAGGGGTTTTCTCTTTCAATGCGTGGAACTCCGTGCAATTCAGCAAAGGTATCATCCATAAAATACCCTGCTGCACCGGAGTCAACCAAGGCCAAAACCTCCACAGAGCGTTGTGCCCAAGACAATACCACCTGTATGGTGGGTTTCATTATGCCCGACACTGGGGACGATTGTACACCACCTAGGGCCTGTCCCCCAAGATACCCTAGGTGTGTGCGTTTCCCGGACGTACCGGACAGGAATTTAGCAAGTGCCCTTTTTTACCGCAGTATAAACATAACCCTTGTTGTTTGCGATATAGTCTCTCTGCCTTGGATAGTCTAGTGAAGCCTATTTCCATAGGTTCACTTGTTTCCCGTACTGGTTCACTAGACTTCAATGCCAAGGGAGGGATGGGTGGGCAAAACATGCTACTAGGCTCATTATTTTTTGACCGTAACTTACGATCTCTGGCAATTGATCTCTCACGTATTCTGGAGTCAATTATCATAACATACTCAATGTAATCATCTAGATCAATAGGTAGATCTTTAGCAGCGATTTCGTCTTTAATGTGGTCATTCAGGCCTTGAGAGAAGGCTGCCAATAATGCCTCGTTATTCCAACCTACCTCTGCTGCCAATGTGCGGAATTCGATGGCATAGTCGCCCACTGTACGCCTGCCCTGTTGTATCTCCATAAGGCGTTTGGCAGCAGAGGTGGTTCTACCAGGAGGCTCAAACACTCTTCGAAAGGAACGCACAAATTCACTAAATTTCTTAGTACAAGGTTTAGCATTCTCCCACAAGGGGTTAGCCCAAGCCAATGCTCTGCCAGTGAGCAGTGATATCGTGAACCCCACTTTACTACGATCATTGGGAAATGCGTGTGCCGTCAATTCCATAAAGATTTCGAGTTGATTGATGAACCCTCTGCAGAGACTAGGGTCACCATCATATCTTAGCGGCAAGGGTGCAGAAGCCGTTAACCCTTTAACAGTACCCCCTAGGGGTCTGGTATCACTTTCCGGTGTCTGACTTGGCGAGACCACCGGGCTAGAGCTAGATTGGGCAGCAGGTACCGTGCGTTCAAGGATCGTTTGAATTGCAACTGCCAACTGATCCAAACGTTGCTCGAGCACATCCATCCTCCAATGGATATTCTGTGCGTTACCTTCACCCTTGCTGTCTGAGGTCATGGCCCTTTCGTACTGTCACGGTTTATTATGACTCTCAGACACAAGTTTTAGGTAAAAAAAAAAAAAATCAATTTTATTGAAATAATAAATGATAACTTAGGATGGCAATAACATACATAATATATATATACAGAATATAGCACAGACAGAAGGCAGACTCTACCGGTCCTGTCAAAATACCGGACAGGACAGTCTTTAGGCTCTACCGGCCTTGCCAATACCGGGTAAGGCAACCTGCAGATGGAATAGCATAACGGTTTACCGGCCTTACCAAATTACCGGGCAAGGCAGCCTCAATAGATACACAATGTAGGCTCTACCGGCCCTGCCAATACCGGGTAAGGCAACCTCAGATGGAATGTGGCAAAAGGTTCTACCGGCCTTACCAATACCGGGCAGGGCAGCCCAGAGATAATAGCAGCAGTCAGATGGAACTGGCAAATTAGCAGAATCGTTAAGCAGCAAGGCTTTGGAGCAAACCAGCGTCCGCACGCTGGAAACAACACTGAATAGTATAGCCGTTAGGCTTAGCGAGCAAACCAGTGACCGCACACTGGAGTAACAAGCCAGAGTATAGCCGCAAGGCTTAGGAGCAAACCAGCGTCCGCACGCTGGGACCAACACAGATTTGTATAGCTGATAGGCTTTGGAGCAAACCAGTGACCGCACACTGGTGTAACAAGCGAGTTTGTATAGCCGCAAGGCTTAGGAGCAAACCAGCGTCTGCACGCTGGGACCAACACAGATTTGTATAGCTGAAAGGCTTTGGAGCAAACCAGTGACCGCACACTGGTGTAACAAGTGAGTTTGTATAGCCGCAAGGCTAGGAGCAAACCAGCGTCCGCACGCTGGGACCAACACAGATTTGTATAGCTGAAAGGCTTTGGAGCAAACCAGTGACCGCACACTGGTGTAACAAGTGAGTTTCTATAGCCGCAAGGCTTAGGAGCAAACCAGCGTCCGCACGCTGGGACCAACACAGATTTGTATAGCTGATAGGCTTTGGAGCAAACCAGTGACCGCACACTGGTGTAACAAGCGAGTTTGTATAGCCGCAAGGCTTAGGAGCAAACCAGCGTCCGCACGCTGGGACCAACACAGATTTGTATAGCTGATAGGCTTTGGAGCAAACCAGTGACCGCACACTGGTGTAACAAGCGAGTTTGTATAGCCGCAAGGCTTGGGAGCAAACCAGCGTCCGCACGCTGGGACCAACACGGAATTGTAGCAATGTCACCAACGCGACCAGGCAGAAGGTCGCCAGGATACTGAAGACAGGTGATGAGATGACAGGAACCAGCAACGATCAGTCAGGTCAGAAAACAGCAGAGAAGATCAGCAGGAACTGCAACACCAGAGACTAGGCCGGAACCAGGACTGGAAGTACTTCAGCATGCAGGAAACACTGGAACAGTAGAGATCAGGAACTCAGGAACACATGAGATCAGGAACTCAGGAACACTGGAACAGAGGCCCAGCTATCACTAGCATAGTGATAGCAAGAAGGTCAGAAACAACACGAAAGGGCACTCAAAGGGTGCCCAATCCAGGTTTAAATAGTCAATAAGAGGCGGGCTATCTGCAGACAGCCAATAGAAGCCCCCTACTGGTGACAGACAAGTAACTGCAGCCAATCACGGGCACCGTGATAGTTAGTCCTGCCCAGTGTGACCTTTATATCCTGGGCTAGGGGAACCCCTCTGGTGCCCTTTCGTGGTGTTCCTGTGCCAGTGCTTAGTTCTGCTCAGTGTTTCCCAGTGTACCGACTCAGCCTGCCTGACTACTCTGCATATTGTCTGCTGCCCTTGTGTACTGACCCGGATTGCCTGACTATTCTCTGATGTTCCTGCTCCGTGATTCGACCCGGCTTGGATGACGTTCTTGCTCCATGACTCTGACCCGTTTTGGCTGACGTTCCTTCTCCATGTATCTTCCCGGCTTGTTTGGCGTTCCTGTGCTGTGTCACCTAGGCGACATTCTGACTGTCTGGCAAGTGGGTTATTTCCTTGTGCAGAGTATCAGTGGCCAGTCTCTGTTACCACTCTGGCTGTTGAGCCACCACTTGCCTCCGGTTAAACTTGTGCAGAGTGCAAGTGTTGTCTCCATTACTGCTACGGCAGTTTACCTTGGGCCTAGTCTCCATTATTGCCTCTGCTCAGGGCAAGTTTCTGCCTCCGTTACCACTCCGGCTGTTGAGCCACCGGTTGCCTCCAGTTAAACTTGTGCAGAGTGCAAGTGTTGTCTCCTTTACTGCTACGGCAGTTTACCTTGGGCCTAATCTCCGTTATTGCCTCTGCTCAGACCAAGTGTCTGCCTCCGTTACCACTCCGGCTGTTGAGCCACCGGTTGCCTCCGGTTAAACTTGTGCAGTGTGCAAGTGTTGCCTCCGTTACTGCTCCAGCAGTACCTCACGTATCGCTGTTTCCAGTAGTGCCTAACAGCTCTTGACTGCTAGAGGGGTCTCCAACACATTTCTGTACACTACACCATAGGCACTTCTAGCTTTCATGGGGGATTTCTTTAGCTTTATGAATACTTATTTATTTTTTTATTCAGCAAACGTGTTGACCATTTCTAACCTTCCTCTGTTGTAATTGTAATACACCTTAACTGGACAATTAAATACATATGATGCTATATTCATCACGCATGTTTTGGATGATCATTACATCCTATATAATCTCTAAAATGTGTGTAATGCCGCGGTCATGCTTAGTAGAGACTGCTGCGCCTGCTGCAGTCTTGCACAGTAGAGACTGCCTGCGCCACGACTAATACAGAGCTCTGTATCAGCCATGGCACGGGCAGTCTCTACTGCGCATGACTGCCCTCGACCAGCTGGCAGTGGCACTGTGGTCCGTGTAATGGGCTCTTCAACTACTACCTAATAATTCTCTATATTCTCTCTTCCTTTTGCAGCCTTGTCTATATCAGCACATTCTGAAAGATCACGTTCACATAAATGCAGGTCTATCGACTAATTGTATTGCATTCTGTTGGCATTTCTCAATCTCCTCTAATTATTTCTGCCCGTGTTGCTCTCTAGTTACAAATCTACTTATGGGTGACATGCAATGAGGAGTTCCCCGTTCTAAGTGAGACATTCCAAGTGAAGTGGATTTAAATAAGGAATATGTTATGTTCTCATCCTCTCCATAACTTTCTCTTCTCAGGTCTGTTTTAATCATCCATCCTGCATCTACCCTTGTGTCTTGTACCCCATCTGCTTATTAATTATGCAGTGTCCTTGTATGTTTTAAGCAACCATCCTGCACCTACCCTTGTGTCTTGTACCCCTTCTGCTTATTAATTATTCAGTTTCCTGGTATGTTTAATTCTCTTTACTTTTGCCCTCAGCACCCTGCCTTTAGAGGTCTCCATTGATAATTTCTTATTGCATATAGGTGTGAAAGATCTTGTTAAGCAACTCTGACCAAACATATGGTAAGGGTTTGATTTGCTATTTAGCCAATTTCAAACTGGCTCATATGATTAAGATAACTATATAAAGGCCCCAGTTTAAGGGTGACGTCCCTTAAGGCTGAGATGCATTAATGAGTTCCCCATTCTGAGTGAGACATTCCAGCTGAAGTGGACCTAAATCAGGAATATGTTATTTTCTCATCCTCTCTATAACTTTCTCTTCTCAGGTATGTTTTAATCAACCATCCTGCACCTACCCTTGTGTCTTATACCCCTTCAGCTTATTAATTATTCAGTGTCTTTGTATGTTAAATTCTGTTTACTTTTGCCTGCTTTATCCTGCCCTTAGAGTGAAGTATCCATTGGTAATTTCTTATTACATAATTACATATAGGTGTGAAAGATCTTGTTAAGCAACTCTGTCCAAACATATGGTCAGAGTTTGATTTGCTAATTAGCCAATTTCAAACTGGATCATTTGACTAAGATAACTATTTAAAGGCCCCATTTTAAGGATGACATCCCTTAAGGGCAAGGCACATTAATGAGCTTCCCATTCTAAGTGAGACCTTCCAAGTGAAGTGGACTAGTGATGAGCGAGCACCCCAATGCTCGGGTGTTCGGGTGCTCTGACCGAGCACCCCCTGAGGCTCGAGTGCTCGGCCGAACACCCGAGCCCCATTGAAGTCAATGGGAGGACTCGAGCATTACACCAGGCACCCCCTACTCTGATGAGGGGAGGGTGCCTGGTCCATAGGAAAAGGGCAGAAAATGATGGAAACACCACAGAAATGGTTCAGGGACAGCATAGGGAGGATGTCTGGATGCATCTTGGACTCCAACATCGCTGCTGGGAACGATCTTTCGCCCGTAGTACGCCATTTTTACAGACTGACCATAAAACACACAAAAAGGAAAATAAAAACGACTTTAGGCGAAAAATTGTTACCAAACAATATTTGCTGTATATTTACTTGTATATCATCTGCAAATTATCCCAAAAATTTCCTTGATTTTCGGAAGTGAGGCCATGATTAAGAGGGAAACGTGCGCAGAGGCAAATTCTCCCAAAAATTTCCTTGATTTTCAGAACTGAGGCCATGATTAAGAGGGAAACGTGCGCAGAGGCAAATTCTCCCAAAAATTTCCTTGATTTTCAGAACTGAGGCCATGATTAAGAGGGAAACGTGCACAGAGGCAAATTCTCCCAAAAATTTCCTTGATTTTATTGAACTGAGGCCATGATTAAGAGGGAAACGTGCGCTGAGCCGACCATCTAAAACATTATGGGTGAGGGTCTGCTGCAGAGCTGACCATCCTAAACATTATATGCGAAGGCCCGCTAGTGAGCTGACGCTATAAAACATTATATGAGAGGGCCCGCTAGAGAGCTGACCCAATAAAACATTATATGAGAAGGCCCGCTGGTGAGCTGACCTATATAAAAATTGTCAAACAGGGCCCGCTGGTGAGCTGGCCCTATATAAAAATTATATCACAGGGCCCGCTGGTGAGCTGGCCCTATATAAAAATTATAGCACAGGGCATATGGAAGAGGAGGATGAGAAGATTAAGAGTCAACCATATACCCGTTTTTTGGGTGGAAGGGGTGAATGGGAATACAGAGTATTCACATCATTGTAAATAACATATATAAAGTGAGTTTATGTTCCCCCGGGGCTTTCCTCCAGTGGAGTGGAGAAGTCAGGGGAAATCCAGGCCTTGTTCATTTTTATAAGTGTCAACCTATCAGCATTGTCGGTGGAAAGGCGGATACGCTTATCTGTTATGATGCCACCAGCAGCACTAAATACCCGCTCAGACAGAACGCTGGCGGCAGGGCAGGCCAGCACCTCCAAGGCGTAGAGTGCCAGTTCATACCACGTGTCCAGCTTGGACACCCAGTAGTTGTAAGGCACAGAGGGATCATTGAGGACGCTGACACGGTCTGCTACGTACTCCTTCACCATCTTCCAAAACTTTTCCCTCCTTGTGACACTAGGCTGCGCATCAGGGTGAGGGTGCTGGCGGGGTGTCATGAAGGTGTCCCACGCCTTGGAGAGTGTTGCCCTGCCTTTCTCGGAACTGCTGTGTGCTCCCCTTTTCTCCCCTTCTCGGTTGGCCAAGGTAGCACGTACTCTGCCGCCAGCGTTGTCAGATGGAAAATTTTGGAGCAATTTTTCGACAAGAACCTTCTGGTATTGCAACATTTTGCTTGTCCTCTCCACCGGAGGAATGAGAGATGAGAAATTCTCTTTGTAGCGGGGGTCCAGAAGGGTGAACACCCAGTAATCCGTGTTGTCTAAAATGCGTACAACGCGTGGGTCACGGGAAAGGCAGCCTAACATAAAGTCAGCCATGTGTGCCAGAGTACCAACAGTCAAGATTTCTCTGTCCTCACCAGGAGGATGACTCTCAATCTCCTCATCCTCTTCCTCCTCTTCTGCCCACCCACGCTGAAGAGATGGAACTAAAGTTCCATGGCTACCCTCTGTAGCGGAGGCAACCGTGTCTTCCTCCTCCTCCTCCTCCTCCTCCTCCGCCTCCTCCAATTGTCGCTGAGAAGACGAAGTGAGGGTGCTCTGGCTATCACCTTGTGTAAGCTCTTCCTCCCCCATTTCCACCTCTTCCACATGCAAAGCGTCGGTTTTAATTGTGAGCAGCGAGCGTTTCAGTAGACACAGAAGTGGGATGGTTACACTGATAATAGCGTTATCGCCGCTCACCATCTGTGTCGATTCCTCAAAATTGCGTAAAACCTCACAGAGGTCTGACATCCATTCCCACTCCTCACTTCTGATTACAGGAAGTTGAACAGAGAGGCGACGACCGTGTAACAGCTGGTACTCCACTACTGCCCTCTGCTGCTCACAAAGCCGGGCCAACATGTGGAAGGTGGAGTTCCAGCGCGTGCTCACGTCACACAGCAGCCGGTGAGCTGGCAATTGTAAGCGCTGCTGCAGCTTCAACAGGCCGGCTGAAGCTGTTGATGACTTACGGAAATGTGCACACACGCGGCGCACCTTGGTCAAGAGATCATGCAAATTGGGGTAGGTTTTTAGAAATCGCTGAACCACTAAATTAAATACATGCGCTAGGCATGGTACGTGTGTGAGCTTGCCGAGCTCCAAAGCCGCCACCAAGTTACGCCCATTATCACACACAACCATGCCTGGTTGCAGGTTGAGTGGCGAGAGCCACTGCTCGGTCTGGTGACTAATCCCCTGCAACAGCTCTGAGGCCGTGTGCTGTTTGTCCCCAAGGCAGATCAGCTTCAGCACGGCCTGTTGACGCTTCCCCACTGCAGTGCTACACTGCTTCCAGCTACTGGCTGATGGGGGAGTGGCGGTGTGTGTAGAGAATTCGGAGGTGGAAACGGAGGAGGAGGAGCCAATAACGTAGGTGCTGGTGGAAACCCTGATGGAGGTAGGGCCCGCAATCCTCGGCGTGGGTAGCACCCGTGCCATCCCAGGGTCCGAGTCGCTCCCAGCCTCCACGACATTCACCCAGTGTGCCGTCAGGGAAATGTAGCGTCCCTGGCCACAAGCACTTGTCCATGTGTCAGTCGTTAAGTGGACCTTCCCAGTAACTGCGTTGGTCAGGGCACGGGTGATGTTACGGGACACATGGTGGTGTAATGCGGGGATGGCACACCGGGAAAAGTAGTGGCGGCTGGGGACCGCGTACCGAGGGACAGCTGCTGCCATCAGGCTGCGGAAGGACTCAGTGTCCACAAGCCTAAATGGCAGCATTTCGATGGCCAGTAATTTTGAAAGGTGTGAGGTTAGTGCTATGGCCTGTGGGTGGGTGGCTGGGTACTTTCTCTTGCGCTCAAATGCCTGGGGTAACGACATTTGGACGCTGTGCTGGGACAGGGAAGTGGATGTGGTCGCTGATGGTGCTTCAGATGCTACAGGTGCAGGGCGGGAGGTATGCGGGCCTGCGCCTTCGACAGGCGATTGGCCGGCACCGAAAACAGGGGAAGAGGAGGCAGTGGTGTGGCCTGCAGACACAGATGGGCGATCCAGGCGTTCCTCCCACTTACTACGGTGCTTGGATGCCATGTGTCGGATCATGCTGGTGGTGGTGAGGTTTCTAGTGTTCATGCCTCGGCTCATTCTGGTGTGGCACAGGTTGCAAACTACAATTCTTTTGTCGTCCGCACTTTCCTTAAAAAAACGCCATACCGCGGAACACCTACCCCTTGGCAAGGTAGATTTACGCAAGGGGGTGCTCCGTGGAACATTTGCGGGCCGGTTTGGTGCGGTCCGCCTTCTTTCTGTAGCCACACCACTGCCTCTTCCAGCCTGTTGTGGTGCTGCAGATGGCTCACCCTCAGGACTGCTGTCATCGCTCGGCTCTACACCTTCCCAGGTGGGGTCAGTCACCTCATCGTCCACCAAGTCCTCCTCCACTTCCTCACTCTGATCATCCTCCTCAAGTCTTGATCCCACCACATACTCAGTCATTGACAACTGTATAACATTCTCCTCAACAAGGTCTTGAGACGGAAATAGTGGTTGATTTAATGGCAACTGTGTCTCATCATCATCATCATCATCCACTACTTCCTTTGACCTTAAATGCCGTTCACATCTGTCATCTTTTTGTGATTGGGTAGCCTCTAGAGGTTGTGAATCAGGGCACAAGATGTCATGTTCCTCTGCAAGCGTGCTTGGAGAGAGGGTCAAATGAAGGATTGGTGATGAGACGAGCTCCTCACTATATCCCAGTGTGGGATCACTTCTTTGACCAGACCGTGTATGGTGGGAGGAAGGATGATCAGAGTGAGGATTATGTTGACCAGACTCTTGGCTACTGAGAGTGGACTTGGTGGAAGACAGGGTGGTGCTTAACCGACTGGAAGCAGTATCAGCTGTCATCCAACCGACCACCTGTTCGCAGTGGTCGGACCTCGAGAGTGATGTCCTGTGACGCCCTGTAAAATTACACATGAAGCTAGGTATGGTGGATGTCTTTCTTTCTTGTGCTCTGGCACCAGGCACAGTTTCTCCGCGTCCTGACCCGCGCCCTGAACTTTCAGGATCACGTCCACTTCCCCGTCCCTTTTTACCCGCCTTCTTCATCTTACACAGAATATGTGACTTTAATATTTGAGTTTGAAAACTTAACAGTATTTCTTATTATTCTGCAACTCTGCACAGTACACAGAATAGGCTGCTAAACGGCGGTGAAACACACTGAATGGAATATGTGACTTTAATATTTGAGTTTGAAAACTTAACAGTATTTCTTATTATTCTGCAACTGTACAGAGTACACAGAATAGGCTGCTAAACTGCGGTGAAACACACTGAATGGAATATGTGACTTTAATATTTGAGTTTGAAAACTTAACAGTATTTCTTATTATTCTGCAACTCTGCAGAGTACACAGAATAGGCTGCTAAACTGCGGTGAAACACACTGAATGGAATATGTGACTTTAATATTTGAGTTTGAAAACTTAACAGTATTTCTTATTATTCTGCAACTGTACAGAGTACACAGAATAGGCTGCTAAACTGCGGTGAAACACACTGAATGGAATATGTGACTTTAATATTTGAGTTTGAAAACTTAACAGTATTTCTTATTATTCTGCAACTCTGCAGAGTACACAGAATAGGCTGCTAAACTGCGGTGAAACACACTGAATGGAATATGTGACTTTAATATTTGAGTTTGAAAACTTAACAGTATTTCTTATTATTCTGCAACTGTACAGAGTACACAGAATAGGCTGCTAAACTGCGGTGAAACACACTGAATGGAATATGTGACTTTAATATTTGAGTTTGAAAACTTAACAGTATTTCTTATTATTCTGCAACTCTGCAGAGTACACAGAATAGGCTGCTAAACTGCGGTGAAACACACTGAATGGAATATGTGACTTTAATATTTGAGTTTGAAAACTTAACAGTATTTCTTATTATTCTGCAACTGTACAGAGTACACAGAATAGGCTGCTAAACTGCGGTGAAACACACTGAATGGAATATGTGACTTTAATATTTGAGTTTGAAAACTTAACAGTATTTCTTATTATTCTGCAACTCTGCAGAGTACACAGAATAGGCTGCTAAACTGCGGTGAAACACACTGAATGGAATATGTGACTTTAATATTTGAGTTTGAAAACTTAACAGTATTTCTTATTATTCTGCAACTGTACAGAGTACACAGAATAGGCTGCTAAACTGCGGTGAAACACACTGAATGGAATATGTGACTTTAATATTTGAGTTTGAAAACTTAACAGTATTTCTTATTATTCTGCAACTGTACAGAGTACACAGAATAGGCTGCTAAACTGCGGTGAAACACACTGAATGGAATATGTGACTTTAATATTTGAGTTTGAAAACTTAACAGTATTTCTTATTATTCTGCAACTCTGCAGAGTACACAGAATAGGCTGCTAAACTGCGGTGAAACACACTGAATGGAATATGTGACTTTAATATTTGAGTTTGAAAACTTAACAGTATTTCTTATTATTCTGCAACTGTACAGAGTACACAGAATAGGCTGCTAAACTGCGGTGAAACACACTGAATGGAATATGTGACTTTAATATTTGAGTTTGAAAACTTAACAGTATTTCTTATTATTCTGCAACTGTACAGAGTACACAGAATAGGCTGCTAAACGGCGGTGAAACACACTGAATGGAATATGTGACTTTAATATTTGAGTTTGAAAACTTAACAGTATTTCTTATTATTCTGCAACTGTACAGAGTACACAGAATAGGCTGCTAAACGGCGGTGAAACACACTGAATGGAATATGTGACTTTAATATTTGAGTTTGAAAACTTAACAGTATTTCTTATTATTCTGCAGCTGTACAGAGTACACAGAATAGGCTGCTAAACTGCGGTGAAACACACTGAATGGAATATGTGACTTTAATATTTGAGTTTGAAAACTTAACAGTATTTCTTATTATTCTGCAACTGTACAGAGTACACAGAATAGGCTGCTAAACTGCGGTGAAACACACTGAATGGAATATGTGACTTTAATATTTGAGTTTGAAAACTTAACAGTATTTCTTATTATTCTGCAACTCTGCAGAGTACACAGAATAGGCTGCTAAACTGCGGTGAAACACACTGAATGGAATATGTGACTTTAATATTTGAGTTTGAAAACTTAACAGTATTTCTTATTATTCTGCAACTGTACAGAGTACACAGAATAGGCTGCTAAACTGCGGTGAAACACACTGAATGGAATATGTGACTTTAATATTTGAGTTTGAAAACTTAACAGTATTTCTTATTATTCTGCAACTGTACAGAGTACACAGAATAGGCTGCTAAACTGCGGTGAAACACACTGAATGGAATATGTGACTTTAATATTTGAGTTTGAAAACTTAACAGTATTTCTTATTATTCTGCAACTCTGCAGAGTACACAGAATAGGCTGCTAAACTGCGGTGAAACACACTGAATGGAATATGTGACTTTAATATTTGAGTTTGAAAACTTAACAGTATTTCTTATTATTCTGCAACTGTACAGAGTACACAGAATAGGCTGCTAAACTGCGGTGAAACACACTGAATGGAATATGTGACTTTAATATTTGAGTTTGAAAACTTAACAGTATTTCTTATTATTCTGCAACTGTACAGAGTACACAGAATAGGCTGCTAAACTGCGGTGAAACACACTGAATGGAATATGTGACTTTAATATTTGAGTTTGAAAACTTAACAGTATTTCTTATTATTCTGCAACTCTGCACAGTACACAGAATAGGCTGCTAAACGGCGGTGAAACACACTGAATGGAATATGTGACTTTGATATTTTAGTTTGAAGACTTAACAGTATTTCTTCCTATTCTGCAACTCTGCACAGTACACAGAATAGGCTGCTAAACGGCGGTGAAACACACTGAATGGAATATGTGACTTTGATATTTTAGTTTGAAGACTTAACAGTATTTCTTCCTATTCTGCAACTCTGCACAGTACACAGAATAGGCTGCTAAACTGCGGCGAAGCACACTGAATGGAATATGTGACTTTGATATTTTAGTTTGAAGACTTAACAGTATTTCTTCCTATTCTGCAACTCTGCACAGTACACAGAATGTGCTGCTAAACTGCGGCGAAGCACACTGAATGGAATATGTGACTTTGATATTTTAGTTTGAAGACTTAACAGTATTTCTTCCTATTCTGCAACTCTGCACAGTACACAGAATAGGCTGCTAAACTGCGGCGAAGCACACTGAATGGAATATGTGACTTTGATATTTTAGTTTGAAGACTTAACAGTATTTCTTCCTATTCTGCAACTCTGCACAGTACACAGAATGTGCTGCTAAACTGCGGCGAAGCACACTGAATGGAATATGTGACTTTGATATTTTAGTTTGAAGACTTAACAGTATTTCTTCCTATTCTGCAACTCTGCACAGTACTCAGAATGTGCTGCTAAACTGCGGCGACGCACACTGAATGGAATACGTGACTTTGATATTTTAGTTTGAAGACTTAACAGAATGTGCTCTAATCTGCAACTTTGCACACTAAACAGAATGTGCTCTAATCTGCAACTTTGCACACTAAACAGAATGTGCTCTAATCTGCAACTTTGCACACTAAACAGAATGTGCTCTAATCTGCAACTGTGCACACTAAACAGAATGTGCTCTAATCTGCAACTTTTCACACTAAACAGAATATTTTTTTTTTTTTTTTTTTTGTTTTTTTCCCCCCACACAAAATAACCTGCTGCCCCCACACACAGTAGTCCTAAAAAGGACTTTTGGTTCTTTTTTGTCACAATTTTTTTTTTCCTCCCTACACTGCCTTTCCCTTCCTATCCTCAGCTCTCCCTGGCTCAGACTGAGCCGAACTCGATGGTCAGGTGCTATACATCACCCGACCACGGGTTCTGGCCAGCCAATCAGTGTAATGCCAGCAGCCAACATGGCTGCTGGCATTACACCGATGTCAGAGCCTCCCTGCACGTTTATTGGCTGCGCAGCAGCCGCAAAACGTGCGGGGAGGAGACCCGAACATGGCGAGCGAGCACATGCGGTACTCGTACGAGTACCGCCATGTGCCGAGCAGAGCGATGCTCGAGCCGATCCGAGCATCGGCCGAGCATGCTCGCTCAACACTAAAGTGGACTTAAATAAGGACTTGAAGCAGGATATGGGGCTGGGGTTGATTAAAAGGAGAACAAGGATCCAATGGAGAAAAACACCTCTAAATTGAGGACTATGCAGTCCTCTTAAAGAGCCAGCTTCCAAACTCACCATCAACCTCTGGAGTGTAATACAAAATAAAGCACTTTGAGTATGTCACCCTCCTGGTCTGAAAATTCAGAAGCTTGTGATCGAAGCTTGTGAGCGTAGTTCTGGAGCATAGTCAATAACTTGATTCCCTTGCTGTGGCCGAAGCCTAGATTAAAGTTGCTGGCCATGAAGCCAGATGTCCAACCCCAGTTGAGCAAGGGCCCAGACCTGGATAGGATATCAAGAATGCTGTTAGGGTCCAGCCCAGGCCTAAGTGAATAGCTCTCCGGATGGATCACTGTGCAGAGATACCAATTGCCGGACAAAGGATTGTGGAGTAGGACCACTAGGTATAGGAATATAGGCAAGGCCCCAATGGAGGTAACCAGAGACAAATGGAAATGGTTACTCAGAGCGCTCAGAGGAAGGTGGGATAAGACCACCACAAGAACTATCTCTCTCCCTCAGAAGAACTAAATCACCTCTGCCAGGTATTTATTGTAATAGAGGGAGATCAGCCAAACTAAACCACAGAGGATATACCAGCACTCCTTTTGCTAGATATCCTTTGGGAAGAGTGGGGAAACCCACTTTCCCACACAGGCCCACTTTATCAATAGCCCAGTAGTACCTCTTCTTGTGAATAGGGGAAAAATGGAACAAAGGAAGGTCAATCAAAAATCTCTTGGGCCCAATGGGGTAATAACCTGACACTGGGGTCTCCCAGACCTGACCCAGTTGGTATTTTGGAATAACCGACTCTGATACAGGAGACTCCCCCAAAACGTGGGGTATCCTATAAGTACCACAGACCCACTACCCCTGGATGGTTCCAGAAGTCAACCATGTGTGGTAAACCGCTATAGGACTGCACTGTCCTGCGCCCAAATAGGGGCCACTCACCCATCCAGAAAATCACAGTCGCTGCCCTGCAGAAGTGAGACAAAGGCCTATAACTTAAGGAGGAAGCCTCTGGAGTTCCTGCTCAATACTCTGATAGGAGTCCCTCCTTCTGGGCAGTCTGCGGCCCAAGAGCGACTGGAGAGCAGCCGCTCTGTATAGGACCATTCTGTTGAAGGCCACTGCCTTGCAGGCTCCGCCGCCAAAGGGAATCAGAGAGAGGGCTTAGCAATAGCAATAGCGGAACAAAGTGTCCGAGGGCTCAGCCTGAAGGAAAATCATACCTTGGTGGAATATGACCGCACCAAGAGACCTGATGGCAATAGCGGACACCACTGCGGACCAAAACTTCCACGACATGGCCACTGAGAAGCCCAGTGGCCTTACCACTCTCCTGCGGCCCTATGGTACCTGGCAGAAGTGCCAACAGAAATATGAAGGCCAAGAATACAGAGACAGCTGCCTAAGGGACAGCTCAAAGAACAAGGCCACACCACGGAGGCAATACCTAGCGACTTGATCACTTACTGGTTGCGGTAAGTACTGCAGTAGAATGGAATAGTTGGACAGGCCAGGTCATACATGGTTCAGGCAATGGTACCAAAGCATAATACAGAGAATGTCAAAAGGATAGCCAAGTCAAATACCTGTTAGGTCAGCAATGAGATACAGGCAGGGAGAAGGCAGAAGGGAAGTCAAATACAAGCGCTGGTCAAGATATCAAATGCTCAGGAATCACAAGTGAACTCGAATAATCGGACAAGGCCAATTATGCTCAGCTCCTTGATAAATGATCAGGAGCCAGTGGGAAACAAAGGGTGAAGGACAGATAGAAGATTGACAGGTGTGACAGACTATTTGGAACACTATAAACATATATATCCTAGGATGAACAAACATCTGAAGTGTTTCTGTTAAGGATGTAATGAAGTTACAGGACTTTTGGAGCACAGGTGGGAAGTGGGACTGAAGATGGACATCCCTCCCTGCAGCAACACTTGCTTTTAAAGAATTTTGTTTTGTTTTAGCTGTTTCCCCTCTACCTGCTCTGTTACCCCACCCCATTATGCAGCCTTCTCTTTTATTGCTATATACAACTCTGATACTGTAAAATCCAGCACTCTGTTTATTTGCATACTTCTGCCAACATTCATATTTCCTCCTCCCTACTCTAATCAAATCCGTTTTTCAACCACACCTTGTATCTATTTCTCAGACCACTCTAACCTTCCAATCCAACCCATAGCAGACAGAAATCACATTCCCTCCTGCTTGCTGTATGTGTTATTCTCCTCCTTGGGGCTGGTGACATCTCCCCAAACTCAGGCCCTTATCATTTCCCCATATGTCACTGACCACACCCACTTTCTTCCCCATCCCACAGAGGCTCTAATCTTTATAACCTCTTCCCCATCTACACCCTCTTCTTCCCCTGCCCTTCCCCTGTGGTCTACTGAGTATCTGTTCCCTCACTGACAAATCTACTCTCATACATTACCTTTTCTGCTCATGTGCACTCAAGCTTCTTGCTCTTACTGAGACCTGGCTTTCCCAATATGATTCAGCTGTGGAGGCTGCAGTCTTACACGGAGGCTTGTACTTCTCACACTTCCTTGTGTCACTTTCAGCAGATACCTATTCCTTTATCCATTTCCACTAACCCCTTTGAGGTACATGCAATCCAATGATTCCACCATGTAGCACTGCATGTTACAGTAGGATATAGACCTCCCACAACCACAACCTCTGCCTTTCTTTTTGACTTTGAGTGTTGGCTTGAATTCTTTCTACCATCTGACACTCCTTATCTCATACTTGGGGACTTCAACTGAACATTGATGATCCTTCCCTTTCTTGGGTCTCACCCCTGCTTCAACTAGCCTCATCCTTCACTCTTCAACAATAGACTGACTCTAGCACGCACAAAGACAGTTACTGCCTCTACTTGGTATTCACAAAGAACTGCTCCTTAATAAATTGATCCATATCTCCTTTCTCACTCTCTGACTACCATCCCATAACCTTCTCCACAACCCTTTCCCTCATTCCCCTACCAACTATGACCCAGCACTACACTCGCAACCATCACTGTCTAGACATCTCTGCCTTATCTTCTGCGTTGCAATCCAATCTCTCCTCCTTAAACACTTTTTCTGAACCTGACAGACTTATAGAATCATACAACAACCTCCTCTCCTCATCACTCCACTCCCTTGTCTCAACTCTCAAACATGCATTCTTCACTCCTTTACCCACACTGCTGAATGCTTTGGTGGATGTCTCGCTCTCATGCAGACTTCATCTACTACAAATTCCTCCTGTCCTGCTTCAACACTGCTCTATCCTCTGCCAAACAACACTACTACTCCTCATTAATCAATGTTCACAAATCTAACCCACGCCACCTCTTCTACATCTTCAATTCCCTGCTTCACCCCTTCCCTCCATCTTTCTCCCTCTTCTCCCTAACCCCTCTAGTCTTTACAGAATTCTTCATACAGAAGATAAACACAATACAAGAAATAATCCCACCCTTTCAATCTCCATAATCAGAGGTCTCTCTTTTGCTGTCCTCATCACCACTCACCACCAACTCCTTTGAACTTATACCATCCCACCTCCTCAATCCTCTGTCATCCATGTTAGTTACCATGCTTACTCGTGTATTCAACTCCTCCTATCCTCTGGCATCTCCCATCCTCATTCAAATATTCAATAGTAGACCCCACTTCCCCATCCAACTAGTGCCCTGTATCACTCTTGCCCTTTGCCTCTAAGCTCCTTGAACGCCTAGCTTACTCTTGTCTATTTACCTTCCTCAACTCCCATACCACTCTGGACCAACTGCAGTCTGGCTTCTGGCCCACTTTCTCATACAGAAACCGCTCTTATCAAAGTAACAAACGATCTCTACATTGCAAAAACCAATGGCCATTTCTCTCTTCATATCCTCCTAGACCTATCAGCTGCATTTGTCGCAGCTGAACATACCATTCTCTCCCAGGCTCTCCAATCATTTGGCATCTGTGGCCTGGCACATTTCTGGTTTATATCATATCTCTCTCTCTCTCTTAACGGTCTTAGTCTGTGACATACGCTAACACCGCCTCACCTCTGATCCCCCTCTCTGTAGGTGTACCCCAAGGCTCTGTTATGGGACCTCTTTTCTCTACATACCCTCTCTCTGGGGCAACTGATGAAAATCCATTGGCTTTAACTACTATCTCTATGCAGACGATAAGCAAATCAATCTCTCTGCACCCTCAATATCACCTGAAATAATACTGCTGGTCTCGGATTGCCTTACCGTTATCTTACTGCTGGATGGCTCATTGTCGCTTCAAACTCAATATGTCTAAGACTGACTTCCTTATCTTTCCTTCTAAATCATGCACAATACCTCCATTTTCTATAACTCTCAAGGGCTCCACAATTTACCCTGTAGACAAGGCAGACTTCCTCGGGGTAACTTTAGACTCTTATCTTTCCTTCACCACCCACATTAATGAAGTAACCAAAACCTGTCAATTCTTTCTTCAGAATATAGCAAAAATCTGGCCATTCCTCTCACACTCTACAACAAAAACTCTCATGCATGCTCTTATCCTTTCTCATCTGGACTACTGCAACTCTTTACCTATTGGTCTGCCTGCTAACCATATCGCTCCTCTACAATCAATTCTTAATTCTGCCTCCAGAATAGTCTTCCTCTCCTCCAGTACAGTATTCACCCCATCACTTTTAAAATCACTGTCATGGCTTCCCATAAAGAAACATATTACATCCAAAATCCTCTTCATTACCTTCAAGGCTCTCCATCACTGGTCCCCACCTTATATTTCATCTTTCATCTCGTCAAATACCTGCATGTCCACTACACACAACTGATGGTGGATGACTCTGCCCTTTTAACCACTATCAATGTTTCATGACTAAAGGCTTTCTCCATCACTGCTCCCTACCACCCAGCATTCGCCAAGCCTTGACCCTCAACAACTTCAAATCCAAGCTAAAAAAGCACTTTTTAAATGTAGGGAAACATTTTCTCATTTGTCAAAAACTGCACTTCCTCCTCTACCTACTTGTATCTGTATGTCAGTCATCCTATACTGTCTATATTAACACTTAATCAATGCACTTATTCTACCCCTTCTATACTAAATATAAACTGCAAAGTGCCAGGTACACAGGTTGGTGCTATATAAAAAAAAATATACATACATACACTAAGCTAGGCCATACCTACATACTTTTCCACTGACAAAATATACATAATTCCCAACTGGATTTCAAAACATCCATCATCTTCTACAAAAAGAAATCCAATTCACTCCAACCCACAAATAAAATGGCTCATATTCAGGAAACTAAGGAAGATTAAGTCTGGGAATCCACTGCACCATAGGGGCTGAATTCACATTTTCTATATCTCTTCATATTTACATTTTTTCAAGTTTTTATTGAAGGTTTACTAAATGGTACACAAAATTATATCACATACAAATAAGGTTATGGTCATATTTATGAACAATAAATCATAGATTAACAAACAGTATACTCATCATACTTTAGTCACTAATTAGTAATGGAATAAAAAGAGAGAAGAGTATTAAAGGGAGTAAAATATAAGAGAGAGAAGAAAAAAAGTAAAAGAGAAAGTGAGTAAGTAAAGAAAAATATTGTGAGTTTAGAAGTCTCTACAGCCTTTCCGGGTCCTCCCAGTCTAAAATGTTACAGTTGATTCAGGCATGGTGATTTGTTATGTGAAATGATCAATGCCTGGACAAATAATTTAGCCAAGGCTGCCAGATATCTAAGAAAACTTTTTCCATTACCATGATGTATCCATCTCTTTCCCAATTATAAAGAGTAGGAACATATCAGGATTTCCATAGCAAGTGAATGTATTGTTTAGCTGCATTCAATGAATGGGAGAGTCGTTCTCTATTTTTAATATTGCATGTGGCATTATTTTGTTTTATATTAAGTAGACTAAATAGAGGGTATCTGGGCATACCAATCTGTATAATTTGGTCTATTTTGAGAAGAACTTGATTTCAAAAATATTGAATTTTTGAGCAAGACCACCAAATATGTAGCACATCACCCTGATCTTCAGTACATCTCCAACAGGAAGGATCTATTGAAGAGTACATTGAATGTAAAACTAAGGGAGTCCTATACCATCTTGTTGCTAACTTATAGTTTGTTTCTACCATATTTAAGTTTCTGGAGCTGTGAAGAGAGTTGGACAGAATATTATGCCATTCTTGAGGACTAAGTTGAATAGAAAGGTATTTTTGCATGCTAATTTCTGAAAAGAATAAGGTGATCCTGTTTCCTTAATGATATTGTAAAATTTTGACATGCCATGAGAAAGCTTTTGTGGTCTATAGTAACTCTAATTCAGTTAAAGGTCTAAGCAGAGTAGTGTAATTTGTATGTGTGTTGATGAAAGACAAGTTTGTCATTGACTAATCTGTCATTAGAGTGGAGGCCAAGCTTCTTCTGTAAACTACTAAAGGGAAGAATCCGGTAGCCATCCAAGAGATGACAAATCAGAACATCACCTCCTTGTCTCCATGACTCAAAGTTAGCTCCTTCTAATCCTAATCTTGTAAGTATGAAATCTAGGATATAATTCTGTTGTGAGATGGTGGGTGAGAAGCATAAAAGCTTCCTCCATATCTAGATAAAGTTCCTAAATAAATATAGAAGATGGGAAAATGTGTTACATCTGGGCCCTGTTTGCCACTGAGCTGAGAAGAATCTTCTACATCTACTTAAATGTCTTATAAGATACATCCATCTCTTATCAAAATCATTTCTGAGTAACAAGACAATGTTTATGAGTTGGGATGAGTGATAGTATTTCACTATGTCCGGAGCACCTAGACCCCCCCCTTCACTTACTTTGAGAAATATGAGAGAATTTAGGACATACAGGTTTATTACCCCATATGAATTTGGTAAATAACATTTGAAGGGATTTAATATAGGAACTGCATAAGAATATTGAGACCATTTGAAATAGATATAGGATTTTCGGGAGAATGGACATTTTGAGTAAGTTGATCCTACCTATCCAGGATAAAGGGAGATGGGACCACGAAAGAATCTCCTTATGAATTTTATCCATTAGGGGTCTATAACTGACAGAGAATAAATGTTTACTTTTAGAAGTCAAATAAATACCAAGGTATTTAATAGCATCACTTATCCACTTAAAAGGAACCAAGAATTTCAGGGTGTCTAGTTTAAAAAGAGGAATATTAACATTCAAGATTTCAGATTTAGTAAGATTGGGTTTGAAATTGGACACTTTGCTAAACG
Organism: Rhinophrynus dorsalis; assembly: GCA_037306005.1. Classification (NCBI taxonomy): domain Eukaryota; kingdom Metazoa; phylum Chordata; class Amphibia; order Anura; family Rhinophrynidae; genus Rhinophrynus; species Rhinophrynus dorsalis. Next base: position 126,745,533 of record CM074721.1, read on the forward strand.
AGGTTAGCTCTGATAGACTATGAGGGAGAGAGGTAACTATAAATAATAAATCATCAGTGAATAACGCTAATCTATATTCACTCTGTTTGATTGTAAGGCCATGAATTTTACAATTATGTCTAATTTTATTCGCCACTGTTTCCATGGAAATAATAAATAAGATTGGTGATAGGGGACAGCCCTGTCTCGTTGCATTGCCAAGTTTGAAAGACTGAGGGCTCGATTTAAAGGCTCCCGTTAAACCAGCCGCTAAGTGAAAAAGGCACATCGCTCGCAAATAATACAGGAGTTACGGCAGATTCAATAGATACTCTACGAGAATAGCTATCGAGCGTAGGCACACACAAAACACGTAACACAAAAGCCGTTGTCGCTCATGTTAATGCACAACGGGTGGCCAAAACACACGATAACATCGCTCAAAACAACATGTAACATAACGGCTGCCGTTGTCTAGCAACCATGATTGATGCAAAAACAAATTTAAACACACAGCCAATCACAAAGCCCCAATGTATCAAATAACTTAGAATACACCTATATATACCCAAAAATAACCGTCACACACTGTCTGTTATCGAGTTCTTCAGAGCCAGATAGCAGGACCCATGAGCGGAGGATAGTGATTAGAGAGAGGGAGACAGAAGCATACATTGGAGGTAGAGAAGTTTTGGAGTTTGGAGAGAGGAGAGCATTGCACATAATATGACACATAGCACACTATCACGGTGCCTGTGATTGGTGCTATACACTGTCTATCACCTGCAGGGGGCTCCCATTGGCTGCCTATTGTCTGCCCGCCTCTCATTGCCTATTTATACTCAGCTCGCGCACCCTTTGGTTGCCCTTTCGTGGTGTCTCTGACACTACCTTTTTGTTCTTCGTGTCATGCTGTTTGGGCCTGTTCCAGAGTCCAGAGCTACAGAGTCCTGAGTTCCAGTCTGTCATGCTGTTTGGGCCTGTTCCAGCTTTCCAGAGTCCAGAGCTACAGAGTCTTGAGTTCCAGTGTTCCAGAGCTTAGAGTTCCAGAGTTCCTGATTCTCCTGTTCCTGTTACCAGTCTGTTTGCCACTCTGGTTGGTTCCCTCCGTGACGGCTGATGCGCCGGTTGTTCCATCCGGCTTAGTTCCGGTTGCCCGTCTGTTCAGCGGTGCTCGCTGTGCTCCACCTCCACTTGGTCTCAGTATTCCATCCGGTAGTCGCTTGGCGACATTGCTCTCTCTATCGCTGGTCCCAGCGTGCGGACGCTGGTTAACTCCATTAAACCTGGTGGCATATTATACTGTTGGTCCCAGCGTGCGGACGCTGGTTAACTCCATTAAACCTGGTGGCATACTATAATTAACTCTCCTCACCATGCCGTGATATTGGGGTTTCCATGGTTACAGTTGCATAATCCACAATTCGATTGGCAAAAATGCGAGATTTCTGCTTGGTCTCAGTTCTGTATGGAGAATTGCGTCACCCATCCTGTTAAGGTCTTGTGCACCTCCCCTTCACTACCTGATGCCTATCAGCAATTTAGCAATGTTTTCAGTAAGGGAGAGGCTGGCACCTTACCTCAGCACAGACCATATGACTGTTGCATCGAATTAACACCTAGGGGACACACGTACCCATTGTCTTGCGAGGAGAACCAAGCTATGGAAGAATATATTTCTGATGCCCTCAATAGAGGGATCATTAGGAAATCTACCTCTCCGTCTGGGGCCGGGTTCTTTTTTGTTAAAAAGAAAAATGGCAAATTGCGACCTTGCATTGACTACCGTGGGTTAAATAAGCTGATGGCAAAGAATGCTTACCCGATACCACACATCACCGAGCTTTTTGATAGACTCAAGGGTTCCTCGATTTTCACCAAACTGGACCTACGTGCGACCTACAATTTGATACGAATCAGAGCTGGTGATGAGTGGAAAACTGCCTTTAACACGAGATCTGGGCACTATGAATATCTAGTCATGCCATTTGGTCTGTGTAATGCCCCCGCAGTTTTTCAAGAACAAATTAATGACGTCCTCAGAGATATGTTACAGTCATGTGTCGTAGTCTACCTTGACGACATACTTATCCACTCCAAAGACTTGTCACAACACATCAAGGATGTGTCTGAAGTACTGTGGCGATTACTAAAAAATAAGTTATTCTGTAAAGTGGAGAAATGTGAGTTCCACAAAACCAGTGTACCGTTTTTGGGGTTTATAATTGGCAAAGACGGTATTGCCATGGATAAGGAAAAATTGACGGCAGTCCTACAGTGGCCTAAACCTAAGAGTCTGAAAGCCATCCAACGATTTCTAGGTTTTGCCAGTTATTATAGGAAGTTTATTAAGAATTTCTCTTCCATTGTTAAACCCCTGACTGACCTCACGCATAAGGGCGCTAACCCAGCTCTTTGGCCGGTGGCTGCGGAAGAGTCCTTTGAGAAACTGAAGGTAGCCTTTGCTAATGCTCCTGTGTAATCCCAACACAATCCATTACTTCCGTTAACCTTAGAGGTTGACGCCCCAGATATTGGGGTTGGGGCAGTACTCTCTCAACGACAAGTCAAAGGTGGAACACTCAGACCCTGTGGGTTCTTTTCAAACAAATTAACGGGAGCCCAAAGCCATTATGAGATTGGTGATAGAGAGTTACTGGCCATTATCCTCGCTCTTAAGGAATGGCATCATTTACTTGAAGGCACAAAAAATCCTGTTTTGATTCTGACTGATCATAAGAATCTGATGTATCTCTCTGAGGCCAAAAGATTGTCCTCTCCAAGTGAGATGGGCATTATTCCTATCTCTATTCAATTTCATTGTATCGTACTTGCCGGGATCAAAGAATATTAGGGCTGATGCTCTGTCAAGACAATTCGAGGCTGAAATTGACAGAGAAGAAGCACCAGCACCTATCATCCAACCTGACCGTATATTGGCCACCATATGTACTAGTATCACTTCTCCACTTGGGGATGAGATTTTGGCCTCCCAGGCCTCCGCTCCCCATGAAACTCCAGTGGGCAAATGTTTTGTCGCTGAACCTTTCCGTACTCGATTACTTGAAACCTACCATTCCTCTAAGGCTGCGGGACATATTGGTAGAGACCAATTGTTATGGTCCCTCTCTCAATTATTTTGGTGGCCTTCTATGAGATGTGATTGTGGCGATTTTACCAATGCCTGTGCCACCTGTGCTCGTGCCAAAACCCCTAGACATCTTCCAGTGGGACTGCTCCAGCCAGTGCCTAATGGTGAACGTCCTTGGTCTCATGTCTCTATCGATTTGATTGGAGAATTGCCCAGGTCTAGAGGGTATTCCTTTATATTGATGGTGGTAGACAGGTTTTCTAAAATGGCTCACTTCATACCTCTCCATGGCCTTCCTTCAGCTAAAGAACTGGCAATGGTGTTTGCTAGAGAGGTGTTCCGGTTGCATGGGGTACCCAGGGTACTGGTGTCCGACAGGGGGAGCCAGTTTGTATCCAGATTCTGGAGGGCTTTTTGCGAACAGATGGGCATACAGCTATCCTTTTCCTCTGCATATCATCCCGAGACTAATGGGGCCGCTGAACGTGCCAATAAAGGCTTGGAACAGTATCTGCGATGTTTCGTGACTGAACATCATGACAATTGGGCCGACTTGTTGCCTTGGGCGGAGTTCGCCAGGAACTGTGCGGTTAATTCTTCTTCCGGGAGCTCTCCATTCTTGATTAATTATGGTTTCCAACCCTATCTGCTCCCGGATTCCTTTCAGACACAGCAGATTCCAGCTCTAGATGAGCATATCGAGCAACTTCGTTCCACATGGGCACAAGTTCAGAGGGCACTGGGTCAGTCCTTTCAGCGCCATCAGCGCCATGCTAATCGCAGGAGGCTTCCAGCGGTTTCCTTCCAAGTTGGGGATAGAGTATGGCTGTCTTCTAAGAACTTGAAGCTCCAAGTCCCATCTAATAAGTTGGCACCTCGGTTCATTGGTCCTTACAGAATTATTCGCAAAATTAACCCCGTTTCCTATGCATTGGATTTACCTGCATCCATGCGCATTCACAATGTATTTCATGTGTCTCTCCTTAAGCCTCTGGTGTGCAACCGTTACACTACGACACCTGTGATGCCAGGGCCCATTGAGGTTGCAGGGCAAGAGGAATACGAGGCACAGAGTATCATTGACTCCCGTAGGCTTAGAGGAAAGGTACAGTACTTGGTGCATTGGAAAGGCTATGGTCCTGAGGATCGACCTTGGGTGGACAGTAGGGACCTTCATGCACCCAGATTACTGCGAAATTTTCATGCCAAGTACCCTCAGAAGCCTAGACCCCATTCTAGGAGAGGGGGTCTTTGAAAGGGGGGTACTATCACGGTGCCCGTGATTGGTGCTATACACTGTCTATCACCTGCAGCGGGCTCCCATTGGCTGCCTATTGTCTGCCCGCCTCTCATTGCCTATTAATACTCAGCTCGGGCACCCTTTGGTTGCCCTTTTGTGGTGTCTCTGACAGTACCTTTTTGTTCTTCGTGTCATGCTGTTTGGGCCTGTTCCAGCATTCCAGAGTCCAGAGCTACAGAGTCCTGAGTTCCAGTCTGTCATGCTGTTTGGGCCTGTTCCAGCTTTCCAGAGTCCAGAGCTACAGAGTCTTGAGTTCCAGTGTTCCAGAGCTTAGAGTTCCAGAGTTCCTGATTCTCCTGTTCCTGTTACCAGTCTGTTTCCCCTCCGGTTGGTTCCCTCCATGACGGCTGACGCTCCGGTTGTTCCGTCCGGCTTAGTCCCGGTTGCCCGTCTGTTCAGTGGTGCTTGCTGTGCTCCACCTCCACTTGGTCTCAGTATTCCATCCGGTAGTCGCTTGGCGACATTGCTCTTTCTATCGCTCCGGCAATGTTTTCACTGTGTCGTTCCAGCGTGCGGACGCTGGTTTACTCCATTAACCTGGTGGCTGCCGATACTGTTGGTCCCAGCGTGCGGACGCTGGTTAACTCCATTAAACCTGGTGGCATACTATACTGTTGGTCCCAGTGTGCGGACGCTGGTTAACTCCATTAAACCTGGTGGTATTCTATCTGTTGGTCCCAGCGTGCGGACGCTGGTTTACTCCATTAAACCTGGTGGCTTACTATACTGTTAGTTCCAGCGTGCAGACGCTGGTTTGCCACATACTACAGTCAAGTGCTGTTGGTTCGAGTTCCTGTCATTGTCTCCTGACAACCATTGGCACCTGTTGGTCTCCTCCTTTGGGGCTGTCCTGACCGGTATTGGTGAGGCCAGTAGAACCGATACATTCCATCTCACGGTTGCCTCACCAGGTATTGGCAGGACCGGTAGAGCCTCTTCACAGTGTTCCTTAAGGCTGCCTTGCCCGGTATTGGTAGGGCCGGTAGAACCGGTACATTCCATCTTGCGGTTGCCTTACCAGGTATTGGCAGGGCCGGTAGAGCCTACCCACAGTATTTCCTGAGGCTGCCTTGCCCGGTATTGGTAAGGCCGGTAGAACCGGTATATTCCATCTCACGGTTGCCTTACCCGGTATTGGCAAGGCCGGTAGAGCCTGCTATTGCTATCCCTTATATCCGCCTGGGTTGCCTTGCCCGGTATTACTGGCAAGGCCGGTAGAACCTGTTCTATTTCTCTATTGCTATTATATTGTATGTATATGTATGTGAACCCTATGGGGATTGCCTTAACTTTTCAATAAAGTTATGCTTTTACCTAAATCTTTTGTCTGAGCGTCTTAACAAACCGTGACACACACCTTTGCACATATTACATACACACATACAAACACAAACACATACACATAGTCCTTTTATTTTATAACACCTTACACATTTTACTTTTTATTTTGACAGTGTGAATCTGTGACTGAAAGTGTGTGACAGAGAGTGAGTGGATCGAGTGTGTCTGTGAGGGCCTGTGGGAGTGCCTGGGTGTGAATGGGTGAATGATGGCAAGGAGAGGAGGACAGGAGAGAGGGATGGGGAGAGTAGTGGAGGAGGAGGAAGGTCAGGAGGGTATCCCTCAGCAGAGCAGGGGTGGGAGAGGGAGATCCACAGGGCGGAGGGGGACCCGGCCAATGAGAGCAGGCACACGCAGGACAGGAACAGAACCTGCAGTGGGACGAGGGGTAGTTGCTGGGGAGCACCCCACACAGTCAGGGTCAGACCAGGCAGGGCACTCCGGCTCTGAATCCTCCCATGCCGGAGCTGATGAGGGCAGGATCAGGGATCCGAGATATACTGAGGAGGAGAACACGGCTCTCGTGGAAGCTGTCCTGGAGAGGCAGAGTGTTCTCCACCCTACGGCAAAGGTCCCTGGCCTGTCAGCGAGGAGGAAGGCAGCCTGGAACCAGATCTGCAGCTGGGTGAACACGGTGGCTACATGCAGGCGGGACGTGGAGTCTGTGAAGAAGAGATGGGGCGACTGCCAGAGGGTGGTCAAGAACAAGATGTCTGACATGGACAAGCAAGCCCGAGGCACCGGGGGTGGCCCATCTGTGCCCATCACATTCTGCGGCTGGGAGGAGATGGTGCGGCAGAACATGTCCCTGACCATGATCGAGGGGGTTGTTGGAGGAACTGACACTGGGGATGAGAGGAGCCTCCACACTACCGGTAAGTGCAACACTACAGAACAACACACTACAGCAACCAACACCAGCTGCACACACAGTCACACCTCAACACATGTCCATCACTCAGCCATACAACTGCACTAACACAGCACCCTGAGGGTTAAAAAAAGGACACAACACCAGGACAAATGGAAAGGTCCAACTTGGGACAAACCTGTCAAAGTACTACTTCAATCCTCCTGTCGCTGTGCTCATCACACACAATACACAAACCGTTATGTTCAAAATGACATCTGTTAAATATCATCACTGTTCACACACAGTGTCACCCATGTCCCCACAAGGAAGTCAGCACCTGACCCCTTGAGTGCTAGAGGGATCATCAATGCATCGATCAACAATGTGTTGGCAACCCCTCTGGGACTCAAAGTGTTAACCAGACAACAAACAAGTCAATAGGCCAACGATCACATGCTACACAGGGGACATTCACTAAGCAGTGACAAAGAGATGGTGGACACAAAGTAACCCTTACACACACCCTCACTTCACCAATACCAGTGTTAGTCCATGGAGAATATGCAAAAACAAGAATCAAGTTTATAAGGTCCCATTGTACAGACTCCATGGAAAACACTGGAAATGGGGAAAGGAGATCACTGGAGAAGTCACCATCATGTTCACTTCATCAGTTCAGCATCACTGCTTACTGAATCACAAAAAGGGGGCATCAGGTCACACATCACAGTGTCCCACGGAATAAATGCTTGTATGTGCAACATACAGGCCGAAAACTATTCCACAGAAATAAAGCTGGAAAAAATAGGCATTGGTGTTGTGGCTGCAATCATTTACTCTGACTTGAAATGACATATCCCATATCTGATTCCCACATGGATCCACAGGGGTGCTGATGCCATGGATGGATGGTACACCAGCATCTCTATGCAGGATACACATGGGAAACAAATAGCAAACATTGTACCTTGGTCACCAACAGGCCATGACTCATGGATATCTAGGATTAAGTACGGTTGCCTCACACAGAAGGATGGATGGGCTCATACACAGAGAAAAAACAGGCCTCAATCAAAGATATCCCACACTACTGGCTGGATTGTTGCCCTTAGGATTCAAATGTTACTAAATATGTTCCAACACGATGTGAACACAGAGATCAGTTCACTGGATGTGATTGCTTTACTGGCCAGATATGTGCACTCATCACAAATCAACCTACATTGCTACCATCCAAATACACATACATAGTATATCAAACTCAAAGTAGATAGGATATACGAGGTATGTTCATATCCATCATATCAATCCAATGTATTGTTGCATGGGTGCACATATATAGCCAGTAAGGCAATCACACCTACTGAACTGCTCTCTGGCTTCACATCTTGGAAGGATATTACTGTATCCATATAAAGGGTACATATCCACATACATATATGACCATTTCTACTTGTGTGTCACTGTAATGGGATAACAATGGGTAATGTCATCATGATGTCAAATCATTGCCATCGTTAAAAGATGTGTCTCGAGCTAAGTCCCATCCCTCCAACACTCATGGTTATACAGATATTGCTCTATGTGACAGGTGGAGATATCTATCATTTGACCACATGGAGGCTCTTCAGCGGAGCCAAAGTCGTTACATTTAGAGATAAATACCTCTTTGGAATGGTCCACAGAGTGTGCTTGCAAACCATGCACACTCTGTACACCATTCCAATTAAGTATTGTTCTCTAAATGGGGCGATTTGGGCTCTGCTGAAAAGCCCTCGTGTGGACAAATGACTGAAGTCTACATCTGTCACATAAAACAATATCTGAACAACCATGAGGGTAGGAGGGATAGGACTAACAGCGAACAACATCTGTTCTCACAATGTCTACAATATGACATCAAGGTGGACTTAACCTTTGCCATCCCCCTGGAGAGATAGCCATCCCTACAAGTTGTGAAGACAAATATATGTTGTTGGATTCCACCCCCCCCAATTAAACAATGGTATTCCTACTGCTGAAAGGTGTGTTGATTCAAAAGGTATCACAGCTCAGACATGGATATGTCAGGGGCAATATCCCAGTGGCCTGAAATTGTACAGTGGTGCTGTTACTACACTATCATATGGACAGCTCTTGTACAGGGACCAGATATCTACATGGGATGGTGTTGCAACAGCCCCACTGTACTATTTTGGGCCACTGTGATATTGCACCTCAAAATGAAACCTTCACCTGTAATAACTCAACACCTTTCGGCAGTGGGAGTGCCCTTGTTTACCCAGGGGGATTAACCCAAACACATATATTTTTCTTCACCACATATCAAAGTATAACTGTCTCCACAAACATATGGCTAAGGTCACTAATCACAACATCTTATTTCTCCACACAGTTTACGGCCCTCAAGCCCAGCGGGAGACAGTGGAGGGGGCAATGTCACCCCCCAGTGAGGAGTACACAGAAGAGGGGACCAGCCGGTGGTCACCTTACCCACCATCACCATTCCCTCCAACACAGGCTGCACCACCACCTACTGCACCACTTCAAGCTGGACCACCACAGGCTGCACCACCCCTTCAAACTGGACCACCACAGGATGCACCACCCCTTCAAGCTGGACCACCACAGGCTGCACCACCCCTTCAAGCTGCACCACCACAGGCTGCACCACCACAAGCTGCACCTCCCCAGTACAGTGGCTGGATGCCACAGGAGGAGAGGTGGACATATCCATCCACCTCCACCAGCTACTACCCTCCATCAGCAGCAGCACCACCGCCAGGGAGGCAATGGCTGCCAGGGACAGTGGCTACCACCCAATATGGGCCATATTCTTCCCAGATCAACCCACCCTCCTGGATGGCTCCACAACATGCCCCAAGGTATGATCCGAGGTGGGGTCCCAGCACCTATCAGTGGCCACCATATGACCCTTGGCCACTGGACTACCCACACCTGGGCCTGATTGGTGAGCCCCAGCGCCCCCTACCCAGGGACATTTTCACACCTCCACCAGCACACACATCATTGGGAAGCTCAGGATCACTTGATGTGGTGGGCATATGTCCATCATTTGCACAAGCCACTCCAACAGCAGCCACAGCACCCTCAGCAGCAGCAGAGGAGGAAAGAGCACCCTCAACAGCAGCAGAGGAGGAAAGAGCACCCTCAGCAGCAGCAGAGGAGGAAACAGCACCCTCAGCAACAGCAGAGGAAACAGCACCCTCAGCAGCAGAGGAAACAGCACCCTCAGCAGCAGAGGAAACAGCAGCACCAGGGACACCGGGCACATCCACCTCCAGCACCGCAAGCCTCACAGGGATGGAGGCGGAGTGTATGGCCCTTCTGAGAAGACTACTCCGGTGAAGCAGAAGTACAGACAGCAACATCACCAGGAGCAGGAGGCAATCCAGGAGGAACATTGCCCAATTGGAGACCAGAATCCAAGCCCTGGAGTCGGAGGTGGCCAGGGGGAACACACTACTGCACCAGCTCAGGACTGGTCTCATGGACATGTTGACACAGGTCCTTGTGGCGTTAAGGGAGATCAACCGCAGAGAGAACCTGAGGATGGAGAGGGAGAACTTGCGTTCCACCGAGCGGTCTACTGCAACCACCACCCCTTCCAGTGTTACCCCTGAAGCAACACCTAGGGGGCAGAGGGTTACCAGGAGATCAACAAGGACATCCACCTCTGGCATCAGGCTAAGGCCCCCCACCCAAAAAGGAAAAAATGAAAGGCCCAACCTGTTAAGTTTCCCCTCAATAAAGAAACCATTTTTTTTATATTCCAGTCTGATCTGTTGTGTCTTCAGTTATGGACTGGGTGGCAGGGTTGTCTCCAATGCATTGCCATACAATGCAGTGAACACAACCTCTGCCTGGGTGAAATGTTTGTGGGATGCTACAACATGGGTTCACACACACACACACACACACACACACACACACCGTTATACAAATTCAACTGGAAATACATCCCTGGAGCCATATAACACCACTGTGTTATATGGCGATGTGTGTTGAATTTGAACAACAAAACATACCCCTTAGCACAACAAATGGTACAACAATGAACATTCGTCTACATCATATGTTGTGTTTAACCCTTTGAGTGCCAGAGTGGTAGGCAACGCATTGCAAAGAAATGCGTTGGGGACCACTCTTGCACTCAATGGGTTAATGGGATAACCAGACAAACAGTTCTGTGACTTAGCAGGGACATTACAAGCAGGACAGATAAATGGGACATGTATCCATATTGTCTTGGATTCACACACTCATTGTGCAACTGACTTACTGGGGAAGCCAATGTTTTTAACCTAGGATTTCAATGTGTAGCACACACATTGATATCCTGGGGTGAGCATTGGGGTCTCCAGTAAGTTGAGTTGCTGTTTCCCTAAGGGTGTAACAGACTTCTCCAGTGATAACACATGTCCACTTAGTCTGTTTGTTCGTTGATATAACCCATGTACTGAGATATGTCAAAGTGGAGCAAAATCTCAGAACATGGATTATACTGAGCAATACAGATACTGTGGACAGGTATTCACTGTGGAAGTATGTCCCCTGTATCACCTCTTTATCACTCCCACAACATATTGGTGCATCACTGCCACCATCATCTGTTTGCATGGATACATCACAGAGTCCACTCACTGGCAAACAAGTGGTGGACTCCTGTGATGTGGGTTATGCCTTTCCATGTATGGGGGATACTCTATCCTGGGTGTGGTTACACATTGACAAATGTTTTCTCAAATATATCCTCATACAGACACAGATAGAATGGTGATGGTTCATCTTTATTGTGTCTCAAAGTACATTGGAATGTACATGTGTTTTCTGTGTGTATTGCCTATATGCATTGAACACCTGTATGAGAACACTAAATGTACTTTGAAACTAAATCGTACTACTTCAGTAACACTGCTGCCCTGCTCATGTGTTGTCCACAAGGTTTGACAACTCTGTAGCTGAGCATCCTAACTGTACAGGTTATAACACTCAAGAATTAGTGTTTTCTGTGTCTGTATGAGAATGTTCCAGTAGAGGTTTGTGTGAACCTCAGGTCAAACATTGCATCACCAACAACATAACCATGAACAGCAAGGGGTGATCTTCATGAAGGTGTTGTCAAGACATCAATCCAGTCACATGGGAGATCTTCAGTTCAAGGATGGATCATGTTACGGATGCCTGTGGGACAAGAGGACAGGATTTGGAGCAGTAGACCTGAACTGATCATCAAGCAACAACAATTTAGTATTTTTAATCCCCTCAATTTTCACAGTTACAGGTGAGTGCACAAACCATTGCTTGAAAACGTGTTGTGTACTCATCTGTAACCAATTCTGTGGGGAACTAAGGACATGTGCACCAGCCCTATGGATATGTGCCCCTGACATGTATACACACATTAACAAGTGTTCTGAGAGCTCCATGGAAGTAATGACATTGTGCTTCCACTGTGAAAGTGACAGTGGCAACCCAATGTCATTTGTTCCATGGAACTGTTAGGACATATTTGTTGATCTGTGCATTCATGTTCGGGGGCACATATGTCTGCACACTCACAGGTCAGCATGGAGTCCCTGGTAATCTGATCTACGTCTCATGACCTCTACATTGTGTGACAATACCACCGTACATTCACCCCTCTGCTGCTCTTCTCAGCTCTAGCACAGTACAAGTCCCATATTGAGTCCAATGTCCCTTTAACCCCTGATGTGCCTGAGTATTATCCAATGCATAGCATTAGATAATACTCTTTCACTACTGGGCTAGCATGATTATTCAGGCTATAATCATGGCATATCCAGTTAGTTGCTGTCAATCAAGCCCTGTAAGGTGATGAACATGGGTAATATGTTGTACCTTGTTTCTCTTGGGGGTGTGCGTGATATCCTTGGGGTTTGTATGTCAACGTGGAGAGTGGAATGGAGGTTGCTTTTGGAATCCACACACACAATTTGCCACGTCCACTGCCAGTGCAGTGCTGTGTCACTGTTCCTGTGGGGTGAGACAGAACAAAATGTGCAGTGTGGTTAGTGTCACAGGACTGATGGGGACTTGCATGGATTGTTTGCATGCCTGTGTTATACTCACAGGTGAAGTGTTCCGTGATGAGCCTGTCTCTGATCTGTGCCCCTCTCATGGTCTCCTCCGCATGCCCGATGTCCATAGCCACTTCATGTATGGGGGGGTTCAGGATGTGATCCAGCAGCCTGGTGTCCACTGCGATGTTGCGCAGTATTGCGCACACCACAATGATGTCACACACCTTAGCAGGTGCATACTGCAGTGCTCCCCCAGAGTGGTCCAGACATCGAAATCTTGACTTGAGGAGCCCAAATGTCTGCTCAATAGCATTCATTGTTCTGGCATGAGCCTGGTTGTACCTTTCCTGGGCATGTGTTTGGGGACTGGCCACAGGGGTCAGTAGCCAGGACTTGCATCCATAGCCAGCATCACCTGTGTAATGTGAGTGACATGGTGAGACAGGGAGCACATGTTGTGTTAATGATGTTTTGTGTGGTGGACGTAGTAGCTGTGGGTCAGGTGCATGCTGAGCAGCGTGGTGTGTACGCCTGTGTATGTGGTGTGATTTTGTTTTGTGAACTCACCCACAAGCCATCCCCCTGTAAAGGTTCCATTCTCAAAATCTCTGTGGACTGAGGAGTTTTGGAGAATGTATGCATCATGTGAGCTGCCAGGATATTTTGCACAGACATTCATTATCCTCATGTTGCTGTCACACACCATCTGCACGTTGATGGAGTGGAAGTTCTTCCTGTTGATGAATAGCTGTGTGTCACGTGTTGGGGCCTTAATCTGGACATGGGTGCAATCATTAGCACCCATGACCCTGGTCATGCCTCCCCTGGCATAAAAGGCCTGCTTGATGTGTATTCAATCCATGTCGGTGGTGGGAAAATGTATATAGGTACTGGCCTTGGACTGGAAGGCCCCACTTGCCATGAAGTGTATGGCAAACAGTAGTTTCTGCAGGCCAGTTAGGGCATGGTTGTGGATGTAGATGGGATCCACCTGATCTTTGATGACCTCATACAAGGCAATGATGCTGTCAGGCCTCAACCATTAGCGATCAATGACCTCATCATCAGTCATTCCAAAGAGGGTGACCCTTGGGAGGTATACCCTGGGCCTTGGTGGTCGTCTATACATCCTCTGCCCTCCAGGTGGGGATGGACTCCTGTGTGGCTGCTGAGCCAGAGCCTCCTCACTTGCAACAGGTGAAGGCTGTTGATCAGGCATGCCTGGAGGTTGCTGATGTTCCCTAGCTCTTTCCCTTGCACACCTTCTCCGCAGTCTTCGCAACAATATGTAACCCAACATACTGTTTGCGCTCTCTCTATCTCTCTCTCTATCTCTCTCTCTCTCTCCCTCCCTGAGTGGAAAACAAGCCACAAGTGAGTGTGTTGAGTTGTTCCTTTAAGTACTTGTGTAGGTGTGGTGATGAGGTGAGTGCTGACCAATGGAGAGTTGTTTTTGTCCAGGTAAGTGTTTGCAGGTGTGTGTGTGTTATAAGATGTGGTGTGTTGTGCTTGTTATGTGTGTGCCATTTGCGGGTGTGCAGTTGTGGGGTGCAGGTCACGTGTTGATGTTGCACAGGTGAGCTTATATTTGCAGGTGTCCGCTTTGTGTGATAACCCCCATTGTTCCGTGCCATGTTGTGTTGTTGTTTTTTTGTGTGTCGTTGTCCCTGTGGCATTGCTTGTTGTTGTGTGTGGAGTGATTTGTGTTATGTGTCCATGTTTTTGTGTTGTTTTGGCATTGCACGGGTAAAGCATTTTGTGTATTTTCCTATGTAACGGGTGTTTTGTTTTGCCCGTTATGTGTCTAACATGTGAGACAAGTGGGTCTTAACTTTTTGCCGTTAGGTGTGTCTTTTTTTCAGCCGTTACCAGTACCGCAAGCCTTTGAATAGCTCTGGGGTATGTTGTTCCATGCATCTGAATGCACGTAACTGTATCGGCCGTAAGGATTCTGCAACTGCCGTTAGCTGTTCTTTAGACGGATCTTTGAATTACTACATGACACTTAATGCAACCATTGGTGATTTTTTTTAATAACGGCTGCCTTTAAATCTAGCCCATGATGAGGTATATTACATTGCATGATTTGCAGGTGAAATTACTGTTGATCTTATGGTGTAACTGGGTGTTCAGTATGGGTATCTTGTCTGTGGTGTAAATGTGTGCACAGGTTTTACACCTACTTTGTAGGCAGGGTAATGTGCCATTTTTTGTGTTTTTGTTCAGGGCACTCCTTACCATCAGTTGTTTTAAATGGGAGGCTGTCTGAAGGACAGTAAGGGAGGCTGTGGAAATATGTTCTCAGAGGGACAGAAAATTATGGGAGGTAAAATTATTGCTATAATCTGACTCTTTGACTTATGGGCTGAATAGAGACAGAGAGTTTGTCACATTATCACATTGTGAATTAACTTTTACAACAGTCCCTCTGGGATCATAAATACCTGGACTCAGAGGAAGAATGAAATTTAAATCACATCCTCTACCAGTGACTGATCAAATAATCACTATCTGGACTAACATTCTTATCTGATTTCCATTATAAACAATGTAATGTGTACTTGTATTTATCTGTATAACAATGTCACTGTCTAGTTGTGCAAGTTTCTTTAGGATGTTTTTCATATTCATTGTGTGGGGTATCTTCCATGTTGATACATGAGAGTTGGTACCGTGTTAGCCGTAGAAATACAGTAGGCAAAAATTTAGTAGAGTTGATACCTTTACCTGTCTGCAGGGACATGGGGGAATTTTTCAGAAAACTCAGACTCTTCCATGACAGAATGAATAACGATGATGCCAACACCACAGAGCAACATC
This sequence comes from Rhinophrynus dorsalis, assembly GCA_037306005.1. NCBI lineage: Eukaryota > Metazoa > Chordata > Amphibia > Anura > Rhinophrynidae > Rhinophrynus > Rhinophrynus dorsalis. The sequence goes on from CM074721.1 coordinate 126,760,982, forward strand.
ATAATATCAATGCAACCACAAAAAGATCTACCTGGACTCCAAAACCAGGTAATAACTCTACACTGAAAAGATAATAGATATATTCAGAAACAGAGTAACTGCAGAAATACTGGAGAAACAAAGTTAACCAACACCCAACCTAACCAGCAAGGAACAGAAAGCCATACAGTCACTAAAGAATAACCAGGATATTATTATTATTAAGCCTGTGGATAAGGGGGAGCTGTGATTATTATGAATACTGAGGACTACATTCAAGAAGCAAATAGGCAACTCTCTGATGAAAGATACTATGTGAAATTACAAGAGGATCCCACAAAAAATATACAAAACAACTCAACATGCTCATAAAATAACTGCCCTCCAACATTGGAAAACAGATAAGGCCCCTAATACCAGCAGATCCAAAAGCAGGCTATTTCTGCATGTTACCAAAAATACACAAAGAAGGAAACCCAGGAAGACCCATCATTTCAGGAATTGGCACACTCACAGAGAATATCTCTGGCTGGGTAGAAAATACCCTGAAACCCCTGGTAAAACGAACACCCAGCTTCCTTCAAGACACCACGGATCTCTCGAACAAACTAGCAGACTTGGGCCCCATTCCAGAGAGCACCAGCCTTGCCAATATGGATGTAGAATCCCTTTACACCAACATTCCACACACAGATGGCATAGCAGCATGCCAAGAATACCTGGAAAGAAATAACACAGCCACGGAACCAGAAACAAAACTCATACACTTTATACTCACCCGCAACTACTTCAAGTTTGGACAGGACCTCTACCTTCAAAAAATGGAGACTGCAATTGGTACCCAAATGGCACCACAATATGCCAACTTATTATCACGGTGCCCATGATTCCTTGTTTATATTTTTTCTGTCAGTTATCCAATGTGAGGTCCTCATTGGTTGCCCTGTGTTAAGCCCGCCCAGTATAGCCTTTATATACTGGGCTCCTGCACCCACACATTGCCCTTTCGTGGTGTTCCTGTGCCAGTGCTATGTTTGCTTATGAAGTTTCCAGTATACCAACTTGGCTTGCCTGACTACTCTCCCGTTCCTGCGCCTGTGTACCAACCCGGATTGCCTGACTATTCTTCAGTGTTCGTTCCTGTGTATTGACCTGGCCTGGCTGACGTTCCTGCTACCGTGTATTGACCCGGACTTGCTGACGTTCCTGCTCCTGTGTCCTGATCCGGCCTGGCTGACATTCCTGCTCCTGGGCTCTGACTCGGCAGATCTCCGTTTTGGCCCTGGTCGCTTCGGCGACATTCTGACTTCCGGTGCCTTGCCTTGTTTGGCACCTCTGCACCCGCAGGCTTGCCTAGTATTGTCCCATTTTGGCTCTACGGAGCGCCTCTGGCCTAGTCCTCCATTCTGCAAAACTGGTTGCAAGTGTTGCCTCTGTGATAGCACCGGTACATTGCCATTGGCTACGCTACACTCTGTCCGAAACCGGTTGAAATTGTTGCCTTTGTTCAGCACCGGTAGCGCTCCTGTTTACTTCAGTGGACTGGTACTCACTGTGAATTCAGTCTTTGGCATGTTTAAGAATCAGCTCAATACCTTCAAATATGGGACTGTTTTCCTATCCTGATGAACGTTAACTCCTGCATTGCTGAAACCTGGAAACCTTATCATCTGCCTGACCCGTGTCAGCATAAACTGTTTGTCTCCTATATTTGTGCTGGACCTGTGTGGGCCTAATTTACCTGTCGTGTGTCTGTACTATACGTTGTATATTACAGGACCTTTGAGGGTTCTTTGTGTATTATTATATTTAATAAAACTGTGTTTTTTATCCTAACTCCGTGTCTGTGAGTCAAACAAACTGTTACAGTACGAAAGGGCCATGACCTCAGACAATAAGTGTGAAGGTAATACACAGAACATCCATTGGAGGATGGATGCACATGAGCAGCGCTTGGATCAGTTGGCATTGGCTATACAAACTATTCTTGAGCGTACAGTGCACCTTGACAAGCCTGTAACTAATCTGGTGGTCCCCCCAGCTTCGACACCGGTGAGTCTGTCCGTGACTTCTGTGGCCTCAGTCAAAAGGTTAACCGCTTCTGCCCCATTGCCACTCAGATATGATGGCGAACCCAGTATATGCAGAGGGTTTATTAACCAACTTGAGATATTTCTAGAATTAACCCCTCATGCCTTTCCTAATGACCGCAGTAAAGTTGGGTTTATGATATCTTTACTGACTGGCAGAGCCCTGGCATGGGCCAATCCCTTATAGGAGAGTGCTAAATCTTGCACCAGGAATTTCAGGGAATTTGTGCAAACATTTCAGAGAGTATTTGAAATTCCTGGTAGAACCGCCTCTGCTGCTAAACATCTGATGGAAATACAACAGGGCAATTGGACGGTGGGCGACTACGCCATAGAATTCCCCACATTAGCAGCAGAGGTAGGTTGGAATAATGAGGCATTGGTAGCAGCCTTTGCCCAAGGTCTGGCTGACCATATCAAAGATGAGACCACAGCTAGAGAATTGTCTAATGATTTAGACAAATTTATTGATTATGCCATTCTGATTGACACTCGGATCCGTGAGAGACTTGTGGCAGAAGACCGTAGGCTACGGCCTAAAAGTGGTGGGTTCAGCAGTTCATTGGGCCCACCCACCCCTCCCTTGTTGCCTAAACCTCATGACCTTAAACAAGAATCCTGTGAACCTATGCAACTAGGGTTTACCAGGTTAACCAAGGAGGAACGGGCACACTGCAGGAGGCAGGGGTTATGCTTATACTGTGGTAAAGCTGGGCATATGCTAAGAACCTGTCCTGTTCGTCCAGGAAACAAATGCACCTAGGGTACCTTGGGGGACAGGCCCTAGGTGGTGTTCAACCGTCCCCAGATCCTATCACACAGAAACCCACAATCCAGGTGGTATTCTCGTGAGCAGATCACTGAGTGGAGGTTCTGGCCCTGATTTATTACTTTATGGATAGTGCCTTTGCTGAACTACACAAGATTCCGCTGGTTAAAAGGGAATCGCCTCTAGCCATTGAAGCCATTAACGGCAGACCATTAGAACCATCTTAGATTACTATGGAAACCATACCACTACCTATGACGATTGGGGTTCTTCACAGAGAGGAACAGCAGTTCCAGATATTCCATTCCCCTCACTATGCAGTCATTCTGGGGTTCCCTTGGTTGCAGCTGCATAATCCCCAGTTTGATTGGCAGAATTGTGAGATTACGTCTTGGTCTCAATATTGTATGAAGAATTGTGTGTCTCACCCTGTTAAGATCCTGTGTGCCTCTCCCTCATTGCCAGTTGAATACCAACAATTCAGTGACATTTTCAGTAAGGGAGAGGCTGGCACCCTGCCTCAGCAAAGGCCGTACGATTGTGCCATTGATTTGCCCCCAGGGGTGGTGCCCCCTAAGAGACGTATGTACCCACTGTCATGCGATGAAAATCAAGCAATGGAAGAATACATTGAGGATGCCCTCAAGAGAGGTATCATTAGGAAATCTACCTCACATGCTGGTGCTGGGTTCTTTTTTGTGAAAAAGAAGAATGGTGAATTAAGACCGTGTATTGATTACCGTGTATCATGGCACCCGTGATCTGGGCGACATTTTGTCCATCTTGATTATGCTCCTCCTAGTGACAGCCTTTTTATACTCTGGGCTGTCACTCGGCTAGAGTCCTTTCGTGGTGTACCTGATGCCTAGCGCTAGTTCTGTGATCCTGATACCAGTGTATGACCCCGGACTGCCTGACCACGCCATTAGTCTCTGCTCCTGATTCTGTGTATTGATTCGGATTGGCTGACGTTCCTGATTCCTGTTCTGACCCGGACTGGCTGACATTCCTGCTCCGTGTACCGACCTGGCGAGACTGACGTTCCTGCTTCCTGTTCCGACCCGGCTTGGCTGACGTTCCTGTGCTGGTTACTGAACCGGCTTGGCGGTGGTTCCTGCTCTCTGCTTGCTTTACTGGGCTATTCCCAGCAGTTGTATCTCCGGTACTCCGGTACCTTGTCCGATCCTGCCAGGTGGCTCAGAGTCTCAGTGTGCCAGTATCCTCTCACACCGTGCTGCATCGCTTGGTCTTAACTTGGGTTCAGTTGGGCGCTTCCCGTGGTTGCCGTTATCCAGACCTTTGCGATTATTAACCCCTTCGGGGTGTTGCCTCGTTATCTACTTGCTATACCAGTGTGGGTTGCTTCCAATACCTTGGGCATACCGTTTCTATAGGTCAGTTGGGCGCTTCCATTTGCCATCCATTTTATGTGAAGCACATTAACCCTTTGGGGCATAGCAAGAGCATTGGTGTTGACCGCTCCGTTGGGCCTCCGTTTGGCACGAGCTCTGACCAGTCTATTGTAGTCCACGGTGGGCGTCCACCGTAGTGGAACCGTGCTAGTTATCATTGCCTACCGTTACTCTTCTGCCATTGTCGCCTCCTGTTGCATTAGGCAACATTGTACCGCAGCTATTGCTAGCCACTCTGCCTGTGGCTGCACTGTCCATATCGGACTCATACACTGTATCACTATATTACCTGACCTGTGTCAGTATTGTGTTGTGTACCATACTGGAACCGTGTGGGTAACCACTTGTAACCTGTCCTGCATCAGTTGATGCTATTTACTGGACCCGTGAGGGTTACATTATTTCTTATGTGCTTCAATAAAATTGTGTTTTTACCTAAACTTAACGTGTCAGAGTGTACTGAACCGTAACACCGTGGCCTAAAAAAGTTAATGCCCAAGAATGCCTATCCGATACCACTCACCACTGAACTATTTGACAGGTTAAAAGGTTCCTTCATCTTTACGAAATTAGACCTACGTGCGGCCTATAACCTGATCAGGATAAAAGCTGGGGATGAGTGGAAAACTGCATTTAATACTAGATACGGGCATTATGAATATCTAGTTATGTCGTTTGGTCTCTGTAACGCATCTGCGGTTTTCCAAGAATTTATTAATGATATCCTCTGTGATTTGCTACAGTCCTGTGTTGTTGTCTACCTTGATGATATACTTATACACTCGGCTAATTTGTCCCAGCACATCAAGGATATGTCCGAAGTGTTGATCCGCTTGCGCAAAACCAAACTATTTTGTAAAATGGAAAAATGCGAGTTTCACAGATCCAGAGTGCCCTTTTTGGGGTTTGTGATCGCTACGGAAGGTATCGCTATGGATCAGGAGAAACTCGCGGCAGTATTACAATGGCCAAGGCCCAAAGGGTTAAAGGCGATCCAGCACTTCTTGGGGTCCGCTAATTATTACAGAAATTTTAATAAGAATTTTTCCACTATTGTGAAACCACTGACCTCACGCACAAGGGCGCTAATCCTTCCCAATGGTCTGAGGCAGCCGAACATGCCTTTGAGACACTGAAATTCACTTTTGCAGCTGCTCCTGTACTATCCCACCCCAACCCGTCTCTTCCATTTACACTAGAGGTCGATGCCTCAGAGATTGGGGTAGGGGCAGTACTATCTCAACGCCCGGTGGCAGGGGGTGCTCTCAGACCATGTGGGCTTTTCTCTAAGAAGTTGTCGAGTGCCCAAAGTCACTATGAGATAGATGACAGAGAACTGCTGGCTATCATTCTCGCCCTGAAGGAATGCTGTCACCTATTGGAAGGTACCAGAAGTCCCGTATTAATCCTCACTGACCACAAAAACCTGAGTTATCTTTCAGAGGCTAAGAGATTGTCCTCTCATCAGACCAGTTGGGCTTTGTTTCTATCCCGATTCAATTTCGTAGTATCATATTTGCCGGGTTCCAAGAATGTTAGGGCTGATGCTCTGTCTAGACAATTTGAGCCTGAGACTGATAGGGACGAGGTCCCAGTACCCATTATACAGCCTGACCTCATTTTGGCTACCCTATGTACCAGTATCACTTCGCCACTGGGGGAAGAGATTCTGGCCACCCAGGCTATGGCCCCCCCAGAAACCCCAGTGGGCAAGTGTTTTGTTGATGAGCCATTTGTTGATTGCTTGAAACATACCACTCGTCTAAGGCTGCTGGGCATATTGGTAGGGATCAATTAATATGGTCTCTCTCACAACTTTTCTGGTGGCCCTCTCTGAGGGCTGACTGTTCTGCATTTACCGCAGCCTGTGCCACCTGTGCGCGTGCCAAGACCTCTAGACAACTCCCTGTGGGCCTACTCCAACCAGTGCCCAATGGTGAACATCCCTGGTCCCATGTATCCATTGATTTCATGGGAGAGTTGCCAGTATCTAGAGGGTATTCATTCATCCTAGTGGTGGTTGACAGGTTTTCTAAGATGGCTCATTTCGTGCCCCTCTCTGGCCTTCCCTCTGCCCAGGAACTGGCTGTTGTTTTCACTAAGGAGGTGTTTCGATTGCATGGGGTACCTAGAGTTCTGGTGTCCGACCATGGGAGCCACTTCATGTCCAGATTTTGGAGAGCATTTTGTGAACAGATGGGCATTCAACTGTCCTTCTCCTCTGCCTACCATCCCCAGACCAATGGGGCCGCTGAGTGTGCCAATCAGGGACTGGAGCAGTTCCTGCTCTGTTTTGTCACAGATCATCATAATAACTGGGCTGACCTGTTGCCATGGGCAGAGTTCGCCAGGAACTGTGCAGTTAATTAATTGTCCGGGAGCTCCCTGTTTCTCATCAACTACGGGTTCCAGTCTTGTTTGCTCCCGGACTCCTTCCAGTCACAACAGATTCCAGCTCTGGATGAGCACATATAGCAACTCCGCTCCACTTGGGCAAAGGTTCAGAGGGCCCTCAGTCAGTCTTTCCAGCGTTAACAGTGCCACGCCAATTGTACACAGCTGCCATTCAGGGTGATCCGTAAAATTAACCCTGTCTCATATGCCTTGGATCTCCCTGCGTCCATGCGCAACTACTTCTGTGGTTCCCGGCCCGGTAGAGGTGGAGGGTCAGGAGGAGTACAAAGTTCAAAGTATTATTGATTCAAGCAGATTTAGAGGAAAATTGCAGTACTTGGTCCATTGGAAAGGCTATGGTCCGGAGGAACGTTCTTGGGTTGATCAAAAGGACCTTCATGCTCCTAGATTACTGCATATTTTTCACTCTAAATATTCTCAGAAGCCAGGTCCCTCTTCTAGGAGGGGGGGGGTCTTTGAGAGGGGGGTACTAACACGATGCCTGTGATTCCTTGTTTATATTTTTTCTGTCAGTTATCCAATGTGAAGTCCTCATTGGTTGCCCTGTGTTAAGCCCGCCCAGTATAGCCTTTATATACTGGGCTCCTGCACCCACACATTGCCCTTCCTGTACAAGTGCTACGTTTGCTTATGATGTTTCCAGTGTACCGACTTGGCTTGCCTGACTACTCTCCAGTTCCTGCACCTGTGTACCGACCTAGATTGCCCGACTATTCTTCAGTGTTCATTCCTGTGTATCGACCCGGCCTGGCTGACGTTCCTGCTACTGTGTATCGACCCGGACTGGCTGACGTTCCTGCTCCTGTGTCCTGATCCGGCCTGGCTGACGTTCCTGCTCCTGTGTCCTGATCCGGCCTGGCTGACATTCCTGCTCCAGTGTCCTGATCCAGCCTGGCTGACGTTCCTGCTCCTGGGCTCCGACTCGGCAGATCTCCGTTTTGGTCCTGGTTGCCTCGGCGACATTCTGACTTCCGGTGCCTTGCCTTGTTTGGCACCTTTGCACCCTCAGGCTTGCCTAGTATTGTCCCATTTTGGCTCTACGGAGCACCTCTGGCCTAGTCCTCCATTCTGCAAAACCGGTTGTAAGTGTTGCCTCCGTGATAGCACCGGTACATTGTCATTGGCTACACTCCACTCTGTCAAAACCAGTTACAATTGTTGCCTCCGTGATAGCACCGGTACCTTGTCATTGGCTACGCTCCACTCTGTCAATACCGGTTGGAAGTGTTGCCTCTGTGACAGCACCGGTACATTGTCATTGGCTACACTCCACTCTGTCAAAACCGGTTGCAAGTGTTGCCTCCGTGATAGCACCGGTACACTGCCATTGGCTACACTCCACTCTGTCAAACCCGGTTGCCAGTGTTGCCTTCGTGATTGCACCGGTACATTGCCATTGGTTACACTCCACTCTGTCAAAACCGGTTGCAAGTGTTGCCTCTGTGATAGCACTGGTACATTGCCATTGGCTACGCTACACTCTGTCAAAACCGGTTGCCAGTGTTGCCTCCGTGATTGCACCGGTACATTGCCATTGGCTACGCTCCACTCTGTCTGAAACCGGTTACAAGTGTTGGCTCCGTTCAGCACCGGTAGCGCTCCTGTTTACTTCAGTGGACTGGTACTCACTGTGAATTCAGTCTTTGGCGTGTTTAAGAATCAGCTCAATACCTTCACATATGGGACTGTTTTCCTATCATGATGAACGTTAACTCCTGCATTGCTGAAACCTGGAAACCTTATCTGCCTGACCCGTGTCAGCATAAACTGTTTGTCTCCTATATTTGTGGTGGACCTGTGTGGGCCTAATTTACCTGTTGTGTGTCTGTACTATAAGTTGTATATTACAGGACCTGTAAGGGTTCTTTGTGTATTATTGTATTTAATAAAACTGTGTTTTTTATCCTAACTCTGTGTCTGTGAGTCAAACAAACCATTACACTTATTTATGTCAAAGTTAGAAGAGGACTTCTTGTCCACCTGCCAGACAAAACCCCTGGTCTGTCTCCGCTACATAGATGATGTTCTTATCTTATCATCTGGACCGCCAGTGAAAAGGAACGTCTCAAATTCCACAAAACTTACAATGCATTCCACACCAGTATCAATCTAACACTCAGTCACTCACGCACAAATATTAACTTCCTAGACACGACTATCAGTATTCAGAACAACTCCATCCACACATCCCTGTACCGTAAACCAATGTACAGACCAAACTACCTGAAAAATGATAGCTTTCACCCAAAACACACAAAGAACTCCATCATATACAGCCAGGCCATCAGATACAATCACATGTTCTGACGTGGCGGGCCCTGACAAGCACCTCCAGAAACTCAGAGGAGACTTTATAAAACAGGGTTACAGTGCAAGGATCATTGACAGTCAGATACAGAAAGCTACTCACATACAAAGAAAAGATCTGTTGAGCTACAAAGAACAGCTAAGGAAAACCGTGTGCCACTTGTCACTTACCACCCCCAGGCTGAAGCTCTGCACAAAATATCAAGAGAATTTCAAGCAACCTTACATACAGATGAAAGACTTAAGAACATATTTCCACAGCCTCCCTATCACAGTGCCAGTGATCCTCCTGTCACTCTCGCTTGTGTTACACTCTGATTTGCTGAGTTGGTTTGGCCGTCCCCCTGATGACCTTTTTATGTCTGGCCTGGACAACTGTCAGATGCCCTTTTGTGGTGTTTCTGAGCCAGTCTTGCTGTTGCAGTGTTCCTGTGTTACGGATTCTTGTGTACCGACTCGGCTTGTCCTGACTACGCTCCAGTGTTCCTGATCGTGAATGACCCGGCTTGTCTGCGAACCACCTCCGTTTCCTGACCTGGCTTGGCTGACATTCCTGCCCGTGTATGACCCGGCTTGTATGAGAACCTCCTTCGTGCTACGACCCGGCCCGGCTGACTTCCTGCTCCGTGATTGACTACCGGCCTGTTCCAGTGACCTGCCTGTTCCTGTTGTCGCCGCCGCGACATTCTTCTTCTGCCATGTCTGTTACCCAACTGCCGTGTGACCACTTCACCCTTTGGTTGCCTCCGATTAGTGCAGAGTTCCATGCTGATTTGCTGAGCTGTGCTTCCTCTTTAGAGCCTCCGTACGCTTGCAGAGCTACGATACCATACTGAGCCTTCTGTTGTTAAACGTGCATTTTAACCCTTGCAGTGCTGCTTACTCTCGCAACGCCTTCATTCCCCGGTTTGGAGCCTTACTCGCTGTGCTACATCTGCCGAGTCGGCCGCTTGTGTGGACGGCGACTCAAGCAATACTACTGCAGAGTAGTCACGTTAAGTTGGTCCGGATGGGCGCCATTGGCTCTTGGTTTAACGTTCAGTTTATTGGTGGACTCCATTGTGGCCTACTGGCCCGTGTTGCAGCAAAGGGCAGGCTCCAAGCTCTGGCAGGTTCCTGTTGGTCTATGGCTGTGGGGGCTATTGGTTCAACTATCGTTAACGTCGGTCTCCGGTTATACGCCCGTGGGGGCTAAATGCCAGCTCGTGCATTTCAGGCTAAGACCTAGTACGCCCGTGGGGGCTATCCACTCTTGCACTCGCAGAATCAGTTGTCACATTGGGTACGCCCGCGGGGGCTATTTCGGGTCACTGTTCTGCTGTATCTAGAACTGGTCACAGATTGGTTACGGCATCATACCTCAAAGAACTCTGTGCTGGCTATATCTACCCAGCAGCTCCTATTACCACCTTGGGCATGCCAAACCCTCACATCTGAGACTGACTGATTGATTATTGCATTTTACTCTTTGTGTCAGTTTACCATTATCTGTTCCTAGATAGTGTGTATACCTCATTCTGTGTATTGTACCTTTGGGTTATCCCTGCCATTTACAGTTTATTATTCCTGCTGCTTGTAGAGGGCGATCGTTTGCATTATTTTTCGTTCAATAAAATTGTGTTTAATTTTACCAACTGGTCTGAGTGTCCTAAAAACCGTTACACTCCCTTACACTCCTTCAGACAGCCTCCCATTTAAAACAACTGATGGTAAGTTGTGACCTGAACAAAAATACAAAAAATGGCACATTACCCTGCCTACAAAGTAGGTGTAAAACCTGTGCACACATTTACACCACAGACAAGATACCCATACTGAACACCCAGTTACACCATAAGATCAACGGTAATTTCACCTGCAAATCATGCAATGTAATATACCTCATCATGTGTGCAAAATGCCCAACAGCTCTTTATGTGGGGGAAATGTGACAGACATTACATAAGAGGTTTAATTCCCACAGATCCAGCATTAACAACAAAAAGACAGAGACACCAGTGGGAGAACATTTTTGCCAAAGTGGGCACAGTATTAAGGACATTAGTGTCACGGTTTATTATGACTCTCAGACACAAGTTTTAGGTAAAAATCTATTTTATTGAAATAATAAATTGATAACGTAGGATGGCTAACACATACATACAGATACATACAGAATATAACAAGACAGAATGCAGACTCTACCGGTCCTGTCAATATACCGGACAGGACAGTCTGAGGAAGCTGAATGTTAGGCTCTACCGGCCTTGCCAATACCGGGTAAGGCAACCTGCAGATGAAATAGCATAACGGTTCTACCGGCCTTACCAAATTACCGGGCAAGGCAGCCTTAAAAGATTCACAATGTAGGCTCTACCGGCCCTGCCAATACCGGGTAAGGCAACCTCAGATGGAATGTGGCAAAAGGTTCTACCGGCCTTACCAATACCGGGCAGGGCAGCCCAGAGATAGTAGCAGCAGTCAGATGGTAAAGGCAAATTGACTGGATCGTAAGCGACCCAGTGTACACACACTGAGACCAACAGGGAGTAGTAAAGCCGCTAGACTTTGGAGCAAACCAGCGTCCGCACGCTGGGACCAACACAGGACTGTATAGCCGATAGGCTTTGGAGCAAACCAGTGACCGCACACTGGTATAACAAGCGAGTTTGTATAGCCGCAAGGCTTAGGAGCAAACCAGCGTCCGCATGCTGGGACCAACACAGGACTGTATAGCCGATAGGCCTTGGAGCAAACCAGTGACCGCACACTGGTGTAACAAGCACTTTGTATAGCCGCAAGGCTTTGGAGCAAACCAGCGTCTGCACGCTGGGACCAACACAGGATTGTGTGGCCGATAGGCCTTGGAGCAAACCAGTGACCGCACACTGGTGTAACAAGCACGTTTGTATAGCCGCAAGGCTTTGGAGCAAACCAGCGTCCGCACGCTGTGACCAACACAAGACTGTATAGCCGATAGGCTTTGGAGCAAACCAGTGACCGCACACTGGTGTAACAAGCGAGTTTGCATAGCCGCAAGGCTTAGGAGCAAACCAGCGTTGCACGCTGGGACCAACACAGGATTGTATAGCCGATAGGCCTTGGAGCAAACCAGTGACCGCACACTGGTGTAACAAGCGAGTTTGTATAGCCGCAAGGCTTTGGGAGCAAACCAGCGTCCGCACGCTGTTACCAACACAAGACTGTACAGCCGATAGGCTTGGAGCAAACCAGTGAGCGCACACTGGAGTAACTAACAATGTCGCCGACGCGACCGGGCAAGAGGTCGCCAGGATACAGGAGACAGGCGATGAGATGACAGGAACCAGCAACGATCAGTCAGGTCAGGAAACAGCAGAGAAGAAGAACCACAGGAACTGCAACACCAGAGACTAGGCCGGAACCAGGACTGGAACAACACAGCAGGCAGGAAACACTGGAACAGTAGAGATCAGGAACTCAGGAACACATGAGATCAGGAACTCAGGAACACTGGAACAGAGGCCCAGCTATCACTAGCATAGTGATAGCAAGAAGGTCAGAAACAACACGAAAGAGCACCCAAAGGGTGCCCAATCCAGGTTTAAATAGGCAACGAGAGGCGGGCTATCTGCAGACAGCCAATAGCAGCCCCTACTGGTGACAGACAAGGAACTGCAGCAATCACGGGCACCGTGATAATTAGACTGACTGTACTGATGGGAAAATTTCACTCTCAGAGGGACAGAAAATTATGGGAGGTAAAATTAATGCTACAGTTTGACTCTTTGACTTAAGGGCTGAATAGAGACAGAGTTTCTATCACGTTATCACATTCTGAATTAACTTTTACGACATTCCCTCTCGGATCATAAATACCTGGACTCAGAGGAAGAATGCAATTGAAATCACATCCTCTACCAAAGAATCAGTATCTGGACTAACATTCTTATCTGATTTCCATTATAAACAATGTAATGTGTGCTTGTATTTAGGAGAGAAGTTTTTATATATATCTGTATAACATGCCTGAGCAAGAGACCTAAGAAGTCTTGAAAATTTGCATTTTAAATCTGTTTAGTTAGCCAATAAAGGTATCAACTTTACTAAATGTTTGCCTCCTGTTTAAGAATAATATTCACATTTAGGACTTTAGATTATGTGGACGATGTTAATAAGGAAAGGGATATCTACATTATAAAATGTGCTTTGTAAATGTCCATGTTCATAGCCCAGAAGCAAGCTGTTCTGAAACGTCTTTGGGTGCTGGGAGGAGATTGGGCATGTAATTATGTTGTCTAGTGGATGCCTTCCTATGCTCTTAGGGTATTATATAGTGTTGCAATAGTGATATGAGATTGCAGACGTTTGTGTGTTCCATTGGTGGAATGTAGGAAACGAAATGTCCTAGAGAGGTTTGGATGTGAAGAAATTCACGTTTCCAGAGACGAACGATAAACAAAAGTATTGAACTACGTGGGAGGTATATCAGTATACTTCCGATAGTGGTAATTTCAGCTCCTTTGGACATTAACCAGAAAAAGAAAGTTTGGTGGTTCTTCTGGGTTCTGGACATAGACATACTTATTATATAAGTTAGTCATTGTTTTCATGAAATGCGTTGAGCACTTTAATATTACTGCTTTTAATCTAATTTTGTATTTGGAATAGAGTTTTTTTTACCTACCCTAGTCTCTGGGAATACTCTGTGAGGCTATATCGGCTTCTTAGAGTATATATTCAGGGCTCAAAATTTCCACTCGCCACTAGCCATTGGTGAGTGAAAATGTAGCCCTGGCGAGTAGAAATTCAGCCCAGGTGGGTGTATATATATATATATATATATATATATATATATATATATCCAACAACCACCCTCTATTATATACTATCCTTATATTCTGAAAGGATGACTTTTTAGACCTAAAGACAGGATTGTTATACTCTTGATTTGATCCAGATTAGGCCCAAGGTTATTTTGGTGGCACTATTCAGAAGATGCTTGGCCATGATTAAATGGAGGCAAAAATCTGAAGACTACAGGAGGTGTAGACCGGAGTAATCATCCTGGGGTTTATAACAGGGAAGCAACATATACATGAGGCTGTATCTTTAGTCTCAGAAGAACTTATGTTTCTTTTAGAGTACTTGGGTGGCAGTGAAAGTCATATATTCTCTTAAATATTTAGAGTTCTCTCTGTGTCTTTGTTTTTCTCCACCATAATCCTATAGTGGGTGCCTTATCCCTTGTTGCAAGCTGCAAAGACTCTGAGAAGACCCATATATACTGTACTTTTTGAACTATAGTTGGGTTTATTCTGTTTATATTCTGTTTTTGTGAGTTTGGTTTTTCATATAGAGAGGTGCTACTTTTTTCTGCCTTGGACTGTCTCTATATATATTTATACAGCTTCTCAAGGTAGCACAGTATTGTGCATAAGATTTAGGCAGGTGTGAAAAAATGCTGTCAAGTAAGGATGCTTTCAAAAATAGGCATGTTATTAATTTATATTTATCAATTATCAACAAAATACAAATACACAATACAGTGCATAAACAGAAGAAAAAATTAAATCAAATCAGTATTTGGTGTGACCACCCTTTGCCTTCAATCTAGCCTCAATTCTTCTAGGTACACTTGCAAACAGTTTTATAAGGAACTCAGCAGGTAGGTTGTTCCAAACATCTTAGAGAACTAACCAAAGTTCTGTGTATTTAGTCATCCTCAGTTGCTTCTCTCTCTCTCTCTCTCTCTCTCTCTCTCTTAATGTAATCCCAGACAGACTTGATAATGTTGAGATCAGGGCTCTGTGGAGGCCATACAATCACTTCCAGGACTCCTTGTTCTTCTTTATGCTGAAGATAGTTTTTAATGACTTTGACTGTATGTTTGGGGTCATTGTCATGCTGCAGAATACATTTGGGGCCAATTAGATGCCTCCCAGATGGTATTGCATAATGGATAAGTATCTGACTGTATTTCTAAGCTTTGAGGATACCATTCATTCTGACCAAATCCTCAACCCCATTTGCAGAAAAACAGTCCCAAACATGTAAGGAACCTATACCATGCTTCATTGTTGCCTGCAGACACTCATTCTTGTAGAATAAAAACAAACAACACAAAAAAATAAACAGACTTTTTGTCTATCTCTAATCCTATCCCTTGGCTTCTTCTTGCTTACAGTCACAGCTCCCCTTGCAGTCCTATTCTCTCATAATCTTTTATATGTTCTTCCCTGTTCCTCCATCACCCTGTGCTTCCTTCTCTCTTACCATCTGCAATTACTTTCAGATTGCGTTGGATGATATAGGGTTTTTTCTAGATACTCTGAAATGATCCAAAAATGAACTGCAGACACGTTGCTCATCTCTAGTCAATAAGAAGAATGGACTTTGGTACCTCGTCAGACTCTATTTGAAATACATTTTTCCACTTGCTTTGCATGAAGGACATAGCTTGGTTTATGCTTTATAAGTGTAATTCATAATATATTTCGTTTGATTATTTTCTTAATTTTAAAATTGTCTTTGCACTAAGTAGTTTTTGCTTTTGTATTTCAGGTTTTTGTTCTGTATCTGATAAATAGTCATTGTGAGTTATTTTAACAAAAGCTGTATTGAAGATTTCTACTCAGATTTCAAAGGAATGTATTCAGGACTGTTTGGGGATTTATTTATTTAATCTTCTTTCATTGTTCTAATTACGTTTCTACTTTTTTATACATATATTTGTTTTGTTCTTATTTTGTATGTATTTTAGTAAGTGTTTTAATATATTTCATATTCATCTCTTTATGATATGAAATGCATTTTTGTATTTCCTGGAGCTGTGTAAGTGCTGTTCATAAAATGGGTCATTTGAAAAATGTAATTTTCTGTTGAATTTTATCATTATGAAATCACTAGGTAGTCTGGTTGCATAATTTTTTTTTTGTTACACAAGGTAAGTCACAAAAGGGATGTTGGCCAGATAAACGATCACTGCGGCTGTTCTATGTCTTGTTTCAGCAGATGTAGGCAAATTCTCTCTAAATGAGCCTCTTTGACAAAGAAGAAAACACATGCTCTAAATCAATATATCAAAGAAAGCAAATAAAAAGGCAGGTGCTTGGATATCAGTTTCTCCTCTGTTGCTGGAATTGTGCAGACATCTTCAGAACTGCATGACATGAGCTATCACTAGCATTACAAAATAATACATTTTATGATGTTACAGAATGCATTTTGTTCTTTTAGTTTATCCAATATATTATACAAAAAATATTAACGTTGAGTAAAGCAGTTATTCTTATTGATGCTATCTATAAATAATATACTGCTTTGAATTCTTTATGTATATATTTAAAAAAATGGAATTTCAGGTTTATCTAAGTTTCTTCAAATAAAATAGAGACACAGAAGTAAATGTGGGAGAGGACAAATTGATAATATGGGTTTTTCAAATTCATAACATTCTTACCTTTCTTTGCTTAGTGCTCTTGGTGTTACTGTATCTTATTTCAGAATGTCCTCTCACTGTATATCTCTTTTCCATTTAAATAGTCAATTCTTCATATCACTGTGTCTAACATCAGCATTATTCGTCTTTTAAAGGCTACAGATTTGGGGATAAAATGCAGAAATTAGATTTTTCAAACTTAAAAAATTGAAATACAACTGTCATTGAAAGGCTAAAAGTAATATCCTTACATTAACTAAATTCAAGGGCATAAGGATGAGTTTAGGAACCAATACAAATAGATAGCTATAAGCACTGCTACTATTTCATTAAGTCCGGTGATAGGCCACATGAGGCATTCCAGTTGCTGCCAGAAAATATTCCTCATCATTTCCTGCCAGCCAATGGCTGGCAGAGAATTAAGGGAATTGTATTCTAAAAGTAGCTGCAGACCCCCACATTGCCAATAACTGCATTACATGAATGACCTACAGTGAGTGACAGTCAGCCACACAAGGAAATGTCTGATTTGAGTGTGGTACCTGAAAAGAAATGGTAGATAAGCAGTTAAACACAAAGACTGATACTCATTCTCACAAAGTCTAATGGCAGTCCATAGAGAGTTGCATATGTGCACACAGTTAAACGCATATTGAGACAAATGGATACATGCAGAGATGGCAAGTTTGTAAAGACTTAACTGCACATATTGATCCAGGGAACTCCATGGCTGGCAAATAGGCTGACAAACACATACAGATAGTGACAGTCCATGTGTTGACAGCTACGAGCAGCTCGTATACAAACACTGTATTCTTTATAATGATGCTAAGTATATCTTACTGCTAATGATCACTCAACACTAACGCTGATGTTCTGAAAAGAAATGCAGCAATTTTGAAACAAGTCAACTAAACTATAGGGGGCACATGCAATCCCAAATTGCCCATTGATTTTAAATAGGATATTTAACCCTATGAATATCAGAGAACTCTCCAATGTAATGCATTGGCTACCAACAATGATGCAAATTGTGACAGTTGGTTTTAAAGAAGAAAGGGTGTTGATCTAGGGAAATAACGGATTGCCATTTGGAATCGGGAAGTAATCCCCTCCCCTAATTTGGGTATTAACCCTTTGAGTGCCAAAGGGGTACTCAACTCACTGTAAATTCTAGTAATATAGGAGAAAATAAGAGGTGACAGTGGCTATGTTCTGCCCTCTAGGAAATCACTTTCCCTTAAAGGGTCAGCTATCAGATTTAAATGGCCATTCAGTCTTAGTACCATAACATAGATTAAGGAAGTCACTTGCTTCTAAAAAGTGTCAGCTGGGTACTGGACAGAGAAGAATAAAATAATTCTGTAGGTTTGATTTTGTTCTACGAAACAGGTTATTATGAACTCAAAATTATGAGTTGTATGTTTGAGTAAATTTCATAACTATGAATTGAATGAGATGTTTTGTTTTTATTTGTAACTTATCCAGCTGAAGTGCTGGAAAAGCTGTCAAGTGTTTCAAGTATACACTGTATGCACAATTATTAGGCAAGTTGTATTTTTGAGGATTCATTTTATTATTAAATAACTACAGTGCTCTCTGTCAATCCAAAATGTTAAGAAACCTTAAACTTGAATAGTTAAGATAGTAAAAGTGAGATTTTGGCTTTCTTAGGAGAATATCTATGTGTGCACAATTATTGGGCAACTATTAGTGTGCAAAATTATTACGCAAATAAATGAAAAGCGATAATTTTCCCATCTTACGTGTTTATTTTCATCTATTAAAGTGAGAATACTAAACAAACAACTCAAAATTTACAAATAAACATTTGTGACATTTCCATAAAAAAAAAAATATGACCAATATAGCCACCCTTCTTTTCAATAACAGTCATAAGCCTTCCATTCATGGAGTCTGTCAGTTTTTTGATCTCTTGACGATCAACTTTTTGTCTAGCAGCAACCACAACCTCCCAGACACTGCTCAGAGTGGTGTACTGTTTTCCTTCAGTATAAATCTGCCATTTACAAAGGGTCCACAAGTTCTCAATAGGGTTTAGGTCAGGTGTGGAAGAGGGCCATGTCATTATTTTACCATCTTTAAGGCCTTTACTGGCTAGCCACGCAGTGGAGTACTTTGATGCATGCGATGGAGCATTGTCCTGCATAAAAGTCATGGTCTCCTTGAAAGATGCAGACTTTTTTCTGTACCACTGCTTGAAGAAAGTGTCTTCTAAAAACTGGCAGTGGGTTTGGGAGTTGAGTTTGAGTCCATCTTCAGCCTGAAAAGGTCCAACTAGCTCATCATTGATAATACCAGCCCATGCAGTGTGCAACTGGACATGAACTGCCAGAGGTAATGGAGGCAAAGTTGGTATGTCAGATGAGGAGGAAGAACTGTGGGTGCCGGGGTGAGGACTGTAGGTGCATTTTCCCGCACATGGTCCATAGCACAAGAAGATGATGATGACGCTAGTGTTATGATCACCATCAAACTTTCAGACTGGGTTTCTCTTGCGCTGGGATTTTTGCTCCTGTTCTCTGTTCCTTTGGATAGGGACAGGGGCCACAGTGACAGCAGTTCTTGATTTCATTTTTAGGAATTCGACTTTTGCATGCTTAATGTAAAGATTGTGGTGTCTTCTTTGCATGTGCTTTATGAGGGCAGATGTGCCAAGGTTTGTTTATTGTAGTAAACATAAAAAATAACATATATCTCATAACATGTAGATAATCAAGTCGGCATTAACAAAGCTCAACTTTAAACCCTCATAGCTAATCTCCAACTAATATAACATCACAGTGGAGACATAATAGAAATCTAAATCATGTCCATTTACAAGTTTCTCATTAACCCTTTAATTACTGAAATAGTAACATTTGCCACAGGGCAAAATAAACCGTCCACCAGAGACGGGACAAGCCAACATAAGAGATCACAGCAAGGCGTAATAAAACAAAATTGAAAAAGAATATCGTCCTGCTGAGACAGATACAATTTCCAGAATGACAACCCCAAAGCATCTATTGTGGAAGCATACTACCTCCCAAGGGCACTGTACAAATAGACACATTTGCTCTCCCAACAAATAGTCATCTCAGTAAATATTTCTGTTGTCCCCACACATATTACTTCTTCTGAGGACTGTAGTGGAGAAATAAGTAGCTGAAAGTCAAAGTTGTGAGTCATACAGCAAGATATGCCTTGAAAAACAGGTGCATTTGTCCACTGCCTACAACACTAACTTCCTACTTACATGAAAATGGCACAAGTGATAACAAAAAAGATACAATATGGCAGTGTATGGTAGTGGTGGTGGGGTGTTGTGGTTTGTAGCTTTGGGTGCATTAATTGGTGCAAAGGGTTTCACAATAACAGCCGAATTAAAAATGTGAATGAAAAGAAATGCAAACCCTTATTTTGCTCCAAGATGGAGTCAATGTACATGTACTGAAATCCAAAATGGAGTCTAACTTTATGAAGTACCCGATCGGTACAAGACGCGTAGGAGAATTTTAGCTATCCCGTTGTGTCTGAGTTATAGAAATTGTCTTTATAACAGTTCCTACAATATTGCCTATGGGACGCATGGTGTATCACTGATGTCATCTGTGTGTAGGACTCGTACTGTTGCCATATTGCAATTCTGCTACAAAGTGTCGGCAGCCTATATCAACGGACCATGCCCCGAGCTGAAAGACGGGAGGGTGGACTATATTGGCACTACAGAACTGTGAGTTTTATATTACCCTGCCCGCAATAGTGCCACTCAGGCATTGGTGGTCACTCATATAAAAGTCGACTATATATAAAAAGGAAGAATATGCGGTAAAAGAAAAGTTTCACATATACATTGATCTCTGCCCTCTTCAAGTGTTGGCTGACATAATTATACCAGGAATCCATCAACCTGTAGCAGACATGAGCCTTTGAGATACTGCTCAGCTCCATTATATCGGCACATACAGAGTTGTTACACCTTTATTTTTAACATTGTGGTTACACCTGCATGTTCCTGTACCATCTATTGTGGCTAAAGGACTGTTACATTTTCTAGGAACTTTGGT
The DNA here is from genome assembly GCA_037306005.1 of Rhinophrynus dorsalis. Taxonomy (NCBI): domain Eukaryota; kingdom Metazoa; phylum Chordata; class Amphibia; order Anura; family Rhinophrynidae; genus Rhinophrynus; species Rhinophrynus dorsalis. The sequence goes on from CM074721.1 coordinate 126,781,423, forward strand.
ATATGTCTAGATTGATCACTGATATTAGAATAGTTACATCAGACACAAGGGTTTTATATATTTATGTTTTCTTGAATGATGTTTAATATTGTGTTCTATTAATAAATTGTATATTTTAAATTATAGAGATATTTGTGCTTTCCTTCTTAGTATTTTAAAACAATTAATACTTTATTATAACAATTCTACAAAGGGATTGGCCAGTTCCATTAAAATTATTTTAAGGCTGTTTTTCCTCAAATATGGAGGAAATATATAATTCTTAGGGCTATACAGAATTAATTGTAAATAAATTTATAATTACCAGACAAATTAAGGTATGGTTCTCTTAGGATTCTCTGGCTGTGGTTCGGTTAAATACTTCAAAGTCAGAACAAAGAGATCTTCTTGGCACCCAGCCACTGTATGTATAAGGTAAGAATAAAATCTTATCGCAAAGTTACAACCCATTCTTCTCAGGTAGGATGAGTTGCCAGATCATTAGAATATGATGTCAGACTAATTTTCTAGGCTCTCTGATTGGTTAGTCAAAGATAAGATTATTTAAGTTAATATCCTAGTAGCTACAAACATTTGTTCCAGAAGATGGCACTACAAGAATAAAAATGCATATATGTTGACATATAACATGCATATTACGTCAAACTAATAACACTGACAAAAATGTCAACTTAATCCCTTTTCCAGATTTTAATATAAGATAAGGAATAGAGTCCCAGACAGGTGTTACCACCGCCCCCGCTGAATTAATAGCTGGTGATTGTCTAGAAAAAGAAAAATCCATCAATCTCCATAAAATCACATAAATATTTCCACCCCCCAACTTATGCAAAGGGGCCTATTGTTTCTTTTAACACACATACACAGATTTAAGAGAGAATATATATATATATATATATATATATATATATATATATATATATATATATATATATGTGTGGTCTCAAGTGTGGTAGATGGTAGCAATACTTTATCACATCCCTCTTTATCATTATCTGTGCTGCTATTAACACATTTGGCTTTCTCTGTCATCATATGTGGTTTCTGCTACCTTAGATGTTGGTTCATTTTTATGAATGTTAGTCTCCCAAAATTGATGCTTGATAGCCACGTCCTACAGTCATTGATAGTGTAACCAGCTGCACTGAAAACCTACTCAGACTCAATGTTTGCTGGAGGACAACTAAGGATTTCCACTGCAGTATGTGTCAATGCTGGCCACACTGCTATGTTTGCAAGTAGTTTGTTGTTTCTGCCTAGAACGTAGCAATCCTGAAAGCATGCATAAATAAATAAAGAAAACCAGCACACACACAATTAAAGGGAATGTAATGGTATTATATATATGCATACAAAGAACATGCAATAGTAATGCACAACAAAACATTAAATGAAACAAAAAAGAACAGGTCCTATGGGCACAGGGAACTGGGCCTCTGGGCATGGGGAACTGGCCTCTGGGTACAGGGATAAAGCTAGCTCAGAAACACAGGTGGGAGGCACAGGAATGCAAGGGATACAGCCAGCACGGGAATGCAGGGGTGCAGCCAGCACAGGAATGCAGGGGTACAGCAAGCACAGGAATGAAGAGGTACAGCCAGCACAGGAACTCAAGGGTACAGCCAGATCATGGAAAATCAGGGGTGCAGCCGGCTCATGGAAACTCATGTTGGCCCGAAAGAAAAGAAACTGAACTGAAACTCAATAAACTGAAAAGTAAACTGACCAGAGTAAGGGGAGAGACTGAACTAAATAGGGAGGAGGTGATTGCAAGGCCGGGAAAGCTGGGAACAGAATCAGGCCAGCAGGGAACAGAATCAGATCTCTTTAGTCTGAGAGCAGCAACCTACAACAGCACCACAGGGAGGTAGTGGCAGTGTGAGGTACTGCACCAGCCAGGCAGAGGAAAGGAGAGAATCCTGACAATCAATAAGCATATCTCGATATTCCTTGACAGAATCCAATGCCTCAGATCATCATGACTCCTTGTTCTGACAAACTGCTGATGGTCCTTTGGCAGAAATTCTGAAATGTTGTGGCAGCAAAGTGGCAAGAATGTATTCCACATTGCTTTTAATGGACAGTATGCGAGGATCTTGTTGAAAGCACACTAAAATGTTCTTTACCTGCTTGTGCATGTCTGTGTTGTCATTATGGAAAGGTTCTTCACCCCAGTTCCTCAATTTTTTTCTGCAATAAAAATATCAGTGCTAGAATTTCACTAATTCCTGCCCTAATGCGACTCACCGGCATGGCTGCCTCCTTAAAGGGTTTCAGCAGCTCACATACATTGTACATTAGTTGCCAATGGCCAAGTGACAAACAGGCTCCATCCAAAGCCTTCCAGTTTTGCATGGTGTACTCACTAACTACCTTATTCTGCTTGTACAAATGCTCTAGCACGTACCATGTGGAATTCCACCTGGTAGGGACCTCCATTTTCAGTTGGTGATGGGGTAGGTTGTTACGCTCCTCTATGGAATATAGAGCATTCCGTGCACTGTAGGAGCGACTAAAATGCGCACAGATTTTGAGGGCAATAGTAAACATCTCTCTAAGGGTTTTGGATTCTGCCAGGAATCTGGTCACATCTAAACTTAGCACATGGGCAAAGCAGGGCACATGCACATTATCACCTATTCTCAAGACAGTGATTATGTTGGAGTCATTATCAGCAGAGACAAAGCCAGATTTTAAGGAGCGGGGTAAAAGCCATTCCTATATCACCTGCTCTTTCTTACTTAAAACATCTACTGCTTTGTGGGACTGTCTCTCAAAACTCTGCATGCACAAGGTATGGGCTATCCTGTTGCTGCTGCCACCTTTTAATCACACTGCTAGAACCAGAAGCACAATTACTGTCACCTGATGTTGTAAGCTAGTGCTGTCCACTGTTGCTGCTGGGAGGGAAACACAATGGGCAGTGACATTCATATAGTCTGTTCTCTTCCCACTTGTCCACATGTCTGTTGTCGGGTGGATTTTCATGCTATACACACTTTTCATCCCGTTGTTCACCACACTAACTACCTGCATGACAATTCAGGCATAGCCTTCCTGAAAAAATAACTGTGGCTTCAGAAATGCCAGCATGAAACTATACATGACATCAGTTCTCCAAAACCTTGGTTTTCTACAAAAGAATATGGCACCATGTCCACTGCCAACATCTTGTAACCTTTCCATTCCACAGGTGTACTTTGATGTTGTTTTTGTGAAATTTTTAACTCCTTCCCAGGAACTCAATTAGTGTGGGATGGCAGAAGAACCCTGGAACTTTACTGCTTTAACAACACGACTAGAAGAGGTGGTGGAGGTAGAGACAACATGTGTGGGCAGTTTTTCACTCTAGCCATCTCCTACAGCAAACCCAGAGTCATCATACTCCTCTGTAGCAGGAGACATAGGTGTTATTTGAAGTGAACTAACTGTTGGCAGTAGCACACTCTCTGACACATAAATAATGTCACTACCTCTCTTGTCTGCCTCACAGCCCTGGGAGCTTTTGGAGTGCTTCTGCTGCTGCTGTTGTGGCACCTCTGACCTGCTGATAGTGTGTCTCCCAGTCAAACCTGTTGTTGTACTTCAGGTGGGATTTCATGTGCTTTTTGAACAGACAACAGATAGCAACATGCTTAACTTTAGGATCCTGAGTGAAGTACCTCCATACTGTTGACTTCATGGACTGAGGTGTGCCTGAGGGGCTGCTATTACTACTGGGGCTAGATGTTGATGCAATTCTACTGCTGCTACTACTAGGTGCAGCATTCCAGTAGCAGCAGAGGCACTCATCATATATAACATTGTAGATGATAACAACCTGTGTTGCTGTTGTTGCTGCTGGGTACTCAACACAGGTGTGTGTGTATGTGGCTGAATGGGATCTGGGAAGAAGCCATGATAGGGTCACTGTGTACTTTTTGTTCATCTTTCCAATGGTTTTCTCAAACAGTTTATAGACAGGCACAGTACTCCTTTTCAGTGGTGGAAGACTGACTTTATGTCAATTTCATCATCTCTCTCACTCTCAACTTCATCTGTATCTGAACAAGAGTAGGATGCTGGATGGATACATTATAGATGTTCATCATCATCAGTTATCATTAGGTCAGCATCACCTGCCACTTCTTGCCCACTACCCTTATATTCATCTAAGCTTTTCGAGGTCTCATACAATTTTTTATCTTTTACTTCCAAAAAGTTTGCTACTAATTTCAGGATAGGTGTTTTGGTGCTTTTTTGTCTCACCATCTGATGCAGCAGATGGTTCAGCTGCTACACCTTCCTCAATTATGCTATTGCCACCATCAACACTAGAATGCTACTTGTTATCATCCTCAGTGTTCTTCATGTATGGTTCTTTTTTGTACTGGTGGTGATGGGAGGTTTGGTGTGACCTTGACAAACTGCATTCTCCCTTGCAGGAGAGGGTTCATTATCATTTATTGTGCATGCTTCAGCAACCATTGCTGCAGTCAGTTTTTGAACACCCTTTTCTCCCACATCACTGCAGTGCTCCATATTTTCCCCTCCCCTTACCCCTTGTGTGCTTGCTGGACATTACTACCACTACTGTGTGTGGTTTTTACACAACTGATGGAGTGGGATGTCTTGCTTTAGCAGTCAACAAAATTCTCAATGTTGTCTGCTGTCTATCAACTCTGCCTTAGTCACACAGCTCATGTCAGGCTCCCAGTTAGCTGTCATTTAATATTTTAGTTGTTTTCTTTTTTATTGTTATAATTTTTATTTTATTATTAATTTTTTTAAGTTTTCAACCCTATCTTATCTTTAGGTCTGTCCAAAAAATGTTTTTAACTGAAAAACAAAATGAATAACTTATTTCCCAAACTTCCCCAGCACACAGACAATAACAGCAAGATCAGCAACCAAACTGGTACCTAGCTGCCTGTGTCTTGCCAGTAAGTCACATGGAATTTTGAGGTGTTTGGAGTCAATATCCTTCCTCCCTTTTTCCCCCAGAGTGCCCCCAGACTTTCCTAATACAGAGAACAAATACTCCATAAACTAAGTTTGAATTCCCCATTATTTGCCTATGTTCTCTAGCTCAAAAACATGCGGCTTTCTCCTCTCACAAACACAGAATGGCATGCTATGAGAGCCAGACACCCTATTTTATGGCTTTAGAATATTAGAGAAAACTTTCATGTGTTGGGGAAAAATGCTTTTCCCAATTGATTTCAATGCAATGGGCTAGACAAAAAAGTGGAAAAATGCCTCTTTTCGTGCAAAATTATTAACCAAGCGGGAAGTGCTGCTATTCTCCGATTTTGATTTGAGGTGAAAGTTTTCAACCATTCCTAGGTATAGGACTCAAACACTAGAGCAACTTGTGTACCCAAATGTAAAAAATACACTTACACGTAATAAAGAAATTGAGTAAAATAGAGCACACGATTTAAGTGTATGAAAAAACACACTAGAGGGAGCCAAATGATGCCTTTAACGGTTTTAATTTTTCATTAACCCAAAATGAATGGTAAAGGTACTCACAATTTGGAGTGGTTGTTAGTGGCTTATGCCAACAGAGAAATTGACCTGTCTTTGTTCAGGTAAGCAACCAAAGAAGAGGTGCGGCTCACAATCTTCAGTTGTAGTTTATAATAAAAAAAAATTTGGAAAACAATTGAATTGTGCAAAAGAACAATCATTCCTTCATTCTTTTGCACAATCATTCTTTCTCACAATTCAATTATTTTTTACATTTTTTTAATTAAAAACTATAACTGAAGGTTGTGAGAAAACAGGTCATTTTTACTGCTTGTCTGATTAGTTGTTGGTTGGCATACGCATACGCCACTTACAACTACTCCAAATTGTGAGTACCTTTACCATCCATTGTGGTTTACAGAAAAATCATAAGCAGTTACAGGCACCATTTGGCACTCTCGTGTTTTTTCTTTCATGTGTGGGCATATAATTGAAATTACCACAAACATATCTCTTTTATGCTTTGCCATTGATGGAAATTCATACTTTCCCACCAAGCAGGCTTGTTGCATTATTATGTGTAGGCCATGACCCATCTATCAACTGCTGGATTGCACATGAGCTCCATGCCTCTCAATGTTAAGTCACTGAGGTTGGTTATTCTCTATTAGAACGCATATGCACCTCATGACTCTGCATCTTCTGATCAGCTGATTGGTTCTCCACCCAAGCAAACCAATATTCTATATGTCTCATGTCTGGGACTCAAACACGAATGGTCAAAAATACCAATTTTTTCCAATGGACCACCTTTCTGATGCATAGCATCCAAGCCACAACAATGCATGAGATAGATAGATAGATAGATAGATAGATAGATAGATAGATATACAGACAGAGATAGAGATATGTGTGCAGTTCCCGAAGGCTGCATATGTTCATTTATGCAAACAAGTCTGCTTTTGAGTGAAATATGACATGTTACACAATACATATCAATAATAATACATACTTAAACATGCAACATAACATTAAAAAACACTACTCCAGGGGGGCATGGCCTGACTGCTGAATGACATGGACACTTGGCTTTAGAGTACTGATCCATGGGGACATTTCCAGTTACACCCCATACATTATATAACCTATAACCAAAGTGCTGGATTCTCTGATCATTGGACAACATTGTCATGGGTAAAAACCCAAAGAAAGATTTACACTTGCAGTACTATTTCCCAACTAAATTGCGACAACTAATGATGCAGAGCCATGAAGACCTAGCGGCATTTCCAACGTCTCCATCCTTGGATGGTGGGTCACTGGAAAACCTCTCTGGTTTACAACCCAAAGCACAGGTTCTTTCCACAAAACATGATTTGAATGATCTGCTGGGGGAGCTAAAATCATTTTTGAAAGTGGAACTAGCATGTGGCAGGACATCAAGCACAGTGGCAGCTGATTTGATGCCTTGCAGAAAAACTTGACAGAGTATAGAGCTGACCAGATAGAGCCTGCCTCACGCCAACTCCAATTATACCATCAAAATATAGATCTTCCTGTAAAGCTTAGAGAATAGGCCTCGCTACAGTAACTTTCGATGCGGTGGTATCATGGTGGACATCAGCACTCAATCCCTCCCAGATTATCTGCAGAGAATGTTTTGGTAAGTAGCACAGGCAGAAGAGTTGACCATATACTGCCAACTGCTTCACAGAGAAGGTGGCAATCTTCAACGCAGTGAGTATCAAAGGCTCCATATCGTATGAGGGAGCAACAATACTCCTATTTAGAGACACCTTGCCTCTCATGATGCAGTGGGGATGAGACCTGAAACCTGTCATAGATGCACTCTGACAGAACCAGATTTGATATTGATTGGGCTCCCCACTAATACTCGTGGCATCTTGGGGAGGCTTGACATATGTCTTATGCTACAAGGGCAACTACAAAGCCTTCCTTGAGACTCTCCAACTCCAGATTCTAGAACAACAGTGACAATTTCTGATTAAACTCGATGACCAGTACCTTAACAAACCTTCAAACCCACCTCAGTGGGAATGGCAAGAGGTGTTGAGGAAGCCGGAGACCCATGCTGAGAGAGCTATGTCTGTATCCCCTCTGGGATCAGTCCACAGATGATAAGCAACCGAGGTACACTGGCTTATCATCACCCGCCTTTGAGCCATTCATGGGGGCCCACTCACCATTTATTAAGACTGCAGACAGTCCTGTTCACCTTTTAGGTATTCCAGCGCCAGCAATTCTACGACTGAACCTGGATAATCTACAACTCCATTACCTGTTTCATGTTCCATTTCACAGTAAGCTAGTTATTGTCACAGATTGACTATGAAATTATCACACTGACAAGTACAGATGAAGTTAATATAAAACTTTATTAAGTACAATAAGGACAGGTAGTAATAAAACAGGCTGGTGGCAACAAATGACAACAGTAGTTAGGTAATGACACAAAGTGGCAGTAGATGGTAACACACCTTCACGAGACCAGGGAGGAACAGTGTACTCACTTTCCTCAACCTTCACCAGGCAGGTGAGCAGTAATAGAATGGCCCTTGGATTACCAGGTATATGCGAGGATAGTGTGGGTACACCGCACACACGGAATGAATGGCACACCTTCACGACACCAGGAAGGACTAGTGAACTCACTATCCTCACCCTTCACTAGACAGATGAGAGATAATGGAAAGGCCCAGGGGCTCACACGGGTAGATGGAATAACAGTGTGAGCATACAACGCTTATGTCTGGATAGTACACCTTCACGAGACCAGGGAGGAACAGTGGACTCACTTTCCTCACCCTCCACTAGGCAGGTGAACCGTAACAGAATGGCCCTTGTACTTACACGATAAGGCAGTATGCAAAATCAGGATGGCCACGGGAGGTCAAACACACGGTATGACTGACAAGCGCAGTTAACAGAAGAGAGCGCAGAGCGGAAGGCACAGGCAACACGGAAACCAAACCGAGGCACGGAATGGTAATGGAGAGCAACAATGGAGAGAGTAACCCAAGAGGCAGCCAATGGTCAGAACCGAATCGGGTAGTCAGACGTCACCAGTGGTCAAAACCGGAACAGGCAGTCAGACGTAGCCAGGAGTCAGAACTGGAACGGGTAGTCAGGCGTAGCCAGAACTGGAACAGGTAGTCAGACGTAGCCAGGCAATGCACAGGAACAGTAATGGATCAATACAGCAATAAGCTCAGGTACACCACGAAAGGGCAAAGGTAATGACACAGGTTGAGGTTTAAAAACCCTGACAGATGGGTGAAGCGATAACCTCACCAACAAGTAGACCTATAAGAATAGCGACTCAGCGAGAGTGACAGTTCAGGAAGTAAATAATGTCACATATAGGCAATACTGCGAAAGGCAATCACGGGGCACCGTGATAGTTATTAATACTTTTGAAGTCTTATGTTTACCCAGTTTTCAAACACGGTACCACTCATGGGTTTGTTATTTAACCTTACTAATTATTTTTAATTGTTTCCTTATCTACTTTTTTATGTCGGAACCAGAGGTGTGGGGTTGAAATCATGTGGTGTTCTTTATAATGTTTGCTGCTTCTGGGCTGGAGCATGGACGGTCTGGTTCTATACTGCACACTCATCTGACTCTGGAGCAGTTTCTTAGGGGCTTTACAGGGATTCTATATGTGTCACGGTATGTTATGACTCTCAGACACAAGTTTTAGGTAAAAATCAATTTTATTGAAATAATTAAATTGATCACTTAGGATGGCAATCACATACATATATAAATCATGAGTAATAGCAAAGACAGAAGGCAGACTCTACCGGTCCTGTCAATATACCGGACAGGACAGTCTGAGAGAATTGAATATTAGGCTCTACCGGCCTTACCTATACCGGGTAAGGCAACCTGCAGATGGAATAGCATAACGGTTCTACCGGCCTTACCTAATTACCGGGCAAGGCAGCCCCAATAAGTACACAGAGTAGGCTCTACCGACCCTGCCAATACCGGGTAAAGCAACCTGAGATGGAATGTGGCAAAGGTTCTACCGGCCTTACCAATACCGGGCAGGGCAGCCCAGAGATATCAATAGCAGTCGGATGATAATGGCAGAATGACAGGATCGTAAGCAACCCAGTGTCCGCACACTGAGACCAACAGGGGAATCGTATAGCTGCGAGGCTTAGGAGCAAACCAATGTCCTCACACTGGAGTAACAAGTGAATCATATAGCCGCAAGGCTTTGGAGCAAACCAGCGTCCACACGCTGGGACCAACTACTGAATCGTATAGCCGATAGGCTTTGGAGCAACCCAGTGTCCGCACACTGGAGTAACAAGTGAATCATATAGCCGCAAGGCTTTGGAGCAAACCAGTGTCCGCACACTGGAGTAACAAGTGAATCATATAGCCGCAAGGCTTAGGAGCAAACCAGCGTCCGCATGCTGGGACCAACACTGAATCGTATAGCCGATAGGCTTTGGAGCAAACCAGTGTCCGCACACTGGAGTAACAAGTGAATCATATAGCCGCAAGGCTTTGGAGCAAACCAGCGTCCGCACTCTGGGACCAACACTGAATCGTATGGCTGATAGGCTTTGGAGCAAACCAGTATCCGCACACTGGACCAACAGGGAATCGTGTAGCCGCGAGGCTTTGGGAGCAAACCAGCGTCCGCACGCTGAGACCAACTACTGAATAGTGTAGCCGATAGGCTTGGGAGCGAACCAGTGTCCGCACACTGGACTAACAACTGAACCGTGTAGCCGCAAGGCTTTGGAGCAAACCAGCGTCCGCACGCTGGGACTAACAAGCAATGTCGCCGACGCGACCAGGCAGAAGGTCGCCAGGATACTGGAGACAGGCGATGAGATGACAGGAACCAGCAGCGATCAGTCAGGTCAGGAAACAGCAGAAAAGAAATTCAGCAGGAACTGCATCACCAGAGTACTAGGCCGGAACCAGGACTGGAACAACTCAGCATGCAGGAGACACTGGAACAGTTGAAATCAGGAACTCAGGAACACTGGAACAGAGGCCCAACTATCACTGGACATAGTGATAGCAAAAGGTCAGAAACAACACGAAAGGGCACTCAAAGGGTGCCCAATCCAGGTTTAAATAGGCAATCTGAGGCGGGCTAAATGCAGACAGCCAATAGAAGCCCCCTACTGGTGACAGACAAGAAAATGCAGCAATCACAGGCACTGTGATAATATGCTTCCTGGGTACATGCGGGTGATAAAATAATCCCTCTATTCCGCTACTTCTGAGGTCTTTCCTCTTTTTGCCCTCATGCCCAGGATCCCCAATGGGCTATGCTGGGGATGCATCCACCTGTAACAGGCAGTGTTCAAAATTTTAGATACCTCTTTGCTATGATGGGATGGGACTTTTACGCCTCTGGTTCCCCTGTTTTGGTGGTCCGGCGTGACTGAGTGCACCAACCAGGGGAGTGAAAACCCACTGTGTATTTTTTATGAGCTGCAGGAACATGTCCACCGGATTATGCTATGCTCTCCCTTTCATATTTATTGAGGTTATTATACACACAGAGGTTTTTTGACTTAACATTTCAGTGTATGTTCCTTTGTTGGGATGCATCCCTTTCCTTGATATAGCTTGGGGGTGGGGAGACGGATCTCTGCTATGTACCATCCCTCAGTGGTTGAGCTTGAGGTTCCCCATGGGGAACAAATGTCTACCCCTTTGCACCTCACATCACCCCTATGGTGTTACCAGCACAATCTATACTTCTATGTTACTTGGTTTTCTATGTTACTTGGCGTGGCTGACATTCCTGCTCCTGTGTACCGACCCAGATTGGCTGACGTTCCTGCTCCTGTATCCTGACCCGGCCTGGCTGACGTTCCTGCTCCTGGATTCCGACTCAGCCTGGAGTCGCCTCGGCAACATTCTGACTTCCGGTACCTTACTGGGCTTGTCACCTCTGCCCCGCAGGCTTGCCTGTCTTCCATTTTGCTCAGAGCGCCTCTGGCCTAGTCCTCCTTTCCATAACTGGTTGCCAGTGTTGCCTCCGTGATTGCACCGGTATACTGCCATTAGTTGCTCCACTCTGTCAAAACCAGTTGCAAGTGTTGCCTCCGTAATTGCACCAGTATACTGCCATTGGTTCGCTCCACTCTGTCAAAACCGGTTGCAAGTGTTGCCTCCGTTATAGCACTGGTACATTGCCATTGGCTACGCTCTGTCTGACCCGGTTGCTATGATTGCCTCTGTGTCAGCACCGGTAGCACTCCTGATTACTTCAGTGGACTAGTATACTGTGGACTCTATCTGTGGCATCTTCTAGAAGTAGCAGGTTGCCAGAACACATGAGACTGTTTTCCTTTCTTGATGAACGTTAACTCCTGCCTTGCTGTAACCTGGAAACCTTATCATTCTCCTGACCCGTGTCAGAATAAACTGTTTGTCTCCTATACATATGCTGGACCTGTGTGGGTATAATTAACCTGTCGTGTGTCCATACTATAAGATTTATATTACAGGACCTGTGAGGGTTCTTTATGTATTATCGTATTCAATAAAACTGTGTTTTTATCTTAACTGTGTGTGTCAAACAAACCGTTACAGGGGGATATCAGCTTTGTGCAGGAAACTCATTATAAGAAATTGAGAGAACTATCCCTCACCAGTCATTTCTATTCCCAGGCATTCCTTAGCTCAGGCCCTTCCAAAAAGAATGGGGTTGCACTCCTCTTTCTCCATCGCTAGGGACACTGAAAGTCTGTTCCACTTTCTTATCTTATTGATAATTTCATGTATACATCTACCAATGTATATTCCCCCAATTCCTCTCAATTTTAATCTTTCCCAGTTTTTGAATAAATTGGCTCTCTTCCAGGAGGGTATTTTAGCCCCTTCACCCTGCATTGAATTGCTCAGGCTGATCAATGCCTAACCCACCTGTTGCATTCCCACCGACTTCTTGACATACAGCGCATATGTCAACTAGATACATGGGATTATAGCTTCTGTTCACATTCCCATCATGACTATTCTCAAATAGATTACTTCCTTATCCAACACTCTGCCTTGCACCTTGTCCTATCCTCTAACATTAGTTCTATCACATGGTCCCATCACACACACTGATATTCCTCACAATTAGACATGTGGCAGGGGGTTAGTTACATAGGTTATGGAGACTTGATGATTCCTTACCATCTCATTTGGATGTTATCATCACATCCCTTGAGAAAGCCTTGAAGACCCATTTCTTCTTGAGAAATTGTTGTGCCTCTGAAAACATGTAAAATCCCTCCTGAATTTAATAATGGAAAAATGATTCCTTAGGACTAGACAATGATACTTTGAAAATGCAAACGAAGTGGGGTCCTCACTATCTAAGCAGCTGCAACTTAAACAGGGAGCTAACTATATACCCCATTTCAAGTGAGCTTCTGGGCACCATGTCCATGATTTATCTAAGATAGCTGAGCTCTTCCAGTCATTCAATTCATTCCTATACAATCTCCCTACCTTGGACAACCTGGGTGCTGACCCGTTACCCCGAATCCAGCAGTATTTGGATAGGGCACACCTCCCAAGACTCAGCCCCACAGCGTACAATGCATTAGTACCTCCTATCACGTTGGCATAGGTAGAATTAGTGATTGACTCCTTACATTAGGGGAAAAGCCCAGGCCTGGATGGCTTCTCCCATGTCTATTACTTCACCTTTAAAAACCTATTTACTATATTCTTTGTAACGGGAGGTAAGGATGCCAGGTTGTCCTTAGCCGTCCTTCTGGATCTCTCCCTCCTGGATGCGGCTACAAGCTGGTAGCCTGCCCAGTGAAACAGGATAACTGGCTGGAACTCTAACACTGGAATACTAGATACTTATTTAAAAGAGCATAATATAGAGGGCTATGTACGTTAGTATTGGGATTAATATTTAGTTAGGGCTTGTTGATCCAGGGAGAAGTCTGATTGCCATTTGGAGTCAGATGCCTTCTTTTGGGTCAGCGATGGTAAACAGGAATAGGAAAAGGGTTGAACTGGATGGACGCAAGTCTTTTTTCAACCTAAATTACTATGTAAATATGTAACTATGTAACTATGGAACCCAATCTGGAAACATCCACTGCAACTGCTGGAAACACAAGCTGGAAACAAAGAGCTCTTAGCTGACTTGGATGTGTGTCCTAAGAGACATTTTACTAGGGATGGGCGAAACTTTCCGCCTCAAAGTGAAATCGTCGAAAAATGGCACTTTCTACTTGGCAAAAAATTTCCCGCGAACAGTGACAATTTTCTGCTTTTTTCACCCATTGAAATCAATGGGAACATAGAAGTTACACACAACACATTACAAATAATATTTTATTTCCCAAAAGCACAGCATTAAAGGGGCATGAGGGTGCCTGTGTTGATGGGGTGTGGGGAAAGAATCAGTTGAACAGGGGATGAATTTTTGGGGGTTGTTTACTAGGATTGGTCAGTGCACCACAGTGTGCAATGGGTAGAGACGAACTGCCACAGCCTAACATCAACAGAGTGGCTATCATTTGGCAGGGGAGGTAATGAACAAGGAGGATTGGCAGAAGATGTAGTTACCCCAGAAGGTGATGGTGAGCTAGTTGTTTCACTCATGATGGAACTTTCAGTCTCTGCCTGGGTTGCTCTATTCTTCTTCCTCTTTGATCTTTGCTTCACCTCTTGTTGCCTTTTTTGGAAAGTCAGGGGGTACAGCAACAGCGGTGCTTGATTTCTGTGGTGGGTGTTTGGCTTTAAAATGTTTGGAGTAAATGTCATAGTGTCTTTGTTTCATGTGTGATATGACGGCGCTTGTGCCAAGGTGTGTTCCCTCCTTTCTTCTTTTCACAGACTTGTCACAAATTGTGTACAATGCCATTGCTGATGACTGTACTGTGCCTGCCCCAACAGAAAAATAGTCCGACACCCATGATGACTTCAGAGGGAAGGGGAAAGGTGGAGAAGAATGGCCTTTCTTCTTGTCCTCCACATTCCCCTTCATTGTCTGTGGCAGTGGATAATGTTGCTGCTACTGCCTCAGAGTCAGCACTGCTGGCAAGTGAAACCTGTCCTAGTCCCTCATCACTTGTTGGCAACACTCCCACTGTGTCCACGGGGGTCTGTGGCACACCAACCCGCTCCTCAGCATCCTGCTGCTCTTGTAGCTCAGCATCAGAAGGAATTAGAGCAGTTGCAAATTCCTCTAATTCCAAGATGTCCTTGTTAGTGGTGGTGGTGATGCCCATCCTCATTCCTGTCTCCCATTCATTCTCAGTTTCTGCTAAAAAGGCCAACAATGTCTCTTCCACCCCAGCTTCTCCAGCATCATCACCACTAGTCACTACATGCTGTTGCTGCTGCTGCTCTATTCCAGAGATCTCACTTCTGCTTGGAGGAGGTGAAGAGCAATGTGACAGAGGGTCCCCTAATTTGCCACTGCCTTTTGACCTGAAGAAGAAGGCAGGCTAGCACTAGCAGAAATAGCAGAAGGCACAGGCAGCTCATCTGTGCTCCTGCTGGTGGTATTCATTTTCAGCCTGCTCTCCTCCCCCAACACCAGTTCTGGCCTCTTCATGTTCATGTTCCACCTGGACACTGTACTGAAGAGAAGGTGAGGACCCCCAGTCCAGGGGTCAGGAGAATGGTGTGGGCTCCCTTGACCGCTAGTCTGGATGCTGTAAATGTTTCCCCTACCACTTTGGCTGCTTCACCATTACCGCTACTACTAACACCAACCACATCAAGTTCAGCCGCAGAGTCTTCCTCCTTGGTCTCACAGTCACTAGTAATATCAGGATATTGTTGATTACCCCCTCCTTCACTCCTAAGGCTAACAAGCTGCTGGACCTTAGTAGCAGTAGTACTAGCCGTGATGGGACTGCTTGGGAATGGCAAGTGTGATTTAGGGTCCCTTGCTGTCACACTTGGCATCATTTTCTCCTTCCCCCCGAGTACTACAAGAAACACTAGCAGCAGGCAAAGTATTGGTGGCAGCAGGTTCAGCACTAGCAACAGGTACAACACTAGTGGCTGCAGTTACAGAAATGGTTTCACTGGCAACAGGGGCAGTACATCTGTCAACAGGTACAACACTAGTGGCTGCAGGATCAGAAATGGTGGCACTGGCAGCAGGGGCAGCACGTCTTGCAGCAGACCTGTCCTGCTCTCACTATCCTTCTCTCCTTTCCTTCCCATTTCTCCCTTCCTTCTTATTAAATTCCCCAAGATCCCTTGGGGTGATTTAGGGGGACTGGACAGCATTGGTTGAGTACTGCTAGTCACTTCCTCCTCCTCCTTCTCAGACTCAGTGGACAGATAATAAGGTTCCTTCTAGTTCCTCTCTTTTTGCTGCTCGTAATGATAGGAGTCACTATAGCTTCTCCTGCCTCAATTTTTGCAAAATATCACAAGACAACAGCACAGCATGTTTATCTCGCTCTGTAGCTGCTTCTTTCGTGTCTGCCTTCAGCAAAAATGTCATGTTTTTATAGCAGAAGTGCGAAAACAATGTAAATCAATGTGCAAAAACTTTTTAGCCATTGAAAAAAAATAGAGAAAGATTTTGGCTAATGGGCGAAAGATGCAAAAATTTTAACCGTTAGTTTTAAAGTGGATTTTCCCACGAAAAAGAGGATAACAATGTGGTTTTTGAGAAATTTCTCGTGGGAACACGGCGATAACTTTCGCCCATCCCTACACTTTACACCACCCAGGAATAAGGACACAGAAAACCTTCTTAGTTCCAACGACTAACTTTTTATTGAACAACTTTGGTGTTTTTATACAGATTGAACCATATTCAGATATAATAAAAGACAAGAAACACAAAGTGACATATGGTGGACACATGATACAATGGGGGTGGACATGATTAAATTAACTATACAGAGGGACTATGATAAACAATTGCGATGTTTACCATAAACACAAGACAATTGGACAATACAGTGGGATTGATCAAATCAAAACAGAACACTAGAAACAACAATAAGGACCCCAGACTAATCCCATCAAACAGAAGACAGAGGTGATGAGATTAGTCAAGTGTGAACCCATCTACCATTTGACTGGTTTTGCAGATGTCCAACAGTTTAATCCCTTCAGGGTAAGGTTGTAGGCCCACAATGCAACAAGGGGTCCAGCATGTATTACAATATTAACCATGTCCATAACTTTTAACCTAGAATGGTAGCCTCTTGGGCAGAGATATCTGCTAGTATATTGTCCCACATTTCTCCATAATCTGCGACAATGGGCTAATAATCCATACGCCCAGAAAGTGCTTTCAGTAACAGACTGTGTCTATTACACTCTTGAAGGCATCTGAAGCCTTACCTTCCAATGTTGCCACCCATCCCACAATCTCAGAGGCTCATCTCACAGTGCTGCCTAAACCAGGCAAAGATAAACCTAATTCCGGTTTCTGTAACTTTAGCAGCAATCTGTACCCATTGTATAAATATGTGAGTGTGTTTCTTTAATTTTTTATGCTATGCTCTCTCTTATAACAAAAAAACACTACTCCAAATATTCTTTTACACATGAGCTGCTCAAAGAGACTGACCCAAGGCTTGGTAATTCAGTCAACCTGTGGATACCAACCCAAGATCCCAGAAAACAATCTTCAACATTTCTACTGTACGAAACTAACTGTTTCTTCACGGAGTCTTCTTGGAGCCATAGTTTGTAATCTACAGATCCAAAAGGACTCATTTTTGCCCAGTATTTGGTATCTATTCTGAACCAACGCTGGGATGTGTTTTTTTTCCTTTAACTCTTGAGACATTGTGCTCTTTGTCTTTATGCTCTATTTTATTTCTGTGTTCTCTGATTCATTTTCTGAGTTCTCTGGTAGTGTGTCCTATATACACTTGGTCAAATGTTTTGGGACACCTCAATTTTTGCTACTTTTAGTTATTGAATAGTGTAAGAAGATTCCTCAGCGACACAAGTACTGCTTTGAGGTGACAAACATGCTCCAGTGCAACAGCACCCTTGATGCCTGATAGAGTTGTCAACTGTCTTGACAGGGCAAACAGACTGTGCCCACACGTGTAGTTCTAGACGGACGTGTAGGCCAGTGGGAAATGAAGTGCCCTCTCTCCACAGTAAAAACAGAGGCCACAATCTTTCCTCCACTCTCACCAGGAGACAATTGAGTCCGGACAAGCCCCATCTCCATAGGTTCTTCAGTGTCTAGGGAAGGAGCAGAGGATACCTCAGGAGTGTGTCTTGAAACCTGTCCATATGGCGGCAACATGGAGGTTTTGCTTAGGTACAGGGTATCTCTTTCATGGGGAAGCCGTGATCCTAGTGAACGTGGAACAGACCTTTGAACAGTGGTTTTTCTAGAAATCGTGCACTGCAAGTCCATAGCAGTCATGAAGGCCCCCCAGCTGTTGAGGACAGGAATCTTTGCCAGCAACATCTGGTGTGCCCATGTCTTGATCCGTCCAGACAACACACTGATAGCTGCGCGGACCATGATATAGTCAGTGGCATATGTCTGAGGCTTTAAAACAAAGAACAGCTCACAATCCACCTTAAAGCACTGGAAGGAGGCACGGCTACCATCAAATCTCTCAGGCATTATAACAAATGGCTCAGGATATACAGATTCCAGGGTTAGGTGTGCTATCCCTTTAAGAAAAAAAATATTTTGCTGCAGCTCCGAAACAGTCTGGGTCAAGCTGGACAATTGCTGGGTAAGGATGGTAAGCGACTTGCACATCTCTGCGGACTCCATAATGGTCGGTTCATTCTGTAACGGTTTACCTTGGTTGGAGTCCAGAGTGCAGAGATGTTAGCTCACCCTTGCAGATAGACACAGCCCAAAGTGACCAGGTAAAAAGTCACCTGGGCTGTGAATCTGTGCATGGGGGCTGGCAGGAACAGTAACCAGATATGTAGAATCAGACAAGGGCAAATCCAGAAGAGTAGTCAGGAACAGCAAGCTGAGGTCACAAGCCAAATCAGTCTGGTAATCTGGAAACAAACCACAGGAACAGAAATACAACAATGAACTGATACAGCACTCAGGGAGAGGCAGTGTTTTATACTCAGGTAATGAGCAGCTTAATTAACAAGCTGCCTCAGGTGGACTCTGAATGACAGGTGAAATCTGATAGCAGCAGTCCAGCCCCCAAGTGCTGCAGGCAAAGCAAATACAGGCTAGAATCACACTGATGGAACAGATTAAGAAAGCAGGAACAGAGTACAGGAGGACTCTGGTTCAATTCCATCGTGATCCGCCAGAGGGATGACCATGCCTGGCAGTCTGACCAGACAGGGGCAGGCCGTGACAAAAGAATATATGCAGTCTATGAAAATTGCACACACACACACACACACACACACACACACACATAAAAAATGCTGTAAAGTCAGAATGCTTTAAAAAAATAGACATGTTAATGGTTTATTTTTATCAATTAACAAAATGCATAGTGAGTGAACGGAAGAAAAATCTAAATCAAATCAATATTTGATGTGACATCTATTTGCCTTCACAACAGCTTCAATTCTCCTAGGTAGACTTGCACAAAGTCAGGGAATTTGTAGGCATATAGTCAGGTACAACAAAAGGTGGTCACACCAAATATTGATTTCATCCTCACAATTAACCCATTGAGTGCCAGAGTGATATTCAATGCATTGCGGTGCAATATGTGGCGCCCCCTCTGGCACTCAATGGGTTAGTGGTCGCAACACTAAAGTCTTTTCTACGGTGCTCAGTTTACCATGATCCTTACTGTGCTCTGTGGAGGCAGCAAGCTAAACAGAAGCTCAACACACCTCTCCCACTCAACTCTGCTGCTGCCACACAAGCTCTTTAGTCTTTCAGGACACTAAAGCTGCCAGGCCTTTCGCAGTGGCAGGAGCTGCATGACTTGCAATGATTTATTGAGCCTTTTCTTCTTAGTGGAGCCAAGAACTGTAAGTCTGCCTATTCACTATTTTCCTCTTTATTTATAACTACATTTCAGGTCAGAAAGGCATGTTTAGTTGTGTCATCGCTTTGGGGTCAGAATAAGCCATTTATCAAGAACAGAACAACTTCTCCTTTTCAACTGTACAGTTCAACAAAACTATGTTCATTATGCTTTATATTAGGTTTTTGGGACCTAACTTTTCTCTCTCATACTCCATAATAGAACGCTTCCTTCTAAAAGCATATCTTTATATTTTTTGACAGAATCTGATTCCTCAGAGAGATGCTGCTGATGGTCAAGCCTTGGCACAAATTGTTCACATTTCTGCAAAAATCTTCACATTTGTTTGTATAAGGCGGTGGTCCCACAAAGTAGCAATGAGAGGATCCTGCTCAAAAGCATGCTAGCATGTCCCTCACACCAACTTCTGCATCTGACAGTATCGTGACTCGTTTCCCCCGTACCTGCCTGCATGCCGGGTTGCGCTAGTGGTTTTCCCAGGGATCTGCCTCGCGCATGCACGGTACATGCCGCGTCCTTTTTCCGGGTTCCTGATGTCACGCGTTGTGACGTCAGGACGTATGCGGGTCTATATAAGCCCACTTTCCTCTCGGGTCAGCGCTCTTTTGTCGGGCTCCGTGTCCTCGCGTAGTTGTTCCCATTGTCTCCTGCACCGGATATTTTTCTTTCCTCTCTCTCTCCCTTGCATGTCCTTCTTAGTGTCAGTACCTGCCCCTCGGTTTTCCTCGGTCTTCGTTTTTCTTATTTTATTTTCTCTAGTATTTTTTCTGAGTTTCTTCCTGCTAGTTATATATCATACTAGCTTTCTGCAAACTCTGAGCTTTATCATCTGCTTGGAGACAGTTTTCAGAAAGCTGACCATGAGAGTAAAAATACCAGATTGCAAAGTAGCAGCACTGAGGAACAGGGTAGTAACCATATACCACTGTTGGGACCACTGCTAAGACCACTGTTTATTGTTTATGAATAATAGTAGTAACGGAAGGGTAAATAGGATGTTGATCTGCTGGGAAATACCCAGCTGCCATTTGGAGTCAGGGAAGGAATGTATGGCCCACTTAGGGCTTCACTGGAAATAACATTAAAGGTTTTTTTCTCCTTCCCCTGGATCAACAGAGTGAATTGGCATCTGTAAACAGCATTTTTATTTGTTTCTTTATGCTTTGTGGGCACTTCAAACATTATAATATGTACCTGTTTTAATATATTGCTTTTCTTGATGGGAATAAGAGGGAGCAAAAAAGATGAGTGTTTCATTGTATTAAACTTATGATAGTTGTGATTTAGTGACTGTGATTTATACATGTTATTGTTTTTTTTCTTGACTCACAATAGCCAAAAAAAAACCTACCTGCTAAAAGGGCTCTGGTGTAAAAGAGGTTAATGCACTGTATGGAATGACCTAAGCATAACATTAAGTTGGGGATATGGCAAATGTATATTGAGGTGTACAGAACACAGTACTTTAACTTATATTCACAAAAGCAGTTAGTGTTCACTCATTGGGAATTGCTATTCCATCTACATGTTGATCTACTGCATGGTTAATACTACCTTAACAAAGCAGTATTTGAGGATTAAATGAACCAGGAAGGAAACAGTGAGCAGGGTTACGATTAGCTCCAATTCTTGGGTGGTAATGAATCCTTTAACTATGCAATTAACCCCTTAAATTAGGAATCAATTCACCTAAGATCTAAGAGTCATCAAGTTCTATTTAAATATCTGCTTCCCGATGAGATGTGTTTCACTCAATAAATAAACACTCCAATTTAAATGGTGGATATCATATTTCTGCTTTAATTCTATCTGATAAACTATACACATACTAATTTGCAGGTTGTTGATTTGAAATATTGTTTTGTTTTTTGGTGTATTTAACTGTATATAATAAAAGTTTGATTTTAATACCTTTTTGGATACTCGAGAATATGTATAAGCGTTTTCTTATATGCCTGTTGGAATCAAGAGGCAGGTTTTGGTGCTGTAAGTGTCTTTTTTCTTTTTCTTTATTTTGATATTAAATTTCATACACGTTAACACACTAGCAAGTCAATTTATTTGACACCTCTTAACACCTAACGTGAGTAGTGCAACACTACTCCATTTTGTACCTGTTACTGTACACCTCTCTGGCATGCAAGAGGTTAAAGGGATAGTAATACTTCATTTTAACTTTATTTTATTTTGTAGGCATTAAAAAAAACATGAAGAACGATATGTCTTATCTCTCAAACCTCTTCTCAAATGTGGAATCTGGTTGTAAGACCAGACAGATAAGAGCAGGGGACAAACTTCTTCATTGAGAACAATGAAAACCCTGCCCCCTTGACAAGTTTTTCAGGTTTTTCCCTTATATTAATTGAGGATTGTCCCTCTCTGCAATCTACCTGGGCACCACCCTTCTGATCTGGCTGAGCATTGTTACATCAGTAAAAGGGATGGGAAGCAGATACTTTTTGATTGAATTACTCATGAACTACAACTCTGACAGAATTGAAATAACATTCTCCAAAGTCCAAATGCTATGAAGATTAATTAGAGCTGCTTTTATTATGAAACATTACTATCCCTTTAATAACTGATCATTTACTGCATACAGTAGGTTAAAGGGTTAATAAGCATTTATGCCTCTTTCGCAATGCATTCAGTGAGTTAGGTTAATAAGATCTTACAATACGGTGACGTTAATGCATGTTTAAACTGTTACTTAGGACCCAGAAGCTTTACCTGCTCCTGCATTGCTAAGTGGGCTGTAGGTAGAAAACGGGTGCTGGCGTGTGTGTGTGTGTGTGTGTGTGTGTGTGAGGGGTTAATGGGCTGGGGCAGGAGGACAGAGTGGACAAAAGAATTAGAAGTTTCTACAGTTGTATTTAACCCTCTGAATGCCAGAGGGGTGCACAAAGCATTGTGGAGCAATGCACTGTGTACCCATCACCACTCGAATACCAACTAGTGGGCCAGTTAAATAAAAAAATCCCCCGTGCTGGTATTGCACTACAGTCTGCCCCTGCAACTGCCTTATGGAGTCTGGAAAGATTTTATTACCCACTTGAGGACTGATACTATTCCCTCCATTAAAACAGCTGGTAAGGGGAAAAAAAAAGACAGACTGATAAACTCACCTATGTACTACAGCTATTCTATATCTGACCTGGTACATGGAACAACCAGCATTGATGACCAATGCCCACATTTTGCCCAAATGCTCATTGTTGGTTATTGTTCCCACAACTTGTGGGCATCAAATAAAAAATAAGCCAACTCTTGTTGTCTGACACAGTGTCATAGTCAATAGTATAGAAAACTGTGCTGTCAAAATCACCACCACTGGTTTAAAAAAAATAGCAGGGGTAATACTATCGAGCCCACTGTGTTTAATTGGACATGGCATCTAAAGAGTTTTTTTTGCCTTTGGATTAACAAGGGTGATATTGCATGGGCCTCAACAACTATGCTACTATTCATGTAGTTTATAGACATGTTTAAGCACTTTTTAAGTTTAGATTTAATCCATCCAAATAAACCATTTGAGTACCAGAGGGGTATGGCATTACATACCCTTCTTGCACTCAAAAGATTAATATCCACATCAAACTTCATTCATATTTGCCATTATGGCAACTCAATAGTCTCAATAACAACCTGGGGGTATACTAAAAAATAAAATAATTTTTTGACAGTAACAATATAAGGGATGCAAGATATTCCAAACATGCTTTGTTTCAAGAAATATAAATGTCCTGCACACTACGTAATGATAAATATTTAAAAAAGTATTGATTATTTTGAATTAATATAAAAACTGTATCTTCTATTTTTTATTTTTTTTATTTGATTGTATTATTATGTAATACAAATAGTATTTTATTAGTATATGGTGTTCTTAATGCATTTTGAATTATCATAATTCATCTTTCAGATTTAGAACTATTTTCTGTTTAGTGAATATTTTTCCTTCATTTAGATCATCAGATTCATTCCACTTTTTATAGGCTAGGTTATTTTACAGTTTTACATAGTTTCATGTTTTCATTTACACCTTTGTAAGATATCAAAGACTTGTGTGTTTAAAATTAACTATGGATAGTTAATTTAATTAGAAAATCATTTTATATCTGCTTTTGTGTTGAGAATCTAATTATGAAGGACACTCTATGGGATCTGGACAAGATCCAAAGATCTTTCCCCAGTGGCTTTATTATTAAAATATTGATAACTATTTTTGTCATGTTTTACCTGTAATACTGATTTTCCTTCCATAGAGGTCATTGGCATTGCCTGTTATTTTTACATTTTTCACACATTAATTCTATATTTATGTTAACATTATGTAGGGTTTATTTGTTTTGTACGTAATATATTTTGACAAAGTGGTGTTTTTACACTAGGGAGTATGTAGCTTGTTCAGGAGACCAGATTGTTTTTCAATATACTTTGCATATATTGGCTGTGTCTCATTGTATCAAAGGGTATTGATATGGTCATATTGATACCCCTGAGGAAGTGGGAAGGAGCACACAAAATCACGTTTGGATGAAATACACTGACTTTGGTGCTGGGCCCACCTCCTATCCCCCGTTCTGCTTAATCTACAGCTACAACCACTGGGATAACATCTAGATGTCCCAGCCAAATGCCACTCAGTGTTTGCACTCTTACTGCTGAACTGGTACTTGGGACTACTTCATGCAGAGGACATGGTTCATGATACTCCAAGGGGGCTGAGAGGTGCATATTCATTCTATTATATGTGAGTTCACATTTGGTAGTTTTATTTTTTGTCATATGTACTAAAAAATACTACACTTAGATACATTTCCTTTGTCCTACTTTTTATTCTCTTGAGCTTATACATTTTACATATACTAGAATTCCACTAATAAACATGTTTTTTTTCCACAAGTACCCTTTTAGATATTACGTTACTAGATAGATTGTAATTTTCTTTGGAGGGTGATTAGGGCGAAAGACATACACATAACTGATGGTATTATTGACTGACACAATTACAGAAGATTAGTCCAAATATTAATATACTAGTGTAAAAGCCTGTGTACATGGGTACTACCACAGAACGACACCTCCCAGCTAGGGATGGGCAAAAGTTGTTGCCATGTTCCCGCAAGAAATTTTGCAAAAACCACGTTCTTGTCTGTTTTTTCTCGAGAAATTATTAAAACAGCAAGTAAAATTTAGTGTGTTTTTTACCCATTGGACAAAATTCCCGACCAATTTTTCAGTGGCTAGAACGTTTCCGCCCATTGATTTACATTGTTTTCCTATTTTCGCTATAAAAATGTGACATATTCCAGGAAGTGGAACACAGTAGAAGCAGCTACTGAGCGAGGTAGATGTGCTGTGCAGTTCTGCTGTGAACTGTTTGTTAAATTGAGGCAGGAGAGGCTCATAGTCACTGCTAGCACTATGAGAAGTAAAAGGAAGAACAGTAAGGACCCTTATTATGTGTCCACTGAGTCTGAGGAGGAAGAGGAGGAAATGAGCAGTACTGAACCAATAGTGTTCAAGGTAGCACTAGTGAGAGCAGGACAGGTCAGCTGCCTGTGCCTGCTGAGGGATGTGCAACCCCTGCTGCCAGTGCCACCATTGCTGTACCTGCTGCCACCATTGCTCCCCCTGCTGCCAGATGTGCTACCCCTGCTGCCACCAGTGCTGTACCTGCATCCACCATTGCTGTACCTGCTGCCAGATGTGCTGCCCCTTCTGCCACTAGTGCTGTACCTGCTGCCAGATGTGGTGCCACTGCTGCCACTAATGCTGTTCCTGCTGCCACCAGTGCTGTACATACAGCCACCATTGTTGTACTTGCTGCCAGATGTTCTGCCCCTGCTGCCTCCAGTGCTTTAGCTGCTGCCAGTGCCGAACCTGCTGCCACCAATACTTTGCCTGCTGCTAGTGTGTCTTGTAGTACTCAGGAGGGGGGGAAGGAGAAAATGATACCAAGTGACAGCAAGGGACCCTAAGTTACACTTGCCATCCCCAAGCAGTCCCGCCAGTGCTAGTACTACTACTAAGGTCCAGCAGCTTGTTAGTGTTAGGAGTGTAGGAGGGGGTAGTCAACAACAATATCCTCATATTACTAGTGACTGTGAGACTGAGGAGTAAGACTCTGCAGCTGAACTTGATGTGGTTTGTGATAGTAGTAGCAGTAATGGTGAAGCAGCCATAGTGGTAGGGAAAACATTGGAGAGCGGCCAGACTAGTGGTCAAGGGAGCCCACACCATTCCTCTGACCATGAGAGTCCTCCCCTTCCCCTCACTAAAGTGTCCAAATGGAACAGGATCCTGAAGACTAAGAGGCCAGAACTGTTGTTGGGGAGAGCAGGCATACAATTAATACCACCACCAGCAGGAGCACAGATCAGCTGCCTGTCCCTGCTGCTAGTGCTGCCACTGCCAGTCTATCATGGTGCCCGTGCTATGCTGGTCATATTTTTACACTTCCTGATACCTTTTTATTGGTTAACGTGTTATTGCTCCTCCCAGTGACAGCCCTTAAATACTCAGTCCTGTCACTTCTGCAGTGCCCTTTCATGGTGTTCCCGTTGTTAGCGCTTGTTCCGTTATATTTGTATGATTCATGTGTATGACCCGGACTGCCTGACTACTCTGCCTGTTTACTTTCCTGCTCTGTGTACCGACCCGGATTGGCTGACATTCCTGCTCTGTGTACCGACCCAGATTGGCTGACATTCCTGCTCTGTGTATAGACCCGGCTTGGCTGACGTTCCTGCTTTGTGTACCAACCCGGATTGGCTGAAATTCCTGCTCTGTGTACCGACCTGGATTGGTTACGTTCCTGCTCTGTGTTACTGCCCAGTTCTCACTCATTCCGGGATCTGGTTTGGGGGCTGTAGCCGGTGCTCACTCTCTCAGTCTGACAAGACCTCCAGTTGCCTTGGTTACTGCTCAGGCAGTTCTTACGGTGACCCGATCACTCCTGTGCCTAGTCCTCTCTTTCCAGTGTGGAGATCCTGGTTGCACCACAGTACGCTTGGCCTGTTTACTGCTATATCTGAGGTTGGGCTACTCTTGGGCGCCTCAGTCTGTTATTCTATCTAGCAGTTGCCTCAGACCGGAGCGTTCATTAACCCCTTGTGGGGTGGTGCTGTACACTTGGGTCACAGTCTATTGCAGTCTCGGTTTGCATTACACTGCACTTCCCGGTGCTGTGCATTTGGGTTACAGTCTGTTGCAGTCCCGGTTTGGCGTTACACTGCACCCCCGGTTGCAGCCTACCTCTGGTGCTCCAGTAGCCAGTCGCACATCCTGGGTTCCGCTTGTTTCTTGGTGGCTACAGTCGCTATTATGTCACTCTCTGCATAGGGAATGTACTCTGGGCTTTACACTATTAGGGCCTATTTGCTGTTCCTGGCCTAATAGTACCTATCTGCCATTGTCTCACTGAATCATACAAACTTTACCTGACCTGTGTTAGTATTGTATATTGTTTTACATATACTGGACCTGTGTGGGTTATTTACTTTATTGCAACCTGTCCTGTGTCAGTGTCATATTGTATTTATATGCTGGTCCCACGAGGGTTACTATTATTCTGTGTGATTTAATAAAACTGTGTTTTACCAAAAAACCTTCCATTTCTAAGTGTACATAAAACCGTTACAGTACGAAAGGGCCATGACCTCAGACGGTACAGGTGAAGGTAATGCATCCATTGGAGGATGGATTTACATGAGCAGTGTTTGGACCAGTTGGCATTGGCTGTACAAACAATTCTTGAGCGTACCGCCCACTTGGATAAACCAGTGCAAGCCTCGGCGGTCTCCCCCGTTACGACACCGGGAGCTCAGTCTTTGTTGCAAGGTAACTCGAACAGAGGGTTGACTGCTACTGCCCCATTACCATTAAGGTACGATGATGAACCCACCCTGTGCAGAGGGTTCATAAATCAATTGGAGATCTTCCTAGAGTTAACTCCTCAAGCCTTTTCTAGTGACCGATGTAAGGTGGGCTTCATGAATTCATTGCTGACGGGCAGAGCACTGGCCTGGGCAAATCCCTTATGGGAGGCAGCTAAACCATTTACAAAGAACTTCAGCGAGTTCTTAAGGGTGTTTCGTAGAGTATTTGAAGTCCCAGGAAGAGCCGCCTCTGCTGCAAAAAATTTAATGGAGATCCAGAAGGGGTCTCGTACAGTGGCAGACTAAGCCATTGAATTTCATAGACTGGCAGCAGAGGTGGGCTGGAACAATGAGGCGCTGATGGCAGCATTTGCCAATTCAGCAACATTTTCAGTAAAGGAGAGGCTAATGCCTTGCTGCAGCATCGAACGTGTGATTGTGTTATTGATCTGCCTCCTGGTGCCGTTCCTCCTTGGGGTCGTGCGTACCCACTGTCGTGCGAGGAGAATCGGGCATGGAGGAGTACATTTCGGATGCCCTGGAGAGAAGTATTATTAGGAAGTCATCCTCGCCCGCAGGGGCTGGTATCTTCTTTGTGAAAAAGAAAAATGGTGAGTTACGACTCGGATTGGCTGACTTTCCTGCTCTGTGTACCGACCCGGATTGGCTGAAGTTCCTGCTCTGTGTCTCGACTCGGCTTGGCTGACGTTCCTGCTCTGTGTACCGACCCGGATTGGCTGACATTCCTGCTCTGTGTACCGACTCGGCTTGGCTGATGTTCCTGCTCTGTGTACTGATTCAGATTGGCTATGTTCCTGCTCGGTGTTACTGCCCGGTTCTCTCTCATTCCGGGATCCGGTTTGGGGGGTATAGCCGGTGCTCACTCTCCCGGTCTGACAAGACCTCTGGTTGCCTCAGTTACTGCTCAGGCAGTTCTTACTGTGACCCGATCACTCCTGTGCCTAGTCCTCTCTCTCCAGTGTGAAGATCCCCATTGCACCACAGTACGCTTGGCCTGTTTACTGCTATATCTGAGGTTGGGTTACTCTTGGGCGCCTCAGTCTGTTATTCCATCTAGCAGTTGCCTCAGACCGGAGCGTTCGTTAACCCCTTTCATGGAGGTGCTGTACACTTGGGTCAAAGTCTATTGCAGTCTCGGTTTGCATTACACTGCACCTCCTGGTGCTGTGCATTTGGGTTAAAGTCTATTGCAGTCCCGGTTTGGTGTTACACTGCACCCCCGGTTGCAGCCTACCTCTGGTGCTCCAGTAGCCAGTCGCACATCCTGGGCTCCACTTGTTCCTTGGTGGCTACAGTCACTATTGTGTCACTCACTGCATAGAGAGTGTACTCTGGGCCTTCCACTATTAGGGCCTATCCGCTGTTCCTGGCCTAATAGTACCTATCTGCCATTGTCTCACTGAATCATACAAACTTTACCTGACCTGTGTCATTATTGTATATTGTTTTACATATACTGGACCTGTTTGGGTTATTTACTTTATTGCAACCTGTCCTGTGTCAGTGTCATATTGTATTTATATGCTGGTCCCGCGAGGGTTACTATTATTCTGTGTGATTTAATAAAACTGTGTTTTACCAAAAAACCTTCCATTTCTGAGTGTACATAAAACCGTTACACAGTCTACCTTCTTCATGTCACCAAGAAATGACATGTTGGGGGAGGAGAGCAGGCTGAAAATGAATACCACCAGCAGGAGCACAGATGAGCTGCCTGTGCCTTCTGCTATTTCTGCTAGTGCTAGCCTGCCTTCTTCTTCAGGTCTAAAGGCAATGGCAAATTAGGGGACCCTCTGTCACATTGCTCATCACCTCCTCCAAGCAGCAGTGAGATGTCTGTAATAGAGCAGCAGCATGTAGGGACTAGTGGGGGTGGTGATGATGATGATGGAGAAGCTGGGGTGAAAGAGACATTGACCTTTTAGCAGAAACTGAGAAGGAATGGGAGAAAGGGATGAGGATTGGCATCACCATCACCACTAGCAGTGAGATTTTGTAATTAGAGGAATTTTCAAGTGCTCTAATTCCTTCTGATGCTGAGTTGCAAGGGCAGCAGGATTCTGAGGAGCAAGCTAGTGTGCCACAGACCACCGTGGACACAGTGGGAATGGGGTCAACAAATGATGCGGGACTAGGACAGGTTGCCTTCTGTGTATTTAAGTGGGTTTGTTATTAGCTGGATTAATTAATAGCTGAGCAGAGCAGCAAGTGTAGCAATTGTATGTGTACAAGGGTAAGAGTTGTGGACCAGGGACATGCCCCACAGTCTGTGCCTCTTCATAATTCTTTTGCTGCACTTTTATAACACTGCCTTAATATTGGAACAACTATGGAATCAGAGACTACTGGTTCACCAGCCTGAATTCCACAGGTAAATCAGACTGCATCCACTGACAAACTGACTAAGGTAAGAAGTGAAAACCACTTTGACAAGAAGCAACTATTATTGGTGGATTCTATATTAAGAGGCGTGACTCTGGAGGATAGTCATGGTGGTGGCATAGAAGTCAGATGTCTTTCTGGTGCTACAGCTCACAGAGATAGAAGAATTTTAAAAATTGTTAAGGAAGCAAAACAGAATGGAGAGATGTATGTCATAGTCCATTTAGGGACAACGATTTGGCTTGTAATGAGGTGAGTGTGGTAAAAGATGTTTTTAAGAAGCTATGTAAGGATCTGCACAAAGTTGCTTCCACTGTTCCTCTGTTTCACAGGTTCTGCCAGTGTATAAGGAAGATAATGGTAGCATGTAGCGCATTAAAGACTTTAATTCATGGCTAGGAAAGTGGGGCCAAAAAACATGGATTTGGCTTTGTTTCTCACACCAACCTTATTTGGTGAAACAAGGAATTGTACAAAAAGGATGGCTTGCATCTTTCTCAAAAGGGAACAGAGGTTCTCAGCAAGCAATTCAGAAGTTTTGTTAACAGGTATTTAAACTAGCAGAGGGGGGCAATGGATGATGCAGGATAAAACCAATTGCCCCCCTCAGCATTTCACAGATGAATTTGGTCAAGGTATGTCTGTGGTACATTGGTCAAAAATCAGTAGACTTCAAGCAAAGTGTACAAATGCCAGCAGTTTAGGGAATAAGATCCCTGAACTCATTGCAATAATAACTTGCAAAGATGTGGACTTAGTGGGGATTACTGAGACCTGGTACAATGAAAAAAATGACTGGGACGTAGAAATATCAGGATACTCTCTATTTAGAAAAGACAGGAAAGGCAGAAAAGGAGGTGGGGTTATGTCAAAATTAGCTTAAAGGTTAATCTTATACAGGGTATAGAAGAGAACTCAGAGACTGTTTGGATACCTTTAGAATATGGGAATAAGACTGTCACTCATATAGGTGTGATCTATAGACCCCCAGGACAAGCAGAGGAGTTGGATCAACTACTGGTCAAGGAAGTAACTAAGATGACTGTGAAAGGTGAGGTTATTACTATGCATGACTTTAATCTTTCTGATGTGGACTGGAAAAACCAAGCAATAGGTTCAGCCAGTAGAGATATCCTAAATTCTTTACAAGGATTAGCTCTTAGTTAATTAGTAAAAGAGCTGACTAGGAAGGAAGCCACACTAAATTTATTATTTACTAATGGAAACTTGGTATCAGATGTAGCTGTAGGAGAGTGTTTGAGCTCCAGTGATCATCAATCTGTGTGGTTTAATATAAAGACAGAGACTGAGTTGCGACACACAAAAACAAAGGTTCTTGACTTTAGAAAGGCTGATTTTTCTAAAATGGAAACATTTTTATGTCAGTCTTTAACAACTTGGAGATCTTTAGATGGAGTTCAGGAGAAATGTGATAATCTGAAATGTGTTTTACTAAACGGAACAGAGCATTGCATTAGACATGTCAGCAAGAGTAAAAGAAAAAGAAGACCACTGTGGTACTCCACAGAAGTGGCAAATTTAAGAAATGCAAGCAGACGCAAAAGGAAGAAGATAGGTATTGGTACAAGACTAGGCTGAAGGAGGCCAAATTCATTATTAAGTGTGCCAAAGCACAGAGGAAAAATTGCCCAGTCAATAAAAAAGGGGGATAAAACATTTTTTAGATATATAAGTGAAAAACAGATTTTGATACAAGGAATAGAATGAAAATAAAAAACGGAAACTAAGTAAATGAGAATAAAGGGCTAGCTGACTGTCTCAATGAATATTTCTGTTCAGTTTTCATAGAGGAAGATGAATGGAAGGGACCTCTTTTAGAAAAAAGAAATGGTGAGACATGGGAAACATGCATGTTTACAGAGTAAGAAGTTCTACTTCAACTTTCTAAGGTTAAAACAGATAAATCAATGGGACCAGATAGGATACACCCAAAGTTAAAAGAACTTAAAGGGGAACTTTCACCCCTTAATAACTAAATCTCCCTGTACTGCTGACCTGGCGACTAGCTGCTTAGTAGCGCTAGTCGCCAGAAAACTTACCCCGTTCTCAAGATTTCGCCGTTTGAAAGGATCAGGAAGCACGGACGTCTCTTCACAGTGACGTCCGTGCGCCTGCGCTGTCAGTCCCTTGTCAGTCCCTTGTGCACCGTACGGTGCATACGGTGCACAAGGGACTGACAAGGGACTGACAGCGCAGGCGCACGGACGTCACTGTGAAGAGACGTCCGTGCTTCCTGATCCTTTCAAACGGCGAAATCTTGAGAACGGGGTAAGTTTTCTGGCGACTAGCGCTACTAAGCAGCTAGTCGCCAGGTCAGCAGCACAGGGAGATTTAGTTATTAAGGGGTGAAAGTTCCCCTTTAAGTGTGTTCTGGTAAAACCTTTAACATAATTATTCAATCAGTCACTATTGACAGGAGTAGTTCCAGAAGATTGGAAGGTAGCAAATGTAGTACCTCTTCACAAAAAAGGTTGCAGGGAAGAGTCTGGTAACTACAGACCAGTCAGTCTTACATCAGTAGTGGGAAAATTAATGGAGACTATGCTAAAGGAAAGAATTGTTGATTATCTGAAATTGAATTGCTTTCAAGATACCAAACAGCATGGGTTTTTCAGGGAGGTCTTGTCAAACTAACCTCATAGATTTTTTTGACTAGGCAACTAGAATAGACCAAGGGGGAACAGTAGATATAGCTTATCTAGATTTCAGTAAAGCATCTGACACTGTCCCTCATAGAAGACTCATTAATAAATTTCAGTGTTTGGGTCTGGGTGTAAAAATAGCTAAATGGATAAGGCAACGGCAAAGTGCAAGGAGGCTGAGGGTGGTAGTCAATGGAGAATATTCTGATGAAAGGAGTGTTACTAGTGGGGTACCTCAGGGATCTGTACTGGGCCCATTTTTTTTTTTTCCCAAGAGAAAAAGCATTACAAAAAGAATGAAAACAAGTAAACAATGTTTACAATATTAAACACATGAAAGCAGCAGTGTAAAGTCCTACAAAATGATAATAAAGATTATAACACATATCAATAGCTATACATATAGGGGTGCAAAGGAGTAAAACATTAAAATCCAAGTGTACACAGTGCCTAGCACTGCGCCCCCTAAGGTAAACAATGTGGGTATGGTCTCACAAAGAACTGGAGACATAAACGGGGTGGGAGTCTAGCCTATGTGGTGAATGATGGTTGAAACATAGTGTAAACTAAATAAGAGAGTCGCTACGCATGGCATGTTACATCAAGGTAAAGATATGAGTTGGCTTTCAGGAGATAGTGGACATGAAAAGAAAGGGGATCCTAAATAAACAAAGTAAGCGAGATAAAGCAGGAGTGGTGAGGGAGGGGAAGGGGGGACAGGGAACTAGAGCACCAAATCCAGAAGCTAATTGGATTGAAGTAAGCCATACAATAAATAGTGAAGCTCAACACCAAAGGTAGGTATGTCCAATCAGGAGATCCATCCACCCCAGGTACGGTCAAATTTATGAAGGGTATGGGTAACAGAAGCATGACATCTTTCCATATTCAGAAGTGAATCTACTCTTTGCAACCACAATTGAGTAAAAGGCGTGGAAGGCGACTTCCACATGCTCGGTATGATGGCTTTTGCCTCATTTAGAAGTGGGAAAAGAATGCGACCTGGGATACTTAAATCAGGTACTTGATTATATGAGAAAAGGAATAACAGTGGATCCAGAGGGAGTTCAATTTTTAATTTCTGTTTCAGCAAGTCGTGTACCGCAGACCAATAAAGAACTATAAGAGGATAGGCCCACCATATGTGAAAGAGTGACCCAATGTCAGAGGATCATCTCCAGCAAAGTGAAGATGCTGTTTGATTAATTTGTGCTAGTTTAAGGGGGGTAAAATATCACCTGGTGTATAATTTATAATTCATTTCATGAATTCTGGAAGACCTAGCGTAAACGATGTTGGATCTAAAATTGTGTCCCATGTTAACCTGTCTAATGTGAGAGAGAGATCTTTTTCCCACAGTAGTAAGAAATAAGGTTTGGGGAGCTGCAAAACTTCATTGAGGAGGGAATAAAAGAAAGAGAGTGAACGTTTGACGCTGGAAGGTGAAGTGAGAGAAACTTCAAGAGCTGTGAGTTCGCGGATGGGTAAGTCTTCCATTGTATAGCGTTTGAGCCAAGCCCTTACTTGAAAGGACGACCAAGGAACTTGTGTCTGACTCAGCTGAGACTGGATCAGTTCTTTAGTTAGAGGTTGAGGAAACTTTGCCAGAGTACCTAATGCTGAAATATTAGCAAATTCCCACAAATTAAATGGTGAAGGTAGTAGATTGGCTGGGAAATCCAGACTGCATACAATAGATAGAAGGGGTGATGGTCAGGGGGACAAAGAATGTGAGACATTAATATCTTTATCACAATAAGAAAGACTGCTGCTTCAATCTGTCACAAATGCAAGTATACAACACAAGGCATTTCCAATAAGCATTAATATCTTGCCATATAGATAGAATATGGTGTAATATCGGGTGGGACCTACACTGTGGAGGAATACGAGAGCTATCTATCCATAATAGTTGAATCGGGTCTACAAATGCTAAACAATTATCTGCAGTATGAGTCCACCATTTGTTCTTTTGTTTCGTGAAATCAAATAATTTGGATAGCTTTGAGGCTTGATAATACATTAAAAAATATGGCAAGCCAAGGCCTCCTTGGGCTATAGTCTTAGAATGGAAAATAGTATTCGCGGTCTATTATTAGTCCAAATAAATGCAATGATTTCTGACTGCAGGTTGTTCAACAGGGCTTTGGGGAAATGCAATGGTATAGTATTAAAAATATAAATCACGTTTGGGAGTAGCATCATTTTTGTGATGTTGATCCTACCCAACCAGGAGGTAAACAATGGTTTCCATCTTTTTATGTCAGTTTTAATAGAGTCCAGGAGAAGTTGCATGTTAAGTTGGAATATCAGGAAGATTCAGTGAGATGCGAATACCCAGATATTTGATAAACGAGTTCGCCCACTTGAAAGGGAATTTCCTCTGAAGCAGGGTCATGTCACATGACGCAAGCAAAACTTTCCAGATCTCTGATTTTGATAGATTGACCTTTGCTCCAGACATCTAAGAGTATAGGTCCAACGCTTTCAAAACGTGCGCAAGGGACACCTTCGGATTGATGATGGTGAATAGAACATCGTCTGCAAAAGTCACTACTTTATGTTCCTTATGACCTGCAGTAATTCCATGAGTAGAGGGAACATCTCTTATGGATTGATGAAGCAGTTCCAAAGTCAGGTTAAAGAGCAGCGGTGACAAGGGGCACCCCTGTCTGGTGCCATTTTTAATATGAAATGGTTACGAGCACATACCATTAACCATAATCCTCGCCGAGGGAGAGGAATATAGGCTCATGATACAGCCTGTAAGAGAGGGGCCTATGCCCACATTGTGTAGAATCGCTCTAAGATATGTCCAATCCACCCAATCGAAAGCTTTCTCTGACTCTGTTCTCAGCAAAATAGCAGGTATTTTATTCTTAGTAGCTGAGTGGATTAGTGAAAGGACTGCCGCAGTATTGTCGTACGTCTGACGATCGGGAACAAAACCTCCTTGATTTGGATGTAACAAGTCAGACAAGTATGGCGCAACCTGGTGGAAATAATTTTTGTGAAGAGTTTGACATCTAAATTTAGAAGAGAGATTGGATGATAGTTGCAACAGAAGGTTTGGGGAGAAAGACCACGTGGGCTTCCAGGGTCTTTTTTGGGAAAGGATGGCTGTCACGGATTGTGTTAAAGGTGCTAGTCAAATAAGGGGTCAGGGAGGCAACAAATGTGCGATAATACTGGGCTGAGAACCCATCAGGGCTCAGGCTCTTCCCCTGCAGTAAATGTTGAATGGCGCTCACTATTTCCTCATCCTGAAACGGGTGGTCAAGGATGACACTAATTCCTCAGGAAAGAGTAGGGACTTTCATCTTGCAAAGGCGTTCTGCAATGTCCCGATGATTGGTTTCCATGTTATTCTCTCAGTTAAAGAGGTTATAAAGGGCCTCATAGAAGTTTCGGAATGCTTTGGCTATTTGAGGCTATGAAGATACAGATATCCCCTTATCATCTTTAATAGTAGAAACATGAGTCATTCTATGTCTATGTTTCACTAGATTGGCTAGACTTTTACCACATTTCTCTCTATCAAGGTACTTATGATATTTCTTCCACATATAGGTCTTTTGAAATGATACGTGCAATCTATTGTTGAGTTCCATTCTGTGTTTCTTAAGTTCCTCACCACCAGTGTCCGTCACAGATAATTTATGTGAAGATTACAAGGATTGAATTTTATCAAGGAGTCTGATTAGCGATCTCTCCCGTTCCTGTTTTTTTCTGTGAACACAGTTTAATCAACAGGCCTCTAAGAACACTTTTGTGTGACTCCTAAACAATCTGAGGCTCTACCTCCGGAGAAACATTAAATTGAAAATATTCTTTTATTGCATCAGAGAGGGAGCATGTGATATCTTTCTCTCTAAGGAGAGATTCGTTCAAGTGCCAGACTTTAGGGGAAGACCTTACCTCAGGGAAGGAAAGAATGATAGTGATCGCAGAGTGGTCAGACCATGTAATAGTGTTGATCTCTGCTGATGTCAAAAATTGAAGGAGAAATTGGGAAAGCATGATATAGTCGATACGACTATATGATGAGTGCGGATTGGAAAAGAAAGTGTAATCATGGTCAGCCGGGTGAAGCGCTCGCCAAGAGTCAAGAAGCTGGATGGAAGCCAATCTTTTTTTTAATCTAGAGATGTGGGAAACTTTAAAGGGAGAGAAACCAGATGAGGTGTCTAAAGATGGGTCAAGTAGCATATTAAAGTCCCCCCAAGATTATATTCCCCTCCGCCCATGTGTCAAGTTTATCAAGCATTCTTGTAAGGAATTGTATCTACGCTTTATTGGGACCATATGCATTGACCATGGATCAGACCCTTAAGGATGATATATCTTCCTTCCTCATCAACCACACTGTCTATGAGTGACCAAGGAAGCTTGGAATGTATTCAGGTGCAGATGCAAAGTATGTAGTTCGGGTAGTGACGAGTAACTAGTTGAGGATGTGATGGGTGTTTAAAGTGAGTCTCTTGTAGAAATACTAGATCCGCTTTAAGCCACAAGCAGTCTCTCGACAGATGGAATTTTTTCTCTGGTGTGTTAAGGCCCTTGGTGTTGAGTGAAGCTATTTTTATATTATACATGGTGACAGAGCCGTTCTTATAATAGCGGTTCTGGCACCCTGGGACCCCCGAGGGAGTAGGATGGGAAGGGGATAATAAGAGGAACCAGGCACATTGAGTGTGCCAAGTCAGAGTATGTCCAAACGACAGACAGAAGAACCATAAAGGTAAGGAAAAAACAGGACCTGAGTGACCAATAGTCATGGGGGTGTGATGTCGGCCTACATCGTAAAAGCAAGGTAGGGAAGTGTGATGTGTGAGTCCGGAAGAATACGAGAATGGATATGTAGAGGAATGAGACTGATTGTAAGTCAGAGTATACAGTAAACATTACATCTAGAGGCATTATAGAGGATCACCACAATACTCAAGTATCAGAACAGAGGAAACAGAAAGGAGGTTGATACTTGGGAACTGGGAACCTCCTGGAAATGTCCAAAGAAACAGGTAGGTAGGATGGTAGTGGAAAGTAAGCATGTAACAATCCGCAGGTATTTGCAGACATAATGGATAGATGTATGGACCAATAAAACCATGATGAAATTCTCACAGTGAATTAGTTTCATGGAAGGAGTAATGAAGCACACATTGAAGGGTCAGGGGAGTTCTGAACTCCTAGGGAATGTCTTGGCAGTATCACTGCCATTGGATACTTGCACTTAGGGCAGCTAAGTACTCTGTGAACATAAGTAACTGCCAAGATTTCCAGGTTAACCCATAGTGGCACCAGGTCAGAAAAAGAGTGAGGTGAAGAGATTGCACTCTGGGTGCGAGGACACAGTCCCAGTGAGCTTCTTGCAAGTATTTGCTAGCTCATGAGCCTAGTTGAGCATCTCTCACCTTTCTTTCTACATATGAATCATTTAATCCAAGGTTGGGTAACGCATTCCAAGTAAGACTAGACACAACAGAGTTAAGATTAAGAGGGCATGAGGTCATCCGACAAAATGCCTTTTGGTTATGAAAAATATTAATACTTGTTGGTACCTAAGGCTGTGGGGGTCTGTTTCTCTCAGCAGGCCTAATAGTCACCAGAAAAGGTAATACTTAAGGCATAATGATACATTAAAGGAATTTGTCTTTAGCAGTTGAACAGTATAGTTTAACGTACAATAAAAGTACAATTTTTTCATTAAACCCACTTATAATTAACCAACTTAAGGAAAAATAACAAAAAAATAAATAAACAAACAAACATTTATCTCTCTCCCTCTCCCAAGGGCCAGATCCTGAAAACATTAATGAAGTCCAAGTCATTCCGACTAGAATGTAGAGTGTCGGGGCATGTGTGAACTTTGCAACTAACCCCTATGGCGGTGTATACCATGAGGACATAACCATAAACCAAAAGCAAACTAGAGAGTAAGATATGACCTCCAAGACATATTTTGGGCAAGGGGGACTCAGAGTTTAGTTATGACCAATGATCTGAAGCAGTTCTATAAAGGTAGAAGCAAAAATCACGGATGAAGCTAAAACCCCCAGAGCCTATCCGGCTATCTCAGAAAGAGCAAAGTAGACCCAAGAGTTATGTGGAGACAAAGATAAGGTAGTTTCATAGGTTACAGCTATATGCGGTCCAGGTAGATCCGAACACATTTAAAGAAAGTTAGTGTTATAAACTGAGAATGAGCAAATCACCTACAAGGTATGACTATAACATACCCTCTCGGACGATCAGGGCACCGGGAGTCAGCTCCATCCGTCAGGTAAATAAGTTAACTATACTGTAAATATTAAGGCACATTAAAACATTATAGTTCATGAATATACATTTGGTGAATAACATAGCTAACAGAAAAGAAAGGTGCTTTGCAAATCAAATCAACATAGAATGTAGCAGAGCGGGCATAAAGAAAAAGTACTACCCACCCTCTCCCATTCACCCCCTCCCCGGGTCCACCCCGGGAAACAATAAAGCCCTTAAGATATTATGGACAGCGGTTAAAAAAAAAAAAGGGAAAAATTCTGAGGGACACGTCCGGTGCCAATAAAGTAATGCTAAGTAGTGCCAAGGGATACCAAACTGTATAACCCATGAGAGTCTATAATAAACAATTGTTTACCAACCTCCCATTAATACGGAACATGAAGTAATTTAAGAAACAACAGAAACATTAAGTTAACTATAAATTAGAGTCAAAAACAGTAAGCTCTAAGGAAGTACTGAGACTACTTAGCAGTAGGTAACAGATCCAGTTCCAAGCAGGGAACAGACTCTGAACAGATTAACGGTCGGTGTGTATACAATTACTTCAGGTCCTGGATGACACCTCCGGACCCTGTGGTACCGGTGCTTGGAAGGCCTCCAGCTTACGATGTTTTGGCCCTGTCCAGGGGAACCGGGGGAACATTCTAGCCATCTCTGCGCCTTGTTAGAAGTCGGAGTGATGGGTTGTGTATCATGGTGCCCGTGATTTCAGTGACTGAGTGACATTGTTATTTCCGGGTTTACCCTGGCCTTATTCTTATTGGTTGTGTGTTGGTGACTCCTCCAAGGGTTTGCCTATATATACTCCCTCCTGTCATTCTATCGGTGCCCTCCTGTCCTCCTAGTGTACTAGGGTCAGATCGCTGTCAGTGTCCAGTCTGTGTTGCCTCTGTTACCCTAGCCCTCTAGGGTCAGTCCGCTGCCAGAGTCTTGCCTGTGTTGCCTACATTAACCCTAGAAGTCTAGGGTCAGGTAACTACCTGAACACTGTCTGTGCTGCTTCTGATATCCCTAGTTTGCTAGGGAATTGCCCTACAGTTACCCATTGCTTGTGTCACCTATTGGCGGTGTGGGACTGTTGAGGATATTCTTGTTCCTGAAACTGCCCACGGATCAAGCCTGCAAAGTCCTGATCGATATATATATATATATATATATATATATATATTTATTTTTGCTACTGTGATATTCCTCATCCTGACCCGTTTCAGATCGGGGAAGTACTTGGTACGGACCTCATCTGGACCTGAGTGGGGTGATTGTTCTTTATTTTCAATAAAGCTTTTTAACCTTACCTAATTGTCTGAGTGTTCTAACGAAACCGTGACAGTACGAAAGGGCCAATGACCTCAGACAATTCAGGTGAAGGTAGCTCTCAGAATATCCATTGGAGAATGGATGCACATGAGCAACATTTGGATCAATTGTCGCTGGCCGTACAGACCATCCTGGAGCATACCGCTCACCTAGACAAACCTGTGCAGGCATCGGTGGCCACTCCAGTTTTGGTACCAATGGCACAAACTATCACTCCCAGTACTCCTAATAGTGGTTTGTCTGCTACTGCTCCTCTCCCATTGAGATATGATGGGGATCCCACCTTATGCCGGGGTTTCCTAAACCAGCTAGACATTTTTTTGGAACTGGTGCCCCAGGCATTTCCGAGCAAAAAAAGTAAGGTGGGATTCATGATTTCACTGTTGACTGGTCAAGCGCTAGCCTGGGCAAACCCAATACGGGAGACGAGCAAACTTATTATGGCAAATTTTAATGAATTCATAAGGGCCTTCCGTAGTGTATTCGAGGTTCCTGGGCACGCCACCACTGAAGCAAAACGATTGATGAGAATCCAGCAGGGAGCACGGACGGTTGTAGATTATGCTATCGAATTTCGCACACTCGCTGCAGAGGTTGTTTGGTTGGAACAATGAGGCCTTTGTGTGAGCTTTCGCACAAGGCCTCTACGACAAATAAAGTACGAGATAGCAGCTTGTGAGTTACCAGAAGGGCTGGACAGATTCATTGAATTCACTACACTAATTGATACCCGCATATGGGAGAGGAGTCTCTATAAAGACTGCAGGCAGAGGTCAACCACTGGACTGGGAAACAAACGCACCTAGGGTCTTGTAGGAGACAGATCCTAGGTGGAGTATACCAGTCCCCAGAGGGCACCCAGAGTAAACCCGTGGTGGGTCCTGGCATCCTGGGCTGGGTCTTCCTTTGTTGCCCCCACTTTGATTGATTCCGGTGTGGCCGGTTATTTCATGGACAAGGACTTTGCGGTCCAGAATATCCCTTTAGTAGACATGGAATACCAATTGAACATTGAAGCCATTGATGGGAGACCTTTGGTGCCCCCTCAGGTCACCCAAGAGACCTGTCCATTAGTGATTCATATTGGAGCCCTCCACATGGAGACCCTGAAATTCCAGATTATTCAGTCTCCGCACTATGCAAATATTCTGGGGTTCTCATGGCAAACACACAATCCCAGAATGGACTGGAGATCCTGCGAAATTCTGGCCTGGTCTGAGGTATGTGCGACACATTGTTTACACCAACCTACCAAGATCTTGTGTACCTCTCCCTCATTACCACTAGAATACCAGTCATTCAGCGATGTATTCAGTAAGAGGCTAGCACTTTGCCACAGCATCATCCTTAGGACTGTGCTATTAATATTGTGCCTGGTTCAATGCCACCTAAGGGAAGAACCTACCCATTGTCCTGCGAAGAGAATCAGACAATGGAGGAGTATATCTCTGATGCCCTGGCCTGGGGTATAATTCGCAAGTCTTCCTCACCCGCTGGTGCTGGATTCTTTTTTGTGAAAAAGAAGAAAAGGGGAACTCATACCCTGTATCGACTATAGGGGTCTGAATAAGATAATGATCAAGAATGGCTACCCCATCCCACTCATAACAGAATTGTTTGACGGCTTAAGGACTCTTCCATCTTCACCAAGTTGGACTTAAGGGCGGCATACAATTTAGTCAGAATAAAAGAAGGTGACGAGTGGAAATCCACTTTCAATACTCGGACAGGGCACTACAAGTATTTAGTGATGCCCTTTGGGTTATG
This sequence comes from Rhinophrynus dorsalis, assembly GCA_037306005.1. Taxonomy (NCBI): domain Eukaryota; kingdom Metazoa; phylum Chordata; class Amphibia; order Anura; family Rhinophrynidae; genus Rhinophrynus; species Rhinophrynus dorsalis. The sequence continues at coordinate 126,823,153 of CM074721.1, forward strand.
CAATGCCTCGGCAGTATTTCAAGAGTTTATTAACGACGTCCTTAGGGACATGTTACAGTCCTGTGTAGTGGTCTACCTGGATGACATTCTAATTTATTCCGCTGACTTGGAGACACACCGGAAGCATGTTACAGCAGTACTGCAAAAGCTGAGAGAAAATAAATTATTTTGCAAGTTGGATAAGTGCGAATTTCATAGATCTAAGGTACCATTCTTAGGCTATGTGATTGGCAAAGATGGCATTGCAATGGATAAAGACAAACTCTCTGCTGTGTTGCAATGGCCACGTCCCATTGGTTTTAAGCCCTTGCAGCAGTTCTTGGGCTTTGCAAATTATTATAGAAAATGTATTTGTGACTACTCCGTGATTGTGAAATCACTGACAGATATGACGCACAAGGGTGCTAATGCTTCAGTGTGGTTCCCAGAGGCTAAAAGGGCGTTTGAATCCTTAAAGTCTGCATTCTCCTCAGCACCAGTCCTGTCACATCCTATACCTGGCTTGCCATTTACCTTGGAGGTTGATGCCTCCAAGACTGGTGTAGGAGCAGTACTGTCACAAAGACCGGGTCCTGGGAAGACCCTAATGCCATGTGGATTTTTTTCAAAAAAAATGACCAGGGCACAGAGTGTCTACGATATTGGGGATCGTGAATTGTTGACAAACATTTTGGCACTTCATGAATGGCGCCATCTGTTAGAGGGCACCACAGCGCCGATTCTGTTCCTCACAGACCATAAGAATCTTACCTACCTCTCGGAGGCTAAAAGGTTATCCCCTAGACAAGCCAGATGGGCCTTATTCCTGTCACTTTTCAATTTCATAGTTTCATACTTACCTGGCACCAAGAATATTAAGGCGGATGTCTTATCCAGACAATTTGGTACAGATCCAGAGTCCGAGCCTGCGTCTGTGCCTATTATACCTCAGGACCGTATCCTTGCCACTCTGCGCACCAGTATCACATCCCCATTGGGTCAATAGATTTTGGCAGCCCAGGCCAATGCTCCCCCAGAGAAACCCATGGGTAAATGCTACGTGGCTGAACCTTTCCGGGCCAAACTAATGGAGACTTATCACGCATCCCATGCTGCTGGCCACGTAGGCAAGAATCAATTAATATGTCCCGAATGTTCTGGTGGCCTACGCTAAGGCCAGATTGTGCTGCATTTACAGCAGCTTGTACAGTTTGTGCTCGCTCTAAGTCTCCAAGGCATCTTCCTGTGGGGCTCTTGCAGGCTGTCCCTAATGGAGATCGCCCATGGTCACACGGGTCCATCGATTTCATGGGAGAACTGCCTGCTTCTTGCGGTTACACAGTCATACTTATGGTGGTCGACAGATTCTCGAAAATGCTCACTTTGTGCCACTCCCCGGCCTACCCTCGGCTAACACATTGGCCATGGTTTTTTGCTAGAGAGGTGTTTCGGCTCCATGGGGTACCCAAGGTCCTTGTCTCCAATCGTGGGAGCCAATTCGTGTCCAGGTTCTGGAGGACATTCTGTGACCAAATCTGCATACCACCCCCAGACTAATGGGGCCGCTGAACGCTCCAACCAGGGGTTAGAGCAGTTTTTACAATGTTTTATCTCTAACCATCATGATAACTGGGCTGACTTGTTGCCATGGGCAGAGTTCACCAGAAACTGTGCCGTGTGCTCTTCCTCCAGGAGCTCACCCTTTCTCATCTGCTATGGGTTTCAACCATGCTTGCTTCCAGACACCTTTCAAGCAGAGCAGATTCCGGCTCTAGATAAGCACGTTAGACATCTACGCACCACTTGGGCACAAGTCCAGAGCTCCCTCACTGACTCCTTTCAACAAGTTCAGCAGCATGCCAACAACAGATGGCTGCCGGCTCCCGTGTTCCAAGTGGGGGACCGGGTGTGGTTGTCCTCCAGGAACCTCAAATTTCAAGTTCCATGTGGAAAATTGGCTCCCCGATTTGTGGGTCCGTTCCGGGTGCTCCGCAAAGTTAACCCTGTCGCCTGTGCCTTGGAGTTACCTGCCTCTATGAGGATTCATAATGTGTTCCATGTGTATCACGGTGCCCGTGATTGGTGCTGTTCAGTGTCAGTCACTTGCTGAGTATCATGATTGGCTGTCTGTGATTAGCCCTCCTCACACAGCCTTTTTAAACCCAGGCTGAGCACTTCCAGGTTGCCCTTTCGTGGTGTTTCTGACTTCACTCTGCCTGACCTGCTTGTTAGGCTTCTGGGCCTGTTCCTGCTGTTCCTGCTGTACTTGCTGATCCTGTGTTCCAGTCTTCCAGTGTTCCTGTATGCTAGTGTTCCTGTGTTCCAGAGTTCCAGTGTTCCTGTGTTGCAGCACCTCGCGGGTTAATCTTACTGAGTTCCAGTGTTCCTGTGTTCCAGCACCTCGCGGGTTAATCTTACTGAGTTCCTGAATCTCCTGCTCCAGCCGTCGCTCTGACGACATTGTTCTTCTCGCTGCAGATCATACTTTGTTGGTTCCTGGTGGCGATACACATTGTTGGTCCCAGCGTGCGGACGCTGGTTTACTCCACTAAACCTGGTTGCGATATACTTTGTTGGTCCCAGCGCGCGGACGCTAGTTTACTCCACTAAACCTGGTTGCAATATACATTTTTGGTCCCAGCGTGCGGACGCTGGTTTACTTCACTAATCCTGGTTGCGATATACATTGTTGGTCCCAGCATGCGGACGCTGGTTTACTCCACTAAACCTGGTTGCGATATACATTGTTGGTCCCAGCGTGCGGACGCTGGTTTACTCCACTAAACCTGGTTGCGATATACATTGTTGGTCCCAGCGTGCGGACGCTAGTTTACTCCACTAAACTGGTTGCGAGATACATTATTGGCTCCAGCGTGCGGACTCTGGTTTGCTCCACTAAACCTGGTTGCGATATACATTGTTGGTCCCAGCGTGCGGACACTGGTTTACTCCACTAAACCTGGTTGCGATATACATTGTTGGTTCCAGCGTGCGGTCGCTGATTTGCTCCATTAAACCTGGTGGCGCTATTACCATTAGTCCCAATGTGCGGACGTTGGTTTGCTCCTGAACATCCAGTACTGTGGTCAGTCGCTGTCCACTTCCTTGCAGTTGTCTGAGTATCCCTGGCAATAGACTCCTGCTGAGTAAGACCTCTATACTTATGCTCTATGCTGTCTTAGTCACCTGACAGCTGGTCTACTCATTCAGGCTGCCCTGCCCGGTATTGGTGAGGCCGGTAGAACCTTGACGATACCATCCTGTAGGTTGCCTCACCCGGTATTGGCAGGGCTGGTAGAGCCTACTCCAGTACTCCTTTGGGCTGCCCTGCCCGGTATTGGTAAGGCCGGTAGAATCTTGTAATTCACCATCTTTAAGGTTGCCTTACCCGGTATTGGCAGGGCCAGTAGAGCCTACATTCAGCATTCCGTGGGGGCTGCCTTGCCCGGTATTGGTAAGGCCGGTAGAACCGGTATATGTCATCTCACAGTTGCCTTACCCGGTATAGGCAAGGCCGGTAGAGCCTGTCATTAAAACTGTCACTTGGGTTGCCTTGCTCGGTATTTAGGCAAGGCCGGTAGAACCTATTATATGTTATATTACTGTTGTATTGTTATGTATGTTTACCCTACGGGGACTGCCTTTAACTTTTAATAAAGTTAAGTTATTTTACCAAACCTTAAGTCTGAGAGTCTTCAAAAACCATGACAATGTGTTCCTTCTAAAACCCCTGGTGTGTAACCGCTATACCACCTCTCCGGCAGTTCCAGGCCCAGTGCGCATTGAGGATCATGATGAATATGAAGTGCAGAGTATTATAGATTCATGTAGATTCCGTGGACAGATCCAATATTTGGTGCACTGGAAGGGGTATGGCCCAGAGGAACACTCGTGGGTGAACCACTCTGACATCCATGCTCCACTGGTGCTGCACAGATTCCATGCTAAGTTTCCATGTAAGCCTAGACCCCCTCAAGACTGGGGAGGTCGTTGAGAGGGGGGTACTATCACGGTGCCCATGATTTCAATGACTGAGCGACATTGTTATTTCTGGGTTTACCCTGGCCTTATTCTAATTAGCTCTGTGTTGGTGACTCCTCCCAGGGTTTGCCTATATATACTTCCTGTCATTCTACTGGTGCCCTTTCGTGGTGTACCCGTAACTAGCTTTTGTTATTACTTGTTCCTGTTTCAGTGTATGACCCGGCTCGCCTGACTGTGCTATATTCCTGACGCTCATGTGATCCGATCCCGTTGCTGACTTTGGACTGGTTGACTAACTCCGTGTGTACCGACCTGGCCTGGCTGAGTATCCGATTCCGTTACCGACTAAGGACTGGCTGACTAACTCCGTGTGTACCGACCTGGATTGGCAGAGTATCCGATTCCGTTTACAACTAAGGACTGGCAGACTAACTCCTTGTGTACCAACCTGGCTTGGCTGAGTATCAAATTCCGTTACCGACTAGGACTGGCTGACTACTCTGTGTGTACCGACCTGGCTGGGCTAGTGTATGGCTATACTATCTGGACTGTCTGACTGTTCCGTGTGTGCCGACCTGGCTGAGCATCTGGTTCTGTTGTCAACAGGACTGGCCGACTATCTCCGTGTGTACCGGTTAGGGCAACTCTGGCTACTGATCGCTTATGTTTCGCACACTGCTGACTCCCACTTGCTATACCGCACTATGCCTGTTAGGCCTACCTGCCCCAGTCTCCTGGGGCTTGTGAGAGCCTAGTTGCTCGCCAGTGTCTGTGTTGCCTCCTGTAACCCTAGTGTACTAGGGTCTGCTCGTGTTGCTTCCGTTAACCCTAGTGTTCTAGGGTCAGAATACTGCCAGTATTTGGTCTATGTTGCCTCAGTTAACCCTAGCGTGCTAGGGTCAAGTCACTGCAAGAGTCCTGTCCGTGTCACCTCCATTAACCCTAGCGTGCTAGGGCCGAGTCATTGCCAAAGTCCACTCTGTGTTGCCTCCGTTAACCCTAGTGTTCTAGGGTCAAGCCATTGCCAAAGTCCAGTCTGTGTTGCCTCCGATAACCCTAGCGTTCTAGGGTCAAGTCACTGCCAGAGTCCTGTCCGTGTCACCTCCATTAACCCTAGCGTGCTAGGGCCGAGTCATTGCCAAAGTTCAGTCTGTGTTGCCTCCGTTAACCCGAGCGTTCTAGGGTCAAGTCACTGCCAGAGTCCTGTCTGTGTTGCCTCCATTAACCCTAGTGTACTAGGGTCAGATCACTGTCAGTGTCCAGTCTGAGTTGCCTCTGTTACCCTAGAAGTCTAGGGTAAGGTATCTACCTGAACACTGCCTGTGCTGCTTCCGATATCCCTAGTCTGCTAGGGGATTGCCCTGCAGTTACCCATCGCTTGTGTCACTTATTGGGAGTGTGGGGCTGTTGAGGATATTCTTGTTCCTGAAACTGCCCACGGATCAAGCCTGCAAAGTCCTGATTGAGATATATATATATATATATATATATATATATATCTTATTTTTGCTACTGTGATATTCCTCATCCTGACCCAAGTCAGATCTGGGAAGTACTTGGTACGGACCTCATCTGGACCTGAGTGGGGTGATTGTTCTTTATTTTCAATAAAACTTTTTAACCATACCTAACTGTCTGAGTGTTCTTACTAAACCGTGACAGTCTGGCATTGCTTGGGGCATAGACACTCCCAGTGTCGCACAAAATGTGGCAATATCCTCTGGGGAAAACATGGTAGCCGATTTACCACTGAAGGCAGCATGTAGTGCGAACGGAAAGCCCCATCTATATTTTAGCTGGAGGTGCCTCAAGTGATCCGTCAGCAGTTTGATCTCACAACACAATTTCAATGTATATAGGGAAATATCATTATAAATGGATGTTTCTGCTCCTGCATATTGTAATTGCGGAGACTCTCTAGATTTCCTAATGATGAGATCTTTGATTTCATACTGGAGGAAGCAAATGATGACATCCCTTGGTAGGTTGTTCTCTCTGTGCTTCAAAACGTAATGGATTCTTTCTATGTGCACCGGACCAGTGTGCGCTTCACCAAGCAATCTTTTAAAGAAGTTGATAATTGTTCCTTTCAGCTCTTGGGGCTGTATTGTTTCATCACCAAAGGCACTGTGCACAATTTGTGACAAGTCAGTGAGAAGAGGAAAGGAGGGAACACATCTTGGCACAGGCTCCCTGATATCACCTATGAAACACAGACACCATCACTTCTATGTCAAACATTTTAAAGCCAAACACCCTCCACAGAAATCAAGCACCGCTGTTGCTGTACCCCCTGACTCTCCAGAAAAGCAACGAGAGGTGAGGTGGAGATCAAAGAGGAGGAAGAATAGAGCAACCCAGGCAGAGACTGGAAGTTCCATCATGAGTGAAACAACTAGCTCACCATCACCTTCTGGGGTAACTACATCTTCTTCCAATCCACCTCGTTCATCGTTACCTCCCCCCGCCAAATGATAGCCACTCTGTTGATGTTTGGATGTGGCAGTTCGTCTCTACCCATTGCACACTTATCACGGTGCCCGTAATTCCTTGTTCTGTCAGTTATCCAATATGAGGTCCTCATTGGTTGCCCTGTGTTTAACCCTCCCAGTATTGCCTTTATATACACCTTATCACTGCCCTTTCGTGGTGTTCCTGTGCCAGTTCTACGTTTGTATTGAGGTTTCCAGTGTACCGACTTGGCTTGCCTGACTACTCTCCTGTTCCTGCGCCTGTGTACCGACCCAGACTGCTTGACTACTCTCCTGTTCCTGCGCCTGTGTACCGACCCAGACTGCTTGACTACTCTCCAGCGATTGCTCCTGTGTACCGACCCGGCCTGGCTGACATTCCTGCTCCCATGTACTGACCCGGATTGGCTGACGTTCCTGCTCCTGTATCCTGACCCGGCCTGGTTGATGTTCCTGCTCCTGGATTCCGACTCAGCAGTCTCTCGTTGTGGTCCTAGTAGCCTTGGCGACATTCTGACTTCCGGGGCCTTACTGGGTTTGGCACCTCTGCCCCGCAGGCTTGTCTATCTTCCATTTTGCTCAGAGCGCCTCTGGCCTAGTCCTCCTTGCCATTACCAGTTGCTAGTGTTGCCTCCGTGATTGCACCGGTATACTGCCATTGGTTTGCTCCACTTTGTCTAAACCGGTTGCAAGTGTTGCCTCCGTTATAGCACCGGTACATTGCCATTGGCTACGCTCTATCTTAACCGGCTGCAAGTGTTGCCTCCGTGATTGCACCGGTATACAGCACTGGTTCGCTCCACTCTGTCAAAACCAGTTGCAAGTGTTGCTTCCATGATTGCACTGGTATACTGCTATTGGTTTGCTCCACTCTGTCAAAACCGGTTGCAAGTGTTGCCTCCGTTTATAGCACCGGTACATTGCCATTGACTACACTCTGTCTTAACCGGCTGCAAGTGTTGCCTCCGTGATTGCACCGGTATACTGCACTGGTTCGCTCCACTCTGTCAAAACCAGTTGCAAGTGTTGCCTCCGTGATTGCACTGGAATACTGCCATTGGTTTGCTCCACTCTGTCAAAACCGGTTGCAAGTGTTGCCTCCGTTATAGCACCGGTACATTGCCATTGGTTCCGCTCCACTCTGTCATAGCCAGTTGCTATTGTTGCCTCCGTGTCAGCACCGGTAGCACTGCTGATTACTTCAGTGGACTAGTATACAGTGGACTCTATCTGTGGCGTCTTCTAGAAGCAGCTGGTTGCCAGAACACATGGGACTGTTTTCCTTTCTTGATGAACGTTAACTCCTGCATTGCTGTAACCTGGAAACCTTATCATTCGCCTGACCCGTGTCAGCATAAACTGTTTGTCTCCTATACATATGCTGGACCTGTGTGGGCATAATTAACCTGTTGTGTGTCTGTACTATAAGATTTATATTATAGGACTTGTGAGGGTTCTTTATGTATTATTGTATTTAATAAAACTGTGGTTTTATCTTAACCCTGTGTCTGTGAGTCAAACAAACCGTTACAACACTGTGTTGTGCACTGACTACACATGCCAGTGTGGTGGAGGAGAATCGCAAGCAGTGCATCAAGCGGCATCTGAGGAGATTCCATCCTGCAGAATATGCTAAGATGCTGGCAGGGAGAGTTCATCATTACTATTAAACTGTCTACAAGTTGTCTTGTGTTCTTAGCGGGTGTGGACAAGGGCTGTAGTGACAGCGGCAGTACTTGTTTTCGGGTGTCATGGTGTTTGGATACAGTTGTGCCCAGATGTTATTTACCACACACACACTATGCACATTGCAGTTGCTGATGAGAGCCACATTTCTTGCTTTCAAGGGAGGAGGGACATGTGGAGAAGATCAATGGCCAAGTTCTTCTTTTCTCCACATAGACTGGGGGCTACTGATTATGCTGCTACTGCCTCAGGCACATCACTGGAGCCAGTTATGGCAAGAGGAGCCTTCATCATCCATCACTCATGTTAATGCTATTGTTGCTCCAATTCCCTTTCAGCTGCCTAATCATCCAGCTGCTTAAACAACTCAGCAGCAGCAGTAAGAACAGCAGTTGCAAATTCCACAATTATGGACTCAGGAGGACATTTGACAATGGCTAGTGGCCACTGGCCATCATGACCTGCTGGCACTAGGCCAGTAGGGCATTTATATTTTTTTCAGGGCTTATCCTTTGAAATAAAAAAATAAATTAAAAAAGTATTTTAAAACATAGTCCTACAAAAAATAAACACTTGTTAAGGGGTTGTTTCTAAGAAGCCTAAGTCCTACAAATCAATGTTTCTTTAGGTCTTGTGCCAAACAAGCTTAAGTCCTACAAATCAATGTTTCTTCAGGGCTTGGGCCTCTAACAACAAATCTATCAAATCTTCCTCTACAAAATACTCTGTCAAGTATCAGTCCATATCAGTGACAGGGGGTTCCTGTCTCTTTACACTTTACATACATATTTCTTCTTTATTTTTTATTTTTTTAATTAACTGTCCCCCCCAATACCAGTCAAGAACCCACCCCAAAAACAAATTCCCTGTTCAACTGATTCATTCCCCAGACTCCACCCACCAACACAGGTACCCTCTTTAGATCCCTTTTATACCATGTCTTATTTTTTATTTTTTTATTTAGGATTCATTTTTTATAACGTGCCCCCTAATCCCATTAAACAACCCCCCAAAAACATTCCCTGTTCAACTGATTGTTTCCCCACTCCCCACCAACACAGGCACCCTTTTTTACTATGCCTTTGGGAAATAAAATATTTGCTATGTGTCGTGTGTGACTTTAATGTTCTCATTGATTTCCATGGAATGAGCTAGACGAAAAAAGCGGGAAAAAGCGGAAAACCGGCACTTTTTGTGGTAAATTTTTTGAAATGCGGAAAATGCCATTTTTCAGTTTGAGGTGGAAATTTTTGCCCATCCTTACTCAGTACTAGTACTACAGTTTGTATACTACTGGGAATTGGAACAACTTCTATTTGTTCTATTACCACTGCCTAGGTGGAAATCCATTATCATCTTCTTCACTACTACTATTCCCACCATCAATATCTGCATCCGTGGTGGGAAAGGTGGATGAATTAGAAGTAGCCTTTTGAGTGTCATGCTGCTCTGACTTTTGCTGCTGTTGCTGTGATATTGATCATCGTTGGTAGTCCCCAAAGCAATTCAACAGCAAGGAACTAAACTTGCAGCTAACTACATAATTTCAGTAGTACTGTAGTAAAGGAGATGGTGATGGTGGGGGTTATACCCAGTCCCTTCAGACCTCTCTTCCAACCTTAATTTGTCTGCTCCAAGAATATCCTGAAGCTTTCCCCGATATAAATAAAACTCGGAGAGGTATCATCATCACACCACCAGTTTCTCCATTCTCCAGCTGTACTGGGGGTGATTCCACTCTCAAGCTGCTAAATAACAATGCAACTTCTTCAGGCTAGCATCCACATTGTGATGGTAGTAGTTGGGCACACACACTCAGGTCGCACTTTATCACACTGTAGCCTGAGGCAACTGCACTCTGCTTATACTGATGTTGCTGGTGGGACTCAGATTGGGACATGGTGGGGACTCATATTGGGAGTGGGACATGGTGAGGACCAGATGGTAGTGATAGGTACATACTGCTCAGATGGTTTCCTTTAATATATATAACTGTTAGGGACCAGAAACCAGACATGACACAAAAAGTTAAAATGCAATACACCTTTATTAGTGTAACAAAAACAAAATCATGAGCCAAGAGCATAAACCAAAAGACATGCCAGGGTCAGGAATCAAGACAGGTATTCAGCCGAGCCGGAGTCAGGAAACCAGAGATCTGCAATGTCAGGAACAAGCCGAGGGTCAGAAGAACAGAAGTCAGCGAAGTCTGGAGCAAGCCAAGTGGTCTGGAACACAGCAAACAGGAACGCAGGAAAATCCACAGCAGCCAGCAACAACAGGTCAGCAAACAAACACAAGGACAATGGGGAAGTGAGCCAAGCTACTATAAATACCCTGAAGGGGTTGGCTGATAACAGTCAGTTGAGTAATCAGAAAGGTCAGCTGATCAGCCTGAGCCAGAACTCAGAAGACAGCAGCAGTGGTTAGCAGAGCACTAGATTAGCTCAGACAGCAGAATCAATAGGCAGAATGGGAGCGGCTCAGCAAAACCTTGACAATAACCCCACTTTTCTTCTGGGGTTCTGCTATTCGCATAGATAGCAGCACTACTGGCTTGGGCATGCTCTGTGGAGCTCTCTGGACTGGAAAACTCTCCCCTTCAACTTCTTTTACTGGCGATTGTGCCTTACACTTTATTTTCTCTCTCTACCTCTAAATTTGACTAAATGGCTTTATGGAAAGCTGAACACAGATGGGAAATTCAGACTTTTTTATTCTATTATTGTTGGAAATCCTGACCAGTAGAGAAACTTGGAAAATATATTTTTCTATGGGTAGAATTTCTTGTGGATAAAGTGAAAAAAAATATTTTTGCAAGATTTCCCTTCTGGACAAAATTTAACTTTTTGCCTATATTTGTTTGTTACTGTGCACAAAGAAATCATACCAACACTAGAACTACAAGCAACTTTGGCTCTCCCTCTTTGCATGTCTGCCTCTACATGTAGCTAGTATAAAAATTATAGCAGCAGTTTTCTCTTTCCCTCCAAATGCAGTGTTAATTTTTACAGTAGACAACAGGAAGAGGCTAGAGCTGTTGCTTCAGAATCAGCAACTTGCAATAAAAGATAAAACACAGCTCTGTTTTTCCTTGAGGAAGAATGATACACGTATGCAACAATTTGTGTTTTTGATGAGGAAGATTATTGCCCTCCTGGGAGGTATTACTCCATGGAAAACTCTGAAGTGTAGATGATATTCAAGGGTTAACAGGAGAACCAATTAAGTTGGATATCTTCACATAAATAGATAAAATTAAATTTGAGAACTTTACACTATATTATGTATTGACACGCTACTTCACAGTAATTAATTGATTAAAATAATCAATCCCGCATATTTGTGCAAAAATATATATAATTTAAGTAAAATGTAATATAGATAAAGTGTAAACACAATGATATAAATGTGTGACCAGCAATTACAATAGATATACAGTAACTCAAACCACAATTATCACCATTAGCATTACCAGCAATTACAGGGTTAACCACACATTCAGAGATATTAAATAACAATAATTGAACTCTGCAGCATAGAAAAGGATAATTGATCCTTACAATTAATAAAAATACAGTTGGCAGCAGTATATATGAATATCTCTGCCCCAGAAACTGTATAAACTATGCTAATTGAGGTTTAAGGTATGTTGTCAGGCGAGTCAGCTTTAATATTAAGCCAGGTCCTCTGACAATTTCCTTATACCTTCTATAATAACCAAATTTATAAAAACTAACTAGAATAAAATCCCAGTTTTAGACCAATATAATTAAATTATCTACCGATTTCAAATATTGCATACCTTCTGAATAAAACATATAAATTACATTTAAAGGGATAGTAACACTTCGTTTTAACTTTATTTTATTTTGTAGGCATTAAAAAAATCATGAAGAATGATATAAGTCTTATCTCTCAAACCTTTATGGTTTATGAGATATTCACAAGCAAAGTTCCCCTCCCTGCCCCTTTTACCTAGTGTAAGCCATCTCTTCTCAGATGTGAGTCTGGTTGTATGACCAGACAGATAACAGAAGGGGACAATATTCTTTGTATGAAAACAATGAACGCCCTTCCCCCCTTGACAAGTTTTTCAGCTTTTTCCCTTATCTTAATTGAAGATTGTCCCTCTCTGCAGTCTACCTGGGCATCTCCCTTCTGATCTGGTTGAACAGGGGGGATACTTTGTTTGTGAATATCTCTTAAACCATAAAGGTTTCAGAGATAAGACTATCCCTGTAATATAGTCAATAATAGATTATACCAAGAATATACTCAGAATCAATCTAATAATATATGTATAGCATACACATGACCATAGCAACCCTATGTAAAACCTGTATGGTACTTTAAGGGTTAATCCACTTAGAAATATATGATGCCACAACCAAGATGGCTACTTCTTTTGTCTAGTGTGAGGTTTAAATAAACTTATCACTGTACAAAAATTTAAACTCAAAAACATATACAAAGTAATCCAAAGAAACACCTCAAAATAAATAGACCAATAACAGTTGAATGGTTAATAAGCAAATTCAAAGAATTCCCCCAGATCAAATATTAGCTATAACAACCTTTCAAGGAACACACTATATTCTAGAAATAGCAATGATTATACTAACTAATATATAAACAAGGATAAATAGATCTCACTGCTATCACTATTTTATTGTCTATCTGGCAAAATATAACAATTTACCAATTAATTAATGAATTCTGCTTAATTCAGAATTAATAGAGCCAATATAGCTTATTATAATTGGTCACAATTGGGTTGCCTGTCCAATCAGGACAAATTATAAGAAAAATTATGTTTCTTCAAATTTAAAAGAAATATATATTTGATTCTGAATTTTGCAGAATTAAGGTAAGGAAAGATATAATTACCAGTCCAATAAGTGTTTCTTAGTATCTCTTTACAGCCAGCCCAGAATACTTTTCAGGAAAACAGAGCAGGAATTGAAGAGCCAGGAACCAAGAGGAAAAGGCCTCTTCTCTCTCAAAACTTACATATTTATAATGTAAAATTGCCCTTATCAGAATCTCCTCTGATTGGATGGAGATCCATCTCATTATGCAGTGACATCATCAGTATTATCTGATTGGAAACTCCTAATCACACATATTATTATGGAACAATTCCAAAGCACTAGTAATAACGCTATGTTCTCTCATGATGGCGCTCTTACTCCACATTAAAATTTTACATATGATATCTGGATCTGTCTTATATCAAAAGATAGGAATGGCCACAAAGTCATTGGACTTGTCATAAATATGTCACCCTACTAGACTTTCCCACATGGTAGAATCTCTGTCTCAGACATATTGTCTGTAATAGAATCATTTATAATCGTAAAATTCACTCAACTATTTTTACTCCCATCTAGGTAAAGAGAGGCCCCTTTCGTCTCATTGTTATAACATGATGAGATCATTACACACATCTTAAAAACAGACTTTCGAAGAATTTGGTTTAAAAGAGAAATTAACAATTTCCTCCCCATCATGGCATTGTCTCTGACAGAAGAGGGCTCATATAATTTTCAAAACAGAAACCCTGTATTCCATAAAACTACCAGGGATCTCACTGTACACTTTTATGTGATAGGCATTGGTATTTTTATTGTTGCATATTTGTCCATTTGTCATTAATTTAACCCTTTGAGTGCCAAAGAGGTATCCAATTCATTGCGTTGCAATGCATTGTATACCTCTCTGGCACTCAAAGGGTTAAAAACATGAATGTACAGCAAGTTATTTGAAATATTCTCAGATATATATATATATATATATATATATATATATATATATATATATATATATATATATATTGGTTAGTATGGTGGAGAAATAAGGAGTATAAAGAGAGATGACATCTATTGAGGTCTTTGTACATAGAGAAGAGGACCCAAAGATCTGCACTATTTACTGTTTTTTGTGTTCTTGGAATTGAATGCTTGAGTGTCGTTTGTCAAGATCTTGTTTTTTTGTGACTACACCTGGGAGCTGTATTAGAGGCTGTATCAGACACTATGAAAATTATTTTCAGGGTGAGTTACTAGCCGTGAAGCACACATTACTGATATCTAGTTAGGTGCACTATATATTTCCTACACTCTCATAACATTACCAGGGGGGCAATAATGAAAGAAGTTTAATGTTAATATATAATCTTTGTTTTTTGTTAAAGAGAAAGATGGACATCCATATTACAACATTGCAATACACGGGTATTTACATTGCAGGGAATATATGCATGTAATACCAATAATAATAATCATACCTGAGCATATCAGAGAGCCAGTCTTCACTGCATTTTTCAATGAAAACCTAGAAGAAAAAATTAGGGGCTAACCCCTTCAACCTATAAAAGCCTAAACATTCCCTCCTAACACCCCGAGCAGGCTGATCACCCCCTTCCCCCTGGAGAAAACCAAAAGAATTACCTAAAAATTACCTTAAATCTAGGAAAATAAAAAATAATCAACAAGCAACAAATTAAATGTACACTAATGTCCCAGAAAAATTGTCTCCATTTTTGTAGAGGTTAAAATAATAAACAATATGCTCCAAACCCTATCTCTCAAATGCTATGGTTTGACAGATATAGGCATTGAAAGATCCCCTTTCCCTCCCCTTCTCCTGATGTTAGCATCTAGCTGACAGCAGGAGATCCCGGGCTGGGGACCAGCCTGCGGCTTTGCAGCAGAGCCAAAATCTAGTTATTTCAAAAGAATTACTTAATTGGAAAGGTCTACAAAGTGTGCCTGGTTTGCAAGCACACTTTGTAGACCATTACTGTCCCATTAAGCAGAGATCCAAGGCTCCCAGACCAATATGTTCTATGGAGAATTTTGCGTGGTATCAGACAATGTCTGGAATTGATAGAAACTGCTCTAGGACTTGATATTTCCAGTGACCATTCCCATTCCTCCATTGTTCCTAAGTCTCCCTCCCAACAATTTCTAATCAAACTGTTCCCTCTATAGGTTGCTCTACCTAACCATTTAAATATAAATGCAATAAGTGTGGAAGATTTTTCACGAGTACTAATGATAGTAGATCAAAGGTCTCTATATGTGGTGGGAGGTCGCCCTAGAGTGTTTTCAGGGCATGACAGAGCCACAAGTAGGAGAAGAAAAATGTATTAGGAATATTACACTGAAAATCAAGTTGAATTATTTAAGAATAGTATCTTTGTCGATCTGCCCAAACATAGTAATACAGTACTCCATCCGCTTCACTCCAAAGTCCAAATCCTTCAATTGATCTACACCAAAGGGGGTATTCAGAGCAATATTTAGAAAATCAGAGGAGGATTTGATGTCATACGATACCGTATACAAAGTTCAGGTGGGAGTGGCAGGAGAAAGAGTAATTTATGCTTCCTAATTCAATATATTTTGAATCATGGGGTTTCTTGGATTACAGCAATGAATGTTTTGATGCTTCATTCCTAAATTATGTAAGTATCAGTTTCAGTGTGCATAAAGCAGTACTCCATCAGTATTGCACTATATATATTTTGAATTTGGACATACATCATGGAAGGATAGAAGTGAAGGATGAAGATACACTATGAATTAGTGATACAATGCTCTGTTCCCATATTGTGTAAGTACAAGTTTCAGTATGTATAGAGATTAAGTCCATCAGTTTTGTAATATATTTTTCTTCTTTGGGGTTATATCTGCTGGAAGACAATTATCTGGATGAACTAATATCATTTCCAGCTATATACTGGAGACAGGGATGATACATTCAAACACCTTTAAGATCCTGAGCAAGTTTAATGAACATTTAGATAGAGACTCTAACAGAGTTTAAATGAGAAAGATAGCTTACTTCTTTCTGTAACTCGCTGGTGAAAAATACATTTTAAATCATGATGAGAAATGTTTTCCAGCTATAATAATCTATAACATTTATATTGTATTTTATGTTATCTGATCTAGGAATATCTTTTTTATTTTATATTTTTACTGGCTGTAATCATTATGTGTTAGCTTGCACCCCCAAGCAGAGAGGATGGATTGATTATATAATCCAAGGCCTGTATAATTATTGTGAAATACAATGTAATACACAGAGTATTATATATAGCACGGTATTACCTATTATTGATGGACATTTACACTTGATTATCCTCGGTGCAAAAATATAGCACCATTAAATTTTTGTATTATTTACTTCTATTGTTTTAAAAAAGACAAACCTTACATTACAATAACTTTACAAACAATAAACATGTCTTAGTATAATTCTCATTTTATCAACTCCACATTTAAACATACATTTAGATATATAACATAGACTGACAGTATTGCAAAACAA
Organism: Rhinophrynus dorsalis; assembly: GCA_037306005.1. NCBI lineage: Eukaryota > Metazoa > Chordata > Amphibia > Anura > Rhinophrynidae > Rhinophrynus > Rhinophrynus dorsalis. The sequence continues at coordinate 126,839,613 of CM074721.1, forward strand.
TATATTTAAGCACAAAGTACTAAATCATTATCCTGAAGGAAGGGGATACACAAAATACCTCCATAACTATAATATAGATTAGTGTCAACTATGAACTACCGGGGCCAATTTAAATCTCAATTAAGTTGGTAACTTTGTATCCATAAGGTCCACCTCCAGAGGCATAACTAGAAGCCACCGGGCCCTGGTGCAAGAATTGCCATAGGCACCCCCGACCACATTGGCCCCCTCATCCACATTGCCCCTTCCACAATGCCCCCTTCATCTCCACAATGCCCCTTCCACAATGCCCCATCTCCACATTTCCCCTTCCACAATGCCCCCATCTTCACATTGCCCCTTCATCTCCACATTTCCCCTTTATCTCCACATTGCCCCTACCTCCAGTCCCTGGTGGTCTAGCAGAGTGTCTTGACAGATCTTGTGCCTCCTTCGGCACAGATCTCGAGAACTGAAGCTCCTGCACACAGCTCTAGTAATGCAGAGGCTGGGAGATTATGTCATCTCCCAGTGCTCTGTATTACTAGAGCGGCACGCTGAGTGGGAGATCAGCTAAGCGACTGCTGCTGATGAGGGGGTCGCAGGGGGCGGCCGGGCCCCTGGAGTGACGGTCCCGGTCCCAAGTGTGACCGCTGCGACCCCTATTGTTATGCCACTGTCCACCTCTTATCAAAATTGGCAATATTACCCACTTGAAAAGGTACTCCCTTCTCCATTCTATATTGATACCAAACCTGATTACAAATTTGTGTCCAAGATGAAGCTTCTTGCTGGAACCACATTCTTGATACAACTATTTTAGTTGGTAACATTAAGTTAATTATTTGGTATATTTTATAAAATGGAAATTTATGTAATTCAAAATGGAATAATGCAAATCCTAATGATTCACAAATCCCTTCTCCCATGATCTTAGACAGTTCCTGAAACACTCTATCCCACATTATCTTAATTCTAGGGCAATCCCACCATATATGTTTTGAGGTACCCTCCTGAAATTTACATCTCCAACATAAACTAGATATCTTGGGGTTAATCTTATTCATAATCTTCAGAACCAAATGTCATTGATTAATTATTTCATAATGTAATTCTATAATATTTAAACAGTTTGTTGACATCTGAACATCTTCCATGGATTTATACCATCACTCTATATTAACTATATGTCACGGTTTTTGAAGACTCTCAGACTTAAGGTTTGGAAAAATTACTAACTTTATTAAAAGTTAAAGGTAGTCCCAGTAGGGTAAACATACATAACAATACAACAGTAATAGAATATACAATAGGTTCTACCAACAGTAATAGAACATACAATAGGTTCTACCGGCCTTGCCTAAATACCGGGCAAGGCAACCCAAGTGGCAGTTTAATGACAGGCTCTACCGGCCTTGCCTATACCGGGTAAGGCAACCGTGAGATGACATTTACCGGTTCTACCGGCCTTACCAATACTGGGCAAGGCAGCCCTTACGGAATGCTGAATGTAGGCTCTACCGGCCCTGCCAATACCGGGTAAGGCAACCTTAAAGATGGTGAATTACAAGGTTCTACCGGCCTTACCAATACCGGGCAGGGCAGCCCAAAGGAGTACTGGAGTAGGCTCTACCGGCCCTGCCAATACCAGGTGAGGCAACCTACAGGATGGTGTCGTCAAGGTTCTACCGGCCTCACCAATACCGGGCAGGGCAGCCTGAGCAAGTAGACCAGCTGTCAGGTGACTAAGACAGCAGAGAGCATAAGTATAGAGGTCTAATCAGCAGAAGTCTATTGTCAAGGATAATCAGAGAACTGCAAGGAAGTGGACAGCGACTGACCACAGTACTGGATGTACAGGAGCAACCCAACGTCCGCACATTGGGACTAATGGTAAATAGCGCAACCAGGTTTAATGGAGTAAACCAGCGTCCGCACGCTGGGATCAACAATGTATATCGCAACCAGGTTTAATGGAGTAAACCAGCGTCCGCACGCCGTGACCAATGATGTATATTGCAACCAGGTTTAATGGAGCAAACCAGCGTCTGCACGCTGGGACCAACAATGTATATCGCAACCAGGTTTAGTGGAGTAAACCAGCGTCCGCACGCTGGAACCATCAATGTGTATTGCAACCAGGTAATGGAGCAAACCAGCGTCCGCACGCTGGAACCAACAATGTATCTCGCAACCAGTCTAGTGGAGTAAACCAGCGTCCGCACGCTGGGACCAACAATGTATATGGCAACGAGGTTTAGTGAAGTAAACCAGCGTCCGCACGCTGGGACCAACAATGTATATAGCAACCAGGTTTAGTGGAGCAAACCAGCGTCCGCACGCTGGGACCAACAGTGTATATCGCAACCAGGTTTACTGGAGCAAACCAGCGTCCGCACGCTGGGACCGACAGTGTATATCGCAACCAGGTTTAGTGGAGTACACCAGCGTCCACACGCTGGAACCATCAATGTGTATGCAAATAGTGAGGAGAACAATGTCGCCGAAGCGACAGCTGGAGCACGAGACTCAGAAACTCATACAAGTTAACCCGCTCGGTGCTGGAGCACAGGAACCCCGGAATACAGGCACACAGGAACGCTGGAACTCTGGAACACCGGAACATTAATGTACAGGAACACTAGAACACTGGAACACCGGAACGTTAATGTACAGGAACACTGGAACACCGGAACGTAGCATACAGTAACACTGGAAACAGGCCCAGAGATCTGACAAGTAGGTCAGGCAGAGTGGAGTCAGAAACACCACGAAAGGGCAACCTGGAAGTGCTCACCCTGGGTTTAAAAAGGCTGTATGAGAAGGGCTAAAGACAGACGGCCAATCACGTATACTCAGCAAGTGACAGACAGAGAGCAGCACGAATCACGGGCACCGTGATACTATACCTCCAATATCTTTTTCCCATTTAATTCATGTTTTCGGTTTATTTTCATTCTATATATAATTACCTTATATTTGATGTTATTATCAAATAGCTTATTGATCTCTTTATATAATGGGTAATTCTTCTCATCTAGTAAGTGATGCTTTAATAATCCTTTACTCTAAGATGTCAAAATCTCCTTAGAAGGAAGGTGAAGTTCTCACTGTAACTGTAAGACTGATGTAATCTTTTTTCCTTCCGCTATGTCCATTATTCTAAGGGGAACATTCACTAATCAGTTTTTCAGATTAAGATTTTCTACGTTCCTCTCCAGAATATCGGCTGAGGAATTAGAATTTTAATCTGCTGGATATCAATTGTCTCCATTAAATTTTAGTAAACTCTGTGGCTAATCCACAGCAAATGTGATACATCCTTTAATCCACAAAATATCTGATTCAAGGTTCCCCTAGTGATGATACTTCTTGCCATTTCAGAATATGAAACAAGTTACTAGCTTCATAATATTTTATTATATTTGGAACCACAAGTCCACCTGTTTAACATTCTTCATGATTTGTACTTTGGAAATTCTAGGCTTCTTATAACCCCAAATGTATAACATGAATAACCTCTGGACTTGTCTAAATTTCTTCAGTTGAATATCCAGGGGCACAATTCTAAATAAATAGGTCCATTTTGGTAACACATAGGATTCAATCACATTAACTCTGCCCATCCACGAAATTTCAATATTTTTCCAATCTCTTGACAATTTCTCATTAGTTTCCCGTAATAGCAAATCAAAATTCTTCACCATCAATTCCCCTACTTCTGGAGTAATATATATATACAAAGATAAGTAAATCCTGAAGGGGCCCAATCAGGAATACTCCTGCATTAATTTATCACACATCTTCCTTTCTATATTTAATTCCATCACTTGCGCATTTTTCATATTCAGCTTATAATTAGAAATCCTAGCATACTTATCGATCTCTTGTACCAAACTTTTTAACAAATTAACTGTATCCAACATTGTTAATATAACATCATCCACATACAGGCTAATTGTATTTTCCATTTTATCTATTTTAATGCCTCAGATCTTCTCTTATACTAGATGCCAGGGGTTCTAATGTTAATATATAAAGAAGTGAAGTCAGTGGACCACCCTGCCTAATACCATTTGTAATTTTAAACCAGTCAGCAACAATTCCCGGAACCACTGTTGTTGCAACAGGATCAGAATAAAGTTCCATTATAGCTGATTTAATAAGTCCAACAAAACCAAACTTATCCAAAGTTTGACTAATAAATTCCCAGTTGAGTCCGTGAAAACCTTTTTTAGCATCTAAAGACAGAGCCAAGAGGGGACTCTTACTTTTTGCAACATAATAGAGGATACTAATAAGCCTATGTGTGCTATTACTTGCAGACTGACCCCGAACAAAACTAATTTGAACCTGATGGACCAGCACTGGAAAAATATTCTTAATCTGATCTGCAATAACATCTGAATAAGTTTTAACATCTGTATTCATAAGCGAAATAGGCCTATAATTAGCTAGATTAGTACTATCCTTTCATGACTCTAATATAGGGAATATTGTTGCTTGTAAAAGTTTCTGTGGAAAACATCCCACTTCTATAAATTAATTGAATATATTTACCAACTAGTTTGCAAGGTCTTCTTTAAATTTTTAATAGAGAAAATTTGGGAACCCATCTGGTTCCAGAGCCATATTTACCCTGAGGTGATCTACTACCTCTAAAATTTTCGACGTATTGAATGGTGAATTTAAGTTCTTTAATTGCTCAGCTGATAGAGAAGGTAAATCAATATTACTCAAATACTGAGTTATATCATCCCTCAGGGGTGCTTGTGGAAGATTATACAGTTTGGAATTAAAACCATGACCAGTACCCTTTGAACTCAAGTTGATTTGGTCATTAACCACTATTTTCTGAATTCTTAGTTTTCCCCTTCTCTTTTCTAATTTATTGGTCAGCATTTTATCTGCCTGAATACCCTTATAATACCATTTCTGGTTTAATTTTAAAAGGGTATAATTAGCTTTGGCTATTAGTAATACATTTATTTTTTCAGTTATTTCTGCTATTTTGACAGTATTAGCAATGGAGAGCAAAATTTTATTCTCCCGATTTAAACTATATAATTCAGCATAGAGTTAGTTAAGTCAATCCCTGTTTTTTTATATTCAGATCCCAATTTAATAAGATAATGCTTTAAAAGCACACCATACTGTTGTCTTAAAATATTTCCTATCAGATTTTCCTCAAAATACCATTTCACCTTATCTGACAAGAAATTAACATTTTTATTATCCATCAATAATGTTTCATTCAATCTCCATATAGGATGTGATTTACCTTCCAACAGAGACTTTAAATACAAGAAAACAGCAGAATCATCAGGTCATGCGATATCTACACTTTGACAATCCTGCAGAGAAACGTACCTGACCATGACCAAGAAATAATCTAAACGAGAATATGATAGATGCAGTCTTGAATAAAATGTAAAATCCCTCTCCCCAGGGTATATTGTCCGCCAGATATTAATCAAAGCACAACATTTTTTTTCTTTTTTAAATTGTGCAGCACTTTTAAAAAAAACTCTATCTTTTTTGCTCCTTGGGAAATATTTTTATCCAAATCCTCATCTACTATACAATTAAAATGCCCACCTATCAGCAAGATTCCCTTTATACAGTTCTCTAATTTATTCAATAATCTTTTTATATAAATTTGTGGTTGTTTATTTGGGGCATAAATGTTAAGCAGAGACTAGGCATAGCCCTCCATATCACAAATCAAAAGTATATACCATCCTCCTTTAGCCACTTCATAGATTTCATTATAGGCTATTTCTTTTGAAATCATAATTGCTACACCTCTCTTTTTCCTTTTGTAATTAGATGAAATTATTACTAGAAAATTAGTGTTCTTAATCAAGTATTTATCCCCATCCCAATGAGTCTCTTGGACAAACTCTATCTGAACCTGTCCCATAAATAATCCATCAATATGTATCTTTTTTGGGGGATTTTAGCCCCTAAGTGTTCAATGTCACCATTCTAATTTAACCGCCTTCATGTACCCTTCCTTCAAGTTTCTAAAACCAATCAGCCAATTTGTATAAAACAAATAGAAAACATAGATAACATTTAAAAACCACATAGGTTTAAAAAAGTAACACTCTCAAACCCCACTTGGGATGTGTCCTGAACATTTTTTGTGTGTCTCACCCTCCTTCCCCACATTGAAACTATTGTAAGCTCCTTTCATGAAATTTATTGAGGGCGACTATAATATTACCATGAGAGATGTGTGGTAATAAGGGGATTACCACTTAAATAGATCGACATAACACCAAATAATAATAATAAAGAACCCAATATTGTAAACATTAGTGTTGAGCGAGCATGCTCGGCCGATGCTCGGATCGGCTCGAGCATCGCTCTGCTCGGCACATGGCGGTACTCGTACGAGTACCGCATGTGCTCGCCCGCCATGTTCGGGTCTCCTCCCCGCACGTTTTGCGGCTGCTGCGCAGCCAATAAATGTGCAGGGAGGCTCTGACATCGGTGTAATGCCAGCAGCCATGTTGGCTGCTGGCATTACACTGATTGGCTGGCCAGAACCCGTGGTCAGGTGCTGTATAGCACCTGACCATCGAGTTCGGCTCAGTCTGAGCCAGGGAGAGCTGAGGATAGGAAGGGAAAGGCAGTGTAGGGAGGAAAAAAACCAAACTTGTGACAAAAAAGAACCAAAAGTCCTTTTTAGGACTACTGTGTGTGGGGGCAGCAGGTTATTTTGTGTGGGGGGAAAAAAAAAAAAAAAAAAAAAAAAAAAAATATTCTGTTTAGTGTGAAAAGTTGCAGATTAGAGCACATTCTGTTTAGTGTGCACAGTTGCAGATTAGAGCACATTCTGTTTAGTGTGCAAAGTTGCAGATTAGAGCACATTCTGTTTAGTGTGCAAAGTTGCAGATTAGAGCACATTCTGTTTAGTGTGCAAAGTTGCAGATTAGAGCACATTCTGTTAAGTCTTCAAACTAAAATATCAAAGTCACGTATTCCATTCAGTGTGCGTCGCCGCAGTTTAGCAGCACATTCTGAGTACTGTGCAGAGTTGCAGAATAGGAAGAAATACTGTTAAGTCTTCAAACTAAAATATCAAAGTCACATATTCCATTCAGTGTGCTTCGCCGCAGTTTAGCAGCACATTCTGTGTACTGTGCAGAGTTGCAGAATAGGAAGAAATACTGTTAAGTCTTCAAACTAAAATATCAAAGTCACATATTCCATTCAGTGTGCTTCGCCGCAGTTTAGCAGCACATTCTGTGTACTGTGCAGAGTTGCAGAATAGGAAGAAATACTGTTAAGTCTTCAAACTAAAATATCAAAGTCACATATTCCATTCAGTGTGCTTCGCCGCAGTTTAGCAGCACATTCTGTGTACTGTGCAGAGTTGCAGAATAGGAAGAAATACTGTTAAGTCTTCAAACTAAAATATCAAAGTCACATATTCCATTCAGTGTGCTTCGCCGCAGTTTAGCAGCCTATTCTGTGTACTGTGCAGAGTTGCAGAATAGGAAGAAATACTGTTAAGTCTTCAAACTAAAATATCAAAGTCACATATTCCATTCAGTGTGTTTCACCGCCGTTTAGCAGCTTATTCTGTGTACTGTGCAGAGTTGCAGAATAATAAGAAATACTGTTAAGTTTTCAAACTCAAATATTAAAGTCACATATTCCATTCAGTGTGTGTCACCGCAGTTTAACAGCCTATTCTGTGTACTCTGTACAGTTGCAGAATAATAAGAAATACTGTTAAGTTTTCAAACTCAAATATTAAAGTCACATATTCCATTCAGTGTGTGTCACCGCAGTTTAACAGCCTATTCTGTGTACTCTGTACAGTTGCAGAATAATAAGAAATACTGTTAAGTTTTCAAACTCAAATATTAAAGTCACATATTCCATTCAGTGTGTTTCACCGCCGTTTAACAGCCTATTCTGTGTACTGTGCAGAGTTGCAGAATAGGAAGAAATACTGTTAAGTCTTCAAACTAAAATATCAAAGTCACATATTCCATTCAGTGTGCTTCGCCGCAGTTTAGAAGCACATTCTGTGTACTGTGCAGAGTTGCAGAATAGGAAGAAATACTGTTAAGTCTTCAAACTAAAATATCAAAGTCACATATTCCATTCAGTGTGTGTCACCGCCGTTTAACAGCCTATTCTGTGTACTGTGCAGAGTTGCAGAATAGGAAGAAATACTGTTAAGTCTTCAAACTAAAATATCAAAGTCACATATTCCATTCAGTGTGTTTCACCGCCGTTTAGCAGCCTATTCTGTGTACTGTGCAGAGTTGCAGAATAATAAGAAATACTGTTAAGTTTTCAAACTCAAATATTAAAGTCACATATTCCATTCAGTGTGTGTCACCGCAGTTTAACAGCCTATTCTGTGTACTCTGTACAGTTGCAGAATAATAAGAAATACTGTTAAGTTTTCAAACTCAAATATTAAAGTCACATATTCCATTCAGTGTGTTTCACCGCCGTTTAACAGCCTATTCTGTGTACTCTGTACAGTTGCAGAATAATAAGAAATACTGTTAAGTTTTCAAACTCAAATATTAAAGTCACATATTCCATTCAGTGTGTTTCACCGCCGTTTAACAGCCTATTCTGTGTACTCTGTACAGTTGCAGAATAATAAGAAATACTGTTAAGTTTTCAAACTCAAATATTAAAGTCACATATTCCATTCAGTGTGTTTCACCGCCGTTTAACAGCCTATTCTGTGTATTCTGTACAGTTGCAGAATAATAAGAAATACTGTTAAGTTTTCAAACTCAAATATTAAAGTCACATATTCCATTCAGTGTGTTTCACCGCCGTTTAACAGCCTATTCTGTGTACTCTGTACAGTTGCAGAATAATAAGAAATACTGTTAAGTTTTCAAACTCAAATATTAAAGTCACATATTCCATTCAGTGTGTTTCACCGCCGTTTAACAGCCTATTCTGTGTATTCTGTACAGTTGCAGAATAATAAGAAATACTGTTAAGTTTTCAAACTCAAATATTAAAGTCACATATTCCATTCAGTGTGTTTCACCGCCGTTTAACAGCCTATTCTGTGTACTCTGTACAGTTGCAGAATAATAAGAAATACTGTTAAGTTTTCAAACTCAAATATTAAAGTCACATATTCCATTCAGTGTGTTTCACCGCCGTTTAACAGCCTATTCTGTGTATTCTGTACAGTTGCAGAATAATAAGAAATACTGTTAAGTTTTCAAACTCAAATATTAAAGTCACATATTCCATTCAGTGTGTTTCACCGCCGTTTAACAGCCTATTCTGTGTACTCTGTACAGTTGCAGAATAATAAGAAATACTGTTAAGTTTTCAAACTCAAATATTAAAGTCACATATTCCATTCAGTGTGTTTCACCGCCGTTTAACAGCCTATTCTGTGTATTCTGTACAGTTGCAGAATAATAAGAAATACTGTTAAGTTTTCAAACTCAAATATTAAAGTCACATATTCCATTCAGTGTGTTTCACCGCCGTTTAACAGCCTATTCTGTGTACTCTGTACAGTTGCAGAATAATAAGAAATACTGTTAAGTTTTCAAACTCAAATATTAAAGTCACATATTCTGTGTAAGATGAAGAAGGCGGGTAAAAAGGGACGGGGAAGTGGACGTGATCCTGAAAGTTCAGGGCGCGGGTCAGGACGCGGAGAAACTGTGCCTGGTGCCAGAGCACAAGAAAGAAAGACATCCACCATACCTAGCTTCATGTGTAATTTTACAGGGCGTCGCAGGACATCACTCTCGAGGTCCGACCACTGCGAACAGGTGGTCGGTTGGATGACAGCTGATACTGCTTCCAGTCGGTTAAGCACCACCCTGTCTTCCACCAAGTCCACTCTCAGTAGCCAAGAGTCTGGTCAACTTAATCCTCACTCTGATCATCCTTCCTCCCACCATACACGGTCTGGTCAAAGAAGTGATCCCACACTGGGATATAGTGAGGAGCTCGTCTCATCACCAATCCTTCATTTGACCCTCTCTCCAAGCACGCTTGCAGAGGAACATGACATCTTGTGCCCTGATTCACAACCTCTAGAGGCTACCCAATCTCAAGAAGATGACAGATGTGAACGGCATTTAAGGTCAAAGGAAGTAGTGGATGATGATGATGATGATGAGACACAGTTGCCATTAAATCAACCACTATTTCCGTCTCAAGACCTTGTTGAGGAGAATGTTATACAGTTGTCAATGACTGAGTATGTGGTGGGATCAAGACTTGAGGAGGATGATCAGAGTGAGGAAGTGGAGGAGGACTTGGTGGACGATGAGGTGACTGACCCCACCTGGGAAGGTGTAGAGCCGAGCGATGACAGCAGTCCTGAGGGTGAGCCATCTGCAGCACCGCAACAGGCTGGAAGAGGCAGTGGTGTGGCTACAGAAAGAAGGCGGACCGCACCAAACCGGCCCGCAAATGTTCCACGGAGCACCCCCTTGCGTAAATCTACCTTGCCAAGGGGTAGGTGTTCCGCGGTATGGCGTTTTTTTAAGGAAAGTGCGGACGACAAAAGAATTGTAGTTTGCAACCTGTGCCACACCAGAATGAGCCGAGGCATGAACACTAGAAACCTCACCACCACCAGCATGATCCGACACATGGCATCCAAGCACCGTAGTAAGTGGGAGGAACGCCTGGATCGCCCATCTGTGTCTGCAGGCCACACCACTGCCTCCTCTTCCCCTGTTTTCGGTGCCGGCCAATCGCCTGTCGAAGGCGCAGGCCCGCATACCTCCCGCCCTGCACCTGTAGCATCTGAAGCACCATCAGCGACCACATCCACTTCCCTGTCCCAGCACAGCGTCCAAATGTCGTTACCCCAGGCATTTGAGCGCAAGAGAAAGTACCCAGCCACCCACCCACAGGCCATAGCACTAACCTCACACCTTTCCAAATTACTGGCCATCGAAATGCTGCCATTTAGGCTTGTGGAGACTGAGTCCTTCCGCAGCCTGATGGCAGCAGCTGTCCCTCGGTATGCAGTCCCCAGCCGCCACTACTTTTCCCGGTGTGCCGTCCCCGCCTTACACCACCATGTGTCCCTTAACATCACCCGTGCCCTGACCAACGCAGTTACTGGGAAGGTCCACTTTACGACTGACACATGGACAAGTGCTTGTGGCCAGGGACGCTACATTTCCCTGACGGCACACTGGGTGAATGTCGTGGAGGCTGGGAGCGACTCGGACCCTGGGATGGCACAGGTGCTACCCACGCCGAGGATTGCAGGCCCTACCTCCATCAGGGTTTCCGCCAGCACCTACGTTATTGGCTCCTCCTCCTCCTCCTCCGTTTCCACCTCCGAATTCTCTGCGCGCAGCGCCACTCACCCATCAGCCGGTAGCTGGAAGCAGTGTAGCACTGCAGTGGGGAAGCGTCAACAGGCCGTGCTGAAGCTGATCTGCCTTGGGGACAAACAGCACACGGCCTCAGAGCTGTTGCAGGGGATTAGTCACCAGACCGAGCAGTGGCTCTCGCCACTCAACCTGCAACCAGGCATGGTTGTGTGTGATAATGGGCGTAACCTGGTGGCGGCTTTGGAGCTCGGCAAGCTCACACACGTACCATGCCTAGCGCATTTATTTAATTTAGTGGTTCAGCGATTTCTAAAAACCTACCCCAATTTGCATGATCTCTTGACGAAGGTGCGCCCCGTGTGTGCACATTTCCGTAAGTCATCAACAGCTTCAGCCAGCATGTTGAAGCTGCAGCAGCGCTTACAATTGCCAGCTCACCGGCTGCTGTGTGACGTGAGCACGCGCTGGAACTCCACCTTCCACATGTTGGCCCGGCTTTGTGAGCAGCAGAGGGCAGTAGTGGAGTACCAGCTGTTACACGGTCGTCGCCTCTCCGTTCAACTTCCTGTAATCAGAAGTGAGGAGTGGGAATGGATGTCAGACCTCTGTGAGGTTTTACGCAATTTTGAGGAATCGACACAGATGGTGAGCGGCGATAACGCTATTATCAGTGTAACCATCCCACTTCTGTGTCTACTGAAACGCTCGCTGCTCACAATTAAAACCGACGCTTTGCATGTGGAAGAGGTGGAAATGGGGGAGGAAGAGCTTACACAAGGTGATAGCCAGAGCACCCTCACTTCGTCTTCTCAGCGACAATTGGAGGAGGCGGAGGAGGAGGAGGAGGAGGAGGAGGAAGACACGGTTGTCTCCGCTACAGAGGGTAGCCATGGAACTTTAGTTCCATCTCTTCAGCGTGGGTGGGCAGAAGAGGAGGAAGAGGATGAGGAGATTGAGAGTCATCCTCCTGGTGAGGACAGCGAAATCTTGCCTGTTGGTACTCTGGCACACATGGCTGACTTTATGTTAGGCTGCCTTTCCCGTGACCCACGCGTTACACGCATTTTAGACAACACGGATTACTGGGTGTTCACCCTTCTGGACCCCCGCTACAAAGAGAATTTCTCATCTCTCATTCCTCCGGTGGAGAGGACAAGCAAAATGGTGCAATACCAGAAGGTTCTTGTTGAAAAATTGCTCCAAAATTTTCCATCTGACAACGCTGGCGGCAGAGTACGTGCTACCTTGGCCAACCGAGAAGGGGAGAAAAGGGGAGCACACAGCAGTTCCGACAAAGGCAGGGCAACACTCTCCAAGGCGTGGGACACCTTCATGACACCCCGCCAGCACCCTCACCCTGATGCGCAGCCTAGTGTCACAAGGAGGGAAAAGTTTTGGAAGATGGTGAAGGAGTACGTAGCAGACCGTGTCAGCGTCCTCAATGATCCCTCTGTGCCTTACAACTACTGGGTGTCCAAGCTGGACACGTGGTATGAACTGGCACTCTACGCCTTGGAGGTGCTGGCCTGCCCTGCCGCCAGTGTTCTGTCTGAGCGGGTATTTAGTGCTGCTGGTGGCATCATAACAGATAAGCGTATCCGCCTTTCCACCGACAATGCTGATAGGTTGACACTTATAAAAATGAACAAGGCCTGGATTTCCCCTGACTTCTCCACTCCACTGGAGGAAAGCCGCGGGGGAACATAAACTCACTTTATATATGTTATTTACAATGATGTGAATACTCTGTATTCCCATTCACCCCTTCCACCCAAAAAACGGGTATATGGTTGACTCTTAATCTTCTCATCCTCCTCCTCCTCTTCCATATGCCCTGTGCTATAATTTTTATATAGGGCCAGCTCACCAGCGGGCCCTGTGATATAATTTTTATATAGGGCCAGCTCACCAGCGGGCCCTGTTTGCCAATTTTTATATAGGTCAGCTCACCAGCGGGCCTTCTCATATAATGTTTTATTGGGTCAGCTCTCTAGCGGGCCCTCTCATATAATGTTTTATAGCGTCAGCTCACTAGCGGGCCTTCGCATATAATGTTTAGGATGGTCAGCTCTGCAGCAGACCCTCACCCATAATGTTTTAGATGGTCGGCTCAGCGCACGTTTCCCTCTTAATCATGGCCTCAGTTCAATAAAATCAAGGAAATTTTTGGGAGAATTTGCCTCTGTGCACGTTTCCCTCTTAATCATGGCCTCAGTTCTGAAAATCAAGGAAATTTTTGGGAGAATTTGCCTCTGCGCACGTTTCCCTCTTAATCATGGCCTCACTTCCGAAAATCAAGGAAATTTTTGGGATAATTTGCAGATGATATACAAGTAAATATACAGCAAATATTGTTTGGTAACAATTTTTCGCCTAAAGTCGTTTTTATTTTCCTTTTTGTGTGTTTTATGGTCAGTCTGTAAAAATGGCGTACTACGGGCGAAAGATCGTTCCCAGCAGCGATGTTGGAGTCCAAGATGCATCCAGACATCCTCCCTATGCTGTCCCTGAACCATTTCTGTGGTGTTTCCATCCTTTTCTGCCCTTTTCCTATGGACCAGGCACCCTCCCCTCATCAGAGCAGGGGGTGCCTGGTGTAATGCTCGAGTCCTCCCATTGACTTCAATGGGGCTCGGGTGCTCGGCCGAGCACTCGAGCCTCAGGGGGTGCTCGGTCAGAGCACCCGAACACCCGAGCATTGGGGTGCTCGCTCATCACTAGTAAACATGTTATCTCATCAGAAAAAAAAAAAGGGAGAGCAGCTCAGAGACAACTCGTTGATTTGAACTGCTCATGAATTAATGGCCACTTGATGAGCGCAGTGCTCTTGGGCAATAAACTGAATACAGAAAGTGCATGTGGAAATGTCTAACTGGTGTTGATCAAGGTACTGGCCTAAGTGAAAGCTTGAATAAAGCTGCAGATTGTGTCATTATAATTGTCTATTGTTTGTACATAGAATATGCTGGAGTCTGTCTAATAAAAATGTTTCCTGTACCAGGATTGGGCATGTGTACAGAGGTACAACTTCGTTTGAATTGATTGGCAATGGATAGAGTGGAGCTCCGGTGAAGTTGGTCCAGAGACTCGACCATGAGAAGTTAACCATCCACAAGAGTTTTTTCATGTGAAAGTTTTGTAAGAACTTTTGGACTTTCACTGACTTTTCTGATTTAAATGGAGTGGAGCTCTGCTGAAATTATCTTTATTCTTGGATATGAGAAGCTTATGGATGTACAAGAATTTATCACACAGGGTTACTGTAAGAACTCTTTTGACCTTCCAGATTTGAAATTTAATTAAGTCAAGATAAGAGAAGATGGTGTGGAGTTTGTCTTTTCAGCTAAAATACTATTAAACCTCCAATTATAGGCTGGATATTCTTCCCCAGGCTGGGCATGGATGTTAATGGAAATTTAATTATGTATGCCTAGCAAACGGAAATATTTTATTATTCAGACATACTGTTGAATCTTTGGGAATTAGGGATAGGATTGTACTAACTCTTTGAGTATGTGGGGTTGTAGTGACACTCAGTAATAGCTGTGGCAAATTTCTAGATGTAGTGAGTCTCGCTGTACCCTATGTGAGATTTGTTATTGTATGTTCTATTATTGAGAAATAATGTAAGCCTTGTTATTCCTGGTTAGAATAATATTAGAGTTATATTTTACCTGGAGTTAGGGCTGAGTTTTCAGTTTGGATAAAGTGTACTTGATACATTGACAGAATTTAACTGGAATTCATTTCTGATTCCAGATATTTATTGAATGGACCATTAAGTTAGCTCTGATGCTAGATACTTATTGAATGGACCATTACGTTTGTCCTTGGGAATACAGGTTAAAAAGTCCATATCAGATGATAGTAACTTTTGATTTTGCTGTAATGTAGAGACACTTAGTGGCAGCTGTGGCATTTCTTCAGTGTTACTGGGCTTGGCTATACCGTATTTTTTTTTTTTTTTTTTTAAACACTGTAGATCAGATAATTATCACTGCATATTTTTGAGAATTTGTGTTATTTTTGTTACTTGAGGTCAGCCTGACACTAGAGCCACATATGGTTAGCCGGGGATAGGGTAGAATCATAGTTTTGAAAAAAGGTGAGGGTAAACATCACCAGAGTAAGAGAGAGTTGCAGTCTCAGGATACGAAATCAGATAAAAAAGTGGCTTCTATTTTCTTGCCTATGGTGGCTAAATCACTCAGTATGGATCTCGCTCAGGAGATAAGTGGTTCCCCATTGGTAGTGAGAGAAATCGATAAATTGAGTGTTGTGATGGATACCTCCATAGAAACTGAGTCTCAAGTAATATCTATTGACTTGCTAAGGCGATATCTAGAACTACAATTTGATCAACTTCAGAAGGAAATGAGAGTTAACATAACAGAAATTACCACTGAGGTTAAGATGTTGCAACAGAAAATTGAACAGAATGAAACAAAAATGGTAGAACGCCAATTAAGATTAGATCAGGAGGACAAAAATTCAAATTTTTTTAGAATTAGAGATTTAGAACTAAATATACAAAATTTTGAGGATCAAGACGGGAGAATTAACCTGAGAATTAGGGGGTTTCAGAGGATATTTTACAGGAGGGTTTAGAGGAGCAATGCTTTGCGTACCACTCTGGCACTCAACGGGTTAACTGATCTCTGCATATCATCAAAGATGGTGCAGAATTCAATGGAGACCTTATAAGATTGAATACATAGGATTCAGAGACAAAAAGGAATTCAGGAGATTTTACCCAGAGATGTAATAATAAAGTTTCATACCCACAAACTTAGAGATATATTTTTGCAGGGAATTAGAAGTATATTGAAATTACCTAGTAAGTTTTAACATTTGAAGTGCTTTCAGGATTTGTCTAGGAACACTAGACTTTTCAGGAGGTCATTTCATGATATGTTTACAGTCCTTAGGTTAAAAAAAAACATAAAATATAGATGGGTTTTGCTAAGTTGATCATTCTGAATGAGGACTCTAGCATGATTTTTGATACTGTAGAGGCAGTATCTTGATTGAAGGAAAAACACTTAGATTGGAAGTATAATACAGTATTTTTGAAGGTTATGTTTAACTCAGCTATTTTAGTAATAGGGGTGATGTGGGGTAAGGGGGTTGTTATATTAATACTCTTAAATTTGGTATAATTTTTGTGGGATGAGTATAGAGCAGTTAAGGGCACTAATTAAGTATAAGTAGAAAGGACTAGTAGTTGTCATAGATAAGTAGAGTTTTAGTGGATAATATGGTAAATCAATCACTTTGGAGAATCATTTTAGAGGATTACAATACTACAATATTAATCAAATTAATAAAATTAGATTGCATGTGAGATATTGGTGAGTAGAGAAGTATAGAACTAGGGTGATTGAAGTGATAAGAATAATTTACAATAAGTAAAAAGGTAAAGTTGGATTTACTGAGGCACTTAGTAGTGCTAAGGTTATAGCACCATTTAATTTTTATCCACAAGAAAGAAAAAAAAAATCAGTGAACAACCTAATTCAGGCTAACTCCTAGGGGCTTATGCACTAATATGTGATAAATAGGTGATAAAGAGAAAATAACTCTAACATCACTTCTCTAGTTACTGTATGGAGCCTATTCACTAGTATCTCCCCCACTTGAGAAATCTTAGTGAATTGGCTCCATAGAATAATATAGGAATTGGAGAATTAATATCACTGGAGAAGTTATCTCCTCTTTATCACACCTCACCGATTCTCCCCCCATAGTATTTTAGTGAAACTAATGTATTCGATAGCTTATTCATAATTCCCATTGTATAAGCAAATGTTTTTATTTTATCTCCATAATTTCTTCTTAGAGGTGACTAATCTTCAAAGTAGAACCAAAAAACACAAAAAAGAGAGGGGAGAGTCTCATAGTGTAGAAATCTTCGTAAAAATTGGAATATGAATACAAACAATATGAGTGCGGGATGTGTGTGACGTAAGACGCAAGCCTGGGCGAGCATCTGTGTGACAGTCGGCAGTGTGGGAGCTGCAACAGCACCAGCATGGATGTTTGTGAGGTGAATATCGTATCATCTGTGTGACTGTTACCTCTGATTATCTGCCTAAACAACTCCAGCACTGGATCCCACTATACTACTTGCAGCTAAACTTAGCTGTTAAGAACTTGTAAGCATTCGAGAACTAGCGATCATCTGAAAGGGGAACAGTTTTGATTCCTTCCACAAGGTCAGCGCTGGTCATACTCCTTATACCACTCATTGAAGCTGAACATGATACGCCGGAGGCCATAGCCTATGAAGCATACGGGGCAAGAGAAGATCTCAGCAGGGTGACTGGACGCGACTGAAGGGCATATATCATCTACCCAGGAACCTCCATAAAGTGGTCGTGAGTTGATCATCCTTTATTTTTGTACTATGTATATGTGTCTGAACTTTTCTTAAAGTGGGTACAAATTTATTCTTTCCATCGTACACATGACGATACGTGTACTAAACTACACCTCAGGAAAGAATTCCTATTGTATAAAGAATCTATACGTGGCATAATGTATGGATCAATTGTAACCCCAATTAGGGGCTAACTTTAATGCTAAGTTACCCATGAATGACATCAAATGTTCAGAACACCTGTGGAGATAAGGCCCGAAGGTGAATAAAATATGAAATATATTCATTTGGGAGGCCAAAAAGAGACAGAGATAAGGAGAAACATGTAAATACAGAAAATATAAGACAATTGGTTCCTTTTATTCTCCTAAATCTAGTGTGCAAACTCAAGAGAAGCAAATGAAATCATTGCCTATAGGCAGTGATCCAGTGGTTCATCAAGCTCTTGGCGTAATGATGGATACTTTACAGTCCAGAGTACCTACGGACCAGGAAACGTCTGTGCAAACGATATCTCAGATGCTGGACGATTTATATGTTAAAATAAAATTGGATTTACATAATATAATAAGAGACGTGAGCAATGAAGTAAAAATATTATCTGATATAATTAAAGAACAAGCGGTAACTTTGGGGAGAATTCAAGAAGACCACCAAAATTTACAACAATGCAGTTTACATGCAGAGAATAAAATCAAGCTCTTAGGAAATACTTCTCTAGTTATATAACTGAAGAGAAGCTGTGGGCTATCCCCTTTGATCACTTCCATAGATTACAGAAACTGAAATGTATTGATCCTAAGTATCCACGGGATGTTATGCTCAGATTCTCAAGCTTCTATATCAAGGATCTTATTATGCGGGAAACAAGAAAAGGAATATCGATAGGAGAAGAGTTTAAAGATATTAAGATATTTCTGGATGTGTTATTAGAGACAAGACAAGCTCGGAGACTATTTTCAGACCAAACTCAAATCCTCAGATAGCACAATGTTCAATATAGATGGACATTTCCAGCAGCATTGATGGTTCATTATGAGGATACACAATATTATATCAAGTATCCACTGGAACTGAAAGAAAAAATAATCTTATGGAAATTAACAAGTGTATAGAGAGATTGTTGTTACATACAATGATTAGCTGGGACTTATGAATCATTTAAGAGAATGTTGACACGAATTGGGTTTGGGAGGGAGATGTTGGATTGCTGTGCATAAGTGGGAGGGGCTTGCATCCTTAGGGTCGCGGAGTCCTCCCAGTTGGTTGAAAGGAAGGTTGGACCCCTGGGGGCCATGAGGCGATGTGGTGTGCTACAATGCAGAGTGCTCCATGGTCCTCTGGCACTAGGGAGATCAAAATGTAGTGTGGGGGTGCCAAGTCGGTTTAGCCCCAGAGAACCAAAATAAGGGAGGGGGATGGAGGTCCCTTGAGTAAGAAAGGGGATGGGATCAGTCGCCCCCCCTCCCCGATTTGTGTAGCGCCACACAGGAGACGCGGTGGTGGCATGTAATTTGTGCCACCACCGTGCCTCTGCAGGGGTTCTCAAATTGTATTGGTGATTACCCCGAAATCTTTGTAGGATGACAATCTAAGGAATGGAGATTTGATTTAGGGGTACTTGGGAGATCTATAACTGTTGGTTCCTGGTGGAGAGATTGACAGGTTACCTATTACCTCCTAAATTAATTGGTTTATGGGACTGGATTAGAGGACAGTAAAGAGTCTTAAAATTATTGTTATATTTATGGTCAGGAGGATTTCGGGTAAATCTGGGTGGGGGGAGTACGTACGATCACTTTTCCGGTTTCTTAAATCACTGAGTTAGATGGATTTAATTTGGGGTAAAATATATTAGGGTGAAGTTTGGATGACTTATAGCGATTAGGACGTAGAATTCATAATTTGAACGAAGGGGTAAAATGTATACGTTATTTTGAATTATATTTCGATTCTGGAATAGTAGTATTCTCCTACTATAATATTAATATATTATATATGGGAAATAATTAATGTATAGATATTTCACATAAGGTTGGACTTGAAGAAAATAATGAAATGATAGTTCACGGTTTATTGGGAAAATATAATATTAATTTAGTAATGAGGTTTAGATATCTTTGTAGCGATGATAATCTAAGGAATGGAGATTCGAATTAGGAGTACTTTTGAGATCTATAACTGTTGGTTCCTGGTGGGTAGATTGACTGGGTATTTATTACCTCCTAAGTTAGTTGGTTTATGGGACTGGACTAGAGGGATAGTGAAGAGTCTTAAAATGACTGTTATATTTATGATTAGGAGGATTAGGGTGAAATCTGGTTGGGGGGAGTACGTAGGATTACCCTTCTGGTTTTTCAAATCACTGAGTTAGATGGATTTAATTAGGGTTACAATTTATAAGGGTGAAGTCTGGATGGCTTATAGAGACTAGGATGTAGAATTTGTAACTTGCACTAAGAGATAAAATGCATAAGTTACTTAGATTTAGATTCTGGAATAGTAATATTGGCTTACTGCCAATATTAATACATAATACATGGGAAATAATGTATAAATATTTCACATAAGGTTGGTCTTGAAGACAATAATGAAACGATAGTTCATTGGGAAAATGTAATAATAATTTAATAACAAGGTTTAGAGTCCTTAAGTGCGGTTTAGGATAGTTGGGGTGTTGGCCGAGACTTAGGTTCCCCGTAAGAAGCTGCTTAGATGGGGGTGTTTTTGGGCTCTGGGCAATAGATTTTGTGACCACTGTTCTTCCCCTTATCTTTTTTCCCATACTTCTCTTGTAGATCTGTAGCATGGTTGGGGAGCATATAGAAGCAATAAAAAATGCAATTCAGGAAGTAATTGGTAAATGAATATTAATCTTTGGGGTTTAGTATTTTAATACTGTCATTGTCTTAATGCTCCATGCACATGACTCTCAATTCTGCAATGCTCGCACGTATTAGCTGGAGAGCATTGGGAAAATGCTCTTTAGCTGGTGGAACTGGGAATGTTTGAAGAATGAATGGTTAGTATGTGTGTGGATTTGCGATGGGGGTGGTCAGGGTAGGGGGGCAAAGGCAATATGGGATAAACAGGACGATCCTGTCACTTAAAATTGCAACATTAAATGTAAGAGGTTTAAACTCTCCACAAAAAAGATGATGTTTTTATAACTTCATTAAAGATAATAATATTGATATAATGTTGATACAAGAGACTCATTGGATGGAGCATCCTACAAAATATTGGAAATTTAAAAAGTTCCCACTGATATTTGCTGCTAATTTACAAGGATTATCAAAACAGAGGTGTTACCATAATAATATCCAATGAACTTAAATTTGAGCTGATTCATAATGAGGAGGATAATGATGGTAGATATCAGATCTTAATAGCTAAAATAAATTATATGACCTATACAATAGTAAATTTGTATGCTCCAAATATGGCGCCAACTAGATTTTTGAAAAATATAATGAGTAGACTGGACCAGTTAGCATATGGGAATATTATCATTGGAGGTGATTTTAATTCAGTAGTAGATAACAAACTGGATAAGAATAGACAAACTAAATGGGGAACAACAAGATTCACACTTCACTCGTGGATCGATTACTTTTTCGTAAAAATTCCAATGTTGGATGCTGTTATGGATTCCAGAATTGGCACTATTGCATGGACCAGACCATGCGCTGGTCTTTTTGCCTATAAAAAGTAACAAGGAATATCAGAACAGAACTAGATGGAGATTAAATGAAAGTCTGATGAATGTGCCACAGAATGTGACATATTTAGAAAAATAAGCAGAAAACTTCTTAGAAATTAATGATAATACAGAAGTTTCAGATGTTACCTTTTGGTGCACTTTTAAATGCTTCATGAGGGCATTATTGATAAAGATAAGGGCGCGATTGAAAGCAAAACATAATGAAAGTTTATCAGAATTATACATTAAATTAACTAAGAGTGAAACTTTAAACAAGATGAAGTATGATCCCGGTAGGATAGCTGAGATATTGGAAATTAGAAGGAAAATAGTAGATAAAACCTATCAGGAAATTAATAAAAAGATAATATTTCTCAAACAAAAATGGTATTATAATAGCAACCGTGTAGACGATCTTTTAACTAGGAAGTTACAGCATAATAAGGGGAAAAAAGTGATAAAAAAGATCAAAGTAGGAGATAAAAGTTATTTAACGCTGAAGAACATAGAAAAGGCACAGTATTACGAATCCTTATATAATTAACACCAAAGGGGGACATCGAAAGAAGATGTTTTTTGGACACTTTGCAGATTCCTGCTATTTCAGATACTGATTTGGAGCTGTTAAATAGACCCATTTCGCTTATTGAGATTAGAGAAGTGATAGGGAGGCTGAAGTCAGGAAAAGCACCCGGTCCTGATGGATATACATCCCTTGTCTACAGAAAGTTGGAGAATATTACAGCGTTATTACTAAAATCATTTAACACAATCTCGCTGAAGAAATTTTTCCCAAGAGAGATGTTGCAAGCTGTGATAACTCTGATTCTGAAGATAGGTAAAGACCCAACATCAATGTCGAATTATAGACTGATCTCCTTGATCAATTCAGATATTAAAATATTTTCAAAAATACTGGTGGAGAAGTTTGTATGTATCCTAGTTTGATACATACCGACCAGTTGGGATTTGTTGGTACCAGAAGTACGTCCAATAGTACTTGTAGAGTTACAAACATTATTTTTCAAACAAACACACAAAAAATCGGTTCACTCCTTTTGACATTAGATGCACAAAAGGCTTTTGATAGAGTCAATTGGGAATTTTTAGATGAGGTGTTGTGTAAATTTGGGTTATTGGGCACATTTAAAGATTTCACCATGTACTCAGATCCGCAGGATAAGGTTGTTGGTCCCATGTTTCCATCATAGACATTTAATATAAGAAATGGTACAAGGCAGGGGTGTCCTTGCTCCTCTGCTGTATACATAAATAAGAGAGAGAACGAGAGGATTAAGGGAATTATAGTTCGTAATGAAAGTCATAAAGTGACATTATACGCGTATTATGTGCTTCTGACACTGATGGACCCTGTACAATTGATACAAGAAACTCTTAATACAATTGATATAAATCTCGATAAGACCCAAATTCTTATGGTTAACACATCGGACGGAATCAGATCAAAGTTAAAAGAACAATATTACTTTGATTGGAATAGAAAATATATTGATCATTTAGGAATTTGATGAAATATAATTACATGAATTTGTTGAAGTAAATTAAAAAATAAACTGATGTCTTGGAGAGGCTTAGAAATAACGTGGTTAGGAAGTATTGACGTAATAAACACTTATATTCTTTAGAAAGTTTTATACCTATTAAGAACACTTCCTTTAATAGTAAGAACAGAACTTTGACAACAATACCAAAAGATATTTGCAGAACATATTTGGTTAACAAAAAAACGAGAATTGCTCAAGCGATTTTGAAAAGACGTGTTGTGGGGAGGGATCAATTATCCAGACTTAAATAAATTACATGAAGCGTCAATGGTTACACATTTTCACAGTTGGATGAGTCCATTTATGGACTCACCCAGCTGGTTAAAGATAGAGAAGACTACTTCAACCATATGTAATCCTAGCAATCTCTTTTGGTTAACTACATTGTTGAGTAGAAAACCCAGAAATTAGGTAACTTTAAATCCAATAATTAGGGATTGTATGATCACTATGAATAAGTCAAAGAAAAGACTTAATATCTTCCATACAATATTACAACTAACACTGATTCAAAATTTGAAGATGGAAATCATACATTTAGATATGAGGAGTTTGGAATCAAAAGGGATATTAACTTTTTCGGACATACTGTATTAGATCAATTGAAGATTATGACGTTCTCTCAAGTCCACGAGAAATATAATTTGCCATCCAGAGACTTGTTTCTGTACTTGAGGATTAAAAACTTTGTCTCAGCTAAGATCATTGTAAACAATCATGCAATAATAAAATTTATGGGAAATATTGCAAAATAGAAGCGGGTATCTTGAATGGTGGACCTTTATAGAGAATTAGAACCCAAAGATAGTCCTCCTCCTTGGATTGAGTGGGAAAGGGAACTTAATGAAAGTTATATGTGGGAATATTGGATTAAGGGTATAAATCTGGTAAAACAAAATGTTCATTGTGTGTCACTTGTTGAGCTCCATTACAAGATAATATATAGGTGGTACCTTGTCCCATAGATTGAGTAAAATAAATATGAATAATATAGATATCTATTGGAGATGCTGGTCACAAAGTGGAACCAATGGTCATGTGTGGTGGAGCTGTGAGAGGCTGACTTCTATGAAAAATGAACTTCAAAAAACTTTAAATAAAATGTTCCTTATAGGTGAAGTAATTTCTGCAAGAGCGTTTCTTTTTCATATAGATATTCCAGTTAAGACCAAACAACAATTGAGTCTCTTAATACATTTATTAATAGCAATAAAAATAACAATAGCTAGAAATTGGAATAAATCAGATTAATTAAATTGGAGAGACATATTTGTCCAAATGAACTATCAATATATGAAAAGAAAAGGAAGAGAGCAAAACATCTGAGAACACCTCTGTATAAGACTGGATCCAATTAATCAGTATATATTGTATTTACAAGATCTTGCCTTGTAAGTTAGCCTCAAATGACAAAAGACTTGCTAGTAGCAAATGCTTCCAAGATGTTCAGGGTTTCTTCAAATCACAAAAGCTAGGACTGAACCAGGTCTTAAAGTAACACCCTCTAATGGAAGACAAAATAATGCAGAATCCTCTAAGGGTAACACTGTATAATGAAAGCGATGAATCAGCCCCCAATGTAACCCTACTCACCGGATCTCTGCTACAGATAGACACATATAGATGTACACCAACCGGTCATATCAACCAATCTTTAATTTACCTATGCGTTTCGTGCGTACTATTGCACTTCATCAGAGGATAATTACAAGAAAAATATAAATAACACTTACATTTATACACTTTGAAAAAAGTAGAAAAGAATCCCTTGGTCCATTCGGGCACCGGTCGCACGCACACTGGATCCACAACGAGGTCTGGAATCAAAGTCAACATCCGTCTCAAAGGAAATGACATGAACTGACCCAAACAAGTGGGATCCATGGCAAGGGTCGACGCTTCGACAGCTCGAGCAATAAAAACAAATGGAAGACCCGAAGAGCAGGCTCACCATCATATTATCCATAAATAAATGCTTATGGAATAAAATAAAATAAAGTGAAGTAAAATAAAAGTACTTCAAAGGACATAAATGTTAGGTCCATGATGTTGTATACATTAAGCTCTGTTGATGGACCTACCAGACGTGTGTAAATGAATGAATAAAACATAATATGCGATACAGTAATAAAGCATTAAAAAATATATAAAAATATATATAGATATAATTCGTATATAAACTTAAAATTATAAGATCTAAACTTAGAACGTCTATTGTAAATACATCTTACAATGCATGTCAAGAATCATTTATAATAATTTTTAAGTTGTTACTTTAGGAAAAGGAACACACTTGTAAAACCTAAATAATAAAGATTGTTGTCAAAAATTGTCTAAGGAACAAGCAAAAAGCCATATCTTTGGGTGAAAGAGACAAAAAGAAGAAAACCAAACACCAGCTCTTCATTCAAACCACCTGGAGATAAAGTCCCCAAATGGTAGATCCAGAAAGCCTCACGATGGCATAAACAAGCAAACCTATTAGGTGTTGAAGCAGGAATATGTTCAACTCCAGTAATATGGAAACCTTTTATTTTCTTTTGTGCATTAGTTTTGTGAGAGGTGCTGTCTGGGATGCCAGAGGAAGAAGCTGCACATCTGGACATCTTCACTGTATTTTATTGTGGGACCCTTTATTGATTTTTTATTTGACTGTCACCTGTTTGGCTTTTCCATATCTACTTAGCCCGGTAGGAGCGCATCAGTATTTCTTTTTGCTTTTGAACTATCAATATACATTGGAGAAAGGTATATTGGAGAAAGGCGGTAGAATTCTTTCTGGGGGCTGATGAATTGATGCCCCCAGACAGAAAAGATTTTTACTAGTGGCAGTGGATCATATTCTGAGATATAACTATTTTCAATTCAAGGAGAATTTTTTTCTCCAAGTTAAAGGAGCCACTATGGGAACAAGGTTCACCCCAAGTTATGCCAATATATTTATGTTTTTTTTTTTTTTAAATTTTCATTTTTGGCGAGAGCATAACTTTGGGGCCAACCTTGTTTTCTACAAAAGGTTTATTGATGACCTTCTGATTGTATGGGAGGGTGATCCTTCCGGTATACCCACATTTGTGGAATACCTAAATTCCAATAGATGGGGTATCAAGTTCAAGTAGACACAAGATATGAATCAGGTGGTGTCTCTGGATTTGGTACTCTCTGCGGGCATCTTCGGGGGTGTTGACACCATCACCCATTTCAAGGAGATGGACTCCAATAGTTACCTCAGATTTGACAGCTGCCACTATAAAAGTGGATGCAAAATGTCCCGTATGGCCAGATGGTTCATTTGAGATGCAATTTTAATACACAAAAGAGGGATACAACGAATTACTGATTTTAGCTGAAATTCATAAAGCTATGGTAAAAGTAGCATATCAAATAGGTTGCTCTTCACATCACATCATTGAGGGATACCTTGAGGTATTCATCAATTATCTATGATATGTCCCTTCCTTTCTGAATGAAAACCAAGGACAAATGACAAAAATTGTGTAAATGGTGTCATGAAAGTACAGTGTATGTGTATTTGCATATTATAGCCCATAGAATGTATTGGGGTTCCACAAGCTTGAAGATGAAGGATGGAATTGGACTCTCTCTCTCTCTGGCCATCTCTTCCTGATCCTGCCATTTCTGAACAGGTGAATAATTAATGTGCAAGGAATTCAAAACATGGTCAAATTCATGTTATGACATTGTGCTATAAATGTAACATATAATGATGTGCCAAGAACACTCTGTGCACCTCTTTGAGTGCAAATTGTGTGACCAGGCTTAAATATCTGCACAGCATGTGACTATTCAAATGCCCAGTCTACTTCTCTCCACAAGGCCATACAATATGTACCTAATGCCTTCAGTACTGAAGATGTAAGCGGGTATGGAAAGTAAACTGTGTTTCAGATGTGTGGTTATAATGGCTGTGGCAAATGCTTCTAAATCCTGTCTTGAAGGATCAGTAACAAGAACTTGATATTTGATGGTTTCAGTTATTAACTCAAGATCTCGCAATGTTTTTCCTTGGTTGTTAATTTTAATGGCTAGTCATTTTGCAAATGATCCAGTGAGATGTTTTGTTAATTTATATCTGTCATTGGTAGCACTCATATCATTGAGTACTTACAGGTGAACATGGTATTGTACTTTTTGAATGGTCTGTAAATAAGGGTGATGTCCCTGAAATGTGTTAGACTGGCTCCTTCTATCTCTTGAACCTTATATCTTGTCATTCCTGCATTTTTATTACATTGATTTTTCATCACATATTTATAATTTTTTTGTGTGGGATTACCTACTATTAGGGGTGGGGAAAAGTGAGAAAAATTTCCTGCATGACTTTTCGTGAAAAAGGATGATTTTTCCTTTTTTGCGAAAGTTTCTCCTTTTCTCCAGTGCAAAATTTCCCTCCTTTTCACCTATTCCAGAAAATTTTTAGCCTATTCCAACACATTTTTCTCCTATTCTAACACATTTTTTTGCCTATTCCAACACATTTGTCTCCTATTCCAACACATTTGCCTCCAACTCTAACACATGTTTCTCCCATTCCAACACATTTTCCCCCTTTCAAACACATTTTTCTCCTATGTTTAATATGTTGTAACATTTCCCAGCACAATTTTACTTCTTCTGAGGGCTGTAGTAGAAAAATAAGTAGCTGGAAAACAAAGTTGTGAGTCCTACAGCAACATATACCCTGAAAAATGTGTTAGCATGAAGAGGGCATTTGTCCTTTGCCCACAACACTTACTCCCTACTTAAGTGACACTGGCACATATTCATGATGATATCAATTGATTAAAAAAAAATAAAGTACAACCTACAATGTGGCAGATGTGTATTGTAGTGGTGGTGGGGGACTGGCGTGGTGTGATTGGTGGGACCTTGACAAACTGCATTCACCCAGGGAGGAAAGGGATCATCATCATTTATTGCATATGCTGCAGCAACCATTGCTGCAATCAGATTTTCTACTGCCACTTTACTCCCACATCTCTGCACTGCTTCCCCTTTCCCTCTCCCGCTTGTGCATTTGCTAGACATTACTCACCTACTGTGTGTGTTTTTACTCTCTACAGTACACAACTGATAGAGTGGGATGTCTTGCCTTGGCCCTCAACAAAATTTTCAATATCGTATGCTGTCTATCAAGTCTGCCTCAGTCACAGAGCTCCCAGTCAGCTGTCTAATATATTTATTTGTTTAATTATTTATGTTTTTTTTAAGTTGTCCACTCTATCTTATCACAGTTGGTCCAAAACTATGACTAAATAACAAAATCAACAACTTCCTTTTCCCAGACTTCCCCAACACAGAGACAATAAAAGAAAAATCAGCAAGCAATTTGGACCACAGCTGCCTGTGTCTTGACATTCAGTCACACCAAATTTTGGGGTATTTTGGGTCAACCTCCTTGCTCCCTTCTTCTCCCCCATTCTGCCCCCGGACTCCCCTACTACAGAGAACAAATGTCGTACCTAAAAGACTCCCTAAACTAAGCTTCAATTCCCCTTTATTTCTTTACCTTCTCTAGTGCAAAAACATGCTGCTCTTTCCTCTCACAAACACAGAATGGCTGCTGTGAGAGCCTGACACACTTTTATATGGCTGTAGAACACTTCTGTGTGGTGGAGAATTATTTTTGTACCCATTGATTTCAATGCAATGAGCTAGGTGAAAAACCAGGAAAAATCAGAAAAAAACTGCACTTTTCTTGGGAAATTTTTCACCAAGTGGAAAGTGCCATTTTACTCCTCTCAGTTTGAGGCGAAAAATTTCACCCATCCCTACCTACTATGTACTCTGCATTTTGGTGCTTGGGAGTCTTTTTATATCATTGCACTTGCTACATTCTCGTCTGCATTTACTTGTATTTACTGGTGTTTGCTTATCTCCACACTCTTACACAAAGATTCACATTTTTTGCCTAGGTCCACTCAGCTTGGTTGTTCATTGGCTTTCCTCTCCCGTAAAATGCAATAAAATAAAACTACCAGGTGACACTATTGCTAACCATGTTTTACATACAATTTTTTTATTGATAATAACTTTTTAACAGCAGCACCCAACAGGAGAATACCTTTTCTAAATTTTGCAGAAAAACAGAAGTATAACATGACTAGATTCTACATCCATGCCACACACTTACAAGCAGCAGTAAGGAGGAGTTGTGCTAACATCCTCCATAAGGCCTGTCCGCTAGGTTATATCTGGGAGCATCACCTTAACAGGAGTAGCCAACTGGCCTTTGCCTCTCTGGATACTTGTTTCAATATCAACGCAAGACAGGATAGTTATTTTGAAAGTGGTGTTCGGGGAGGCTATGACCCCATGGCTGTCAAAATCACTGCAGAGACCTCAACATTGCAGTGATTTTCACAGGAGTATATATACACACACGCACACACACACACACACACACACACACACACACATAGACAATATATAATGTGTGCTTTCAAAAATGCTCCTCCTTCCCTTTCTGCATAAAGACTTGGTATTATCTTAGTATATGAGTAAACAATGAATTATATTT
This sequence comes from Rhinophrynus dorsalis, assembly GCA_037306005.1. Lineage (NCBI taxonomy): Eukaryota > Metazoa > Chordata > Amphibia > Anura > Rhinophrynidae > Rhinophrynus > Rhinophrynus dorsalis. The sequence goes on from CM074721.1 coordinate 126,869,101, forward strand.
TAATTAAAATTTACCTTGTCACTTAAAGACAAATGTATTTATTTTTTTTTAAATTATATTTTATTATCGGATAACTCCATACACATACAAAGAAGAAAGGTACATGTAATATCTGTCAATTACAGCAAGAATATGCAAACTTTTTTAACAGATAAAAGGAACATATGCATAATAACAGGGCGTACAGAGTTAACCCGAGGTTTTTATAAAAATTCAACCCAAACTCCAAAATCTAACCAAACTAAGCTAAATCTACACCCCTCAATCCCAATTCCTCTCTCCCCCGAGCCCGCAGCACCCCCCAACCCTCACCCACCAGCCAATGTTACCACAAGATCCCGTCATAGATAGGGGCCAGACACAAAGGTGTACAACAAGTATATGCCACATACATCCACACGGCAAGTAGGCGTGAATCCATTCGATACGCTCCAAAATGTTATACATTGCCGGGAGCTACAGTAGTATTTGCTCTAGCTGTCCACCAGGTCTGCCACTGTCCCCAGATCTTATCAAACTTACCCGGAGTACCTCGGTGTAAGTAAACCAATTTATAATATGGAAAACACTGTGAAACCAGGTTTATCCACGCTCTACAATTGGGAGCCCTATTTGACATCCAGTTCAAGGCCACTAGCTTTCTCGCCATCTCCAAGAGTTCATGTAGGAGAGATTTGTCATTAGCATCCTCAATCTCATCAGGGAAGATAGACAATAAGCAAATCTATGGAGTCGCAGGAACAGGTCTCCCCAACACCAGGGTCACAATACGAATTATCTCCGACCAAAACCTGCCAGCCTCAAGACACTCCCAAATCATATGCAAATATGTGCCTCGAACATTGTCACATTGATGGCAATGGTCAGTACCAGAATTCCCCATTTTAAACAGTCTAATTGGTGTATGATAAATTCTATGCAGAATATTCAGCTGTATCATTTGATGCCTAGTCGATGTCGCCATCAGGGCTGGCTCCTTAGCCATGTTCCAATCCCAGTCCTCCAATGGGCCCAAATCCAGTTCCCATTTATTCCGTGAGGGAAATTCCTGATATCCCATGTGGGATTCCAACCACTGATAAATAAAAGAGAGCGGTCTCAGAGGCTCAAGGGTTATCAATCTAGTGAGAAGCGGGAATGTAGCAATCATCGGTGCTCTATCACCCCACTGGGCTCTAAGAGCATGTCTGGTACATAAATAAGAATAGAAAAGATTGTGTGGCAGGCTGTATTCGTCATGTATCTGTGCAAAGGATTTCAGCTGGTTATCATGATACAATTGTCCAAGAGTATTAATCCTAAATCTAGTCCACAGAGGACCAAACTCACTACCAAGTAAGTGATGTAACCCCGCAGCGCCCCACAGGGGGGTGTCCGGGTCCATGGCCACATATCCCAGCAGCCTCTTCAACTCCCCCCAAACCACATATAAAGTTACAGCTAATGTAGTCCGAATTTAAAAAACTGTGGGGCCACCATGCAAGAACTGGGGTAGCTCATAAACAGGTTGCAATAACAGTGCGTCTATCTGAGTAGTTTGATAGCGAGGCCTGGGGGAAACAAAATCAAGTGCATAGCGACATTGTGCTGCCAAGTAATACCTGTAAAAGTTGGGCAAGGCAATTCCCCCCTCCCGCTTCGGTCTCATAAGAGTAGTCAACTTGAGTCTAACCCGACACCCCCGCCATATGAAATGTGAAATAATTTTGTCTATTTGTCGGAAGTATTTTTTAGGAATAGGGACCGGTGTATTCTGAAAGATATATAAAAACTTGGGCAAAAAAGTCATTTTAATAACATTCGACCTACCAATAACATTTAAGGGCAAGTGAAGCCACGCCATTGTTTTATCATTAAAAGATTGAATAGTAGGCAACAAATTCATCTCCAAAAAGGAGTCCGTCGTTGCTGCCACCCGAATCCCCAAATAAGTACAGTCGGCCACATAAGAAAGAGGGACGTCTGGTGAGCGAGACTCCCGCAGACCACCATCAATCGAGAGCAAAGAGGACTTAGACCAATTGATCTGAAATCCGGAATATGTACCAAAATCATCCACCAATCGCAAAGTAGTCCTCAGGGAATCCCCATCATCACCAAGAAAGAGTAGAATGTCATCGGCATACAGTGCAATCTTTTCCTCTCTGCCCTCAATACAGAGTCCATGGATCAATGGATTAGCACAAATCAAAATAGCCAAAGGTTCCAGGGCCAGGGCAAACAAGCCGGGTGAGAGCGGGCAGCCCTGTCTAGTGCCACGGTGCAAAGAAAAGGACTGTGAACTCAGTCCACCTGTCACCACAGAAGCCCTGGGCTTACCATACAAAATATGTATCCAATTAATAAAGGATGGACCAAATCCAAAACCTCGAAGCACATGCCAAAGATATGGCCATTTGACAGAGTCAAAGGCCTTAGATGCATCAAGAGACGCTATTGCCCGAGTTCCAGTGGTCTCATGTGGAAGCTGGAGGTGCAAAAATAATCTTCTAAGGTTGTGGGATGTCGATTTGCCTGGGATGAAACCAGTCTGATCTTCATGTACGATGGTTCCCAGCACAGTATTTAATCTGGTGGCCAGTATTTTCGCCACGATTTTTGCATCCGTGGTCAAAAGGGAAATAGGTCTTTAAGAGTTGCAGAGCTCCAGATCCTTCCCCGGCTTAGGCAATACAATAATGGAAGTGTCATTCATGGAATCCGGAAGATGTCCGTCATCTATGGCAGCGTAAAAAGAATTCAAAAGGTGAGGGGCCAAGATATCTGCAAACCCTTATACCACTCCGTAGGAAGACCATCCACACCCGAGGCCTTGCCAGCCGGCAGACCACAAATTGCCTCCATCAACTCTCTAAGGAGTATAGGAGCATCCAGCATGCGTCGATGTTCCAAGGAGAGCTGCAGAAGATCACAATGATCAATAAAATGAGATATCTGGGACTCAGAGCGAGTTAGTCGAGACTCATATAACTGAGAGTAGAAGCACTGGAATCGCAAATTAATCAGCCGCGGGTCGAGTATCAATTCACCCCCAGAATCTCGGAGTGAAGAAAGCAATGGAGCCCCCCTATGCTGGCGAACAAGGTGAGCCAAAAGCTTCCCCTCCTTGTCCCCATTTTCAAAGATATTTTGTTTCATATAAAAAATATGATGGGCATTCAGTTCAGAAAGTTTTACAGAGTATCGCAACGAACAAGAAACAAACTTAGTGTAGGATGCCGAATCCCCACTTCCCACAAACTGTCTTTCTGCCTCAGCAGCCTCTGACTCCAGAACCTCCACTTCTCTAGATTTAAGTTTATTTTGCGTAGATATAAGAGATATCAGAGAACCCCTTGCAGCTGCCTTGGCAGCCTCCCAAACAATACACTGAGCAGCAGAGTTGACATTGTTGGCAAAATAGTCACACAAATCTTCTCTATGCCTAGAGACCAATTGCGTATTAGTCAATCATACGAGACTAAACTTCCAAACTCTGGGCCCAGATCTCTGGTCTCGATGTAACGACAATAATAGCGGGGAATGGTCGGAGGCCACCCTGGTTAGAAAACAGCAATCCGTAACCCAATTCAAAGCCACCTGGTTAGCAAACACATAATCAATTCTAGATAATGTTTTATAAGTGGCTGAGTGGCAGGAGAATTCCCGGTCCTGCGGATGGAGAGTCCTCCATACATCCCAGAAACCTAACCCCTAACCAAACAACCCACCCTATCTCTATCCCCCCAACCTGACAGAGATTTTATCCCAAAACCAACCCGTAACTGCGGCCTGGCAGCCAAAATATTGCCCCCTCCCTCCCACCCAACACACAAAAACCAAGTAACCATTGATCAGGTGATCATGTACGATCCCACCTACACCCCCCCCAGCAGCAAATAGAGCAAGTAGTAAAGGCATTATCACGTTGTAACAATAAGTAAAGAAGAACATAGCAACCCCACCACCACTAGTGCCTTTAAAACAAAACACCTCCCACTTAGTAGTAAACCAATCCCTCGGCTGTAATCCCAACAGTACATCCACCCAACCCCTTTGCCGTAGCATCCCTCGGGCAGATCAGAGGCTTCACCAAATAAGCAGACACTAGTATCCTCAGGGTACCTAAGTGCCAGAACACGGCAGCACAGCGTCCAATCACTGCCCAAAACATGCAGGACGACAGCAGCTCATCAATAGTAGTTCTAAACTAAAGCCTATAATCTCAAATAGAGACATATTAAGACATTCAATTACAGGCATACACTTGGCAATAATATTAAAGGGATAGTAATACTTCGTTTTAACTTTATTTTATTTTGTAGGCATTAAAAAAACATGAAGAATGATATAAGTCTTATCTCTCAAACCTTTATGGTTTATGAGATATTCACAAGCAAAGTTTCCCCCTCCCGCCCCTTTTACCTACTGTAAACAATCTCTTCTCAGATGTGGAATACAGTCCATAGACTGGACAGATAACAGAAGGGGACACTCTTATTCCTATGAAAACAATGAAATCCCTGCCCTCCTTGACAAGCTTTTCAGGTTTTTCCCCTTATCTTAATTGAAGATTGTCCCTCTCTGCAGTCTACCTGGGCAGCTCCCTTCTGCCCTGGCTGAAAAGTGTTACATCAGTAATAGGGGTGGGAGGGGGACACTTTGCTTGTGAATATCTCTTAAACCATAAAGGTTTGAGAGATAAGACTTATATCATTATTCATGTTTTTTTAATGCCTACAAAATAAAATAAAGTTAAAACGAAGTATTACTATCGCTTTAACACCAAATCCCAATAGTAAGGTAAGTCTTCCCGAAGGTGCTAAATGAACCCCCTAATTGCTCTCCCCATCTTATCATCTCCTGGGCAGATCGGAGGCGTCTTAATGTGCATAAGTAAGGTTTAGTAACTTCATATAAATCAGATGCCGAATCACAGTCATATAGCATCAAACCACTGCCCAAGGAGTGCAAGACAGTATTAGGAGGCTGAAACATTCAGAACTGCACTTACACCATGGCTAGGTACAGAAACATTTACACATAAGTATACATGGGCAGGAGTAGCAACAATGTAACCCAACAATATAACCAATCCCTCCAAATTAATTGAATATTACCTCCATCTAACCATCCCACCACAGCGTCCCCAGGGCGGGTCAGAGGAGTCACACATTGTGTGAACAAAATCTAAGCATCGGACCACCACCACAGGGACGCGAGACATAACCAACAGAGCAATAACATTTTTTTTCCTTTTTTTTTTTAAAAAAATAAAAAATTACATAAGCACTCATATAAAGAATAACAGTTTGTAAACAAACAGGTAGATTTATGCGTGAAATTATAGCATGCCATTCCTCCTCCAATCTCACCACTCCAGCAGAGACCCCATAACAGTCCATCATAGAGTCCGAACCATGTAGAAGTGGATCTCAGCATCAATGGTGCTCAGCATCTAGTCTCAATGTCACGTTATCATGTCCCATTGGAATCCACCACATCCAGACAATTCAGCAGGGGATGGAGCAGTTCAAACGAGTGCCATGTTCGCCGAGGATCATCCCAGGAACACCGTGAGCCAAAGAGCTAGAGTAAGTGAAGATACTTGAATCAGAGATCTCAGTAGTAGGATCATAAAGTGAGGAAGTGATGAAATGACTTTAATGAGTGTCCACCCAATCTCTAGCCTCCGAATCCGAGATGAAAAAGATGGTGTTACCATCGTGGACAATTCTTAATCTAGCAGGAAACAGCATAGAGTAGGAGATATTTTTCTCTCAAAGCTTGCGCTTAACCTCCAGGAACTTACACCTCTGCTGAGAAATCTGGATAAAAGAAGACTTGGTGATTTTCTAAGAGAACTTGGCCTTTCATCCTGGCCACATGAAGAATGGCATCCTGATGCCTGTAGTTCAGGAGTTTGACAATCATCTGGCGGGGAGGCGCCCCAGGAGGCCTAGGACCGGTTGGCAAATGATGTGCCCTTTCAACAGTGAAGGATGGCGAGAGACCGTCTGTGCCGACATGTTCCCTTATCCAGGTCTCCATGTACTGTTCAGGGGCGCGACCCTCATGGTCCTTCGGCAGCCCAATTATACGGACATTATTGCGTCTAGACCTGTTTTCAAGATCATCTACTTTGGTCTGCAAAGAACAAACAAAGAAAAACAAAATTTTTCAAGACATCCACCAAGGAAACAACAGGGGAAAGGGTGTCCTCCACAGTAGAGATACGTTGTCGCACATCAGTGATGCTTCCATGCAGAGTTTGTTGGTCTGCACGTAAAAGGTTTATTTCTACCTGCACAGTGTCAGTTTTATTGGTCAGGACTGCCTGGCAGGTAGCGATGGCTGACATTATTTCCGCAAATTGGGATTTTGAATCATCTTCCTCAGAAGCTGAAGACTGAGCCAGTGAGGCAGCCATAGAAGGGGCCTCCAGCATGGCCGTGACCTCCTCTGCCGCCATAGCTCTCCTGGCAAATTTACTCAATTTTTTCCTGTATTCTGATGATTTTTTAACCATACTGAAGTTAAGAAAGCAGGTGTGAGCCAGAGCAACACAAGTGAGGATCAGTATAAGGTGGACAATAGCTGCTGGAGCAGGTAGGTGCAGATGGGATCCCTCAACATCTAATTGACACACATGATATGATCCATATTTTTACATACAGATTGAAGTAGATGAAGAATAGCCAAAGCATGTGTAGCCCATTTAGCAATACATGGGGCAGATGAGGGGAACATATACAGGGAAGGAATTAAACAAACATGGGGAGTTCGTGTCAAACCAGTGGTTTGTAGTTGAAGAGTGACAAAGCAATCAGAAATCTTCTAAGTATCCTTGCAGTATTCCAACATGGGGCAGAAGGGGGAAACATATATTGGAAAGGTGACTAACAAGGGAAAGATTGCTCCTCCGGTGGTAGGGGTAGGCCTATAGATAGGACCTGTGAGCATGAGCCACAGCTGAAGAATAGAGCATCATCAGTAGACTCCTCAGCCACACCCATATCCTTGATGGATAATAAATCAAAAGGACTATGTAATTGATCCTCAAACATGGGGTAGAAAAGGGGAACATTAACAGGAGAGAGAACAGACAGGGGTATCCACAGCACTCAGGATCAAATATGGCCTTGCAGAAGTCGTGCTGTATATGAAGATATGTCAGCAACAAGTGGTTCTCCAGTTGTCAGCAGTAGCCCCTTTTTTTTCTTTTTTTCTTTTTTCCCTTTCCCTTTCTCTTTTTTTTTTTTAGCATATAGTTGCAGAGCAGGAGAGAGAAACCATGTCATGCAAAACACCCCAAAGGGCTATTGGGCTTTCAAGTGGTGTATGGCAGCCTAATGGGTAGGAATTGGGGACAGAGAGGAGAAAAACAATAAATAGGAAGGTGCACTAACGGGGGCAGTAAAATTAGCAGCCAAACAAGCAGTACCGGTGCCTGGCAACAGCACTCACCAGGCGTTCCACCTCTGCGTTCAAACCAGTCACCATCGGAGCCATCCGCGGGTGCCAGCCTCCTCCGTCCAGAAAAACAATGCGGCCTGTTTGTTAAACCTCAGTCAGAGCGGGCCACACACATATTCCCAAGTGCGATCGAGGTAGTAGTATAAGGGAGAGAGGACACCGCTCGCCTCTTCAAAGCGGCCTTGGACGGGCCAGACGCCAGGCCGCAGGCCTGCGGCCCAACTTAGGAGCCGCCACCCGCAGCAGGGAGCCAGAGGAAAGGAAAAATAAGGACAGGTTCAGGTAGCCCCAAGCACAGGCAGCAATATTGTGTGCAGGATCGGAAGGTAGAATAAGTTAAAGTGTGTGTATCGACCCGGACTGCCTGATTACTCTGCTATTTACATTCCTGCTCTGTGTACCGACCCAGCCCGGCTGACGTTCCTGCTCTGTGTACCGACTCGGATTGGCTGACGTTCCTGCTCTGTGTACCGACCCGGCTCGGTTAACGTTCCTGCTCTGTGTACCGACTCGGATTGGCTGAAGTTCCTGTTCTGTTTACCGAACCGGTTTGGGCAAACATTGTCAGTGTATCAGGTCCTGTCTGCGGTCCCATCCGGTATCCGGCTTGGGGTCTGTCATCCGGTGTCCTCTCTGTCCTCGGACAGAGCCTCTGTTGACTCGTTGCCACTCAGGCAGTCTAGTCACCGTAACCCTGTCACTTACTGTGACATGCAGGTGACACTCCGGTGTGGTAGATCCATCTGCTTGCACCAAGGTACGCTTGATCTTTTACTGCTACAAGCTGAGGTTGGTCTTACTCTGGGCACCTCAGGCTGCTCTCACTATCTGGCAGTCAGCATTAGGTCAGAGTGTTCGTTAACTCCTTTGGTGGTGGTGCCATTTTCCACCAGATTTCATTCATTGCAGTCTCCGTTGGGTGTTCCTCCGAGCATACAGTTGCAGTCCTCTGTTACTCCTACAGCAGTCCACAGCTTGTCCTGGGTCTTTGTTTACTCCTGTGGCATTACTCGCTATTCTGTCACTCTCTGCAGAGTGAGAGTCTTGAGGGCCTTGCACTATTAGGGCCTATCAGCCTTCCTGGCCTAATAGTAACCATTTCACTGCTGTCTCGTTTTGAGTATCACACGAACTGTACCTGACCTGTGTCAGTATATTATTGTTGCTGATATATATATATATATATATATATATATATATATATATATATATATATATATATATATATACTGGATCCGTGTGGGTACTGATTACTGTAACCTGACCTGTGTCAGTGCTATATTGTGTACTTATATTACTGGAGGGTTATTATTATTCTGTGTTTTTTCAATAAAACTGTGTTTTATCTAACCTACTGTGTCTGAGTGTCAAATAAAACTGTTACAGGTATGGAGAGTGGGTGCAGGATGCCAACAGGGAGTGACCTGGGGATTATGGACCCAGCACAGGACTGACAGGCAAAAACAAAGTCCTGAACATCCCGTCTCATTCTGGCCACCAAAAGACTCTGGAGACCAAGTCCCGAGTACGGGCATCTCCTGGATGTCCTGCCAGTTTGGAGTCATGACACTGTCCTAAGACCTCCTCTCTTTTCTCATGTGGCACATATAACTTTCCGGCGGGTAAGCCGGCAGGAACCTCTCTCTGTCTGTCACGGAGATAGTCCAACAGGGGAGAGGAGAAGGTAGATTGGGAGATAGCTGCCAATACCCTACAAGGGGGTATGATGGGTTCTGTCCCTTGATTCTCCTCTGAAGTGCAGTGAACATCCTGGAGAGTGCATCACCTTTGGTATTCTTAGTACCCGGCCGGTAGGTAATAACGTAATTAAACCAGGCCAGGAACAGAGATCATCTGGCTTGTCTTGGGTTCATCCCTTTAGCATCGCTGATATACAGGAGGTTTTTATGGTATGTGAGAATCGTTATGGGGGCGTGCCCCCTCCAAGAGATGTCTCCATTCCTCTAGGGCAAGAATGATGGCCAGCAACTTTCTATTGGCCACATCATAATTCCTCTCGGCCTGCGAAAACCGTTTAGACATGAACCCACACGGATGGGGAGGACTGTCATGGGAGCTTCTCTGGGACAGGACAGCCCCAGCGTTGAGACACTCAATTCCTGGAAGACGGCAGGAGCACTGCAGAGCCCAAAGGGCATGACTCTATACTCATAGTGTCCTGGGTGGGTATTAAATGCCGTCTTCCATTCATCTCCCTGACGAATCCTGATGAGATTGTAGGCTCTCCTTATGTCTAGTTTTGTGAAGATTTTAGAACCTTTGAGCCGGTCAAAAGTTAAAGGGTACAAATTTTTGACAGTGATCTTATTGAGCCTCCTGTAGTCAATGCAGGGGCGAAAGTCTCCCTCTTTCTTTTTAACGAAAAAGAACCCCGCTCTAGCCGGGGAAGTAGAGCGTTGGATATATCCTTTCCTTAGACTATCTTTAATATATTCCTCCATAGCTTCTGTTAATATATTCCTCCATGGCTTCTGATTCAGCAGAGAGAGAGGATAAACTCTGCCTAGTGGAGGAATGGTCCCAGGCAAAAGATCAATAGGACAGTCCAGAGCCCTGTGAGGGGGTAGTTTCTCAGACTCCCTTTTACTGAACACATCAGAAAACTGCCTATATTGTACTGGAATTTCCAGAGTGTTGGACAGTGCAGACTGAATTCGTACAGGTTCTGTGGCTTTAAGGCAGTGCAAAGAACAGAAAGAACACCAGGAAGAGATCTGTCCTGTCTCCCAGTCAATATGGGGATTATGTAAGGCGAGCTAGGAGTATCCCAAAATAACTGGACAGTAAGGAGAGGTGATCACATGAAGGCTTAAGGTCTCAGAGCATAAAACCCCCACTTGGAGATGCAAGGTTGTAGTTTCTTTAGTGATAAGGGATGGGTGAAGCGGTCTCCCATCAATAGCCTCAAACAATAATGGCTGTGACTTGGCAAGGCAAGGTATCCCATTTTTCATACAAAAAGTCTCATCGATAAATGAACCAGCAGCCCCAGAGTCTATTAGTGTAAAAGTAGATACCTGTAAATTCTGTCAGGATAGTTGCACAGGAACTAATAAACTATTACCCTTAACTTCAGGGGTACAAGAGATGACACCTAGAGCAGGGCCCCTGATCCCTTCTAGGTGCGAGCGTTTCCTTTCTTTTTAGGACAGTCACGGGCATAATGGCCAGATCCTCCACAATACATGCACAGATTCTCCCTCCTTCTGTGTTGGCTCTCCTCCTCGCTCAACCCCATGGACCCTATTTGCATGTGCTCCTCTGGTGGGGGAACGACAGGAGGCTCAGGAGGGGTGAACTTAGGTACCAGTCTGACAACCGGTTTCCTGATGCGGTTCCATTGGAGTTGCCTCTCCCTGAGCCTGAGATCAATATGGGTAATGAAACGAATAAGCTCCTCCAACTCCATGGGTAGATCTTTAGCAGCGAGATCATCTTTCAACCGGTCAGACAGTCCATTATTAAAGGCAGAGACCAAGACCTCATCTTTCCAATTTACTTCTGCAGCGTGGGTGTGAAACTCTATAGCATAGTCCATTAGGGAACTGAGCCTTGTATTATTGTGAATAGTGAGGAGGAAGTAGTCCCAGCTCTGCCTGGAAGATCAAAGACTTGGCGAAGGCTACGGGCAAAGTCAGAATAGAGGGGAGGCCCAGGCAAGAGCACAATCGGTGAGAAGAGATATAACATATCCTTCTTTAGCTCTTTCAGAAGGAAATAAATGTGGAGTCATTTCAAAGTGTATGGAGCACTGATTTAGAAAACCTTGACACCCAGCAGGATCACCTCCATAACGGGGGGTAGGTGTCAGTCTCATAGTAGGCATAGAAGTGCTGGTCTCCAGTTGAGCAGGAGGAGAAGTTGTAGGAGCAGAAATTCGAGCAGGATCTGCACGCACTAACAAAGTTTGCAAAGCTTGGGCAAACTGATCCATACGACGATCTAGGCCCAAAAACCTGGCCTCACAGGTGTTGAGTTTTTGTCCAACCTTTGAGGGTTCCATAGTATGGCCCTTGGATACTGTCACTATCTCTCAGCCAGGCAAGGAAGGCTCGATCTCTGACACAGGGTCAGAACCCTACTGCAGAAGGTCGACAGTCAAGGATAAGCAAATGTCTTTAAATGAGTCAGTATCACGGTGCCCGTGATTTATGTAACTGAGCGACATTGTTACTTCTGGGTTTACCCTGGCCTTATTCTTATTGACTCTGTGTTGGTGACTCCTCCCAGGTTTGCCTTTATATACACCTTCCTGTCATTCTACTGGTGCCCTTTCGTGGTGTACCCGTATCTAGCGATTAGACTTACTTGTTCCTGTTTCCGTGTATGACCCGGCTCGCCTGACTACGTTTAGTTCCTGATGTTCCTGTGATCCGATTCCGTTGCTGACCTTGGACTGGCTGACTAACTCCTTGTGTACCGAACTGGCCTGGCTGAGTATCCGATTCCGTTACCGGCTAAGGACTGGGTGACTGACTCCGTGTGTACTGACCTGGCCTAGCTGAGTATCCGATTCTGTTACCGATTAAGGATAGGCTGACTAACTCCATGTGTACCGACCTGGCTTAGCTGAGTATCCGATTCTGTTACCGACTCAGGACTGGCTGACTACTCTGTGTGTGCTGAACTGGCTGGGCTGGTGTCTGGTTGTACCATCTAGACTGGCTGTATATTCTGTGTGTGCCGACCTGGTTGAGCTTCTGGTTCTGTTGCCAACGGAACTGGCTGACTACTTCCGTGATTACAGATTACTGATCGTTTACGTTACATACCTTGCTCTCTCCCACTCGCTATACTGCATTGCACCTGTTAGGCCTACCCACTCCAGTAGTCTCCTGGAGCTTGTGAGGGCGCTATCACTCGCCAGTGTCTGTGTTGCCTCCGGTAACCCTAAAGTATTAGGGTCCAGTCTGATCCAGACTTCTGCCCGTGTTGCCTACGCTAACCCTAGTGGTCTAGGGTCAGAATACTGCCAGTGTATGGTGTATTCTGCCTCCGTTAACCCTAGCATTCTAGGGTCAAGTCACTGCCAGAGTCTTGTCTATGTTGCCTCCATTAACCCTAGAATTCTAGGGTCAGGTGTCTACCTGAACACTGTCTGTGCTTCCTCCGATATCCCTAGTCTACTAGGGGATTGCCCTGCAGTTACCCATCGCGTTGTACCACCTATTTGCGATGTGGGGCTGTTGAGGATATTCTTGTTCCTGCAGCAATCAACGAATTCTGCCTGCAAGTCCAAGATCTTCAGATTTATCTTATTATTGCTACTGTGATAGTTCTACCCTGACCCGAGCCACATTTGAAAAGTACTTGGTACAAACCTCATCTGGACTGAGTGGGGTTATTGTTATTTATTTTCAATAAAGCTTTTAACCTTACCTAACTGTCTGAATGTTCTTACAAAACCGTGACAGCAGGATGCTGAGGAGCAGGCTAGTGTGCCACAGACCACCGTGGACACAGTGGGAATGGGTCAACAAGTGATACGGGACTACAACAGGTTCCACATGCCAACAGCAGCAATAGTCCTGGTCCTAGTTGCAGTGCTGATTCTGAGGCAGTAGTAGCAACAGCAGCAACATCATCCTCTGCCCCAGACAGGGAAGGGGAATGTGGAGGAGAAGAAGACAGAGATAATTCTTCTCCACTTGTTCCCTGTGCCCTGAAGTCATATGTGTGGGACTATTTTTCTCTTGGGGCAAGGACAGTGCAGTCATCACCAATAGCACTGTGGACAATTTATGACAAGTCAGTGAGAATGGGAAATGAGGGAACACACCTTGGCACAACCGCCCTCATAACACACATAAAACACAATGACATTTATGTCAAACATGTTAAAGCCAAACACCCACCAGAAATCAAGCACCACTGTTGCTGTACTCCCTGACTCTCCAGAAAGGTAACAAGAGGCAAGGAGAAGATCAAAGAGGAGGAAGAACAGAGAAACCCAGGCAGAGGCTGGAAGTTCAATGATGAGCAAAACAACTAGCTCACCGTCACTTTCTTCCTCTAGGGTAACTACATCTTCTGCCAATCCCCCTTGTTCATCATTACCTCCCCTACCAAATGATAGCCACTTTGTAGATGTTAGAATGTGGCAGTTCGTGTCCACTCATTGCACACTGTGTGGGGCACTGACCACACATGCCAGTGTGGTGGAGGAGAATCACAAGCAGGGCATCAAGTGGCATCTGAGGAGATTCCATCCCGCAGAATATGCCAAGATGCTGGCAGGGAGGGTTCATTATTACTATTAAACTGTCAGCAAGTTGTCATGTGTCCTTAGTGGGGCCTGAACAAGGGGTATAATGACAGCAGCAGTACTTGGTTTCTGGTGTCATGGTGTTTGGATAGATTTGTGCCCCAGATGTTATTTACCAAACACATTGTGCACATTACAGTTGCTGATGAGAGCCACAGTTCCTGCTTTCAAGGGAAAAAATGTATTCTACTAACAACTGTCCCATGATTTTGGAGGAGGCGCAGGTGGAGAAGGATTATTGGCCAACTTCTTCTTTTCTCCACATATAGTGGGGGCTACTTATTGTGCTCTACTGCCTCAGGTGAATCACTGGATCTAGTCATGGCAAGTAGAACTTTCATCATCCAACACCCATGCTACTACTATTGTTGATCCCATTGCCGTTGAGCTGCCTAATCATCCTGCTGCTTAAACAACTCAGCAGCAACAGCAGCAAGAACAGCAGTCACAAATTCCGCATCTACATTATGCCATTTCACAATGGCAAGTTCTCACTGGCCAACAAGACATGACCTTCTGGTACTAGGCCAGTAGGACATTATTTTTCCTCAGGGCTTGTAGTTTAAAAAAAAAAAAACAAAAAAAACATATCCTACAAAAAAACAATGTTGGGTTTTTTTTTTCTAACAAGCCTAAGTCATACAAATCAATGTTTCTTCACTGCTTGTGCCTCTAATAAGTCAAAGTCCTACAAATTAATGTTTCCTCAGGGCTTGGGCCTCTAACAACAAATCAAACAAATAATCTTCTACAAAATACTCCCAATACCAGTCAAGAAACCCATCAAAACAAATTCCCTGTTCAACTGATTTATTCCCCAGACTCCACCCACCAACACAGGTCCCTCCTCAGACCCCTTTTGTACCATGTCTTATGGGTTTTTTAAATTGTATTTAGAATTTATTTTTTATTAACTGCCTCCACCCAATCCAAGTAAACAAATCTCCCCAAAAAAACATTCTCTGTTGAACTGATTATTTCTCCACACCTCACCAACACAGGCATCCTCATGTCCCTTTTATTATATGGCTTTGGGAAATAAAATAATATTTGGTATGTGTTGTTTGTAAATTCAATGTTCAGATTGACTTAAATGGTATAAGCTAGGCAAAAAAGTGGAAAAACTGCACTTTTCGCAGGAAATTATTTGCCAAGCAGGAAGTGCCATTATTTGTCGATTTCTGTTTGAGGCGAAAATTTTTGCCCATCTCTAGTGATATGGTTAAGGCTTTACTTGATGAACTCATCTTTTTCAGCCTTACCAGATATGTTACTATATCACTATGTTAGTTTAAAACTGATGTTGGTTATTGTGTTTGGATGTGCTGCTGTCCAAGGTTGCTTCACCTCAGACATATAGAGTGCCCTAGTGCACAGCATTAGGGATGGGTGAAAGTTGTCACTGTGTTCTTGTGAGAAATCCCATGAAAACCACGTTATTGTCTGCTTTTTTGTGGGAAAATCCACTATAAAACAGCTATAAAAATCTTCATGGTTTTCGACAACTGCCCAAAATTCTATGCCAATTTTTTAGTGGCTAGAAAATTTCCTCCCATTGATTTATGTGCTTTTTGCCTCTTCTCTATAAAAATGGATGTTTTTGCGGAAGTGAAACACAACAGAAGCAGCTACAGAGCAAGGTAGATGTGCTGTGCTGTTCTGCTGTTATTGTTTTGAAAAATTGAGGAAAGACAGGCTCATAGTGACTGCTATTACTATGAGCAGGTTTAAAACTGATAAAAGGAGGAACTGGAAGGACCCTTATGTGTCCACTAGTCTGAGGAGGAGGATGAAGTGAGCACTACAGAACCAATGCTGTCCAGTCCCCCTAAATCACCCCTATGGATCTTGGGGACATTATTGGCAAGGGAGGAAGAGAAGGGTAGTACTAGTGAGAGCCGGACAGGTCAGCTGCCTTTGCCTGCTGCAAGATGTGCTGTCCCTGCTGCCAGCATTACTGTACTGGCTACCACCATTGCTGTACCTGCTGCAAGACATGCTGCCCCTGCTGCCAGGCATGCTGCCCCTGCTGCCACTAGTGCCATACCTAATGCCAGACATGCTGCCCCTGCTGCCATTAGTGCTCTGCTGCTGTCAGACATGCTGCATATGCTATTGATACCACCATTTCTGTGCCTGCTGTCAGGTATGCTGCCCCTGCAGCCACCAGTGCTGTGCCTGCTGCCAGTGCTGAACCTACTGCCCCCAGTACTGTGCCTACTGTCAGACGTGCTGCCCCTGATGTCACTAGTGCTGCCCCTGCTGCCACCAGTGCTGAACCTGCTGCTAGTGTGTCTTGTAATATTCAGGAGGGGGGAAGGAGAAGATGATGCCAAGTGTGACAACAAAGGACCCTAAGTCACACTTGCCAGTTGCCATCCCCAAGCAGTCCAGCCAGTGCTAGTACTACTACTACTAAGGTCTAGCAGCTTATTAGCGTTAGGAGTGTAGGAGGGGGTAATCAACATTATCCTCATATTACTAGTGACTGTGAGGAGGAAGACTCTGCGGCTGAACTTAGTGTGGTTGGTGTAGTAGTAGTAGCAGTAATGGTGAAGCAGCTGGAGTTTTAGGGGAAACATTTGAGAGCATTCAGACTAGCAGTCAAGGGAGCCCACACCATTCCTCTGACCCTGGGAGTCCTCCCCTTTCCTTCACTAAAGTGTCCCAGTGGAACATGATCCTGAAGACTAAGAGGCCAGAACTATTGTTGAGGGAGAGCAGGTTTAGAATTAATACCACCACCACCACCAGCAGCAGGAGCACAGATCAGCTACCTGTGCCTGCTGCTGCCAGTCTGCCTTTTTCAGGTCAAAAAGAAATGCCAAGTGTGACATTAGGGGACCCTCTGTCACATTGCTTGTCATCGTCACCTCCTCCAAGCAGCAGTGAGATATCTGTAATAGAGCAGCAGCAGCATGTAGTGACTAGTGGTGGTGGTGATGATACTGGAGAAGTTGGGGTAGAAGAGACATTGATTACCTTTTTAGCAGACACTGAGAAGGAATGGGAAACAGGGATGAGGATGGGCATCACCAGCACCACTACCAGTGAGATTTTGGAATTTGTGGCATTTGCAACTGCTCTAATTCCTGCTGCTGCTGAGATGCAAGGACAGCAGGATGCTGAGGAGCAAGCTAGTGTGCCACAGACCACCGTGTACACAGTGGGAATGGGGTCAACAAGTGATACGGGACTAGGGCAGGTTCCACTTGCCAGCACCAGCAATACTCCTCATCCTAGTTGCAGTGCTGAATCTGAGGCAGTAGCAGCAACAGCAGCAACAATATCTGCTGCCAGCACAGACAGTGAAGGGGGATGTGGGGAACAAGACGAAAGAGGCCATTTTTCTCAACCTGTTCCCTATCCCTATCTCTTGAAGTCATGGGTATATGACTACTTTTCTCTTGGGCAGGCACAGTGCAGTCATCACCATTGGCACTGTGCACAATGTGTGATAAGTCAGTCAGAAGAAGAAAGGAGGGAACGCATCTTGGAACAAGCACCCTGATATCACAAATGAAATACAGACATCATGACATTTATGTCAAACATGTTAAAGCCGAATACTTACCACAGAAATCAAGCACCGCTGTTGCTGTACCCCCTGACTCTCCAGAAAGGAGACTGGAAGTTTGATGATCAGTGAAATAACTAGCTCACCATCACCATCACCTTCTAGGGTAACTACATCTACTGCCAATCCACCTTGTTCATTGTTACCTCCCCAGCCAAATGACAGATTGGTAGGCTTATGCAAGAAGAAAAGGGGCATCCTGATGAAGTGATACTGAAATCATGAAACGCACTGGACTTTTTATTGTCTACCAACATTTCAAAGCAAAATTGTATCAATACTTTGAATATATTTTAAAGTTATTTATATAATAAATAATTATTTTATTAGGAGGAAGTTGCCCTGTTTTTTGTTCTTATTAGTATTAGACTTGTGCGTGGCAAAAATATTTGGTAAAATTCGATTTTGTACTAATTTTTTTTTACAGTTCGGAGGATCTGAATTTCGGATCGGACCTGTTTGACTCGGACAAAATTTGACAATAGTCCGAATTATTCAGCCAAATTTAAACTTTAAAATATTCAATAAAAATTGAAAATTAAACAAATAAAAAAATACATTAAAACTAAATTAATAATAATATTAAATCTCCAATGAGACAGGAAGGGGTATTTTATAAACCCCTACACACTTATCAACCCTTAATAGGGCAAATATGGTTACCTGCGCCCTGTCCCAAATCCCTATGCACATTTAAATAATTGGAGTTTTTTAGTTTCACTCCAATGGCCATTTGAATGTAAGCTCACCTGCTGTGCCAAGGCAAGCCTCATAGGTGAATCCATCAGGACAAATAAATTATTTTGAATGCACTTTGCATGAACTGCTTTACTAGATCTATTTTTAGCAGCATGTAGCAACATTGTAATAGTTTCAGGCGGGAAAGTGCCATGACGTCTATTTTTAGCAGCTTGAAGCAACATTTTATTAGTTTCAGGCGGGAAAGTGCCATCCGGATTCCCGAAATTTACATCGAAATTTAGGACTAAGTCCGTATAGGACTCTGATTTTTTTTTTTTGTGGGCGGACCTTGGATTTCGAAAGGTCCGAATGATGCCAAATACGCCTTATTTGTCCGAATTCCGAAAGTGGCTGAACCGAATTGCACAAATCTATTAAGTATACCTAATAATACTCCTTAACTAAATACATCTACAAAGACCAAGTGAAAAGGCGAGTTCTTGAACATAACTTGGAGGAGAGGCAAGAGCTATCGTGAGTAGAATCGAGACGAATCGGGTGAGCAACTGACCAGGACTGGAGGTCTGATCCAGTCTAGGCCTTATACCTGGAGGCAACAGTAGCCTCTTCGAATTGTGATTTTGAGGGGAACAAGGAGGTTACCTTGCGTATTCCTGGTCTATACGTGAAGTTGTGTGCAATGGCAGAGGGGAGAAGCTGCAGACAACGGAAATAAGTGAAAACCTGAATGATTATATTATTGTGATTATTAAAAAGACTGACATCAGTGCCTCCTTTTATTTATAGAAGGATGGCTTTACCAAGTGTATCTTACGCCCATATATTACATATCCATTTGTATACATTTATGATGTTAAGCTTCATATAAGGTTTAGTTCTATATTGAACCATTGGTTCTTTTAGATGACCTTTTTGTTTTAGGTTCCTAAATTTGGGAGAATATGAAGAGTGATATAAGACCAATTGTTTATGTTGTGTGACAAATGAGAGAGATCAGCTTTTGATTTAGTGGTGTTGTAGGCTGTCAAACCTCATTGATCGATGTATTAAGATTGTCAAGTCAACAGCTGCAGGATGACCACAAGAAAGTGAGTCTACCACAGTGCCAGATATGCCAAGATGTTGTCACCTAGTGGAACTCCACCATGGGGATGATGAAGAAGATCCTGGAGTAACAGTGAGCACTTCATTCCATATATTATGAGCACACTGGGCAGAGAAGGGTGGGCATTAATGGGGGAGATAGTGGTTGTTCTCATGCCATTCAGGGTCATCCCCTTATTTAACCACCTGATCCAGAAAATGAAGGGCTACCTAGATAACAGTGATGCATTGCCAAGTAACATGTTATATGCAGATATTTCTACATCGATCAGGAGTCTGATGGAGGAGCTGAAGGTCTCATGCACAGCATCATGGATATCCCAAAGTACATGCTGGTCATCCTCTGTGACTCAATGGTAATGAAAGGTTGTCCACAGGGTGTGTGAGATGCAGTGCATGAGGGGCATGCTCAGGGAAGGAGAGGTACAAGGAAACTCCCTAGACTAGTGGCAGTAGAATCACTCAGCAGTCTTACTCCACAGTCCTCACACCCCTGAGCCATAGCAGTGAGTGACTAGCGCAACAGGAGCAGCAGCTTTTCAGGTCAAAGTGCTTGATTCTTTGGAAGTTTTAACCTACATATTCCAAAATGAGAATAGCTCCTCCAACATGGTTAAAACCTACCATGATAAACTTCCACTGCCTTCTACTGCTGACCCCCCATTCTACTGGGACCATAAAGCTGTTGTCTGGCCAGCATTTCCTTGATTACCCAGGAGCTGCTTTCATGCCCACCTTTATCTCTGATGTCTTTGCAGGAATAAGTATGCAAACATATTGGTCATAATCTCTCTCTGCCTCGGTCTCCCCCCCCTCCTCTGACTAGTCTGACTGTAAACATGCCATGTATGAGGACAGTGAGATGTCCCTTTAAGACAATGGTTGGTTGTTGTCTATGTGCGGTCATGAGGTAGGGAGTGACCAAGGGAAAGACGTCTGTTGTCCAGATAAGTGTTTTGGAATGTAAGGTGCACCTTGTGTCTCTATTGGCTAGTGATATCACACAGGTGATCTTGTGTTGTTTTGAGAATGACAGGCATATGTGTCTTGTGTTGCAATGTGTTACCCCTGTTGTTCAGGGGTATAGTGTGTGGGATTGTGTTGTGTTGCTTTGTGAACCCCTTGACCATGGGTGGTCTGATAGCTTTTTGTTGTTTGTATAGGATTTGTTTGTAGGGCAGACACATTTTCCATGTGTTTGCTTGGCTTTACAGGAGGTAATATTGTCAATGGTGTGCTTGTGCTATGTGCTGTGTGACCTGATGATTCACTGCTTTGCTTTGTCCGAAGGTGGGTTTCTTTTTTGTCCATTGTGTGCTGCATGGCCAGAAAAACTGGGTACAGAATTTCATTCATTAAAAGCATCAATTTATTGTCTGTTTTCACAACCATACAGAATTGAATGGGTCATGTTCTCCACATAGCCCCCCCCCCTTCCTTTTGAGTTTGGTTTCTGTCCTATCAGAGAATTTGTGCCAGTGTGCAATCTATTGGGACATGGAGGAAAAATAATTGATAGGAAAGGAATTATTTCTTTGTAACTTTTGGGAACGTTAGCTTGCCCCATGGTTGCTTAACTTTTGTCTTTGTGGATATGACATTAGGTAATCTCAGGAGCAATGTGATCAAGGTAAGTAACCCTTCTACTAGTGCTGCACACACTGGCAAAATGCATGCATTTACAATTAAAAAGTTAATATTAGGTGACAATTCCCTTTAAGCCCTTAGGATGGAACAAACAAAGTCAGTGCTTTGAAACGTAGTAGACTTCTCTAGCATCCAGTGGGTTAAATACATTTATGAGAAACCATTTGAAAGATGTAAATGAAGTCATGAAGTTGCATCTAAGAAGGTTTAAAATCAAATAGCTTTATAAATGTATTTGTTGAAAGATTACCCTTTGGATTACATTTCTTCCTTGTACTTTTCCTCTGTATTATGGAATTATCTGCTGGTTCAGCATTATGGAAAATTGTTTAGGCGATCAGTATGTTCCTTTTTGTCAAGTAAAGATAGCATTTTGTCTATGCAGTTCATGGTAACTTGCATCATGGAAATGATAAATTAATATTTCCCTTGCAACAATACATATTTACAGAAAATAAACTGTGCTTGCTGTATCTTTTACAAACCTATTGCCTAAGCCGTTACGCTCAGTGCATTAACTGTGGCATTGTATCTGTGATATGTTTGCTGATGTTTATAGGAAGAAATAAATAAATGTGTTCCATCACATTTATTCTATATCCTTAACCCTCAGATGACATTATTCATTAAAAGGACACTATTGTAGAAACTCATTAATTTCATTGACAGCTTACATGATGTAAAACTACGAGATATATTCAGAAAGCCAAAGATGAACAGTTCTGCACCAGAGGGCATAAATACAAATTCCTAACATTTTCATTGATTTAAATTGGCCTTTTAATCCTTTGAATGCTTCAGACGTCTCCAATGCATTGCAACACAGTTCATTGGAGATGTCTCTAGTATTCAAATAGTAGTGATTTTTATCCCTGCTCCCCTCCATATAGCTCTATATGGCCATATAGCCTTATCCCATGGTCGCCGTAGAATACTCATCCCAGAGCCATGTCCTATAGTAGCCATTAGTGATGGGCAAAAAGTCAGAGAATTCTCCTGCAGGAATTTTCATGGAAAACAATTTTCCGCTTTTTTGTGAAAACTTCCCTTCCACAGAAAATATATAAAATTTCCACCTAATTGTCACTGCCTATAAATTTCCCGTGAGAACGTTGTCATTTTTCACAAATGTTATTTATGCCTGCAAGACTTCCCACAGTAAAATCACTTCTTCTGAAGGCTGAAATAGAGAAATAAATAGCTGAAAGTAAAAGTTGTAAGTCCTACAGTGACATATGCCTTGAAAAAATTGTTAGAAGGCTGAGTGCCTTTGTCCTTTGCATGCAACACTAACTTCCTGCTTAAGTAACATTGGCACACTTACCATTGAAAAATAACTGCACCCTGGGATATTCCAGCAGGGTGTAACACTACATCAGTTCTTTAAAGCCTCTGTTTTCAACAAAATAAAAGGGCAGCATGTCAACTGCCAGCATTTTGGCAAATTTAACATTCAATAGGCATACTTGCATTTTACTGTTTTGAAGTTTTTTACTTCTTTCTATGATCTTAGTAAGTGTGGGATGTCAGTACAGAGTAGAAAAACTGTGTAACTTTATTGCTTTAATGACATCACTTGTGGAGGTGGTGGGGGTGCTGTTGCAATTGTTAGCATTCTATGACTGTTGTCATCTCCAAAAACTGAGAGTCATACTCCTCTGCAAAAGGATCAGAAAATCTTGACACACTCTCTGACACCTTAACAGTACTTCTGTTATATACCCCAGATCCTCAGGAAAGTTTAGGAGTACTTCTGATCTGTTAGTTGTGGCACCTCTGACCTGTTGATGGGGTATCTCCCAATCAGATCTGTGGTTGTGCTTCAGGTGTGAACTCTTTGAGGTGGTCCCTAGGTGTGAGTCTGCTTTCCCCATGTTCATTTGTTTAGTACATGGACAACAGATAGCAACATGCTTAGCTTCTGGATCATGAGTGAAGCATCTCCATCCTGTGGACTTCATAGACTGTGGAGTTCCTCAGAGGCTGCTACTACTACAGGGGCTAGATGTTTATTCAATTATACTACTACTGGGTGTCAAAAGTGCAGCACTTCCAGTAGCAGCAGAGGCAATCATCATAGCTATGGTTGCAGATGTTAATAGCCTGCTTTGTTGTTGTTGCTGCTGGTTACTCATCAACACTTTGTTGGCTGTGTGGGGGTTGAGCTTGTAAGCGGTGACAATGCTGATGATGACTGAGAAGATGACTGAGTATTTATGGGCATCTTTGCTTGTCCAGGGTCAGATTTTCC
This sequence comes from Rhinophrynus dorsalis, assembly GCA_037306005.1. Lineage (NCBI taxonomy): Eukaryota > Metazoa > Chordata > Amphibia > Anura > Rhinophrynidae > Rhinophrynus > Rhinophrynus dorsalis. Next base: position 126,892,123 of record CM074721.1, read on the forward strand.
AAATGTTTTCTCAGACAGTTTTTACAAAGGCACAGTGCACTTTTTTATTGGTGGAAAATTCAGCCTTTGCCTTCCGGCTAACTTTCTGGCCATGTAATCAACTCTCACTCTCAACTTCATTTATATCAGGAGGATGCTAGAGGGATATATTATAGATCTAGATAATAATAATAATCCTTTATTTATATAGCGCACACAGATTCCGCAGCACTTTACACTCATATTGGTTCCTGTCCCCATTGGGGCTCACAATCTAAATTCACCTATCAGTATGTTTTTTGGAGTGTGGGAGGAAACCGGAGTACCCGGAGGAAACCCACGCAAACACAGTGAGAACATACAAACTCATTGCAGATGTTGTCCTTTGTGGGATTTGAACCCAGGACCCCAGCGCTGCAAGGCAACAGTGCTAACCACTGAGCCACTGTGCTGCCCATCATCCTCAGTCATCATTAGCTAATTCTCCGCATCACTTAGCACTTTTTGCTCACTACTTTTAAATTCCTCTAGGCTTTTAGAGGTGTCAGACAACTTTTTTTTATTTTTATTTCCACAACGTTCTATATTACTTTCAGGACAGGTATTTTCAGCTTTATGAACCAATATGTACATTCTAGTGGTATATATTTTAAAACTACACTAAAACAGCTCAATAATTGCATAGAACAATATATATTTCCAAAAAGTAAATACTCTACTGCAACAAATGAGGGGTCACTTGCCTTTCTACCCCTCTCCTGGTGAGCACAAATGTTTTTAGAAGATGGCACTAAATGAATTTGAAAAATGTATTTTTCTACATTTCCACCCCTACCAAAGTACTGAAATCTGTAAACAATGGAATTTACAACTATATTCATTAGATAGTGCTCTTAGGAGAAAAATGGCAACCCATTGGTATGACATGAGATACAGTAGGGGGTGCCAGAAGCACAAAACTACACCTGCTACAAGCTCCTGAAGCCTCCAATGTGGTCTGAATAAAATAATGAGAAAAAAAAATGATAATCCTTTGTGTGCCACAGTGATGTCCAATGCATTCCAAACAGGGGTGGACGAAAAGAACCTGCTGTGTGCCCTTGAGAAATTCCACAAAACCACTTTTTTGCTTCAAAATCTGCCCTCAACAAACCACTTAAAATGTTCTCCTTTTTTGCCTACTCCAAAAATGTTTTCACTATTTTTTTTTCCAATGGTCGCAAACTTCCCATCCATTTTCTTATGTGTACTTTGCATTGTTACGCCAAAAACACAATGTTTCCAGGAAGTGAAATAGAAATCAAGGCAGTAGAGGCTCAGATTGGTGTCTAACAGTATGAGCAACCATATGAAAAAGAAAAGGAGGCGCAGGAAGGACCTTGATGTTTCCAGTTAGCCAAAGGAAGAGGAAGTGACCACCACCAGCATGGAAGGGTTTGGGAGCCCTGATTGTCCAGACCAAATAATACCCAGTCTTCTTACATTGTCCCTTGGGATCTGGGGAAAAATTATGACCAAGTCACAACTAGGTAGTAGTGTGAGCAGTACAGGTCAGCTGCCTGTGCCTTCTACTACTGCTATCTGTATATCTTATGAGAATCAAGAAGAAGAGGTTATGATGGCAAATGTGACATCAGGGGACCCTAAGGCACACTTGCCATCTGCAAGCAGTCCTCCTACTAACCACACAGCAGCTAGGTGGGAAGGTGAGAGAGGGGGTGATGGCAGCAGCTGGTAGAGGGATTAGTGTGACTGTTTATCCTCCTAATGCTGAAATTGAAGCAGAAGTGATGATGACAAGCAACCAGACTAGCTGTCAATGGAGATTCCCCTTCTCCTGGAATTGTTCCTTAAGGAGATGATGCTGAAGCATGCAGAACTGGCTAGTATTGGCAGCATTGCAGTATTGGCATCAGCATGGATCAGATGCATGTGACTGATGCAAGTGCTGCCAGTCTGCCTTCTTCACCTCAAAAAGAGGTGACAAATGTCACATTTGTCATCACTGCCAACCAGTCCAACTCTCATAGAGTAGTAGCAGCAAGGGACTGATGTTGGTGATGGTGGAGCAGCTGGGGTGCAGGAGAGAATTAGGATACGAAGCTGACACTTTCAAGGGGTATTATTGGTTATCAGAACATAACTTTTCATATAATCATTTGCCTACATCAGTTTTGTAGGTGATGGGGACAGTTTTAGGTATATGTGTACAGTATTGAAACTTTTGGTATAATCTATTTATTATTTATATATTGGAAAAGGTGAATTAATTGACTACAGGATTATAACAGATATATGTTTGACAGCGACTCTGCCTCCCTCAGTGTTTATAGTAGATACACATTTTAAGCTGTTACCCTATTTAGGAAATAAGTTCTACCTATGGTAGGTAGGGGTTAAAGATTTCTAACCAGATGTGTTGTATGTAGGAGAAAGGAGGAGCCTACTATAGGTATATTAGAAGACTAAGATGGAGGCATTGTACAGTAGTTTGTTCGATCCCTGAAGAAGAAATCAGTGAGGATTTCATAATGTATTGGATGGTACCCACACAGTCTATTATATTAAATAAGTAACCACAGAAGAAATAACAGACACAACTCTATACAACAAGCTGTACCCAGTGAAGTGTAATACCAGAAGGGAGCAAAGTCCATCTCGGCTGTTAGAAGGACACCAACTTTGCTGTGAGTACAATACATCTTGGTAAGCGGAGAACGAACGGTGCCACAACAGCTGAGTTTCTAAGTCTAACAAAGGTCTAATAAAGGTAACAAAGAAAGTTTAATATATTACAGCAGGATACAAGCCAATTATACATGCATATATAGTTGTGGGACTAAGGATTCTATGTAGAGATTGAAATCATAAGTGGTTCCATTTGTAAAAAATATTCTGATAAATAAGTGCGATACAAATATATACTATTATGAATATACTCTGATACAAAGAGATTCCAACAAAGGACCTTATATCTTGATGTTTCTGAAAAAACTGAAAGATTTGTAATAACAGTTTCTGTTGTTAATTTCATTAAGGACAAAAGGATATAAGTGACTGAGTACCATCAGAAAAACCCAGAGTATATATTATCTTTTCTGATTGGATATTACATACTGTAAAGAGCTCAATACAAAGCTATGTGGTGTAGTCTGCAGCAACAGTATTGGATTTGTGTACCTTTTTGGCTCCTCCATCTTAGTTTAAGGTCACAATTGTTTTAAATTTTGGCTTTTATTTTTATTTTGATTCTGATATGTGCATGCATTTAGTGTAATATTGTATTTGTTTAATACAACACTTTTATAACAAATACATGGCTCCTTCAAAGGATTAGTCCAAAACAGGTCAGAATTACTTCTATCTAGTGTTTAATTTATCCATTTACACTTCCTAATCATTCATTGGAGTTATGTAGATTATAGTGTATGTGGATTAATCTATCATTTGGGTATCCACATTTGTTGTTTGGTTTGGGTATTTTGATATATATGTTTATATACCACTGGGGGATTGTTTAGTATTGTGTATAGAGATTGCGCATGTGGACAATAGTCTGTTCAGAAGTCTTAGCTATACCAAATATAATCTCAAATGGAGGTCTGGGTGTGCCTTCTAACACAAACAAATATCCCAACTGAGGTGATTATGTGTGTGCTGACAGGCCATGCTGAGTAAGAAATAGTGGTACACCATTTGAGATTTCGTAGAAATTACCAGCTGGATATTACATATGTCAATGTATACTTTGTATCATATTGATTAGTAAGATAAAAATATTGGTGTTTTTAACATTAGGGCTCTAATATTTTTAACAAATATTGAATTACTTGATGTTATATTGAAACTGTGGTATTTCCATCATAATAAGAGAACTAAGAGCTGTATGATCCAAGAATATATATATCTCTGATTCTACATTATATACATTAGTGCTTAAGGAATCTCTTTTTCGATAGCAAAGAATGAGTGCCTTATTAGCCTAAAGCAAGCAGAAATAGTAGACAGATATGCAAATGGACATGGGCATCATCACCACCACTACCAGCAGTGACATTGCTGAGTTTGCTGCTGCTGTAATTCCTACTGCTGCTGAATTTCAGGGGCAGCAGACTGATGATAAGCAGGCTAGTGTGCCACAGACCACCGTGGCCACAGTGGGAATGGGGTCCAGCAGTAATTATGTGGGACTAGTATACGTTCCAATTGCCAGAAATAAACCTGGTCCTAGTTCTAATGCTTATTCTGGCATAGAAGCAGAAGGGGATTGTGGAAAAGAAGAAAGAAGCCATTTTTTTCCATCTTTGACCTCCCCCTGAGTGCATGGGTGTGGGACTATTTTTCTTTTGGGGAACAGAGTGCAGTCATCAGCGACGGCAGTGTGCACAATCTGTGATAAATCAGTGAAAAGCGGTATGGACGGAACGCATTGTGGCACAACTGCCCTGATGACACACATGAAATACAGACAAGATGACATTATTGTGAAGCATGTTAAATCCAAACCCTCACAGAAGAATTCGGGAGCCACTGCTGCTAGTGTGCTGACACTGGGTTTTGGTGTTTGCTTTTTCCTTTTCTTTTTTGTTGTTGACTGCCTTATGGGCAATGGTTAGTGGATCTATTTAGATCCAGGTGGATGGAGGACTAGTTAGGGTCTACTGTTGGGACCAAGGTTAACTAAAATGAAAAAAGGGATGATGACATTAATATATACTGCAATATACTGTGATTCTGTGTTATGTAATGTATGTTTTTTCTGATGAATGTATTCTTTACCTCATCAAATTATAAATAAATTCTTTAAAAAACAAAAAAAAAATGTAAGTCCTACAAAGCAGTTTCCTAAGGGCTTTTTCCTAAAAAGTGTAAGTTCTATTAATCAATTTCTTTTTAAGGTTTGTGTTAGAGATGCCATGGAAGGTGGTGCCAATGATGTGGATGGCGGAGAGGCCTCCTACTCATGCCTCACTATAGAGGCTATATCAGACAGGGGAACCCCTTGGAAATTTATTGCCATTTGGGTCGACTGGATTTCATATTTCTCAGTTTAGGAGGTGTTATACTAAAAGTAGAAGATATTCAAGGGTTAACAGGAGAACCAATTAGATTGGATATCTTCACATAAATATATAAAATTAAATTTGAGAACGTTACACTATATTAGGTCTTGACACACTACTTCACAGTTACAAATTGATTAAAATAATCAATCCCGCATATTTGTGCAAAAATATATATAATTAATTTAAGTAAAATATAATATATATAAAGTGTAAACATCAATTATATAAATAGGTGACCAGCAATTACAATAGATATACAGTAACTCAACCCACAATTATCACCATTAGCATTACCAGCAATTAAAGGGTTAACCACACATAGGTATATTCAGAGGTATTAAATAACAATAATTGAACTCAGTAACATAGAAAAGGATAATTGATCCGATTCCTTACAATTAATTAAAATACAGTTGGCAGCAGCATATATGAATACCTCTGCCCCAGAAACTGTATAAACTATGCTAATTGAGGTTTAAGGTATGATGTCAAGTGAGTCAGCTTTAATATTAAGCCAGGTCCTCTGACAATTTCCTTATACCATATATAATAGCCACATTTAGAGAATAAAATCCCAGTTTTAGACCAATATAATTTAATTATCTACCGATTTCAAATATTGCATTGCTTCTGAATAAAACATATTAATTGCATTTAATGTAGTCAATAATAGATTATACCAAGAATATACTCAGAATCAATCTAATAATATATGTATAGACAGCATACCAAACTTAATGCAACATATATCATACACATGACCATAGCAATCCTATAAAACCTATATAGTACATTAAAAGTTAATCAACTTAGAAATATATGATGCCACACCCAAGATGGCAACGTCTTTTGTCTAGTGTGAGGTTTAAATAAACTTCTCACTGTAAAAAAAATGTATACACAAAACACATACACAAAGAAATCCAAAGAAACACCTCAAAATAAATAGACAAATATCAGTTGAAGGGTTAATAAACAAATTCAAAGAATTCCCCCAGATCAAATATTAGCTTTGACAACCTTTCTAGGAACACAATATATTCTAGAAATATCAATGATTATATTAACTAATATATAAACAAGGATAAAAAGATTTCTCTGCTATCACTAGTTTATAATCTATCTGGCAAAATATAACAATTTACCAATTAATTAATGAATTCTGCTTAATTCGGAATTAATAGAGACAATATAGCTTATTATAATTGGTCACAATTGGGCGGCCAGTCCGATTAAGGCAAATTATAAGAAAAATTGTTTCTTCAAATATAGAAGAAATATATATTTGTTTCTGATTTTTGCAGAATTATAATAAGGAAATATATAGTTACGAGTCCAATAAGTGTTTCTTAATATCTCTTTAACAGCCAGCCAGGTACATTTCAGGAAAACAAAGCAGGAATTGAAGAGCCAGGAAACCAAGAGGAAAGACCCTTCTCTCTCAAAACTTACATATTTATAATGTAAAATTACCCTTATCAGAATCTTCTCTGATTGGCTAGAGATCCATCTCATTATACAGTGACATCATCAGTATTACCTGATTGGACACCCTTAATTCCTAATTTCCATATGACATCACGCATAATTAATTAAAAAAATTCCAAGCACTAGTAATAACGCAATATAGCCTGGAGATGTCGCTCTTATTCCACATTAAATTTTTACATATGGCATCTGTATCTGTCTTATATCATAAGATAAGAATGGCCGCGAGGTCATTGGACTTGACATAAATATGTCACCCTATTAGACTTTCCCATATAGGAATATGTCTGTCTTAGACATTTTGTCTGTAATAGAATTGTTTATAATCGTAAAACTCTCTCAATTATTTCACTTCTATTTTGAAGTAAAGAGGCCCCCTTTGTGTAGAAGAATGAACTAATTTAAACACATTTTAAACAGACTTTCGAACAATTCTGCTTATGAAAATTAACTCTCTACTCTCCACCAGGACAAAGTCTCTGACATAATCCCCCTTTTTAGCAAAATTCTAACTTGATTTAAGTTCTAAAAGATTATTGCTAAAACTGGAAGAGACTGGTTGTCATCTTCTTCCCGTGACTGGGATCATCCCTGGAGTTATCCAAGTTTGCTTCAGTCTCTCAACTAGATAATGGCATAGGCTTGTTTCCAAAATACCAAGTACTTATTGTTCTCTTCAGTAGATGAAACAATATCTCCAAATAGGAAACCAATAGAACAAATTGGTTGATAGCGAGACGTTGTATCTAATACGTATAGTTGCTTGGCCTACTCAAGGATCTCCTTAGTTTTGGTTTGAGATAAAACGGCATGCATATCATATCAGATTCTCAGTTCTAGAGACTGGTTGTGGGAAATTTCAGATTTCTTCTTTATGGTGACTCTGGAAACATGTTGACCAAACTCCTCTGGGATATGAATTCTTCTCTTTTGGGATGGACTCCGGCATCTCTTGCCCAATGGTTCTTGATGAAGGCACTGGAACCACCTTTGGCTTTGCCTGGAACTCCTGTCACAGAAGAAGGATGATCCACCTCACGTCCTTGGTCTTGACGTCCATAACAATGGCATCTGTCAATCGACCTCAATCTTATAAGAACTCTTTGGTCTAAAAGAAATGACACATGAATTATCTCATTGAAACAATTGTTGCATGCATACATACATTACATTTTCAACCAGTATCCCTATGATTTGGTACTATTCTGATTACTGTACAATTATTTTTGCACTAGTCTGCTTGAGGTCCTCACTAGCCTTAAGCTAAACTATGATAATCTACCACTCTCTGTGTCTGCTCTTCCCCCTTTACAGAGGAGGGACCCTCAGCTGTATGCTTAAAACAACACTTTGTTAAAAAAGGAAAAATAAAATTAGCATAACAACATTTTTTGAGCATCATAGTGCAGCAATTCATTTGTTGACGAGATATGTTAGAATGTTAGTGGGGAACATACATGCCACACAGATAGACAAAAGTGAGAGAGTGATGTTTCACTGAAACAAAAGAAGACAATAGAACCAAACATGATAATGTCATTCGGACAGTCATCCATCTGAAGACTGAATTAGGATCCATGTTCTTCTTCAGCTTCTCCCTCTATGTTCTGTAACTGAGATTTAGGGTGACAAGCACGCAATTGGTTTATATGAACCCACTTTTCTAAAGTTTCACCATTATTAGAGATAGAAACTTTATAGGCAACTGGAGATAATTTATCAGTTATGATATTTGGCCCTCTCCATGAGGGTAAGAATTTCTTCTCTCTTACCTGGTTTCTTGCAAAATTGTACAGATAAACATGATAATTTACCTCATACTCCCTTTTGGTGGTGTTTAGGTCATAGTAAGTCTTATTACTTACCACTGCTTTCTCCAGATTTTTCTGTGCAAACACAAAGGCTGGGGTAGGACCATCTTTCTACCCGTCATTAATTCAAGTGGTGACATTTTCGTGGTGTTATGGTTCAGTACACTCAGAAACGGTAGATGTTGGTAAAAAACACAATTTTATTTATTAGCTCACAATGAATAAAGTAACCCTTGTGGGTCCAGCATACAGAAAATAGGTAACTGACACAGGACAGGTTACATAGGAATGATTAACCCACACGGGTCCAGTATGCACAGCAGAATACAATACTGACACAGGTCAGGTGAATTGTAATACATACAGTGTAAGAGTGACCAGAGATACTAATGGAGCCACTGATTAAGTCTGCCCGGAGTAGAGGAAGGCCCAATGTCACTCACAAGGCTGAGAGTAACGGCAGCGACAGGCAGATAGTGACAAGTATGCCAGCAGAGTACAGGCAAGGCAACCAGAATGGAAGGTCGCGACGGTGGACACCCACCGGAGACTACCAACAACGTGAGTCATTGCCACGGAAATGTATGCCCAACGGAGATATCCACCTACATGTGCCCTGTACCACCCCCGGAGGGGTTAACACACGCTTTGGTCTTAATGCGGAAGGTAACCGGATGCGCCCAACTGAACCCAAGAGTGGGAGACCAAGCAATTGAGTGCTTAATGGAATGGAGGAGAACTATGGAGTAAATAGTAGCAGCACATGGGCACCAGTCCAGGAGGGGTTAACGAATGCTATGGGCTATATGCGGAAGGCAACCGGATGCACCCAACTGAACCCAAGACCAAGACCAAGCAATCGTTGGTTTAACGGTATGGAAGATACACTGGCACAGTGAGACTTGAATCATGGACTAGACTACAAGACGGTACCAGAGTACCATAGCTCAGCTGTCCACAGTAGCGTGAGCGACTGTGAACGGAGAGAGAACAGCAAGCAGGAACAATACAGGAACTTCACCCAGCCAGGGGTAGAAGGAGCAGGAACAACAATCTTGCCGGTTCGGTACACAGAGCAGGAACGTCAGCCAAGCCGATTCGGTACACGGAGCAGGGTCATCAGTCTTGCCGGGTCGGTACACGGAGCAGGAACGGCAGCCAGGCCAGGTCAGAACAGGAGGCAGGAACGTCAGCCAATCTGAATCGGTACACAAAAGCAGGAACAGTAACAGATAGAATAGTCAGTCAGTCCGGGTCATACACTGGTATCAATGGTAATGGAATAAGTGCTAGGCATCAGGTACACCACGAAAGGGCAACCCATAAGTGACAGCCCAGGGTATATAAAGGCTGTCACTGGGAGGAGCTATACAGCGCAGCCAATGAAAAGGCACCAGGAAATAAACATGTCAAAATGTCTCTGGAATCACGGGCGCCATGATACGTGGCTGCACTAGGAGTAGCCTGAATAGCCATGAGAACTAGGGGTAGTTTAAGATCCCAATCCTTACCTGATTCCTTAACAAACTTCTTGAGAATGTTAACAATGGATGATTATATCGCTCCACCCCACCACTTGACGCCGGACGGTAAGCAATATGTAATTTACATTTTACCCCCAATAGTTTTCATAGTTTGCTCATCACTTCACTGATGAAATGGCTACCTGTATCATATTCAATCCTCTGTGGTAGGCCAAACCTGGAGAAATACATGGTCAATAAACAATGCAGCAGCGGTTTCTGCCGTATTATTATTTGCGGGTAAACATTCAACCCATTTAGTGAACAGACAAGTAACAGCGTGTACTTGTTCCCCCTTGCTGTCCGGGTAACTGGTCCTATAAAATCTATTTGAATATCCGACCACGATAATGACATACCCCTCTTCTGTAGTGGTGCACTATGAATGGGACCAGATGGTTGAAATTGGGAACACACCAAACAACCTTGACAATAGGTTTGCACATCTTTAAGCATATGAGGCCAGTATGCATAATCAAGGAGAATCTCATACGTGATTTTGTCGTCACAATGACCTTAAATAGGTTCATCATGAGCATGTTGTAGCATTAAACCTCTAAATGCAGTTGGTACAACCCATTGCTGTATTCCATTTTTAGAGATTCTGATTAACAGACCCTCTTGTATATGGAATTAGCCCTTGGATCTCACTAAGATCCTCAAGTCTTCCTTTCCCACTCTAATGGTTTTATGGACACTCAGACACGTTAGGTTTAGGTTAAAATGCAATTTTATTGAAGAATCACAGTAACAGAATAACCCACACGGGTCCAGCAGATATGAAGACAGAACACTACCGACACAGGTCAGGTTACAGTTATAAGTATCCACACAGGTCCAGTATATACAATACACAATACAATACTGACACAGGTCAGGCACAGTCCGTGTGCATCCAAAATAAGAAAGATAAATGTGATTACTATTAAGCTGGGAGGACAGATAGGCCACAATAGTGCAATGGCCCTTAGTACACTCTCTACACGGAGAGCGAAACAATGGCGACTAAGGCCACGAAAGCAACGGAGGCCCTGGACAAACGGTAGACTACCGGAGCTGCCAAAGGAGGACTGCCACAGAGGCATGGAATAACGCCAAACAGGAACTGCAATAACTGTACGCAACGTGCCAGGCACCAACCCACAAGGGGTTAACGAATGCTCAGACCTGCCATAGTTGACTGCCAGAATAGATAACGCCTGAAGTGCCCAGGATAACTCAACCTCAGCTAGGGCAGTATAGGTGAAGCATACTGTGGTGCTACCGAATGGGTGCTACAAGCTACGGATGAATAATAAGGTACAATACTGGTCGGGTAACAGTACAAGGCTGCCGGAGCAGCAACGGAGGCAACAACGGATCTGTCTGTGGACAGAGAGATCAGAGACAGGCCCTTAACCGGATACCGGATGGAACAGTAAGCAGGCCCGGGTTGGCACCCAGAACAGGAGCAACAGCCAGGCCAGGTCGGTACACAGAGCAGGAACGTCAGTCAATCCAGTTCGGTACACAGGGCAGGAAAGATACAGGCAGAGTAGTCAGGCAGTCCGGGTCATACACGGGAAACACACGAATACTGGAGCCAGCGCTTAGTAACGGGAACACCACTAAAGGGCAAAGCTGAAATGGCAGGGCACAGTATCTAAGATTTATCACTGGGCGGAGCAACACCACGTTAGCCAATAAAACTGAATCAGGAAGTAGCACTGTCATAATGTCGCCAGTAATAACACGGGCACCGTGATAGTACCCCCCTCTCAAAGACCCCCCCCACTTGAAGAGGGGCCCAGTTTCTGGGGGTATTTAGCATGAAATCCGTGCAGCAACCTGGGAGCATGGAGGTCCTTCTGGTCAACCCAGGAACGCTCTTCAGGGCCATAGCCCTTCCAATGGACCAAATATTGTAATTTACCTCTGAACCTACGAGAGTCAATAATATTTTGGACGTCATACTCCTCCTGACCTTGCACCTGAATGGGACCTGGGACCGCAGGAGTAGTAGTATAATGGTTGCATACCAATGGCTTCAGAAGGGATACGTGGAACACATTATGAATCTGCATGGATGCTGGGAGATCCAAGGCATACGAGACAGGGTTAATTTTGCAGATAACTTTAAAGGGACCGACAAACCGAGGAGCCAGTTTATTACACGGGACTTGCAAGTTCAGGTTTCTGGAGGATAGCCATACCCTGTCCCCAACCTGGAAGGAGACTGCCGGCATCCGTCTGCAATTAGTGTGACACTGATAAGGCTGGAACGATGCACTGAGGGTCCTCTGTACCTGTGCCCAAGTGGAGCGGAGTTGCTCAATATGCTCATCCAGAGCTGGAATTTGCTGCGTCTGAAGTGAGTCTGGGAGCAAACATGGCTGGAACCAATAATTGATGAGAAATGGAGAGCTCCTGGACGATGAATTAACCACACAATTTTTGGCGAACTCTGCCCACGGCAACAGGTCGGCCCAATTATCATGGTGATCGGACACAAAACAGCGTAGAAATTGTTCCAATCCTTGATTGGCACGCTCAGCGGCCCCGTTGGTCTGGGGATGGTAGGCAGAAGAAAAGGATAACTGTATGCCCATCTGATCACAGAATGCCCTCCAAAACCTGGACACAAATTGGCTCCCTCTGTTCAACACCAGCACCCTGGGTACGCCATTCAACCGAAACACTTCTCTGGCAAAGACAACAGCCAACTCCTGGGCAGAGGGAAGGCCAGGAAGAGGCACAAAGTGTGACATCTTAGAAAATCTGTCAACCACCATCAGAATAAATGAATATCCCTTAGACACTGGCAATTCTTCCATGAAATCAATAGAGACATGGGACCAAGGACGCTCACCATTAGGTACTGGTTGAAGCAAGCCAACAGGGAGATGCCTAGTGGACTTGGCATGGGCACAGGTAGTGCATGCTGCCATGAAAGCGGTACAATCCGCACGTAAGGAAGGCCACCAGAACAGCTGTGAAAGGGACCAGATCAATTGGTCCCTGCCAACATGCCCTGCTGCTCGAGATGCATGATAGGTTTCAAGTGGACGGGTACGGAAAGGCTCAGCTACAACACATTTGCCCACTGGGGTCTCAGGATGTGCGGCAGACTGAGTAGCAAGAATCTCCTCCCCCAGTGGCGAAGTGATGCTGGTTTGCAGAGTAGCCAAAATGCGATCTGGCTGAATAATGGGTACCAGAGTCACATCCTTTTCTATCTCTGGACCAAATTGCCTGGACAGGGCATCTGCCCTAACATTCTTTAACCCAGGCAGGTAGGATACAACAAAATTAAAACAGGACAGAAACAAGGCCCATCTAGCCTGCCGAGAGGACAATCTCTTTGCCTCAGAAAGATAGGTTAGGTTTTTATGATCTGTTAAGATCAATACCGGAGTTCTAGTCCCCTCAAGTAGGTGACGCCATTCTTTAAGTGCTAGAATAATTGCCAAGAGTTCTCTGTCCCCAATTTCATAACTACTCTGAGCACTAGACAATTTATTTGAGAAAAAGCCACAGGGTTTTATCATACTCCCAGGTTCCAAACACTGTGACAATACTGCCCTGACCCCAGTCTCAGAGGCATCAACCTCCAAGGTAAATGGAAGGGTGGGGTTGGGGTGGGACAGTACAGGAGCAGAAGCAAATGCGGATTTCAGAGTCACAAAGGCTTGTTCCGCTTCCTGAGACCATTGGGAGGGGTTAGCACCCTTGTGCGTGAGGTCGGACAGTGGCTTTACAATCGTGAAAAAGTCTTTAATGAATTTCCTATAATAGTTGGCAAAGCCAAGAAAACTTTGGATAGCCTTGAGCCCCTTGGGACGTGGCCATTGCAGGACTGCTGCAAGCTTCTCTTTGTCCATTGCAATGCCATCTTTAGAGATCACAAAGCCCAGAAAAGGCACCATGGACTTGTGGAACTCACATTTCTCAGTCTTGCAGTAAAGTTTGTTCTCACGGATGTGTTGCGACAAGTAGGACTAATGAATGAGTATATCATCGAGATACACTACTACACAAGACTGGAGCATGTCACGGAGGATGTCATTGATAAACTCCTGGAACACTGCGGAAGCATTCCATAGCCGAAAAGGCATTACTAGGTACTCATAGTGTCCAGATCTGGTATTGAACGCCGTTTTCCACTCTTCAAAGGCTCTTATCCTGATTAAGTTATATGCTGCACATAAGTCTTACTTGGTAAAAATAGAGGAGCCCTTCAACCTGTCAAACAGTTCTGCGACGAGTGGTATCGGGTAGGCGTTTTTAGACATGAGTTTATTCAAGCCACGATAATCGATGCAGGGTCGTAACTCGCCATTTTTCTTTTCAACAAAGTAGAAACCAGCCCCCGTGGGCGAAGATGACTTCTTCATAATACCCCTCTCCAGGGCATCCAAAATGTACTCCTCCATGGCGTGATTCTCCTTGCATGACAACAGGTATGTCCGACCCCGAGGAGGAACGACACCAAGAGGCAAATCAATAGTGCAATCGTAGGCCCTATGCTGTGGCAAAGCACTAGCCTCCCCCTTACTAAAAACGTTGCTGAATTGATGGTATTCAGCTGGCATGGAGGGAGAGGCACACATGATCCTGGTAGGGTGAGAAATACAATGTTTAATACGGTATTCAGACCAGGCCATTATCTCACAAGTTTGCCAGTCAAACCTAGGGTTGTGCAGATGTAACCATGGAAACCTCAGGATGACCGCATGGTGAGGAGACTGGATGATCTGGAAACACTGTTTCTCTGTGTGGATTGCCCCAATATGCATAGACAGTGGTATCATTTCAATAGTAATCTGTGCTGGTACCAACGGTCTGCTATCGATAGCTTCAATGGCCAATGGAGATTCCCTTTCGACCAGCGGAATCTTGTGTAATGCAGCAAAAGAATTGTCCATAAAATATCCAGCTGCATCGGAATCAACCAGAGCCAGAACCTCCACTGAGAGATTTGCCCAAGAAATTACAGCCTGGATAGTGGGTTTCTGATTCACTGGTTCAAGGGACTACTGAACGCCACCTAGGGCCTGTCCTCCAAGGTACCCTAGGTGCGTCCGTTTCCTGGCCGTACAGGACAGGTACGTAGTAAATGCCCAGCTTGGCCACAATTTAGGCAGAGGCCCTGTCTGCGGCGATGAGCCCGTTCCTCCTTGGTTAGCTTAGTGAATCCTAACTGCATCAGTTCACCACTCTCTTGATTGTGCTCAGGAGGCATGGGAGGTGAGGGAGGCATGGGTGGGAGACTTTGATTTGCCTGTCCCAAATTTCTGGCCCGCTGTCCACAGTCCTTGGCCACAATTCACTCTCTTATGCGGGAATCAATTAGTATGGCAAAATCAATGAATTCGTCTAGATTGTTCGGTGAGTCTCTAGCTGCCGTCTCATCCTTAATACAATCACACAGTCCCTGAGCAAAAGCTGCCACCAGCACCTCATTGTTCCAGCCTACCTCTGCTGCCAGTGTACGAAATTCAATGGCGTAGTCAGCAACTGTGAGAGACCCTTGCTGGATCTCCATTAATCCTTTGGCAGAAGAGGCGGCTCTTCCTGGAACCTCAAACACTCTACAAAATGCCCTTAAGAACTCCCTGAAGTTCTTAGTACATGGTTTGGCTGATTACCACAAGGGGTTGGCCCATGCCAATGCTTGGCCCGTTAGCAACGATATCATAAATCCCACCTTACTTCGGTCACTAGGAAAGGCTTGAGGAGTTAACTCCAGGAAAATCTCCGACTGGTTAATGAACCATCTGCACATGGTGGGATCTCCATCATATCTTAGTGGTAATGGAGCGGTGGCAGTTAACCCTCTACTCGAGCCGGCTTGCAATACGGATTGAGCTCCCGGTGTCGTAACGGGGGAGACCACCGATGATTGTACTGGTTTGTCTAGGTGAGCGGTGCACTCAAGTATAGTTTGTACAGCCAAGGCCAACTGGTCCAAATGCTGCTCATTTACATCCATCCTCCAATGGATTCTTTGTGCATTGCCCTCACCTGTACCATCTGAGGTCATGGTCCTTTCGTACTGTAACGGTTTTATGGACACTCAGACACGTTAGGTTTAGGTTAAAATGCAATTTTATTGAAGAATCACAGTAACAGAATAACCCACATGGGTCCAGTAGGTATGAAGACAGAACACTACTGACACAGGTCAGGTTACAGTTATAAGTACCCACACAGGTCCAGTATATACAATACACAATACAATACTGACACAGGTCAGGCACAGTTCGTGTGAATCCAAAATAAGAAAGATAAATGTGGTTACTATTAGGCAGGGAGGACAGATAGGCCATAATAGTGTAATGGCCCTTAGTACACTCTCTATGCAGAGAGTCACACAATGGCGACTAAGGCCACGAAAGCAACGGAGGCCCTTGACAAACAGTAGGCTACCAGAGCTGCCAAAGGAGGACTGCCACAGAGGAACAGAATAACTCCAAACAGGAAATGGAATAACTGTACCCAACGTGCCATGCACCAACCCGCCAGAGTTGACTGCCAGAATAGATAACGCCTGAGGCACCCAGGATAACCCAACCTCAGCTAGGGCAGTATAGGTCGAGTGTACCGTGGTGCTACCGAATGGGTGCTACAAGCACTGGATGAATAACGAGGCACAATACTGGTCGGGTAACAGTACAAGGCTGCCGGAGCAGCAACGGCGGCAACAACAGATCTGCCCGTGGACAGAGAGATTGGAGACAGGCCCTTAACCAGATACCGGATGGAACAGTAAGCAGGCCCGCGTTGGCACCCAGAACAGGAGCAACAGCTAGGCCAGGTCGGTACGCAGAGCAGGAACGTCAGTCAGGCCAGGTCGGTACACAGAGCAGGAACGTCAGCCAGGCTGGGTCGGTACACAGAGCAGGAACGTCAGCCCGGCCGGGTCGGTACACAGAGCAGGAAAGTCAGCCAATCCGGTTCGGCACACAGGGCAGGAACAATACAGGCAGAGTAGTCAGGCAGTCTGGGTCATACACGGGAAACACACGAATACTGGAGCCAGTGCTTAGTAACGGGAACACCACGAAAGGGCAAAGCTGAAATGACAGGGCTCAGTATTTAAGAGTTATCACTGGGCGGAGCAACACCACGTTAGCCAATAAAACTGAATCAGGAAGAAGCACTGTCATAATGTCGTCAGTAATAACACGGGCACCGTGATACCCACACTGTCCTCCTCGGAGACTGAGTAGTTTAGGGGGTCTTCTATATGTTTATAGAATAGCCCTATGATAGGGTTCACCTTATGACTTGTAATCAAATGCTCACTAGGTGAGTCTTGAATCCACTGTGCTACCTGGGTGTCTGCTTCATTACGGGCTTCTTGCCTAGTAACAGCATTTACCTATATAGGACACAGTAGATGTGATATATCTAAGGCCTCCCCCTTAAAGGCTCCTTCCTTAGCCAATAGATCGGCTAGATCATTTCCTTGTTTTTCAGGTCCTAGGATCTTGGAATGACTCTTTGTCTTTTTCCAATAGATGGTAAGGCCATTTGATGTCACGAGATTGTCAGCCTCGCAAAACAATTTACCATGTTTCACTGGTTTATTATTGGATCGGAGCATATGGCTCCTTTTCCAACCCAGGAGGTATTCTACAAAGCTATGGCGAACATAATTAGAATCAGTTATAATGACAAATTCCTTAATGTTATGCTCAATACCTAATAGGACTGTCTTATAGACTGCACAGAGCTCTGCCACTTGGCTACTCTGTGGTCCTAAGCTGTACCCTTTGGATAGAATAGGGCACTCACATGTCCAGGTAATCCCTTTACGTGTCAACAGTGTCCTTTCGGTACCAGTTATGACATGGTATGAACAACCGTCAATGTACGCGGTTGGCAAGGTTGTGCAATAATTGTAGTCAAATGCCTTATAGGGGGAAAGCAATTGTTCCTCAAAGTTATCGTCTCCACTGGTAGCAGTCTCCATGGGAGGTGCTGAACAATCATGGAGCTCCGCTTGTCCTTGAGCTACAGGATTCTTTCTGTTTTGCTTATACTTAATCTCCAACCCTGAATAAAACTATGAAAATTCTGTAATGCCCAAACAGTAGCCAATAAAGCTTTCTCACAGTCATTGAATTTGATTTCCACAGAAGACAGGGATTTACTGGCTTAAGCAATAATCTTATTCAGGTTGGTGTTTTGGATTTGACTATCACTTCAACCTTCTTTCTTTGCGGGTTTAACCCTTTTGGTGGTCACCTCATGACCAAGAAAGTTAACTTTGGTGCGGCACATCTGTGCCTTTTTGAGTGACAGTTTAACACCAGCTTCCTTTAGCTGATTAAATACATATTTAATCTCTGTGATATGCTTTTGGAAGGTAGTACTTTTAATCAGGACATCATCCACACAGTAGAGAGTCCCCCTAGCCACAGCATCAGGCATAGCCTTGTGCATGAATGCAGCAAATTCATGACCTGAGTTGATATACCCAAAAGGCATTCTAACTCAGGCATATTGTACTCCTCCAAAGGTGAAAGCTAGCTTATATTGGTCTTGCTCACTGACTTTAATGGTCCAGTACCCCTGGGCGAGGTCAATCGCTGTAAAGAACTTAGACCCCAGCATCTGAACTAAACATTGGTCTATATACGGCACTGGCCAGCCAGACATATATACACATTTGTTCAGTTGCCTTAAGTCAGCACACAGATGCCATTGACCATTGGGTTTAAGGATTCCCAAGATGGGTTTATTATATGAGCTGTGCACTGGCCTTATAATGCCCCTCTCTTTGAGGTTCCTTATGATTTCTGCCAATGAGTCATAGGACGCAAGTGGAAGACAGTACTGTTTAACATATACAGGAGGTAACTTAGGGTCAGTTTGTATGCGGGCGATATGTATGTTGGTTAAACCACAATCATATGAATCCTTGGCAAACAGCTCTTGGAATTCAGAATCATCAGAGCACGCATCGGCTAGAGAGATTTGCTCCTCTACTGGATCATTGAACCCTGGAAATGCTTCAGGCCTACCTAGCTCATAGGTTTCCTCAAGCTGTGTAGATAAATCATAAGCATTTACTCTTACCTTATCCACAAGCTCCTGATATTCTCAAGACTCTTGTTCCTCCATCTGGTGTTCAAATACCAGAGAGGATTCTTCAATCCTGCATGTACCTGTATCAGGGCTAGATGGATAGACAGATTGAATGGAAAACGGTCCCTCTGGGAGGGAGTAAAACATTTGCTCAGCTACTTGCTCCTCAGACAGATAATTATCAGGCAGTAGGCCAATTACTTGATTCTGAAACCCAAATGTATAGTATTCTGAATCCAGTGCAAAATCTATTACAGTTCCCTTCTCTAAGGTAATACTGTATGGGGTTATGTTATTTACCACGATGTGGACTGGTGTTCTACGAATACTCACCATAGGGGTTTGTGACACAGAAATTCCTAATTGTTGAATCCTATTTGAGAGGCATATTAGTGCACCAGGATTCTCAAGGTTCGGACCATTACGAACCTGCAAGGATATGGTGACTTGACTTGCCCCACCAGGTATAGTGACCTCATTAGGTACTTGTAATTTAACTGCATATGGCAACAGAGGGCATGAGTTCAGGGCTTTTAAGTCATTTTGAAAGACACAGGGGTTCCCTTCTAACCTAGTCCACAGGTTATTATTCACCAGATCAATCTGGGTGGCAAAACGATGTATTAAATCATTACCTATATAGATATGGTGCTGGGGTTCCTCCACTACAAGAAAAACATGTTTTGCAGACCTATCACCTAGCGATATAGATAACATACATCTAGCATCATCGTTGTAACTAGTAGTATCGTCATCTAGGTCCTGTACCAAATTATCATAAGGCGCCAGTTACTTATATGGATAGTATCTCTTACCATCAGTAGGCTGTTACTAATGTAACTGTGTTCCAATTTCAGATTCAGTTTGTCCTGTTTGATCCTTCCCAAGTCTTTAACCTGTAAGGAAACAAACAACTCACCCCCTATATTGTCAATAAATGTCAGATATTGAGAATGGTTCTCTGGATCTGTTGGTTCAGAGGGTGATCTGTGAAGAGATATGGTTAGGACATTGCCTTCTAGCTTCACATTCTGAATCTGTTCTGGTAATGCCTTAATGAAGAGGTCACCTTCCATGTTTTCAGCATTGGTATCAGGGATCTGTAAAACAGTGAGGTTAGAGTTCTGGCTATTGACAAAATTAATTTCAATAGTATCCCTAGTTTCCTCTAACCCATGATCATTTCTATGGGGGCGTTACAATGCCCACTCATATTTATTTGGGATTTTAACCTGTAACCAGATGACATTATTCACACAGTCTATGACGGGACCTAATCGCCGTAGGAGATCGGCACCTATAATTAACCTGTTATAGGGAACTTCAACTACTATGACTTTATGTGTGAATGATTTATTACCGATTTTAAATTCTAACCATGTGGTTCCCAATACGTTTAAGGGGTTACCTCCTATGCTTATTAGGGATCCATCAAATGCTTTCAACACTGGCTTTACAGTAGCATTCTCCATAATTTGATAATAATGGGAGCTACACAATAGGGTAGCTTGAGACCCGGTGTACATGAGGCTAGAAATAATTAGGTCATCAAGTTTCTCAAAGTGATATCAATGAAGTATCTTCCTTCATATTCATGCATTTCACATAAATAATTACAATGTAAAATCATCTCAGGATCCCTCCACTGCTGGAGCTGTCCCTACAAAATTATTAGATCCCTGCTGTATATTAGAACTAGGGTTTTGGCCTAGCTGTGCCACATTAGCCATCATTTTGGCCATCATGTCTGTCATGTTGTTAACCTGGACCCTGAGACTTACCTGCTTCTGACCTTGGTTCCTAGAATCATACTTATTGGTTTGCTGATTTTGCTGGGACTTGAACCCCTGATTGTTAGAGTTTTTACCTTTTTGGAACCTCATGGGAAACTTGGATTTATTTTGTTTTTGTTGTATCGCCGGGACTTTTTGAAAAATGGTTTCTTACCATTTGAGCTATTAGACCCCTGGGAACTAACAGAGGCAGGCCCCTCCTGTCCTGGTGCCTGATAATGAACATGTGGAGAATTTAACACCTCTGCATAGGTTCTCTTGCCAGATTCAAATGGCAAGCTTTTCTTAACCAATGTCTCCACTACACACTTGGGGGGGTAGGCTTCTTGCCCCTAGCTGGAGTATTCTCACTCTGCTGGGTATTATACAGCTTAATAGCTTGAGTGAGTAACCAATCTAGTGACAACATGGGTGAATAATCCCTAGCTAGATTAGTTTTCATATACCTAGACAGAGCATTAAAGAATAGTTCCCTAAACTCATATGATTGAAAATCTGCATCCTTATCAACAAGGAAATAAACACATTTAAGCTCTGACAAGAATTTCCTGGGTCCTGTTCTGGCCTATATTTTAATGCATAGATAGCACATTTAGCCTCAAGGTGGGTTTTATAGGGCCCAAAAGCTAGGATTATTTCCTCAAAACAGTTTCTTCCCATGTGGTGATATCCATATCACTCAAAGATCTGAAAAAGAAACCCTCTGAAATATCAAAAACCCAAGGCACATAATACATTTTATGACGGTCAGAATGAATGCCTAGAGATGCAAGTGTTTCAACACAACGCTCTAGACACTTTAGACTTTCTTTGAAAAACTGGCACAGTGTCCTTAATAAACTTTATTATTTTGTTTTTATCACCTACTAAGGGTGACCTTTCCTCTTGTTCAAACCTATTCAGTGTGGACATTGTCCTCCTGTGAGGTTTGAGCACTGGCTTTCTGTTAGAGGTTACTCTGTGACCTGTTAAGAGGCTCTGAGGTATATGGTATGTGAATTGCTCTGGGATGCTACCCTCATCCTCACTCCTCAGCATTAAGTGTGACTCATGAGGGTCAGCAGCCCCTCCCTCCTCAGGTGAGTAATCCTGATGACTGACTTTCCTGTCAGGACCAATACTTTGCATCTGCTCAGATGGAGGATTGTCAGGGTGAGAGGCAGTAAAGGCCTGCATTCTATCTGACAATTCCTGAATCTGCCTGGACAAGATATCCAACGTCCCTTGATCCATTGATATATCCTTTTTAGGGGCACTATCAATGGACTGGTATACCAACACTTGCTCCTGAAGTTTGGCATTCTTATGAGCCCACCTATCTATATGGGATTGGAGGAGCTTAACTTGTTCTTTCTAGTTTTGGTTCTCACATGTTAATTAAACATATCAGCACTGAGGATAGAATGCTGTTTTGCCAGATTATCTTTACACCTGCTCTCTAGCCCATTAACCTGGTGCTGGAGAGACTGAATTTCCTCTTCCTGTGTTTTTACCGATTTATGATAGTCACACATATCTTTCTCTAACTCAGAGATTCTTTCAATCTTAGCCTTCAGTGTTTGTTTCATTGGCTCCTTTTCTTCTTGCTTATTCTCTAATTTGTTTCTCTGGAAGGATATAATATTTAACAATTCGGGCACGATTAATAAAATCTGTATATCCAACTCCTTTGGCTTGGTTTGTTCTATACATTTATTTAAAGCTCTATAATAGAAGCTATTGGGTTGCCAAATTTTATCAAGTTGGGATTCTACCCTTAACCCTATTATCATCACTCCATTGCTGTGCATCACTTAATTTTTAGGTGAAAATGGATGGCATAAATTAACCTACCTTCTACAGACCATTTCATGTCCTTTCCTGGGATCTGTTCCACTGGATCAGACACAGAAGAACTTGACCGAGACATGTTTATGCACAAATATGTTACTGTGTAATATATCTGCCAATAAAATTATTTGACAAATGTGTAAACCCTGTGTATAGCACTCAGCAGTGCCTCCAAAACGTAGAAGATATTCAAGGGTTAACAGGAGAACCAATTAGGTTGTATATCTTCACATAAATAGATAAACTTAAATATGAGAACTTTATACTACATTAGGTATTGATATGCTACTTCACAGTAACAAATTGATTAAAATAATCAATTCTGCATATTTGTGCAAAAATATATATAATGTATTTAAGTAAAATATAATATATATAAAGTGTAAACAACAATGATATAAATGAGTGATCAGCAATTACAATAGATATACAGTAACGCAAACCACAATTATCACCATTAGCATTACCAGCAATTAATGGGTTAACCACTCATAGGTATATTCAGAGATATTAAGTAACAATAATTGAACCCAGCAACATAGAAAAGGATAATTGATCCTTATAATTAATTAAAATACAGTTGGCAGCAGCATATATGAATACCTCTGCCCCAGAAACTGTATTAACTATGCTAATTGAGGTTTAAGGTATGTTGTCAGGTGAGTCAGCTTTAATATTAAGCCAGGTCCTCTGACAATTTCCTTATACCTTCTATAATAACCAAATTTATAAAAACTAACTGGAATAAAATCCCAGGTTTAGATCACTATAATTTAATTATCTAACGATTTCAAATATTGCATACCTTCTGAATAAAACATATAAATTGCATTTAATATAGTCAATAATAGATTATACCAATAATATACTCAGAATCAGTCAAATAATCCTATATAATAATTCGCTAAGTTGTGTGTAATGCCCGACATGCGCAAGTAGACACTGCTGCGCGTGCGGCAGTCATGCGCAGTACAGACTTCCCGCGCCGCGGCTGATACAGAGCTGGGCGCTCCGAAGGAACGTCCAGCTCTGTATCAGCAGTGGCGCGGGCAGTCTCTACTGCGCATAACTGCCCCGCGACCGGCTGCCAGAGGCACTGTGGCCCGTGTAACGGGCTGTTCAGCTAGTATATGTATAAACAGCATACCAAACTTCATGCAACATATATCATACACATGACCATAGCAATCCTATTTAAAACCTGTATGGTACTTTAAGGGTTAATCCACTTAGAAATATATGATGCCACACCCAAGATGGCAACTTCTTTTGTCTAGTGTGAGGTTTAAATAAACTTCTCACTGTACAAAAATTTATACCCAAAACACATACACAAAGAAATCCAAAGAAGCACCTCAAAATAAATAGACAAATAGAAGTTGAAGGGTTAATAAATGAATTCAAAGAATTCCCCCAGATCAAATATTAGTTATAACCTTTCTAGGAACACAATATATTCTACAAATATCAATGATTATCTTAACTAATTTATAAACAAGGATATATAAATCTCTCTGCTATCACTATTTTATTATCTATCTGGCAAAATATATCAATTTACCAATTAATTAATGAATTCTGCTTAATTCAGAATTAACAGAGCCAATATAGCTTATTATAATTGGTCACAATTGGGCAACCTGTTTGATTAAGACAAATTATAAGAAAAATTATGTTTCTTCAAATATAGAAGAAATATATATTTGTTTCTGATTTTTGCAGATTTTAAATAAGGAAATATATAGTTACCAGTCCAATAAGTGTTTCTTAATATCTCTTTAACAGCCAGCCAGGTACATTTCAGGAAAACAAAGCAGGAATTGAAGAGCCAGGAAACCAAGAGGAAAGACCCTTCTCTCTCAAAACATATTTATAATGTAAAATGACCCTTATCAGAATCTTCTCTGATTGGATAGAGATCCATCTCATTATGCAGTTACATCATCAGTATTACCTGATTGGATACCCTTAATTCCTAATTTCCATGTGACATCACACATAATTTATGAAAAAAATTCCAAGCACTAGTAATAACACAATATAGCTTGGAGATGTCGCTCTTACTCCACATTAAAATCTTATGGCATCTGTATCTGTCATATATCATAAGATAAGAATGGCCACGAGGTCATTGGACTTGACATAAATATGTTACCATACTAGACTTTCCCACATAGGAGTATCTCTCAGACATATTGTATGTAATAGAATCATTTATATCCAAAAACTCACTCAATTATTTCACTCCTATATTGAAGTAAAGAGGCCCCCTTTGTCTAGAAGAATGAGCTAATTTAAACACATATTAAACAGACTTTCGAACAATTCTGCTTTTGAAAACTAACTCTCTACTCTCCACCAGGACAAAGTCTCTGACATAAAGATGCATGAAATAGAAACATTATATATATTAAAATAAAAAATAAATTAAAAAAATACGCTTGCATAACTACTAGGGATGAGCGAGCACCCCGATGCTCGGGTGCTCGGGTGCTCTGACCGAGCACCCCCTGATGCTCGAGTGCTCGGCCGAGCACCCGAGCCCCATTCAAATGAATGGGAGCACTCGAGCATTAAACCAGGCACCCCCTGCTCTGATGAGCGGAGGGTGCCTGGTCAATGTCCCCCTTCATCTCCGCTATGCCCCTCTTCCACAATGTCCCCCTTCATCTCCTATGCCATAGCGGAGATGAAGGGGGACATTGTGGAAGAGGGGCATAGCGGAGATGAAGGGGGACATTGTGGAAGAGGGGCATAGAGTCTATGCCCCTCTTCCACAATGTCCCCCTTCATCTCCGCTATGCCCCTCTTCCACAATGTCCCCCTTCATCTCCTCTATGGCATAGGAGATGAAGGGGGACATTGTGGAAGAGGGGCATAGCGGAGATGAAGGGGCACATTGTGGAAGACGGGCATAGCGGAGATGAAGGGGGACATTGTGGAAGAGGGGCATAGAGTCTATGCCCCTCTTCCACAATGTCCCCCTTCATCTCCGCAATGCCCCCTTCATCTCCGCAATGCCCCCGTACCTCCATTCCCTGGTGGTCCAGCGGAGCGTCTTCGGATCTGTGCCTCTTCCGGCACAGATCCTCTTCACCCGAACATGTCAGGCGAGCACATGGCGGTACTCGTACGAGTACCGCCATGTGCCGAGCAGAGCGATGCTCGAGCCGATCCGAGCATCGGCCGAGCACGCTCGCTCAACACTAATAACTACGTCCCTAAACATGAGTCGTCTTTGAATTCTTTTCAAGGTTTCAGTTGTTCCCGGGTTGAGGCCCCGAGGATTATGGAGTGGTATGGGTCATATTAGGTTCTTTCCTCTGCAGTTTGGAGGCTTAACTCTTTCTTTTCTTTTAAAAACCTAGCAGAGTTATCTCCTGTTTTCTAATTTAATGCTGTATGTGTGCATGATGTAGTTATACATTTTATATTGCTGCCATTATCTTTGCAGAACATGTGTGTATTACCCTGCTCTCAATAAAAAAAATTATAAAAGAAACAGGAGATGTTGGGTATACAACTCCCCATTGGCAGGAGTTTGAACAGACCCTGTGTCCCCATGATGAAAGGGAGTGTTACATGCCTTCATATAATAACATTACAGTTAACAGTTAGACAAAAAGCAAATAATGTCATACAACGAACTTGCCTAGTGGCACCAGGGTACACCATGGGCTGGGATCGAGTCTGTGTACTGCCAGCCCCTGAGAGGGCAACCAGGGAACAGCAGAACCACCAATGGAGAACCATGTCATCAATAGGGTCAGCTTTATCACCATAGGTTAACATACAGTAGGAATGATATGGGTATTCACTGTGTCATAAGTGTGAGGGTGTGTGAGCTGAATGATTTGTTTGGAGGAGTAGGTATAGGGGATCCCTAATATGCTGAAAACCTAGAAATATAGATGTATGGGTGAGTGAACAGCTGGATGAATTTATTAATTTCAATAAATAGTTTGAAAATAATGCAGGGACTGCAAGGCTATAGGAACCCATGATGGGTGGTAAGACCATATTCTAGACAATCAGCCCATGTCAAGTCAAAGTAGCCTGAGATAACTTCTTGAGCATCACAGATTAAGGATGATTCCAAAGGGTTGAGATGTCCATCCTCAGGAAAGTTGGAGGGACTATGAGAGGGATAAATTGCCATTGGCATTACAGTGGTAGGAAGAGCAATAATATCACAGAGATTCCTGGGGATAGATGGAGCATTCGAGTCTAAGCTGGGAGGGTGTCAGGGATGGGGGGAAGGTAAGGGTCAGGAATAATGAATAATGACGTGTTTGATATCAGAATCGTTCACCCACAGGAGATCAACAATATATTATTAGTGGAGTTTAATTCTCCATAGTGAGAGGAGGACTCTGAAACCTCCAAAACATCATCAACGCTTGTGAACATTTTAACAAATAAAGGGTAATGAGGAATATAAAGATTGAACCTCTCAGGCACCAAGGGGGCACATAGCAAAAAATCTGTTTCCTGTGTGCTCCGTGGACCCCCATACTGGGCCTCTGAAGTCCAAATGACTGTGTAGCCTGAGGGGTCCCTTATGACCCATTGGGTTCCCCTATATTAATGATTAGGTGTTTGTCAGTGCTGGAACTTGTGGGAGATGGGCTCACCAGCTAGTGAAAAAGGGTAATCAATAGGCCATTAATAATGATACATCAACACAGTCTGCAGACACTTAAATTAGATGGGAATTGTATTTGCGAAGCCCAATTTTGTTCTATGAAAATAAAGTGAGGGCCCTCTAATTGAGCCCATCTGTAGGGAAAAAAAAACAAAGGGATCAAAATGTCTGGTGCCAGCAGTGTCTGAGGGAGTGTAACCTTGAAAATTGGTCACACTTTGCAGTGAGAAGAAAGTGGAATAATGCATGCGAGACCTATGGGGCAAGCAAGCATCTGAGCCTAGGTAGAAGGAAGGATCAATGGACGAAAGTGATAAGGGGTCGGGTGAGGGGTATGGGGGATATACATAGCTATTCAAGCTCAAAACAAAGAGTAAACGTTAAAATAAAATGAATACCAAGTAGAAATACCTTTAGTTAACATAGGGGACATAATATCTAGCTATACTTAGCTAGAAGTCCGATAGAGACCAGATTAGAGTGAAACCAATGTAACGTCAGGAAAGAGTCAGGTTCAAGATGATGTAGATGGTTGTAATGAAGAAGCTATCATATTCAGTCACCTCTTTCTTTTTTGTTGAGGGAGATCCTGGGGACCTTTCCGTCCTGTGCTTGGAGTTCGAAAGATGGGGAGTTACAGGAGGGCCAGAGCAGGGTGGTAAGGAGATTTCCAACGTCGAGCAGAATGTAGGAACCTCATCAGGATGATGAAGAGAAGCTGAAAAGCTATTCAGCATGGCAGATAAAGTGTAGGGAAATCCATATCTATATTTTAGCCGGTGTTCTGTAAGACCTTTCATAGCTCTCCAGTGTTTAAGGGTGTAAGGAGACAGATTGTTGTAAAGTTGGATGGGTGATTCAGTGGTTTGGATGTTATTCTCCCCTCTGCTGACCATTATAATCAGATCTTTGGCTTCAAATCTTTGGAAACATACTATGATATCCCTAGGGGTGCCATTTTCTTTAGACTTGAGGGCACTGTGAACTCTCTCAAGATGAATGACTGGAAGAAGGAAAACAATGTAGGTCACAAAGATTCAGGAGCAACCGATTCTGGCAGGTTTTCAAATTCTTATATTGTCTGCTTCTATTGTCAAGGTCATCAGTTCTCTGCTTGAGATGCTGAGTGGTGTTGCGTTAGTCTGCTAGCATCTGTTCAAGGTTTGTGGTGTGTTTTTCACAGAGATGCTTTTGTCCTCTTCAAGGAATGAAACACTTTGATTTAATTGCAGTAGGTCGGTATGGATCTATGCAATTTCTGTTCTGAAAGCATTTTTCATTTCATACAAGTCCATTTTTGATGGAAGGTCTGAAAGTAACAGTAGGAGGTCTGATGTAGGAATCATCTGTTTAAGGTTTGTGATGTGTTCCTCAGAGATGGTTTTGTCCACTACAAGGAGTGAAACTCTTTGGGAGGGTTATCAGATACTGTGACCATTGGAAGCATGTATTCTGTGGGAGCAGATGTAGCCATAGTTGGTGGGTCTGAGAGATCAGACCATTCCGGCGATAATTGCTCACTTGCGTCAGAGAGTTGAGTGGGGCCAGGTGCCTGAGTAGGCCTCGTAGTTAAGTACTGCAATACTAAGGTGTCTGCTTTTCCCACTTGTCATCCAAAGTTAGGGGGAATCTGCAAGATCTGAGTGTTAGATTAAATCCTCAGGACAGTATATGCTCTATGATCCATTTACATAGGTACAGAAGACAGGATCATCATGACTGCCACCATTATCATCAATCAGCCCTATTCTGATTTTCTAATACCGTTTTTGTATTTTCTTAACAATCCCCATTTTGATCTTGGGTGGTTTGAGTAAGACCATAATTGGCTAAACTGTTACAAAATATGAAGCATCTGTTTGATCTTTTCCCACTAAATTTGTTTTTTATCCAATATCTTAGACTTCTGCATGTGTGCAGTCTTTTTAGTCTATGACAAAAACACCCCTTCTAAAGCATTCCAGTTATAAATTGTATATTTGCTACTATTGTGCTCATACAAAGGCTCTAGCATGCACAATCTGGAGTACCACCCCAACTGTGTGCATTATAAGATGATCAAAATGTGTACAGATAGTTATCATTTGTATGAGGGTTTTGGGTTCTGAAAGCGATCAAGTAAAAAGTAGATTTAGGACATGGGCACAACAGGAAACATGCACCATGTCAGCTATTCTCATAAACATTAGTGGTGTCTTGATATAGCATACCGTTGCTGCCAGCTGTTGGGAAGGATACCTTGTGAGCAATGATATAGCCTGTACCCTGCCCACAGAAGGTCAGATAGCCCCTCCTTGGTTGAGCCACTGAGGTGTTCGGATGACTGGACCTTGAACATACAGAGAGGTGATGCTGGAGTCTCACAGAGCAGCAGAGAAAAATGAGACAACATAGTAAATACAAATCTTGTACATAAGGGATATTGATATACTAGCACAGAAGATCTAACATCCTAAAAGTTTCAAAACATATCTTTATAGGTAAGTATAACATCTTAAGTAGGAAGAACTGCAACCAGGAAGAATCAACTGAACTGTAAGAATCCTGTAGACAGGTACTGATTATGAACAGAAAGATACTAAATATAATTCTAATTGCCAACAGCTGCAATGCAGATGGGGTAATGTACAAGACAAACCTGTAGCTGCAATGCAGATGGGGTAATGTGCAAGACAAACCTGTGGCTATACCAATAGCAATAAAATTGTCAAAAAAATAGAGAACCGTTACAAGATAGAAGTGACAGAAATAAAATATTTTTCTGTGGATAGTCCTGGATTGAAGGAGGTAAACAGATATCCTTCAGTGGATCACAACTTCAAAAGGATGAAGTAGAATCACTGATGCTGAGCTGAATCGATAATGGAAGACGGCATGACACCAAAGAACAGAACGGTTGCACAGATGAGCAACGGACTTCAACACAAACAGCAGAGCTTCCGATCGAATAATGAGTAAACTCTGAAGACAGACTTGAAGCACTTGTTAGAAGCTTAGTAGATGTCAATCAATTCAGAAAAATAACAACATCAGGAACAGAACACATTGTGTCAGAAAAAACAGAGCTTTGAGTGCGCCAAGCAAGACTGGCAGGAGCAATTTAAAGGTATACCATAAAATGCAAAACCAGACCAGCACAAGGCAAAAAAAACAAACATTTTTTTTTAAACCACTGATGGGAAGGTAACCTACTGATGGCCATTAACAATAGTGCCAGAGCCAGATGCAAGATTAGCAGAGACCTAATGTTGCATACTGATGGGAGGGATACCCAGTGAGGACTGACAGTGATATAGCCTGTACTGAAGCCACTTGTCCATATATATGTGTTGTAACGGGAATTTTCTTGCGGTATGTGGTTTCCAGCCATTTGTCCTATACACTAAACACCTGCTTGTACAACCATATACATGCTTGAAAAATAACTGGCTTGGGAGATGCCAGCAGGGTGCAACACATGACATTGGTTTTTACAAACCTCTGTTTTCAACAAAAGAATAAGGCAACATGTCAACCTCCAACATTTTGGAAATGTTTCCATTCCACAGGCATACATTTGTTTTATTTTTGTAACTTTTTTTTTATTCATTTATAAGAACTCATTGATTGTGGGTGGTTGGCAGTACATAGTGCAAGAACTGTTTAACTTTATTGTTTTAACAACATGATGACTAGAGGCAGGGTGGTGGTGTTGGTTTCAGGTATGAACACTTCTTTATCTCCTTAAATAGCTCTTTTACCAAAGTCCACCCTCCACAGTGTCGGTCCTGCTGCTGTCACTCCAAACAGAATCCAACCACTCTTAGAAGGCAACACAACACAACACAAAGAAGATTGTCCCCTGCTGTTATCTGTCTGGTCTTACAACCAGATTCACATCTGAGAAGAGATGGCTTACACTAGGTAAAAAGGGCAGGAGGGGAAACTTTGTTTGTGAATATCTCTTAAACCATAAAGGTTTGAGAGATAAGACTTATATCATTCTTCATGTTTTTTTAATGCCTACAAAATAAAATAAAGTTAAAACGAAGTATTACTATCCCTTTAAATTGTATAAAATACACATACAGAGGAATTCTACAGTATACAGAAAACTTTATCAGGGAGAGGAATCAGCAGCAAACAAAAGTATATCCTATTAGATTCCCCTCAATGAAGTTTCAGTAGGGTGAAAAGCTCCAGTCTGAATCACAACAAACATCCAAAATTATACATGAATAGGCAAATTTAAAAGACCAATAAAACATGAATAAGAATAATAAAAACTTACATAAACATGTAATAGTAAGTTATCTGCAGTATAGTTACTGGCCAGGATACTTTGATCTTAGCAGTGCGTTTCACACTCTTAGGTGCTTTCTCAAGCCAAAATATGTTGCAGACTGACTGACCATACCAGATATTTAAACATCGGGACATACATTTGATTGGATGCTTGTGTTTGCAACTACTGAAACTTGTTAGCATCAAAGCTCCACTGTCAGCATAGAACATAGTTAACCACCTCCGGACCAGCAAGTGAGCTTCGATTGCAATTTGAAAGCAAGTTCATAGATACTTACACATATCAATGTTCCAATGTCGACAAGGAACATAACCAACCTCCAGTCCAGGTTTTGGTAAGCACACCCAAAGAAAAGAAAAAAAACACACTTAAAATTGCTAAAGTGCAACCAGTTTTGACCAAAATAGCTTAAAGCAAATATACAAAATATTGGTGCACATCCAAATTTTCATCACCATTAGCCCTTTACTCTGTGGCATTGTGCCTGCATATCACTACTATATTAAAGATGAGGATTTAGTCACATCATATGGCCATAGAATGCTAAGCTTGCCACCAATGCCAAGGTACCTCATTTTTGGCAAGTACCTAACCTAAATATGCTTTGTCTTATGAGCTGAATCTCTCCAACTTTTGGCATTTACTAACCTTAATTTACTTTATCCTGAGAGCTGAGTCTTGAGTCAGCTCTACTCATTAATGGAGAGAGACTCTCTAACAGGCATTATGTAGTGTCCTAAAGACAATAAGCATTGCACCTGAGGGTGGGAGAGGTGCTTAAGCCAATAGAAGCTGTCAAAACTTCCAAAAGTACAATTCCAGTGCAGGTTTTGGTAAGCACATAGCCAACCTCCTCCATGCTGACAGAGTAATTCCAATTACAAATGGAACACATTCACAGGTATAATCCACACCTGCTCATACATAACAATAAGGCACATAAAGGCCATATTTATTTAACATCCCATAGTTGTCCTTTCCTTCCCTACATAGCATCAAAAATACTGCTTTATTCTAAACTTTAATTATCTGGTATGGGGAAACACACATAAATAAACATAGATATAGAGAGAAAATGCATTCAATTTTCTAGGAAACATATGTTGCACTGGCAGACAGATTTTCATGTCCTTAAGATATGCAAGGGGTTAATGTATTCCTGTACCCAGTAAGTAACGTGAATGGATCCAGCTGTATATCTACTCCATAAGTCATTAGAATATTAGATCTTAAAATGTTTTATTCTAATTGTTATTAAGTCTAGCTATAGAACATCTATAATCCATTAATTATTCAACATGGGGCTTAGATAGCGCATTCTGCACAGTCTCTGTGCTGTAAAAATCAACATACATTATGAGTCCAAACATAGCAAATCTGTGATTAGGAGGATCAAAAGGAATCCCCATGAAATACTACCACAGGGCTCCCTGATCTACACACAGATCCATTCATTTAACATTAGGATCCAATATCCCATTGAGCACCATATGCAATACAAAGTAGTAGGCAGGTCATGCCAAAACACCTACGTGCAATCTAAATTATAATGAAAGAGGAACCCATAGTAATCTCTCAATAACCCTCAAATTACAAAAATGATGCCAGTTTAATATTATCATTGGAATACATGGCACATTGTCCCCACTTGTGTCAACCAGTCAATGGTGACTTTGCCAACCATAATTGATTACCCTCCTTAATTAAGTTTCTTTCTCTCATGATCTTTTTTATTATTTTCATTGTGTACTCTCAACACTGTAGGACTTTTTCTATACATCTACTTTTACTTTGTCTGCGTTTAGTTTTCTGAGTATTCATCTTTCTTTACAATAGGACATAAACGATCTACCATCCTTTTCATTTTAAAGGATTGATTGGAGAATGGGATACGCAACACCAATACATCAGTCTTACCTCTCTTCTTCTGACATATACAGGATCCACCATATTGATTTTAATTTTTTTTTTTTTTAAATGTCTGAAAGGGGTGATTATTACAACCCTAATTAGAGGGGTGATCATTTACTTTGCCCCCTTCAAAGTGCCTGTAATCGTCTGCATGCAGACATCTCACACTTCCCAGGAAGTTTTTCTACCACACAGCATGACAGTTCAATTCAGGATAACAGGCCAAAGTACTTGGGGAAACTTTGCTCAAGAAAGACACAAATTGCCGGTATCTATTCAGAAAGCTTCCAGTTCATTAAACACAAAGGCAGATATTTTATAGTACTGACAAGGGCGGGATTAACAGAAAATAACAAGTTCATTCGCTGGGAGGAAGTGCATGCGCATTATACATTAACCATCTGAAAAACAACTAGCGTCCAACTTATAGGAAAATAAGGCCTCTTACCATATCTCAAATATCTAAACTATTCTGCTAGCAGCAAGTTTCTGTACTCCCTTGAAAAGGCTTTGAAATGTTTCCTTAGAAACAAGCGGGCTGTGTATCTTTGCAAAACAGTTTACTCTAGAAGTAAAACCCAGCTTGAAAAGCAGTTCAAAATATTAACCCCTTAAGTGGCAGATCAAAATTGAACCCTTACAATGTCCATAACATAAATGTTATGTATGAACAGGTGTAGATTATACCTGTGAATGTGTCCTGATTTGTAACTGGAATTCCTCTGTCAGCATGGAGGGGGTTGGCTATGTTCCTTGCCGACAGTGGAACATTGATATATATAAGTATCTATGAACTTGCTTTCAAATTGTAATCAAAGCTCTCTTGCCAACAGAGAGGGGGTTAACTATGTTCTATGCGAGTGAAGCTCTGATGCTAACAAGTATCCGTAGTTGCAAATGGAAGCATTCAATCAAATGTTTGTCCAGATATTTAAATAGCCGGTAAGGTCCGTCAGCTTGGTACATATTTTGGATTGATAAAGCACCTAAGAGTGAGAAATGCATTGCTAAGATCAAAGTATACCGGCCAGGAATGACACAACAGATGACTTACTATTATTACATGTTTATGTAAGGTTTTTTTCTTATTATTATTAATGTTTTATTGTTCTTTTAAATGTGCCTATTCATGTATAATTTTGGATGTCTGTTGTGATTCAGATCGGAAATTTTCAGCCTACCTAAACTTTGTAGAGAAGGGAATCTAATAGGATATACATTTGTATGCCGCTGATTCCTCTCCCTGATAAAGATTTCTGTATACTGTAGAATTCCATTGTATGTGTATTTTATACAATTTAAAGGGATAGTAATACTTCGTTTTAACTTTATTTTATTTTGTAGGCATTAAAAAAAACACGAAGAATGATATAAGTCTTATCTCTCAAACCTTTATGGTTTAAGAGATATTCACAAGCAAAGTGTCCCCCTCCCGTCCCTTTTACTGATGTAACACTTCTCAGCCAGGGCAGAAGGGAGCTGCCCAGGTAGACTGCAGAGAGGGACAATCTTCAATTAAGATAAGGGAAAAACCTGAAAAGCTTGTCAAGGGGGGCAGGGATTTCATTGTTTTCATAGGAATAAGAGTGTCCCCTGCTGTTATCTGTCTGGTCTATGGACTGCATTCCACATCTGAGAAGAGATGGCTTACACTAGGAAAAAGGGGAGGGAGGGGGAAACTTTGCTTGTGAATATCTCATAAACCATAAAGGTTTGAGAGATAAGACTTATATCATTCTTCATGTTTTTTTAATGCCTACAAAATAAAATGAAGTTAAAATGAAGTATTACTATCCCTTTAAGGAAGAATTGACTGGATTATTCCTAACTGTATAGCCCGTTCATCTTTATGATAAATTAGTTGTTCAGTGTATCGTCTCTCTTTGTCTAATTACAATTTGTATATATTACCTATATGCATTATAATTTTTTAAATACATTTATCAATACTTTTGGATTGCTTTAGTATTAGTGTGTACTCCTCCATATACTGCATATGCATAACAGCAGCATGGGTGTTAATGTAAATGAAGAAAATATTGACCCTCTTGTTAAGGACACAGATACATGGGTAACATTTTACATCTATTTTTGTGTTCCAAGAACCAAAACTCAAGTAGTTACAGAATTCCCAATCCACCCTTTATCAAAAAAAAAAATATATATATATATATTCATAATTTTTTCAATGGCTAGAAAGTTTTCACCCATTGATTAACATGTTTTTCGCATTTTCGCTATTAAAAACTTTCCATTTTCCAGGAAGTAAAACACAATAAAAGAAGCTACAGAGAGAGATGCTGTGCTGTTCTGCTGTGAGGTAGCAGCAAAATGTAGGAAGGTAAATCTCGCAATGACTGCTATCACTATGAGCAAGTTTAAAAATAATTAAAGGAGGAGATGTGCCTGCTGCCTGTGCTACCTCTGCTGCCACCAGTGCTGCCCCTGCTGCCACCAGTGCTGTGCCTGCTGCCAGTGCCACCCCTACTGCCACCAGTGGCTGCCACGAGTGCTGTGTCTACTGCCAGTGCTGCCCCTGCTGCCACAAGTGCTGTGCCTGCTGCCAGTGCCACCCCTGCTGCCACCAGGGCTGAGTCTGCTGCCAGTGTGTCTTGTAATTCTCAGGAAGGGGGAAAGAACATGTATTTTATGCTGCTGTTTTGTGGTTGTGCAATGGTTGTGATTTAAGGGGAGACCTCAGACAACACATAGCTAAATCTTTAAAGGGATAGTCATGTTTCATAATAAAAGCAGCTCTAATTAATCATCATAGTACTTGTGCCATGGAGAGTGTTATTTAAATTCTGTCTGAGTTGTAGTTCAAGAGTAATTGAATGATAAAGTATCCTCCTCCTTCCCCTTTTACTGATATAACACTGCCCAGCTCAGAGCAGCAGGGAGGTCCCCAGATAGATTGCAGAGAGGGACAATCTTCAATTAAGATAAGGGAAAACCTGAAAAACCTGTCAATGGGGACAGGGTTTTCATTGTTCTCACAGTAAGAAGACTGTCCCTTGCTGTTATCTGTCTGGTCAAGCAACCAGATCTGAGGTGAGCAGTGTTACACTAGGTAAAAGGGGCTGGATGTGGATACTTTATCATTCAATTACTCTTGAACTACAACTCTGACAGTATTGAAATAACACTCTCAATGGCTCAAACACTATAAAGATTAATTGGAGCTGCTGTTTTTGTGAAACATTACTATCCCTTTAACTATTAGGAAAAGAGTGAAGTATCTCCATATTGTAGATTTCATAAACTGAAGGGTTCCTAAGTGAATACTACAATTACAGATGATATATGTTGCAATAGAACTAGGTGTTATTTGTTCTACACTTCAAACAGTAGCAGACATACTCACCATATCTAAGGTTGTGGATTCTGATGATCTCTTGTGTTGCTGCTCAATAATAGTGTATGTGACTGGGTGGCCATTGGAATTGGGGACATGATGACAGTATATTTAGACATATTTATGTGTCTAGAATCTTTTCATCTAATGTCTCAGACAGTTTACAATCAGGTATAATCCTTAACTTTCATCTGTGCTTCGTCAGTATCAGAAGAAGGGGAGGACAGTGGAGTGGTATATTCAGGATCAAAAATGAGGTCTTCGTTTAACTGCTAAACCCTACTCTGCTGTGGCAAAAACACTAGAATGCTGGACACAGTGAAAGCAGTGCTGTTTTTTCTAAACAATTCCACAATAGAACTATTTGCTTAAGGAGTAATGTTTTGTCCATTTCAAAATAATGTATCATGTATGTCCCTTGCTCCACTACCTGTCACAGCTCCTGTTTGGTTTTTTATGAACTGTCCCTGTGTAACGGTTTGTGTGACACACAGACACAGTGGTTTAGGATAAAACACAGTTTTATTGAAATCACAGTAATAAAATAACCCTCACAGGTCTTGTAGTATATAAGCTGAATAATACAGACACGCGACAGGTTACATATACATATGCCTACACAGGTCCAGTATAAACATAAAGTCCACCACGGTCTATACTGACACAGGTCAGGCTGAATATAATGGATTCCCAGGAGCAAGTTATTGCATGGCTTAATGGTCTTCTTTGAGTGTAAACAGTCCCAAGTGCAGAGAGGTCTGTGATGGGACTCTCTCCATATAGACAGCTGAAGGATTCGTAACGGCCAGAAACAGGTTAGCAGAACAAACGTGAACTGCCAAAGTAATAATGGGAATTGAGTCACATAAGGCACTGCCGTAGCAGTAATGGAGACCAGTAGTGATGAGCGAGCACCCCAATGCTCGGGTGTTCGGGTGCTCTGACCGAGCACCCCCTGAGGCTCGAGTGCTCGGCCGAACACCCGAGCCCCATTGAAGTCAATGGGAGGACTCGAGCATTACACCAGGCACCCCCTGCTCTGATGAGGGGAGGGTGCCTGGTCCATAGGAAAAGGGCAGAAAATGATGGAAACACCACAGAAATGGTTCAGGGACAGCATAGGGAGGATGTCTGGATGCATCTTGGACTCCAACATCGCTGCTGGGAACGATCTTTCGCCCGTAGTACGCCATTTTTACAGACTGACCATAAAACACACAAAAAGGAAAATAAAAACGACTTTAGGCGAAAAATTGTTACCAAACAATATTTGCTGTATATTTACTTGTATATCATCTGCAAATTATCCCAAAAATTTCCTTGATTTTCGGAAGTGAGGCCATGATTAAGAGGGAAACGTGCGCAGAGGCAAATTCTCCCAAAAATTTCCTTGATTTCAGAACTGAGGCCATGATTAAGAGGGAAACGTGCGCAGAGGCAAATTCTCCCAAAAATTTCCTTGATTTTCAGAACTGAGGCCATGATTAAGAGGGAAACGTGCACAGAGGCAAATTCTCCCAAAAATTTCCTTGATTTTATTGAACTGAGGCCATGATTAAGAGGGAAACGTGCGCTGAGCCGACCATCTAAAACATTATGGGTGAGGGTCTGCTACAGAGCTGACCATCCTAAACATTATATGCGAAGGCCCGCTAGTGAGCTGACGCTATAAAACATTATATGAGAGGGCCCGCTAGAGAGCTGACCCAATAAAACATTATATGAGAAGGCCCGCTGGTGAGCTGACCTATATAAAAATTGGCAAACAGGGCCCGCTGGTGAGCTGGCCCTATATAAAAATTATATCACAGGGCCCGCTGGTGAGCTGGCCCTATATAAAAATTATAGCACAGGGCATATGGAAGAGGAGGATGAGAAGATTAAGAGTCAACCATATACCCGTTTTTTGGGTGGAAGGGGTGAATGGGAATACAGAGTATTCACATCATTGTAAATAACATATATAAAGTGAGTTTATGTTCCCCCGGGGCTTTCCTCCAGTGGAGTGGAGAAGTCAGGGGAAATCCAGGCCTTGTTCATTTTTATAAGTGTCAACCTATCAGCATTGTCGGTGGAAAGGCGGATACGCTTATCTGTTATGATGCCACCAGCAGCACTAAATACCCGCTCAGACAGAACGCTGGCGGCAGGGCAGGCCAGCACCTCCAAGGCGTAGAGTGCCAGTTCATACCACGTGTCCAGCTTGGACACCCAGTAGTTGTAAGGCACAGAGGGATCATTGAGGACGCTGACACGGTCTGCTACGTACTCCTTCACCATCTTCCAAAACTTTTCCCTCCTTGTGACACTAGGCTGCGCATCAGGGTGAGGGTGCTGGCGGGGTGTCATGAAGGTGTCCCACGCCTTGGAGAGTGTTGCCCTGCCTTTCTCGGAACTGCTGTGTGCTCCCCTTTTCTCCCCTTCTCGGTTGGCCAAGGTAGCACGTACTCTGCCGCCAGCGTTGTCAGATGGAAAATTTTGGAGCAATTTTTCGACAAGAACCTTCTGGTATTGCAACATTTTGCTTGTCCTCTCCACCGGAGGAATGAGAGATGAGAAATTCTCTTTGTAGCGGGGGTCCAGAAGGGTGAACACCCAGTAATCCGTGTTGTCTAAAATGCGTACAACGCGTGGGTCACGGGAAAGGCAGCCTAACATAAAGTCAGCCATGTGTGCCAGAGTACCAACAGTCAAGATTTCTCTGTCCTCACCAGGAGGATGACTCTCAATCTCCTCATCCTCTTCCTCCTCTTCTGCCCACCCACGCTGAAGAGATGGAACTAAAGTTCCATGGCTACCCTCTGTAGCGGAGGCAACCGTGTCTTCCTCCTCCTCCTCCTCCTCCTCCTCCGCCTCCTCCAATTGTCGCTGAGAAGACGAAGTGAGGGTGCTCTGGCTATCACCTTGTGTAAGCTCTTCCTCCCCCATTTCCACCTCTTCCACATGCAAAGCGTCGGTTTTAATTG
Source organism: Rhinophrynus dorsalis (assembly GCA_037306005.1). NCBI lineage: Eukaryota > Metazoa > Chordata > Amphibia > Anura > Rhinophrynidae > Rhinophrynus > Rhinophrynus dorsalis. Next base: position 126,931,850 of record CM074721.1, read on the forward strand.
TGAGCAGCGAGCGTTTCAGTAGACACAGAAGTGGGATGGTTACACTGATAATAGCGTTATCGCCGCTCACCATCTGTGTCGATTCCTCAAAATTGCGTAAAACCTCACAGAGGTCTGACATCCATTCCCACTCCTCACTTCTGATTACAGGAAGTTGAACGGAGAGGCGACGACCGTGTAACAGCTGGTACTCCACTACTGCCCTCTGCTGCTCACAAAGCCGGGCCAACATGTGGAAGGTGGAGTTCCAGCGCGTGCTCACGTCACACAGCAGCCGGTGAGCTGGCAATTGTAAGTGCTGCTGCAGCTTCAACAGGCCGGCTGAAGCTGTTGATGACTTACGGAAATGTGCACACACGCGGCGCACCTTGGTCAAGAGATCATGCACATTGGGGTAGGTTTTTAGAAATCGCTGCACCACTAAATTAAATACATGCGCTAGGCATGGTACGTGTGTGAGCTTGCCGAGCTCCAAAGCCGCCACCAAGTTACGCCCATTATCACACACAACCATGCCTGGTTGCAGGTTGAGTGGCGAGAGCCACTGCTCGGTCTGGTGACTAATCCCCTGCAACAGCTCTGAGGCCGTGTGCTGTTTGTCCCCAAGGCAGATCAGCTTCAGCACGGCCTGTTGACGCTTCCCCACTGCAGTGCTACACTGCTTCCAGCTACTGGCTGATGGGGGAGTGGCGGTGTGTGTAGAGAATTCGGAGGTGGAAACGGAGGAGGAGGAGCCAATAACGTAGGTGCTGGTGGAAACCCTGATGGAGGTAGGGCCCGCAATCCTCGGCGTGGGTAGCACCCGTGCCATCCCAGGGTCCGAGTCGCTCCCAGCCTCCACGACATTCACCCAGTGTGCCGTCAGGGAAATGTAGCGTCCCTGGCCACAAGCACTTGTCCATGTGTCAGTCGTTAAGTGGACCTTCCCAGTAACTGCGTTGGTCAGGGCACGGGTGATGTTACGGGACACATGGTGGTGTAATGCGGGGATGGCACACCGGGAAAAGTAGTGGCGGCTGGGGACCGCGTACCGAGGGACAGCTGCTGCCATCAGGCTGCGGAAGGACTCAGTGTCCACAAGCCTAAATGGCAGCATTTCGATGGCCAGTAATTTTGAAAGGTGTGAGGTTAGTGCTATGGCCTGTGGGTGGGTGGCTGGGTACTTTCTCTTGCGCTCAAATGCCTGGGGTAACGACATTTGGACGCTGTGCTGGGACAGGGAAGTGGATGTGGTCGCTGATGGTGCTTCAGATGCTACAGGTGCAGGGCGGGAGGTATGCGGGCCTGCGCCTTCGACAGGCGATTGGCCGGCACCGAAAACAGGGGAAGAGGAGGCAGTGGTGTGGCCTGCAGACACAGATGGGCGATCCAGGCGTTCCTCCCACTTACTACGGTGCTTGGATGCCATGTGTCGGATCATGCTGGTGGTGGTGAGGTTTCTAGTGTTCATGCCTCGGCTCATTCTGGTGTGGCACAGGTTGCAAACTACAATTCTTTTGTCGTCCGCACTTTCCTTAAAAAAACGCCATACCGCGGAACACCTACCCCTTGGCAAGGTAGATTTACGCAAGGGGGTGCTCCGTGGAACATTTGCGGGCCGGTTTGGTGCGGTCCGCCTTCTTTCTGTAGCCACACCACTGCCTCTTCCAGCCTGTTGCGGTGCTGCAGATGGCTCACCCTCAGGACTGCTGTCATCCCTCGGCTCTACACCTTCCCAGGTGGGGTCAGTCACCTCATCGTCCACCAAGTCCTCCTCCACTTCCTCACTCTGATCATCCTCCTCAAGTCTTGATCCCACCACATACTCAGTCATTGACAACTGTATAACATTCTCCTCAACAAGGTCTTGAGACGGAAATAGTGGTTGATTTAATGGCAACTGTGTCTCATCATCATCATCATCATCCACTACTTCCTTTGACCTTAAATGCCGTTCACATCTGTCATCTTCTTGTGATTGGGTAGCCTCTAGAGGTTGTGAATCAGGGCACAAGATGTCATGTTCCTCTGCAAGCGTGCTTGGAGAGAGGGTCAAATGAAGGATTGGTGATGAGACGAGCTCCTCACTATATCCCAGTGTGGGATCACTTCTTTGACCAGACCGTGTATGGTGGGAGGAAGGATGATCAGAGTGAGGATTATGTTGACCAGACTCTTGGCTACTGAGAGTGGACTTGGTGGAAGACAGGGTGGTGCTTAACCGACTGGAAGCAGTATCAGCTGTCATCCAACCGACCACCTGTTCGCAGTGGTCGGACCTCGAGAGTGATGTCCTGCGACGCCCTGTAAAATTACACATGAAGCTAGGTATGGTGGATGTCTTTCTTTCTTGTGCTCTGGCACCAGGCACAGTTTCTCCGCGTCCTGACCCGCGCCCTGAACTTTCAGGATCACGTCCACTTCCCCGTCCCTTTTTACCCGCCTTCTTCATCTTACACAGAATATGTGACTTTAATATTTGAGTTTGAAAACTTAACAGTATTTCTTATTATTCTGCAACTCTGCACAGTACACAGAATAGGCTGCTAAACGGCGGTGAAACACACTGAATGGAATATGTGACTTTAATATTTGAGTTTGAAAACTTAACAGTATTTCTTATTATTCTGCAACTGTACAGAGTACACAGAATAGGCTGCTAAACTGCGGTGAAACACACTGAATGGAATATGTGACTTTAATATTTGAGTTTGAAAACTTAACAGTATTTCTTATTATTCTGCAACTCTGCACAGTACTCAGAATGTGCTGCTAAACTGCGGCGACGCACACTGAATGGAATACGTGACTTTGATATTTTAGTTTGAAGACTTAACAGAATGTGCTGTAATCTGCAACTTTGCACACTAAACAGAATGTGCTCTAATCTGCAACTTTGCACACTAAACAGAATGTGCTCTAATCTGCAACTTTGCACACTAAACAGAATGTGCTCTAATCTGCAACTGTGCACACTAAACAGAATGTGCTCTAATCTGCAACTTTTCACACTAAACAGAATATTTTTTTTTTTTTTTTTTTGTTTTTTTCCCCCCACACAAAATAACCTGCTGCCCCCACACACAGTAGTCCTAAAAAGGACTTTTGGTTCTTTTTTGTCACAATTTTTTTTTTTCCTCCCTACACTGCCTTTCCCTTCCTATCCTCAGCTCTCCCTGGCTCAGACTGAGCCGAACTCGATGGTCAGGTGCTATACAGCACCCGACCACGGGTTCTGGCCAGCCAATCAGTGTAATGCCAGCAGCCAACATGGCTGCTGGCATTACACCGATGTCAGAGCCTCCCTGCACGTTTATTGGCTGCGCAGCAGCCGCAAAACGTGCGGGGAGGAGACCCGAACATGGCGGGCGAGCACATGCGGTACTCGTACGAGTACCGCCATGTGCCGAGCAGAGCGATGCTCGAGCCGATCCGAGCATCGGCCGAGCATGCTCGCTCAACACTAGAGACCAGACTACTTGCACTCTGCCGGAGCAGTAACGGAAACAAGACCAATGGCACACTGCAGTAGCAGTAACGGAGACAGGCCATTTGCACTCTGCAGGAGCTGTAACGGAAACTAGACCAATCGCACACTGCCGAAGCAGTAACGGAGACAGACACTTGCTCTCTGCAGAAGCAGTAATGGAGACTAAGCCGGTGGCACCCTGCCATAGCAGTAACGGAGGCAGACACTTGTACTCTGCAAGCGCAGTAACGGAGACTAGGCCCAAGGCACACTGCCGTAGCGGTAACGGAGGCAGACACTTGCACTCTGCAGAGGCAGTAACGGAGACAAGACCAATGGCACACTGCTGTAGCAGTAACAGAGACAGACACTTGCGCTCAGCAGAAGCAGGAACTGAGACTAAACCGGTGGCACCCAGTCATAGCAGTAACAGAGGTAGACACTTGCACTCTGCAGGAGCAGCACGGAGACTAGGCCCAAGGCACGGAGGACAAGGCCAACACTGCTGTAGCAGTAACAGAGACTTGACCACTTGTACTCTGCAGGAGTGGAAATGGAGACACAACTGCCTGACAATCAGAATGTCGCCAAGGCGACACAGAGCAGGAACGCCAACCAAGCCGGGTCGGATCACAGAGCAGGAACGTCAGCCAAGCTGGGTTGGATCACGGAGCAGGAACATCAGCCAAGCCGGTTCGGTACACAGGAGAAGGAACATCAGCCAAGCTGGGTCGGTACACAGGAGCAGGCGCAGAAGTATAGTCAGGCAATCCGGGTCAGTACACAGGAGCAGGAGACAAAATGCAGAGTAGTCAGGCAGGCCAAGTCAGTACACTGGGAATCACTGAGCAGAAACAAGCACTGGTAGAGGAACACCACAAAAGGGCACTGGAGGAGTGCCAGAGCCCAGTATATTAAGGTCATACTGGGCGGGTGTCACGGTTTGTTTTGACTCTCAGACACAGAGTAAGATAAAAATCAAACTTTATTGAAAAGTTTAATGGGAACCCTCACGGGTCCTGAACATACACATATATCACATGTACATAATGGGTTCAAACAGTAGCTTTTACAAGATACAGCATGGTAGGCTCTACTGGCCCTGACAATATACCGGGCAAGGCAGCCTGGAGGGTAACACGACAATCTGAATGTTTCTCTACTGGCCTTGCCAATATACCGGGCAAAGCAGCCTGACAGAGGACACTATGGAATGGAAACAGGCTCTACCGGCCTTGTCAATATACCGGGCAAGGCAGCCTGGAGGGCAACACGACAATCTAAATGTGGCTCTACCGGACTTGCCAATATACCGGGCAGGGCAGCCAGAATGACGGAAGGACAGCTCCACTAATGCTGTATAGATGGAGCAGCAGCATAAGATGGAACAGTGGAGCAAACCAGTATCACAACCAGGGAAACCAAACAGGTGCAATAATGGAGACAGCAGCAACCGGTGAATGAAGGGTTAACCAGTACCGTGCACTGGACAACAGTAAAGCAAACCGGTTCTAGAATAGATGGATCAGCAACCGGTAATGTGGAGTAAACCAGTATCGTGTACTGGACAACAGGAATGCCCAACCGGTTCTATAATGGAGGAATCAGCAACAGGTGAATGTGGAGTAAACCAGTACCGCCTACTGGACAACCATATAGCCCAACTGGTTCTATAATGGAGGAATCAGCAACCGGTGAATGTGAGTAAACCAGTACCGTATACTGGACAACAGTAACACCCAACCGGTTCTATAATGGAGGAATCAGCAACCAGTGAATGTGGAGTAAACCAGTACCACGTACTGGACAACAGTACATCCAACCAGTTCTATAACGGAGGAATCAGCAACCGGTGAATGTGGAGAAAACCAGTACCGTGTACTGGACAATCATATCACCCAACCGGTCTCCTTTAGACTTCCTGCTTCAAGGTATTTCTATTGACACTGGTAATGTAGCAAAACAGGCCCAAAGATACAGGTACAAGGCAGGTGACTGCTGACATAGAGACACCACGAAAGGGCAACCAAAGGGTGCCTCAGCCCAGTCTATATAGGCAACACTGGGCAGGCAAAAGACAGGCAGCCAATGGAGAGTACACACACCTGACTGACAGCAGAAGTCAGCAATCACGGGCACCGTGATAGTGGGACAAACACAGAGTAGCCAGTGGAAGCAAGGCGCAGGATTAGACTGACAGAAAACAACATGGGGAGCACGGGCACCGTGATACCCTGTCTGTCACTTTCCCTGTATATAAAAAAGTCACATGCATGCTTACTGCAACCACAAGCAACTCCCCCCCCCCCGTATGCCTCTACATGTAGCTAGTGTGAAGATTTCAAAAGCAGCTCTCTTTTTCTCTCTCCTAACTTGACAGTAGTACACATTTTGCAGTACTGGAGAGGATGAAAATAGACTTGTTTTCTTCAAAATTAGCAGTTTGCAATTAAGAATAAAGTTTTCTGCACAGCAGCTGCTGCAGGTGTGCAGCACTACCACACCACAATATATGCTTATCTCTCTTATTCTTGCGGTTTGAGGATTGAGTGTTTGTGTAAGCACACACAATACATCAAGTACATTGTAATTGTGTATTTGTCTCTTGGATACATGATGTATTTTATCTGTCTCCAAAGTATATCTTTGACTCAGTCAGCCACAATTTTTTTTTTAATTTTTTTACCAAGTCTTCTTTCTCTCATCATACCCCCGAAACACAGAGAACAACAAGATTCCCGTTAAGCAACTCCAGATCCCCTCTCTTTGCCTATATCCTCTAGCATCAAAACTCAGTGACTTTTCTTCTCTCTCTCTCTCTCTCCCCAGACACAGACTAACAACATGTGGGAACCTGACACCCAGATGTGTGACACTTTGAACTAGAATGTTTTTGAATGACAAAAACTGCTGTTTTTTCATGTTTCCCTTTTTATTCTAATATCTTATAATGCAAGTATAAAGTGGAAGCATGTTTATATTTATAATTTTTGGAAAATGGAAATTAATTTGAGGCTGATTTAGTAAAAGGAGCTATAGTAATTATGTGCCACACCAACTCCACCATAGGGAAGAAATCCTATTGATTTAAAGTAATTTTTAAATAATCTCTTGAATACCAGGGAGGTTGTCAACACATTGCAAATATGTATTTGTCCCTAGAGATGCAGTTGGTTTGCTTTAGTTTTTTCCTTTAAATCAGTAGCTGATGTATGAAGAAGAACTGGAGCAGTTCTGTGTAAAACCAACTCCACTATATAGAATAAGCTAAACTTCCCATTCATTTATATGGACTTTTTTTTCCTTTAACTTTTTGTTTGTATTTTCTTAATGGACAGAGATCAATGTGACAGAATAACAAGTAAGTGTTTTAACCATGTCACCTTCCTGCTGACCTATAATATGCAACGGTGTACTGTAAGATCTAGTCATCCACTGGAGTGTGGCAACTGTTTTGTAAGGTATGGATCTCAAGAATGCACTACCATTCTCAGTGAAATTGTAAGTATTTAATGTTCTGGAGTCCCAGCCACAATTGTCCCAGCTCCTGATGATGAAACCATTTCAGCAATATAAAAGGGCACAATGGACCAGTGGTCATGGGGCAATAGGCACAGACTTGCACCCAAGCACCCACAATTCAGAGCAGCCTGGAGTACCTGGCACCACATTGTCCCACCACAAACTACAGCAACACTAATGAGCAGAGACCACTACCCATTCCTCATTCCCCCTAGGGGATCCGCACCCCACCTTCCCACCAGAGATAAAATTTTAATTTTGGTATTATTTTTCTAAGTGTACGCCACATTATGGACCCCATGCTGGTCGAATCCACAGGATAAATACATTGTGTGGTATGGATGAGTTATACCCACGCCGAGCAACCTCCTATGATGGGACAGTGACTAGGATGAAATGATATGTATGTCCTTGTCTCCTGATCATCCGGTCTGATTAAGTGATTGTGCTGTCTGTAGTGAGCTCCCTAACTGTCACCCAGGCAGCGTATTGAAAGCTTGTATAGAATTGTTTTTGAATCTCCATCAAGAGCATATTAATAAATGGTTTCAGATCTTGATACATTTTTCACCTTCCAATTCTCATCCTGTGGCATGTAGCCAAAAATGTTTGAAAAACTAGTTAACTCTATTCGACCAGAGTCTTAAAGAGTGAAGATTATCAGCAGTTCAGTTTGTTAGTACACATTTCACCACTATTAGAAGAACTATGATCTAAGGTTTTAGTAGTATTGTATATTACCACTGGGAAAGAGGGATCTTGTATGTTGATGGCCACCCCAATCATTGTTGTTATGTAGGTGGCAAAGTTTCTCCAGAATAACAATATCTTAGCACACTGCCATAAAAGAAGTAATACAGTGGCCTGATGGGCTCCACATTTAAGGCAGCATGGTGAAGAAAAAAGCACAGTTTTGTGGACAATTATGGGGTAGACATAAGCCTTGTGAAGCAGCCTTGTAACTCTTGGAAGTATGATGATTATGTGCTTTTTTACCTTCTGGTGAGTCTTGTTTGCTGTTTGCTATAAAGAGTTCAATAAAATTCAGTAAATTAAGAGTTAATTTCAAGTTTGTCCATCATTATTTTTGCATCTGCATGTAGGCTGTAAATGGCGTTTCTACCTCTAGCCACCTCAACCATCATGGTAACCTGAAGTGTGAGGTTCTTCTGCATCTGAAGAAGTCGCAAGTGAGCCACGAAACGTTTTGCTTGGTTGAACCTTTTTCTTTTAATAGCGGTGTTTTATTTTTGTAAGCTCTTATGAGCAATTGTTATTTTATAATATATTTTTTAATTAAATACAACTTTAAGAACGACTACAGCACAGCCTTTTCTAGATTCCTATGAGACCTGGGGAGACCTGAGCAGAGACAGGTTAATTTTCTCTGCGAGCATGATTAGTTACTGAAGGGTATAAGGCCCTAAGTAACATTCACCTTTGTGAGTATAATTACATATATATACATTTGTATTTGTTATCTAAGGATAATAGGCACGATTGGGCGCCCCTCCTATTTGTGTTTTCTTCTACGTTAAGTCTCGTTGCCATCACCTTGCATCCGATGTAAGCAAAGAAATAAGTCGATACGAATCACACCTATTCAGGTCCTTGCCCGGTTTAGGGAGTACTACTATGGTTGCCTCAGTAAGAGACATTGGAAGCCTACTTACATCCAAAGCATCATAAAAGGTGTTGGGCAAGTGCAGGGCTAGTATATCAGCAAATCTTTTGTACCATTCAGTAGGTAACCCATCACCCCCCGGTGATCTGCCCGTGGGGAGAGAGGCAATGGCCGCCATAGCTTCACCCAATAGGATAGAAGAATCAAGCATCTGTCGCTGATCAACCGATAAGGACAGGAGAGATATTCTTGCCAAATATTTCTCTATTTGCCGAGGGGTAGAATTAGTTTTTCGTTTTATAGAGAGTAGAATAAAAGTCTGCAAACACATCATTGACGGCCATTTCATCATGTATAAGAACCCCCAGCTTTATTATATATAGTCATTATACTGCGTCTGCCCTTCCTGGCTCCCACCAAATGGGACATAAGTTTCCCCGCTCTATACCCATTTTCAAAAAGTTTCTGTTTCTGAAACATCCTAAAAGCTATATTCTGTTCCATTAACTTGGCATTATATAGTAAGGAAGCAAGTAGAAAGGAGTTGTATGAGACAGTGTCACTTTTGTCGACGTACAGTCTTTCCACCTTGGTGGCCTCTCTCTCCAATTGGTTGACTTTATCCCTCGTATGTTTCCTGTGTGTAGCAATCAATGAACCGAGCAACCCTCGCACCACGGCCTTCGCCACATCCCACACCACTCCCTGCGATGCAGAGCCCTCATTATGACAAAAATAGTCTGCCAATGCAGCCCCGTGGCTCACCTCAATAGGGTCGACAGATAACCAATATGGCCAACTAGGAGTTGAAAAATCTCTACCCACACAAAGGAGTAAGCTCATTGGAGAATGATCCGAAGCCACTCTAGGCAAATAAGAACAGTCGTCAACCATATACCAAGCATGATTGGATATAAATGCATGATCAATCCTAGACAGTGATTTGTGAGTGGCCGAATGACACGAGTACTCCTTATCGTTAGGATGAAGAGTTCTCCATTCGTCAGTAAGGTTCATGTCTTCTATAAAACTTAGGAATTTGAGCCTAGAGGCCAAAGAATCCACACAGCTGTGGAGGCTGCACTCTCTCATGGAGGGTTCTGCTTCTCACACACCCCTCGATCCACTGGTCAAGGTGGGGGGGTAGGTCTCCTTCTCTTCTCCCGCTGCCGCTTCCAGACCCTCTCAATCCCACCATGTGTGCACTTTTCTTCATTTGAAGTACACGCAATCCAGCTCTATTACCCTCTGTCTATGCGCGTGGCTGTAATATACAGGCCACCTACTAACTCCTCTTCTCCTTCAAACTTTCTCTCAGATTTTGAATCCTGGCTCTCCTTCTTTCTCTCCACTGACAATCCTGTCCTTATTCTGGGTGATTTTAACTGTCATATTGATAACCCCTCTGTCCCCTGGGCTTCCCGTCTTCTAGACTTAACCTCTTCCCTTGATCTCCAGCAGTGTACTGACAGTGCCACTCACAAGGCTGGTCACTGCCTCTATCTTGTTTTTACTAGGGGTCTGGACCTTTCCTCTCTCACAGTTTCCCCATTCCCTCTATCAGACCACCATCTTATATCCTTCTCTCTCTCTCACTCTGCCCCTTCCCCCATCCCTCCCCCCAACAGATTTATAAGGGATACCCGCTCACTTGATCTCGCTGGGATGAGCACCTCACTTAACTCCAATCTTTCCTCTTTGTTAGCCATCTCTGACACAGACATTCTTGTTAACTCCTACAACTCAATCCTATCCTCTGCTATTGATTCCTTTGCCCCACTGAAACCACAACAGAGTCGTAAAGTCAATCCACGACCCTGGCTCAACTCCCTCACCCGCTTCCTATGCTCTTGCACTCGTTCTGCTGAACGCCTTTGGAGGAAATCTCGCTCACATGCTGATTTCATCCACTTTAAATTTATGCTGTCCTGCCTGCATTCTGCTTTATCAAAAGCTAAACAAGAATACTACACCATACTAATCCACAACAATAAATCAAACCCGCGCCGTCTCTTTGCAGTCTTTGACTCCTTGCTCCATCCTTCCACTGCTTCCTCTCACCCCATACATTCACCTCAAGCTTTTGCAGATCACTTCAAGCACAAGGTGGAATCTATTCAAAAACAGATTCCTACTATTCCATCTGCATCCAAACTCTCTCTCCCCAAACCCCCCTCATCATACTTTGATAGTTTTACCCCAATAACAGAGGAAGAAGTTTCTCAACTTCTCCTATCTACTCACCTCACTACCTGCTCCTTGGACCCTTTGCCCTCCCACTTACTCAAACCACTTGCACCAGTCCTTACACCTATATTAACACACATCTTCAACACTTCTCTCTCCACAGGCACCTTCCCTTCTTCCTTCAAACAGGCACAAATTAAACCCCTGCTCAAAAAGACTAACCTTGACCCCTCCTGTCTCTCTAACTATCGACCTGTCTCCCTTCTGCTTCTTACCTCAAAACTCCTAGAACGCCTGGTCTTCTCCCAAATAACCACATTCCTCAACTCTAACTGTCTTTTGGATCCGATGCAGTCTGGTTTCCGGTGCGGTCACTCAACTGAGACAGCTCTCTGCAGGGTGGCTAATGATCTCCAGACTGCAAAAGCCAAAGGACAGTTTTCTATACTTATACTACTCGATTTATCCTCTGCCTTCAACACAGTTAACCATTATCTGCTTGCTCAAATTCTCCACAGTCTTGTGAAGCTGCTTCATGGCTCTCCTCCTATCTCTCACAACGTTCCTTTTTTGTGTCCTCTAACAATAACTCCTCCTCCACGGTCCCTCTCTCTGTGGGGGTGCCTCAAGGCTCCGTTCTGGGTCCTCTTCTTTTCTCACTGTACACCCTTTCATTGGGTGAACGTATTAGTTCATTTGGCTTTAAATACCATCTATATGCTGATGATACCCAAATTACATCTCCACTCCTGATCGTTCACCCCAAATCCAGCTGCAAATTTCAGACTGCCTCTTGGCCATTTCCTCCTGGATGGCACAACGTCAGCTGAAGATTAACATGGCCAAAACCGAACTGCTAATCTTCCCACCAAGACCTTGCCTAACACCTAGCTTCACCATTACAGTTGATGGAATTGATATTGATCCGGTCAGCTCAGCACGCTGCCTTGGGGCCATATTTGATTCCTCTCTTTCCTTCTCCCCTCACATTAACTCTGTGGCTAGATCATCTTGCTTCTTTCTCCCAACAAACTACTAAAACTGTTATACGTGCCCTCATTCTGTCCCGCTTAGACTATTGCAATACCCTACTAACTGGCCTCCCTGCTACTCATCTTTCACCTATGCAATCTGTTTTAAACTCAGCTGCACGAATCACCACACTCTCCAAAAACTGAACCTGCCCACATAATTCTCAGACATCTGTCATGGCTCCCAATTCAGCAGCGCATCAATTACAAAGTCCTTCTTCTCACCTTTAACGCTCTCCATACCGCTACCCCTCCTTACATCTCTTCCCTCATCTCTTATTATGTTCCTGGCCGCTTCCTTCGCTCAGCACAGAATGCACTTCTTGTTGCACCATCCACACCCTCTGCCCTCTCCCGTCTCAAACCTTTCTCACTTTCTGCTCCAGACCTATGGAACTCCATACCCCTCTCCTTACGTCTAGAAAAATCCCCCTTTGTCTTTAAGTCTACCCTGAAGTCTTATCTTCTTGAGCACTAAGTCCATGCACTGCCTTTGGTCAAACTCAGCACTTGTAATCTCAGCACTTAACACCCTCTTACCTCATTGTATGTCTCCCTTTACCCATTTAGACTGTAAGCTCCTTGGGGCAGGGACCTCTCTCCCATTGTTATTATGAATGTCGCACTTATTTCATCCCCTCTTATTTATTGTAACATATGTCTATTGTAAGGCGCTGCATACACTGTGTGGTGCCATATAAATAAAGATACATACATACATACATACATACATTGATCCGGTGCCGATCCTATCTAAAGCAATGTCAATGTACCTGTTGAAGTCTCCCATAACAACAAAACTGCGACCAAGTTTTGGAGACACATATAATAGAGCCTTCTGTAATACCTCAGGCACAAAAGGTGGAGGAATGTAGATATTAGTGTTGAGCGAGCATGCTCGGCCGATGCTCGGATCGGCTCGAGCATCGCTCTGCTCGGCACATGGCGGTACTCGTACGAGTACCGCATGTGCTCGCCCGCCATGTTCGGGTCTCCTCCCCGCACGTTTTGCGGCTGCTGCGCAGCCAATAAACGTGCAGGGAGGCTCTGACATCGGTGTAATGCCAGCAGCCATGTTGGCTGCTGGCATTACACTGATTGGCTGGCCAGAACCCGTGGTCAGGTGCTGTATAGCACCTGACCATCGAGTTCGGCTCAGTCTGAGCCAGGGAGAGCTGAGGATAGGAAGGGAAAGGCAGTGTAGGGAGGAAAAAAAAAAATTGTGACAAAAAAGAACCAAAAGTCCTTTTTAGGACTACTGTGTGTGGGGGCAGCAGGTTATATTGTGTGTGGGGGGAAAAAAAAAAAAAAAAAAAAAAAAAAAAAAAAAAAAAAAAAAAAAAAATATTCTGTTTAGTGTGAAAAGTTGCAGATTAGAGCACATTCTGTTTAGTGTGCACAGTTGCAGATTAGAGCACATTCTGTTTAGTGTGCAAAGTTGCAGATTAGAGCACATTCTGTTTAGTGTGCAAAGTTGCAGATTAGAGCACATTCTGTTTAGTGTGCAAAGTTGCAGATTAGAGCACATTCTGTTAAGTCTTCAAACTAAAATATCAAAGTCACGTATTCCATTCAGTGTGCGTCGCCGCAGTTTAGCAGCACATTCTGAGTACTGTGCAGAGTTGCAGAATAGGAAGAAATACTGTTAAGTCTTCAAACTAAAATATCAAAGTCACATATTCCATTCAGTGTGCTTCGCCGCAGTTTAGCAGCACATTCTGTGTACTGTGCAGAGTTGCAGAATAGGAAGAAATACTGTTAAGTCTTCAAACTAAAATATCAAAGTCACATATTCCATTCAGTGTGCTTCGCCGCAGTTTAGCAGCCTATTCTGTGTACTGTGCAGAGTTGCAGAATAGGAAGAAATACTGTTAAGTTTTCAAACTCAAATATTAAAGTCACATATTCCATTCAGTGTGTTTCACCGCAGTTTAGCAGCCTTTTCTGTGTACTCTGCAGAGTTGCAGAATAATAAGAAATACTGTTAAGTTTTCAAACTCAAATATTAAAGTCACATATTCCATTCAGTGTGTTTCACCGCCGTTTAACAGCCTATTCTGTGTACTCTGTACAGTTGCAGAATAATAAGAAATACTGTTAAGTTTTCAAACTCAAATATAGTGTTGAGCGAGCATGCTCGGCCGATGCTCGGATCGGCTCGAGCATCGCTCTGCTCGGCACATGGCGGTACTCGTACGAGTACCGCATGTGCTCGCCCGCCATGTTCGGGTCTCCTCCCCGCACGTTTTGCGGCTGCTGCGCAGCCAATAAACGTGCAGGGAGGCTCTGACATCGGTGTAATGCCAGCAGCCATGTTGGCTGCTGGCATTACACTGATTGGCTGGCCAGAACCCGTGGTCAGGTGCTGTATAGCACCTGACCATCGAGTTCGGCTCAGTCTGAGCCAGGGAGAGCTGAGGATAGGAAGGGAAAGGCAGTGTAGGGAGGAAAAAAACAAAAATTGTGAAAAAAAAAGAACCAAAAGTCCTTTTTAGGACTACTGTGTGTGGGGGCAGCAGGTTATTTGGTGTGGGGGGAAAAAAACAAAAAAAAAAAAAAAAAAATATATATATTCTGTTTAGTGTGCAAAGTTGCAGATTAGAGCACATTCTGTTTAGTGTGCACAGTTGCAGATTAGAGCACATTCTGTTTAGTGTGCAAAGTTGCAGATTAGAGCACATTCTGTTTAGTGTGCAAAGTTGCAGATTAGAGCACATTCTGTTTAGTGTGCAAAGTTGCAGATTAGAGCACATTCTGTTAAGTCTTCAAACTAAAATATCAAAGTCACGTATTCCATTCAGTGTGCGTCGCCGCAGTTTAGCAGCACATTCTGAGTACTGTGCAGAGTTGCAGAATAGGAAGAAATACTGTTAAGTCTTCAAACTAAAATATCAAAGTCACATATTCCATTCAGTGTGCTTCGCCGCAGTTTAGCAGCACATTCTGTGTACTGTGCAGAGTTGCAGAATAGGAAGAAATACTGTTAAGTCTTCAAACTAAAATATCAAAGTCACATATTCCATTCAGTGTGCTTCGCCGCAGTTTAGCAGCACATTCTGTGTACTGTGCAGAGTTGCAGAATAGGAAGAAATACTGTTAAGTCTTCAAACTCAAATATCAAAGTCACATATTCCATTCAGTGTGCTTCGCCGCAGTGTAGCAGCACATTCTGTGTACTGTGCAGAGTTGCAGAATAGGAAGAAATACTGTTAAGTCTTCAAACTAAAATATCAAAGTCACATATTCCATTCAGTGTGCTTCGCCGCAGTTTAGCAGCACATTCTGTGTACTGTGCAGAGTTGCAGAATAGGAAGAAATACTGTTAAGTCTTCAAACTAAAATATCAAAGTCACATATTCCATTCAGTGTGCTTCGCCGCAGTGTAGCAGCACATTCTGTGTACTGTGCAGAGTTGCAGAATAGGAAGAAATACTGTTAAGTCTTCAAACTAAAATATCAAAGTCACATATTCCATTCAGTGTCTTTCACCGCCGTTTAACAGCCTATTCTGTGTACTCTGCAGAGTTGCAGAATTATAAGAAATACTGTTAAGTTTTCAAACTCAAATATTAAAGTCACATATTCCATTCAGTGTCTTTCACCGCCGTTTAACAGCCTATTCTGTGTACTCTGTACAGTTCCAGAATTATAAGAAATACTGTTAAGTTTTCAAACTCAAATATTAAAGTCACATATTCCATTCAGTGTCTTTCACCGCCGTTTAACAGCCTATTCTGTGTACTCTGTACAGTTCCAGAATTATAAGAAATACTGTTAAGTTTTCAAACTCAAATATTAAAGTCACATATTCCATTCAGTGTCTTTCACCGCCGTTTAACAGCCTATTCTGTGTACTCTGTACAGTTCCAGAATTATAAGAAATACTGTTAAGTTTTCAAACTCAAATATTAAAGTCACATATTCCATTCAGTGTCTTTCACCGCCGTTTAACAGCCTATTCTGTGTACTCTGTACAGTTCCAGAATTATAAGAAATACTGTTAAGTTTTCAAACTCAAATATTAAAGTCACATATTCCATTCAGTGTGTTTCAACGCCGTTTAACAGCCTATTCTGTGTACTCTGCAGAGTTGCAGAATAGTAAGAAATACTGTTAAGTTTTCAAACTCAAATATTAAAGTCACATATTCCATTCAGTGTCTTTCACCGCCGTTTAACAGCCTATTCTGTGTACTCTGTACAGTTCCAGAATTATAAGAAATACTGTTAAGTTTTCAAACTCAAATATTAAAGTCACATATTCCATTCAGTGTGTTTCAACGCCGTTTAACAGCCTATTCTGTGTACTCTGTACAGTTCCAGAATTATAAGAAATACTGTTAAGTTTTCAAACTCAAATATTAAAGTCACATATTCCATTCAGTGTGTTTCAACGCCGTTTAACAGCCTATTCTGTGTACTCTGCAGAGTTGCAGAATAGTAAGAAATACTGTTAAGTTTTCAAACTCAAATATTAAAGTCACATATTCCATTCAGTGTGTGTCACCGCAGTTTAGCAGCCTATTCTGTGTACTCTGCAGAGTTGCAGAATAGTAAGAAATACTGTTAATTTTTCAAACTCAAATATTAAAGTCACTTATTCCATTCAGTGTGTGTCACCGCAGTTTAGCAGCCTATTCTGTGTACTCTGCAGAGTTGCAGAATAGTAAGAAATACTGTTAAGTTTTCAAACTCATATATATTAAAGTCATATATATCGTGTAAGATGAAGAAGGCGGGTAAAAAGGGACGGGGAAGTGGACGTGATCCTGAAAGTTCAGGGCGCGGGTCAGGACGCGGAGAAACTGTGCCTGGTGCCAGAGCACAAGAAAGAAAGACATCCACCATACCTAGCTTCATGTCTGATTTCACAGGGCGTCGCAGGACATCACTCTCGAGGTCCGACCAGTGCGAACAGGTGGTCGGTTGGATGACAGCTGATACTGCTTCCAGTCGGTTAAGCACCACCCTGTCTTCCACCAAGTCCACTCTCAGTAGCCAAGAGTCTGGTCAACATAATCCTCACTCTGATCATCCTTCCTCCCACCATACACAGTCTGGTCAAAGAAGTGATCCCACACTGGGATATAGTGATGAGCTCGTCTCATCACCAATCCTTCATTTGACCCTCTCTCCAAGCACGCTTGCAGAGGAACATGACATCTTGTGCCCTGATTCACAACCTCTAGAGGCTACCCAATCACAAGAAGATGACAGATGTGAACGGCATTTAAGGTCAAAGGAAGTAGTGGATGATGATGATGATGATGATGAGACACAGTTGCCATTAAATCAACCACTATTTCCGTCTCAAGACCTTGTTGAGGAGAATGTTATACAGTTGTCAATGACTGAGTATGTGGTGGGATCAAGACTTGAGGAGGATGATCAGAGTGAGGAAGTGGAGGAGGACTTGGTGGACGATGAGGTGACTGACCCCACCTGGGAAGGTGTAGAGCCGAGCGATGACAGCAGTCCTGAGGGTGAGCCATCTGCAGCACCGCAACAGGCTGGAAGAGGCAGTGGTGTGGCTACAGAAAGAAGGCGGACCGCACCAAACCGGCCCGCAAATGTTCCACGGAGCACCCCCTTGCGTAAATCTACCTTGCCAAAGGGTAGGTGTTCCGCGGTATGGCGTTTTTTTAAGGAAAGTGCGGACGACAAAAGAATTGTAGTTTGCAACCTGTGCCACACCAGAATGAGCCGAGGCATGAACACTAGAAACCTCACCACCACCAGCATGATCCGACACATGGCATCCAAGCACCGTAGTAAGTGGGAGGAACGCCTGGATCGCCCACCTGTGTCTGCAGGCCACACCACTGCCTCCTCTTCCCCTGTTTTCGGTGCCGGCCAATCGCCTGTCGAAGGCGCAGGCCCGCATACCTCCCGCCCTGCACCTGTACCATCTGAAGCACCATCAGCGACCACATCCACTTCCCTGTCCCAGCACAGCGTCCAAATGTCGTTACCCCAGGCATTTGAGCGCAAGAGAAAGTACCCAGCCACCCACCCACAGGCCATAGCACTAACCTCACACCTTTCAAAATTACTGGCCATCGAAATGCTGCCATTTAGGCTTGTGGACACTGAGTCCTTCCGCAGCCTGATGGCAGCAGCTGTCCCTCGGTACGCGGTCCCCAGCCGCCACTACTTTTCCCGGTGTGCCATCCCCGCATTACACCACCATGTGTCCCGTAACATCACCCGTGCCCTGACCAACGCAGTTACTGGGAAGGTCCACTTAACGACTGACACATGGACAAGTGCTTGTGGCCAGGGACGCTACATTTCCCTTACGGCACACTGGGTGAATGTCGTGGAGGCTGGGAGCGACTCGGACCCTGGGATGGCACGGGTGCTACCCACGCCGAGGATTGCGGGCCCTACCTCCATCAGGGTTTCCACCAGCACCTACGTTATTGGCTCCTCCTCCTCCGTTT
Source organism: Rhinophrynus dorsalis (assembly GCA_037306005.1). NCBI lineage: Eukaryota > Metazoa > Chordata > Amphibia > Anura > Rhinophrynidae > Rhinophrynus > Rhinophrynus dorsalis. The sequence continues at coordinate 126,950,104 of CM074721.1, forward strand.
CCACCTCCGAATTCTCTACACACACCGCCACTCCCCCATCAGCCAGTAGCTGGAAGCAGTGTAGCACTGCAGTGGGGAAGCGTCAACAGGCCGTGCTGAAGCTGATCTGCCTTGGGGACAAACAGCACACGGCCTCAGAGCTGTTGCAGGGGATTAGTCACCAGACCGAGCAGTGGCTCTCGCCACTCAACCTGCAAGCAGGCATGGTTGTGTGTGATAATGGGCGTAACTTGGTGGCGGCTTTGGAGCTCGGCAAGCTCACACACGTACCATGCCTAGCGCATGTATTTAATTTAGTGGTGCAGCGATTTCTAAAAACCTACCCCAATGTGCATGATCTCTTGACCAAGGTGCGCCGCGTGTGTGCACATTTCCGTAAGTCATCTACAGCTTCGGCCGGCCTGTTGAAGCTGCAGCAGCGCTTACAATTGCCAGCTCACCGGCTGCTGTGTGACGTGAGCACGCGCTGGAACTCCACCTTCCACATGTTGGCCCGGCTTTGTGAGCAGCAGAGGGCAGTAGTGGAGTACCAGCTGTTACACGGTCGTCGCCTCTCCGTTCAACTTCCTGTAATCAGAAGTGAGGAGTGGGAATGGATGTCAGACCTCTGCGAGGTTTTACGCAATTTTGAGGAATCGACACAGATGGTGAGCGGCGATAACGCTATTATCAGTGTAACCATCCCACTTCTGTGTCTACTGAAACGCTCGCTGCTCACAATTAAAACCGACGCTTTGCATGTGGAAGAGGTGGAAATGGGGGAGGAAGAGCTTACACAAGGTGATAGCCAGAGCACCCTCACTTCGTCTTCTCAGCGACAATTGGAGGAGGCGGAGGAGGAGGAGGAGGAGGAGGAGGAGGAAGACACGGTTGCCTCCGCTACAGAGGGTAGCCATGGAACTTTAGTTCCATCTCTTCAGCGTGGGTGGGCAGAAGAGGAGGAAGAGGATGAGGATATTGAGAGTCAGCCTCCTGGTGAGGACAGCGAAATCTTGACTGTTGGTACTCTGGCACACATGGCTGACTTTATGTTAGGCTGCCTTTCCCGTGACCCACGCGTTGTACGCATTTTAGACAACACGGATTACTGGGTGTTCACCCTTCTGGACCCCCGCTACAAAGAGAATTTCTCATCTCTCATTCCTCCGGTGGAGAGGACAAGCAAAATGGTGCAATACCAGAAGGTTCTTGTTGAAAAATTGCTCCAAAATTTTCCATCTGACAACGCTGGCGGCAGAGTACGTGCTACCTTGGCCAACCGAGAAGGGGAGAAAAGGGGAGCACACAGCAGTTCCGACAAAGGCAGGGCAACACTCTCCAAGGCGTGGGACACCTTCATGACACCCCGGCAGCACCCTCACCCTGATGCGCAGCCTAGTGTCACAAGGAGGGAAAAGTTTTGGAAGATGGTGAAGGAGTACGTAGCAGACCGTGTCAGCGTCCTCAATGATCCCTCTGTGCCTTACAACTACTGGGTGTCCAAGCTGGACACGTGGTATGAACTGGCACTCTACGCCTTGGAGGTGCTGGCCTGCCCTGCCGCCAGCGTTCTGTCTGAGCGGGTATTTAGTGCTGCTGGTGGCATCATAACAGATAAGCGTATCCGCCTTTCCACCGACAATGCTGATAGGTTGACACTTATAAAAATGAACAAGGCCTGGATTTCCCCTGACTTCTCCACTCCACTGGAGGAAAGCCCCGGGGGAACATAAACTCACTTTATATATGTTATTTACAATGATGGGAATACTCTGTATTCCCATTCACCCCTTCCACCCAAAAAACGGGTATATGGTTGACTCTTAATCTTCTCATCCTCCTCCTCCTCTTCCATATGCCCTGGGATATAATTTTTATATAGGGCCAGCTCACCAGCGTGCCCTGGGATATAATTTTTATATAGGGCCAGCTCACCAGCGGGCCCTGTGATATAATTTTTATATAGGGCCAGCTCACCAGCGGGCCCTGTTTGACAATTTTTATATAGGTCAGCTCACCAGCGGGCCTTCTCATATAATGTTTTATTGGGTCAGCTCTCTAGCGGGCCCTCTCATATAATGTTTTATAGCGTCAGCTCACTAGCGGGCCTTCGCATATAATGTTTAGGATGGTCAGCTCTGCAGCAGACCCTCACCCATAATGTTTTAGATGGTCAGCTCAGCGCACGTTTCCCTCTTAATCATGGCCTCAGTTCTGAAAATCAAGGAAATTTTTGGGAGAATTTGCCTCTGCGCACGTTTCCCTCTTAATCATGGCCTCAGTTCTGAAAATCAAGGAAATTTTTGGGAGAATTTGCAGATGATATACAAGTAAATATACAGCAAATATTGTTTGGTAACAATTTTTCGCCTAAAGTCGTTTTTATTTTCCTTTTTGTGTGTTTTATGGTCAGTCTGTAAAAATGGCGTACTACGGGCGAAAGATCGTTCCCAGCAGCGATGTTGGAGTCCAAGGTGCATCCAGACATCCTCCCTATGCTGTCCCTGAACCATTTCTGTAGTGTTTCCATCTTTTTCTGCCCTTTTCCTATGGACCAGGCACCCTCCCCTCATCAGAGCAGGGGGTGCCTGGTGTAATGCTCGAGTCCTCCCATTGACTTCAATGGGGCTCGGATGCTCGGCCGAGCACTCGAGCCTCAGGGGGTGCTCGGTCAGAGCACCCGAACATCCGAGCATTGGGGTGCTCGCTCATCACTACTCAAATATTAAAGTCACATATTCCATTCAGTGTGTTTCACCGCCGTTTAACAGCCTATTCTGTGTACTCTGTACAGTTGCAGAATAATAAGAAATACTGTTAAGTTTTCAAACTCAAATATTAAAGTCACATATTCCATTCAGTGTGTTTCACCGCCGTTTAACAGCCTATTCTGTGTACTCTGTACAGTTGCAGAATAATAAGAAATACTGTTAAGTTTTCAAACTCAAATATTAAACTCACATATTCCATTCAGTGTGTTTCACCGCAGTTTAGCAGCCTATTCTGTGTACTCTGCAGAGTTGCAGAATAATAAGAAATACTGTTAAGTTTTCAAACTCAAATATTAAAGTCACATATTCCATTCAGTGTGTTTCACCGCAGTTTAGCAGCCTATTCTGTGTACTCTGTACAGTTGCAGAATAATAAGAAATACTGTTAAGTTTTCAAACTCAAATATTAAACTCACATATTCCATTCAGTGTGTTTCACCGCCGTTTAACAGCCTATTCTGTGTACTCTGTACAGTTGCAGAATAATAAGAAATACTGTTAAGTTTTCAAACTCAAATATTAAAGTCACATATTCCATTCAGTGTGTTTCACCGCCGTTTAACAGCCTATTCTGTGTACTCTGTACAGTTGCAGAATAATAAGAAATACTGTTAAGTTTTCAAACTCAAATATTAAACTCACATATTCCATTCAGTGTGTTTCACCGCCGTTTAACAGCCTATTCTGTGTACTCTGTACAGTTGCAGAATAATAAGAAATACTGTTAAGTTTTCAAACTCAAATATTAAACTCACATATTCCATTCAGTGTGTTTCACCGCAGTTTAGCAGCCTATTCTGTGTACTCTGCAGAGTTGCAGAATAATAAGAAATACTGTTAAGTTTTCAAACTCAAATATTAAAGTCACATATTCCATTCAGTGTGTTTCACCGCAGTTTAGCAGCCTATTCTGTGTACTCTGCAGAGTTGCAGAATAATAAGAAATACTGTTAAGTTTTCAAACTCAAATATTAAAGTCACATATTCTGTGTAAGATGAAGAAGGCGGGTAAAAAGGGACGGGGAAGTGGACGTGATCCTGAAAGTTCAGGGCGCGGGTCAGGACGCGGAGAAACTGTGCCTGGTGCCAGAGCACAAGAAAGAAAGACATCCACCATACCTAGCTTCATGTGTAATTTTACAGGGCGTCGAAGGACATCACTCTCGAGGTCCGACCACTGCGAACAGGTGGTCGGTTGGATGACAGCTGATACTGCTTCCAGTCGGTTAAGCACCACCCTGTCTTCCACCAAGTCCACTCTCAGTAGCCAAGAGTCTGGTCAACATAATCCTCACTCTGATCATCCTTCCTCCCACCATACACGGTCTGGTCAAAGAAGTGATCCCACACTGGGATATAGTGAGGAGCTCGTCTCATCACCAATCCTTCATTTGACCCTCTCTCCAAGCACGCTTGCAGAGGAACATGACATCTTGTGCCCTGATTCACAACCTCTAGAGGCTACCCAATCACAAGAAGATGACAGATGTGAACGGCATTTAAGGTCAAAGGAAGTAGTGGATGATGATGATGATGATGATGAGACACAGTTGCCATTAAATCAACCACTATTTCCGTCTCAAGACCTTGTTGAGGAGAATGTTATACAGTTGTCAATGACTGAGTATGTGGTGGGATCAAGACTTGAGGAGGATGATCAGAGTGAGGAAGTGGAGGAGGACTTGGTGGACGATGAGGTGACTGACCCCACCTGGGAAGGTGTAGAGCCGAGCGATGACAGCAGTCCTGAGGGTGAGCCATCTGCAGCACCGCAACAGGCTGGAAGAGGCAGTGGTGTGGCTACAGAAAGAAGGCGGACCGCACCAAACCGGCCCGCAAATGTTCCACGGAGCACCCCCTTGCGTAAATCTACCTTGCCAAGGGGTAGGTGTTCCGCGGTATGGCGTTTTTTTAAGGAAAGTGCGGACGACAAAAGAATTGTAGTTTGCAACCTGTGCCACACCAGAATGAGCCGAGGCATGAACACTAGAAACCTCACCACCACCAGCATGATCCGACACATGGCATCCAAGCACCGTAGTAAGTGGGAGGAACGCCTGGATCGCCCATCTGTGTCTGCAGGCCACACCACTGCCTCCTCTTCCCCTGTTTTCGGTGCCGGCCAATCGCCTGTCGAAGGCGCAGGCCCGCATACCTCCCGCCCTGCACCTGTAGCATCTGAAGCACCATCAGCGACCACATCCACTTCCCTGTCCCAGCACAGCGTCCAAATGTCGTTACCCCAGGCATTTGAGCGCAAGAGAAAGTACCCAGCCACCCACCCACAGGCCATAGCACTAACCTCACACCTTTCCAAATTACTGGCCATCGAAATGCTGCCATTTAGGCTTGTGGACACTGAGTCCTTCCGCAGCCTGATGGCAGCAGCTGTCCCTCGGTACGCGGTCCCCAGCCGCCACTACTTTTCCCGGTGTGCCATCCCCGCATTACACCACCATGTGTCCCGTAACATCACCCGTGCCCTGACCAACGCAGTTACTGGGAAGGTCCACTTAACGACTGACACATGGACAAGTGCTTGTGGCCAGGGACGCTACATTTCCCTGACGGCACACTGGGTGAATGTCGTGGAGGCTGGGAGCGACTCGGACCCTGGGATGGCACGGGTGCTACCCACGCCGAGGATTGCGGGCCCTACCTCCATCAGGGTTTCCACCAGCACCTACGTTATTGGCTCCTCCTCCTCCGTTTCCACCTCCGAATTCTCTACACACACCGCCACTCCCCCATCAGCCAGTAGCTGGAAGCAGTGTAGCACTGCAGTGGGGAAGCGTCAACAGGCCGTGCTGAAGCTGATCTGCCTTGGGGACAAACAGCACACGGCCTCAGAGCTGTTGCAGGGGATTAGTCACCAGACCGAGCAGTGGCTCTCGCCACTCAACCTGCAACCAGGCATGGTTGTGTGTGATAATGGGCGTAACTTGGTGGCGGCTTTGGAGCTCGGCAAGCTCACACATGTACCATGCCTAGCGCATGTATTTAATTTAGTGGTGCAGCGATTTCTAAAAACCTACCCCGATGTGCATGATCTCTTGACCAAGGTGCGCCGCGTGTGTGCACATTTCCGTAAGTCATCAACAGCTTCAGCCGGCCTGTTGAAGCTGCAGCAGCGCTTACAATTGCCAGCTCACCGGCTGCTGTGTGACGTGAGCACGCGCTGGAACTCCACCTTCCACATGTTGGCCCGGCTTTGTGAGCAGCAGAGGGCAGTAGTGGAGTACCAGCTGTTACACGGTCGTCGCCTCTCCGTTCAACTTCCTGTAATCAGAAGTGAGGAGTGGGAATGGATGTCAGACCTCTGTGAGGTTTTACGCAATTTTGAGGAATCGACACAGATGGTGAGCGGCGATAACGCTATTATCAGTGTAACCATCCCACTTCTGTGTCTACTGAAACGCTCGCTGCTCACAATTAAAACCGACGCTTTGCATGTGGAAGAGGTGGAAATGGGGGAGGAAGAGCTTACACAAGGTGATAGCCAGAGCACCCTCACTTCGTCTTCTCAGCGACAATTGGAGGAGGCGGAGGAGGAGGAGGAGGAGGAGGAGGAAGACACGGTTGCCTCCGCTACAGAGGGTAGCCATGGAACTTTAGTTCCATCTCTTCAGCGTGGGTGGGCAGAAGAGGAGGAAGAGGATGAGGAGATTGAGAGTCATCCTCCTGGTGAGGACAGAGAAATCTTGACTGTTGGTACTCTGGCACACATGGCTGACTTTATGTTAGGCTGCCTTTCCCGTGACCCACGCGTTGTACGCATTTTAGACAACACGGATTACTGGGTGTTCACCCTTCTGGACCCCCGCTACAAAGAGAATTTCTCATCTCTCATTCCTCCGGTGGAGAGGACAAGCAAAATGTTGCAATACCAGAAGGTTCTTGTCGAAAAATTGCTCCAAAATTTTCCATCTGACAACGCTGGCGGCAGAGTACGTGCTACCTTGGCCAACCGAGAAGGGGAGAAAAGGGGAGCACACAGCAGTTCCGAGAAAGGCAGGGCAACACTCTCCAAGGCGTGGGACACCTTCATGACACCCCGCCAGCACCCTCACCCTGATGCGCAGCCTAGTGTCACAAGGAGGGAAAAGTTTTGGAAGATGGTGAAGGAGTACGTAGCAGACCGTGTCAGCGTCCTCAATGATCCCTCTGTGCCTTACAACTACTGGGTGTCCAAGCTGGACACGTGGTATGAACTGGCACTCTACGCCTTGGAGGTGCTGGCCTGCCCTGCCGCCAGCGTTCTGTCTGAGCGGGTATTTAGTGCTGCTGGTGGCATCATAACAGATAAGCGTATCCGCCTTTCCACCGACAATGCTGATAGGTTGACACTTATAAAAATGAACAAGGCCTGGATTTCCCCTGACTTCTCCACTCCACTGGAGGAAAGCCCCGGGGGAACATAAACTCACTTTATATATGTTATTTACAATGATATGAATACTCTGTATTCCCATTCACCCCTTCCACCCAAAAAACGGGTATATGGTTGACTCTTAATCTTCTCATCCTCCTCCTCCTCTTCCATATGCCCTGTGCTATAATTTTTATATAGGGCCAGCTCACCAGCGGGCCCTGTGATATAATTTTTATATAGGGCCAGCTCACCAGCGGGCCCTGTTTGCCAATTTTTATATAGGTCAGCTCACCAGCGGGCCTTCTCATATAATGTTTTATTGGGTCAGCTCTCTAGCGGGCCCTCTCATATAATGTTTTATAGCGTCAGCTCACTAGCGGGCCTTCGCATATAATGTTTAGGATGGTCAGCTCTGCAGCAGACCCTCACCCATAATGTTTTAGATGGTCGGCTCAGCGCACGTTTCCCTCTTAATCATGGCCTCAGTTCAATAAAATCAAGGAAATTTTTGGGAGAATTTGCCTCTGTGCACGTTTCCCTCTTAATCATGGCCTCAGTTCTGAAAATCAAGGAAATTTTTGGGAGAATTTGCCTCTGCGCACGTTTCCCTCTTAATCATGGCCTCACTTCCGAAAATCAAGGAAATTTTTGGGATAATTTGCAGATGATATACAAGTAAATATACAGCAAATATTGTTTGGTAACAATTTTTCGCCTAAAGTCGTTTTTATTTTCCTTTTTGTGTGTTTTATGGTCAGTCTGTAAAAATGGCGTACTACGGGCGAAAGATCGTTCCCAGCAGCGATGTTGGAGTCCAAGATGCATCCAGACATCCTCCCTATGCTGTCCCTGAACCATTTCTGTGGTGTTTCCATCATTTTCTGCCCTTTTCCTATGGACCAGGCACCCTCCCCTCATCAGAGCAGGGGGTGCCTGGTGTAATGCTCGAGTCCTCCCATTGACTTCAATGGGGCTCGGGTGTTCGGCCGAGCACTCGAGCCTCAGGGGGTGCTCGGTCAGAGCACCCGAACACCCGAGCATTGGGGTGCTCGCTCATCACTAGTAGATATTCATCACCGGAATGTCAAAGATCAAGCAGTCTAAAAAGATGTATCGACCCAGGAGGTCAGACTTCAAATCTATCAACTCATATTGCAAGGACTTATTAATCAAAATAGAAACCCCTCTCGTATGGGTTGAGAAGGTAGCATGATAATGTCGCCCCACCCATGACTTCTTAAGTGACAGTACCCTGCCACAGTGTAAGTGAATTTCCTGGAGAAACAAAGCATCTGGCCTGTACCTCCTAGAATAATTTAAGACCAAGGATCGCTTTATGTTGTCATTGAGTCCCCTGACATTCCAGGAGATAATAGTAATCACTTTATTAGCCATAGCCGTTAGAGTAGATGCAAGATGCATGCCCGTCTCCCAGGAAGTAAGGAAAGAACCCATTACATAAAACTCCTATACTAACTCCCAATCCAACAAGGAGAACTAAACCCCCCTCCCCATCCCCATCCAACCCCAACCAGAAGAGAACCCACACCCAAACAATTACCCCTAGGGAAATCCCAAGCCAGACCCGGGACGACTCCCACATAGTGAACCCCACAACCCAAACAAATGAAAGTACAATTTCAAAACATATAAGATGGTCCCAAGGGTGTCAATGCCAACGGGCACCACTAGGCGACCCGGCAGCACAACCAGCCCAAGCATCCACAGCACACAACCATCGATAGCTGAAGCTGCACTGTCAAGTAAGAGAGAGAGCCTATAACTAGCCTAAGCATAAACAGTGTCAAATTTAGCCAGTAAAGGTGAGAACAAGACACACGAGCCCACTGCCGCCACCAAGTATAAGGCAGATTATCTGCCAATTATGTGGTATGTTAAATATCAAAGTACCTATACGTAAGGTAACACGAATGGCAGCTAGATACATGGAATCATAAAGATGCTCCGGGGTGCAATTTGGGAACAATGTACGACCCCTGAAAATCCCCCATGTGTCAGAAGACACAGGGGGATGCATCACATTACCTCATAAAATTAATTGTAATCAAATCACAATTCCGAAGACATGATTAGGTACCGTGTCCATAGATCAGAAGCTGCCCCCCTTCCATTTGTGAACAAATACGGTCTCAAGTGGGCCCACATGTCGTGCCCCCACCCCCACCAGCACAAATCTCTAAATCAGAGTAACTACAATGTATATAGATACACATATTTCCCCGCGAGACATATACCCATCCAAGGGGGCACACATGTCGCAGCATATCCCCGCATATATTGGTCACATATTTCTCCGTGAAATTTATACCCATCCAAGGGAGCACACATGTCACAGCACATCCCTACACATAATGGCAATCATGTAACCAAGCTACAAATCCCCAAATCAGGGTAACTATAACATAAATAGATACACATATATCTCCGCGAGATGTATACTCATCCAAATGGGGCACACATGTCGCAGCATATCCCCACAACTATTAACTCTCATATTCCACCTACCCCCCTCAATCTTAATGTATGTTATGCAATAGTTCATACTGTAGTATTATATACAGCCAGTAGCATGGAGTGCGAGCCACCAATTAGAAATATCGCTCCCAGCTACAAAGCCACGAGCCAGTTCATAGCCTCAACTTCGGATGTGAAGAAGTATACACTTCCATTGTGGATCACACGTAGTTTATCTGGATATAGCATGGCATATTTAATCTCCTTCTCACGCAGTTTGCGTTTCACCTCTTGAAATTTCATTCTTTGGCGTTGAACCTCCATTGAGAAATCAGGATAGATGGAAATGCAAGCATCACCGCACATAATAGGACTGTTGAGGCGAGCCATTCTCAAGATTGCATTCCTGTCTCTGTAATTGAGGAGTTTGGTGATCAGGGTTCTGGGAGCCGCTCCCAGGGGGGGTTTGCGCAGAGGGGATTATATGCGCCCTCTCCACCACAAAAGAACCCAAAAGGCCTTCCACACCCAACTTTTCTTTCACCCAATTCTCCAGGAATTGCTCAGGATTACGATCTTCACTGTTCTCTGGCAGTCCTATAATGTGAATATTGCAGCGACGTGATCTGTTTTCAAGATCATCCGCTTTTTTCTGTAACACCCTGACTTGTTGTTTCAGAGTTTCAAGAGATTCACTAATAGGGGGTAGAGAGTCCTCCATAGTGGAAACTCGTCTTTGAGTGTCCAACACCTTTTCTCTCACATTTTGTTGGTCTGCTCACAGCAAATTCAATTCCATCTGCACTGAATCGATCTTAGTGGTCAGGACATTTTGACAATTGGAGATGGCCGCCATCAATTCCGCAAAGTGTGAATCAGAAGTTTTGCCATTATCAGTTGAGTGTGAGGGTTATGACGGAGCAGAAGATTGTTCCGTGATAGCTTGGACTTCGCTCTCCTCCATCTGCCTCCTGGCGAATTGACTGAGCCTATTTTTGATTTCTCCTGATTTGGACTTTTTGCCCGTCATATCAAAGAGCAGGTGAAGAGCAACACAAGGAAGAATATTGTAGTGGATACAGGCCTTGCAGCAAGAGATCAGACACCCCAGGACATCTGAAGAGAATTATATCACAGGAACCATAGCGTCCAAATATATGATATGAAGATAAGAAAGAGTATTAGTAAAACCAAAGCACCAAATAATCTCTGTTATACATGGGGCAGAAGGGGGCACATAAATAGGGTAACGAGACAAACAGGGATGAAGCATATAATAGTTGCTCTTGTAGTATGAGCAAGGTTTTGCAGGATAAGGACAACAGCAGGAAACTCTCAGTTAACCGATGTCTCCATCGTTCAATTCCACAGAGAGGGGGGTACGTAAACAGGATAGGTAAACAGACAAGGGAGTAAGATGATCCAGCGAGATGGTGGTACTACTAGCTCAAGAGCACAGACATCAAACCCAGCACTGAGAAGATGGTTCACTTCCAACAGGTACTGTTAGCCCATCCAAGCCTCAGAAAGCCAGGGCACTTTAAAAGGGCAATAAAAAGATGCTTGAAGTGTTGATATTTTTTTTGCCTAAGGGATGGGGAGGGGAACTGGGATAGAAAAATAAAAAAAAAGGACGGTGCACTAAGAAAGGGGGCACAGGAGAAAGCAGCCCATTAGTAGAAACACATTGCGTGAGGGGCGAGGCACAAGTGGAGTGGGTACAGGTGTTGACAGGGGCAGTCTCTGAGTGAAAAGTTATGCATATGGATGGCATTAGATGTGCCCCACCATCCACTATAACCTTCCTAGCAGGTTGTCTGCCCATTCGCACTGCAGCCAGTGAGAGAGGAGTGCTCTGACAGGATACTCCTCTCTCATTGGCTGCTTATGCATGTGATGTGGCGCAGCGGCGCTCTTGCATAATAGTGCATGGTGGTCTGGAAATGATCACAGGAGCAGGATTCAGAACCTGGCAGCAGCATTAGAGGAGGAACTCAGTGAACGACTAAACAGGAAGAGGCCTGACTAATACCCCCAGAGACTGCTGAATCCGGGGGTTGCAGCAGAGATCCGGCAGAGCGCTACAGAGGAGGCAGTGCACTCTGACTTGCACAGGGTGAGTACAGCAGCAGTGCTGGGGGTGTCTATGCTCTGAGTTACAGCCCTACCGTGGCTGGAGATTTAAGTGGTGGCATAATTCCTGTGCTCCATCTCCCTAGACCTCTTTCTGTTATTGAGCTGAATCAATAGATCAGAAATTATCCCCAAAAAAGTCAACAAGTCCAAACGACAAAATAGTTTGGACAGTCAGAGTCCCACAATGGCAGATTTTTAACCAAGCCCTGAAATTCCTGGATGTCCTCTTTGACTCCATACAATATTGTGACCCGTGCACCAAATCTGACTGCCTTCTCTAACTGTTTATTACTACCTCTACAAGAGCAGAGACTCACCCTCCTCTCCAGTTGAAGCCATCATTAACCCTTGAGTGCCAGAGAGGTGCACAACACATTGCAAAGCAATGCATTGTGTTCCCCTCTGACATTCAGAGGGTTTTAGACCATATGGCAAACTTACTTTCCAGGAGAGATTTTGATAACTTGATTTCTCAAACTGAGCTTATATTCAAGGAACTATCAGCAAAGGTTAGGTCTGATATCACATACCTGGACTGCAGGCTCACAGACATGAAGGGGCACCAGGATATGATGTCTGAGATTTTCCAGACACCCAAATATTCAACCTCCGCAGACAAATCGAGGTCATAAATAAAAGGGGAGTGCAGGAAAATGTAAGGCACAGGGGTTTACTGGAGTTGGAGGGCTCTGGGGATATTGTAGCTGACTGCTATCTTTAATAATATTGCTAATGTTTTTGACTGTGCTCACAGTACCCTGAGAGCAAGAGGCCTGCCTCTGGAGAGGCCCAGTGACATTTTTTGTTGCCTCCATTTTTTTCACTCAGTGAAGAAATAAGTAGGTGGGGCATAAAGGGGTAGAACCAAGGGGGCGGCAAAATTAGGTTTTGCCTAGGGTGGCAAAAATCCTTGCACCAGCCCTGAGTCCATCCACGCTAATTTTAGACTGCTTTTTACATGATTAGCCTCTGTTCAAAATGGATTCCAGCCTACAATTGGCTGGGAAGTGTGCATACGCACCACCCAGCCAGTCAGATTTTATTGGGTTTCATCATCCCAACGCAGGAAGTGTAGGGATGATGAAAGAAGTCTGTTTATATGTCCTTTGTGGTTTCAGCTGGTAGGGCAATTGAACTGAATAATGGGCCATTAACCAGTATCGCTATACCAAATGTTTTACCAGCCTCAGTTGAACCCAGTTCTATAACTCTAACTATTTAGAGCTAAAATGAAAGCACTGGCCTTTAGGCCTCTCACCCCCATTTTGTCTCAACAATAGAGAGTTTGCATTTGCACTTGCACAGGTCTTGGCACAATTTATAACAATCACCTCTTCCACCCCCTCTAACATTCAGTATGCTAGCTTCCCCATCTATAAGCCATAGGAGTCCCATCTCCACATATGCAGGAAGCAGGACCCAAGAGACATACAGAGGAACATTAGAATAACACTCCATTTATCCAATAGCAGGTACCATATGTCCCTCTGGTCTGACAGCCCTGCAACAGCCAGAGATCCCCCCACAAAATGGGAAAAAAAGGAGGGGGAGGGAGGAAAGAGAAGGAGAAGAGCAAGTCAAAGGGGAAGGTAGAGATATGACATCATATCAAAGCAATAAGGAGGCTGTAGATCAGGAAGTCATGCGGTCTACATAACATAAACATAGGGTCTTTTAAGTAAGGATTTTTACCTTCGGGAATGCTCTAACCTGCTGTGGGGAATCAAAGCCAACTGTGCTGTCCTTGTGGAAGATCTGAAGTATGCCAGGTACTCTAAGGTGAATATGATACCTTTATCATGGAGCGTTTGACAGACTGGCATGAGTTCTTGCTTTTGATAGAAACAGCTGCAGAGAAGTCCTGAAATAATAGCAGGGTCTTGCCTTGGATGTTGTAGTGGATCTCAAGCCCTGTGTGCCGATATTAGGCTGGTCTTATTCTGAAGGTTTGTTTCTGAAAATAACAGGTCTAGTTCTCGTTGGTACTGTAGCACTTGTGATTACCAATCTGTGAGCCCTCTCATTCAAACAGTGTTGATTAACGCTGTCAGATGTTGCTGTAGAGCAGTGACATCTGGCGCACATGTGGTTGCTCTATTATGAGCATGCAATTCCTCAAGTATTTCACTGACTGAAGATTGCAGACTGGTTACATTCTGTATTAACACTGAAGACAGCATGATTACCATTGCTTTTACTGTGAATTCAGCTACCATTTGTTACAGTTGGAAGATATATAAGGTTTCTTCCTATACAAATTCATCTAGAGTTTGTTGCACCGCAGAACTAAGGAATGGCTACTTCTTTATATATTTTTTGGCAACACCATTTTTGCTACTTATAGTGACTTATTGCACTGGTAAACAATAGGTGCAAAAACAGTTAGGACCCTTGATACTGGGTATGAACTACCAGCTGAGATCTTAGATGTCAGGAGATAAGATGATTCTGCTGCACTAGCAAACCTGACTCAAATACGATTGCCCCCTGCAAAGATGGCTCAAAATTTGAGGCAACTTATAATTATGGAGCATGATGCTGTAAGATAGGCCATTTCATTTCCCAGGTATCACCCTAAAATGTAGTGGAGGTATCAGTAATATTTCGCTTGTGGTGTAATATTTCACTTGTTTTGTAATCATGCATTCACGTATCTGTCATCTACATGAGTCAGTGTTTACATGGAAAGGCTGTAACCCTGGGTCAGCAGAGATGGTCTCAACAGTCATCGAGCTCCAATGCAGTGTAAGGCCTTTGTGGGTATTTGCAACGAGAATGAAAGGGTGTCCCTCGGTTGTACCTTGATGGTATATTGACAGGTCTTCCCTAGCTGTTCCCAGCTGTACATGTTAGTCTCTGTTGTGGTCCCAGCTGCCAGGTCTATGTGGCTCTGGTGGCATAGAGTATTTCCTTGCTGACAGCAAGGTGTAGAGTATAGATTGGAAGAATGGCAGCAGGGCTGGTGGTAGAGGAGCACAGATATTTAGGTCAATCCGATAACAGCAGTAAGAGTAACGTGTAAATCAAGCTTGCCGCTGTGCACTTTTCTAGGCCCAATGACCATGGGGGTTCAATATGAGGGATCCTGACGCTCAGTACTGTCTCCATTTGATCAGATGGCCAATCCTTCGGCAATGTGAGTGGACATTCATCTGGGGTAAGGACTGATTTCAGCATTTCAGTTGGATTTTGAGTTTCACATCTACTCTGCATGGCAGTTCAGCATGGAACCTTTAAACCCTTGAAAGCCATTGAGGTCTATCTAGCCTTTAAGTAGTTATAAGCCCAATTTAATTCAATGGAAAATGTTCATTCTTCCCTACCGAGCATTTGGTTTGCCCCAGGATGGATCTAGTTCTTCTTGGTACATAACCATTTTAATATTAATTGCTACAAATTGTTGATTCATTTTCATAACAACGCACATAGATATCAGTGTTCTGTTGCTTTATAAAAGGAAACAAGAGAGCTGTACCATCACAACTGCAAGAATTTAATTATTTAAAGATAAATTCTAAACTTGAAATTACTTATCCTTATTACTGTCTGACTTAATGGGCGTGCATGAGTTGCATAAATGCAATTCATGCTTTGGGATATATTAATATTTATTTAATAAATTTGCTCTTTTACAGGTTACTGCTTTACATTCAGACAATTGAGCATAATACAATAATAGTGAATTTGAGCTGGTATCCATTCAGCAGAGCAAGAATACATTTCATTTGCAGATTTTAATGTGGCATCTGAATTGGCCCTTTTCTTTTATTAAATAAATATTAATATCTTCCCAAGACAGGATCTGTATTTATGTAGTCCATAATATGTAGTCCATAATATGTAGTATATGATATTAATTATAGGGGATCATTTTCTTTAAATATTTAGTCATATTTGCATACTTTTATTTATTTATAAAACATATATTTCTGCAGAGCTGTACAACAGAGAGATAAACATGCAGAAATGATAACCATGCATATTTAACCCTTTAAAGACCAGAGTGGTGTGCAGCACATTACTTCATGGTGTAATACACACTCCTCTGATCCTTAAAACATTAAACATTGTGAGGAAGGTGGCTAATGAAATCTGGTACAATTCTGGAGCAATCCAATTATGGCGTAGAGAAAAAATAACTATTCACCAAATTTCTATTGATTTAAATGTAGATTTTGACTCATTGGCACAAAATGCATTGATTGCCCATATAGGGGCAGTGACTGCTACAGAAGACAAAAAAATACTTATCTTAATAGATATGGAACTAGAAACTGATCACTAATACGCCAAAGATACAAAGACCAGATTTTAGGAAAGCCCATGCAGGGCAAATTTTATCAAATTATTAATTCAAGCATCTCAAAGCAACAGATTGTAATATCACTATTTTTAACTGTCTGAAGGGGTGAAAATATTGAACCTGTCTATTGGTCATAGAATCATTCATATACTGCCTGCCTTCCCATCCTAATAGAACCACACATATACTGACACCCCAGCCCTGTCCCAGTAGTAGTCGCAGAATTGCACATACATTGTCGAACACTTCAGCTTTGTTCCGCTGTCCATACACACTGCCTGCTTCCGCAGCCTTTTTTCAACTGGTAGCCACAAAAACACATAGACTGTCTGATTCCCCAGTCTTATTCCATATATTGTTACACATACCAGCCTTGTCCCACTGGTAGTCACAGAAGAAATACACATATACTGCTTCCCTATTCTTTGTTCCACTGGTATCCGCAAAACCACACATACACTGCATGCTTCTACTGCCCTCTAGTATTCAAATTACCACATACATTCCCTGCCTCCCCAGTCTTGTTGCACTTTGTTCACTGGTGGCAAAGAAACCACACATACTCTGTGCTACCTCAGTTTTGTGATTCCTTAGCCTTGTTCTAGTAGTAGACACAGAACTGCACATATACTGTATGACACCTCAGACTTGTTTGACTGTGCACTAGTAGCCATATAACTACAAATCCACTGTGCTACCTGAGTCTTATTCCTCTGTTGACTGATGGCCACAGGATCACAACTACACTGCCTGTTTCCCCAACCTTCTTCCATTAGTAGCCACAGAATATAATACTACCTGCTTCCCCAGCCTATTTCTACTGTCCACTGGTAGCCATACAACCACACACTATTTGTTTCCCTAGCCTTGTTCTTCTGGTAGCTACAGAATTAACATACTTCACTAGTCTTGTCCAAATGATAGTCACAAAAGAACCCCTGATAATACCAACCTTGTCCCCCTGTCCATTGTTAGTCATAGAACTATGCATACCATGTCTGCTTCCCCAGCCTTGTTCCACTGTCCCCTGTGAGTCACAAAACAACCCATACATTCTCTGCTTTTCTAGCCTTGTTCCACTAATGGTAGCAGAACAACACATACAGTGTCATTTGGTTTTATGTATATGTGTTTCTGTGACTACCAGTGGCAGTGTAGCAAGGGTGGGGAAAAACTGTGTATGTGTAGTTCTGTTGTTACCAGGGGACAGCAGATTGCCAGACAATCTTTATCTTAGATTTGTGTCTACCACTGGACGGTTTAACAAGATTGGAACGACAAACAGAGATGAGGAACTGCTTTTGCAATGCCTTGCCTACCTCCCTGGAATTCAAGAGTTAAAGAGTGTCTGAAACAGATATTTTGAGTAAGAATGAAGACTTGATTTTAGCCAGTTTTTAAAGGGATCGATCTATCTATCTATCTATCTATCTATCTATCTATCTATCTATCTACAAAGTGGCAAATTTGTCTTAAAGACAATACTACTACATTTTCCAAATACTTGTCATCGCAATTTTATTTGTCACTCCATTTCCACGTGGTTTTTCCATCTGTTGACATTTCCTGTCCAAGGTAAACATACTTGTCCACTTCTAGTTCTTGCCTCTACTGTACTTTTCCTTAGTAGGTAAATTTGTTAAATATGACTTACATTTTGTTGATATTCAGCTTTAGACCAAAATGTTTGTTTTCTTGTTTTGGTTCTTCAATGCTTTCTTACAGTTCTTCCAAACTAGTTGCAAAGAGTATGATATTGTCAACAAAGCATAAGTGATGTAGGTAATCTCTATTAATCTTAAATCCTTTTTTGTCTCAATTTAGGCCTCCGTTCAATTAGTTCTGAAGGTTATTCAATTACCTGTTCTATGAAAAAATGCTGGAAGAAAACAGATAAACTATGGAGTGATGAAGTTAGCTGCGTTTTCGCCCATTGAAAATCAAAGACGACGCAAGATGTAATTCAAGTGACTGCATTAGCCGTTAAGATCCGTTAAGTGACCCACTTTAGCTTGGAAAATTTTAGACCAAGTTATTTTGGCCACAGAGTCCCTTATCGGATCTCAAAACAACCAACGCATCAACCGAAAAAAAAAGCCACATATCAATACATCCAAAGTACTGAAAAAGTGTGTCCACTGTTAGTAGAATTAACCCTATGAGTGCCAGTATGGTTATTCTATACCCCACTGGCACTGATAGGATTAATCTGATAGCAACAGCTCCTGAAAAAAACACCATTAATCCTGATGTCCAGTCGGGTCTTCAGCACCCTGGTCAGCTAATACCATCTTCCTTCTTCTATCTTCCTTCTTCTTTTTCTAATCTTCATCTTCTCTTTGTTACCACTGTGTCTTGCTGGTGAAAAAAATAAAAGAAGTAACATGAAATGTTGTGTGTTCAAACATATTCCTGTCAGCTGTGCATACACTACCATTCAAAAGTTTGGAGCCACTTAGAAATGTCCTTGTTTTCCATCAAATGAGTTGCAAAATGAATAGGAAATACAGTCAAGACATTGACAAAGTTAGAATGAATTATTTTTCACTTAAAAAATGTGTACTTCAAACTTGGCTTTCGTTGAAGACTCCTTTATTTGCAGCAATGATGGCCTTGCAAACCATGCTTCCTGAAGCACCTCCCACTATATGGATTGGCTTGATGGGCAAGCCCATATGGTCAAACTGCTCCCATAATAGAAACAAGGAGTGACCCCAAACTTTTGAACAGTAGTGTAGATTAACCCCTGGGTGCCAGAGGGGTATGCAACACATTGCACTCTTAAGTCTTTCTTTTATGTTGACCCCCCAAGTAGTTAACCGATTTAATGTATATGTAGTTTTTTTCTACAGCCCAAATGCATAACCTTAAATTTATCTATATTAAACCTGGACTGCCACTTTTCCGCCCACTCACTCAGTTTATCCAAATTTTTCTGCTGAGAAAAAACATCCTGCTCTGTGTTTCCTTACACAGCTGAATGTCATCATCAAAGCTTGAGATATTAAATTACTTTCAATACCCACTTCTAGATCATTAATAAACATATTAAAAAGTGTTGGGCCCAGGACTACGATGAGTCCTTGTGTTCCATCGTATGCCAATCTCCTTCTGGGTGGTGGGAAATACGAAGGTATTCATTGAAGACATGTCTCAATATTCTAATAAGATTGTTATATAGTTATGCTATATCGATGATGTGCTGTTGACTTGGTCAGGTTCCAAGAAAGAATTTACTCAATTTGTTGCAAAACTTAATCAAAAGAATTACAATCTCAAAGTCACTTCAGACATCAATAGTGACCAAATATAATTTCTTGATATTAAGATCTCTAGGAATTCGGTAAATGAAATAACCACAACTGTCTACCATAAAGACACTGCTACAAACAGTCTACTATCTGCCTCGAGTTCCCAACCAAGTCCCTTAATTCATGACATTCCAATAGGGCAATACATGCAGATTCACAGACTGTGTTCCATGGTAAAAAAGCTTAAAAGTCAGGCAAAAGAACTTCAGGCTAGGTTTTTACAGCATAGTTACTGTAAGAAGTGCCTGAAACGGGCATATCATAAGGCATTATTCTCTGACAGAAATTCCTTATTGGTAAAAAAATGAGACTGGAGATAAGAACAGCATGAAACAAGTATGATTTATTGGAACTTTCAAAAAGCAACATCAAGCAATTACTGAAATCCTAAATCGACGCTGGCATCATCTCCAATTGGACCCAGATCTAGCCGAGGTATTAAGTCCGAGACCTTCCATGACCTACAAGTGAAACAAGTACTTAAGGGACTACCTAGTATATAGCCATTTTCAGAATACGTCTTCAAAAACATGGCTTAAAACATCACTGCAAGGAACGTTTCCTTTCAATTAATGTAGTGCATGCCCATATGTACACAAAACATATTTTTTGTTATGCGATCAACGTAAGTACCAGATTAAGCACTTTATTAATTGCAAAACTACTGGTCTAATCACATGCAGCAGTATGAAGTTTTATGTGGGCAAGACAAAATGGGAATTTAGAATACGTATATTCGAACATCTGGGAGATATACGAAATAAGAGAGATACCCCGTTGGCAAGGCATGTGAGCATTTGTCACAATTTTGATAGCATTTGCATCAAGTTCTACAGCATTCAAAAAATGTCTCCTCCTTTACATAAAGGAGATTTCAATAGGTTACTTCTCAAGAAGGAGGCAGAATGGATTTTCAGATTGGATGCAATGGGTCCTTGTGGGTTAAATAAGTGATTCACCTATAGGCCATTTATTGAATAATTGTTTTATTGCAAAAGAAGGCTATATATGAGGTGTATAAAACAGTATATATTATAACAGGCAATATGATGCTAAATTAATATTTAGTTATCTACAGTGCCATTTGATACATGCATGTCTGTGATCAGACGTGGTTGTTCATACATAGCTGATGTATATATATCCCTGTATTCAATAGGTTTTAGTTTTGTTTTCTATTCCCTTTCCCTCTTTGTAGAGGATGTGAGGTTAGGTTCTTTAAGACTTAAAACTTGTATTTAACATGACAGCATGATGAATGCTTCATTCATTGCCTTTAAGTTGAACAAATGCGTAACTGAGAAGGAATTCCCATAGAGAATATGTGGTAGCCAATTGCAAGTTAATACGCTCATTTTGAAATGAACAATCAAGTGTGGTCAAACGGATATATAAAAGCACACTACAAATGGGACACCCCCATAATGTACCCCTAATGAAATCTGCGTTGTCCAATGAAATGTATAGGGCAATAATATAATCTTTAGGCATACAGTCTTCACACCCTGTACCGTATATTGTAGTTAGACAGCTATTATATGTTCGGCTCCGGCTCGATGTGGGACCATTTATTCCGAATCGGGATGAATAGAGCTATTAGCAATAGGTTTTGATTTCTATTTGGTGGTATTGAGGTGTGGGTGTTTTGGACATCAGTCATTCACTGGTATGCCCAGCATTGCTACTGGGGCAGATCAATTTTATATTGGGAGAGATTTGGGCTCCATGTCACTAATTCTAGTCTTTTTATAAGATACGCACTAGGAAATTATCAACCTTCTAAAAGGTTAGATATCCATTAAAGTGCAGAAATAAGAGCAATACCAACTTTTTGGGGTTTGAACTACAGAGTGACATCACTGCAATACATATTTATATAGAATTTTGCTGTTAGCGCCGGATTGATGTTGGTTTTATTGCGGCCCTATCTATCCTAATAGAGCTAATAAAAAGGTGTAGCTTTTACTATCTGTTAAATTGACTCTGAAAGAAGTGATATAGGAGTATATGATTTAAAATATTTTGAGTCCATCAATATACTGTGCGTAGAACTAGTTAAAACGTATCCTTTATACCCATGAAGCAAGCTGGTAAACAAACAGACTAATTGCTGAAATCATACTGGTCCGTGGCATCTTTGTTTAGGAATATTTTAGAATACAGCATTCATATTCATAACAATCCCGGGATGTTGACTTTGTTATCCATTCAGGCTACATGTTAATCAGGGAGATACTTTAGTTACTATTTCCCTATTTTTGTTAGCCAATTGTGAGAAACAGTTCTTTTAGTGTGACAAGTTTAGTTAGCAACACTGAACTTGCTATAGACTAAGGGTCAAACCATAATCGGTGTAAAATAACTCTAAGCACAAAGCCTATATGGCAGCTTAGATTAATGCTTGTGAGAAATGCTTCATAATATTAAAAACCTACACCTGACGCTACCTTACATTTCAGCGAACTTATTTGGCCAAATTGTATAAAATTTTTTATGTAATTATATACTTTATCTTACATTTGAATAGTAACTGCAAAGGTGGTAGCAGACGGCCTTTTGTCACCAGATAAGTGACGGTTATAGGACTATAGGGTATAATTACTCATAGTCCAAATGCTTTTAAGATTTTGATTTATTTTGTACTTAATAAAGTTATTTTTTCCTTGTTTGTAGTTTTTCTTAGTACCAAGTATTGGACATATGTTACAGCATTGCTCTCTATTGGCTTTATGCCAATTTCTTTTGTGTCTTCTTCATTTCTTGAATATTTTATTTTATATTTAGACCTGCAATGCATTTGGGGTGATCTCATTAAATATATTATGAGCACTAGGTCCAGCAAGACCTCTTTTTTAGTTCTGAAAAAACCAAGAAAGGGGGTGGCAATATATAGTTTAGTATGTAATGTATCCTTTTGAAGTAAATTCAGTAAATAAGAATTTTACTCATATTTATGCAATGCTACCATATATACCAAGTAGCAGCTTTCACTTATGGGGATACTTCAATGCTCCCATGCATTTATATTCCAAAGCAACTTGATCTTCAAATCAGAAACCATCCCACAGAAGATCACTCAGGAAAATAGAAGAAACAACAAACAGGAGAACGCTCATAGTATAGTAGGACAACATATAACATATGTGCTATGTGTGCTCATCATAACGCTTCAGTTTCATTAATCAGTAGATTTACTTTGTATTCTTCTGACCATTAGCTACAAACTGGTCTTAATGCTTTTGGATGGACTTGTCCTCTCTGTATGAACCACTCCACAGAAAACTTTATCCACATAGAAATAATAAAAAAGGTGTACACCTAAGTGATGATATTAAAACATATATTCCTAACTGATGATTTCCTCAGGAGTCTTTCAAGCTGTGTGCATGAAATCCCCCAAATATACTTTATGGTAAACAGTTCTCAATTAAAGTGATTATTCATCTTATTTGACAGTATATTCAAACACTCCAATCATGGACATACTGGGTGTCTCAATCCTGATCACTCATACTACATACCAAGACATCAGAATAACATATATTGCCCCATGCTGGTAAAGTCAAATGCTCCAATCATGGAGCTTCTGAAAATTAACCCACACTGGGTGTCTAAATCATGATCTCTCACACTACATGCTGAGACCTTAGAATAACATATATCCCCCTTATGACAAAAAGGCATTCAGTGCTCAACAACATTATGCACTGCATGTCCCTACAGTACACAGAAAGAACATAGTGACAGATAAAAATTATATGAAATACAGTTACAGCTAGTCCCTATAAGCTGCCAAATTAAGCACATATCAAATATTCAAACACATATATAACAGAGAAGAAAATAGATATAAAATATAGTATATGTTAAATATGTTATATTATTATCACGGTGCCCGTGATTGCTGCCTTTTCCTGTCAGTTATCTGTGAGGTTTTCCCATTGGCTGCCTGTCATTAGTCCACCCAGTATTGCCTATATAGACTGGGTTCTGGCACCCTTTGGTTTCCCTTTCGTGGTGTCTCTATGTCAGTAGCCACCTGCATTTGTTTCCTGTGTTCTATGGGCCTTGGTTGAATCCTCTACTCTCCAGTGTTTGCCTGCCTACCTGACCGACAGCCTTCTCTGCTGAAGTGGTTCCTGCCTCCGTTCCTGATCCGGTTTGGGCTGACGTTCCTGCTTCTGTTCCTGCTCTGGTTGACTGCCGTTACTGTTCCAGCTTCCCGTCCCGGCCTGGCTGTCCCTCCTGTTCCTGGATCATCTTGGATATTCTCCGTTATCATGGTCGCTTTGGCGACATTCTGATCTCTGGGCGTATTCCGTGTAGTCCAGTACGCGGGTACTGGTTTGCTCCTTTACAGCACTGGTTGTATACTCCTGTAGTCCAGTACGTTTTCCAGTTGCTTACTGCCACCTCTCTGCACCGGTAGCGTCTCCGTGTAGTCCAATATGCGGGTATTGGTTTGCTCATTTACAGCACCGGTTGTGTAGTCCAGTTCACGGGTACTGGTTCGCTCCAATGTATTCCGGTTGCTTACTGCCACCTCTCTGCACCGGTAGCGTCTCCGTATAGTCCAATACTCGGGTATTGGTTTGCTCATTTACAGCACCGTTTGTGTAGTCCAGTATGCGCGTACTGGTTCGCTCCTATGTATTCCAGTTGCTTACTGCCACCTCTCTGCACGGGTAGCGTCTCTGTGTAGTCCAATACGCGGGTATTGGTTTGCTCATTTACAGCACCGGTTGTGTTAGTCCCGTACGCAGGTACTGGTTTGCTCCTATGTATTCCGGTTGCTTACTGCCACCTCTCTGCACCGGTAGTGTCTCCGTGTAGTCCAATACACGGGTATTGGTTTGCTCATTTACAGCACCGGTTGTGTTAGTCCAGTACGCGGGTACTGGTTCGCTCCAATGTCTTCCGGTTGCCCACTGCCACCTCTCTGCACCGGTAGCGTCTCCGTGTAGTCCAATACCCCGGTATTGGTTTGCTCATTTACAGCACCGGTTGTGTTAGTCCAGTACGCGGGTACTGGTTCGCTCCTATGTTTTCCGGTTGCTCATTGCCACCTATATAGCATTAGTTCCGTCTCCGTGTACTCCAGTACGTGGGTACTGGTTGCTCCTATTCACCGGCTGCTTGCTGACTCCTATACCGCAGCAGTAGGTCTCCATGTTGTCCAGCACTAGCGACTGGTTTGCTCCACCTCTTCACCAGTCGCTGAGACCACCTTCATTATGTACCAGTACTTGTCTACACTGAGTCCTTGTTAGGCTGCCTTGCCCGGTATACTGGCAATGTCGGTAGAGCCTACTCACTCGTTGTGCCAGTCCTAAGGCTGCCTTGTCCGGTATATTGGCAAGGCCGGTAGAGCCTACTCACTCATTGTGCCAGTACTCAGGCTGCCTTGCCCGGTATATTGGCAAGGCCGGTAGAGCCTTTTGCTATCTCCTGTTACCATTCTTCAAGGCTGCCTTGCCCGGTATATTGGCAAGGCCGGTAGAGCCTATCCATATTTGCTGTACCATTGTTCTCTACTACTTTGTACGAGTTGTGTATTTATATATGTGTATGTCAGGACCCGCGAGGGTTCTCTTTAAACTTTCAATAAATTTGTGTTTGTATCTTAACTCTGTGTCTGAGAGTCAAAACAAACGGTGACAATTATGTAGTATAAACATACGATATATAAAAAATATGCAGAAAATTAAGTAATAAAAAATATACATAATATAATATTGAGGTCAATGAAATCAATAAAAATGCAATGGCCTAGATTCTCTAAAGGGTGAAGAGGGCTGAAAATGTTGATGTCCTGTCGGAGCAGTGTCGAAGGTACATTAATAGTTTTGACTAAAGTGTCTTCAACATCACATCACCATCAGTCAGACAAAGATCTGTCTACATCGACATCCATCCGACTTGTTTACGAATTTTCACTCATCATATTGACAATGGCCTATTTCCGTATGGAAATGAAGCACAATCACTAATTTCCATATGGAAATGCAGGGTAATGAGCCATTATAGTTTGCAAAGGGTGTGTTGATATGTTATTGTGGCATGTCGTACACTTCCAACGGAACAAAGCTGGGGGTCAGGCAGCATCTATAGGGATTCGTGGCTATCACTTGTCCCCAGCCTTGTTCCAATGCCAATGGTAGCCACAGAACCCCATATACACTGTTTGGCTCCCAGACTTGTTCCCTTGACCACTGGTAGCAACAGATCCCCATGCACTGCCTGAGCACAGGAAGAAGGCTAGGGGTATAAGGAAGTGTATGTGTGGCTAACACACAAAGATGTTGTTCCCCATTCTACACAACATACTATACATCCCCCCTTTTTGAATACGACATACACAGAGTGACACAAAGGAGGAGGGGGAAGTCATCACCTGCTTAAAAGGGACTGGGAACCTACATTCCCCAGACCCAATGATGCCAAGCCCCCCAAGTCATCACTTAATGTCTGGAGGAAAATTGTGAAGTAGGCAGAACTGGGTAACAATGTGAGCAGCACTGATCAGTGCCTATGAGTGTTGCTACTGATGCCAGTGTGCAGCTATGAGTGCAGGGAAGCCTAAGTCACACTTGCACACAACAGCTAGAGACTAGTGGGGGTGAGGGTGGTAGTGATGAAGGTGGAGCAGCTGTTGGAACTATCTGGATGGATCCAGATACTGCTGCTGAGGTCAAAGGGGATGTCAGCAACCCCATACCCATGGACCTATGATGTTCTTTCCTCCAGAATTGTTCCTCTGGGGAATTATGATGAAGAAGGCAGAGCTTGCTGGCAGTATGAGCAAAACCACACATCAACTGCTTGTGCCTGCTGCTACTGATACCAGAGTGCCTTCTTCATCTGGAGAGATGGCAAATGTGACAGTCACATTTTTCATCACCAACCAGTCCCACCCTCAGATATCAGCAAGAGACAGGTGGTAATGAGGGTCATGGTGGAGCAGCTGATGTGAAGGAGAGATTGAGAGCCTTTTTATAGTGACCCTGAATGGGGTCAACACCACCACTATCACTGACATTGCAGAGATTTCTGCTGCTGTAATTCCTGCTGCGAGGTCATCATGGCCAGATGTTTATCTGTCTCAACAGCAGGATGGTGATGAGAGAGCTATTGGCTGGGTTCCTCAGGACCTAGTGGCTGGGTTCCTCCAGTAGTGATTTGGGACTAGGACAGGTTCTACTTGCCACCAATAATCCTGGTTCTAGTTCTAGTGCTGATTCTGAGGCAGCAGCATCTGCCCCAGCCAGTGAAGGGCCATTCTTCCCCACCTCTCCTCTCACTGAAATCATGGGTGTGGGAATATTTTCCCTTGGGGCAGGCACAGTGACTGCACTGTACACTATGTGTGACAAGTTAGTGAAAAGGGGGAAGGAGGGGGCACAACCACCTCAAAAACATATGCAATACAGAATACAAAAAATATTGAGATATGCTTTCGCTGTACCCCCTGTTCTTCCCAAGGGTAAAAAGTATATTGCCGAAAATCCAAGAAGAAGAGTAGAGAAACCCAGCCTGAGCCTCCAAGTTTGATGGTGAGTGTAACACCTATGTTGTCATCAGCTTCTTGAGCTAGAGATCAGGCGCAGGAAGAAGTATCAACTGTCCCCTCCTCGGAAACCTTGTCTGTGCAGGTGCGGACCTGCAGTAGTTCCTCAAGTGTGGACCTGAGGCAGCTTATCTCTAGCCTTCCCTCTGGAACTCAATTTGGCACCACCACAGCAGTAATATCCTTCCTGAAGTCTTCTGTGTTGTATTGTGTTCTTGCTGTTGCCATTCATTCTGTATGTGTACATCTTAATAAAGATTGTGTTACCTACAGTACTGGTCCAGTTCTCGTTTTTGAGTCTGTGACACCCTAGCACAGATATAATAGTCAGATCAGGAAAGAATTTGGATCAATGCTGGCTGCGTCTTTCCAATTAGTCACACATAATTTTGGGGTATTTGGGGTCAACTTCCTTTCTCCCTTCTTGTCCCCCAGACTTCCTTAATACAGAGAACAAATGTCCCGCCTATACTAAGCTTCAGTTTTACTTTATTGGCCTGGTTTCTCTATCTCTAAAATGTGCTGCTTTCTCTTCCTCTCACAAACACAGAATGACATGCTGGTGGAACCTCATACTTCTTTTATAATAGGCCTGCAGAAAAAGGAAGGACATTTGCCACATGGTGGGGAGAAAGTTGGTCTTCCATTTGATTTCACAGCAATGAGTTAGGAGAAAAAAGTGGAAAAACAGCATTTTTTGCTAAACAAATTACCGCTAGGAAGAAAGTACCATTTTTCACAGTTTGTTTTCTGAGGCAAAGATTTTCTCCCATCCCTATTACTGAGTCTCTTTCTTCAGTATCTCTGCATTTGTTGATGCTCAATAGAGTCTTTATTCTGGCTTTTGTGTCTATACAGCAAGTGGCTTAAAATCAAATCTTGTCTTTGCTCCCTTTCTTATTTTCTCATCAACTAGGAAATTGTTCTTCTTTCTCTCTTTCTTTTGCCATCTAACATACATGAGCAGGAGCTTCATTTTTTTAATGTTGATAGGTGCTTGAGGTAACATTTTCATTGTTCACAGCCTTTTCAAAAATCTGATTCACTTTTTTGTCATTCCTGAGAGTCCTTGTGTGAGCCAGGCTGTGTCTAATGTGACAGTGTAACAGTTAGGTCTGCAGGCTTACTTGTTGCAGAATTAGGTACTACTAGCTTGTGTATTTCCTTTCTATTTGTAACTCTTGACTTACTTATTTTGGCCGTGACTCTTCCTCTCTGATTGCATTGGTTAATTTCACTTCTTAAGCCTGCTTCCCTGAGGATTCTGGACCCGATTATTAGAGTTAGTTTATCAACCTGATTTTCGCTAGTATCTTCGACCGTGGCGATTGTCCTGGTTGTTTACTCCCTGGCTTTGTGTACTGACTACTGATTTGATTATCACTTACACTCCTTATGTTCCTGGGGACTTTGGATGGTTCTGACATTGGCTTCCTTCTGCATGGCTTCTCTCGCACCATAAGGTAAGTTGTCCCCTCGGGCCTCCGGACCTTGGGTGATTGTGGTTGCTCCCTTACCTTTAGTTTCCTCTATCTGTGATCAAGGTACAGGCATTATTTTCCACTGGAAACATTTATTGAACAATACCCTTCAGTCGGACTTCAACTTGGGCCTCTGTTTTGGCTGCCTTAGCCAGCTCATTACAAGAGTTCAATTCTAACTGTCAGGTGAGTCAAAGCTTAGAGAACTATTTCTATCAGCGGTCTCATCTCATTAGGTCCTGGGTAGGGATTTGTGAAAATTTTCACTTCAAACCAAAATCGGTGAATAATTACACTTCCAGCTTGGTGAATAATTTCCAGCAAAAAGTGCAGTTTTTCCTCTTTTTTTCCCTAGCTAATTTCTTTAAAATCAATGGGAACATTGCATTTACACACAATACATAGCAAATGTTAATTTAGTTCCCTAAGGCATAGTATAAAATGGTTATGTGGGTGCCTGTGTTGGTGGCATATGTGACTGGGATTGGACGGACAGTTAAAAAAAATAAATAAATAAAATAAATGGTATAAAAGGGGTCTGAGAAGGGTGTCTCTGTTGGTGGTTGGAGTTTGGGGAAAGAATGAGTTGAACAGGGAATTTTTTTTGGAGGGGGTTGTTGACTGGTATTGGGGGGACAGTTATTTAAATAAAAAAATAGAATAAAAAAATTAGTATATAATGTGACAGGACAGGGAACCCCTAACATAAGCTGCAACTGGAGGAGACTGACACGTGACAGGATTAAGTATTTTGTGGAGGATGATACGTAGGATTTAGACTTGTTGTTAGAGGCCCAAGCCCTGAGGAAACATTGATTTGTAAAACATAGACTTATTAAAGGCACAAGCCCTGAGGAAACATTGAATAGTTGTAGGAAAAAAGAATTGTGTAGGCCCAAGCCCTGAGGAAATATTAATTTGTAGGACTTAGGCTTGTTTGTTTTTTTTGGTCGGGCTCTGGTTTATTTTTTTGTAAAGAAGAAGCCCTGAGGAAAAAAATGCCCTACTGGCCTAGTGACATTGTCAAATACCATAGTGTAATTGCGGAATTTGCGACTGCTGTTGTTGCTGCTGCTGAACTGTTTAAACAGCAGGCTGATTAGACAGCTCAAAGGGAATGGGATCAATAACAGCAGTAACATGGTAATGGATGATGAAGGTTCCACTTGCCACTACTAGCTCCAGTGATGCACCTGAGGTAGAAGCAGCACCATAACTAGCCCTCAAGACATCAGGTATATGTGGAGAAAAGTAGAAATTGGCCAATAATGCTTCTACACCTGCCCCTGCTCCAAAATCATTAGTATGTTTTTAGAATATACATGTTTGCCTTGAGAGCAGGACGTGTGCATCTCATCAGCAAATGGAATGTACACTGTGTGTGATACAAAAAGGGAAGGACTGGGAACAATGGGCACTGCTTGACTCACATCAAACACCTGCCTCAGAATCAGCACTGAAACTAGGATCAGGAGTATTGCTGCTGGTAAGTGGAGCCTGTCCTAGTGCCGCATCACTTTATCCCATTCCCACTGTGTCCACTATGGTATGTGGCACACTAGCCTGCTTCTCAGCATCCTGCTGCCCTTGAAACTCAACAGCAACATGGATTAGAGCAGTAGCAAACGCCGCAAATTCCAAAAGCTCAATGCTGGCGGTGGTAGTGATGCCCATCCTTGTATCTTATTTCTTCTCAGTTTGGGCTAAAAAGGCCATTAATGTCCCTTCTGCCCCAGCCTCTACACCATAATCATCACCAACACCAGTCCCTCCTTGCTGCTGCTGCTGCTGTATTACAGATATCTAACCGGTTGGAGGAGTTGATGAGAAGTGTGAAAGAGGGCGCCCTAATGTCACACTTGCCGTCTTTTGTTGACCTGAAGAAGGCAGCACAGGCAGCTGATCTGTGTTCATGGTGGTTGTGGTATTACTGCTGCTAGGCAACAATCCTGCCGTCTTCAGGATCATGTGCCACCTGAACAATGCTGTGGGGGGAAGTGGAATTACAGGGTAAGGGGAATGTTGTGGACTCACTTGACCAATAGTATGACCACTCTGAATTACTTCCCCTAACACTCCCCTACCCTAGTCCCACCAGCTGCTTCACCATCACTGTTACTACTACTAACACCAACCAAATCAATTTCAGTCCCTGAGTCTTCCACCTCAGTAGTAATCTGCTCACCCTCTTCCTCACTCCTAACACTCTGTACAAGCTGCTGGGCCTTCTTAGTAGTATTACTTGTGGTGGTACTGCATGGGGGTGGCAAGTGAGACTTAGGGTACCCTGCTGTCAAACTTGGCATCATCTACACCTCCCCCTACCTCCTGAGAATTACAATACACATTGGCAGCAGGGGCAGCACTGGCAGCAGGCACAGGTAGCTGACCTGTCCTCGCTCTACTGCCCTCTTATTCCTCTGTCCTTTATAAAAATGTCCCCAAGATCCCTAGGGTTGATATAGGGGGATTGGCCATCACTGGAACCATAACAGTCCTTCCAGCTCTTCCTTTTTTTGTTATTAAACTTGCTCATAGTGATAGCAGTCACTATGAGCTTCTCCTGCTTTAATTTTGCAAACCAACTCACAGCACAACCTAACACCTCTGTCTCGCTCTGTAGCTGCTTGTATTTTGTGGAGAAAAGGTGAAAAACATCTGATTAAAGGATTGAAAACTTTCTAGCCATTGAAAAAAATAGCAAAAAAAGTTTGCCAATAGGTGAAAGCTGCAAATATATTAATCGTTTTTTAAAGCAGATTACCACATGGCTTTTGCAAATTTTTTTGCTTGAACACGATGGTACCTTTCACCCACCCCTAGTGGCAAATTCCACTACTAACATTCTGTCATTTCCTACTGATGTAAATCCTGCTGCTGAGTTATCTAAGCAGCAGGAGCATTAACCTACTGCATGGGACTGGGATCATCAGACCAGATATCAGACAGGCAGTGATATAATGATTCTTCCACTTTCCTCTAGTCCTAGTTCTGCTGAGGCAGTATCATAACGACACAGGAAGCCCCCACACCATTTTAGGTGCATCTAGATAGAAGAAGAAGTTGGCCAATTGTGCTTCTAATCCTGCACCTCCTCTAAAATCATGGGTGTGTTGGAATATTATTGTTTCCCTTTATAGCAGAAAATAACTTTGTATTATCATCAGCAACTGTAATGTGCATGGTGTATTTAAAGAAACATTGTGAATAGGTGAGGGACAAACAACTGACACATCTACTTTCATATTAAGCAGCAGGTATAACTGCAACCAACCACCTTGATGGTTAGGTCAGCATTGCAAAACCATGCCTCTTAATGTCTTGTCACTATGACCTTTGTCCACTCTGTTAAGGACACATGATGTCAAGATGACTTAATTTAAATAATGAATCATCCTTGCCACAAGCTTAGTATATACAGTGGGATAGAAAGTCTGCAGATGCACTCCAATACTCTATATTCAATTGCTCTCCACCACATTGCCATATGTGGTCAGTGCACCATAGAATGTGCAGTGAATGGACATGAATTGACAGATTCCCACATCTACAGACTCACCATCACCTGGTGGGAGAGGTAATGGAGGCAAATGGGATATGCCAGAGGAGGAAAAGGACCCTGAGGGTGCAGAGTCTGGTAAAATGAATCCAGATCCTTGCAAGATGCATTTGATGTGCTCATCATTGAACTTCCAGGCTGGGTTTCTCATGTCTTCCTCTGGGATTTTCTCCCCTCATTCTTTGTTCTTTTGGGGAAGTGACAGGAAGGAGCACAGTGAAAGTGGCTCTTGTTTTCTTTTTTAGGGTTTAACTTTCACATGCTTAACATAAATGTTGAGGTTTCTGTAGTGCAAATGCTTTATGATGGTAGAAGTGCCAAGATGTTCCCCCTCCTTTCCTTTTTTAACTACCTTCTCACAAAGTCAACAAAGCAGCCACTGATGTAAAAAATATTATACCACCTATGATTTTAGTGAGGGGAGAGGTGGAGAAGATTGGCCTTCTTCTTCTTATCTAAAATCACCTTTACTGGCTGGGTCAGGTGCTGCCTCAAAATCAGCATTAGAGCATAGGACTAGGGATGGGTGAAACTTTTTGCCTCAAAAGAAGTACAGGCAAAAAAATAATACTTCCCACCGAGCAGAAATTGTTTATGAAAACTGCAGATTTTCTGCTTTTTCCCTACCTATTTCATTGCATTGAAATGGATGGTAAGATTGAATTTCATCCACCACATGAAATGTTCCTTTCTTTTCTCTATTGTATAAAAGAGGAGTCAGTTTACTGTAGCATGGCATTCTGTTTTTATTACACAAAGAGAAAGCAGCACCATTTTGCAGCTAGTTATGATAAGTAATAAAGTGAAATTGGAGTGTATTTACAGAGTCCTTGTAACGGAAACCCAAGACACCAGGGTGTCCTGGGCCGTCATATCTGCATATTCTCTCCCAGAGGCGACTGGTCTGTGTCAAATTCACCGGTCGAAGAGTAGCCACTGTGGTTGATGGCTCGACTAGCCACCGTTGATGATGCATCAGGGTTGAAGAGTCGATTCCACCCTGCAGATGGAAGGTATCAGTCCAGATGAGGTCGACCGAGGCGAGAAGGCAGGAGTCTAGGAAGTCTGTAGGCGAAGAGTTGTCCCTGCTGGAAGTGGAGAGTGAATGCTCTTTGCTGTCTGTAGTGGATGGGAGTCAGAGAGGACTCTTTAGACCATCCAGGCAATCACGACACAGAGGCTGCTTTACTCCAACAGCAACACACTTTATTCAACAAGTACCAGGCTTTTTATACCCAGTTAACCACATCAGGATAAATCATAAAAGACTGGACACAAAAGGGCAGAAACAGATGGGATAACAAAATACAAAGGATCAGACATGATTAAATTAACATACAAAGGGGTCTCAGTGTGAGATACAATAGTCAATGGCTGAGGTGCTACAATACACATTTTTGAGACAAAGTTCAGAGTTTAAAGCCTTTGGTCGACTGGTTTGAATGTCCCACTTCAACCTTGACCAATTGTATGTCTCCTACTGTCCCTGTTGTGTGATACAACATTGTGTCAAATATTCCCGCCACAGCCCGGGAACCCTCGACTGATGGTCAAGAGGAAAATTTTGTATAATCCAGATTGTCGAAGTTCTATAGTAATGTGGCTCTGTACTTCCAATATGTCAACAGCTGTGGACTGTTACCATATTTCCCCATAGTTCCAAAAGATTGTGAGTCCCCCCATTGTACTCGAGTAACGGCCTACAGCCAGTTACAGTCCTGTATGCAGGACATTTGTTCTCTGTGTTAAGGGAGTCTGGGGAATGGTGAAGGGATAAAGCAGTTTAAACCCAAAACACCACAAAATCTTGGTTGCCCGAGACAGGTAGCTGTGAATCAAGTTCCTTCCTGATCTGGCTGTTATCTCTGTGTTAGGGGAGTCTGTGTGTGTGTTTGAAGGGAGCAAAGGTGGTTTACCACAAATACACACACATTTTGCGTGATTCAACAGACACAGGCAGCTGTGATTCAGCTGTAATTCAAATTCTTTCTGATCTGGCTGTTATCTCTGTGATGGGGGAGGCAAAGGAGATTTACCCTAAGTACCCAAAAATATTGTGTGACTGACCTGGAATAAACAGGTAGCTGTGATCCAAGTTCCTTCTGATCAAACTGTTATCTCGTTGGGGGGAGAGCAGTTGCACAGGGAGTGGTATTTTTTGTGGATGCTGATATGGACAGTTAGTAAAAAAAAGTAATAACATACAAAAACAGTTCAAAAAATAGTTTGCTATAGATAATGAGGACCCTGACTTGAGCTGTGAATGAGACAGACAGATACTAGAAGAGTTGTATATTTTGTAAAGAGCAAGACATCACACACAGACAAAGTCAATTTTATTTTGTACTTCACTGTTAATTAAAATACAGCTAATATACTATACTGGCGGGCATGGTAGCATTGCTGGAGGGATTTGGCACTGAGTGGGAACACTTTGGATGGGTGTGGTAGAGTGGTGGTGATGCTGCAAAGGCTGATGGGTGGGAATCTTTGCAGCAAAGGTCATCTTTTTAATGCAGGTTTTCTTGTGTCCACATTTTTGGAGAGAGGTAGTAGAAGTACTAGTAGAGTGAGCAGCAGTGGCATGGGAATGGAACATTTTTTCTATTTTTTGTCATATGCATCAGAATGCCTATGCTGCATATCCTATATAATAATTTGCTAGGATGTTTGTCACAATGCAGTCATGAGCAGTAGAGACTGCCAGTGTTCGGCCAGTCTCTACTGCGCAGGAATGCTTCGCATGAGTGAGGTGATGCAAGACAGCATAGCGTGCAGCAGTGTTGTAGCAGCCTCTTAACCCTTTGAGTGCCAGAGGGGTACACAACGCATTGCTTTGCGTCACGTACCCCTCTGGCACTCAACGAGTTAACATCACCTTACATTGGCCCGTGTACACGGGCTTTTACACTAGTACTTTCATAATGCACATGTGCCAAGGTAGGATCCCTGCTTTCTAGACTTGTGCACAACAAGCATTTTCAGTAAAATTCAATGTTGGATGAATATTTTTTTCATTCATTGACTCCACAATTCAGATCCGACCTGTTTGATTCAGACAAAAGTCAGTGACAGTCCGAATTTTTCAGCAACTTTAAAATACCTTTAAAAATACAATAAAAATGAGAATTAAATGAATGGAACCATTTCCAGGGTCTAAATGAAGATGGTGGAACAGGGTAAGGTGGGTATTTATCCTTATGGAACTATGGATGAAGTAGATGAAGTATGGATGTAGCTAAATTTGAAGGAAGAAGGAAGACTGAGGATGACTGGTGCAGGGCAGACTCAGGATGACTGGAACACTGGAAATGTAACCAGCAGCAAACTGCAGAACACTAAGGCACGACTTAGTAGAGATATCTCAGTCTTTTTGACAAGAGACTACAAAACTGAGGATGACTGGTGTGAGACGGACTCAGGATGACAGCAAAACTGGAGGTGTAGCCAGCAGCAAACTGCAGAACACTGGAGCAGCCAGGACTCAGTAGAAAGATGCCGCAGACTTTTTTTTACAAGATATGAAAAACAATAGAGACAGACTGAACAACCTGTATAGTGGGACAACAATGTAGACTTTAAATTCCGCCCCCCATGTCCCACAAAGTCAGGGGGTGTCCTCTGCCCAACCTACCAGAACTGGGTAAGCTGGAGCGCTCAGCATAATATGGTACTATGGTACTTTTTTCTTCTAATTTCCACCAAACCTGAGAGCAGGGTAACCCAGCTTTGGCAGGTTGAATTTTTAAAAAAGTAATTTGCTCCATGAGCTGGGGGGCCAATTGAGAGTGCTGCGGGACTAAGTATATTTCCAGTAATGAAAAATACCCATTCACTCTGGACAGTGGTTGGGGGGCAAGAAAGCAACTCCTGGGCTACCAGGGACAATGTAGGCCACACAGCCTTCTTGTTATCCCAGAAAGTCAAGGGATCTGTACTTGGGGCCAAAGAAGGTTCCGCAAGGTAAACCTTAACCTCAAACTCAGCACTTTTTCTATTGATGGGGAGCTGTTTGTTTTGTCCGAAGCATAATCTGTCGATTGCCTCAGCATAGAAAGCAACAGCTGCTCCACCGGAAGAAGATGATGTGCTACTGGCGCTGCTACGGATAGGTCCCGGAAGACCACCACACTCCTCCAGCTCATCTGCGGAATCTTCTTCTGAATCCTGTTTTTTCTTTCCCTCTCACACACCCTCTCTATCAATTGTTCCTTCCAGGCAGTGAATGAATTGGAACTAAGTGCCATGTTGCCTTTGATTCGAGGATCGCAAATTGTGGCAAACATTAACTCGGGACAATCGTCCATGTGCTATTCGATGCACAGAGTCAGTTCTTTCTTCAGCCTCGTTAGAAGGACAGCAACATCAGGAAGTATATTACCATCAGCACCAGGCAAGCATTGCCTATGGACAAGGAAACTGTCAATTTTTAAGGAGAGGTGTGTGAAGAGGGGAATGACTTCTGCCAGGCTAGCGTTCTCTTTGCTTAAAATTTCCATCAAAGCACGGAAAGGCTTGAGGACTGTCACTATCTGTTCCATCAGGGCCCAGTCAGCCCTGCCCACTGTTCTGTTACTACCAATGAAATGATGACATGACATTTTGTGAATTGCATTTTTCTGCTCCAGGATACGCTGTAGCATATCTAAGGTGGAGTTCCACCTGGTCCCATCATCTTGTTTTAGGCGGTGCTCTGGGAGGTCTGCCTTTTTCTGTTACTCCCTGAGGAGCTGGCTATCTATGACACTCCGATGGAAGTGGCCAGCAATTTGTTGCTATGACTCCAGAAGTGCTGGCAACCTTCCAGTGTAACTGCCATCCTCGAGAGCAGCCTTCACTACCAGATGCAGGACATGTGCTGAGCAGCACACACCCACAAATCTGCCACCCCGGAGAGCCTTTATCATGTTAGCTGCACAGTCAGTGACCACAAACCCCATTTGTGCCTGTGTGCCTGCCTCCTCCCCTAGCCACTGCGCCACCATGTTCTGCAGTGCTTTGCGAATGTTATCTGACGTGTGCTGCTGATCCATTACCTCAACATGGAAGAGGAAAGAGCGGTGCCCTGCCTGCTTAGCTACTGCATCTGAACTTGTTGTCGGTATTAATGTGTCTTGCAACACACTGGGCTGCCACCAATGCACCATCAAGGACAGGAAGCCATGCTGGCCACTCGGAGCACTCCATAAGTCAGTGGTAAAGTGCACTGACTCTCCACCAGCCTTTTCTAGCAGGTCATTCAAAAGCTCAGTGCATGACATGTACAGTGAGGGTACTATAGTTCTACTAAATGTGGTGCGAGATGGAATTTTATATCAGGGTGTGACACTATCACAGTGCCTGTGATTCCTGTCAGTCTCATCTGTGGCAGACACTGATTTGCTATGTTGGTTTGGCCCGCCCCCTGGTGACCTTTTTATACCTGGCTATCACATCTGTCAGATGCCCTTTCGTGGTGTTTCTGAGCCAGTTGTACTGTTGCTGTGTTCCTGTGTTCCGGATTCCTGTGTACCGATTCTGCTTGTCCTGACTATTCTCCAGTGTTCCTGCTTGTGTATGATCCGGCCCGTCTGACTACCACCCTTGGATCCTGACCCGGTTTGGCTGACGTTCCTGCTTGTGTATGACCCGGCTTGTATGACTACCTCCTACGTGCTCCCACCCGGCCTGGCTGACTTCCTGCTCCGAAGATCGACTTCCAGCTTGTTCCAGTGACCTACGTTCCAGTTGTCGCCGCCGCGACATTAATATCTGCTGTTCCAGTCTTTGTATGGCTGCCTTGCCTGGTGTTACCCCGATCAGTGCAGTGTTTCTACCTGTGAAGAGCTGTGTGTTTGTACGCCTCACTCATACGGCAGAGCCTTGCTGTACCGCTGAAAAGCCTCGATTAAACGTGCTTTTTAACCCTAGCAGTGCTGCCTTGGTCCCACTCTCTCTACTCCAGTGTGAGCCTCGTTCACGGTGATACTCCTGCTGAGTTGGCCGCTCTCCGTCGGCAACTCTGTACATCCTTGCAGAGTATTCACATCCGTTGGGCCGGTTGGGCGCTTTAGGCTCTCTCTCTCATTGCAAATACTGGGCGATTCCGTTATACCGAGTGGTGGCAGGCAAAGGCTTTAGCGTTAGCAAATCCGGTAACTACGCCCGTGGGGCTATTGGCTCTTGCACGTTATATCCCAGTGTCCGGTTGAGTCTGAGGAGGCTTGGGAGATCTTGCATTGCAGGCCGGTTCCAGCTACGCCCGTGGGGGCTATTTTCACTCGCACTAGCAGAAGCAGTTACAGTAGGTACGCCCGAGGGGGCTAAGTGGATTCCTGTTCTGCTTTTTACTGAACACCGTGGCGAGGCAGTCCTGTATCCAGTCTATGGTGAACGTTGTCTCCAGCACAGCTTAATAACACCCAGGGCGTGCCAAAACATCCACATCAGAGACTGACCGTTATCAAGGACTTAACCCTCTGTGGTTATATTCCATTCTACTGCTTTACATTTGTACATGTAATACGTTTGTGCATTTACATTTGTATCTATCAGTCATCATTGCTGGTGTATATATATCGCCACTAGAGGGCGGACCTTTGCCTTACCTTGTGTTTTTATTTCACACACTGGTCTGAGAGTCTTTAAAAACCATTACAGACACCCTCCATAAGTTGCTAGAAGGTCTCCCCGTCTGACAAATTAAAAGTAGCACCCCCAACGGCTATGAGCTGTGCAATGAGGCATGTGATTATTCGGGACTGCTGTCTGCACATCCCCTTTGAATGAAACCCACCAAAATCTTCCAGTGTGGCCTTTACTGATTGTGGGATGGGCTGTGACTGTCTGCTGCTCTTACTAGGACCAGATGTGTCATGATCACCCTGCCCTTTCTCCTGCCTACTGGTGGTGAGTGTGACACAGCTTTATGCAGTAGTGCCACTTTCTGCACTAATCAACACTGACTTGTGGTAGTTGTTCAGTTGTTGGTTCATCCCAGAGGTGGTTAGATGACCCAGCACCCTCCCACTGCTGACTTCCCTGCAACACAATTTGCATTTCGCTAACCGGCCATCGTCAAGTGCCACAAAATGGTCCCATGCTTTGGAGCGACAGATGACTCTTGAAGGTGGTGGAGAAGTAGAAACTGAGGTGACACTTTCTTGATCTTCACATGCTGGAGCAACCTCACTTTGCTTTTTCTTTCTACATATCCTTACAGGGGTACCAGTAGACCTAAAGATGGCAGCAGGGATGTTGGGACTGGGATTGGAGGAGGATAGTGGAGTAACAGTGGTACTGGTGGCGGAGACACTAGCAGCTACTACCTGGCTGGGACACTCAAATGGAACTGGAGATGCAGGGGTTTAGTTGTTTAGTGTAACTGGAGAAACCATTGGAGTACTATGTGAAGCAGGGGAAAAATCATCATCAGCAGCAGATTTTGGGGAGCCCTGTTCAATTCCCTCTTCTGCATGGTGGTCACCGGGAAATAGTAAACTATCTCCCTCAATAACCTTTTCTGGAGAAGATATGCTTTCAGTGGCAGTGACAGTGTTGGCAGGAGAAATTTTCTCTAAATACTGCAATAATTTCAATTTGGGCTTACATGGACGTTTACTATAAAAATCCCGTGTTGATACTGCCTTCTGTGTCCGACCAGTAGTGTTACACACACTAGGTGTCCCCAGGTTTACAGAACTGGCTGTAGCGGAGGTGGTGACTAAACTGTCAGTGGCACTAGTCATTGTGCAGGTGGTTCTGGGGGAATTATCACCAAACAGCTGACGAGACAGAGGTGACGGCTGCTTTGTGGACTCAGAAGAAAACCTGGACCTCTCTACCCTGCTAGTAGAGGTAGAACAACCTGCAGTTCCCTTCTTCTTTCTAGTTTTTGGCTTGGAGTGCTGCTGCTTAGTCTAACTAGTACTACTCAAAGTACTCTTCTTTGCCCTCCTGCTGCTGCTAGCTCTGCTTGAAAGCAACATCACTGTGGTGTTTTTGGTGGTTGCTGGGTCGCTGCAGCTGGTACCAGGACGAGGAACATCTGGTTGTTCACTAGTACTCAAATCCATGACAGATTGGTAGGTAGTGAACCATAATAGTTTTAAAATTTAAAAACCTGGTCACACAACAACAGTGAGACTGGCCGTGTTACTCTGAAAAGTATTCAAACAAATCCCTAATATTAATTTTAATATTTAACACAGAAACAAAGGTGACTTTCCCTTGCAGTGGTAATAAGGTACTAGGCCTGCCTGCAGAACTGTGAGACTGGATGAAGTGTCACTTGGAAAATTATTCAAACAAAGCCCTAATATTACTTTTAATATTTTACACACGAACAAAGGAGACTTTCCCTTGTGGACGCAATAAGGTGCTAGGTCTGCCTACAGAACTTTGAAACTGGCTGATGAGTCACTCTGAAAATTATTCAAACAAATTCCTACTAGTTTAGTATTTTTAATATTTAACACAGGAACATAGGTAACTCCGTTGTGGTGGTAATAAGGTACTAGGCCTGCCTACAGAACTGTGAGACTGGCTGATTTATCACTCTGAATACTATTCAAACAAATTCTTACTAGTTTAGTATTTTTAATATTTAACACAGGAACACAGGTGAAACCTGAGCAGTGGTAATAAAGTACTAGGCCTGTCTGCAGAACTGTGAGACTGGCTGTGTCACTCTGAATATTATTCAAACAAATGCCTAATATTTTTAATTTTTTTTGCACAGTAACAAAGATGACTCTCCCTTGCAGTGGCAATAAGTCACTAATGCTGGCTGCCTGCCTATGCCTAATGCTAACTGCCTGCTTACACAACAACTGGACAGTCTCTATCTCCTTCTTCTCTCTCTGAGCTCCAACAACACAATGAGGAAATGCAGGCTGTCTGCCTGGGTGTCTGTGTTGTTAGTCCAACCCCCATCTTGAAACGAAGAAGCCAATTGGAATAGAGACAAAGAGGGAAAGTAGTGCATGAAACAGAGAAGCTAATTGGACTAGAGACATGGAGGAAAAGTATAGAGGGAAAGTAATTGAGCACGGGTAGTAGTCACTGAATTTCCAAAATCTTTGAAGACATTCGTACCAGGGCTACTCGGATTAGTATTTTTTTTTTGGCGAATGACCCTTGCCTGTGAGAAGGTCCAAATGTTGCCAAATGACCCCTTTTTCATCGAATTCCGAATGACACTGACCCGAATTGCACAAGTCTACTGCTTTCCCTCTTTACTGTTTGATCTCATAGGATGCATAAAGCATTTGCAGTTTCCTGTACTGTTCCGATGTCTAGGGAGAGAGATTCCCCCACTCAGGACTTCAGGGCAGGTGGAGAAGGAAATTATTTTGAGCCTGAAACATGTGTTGAGTGCCGGAGTCTTACCCAGCACATGATGATTATTGGGCTCTGCCTGTCAGCTAACAATTGGTGCCTCTCCTTTCATCTTGGCAAAAGAGAGATCATCTCAATTTAGGTCTGTTCCCTCCTGTTGTTGACGATTCTCCAGTAGCTCCTATTTCCTCCAATTCTTTCTACTAGGCATTGAGCATGTCTCTTTTTATAAACAAAAAATATTATAAAAGAAAATAAGTATTATAAAAAAAGTATTTAAAAGAATTACAGATGAAAATTTTTAAAAAAAAATTATGAAAAAACACACATTACTCACATTACTCACTTCAATGACCCTTACTGCCCTAACACTAACTTATAACATTTTAATGACCCTCTCTTACTGCCCTAACACTAACTTACACAATTTGAACATCTCTCATTGCCCTAATCTCCATTGAGTGATTCTTAGTAACCTAACATTAGGTCACATAAACTTCACAGACTTCAGAAATCACAAATTTTTTTCTTAACAGCTCTTTCCTCTTCTACAACACATATAGTCCTCTTTCTCTACTAACATAAACTACACTGGAGTGCGCAAAATTCTTGGTTTTATAGTAGAAGCCTGAGAGAAATTAAGAGGTGTTTTTGTAAGGGGTGGGAAATACCTGCCACCAAAAATAGTATAGGGCGGTGGAAAATTCTATGTTGTGGGAAATTACCACTTGAAACAACCAATATGGCAGAAATTCACCTGCAAAAGTTTTCCGGAATTTTTGTCTAGAAAAAAAAAGGGACTTTTCACCCATTCGTAGCTAGAACAAGGACTAGTGATGACATGTGTAACCTATCCTAGTCCCATATAACTGCTTTCCGAACCAAGTCCCAAAGTGGCCATGTTGGTCTGTTTCACATGCTTATAATCATTCTGCATCTGAAACAGATACATGTCTGTCTCTGATGCTTCAGCAGCAGGAATAACAGCTGCAGTAAACTCCAGAATTTCACTGCTGTTGGTGGTGGTGATGATCATCCCCAATTGCATCTCTTTGTCCTATTCTTTATTGTTTTCCACAAAAATGCTCTCATACTCTCCTCCACACCAGCTCCTCCACCAACCACACTCTCATCACCATCTTCAGTGCTCTTAAAAGTTTTAGTACTATTACTGCTGGTGGAACTTTTCATGTCACTTTTACATGCAGCCTCCTCTTGAAAAGGAGGCTCATACTAATTTTTTTACACACATTACAACAACCATGGCTGCAGTCAGTCTGTTCTCTTATCCTACTCATTTCCACTTATCCCTGCCCCTAATACATTTTCTGGACATATTGAAAGTAGCATTGATTTTTACTGTATATAGAAGAACTGATTGCATGTAGAGAGATGTCTTGCCCATCTGAATATAATGTATCATGTACATCTCTGTCTCCAGCATCTTTCACTATCAGCATCAATCACAGCCCAGGTCATGATCCCTGACTGTCTCTGTCACCTATCAGTGATTTTTATTTTTTAATAAACAGTTCCAGTCTGTTACTGTCTACAAAGAAATCACATACAAACTCCCTGAAACCGCAAATTACTTTTCCCCCTTATATCTGGTCTATCTGCCTGTAGACATACTGTAAATAGTTTCAAAATTTTAGCAGTAGTTTTCCTTCTCTCCTAACTTGTCTGCAGTGCTATTTTTTTACATTACAGTTCAGGTTGAGGATAGATATTTTTGCTTCAGAATTAGCAATCTGCAATTAAAGATAAAGTGCACTGGACAGCAGCTGTTGAAGAAGTGCAGCACAACCATACTTTACTATATGTTGATTCCTCTTCTCCATGCAGTCGTAGGACTGAATGTTAAGTAAGATATACTTGTCTGTCTCTTTGGTGCATGATGTTCTTTTATCTCTCTGTAAAGTATATATGTCATACTGTCATTCAGTCACAGTAATGGTTCAATCAGCTTGGGTAGGAACCTGGATCATCTGTCTGTCTGACTCTATCACTTATCAGCCAAATTTTTTTTTTTTTTTTTTTTTTTTTTTTTTATCTTTCGTCCTTCACACTTACAACATACAGAAAGCAAATTGGTAGCCACCAAAATTCATGAAAGTCCAGTTCCACTTTCTTTGCTTATTTTCTTTAGCATCAAAGTTGTTCTTCTTTTGCTCTCTCAGCAGCACAGACAGAAACATGTGGGAATCTGAAAAAGTTGGAAAACACCACTTTTCATCTACATTTTTTCAGAACAGAATTAAATGCTGCTTTTTCCTGTATCAGTTCTGAGGCAAAGCATTTTATCCATCTCTAGCCTTGAGGACAAATGCATTGCACAACCCTCTTGTATTCAAGGGGTTAAATAGCAAACAATTTAGCAATGCTCCAAAATAATATTTGTTGCTGTTTTCCTCTATTCTTTAAAATGCCTTTTGAGAAGGAAAGATATAATTATATTAATATTTGTTTCAGTAATTACAGCACTGAGTCTGATGAAGCGAAAATCGGAGTATGAAAGAAACAAATAAGTATATATATAGTGTTTTTTCTGCATTGTGCTTCTATTTATGCCTTCTCGTATAAGCATGTAGAACCACTCAACAAAGTCACTGCACAATACAGAACTGGTATAATTTTATTCAAAAGGATTTTATAATACACATTTGCTCTTAAGTAATTAAGAAAAAAGCTGTGTAATTCTTTATAGAAGAATGCTTTTATATTGTTTTGTTTAC
This sequence comes from Rhinophrynus dorsalis, assembly GCA_037306005.1. NCBI lineage: Eukaryota > Metazoa > Chordata > Amphibia > Anura > Rhinophrynidae > Rhinophrynus > Rhinophrynus dorsalis. The sequence goes on from CM074721.1 coordinate 126,994,111, forward strand.
TATTTTATTATGAAATTAAGAATCATGTTGAAACTTTAGGCAGTTAAGTAGACAGTCCTTCTATAGATATATATATTATTATCTGTTTTATGTGAAACTGACTGTTTTATTTTATTTACTTTGAGTGACTAATTGTAGCCCATTCTTCTGCATCCTAACTATAATAATCCCATTACCCTCAAGAACACACTTAACTTATAGAATAAATTGAAAAGAAAATAACATTTTAGCAAAAATAAAATAAAACTTATTTATTTAAAGTGATGTCTCGTGCTTCTGGAAATCATTAGGAGTCTCAGAATAGTTATCAGGAAACGGTATTCATAATTTTAAGAGGCTAAATCTTAGACACACAATATAAGTAAAACTGGCTTAAAGGGGCAGTAATGTTTTGTAGATGTTAAAAAAATTATACTATATGCTACAAATTCGCTTTCAAAGTTCCCCCTCCCTCCCCTTCTCCTGATGTCAGCTGTGAAGCTGACAGCAGGAGATTCAAGTCGTGCGACTCAAGGAGGCTCGTCAGCAGGGCTGTAATCACGCTATTTAAAAAGAATTACTTCATTGGAATGGTCTACAAAGTGTGCTTGCAAACCAGGCACACTTTGTAGACCTTTCCAATTAAGTAATTATTTTTCTATAACGTGACTTCAGCTCTGCTGCAGATCCGCCAGCTGTTCCCTGGACCGGGATCTCCTTCTGTCAGCACAGTACTGACGTCAGGAGAAGGGGAGGGAGATGGGGAACTTTGAAAGCAAATATCTCTCAAACCATAGTGGTTTGAGAGATAGGATTTGTAGCATATAGTTTAATGTTTAATTTTTTAACATCTACAAAACTGTAGCAATTTTTTATGGGACATTACTGACCCTTTAAGCATTAAACCAGTAGTAGGCAGTGTTGGTCCTGAAGTCATGCTAACAGTGAATGTGTTCAGGCTATCCCAGCTTGATCTCTGGTGGCTTAATTAAAATGACCTAGCGACTGACTGATTCTCCTGTACCCAAGCAGAGATATCCAGAGAAATATGAGTTTTTGGTGGCACTTGAGGAGTGGAGTTGCCTTCACTTGCACTAAACACTAAAACAATATTAGTGGAAAATGGGCAATTTTGTGAGAAGAAAAGACAAATGCACAAATTCCTTGATGCATGGCTACACACTGAGAGAATTTCTCCCAAAAGATGATAACATTTGCTAACTTGGGTGTCTGGCAGCACTAATTTTGACAAAACTACCTTTTCATCATCTACCTGCTCAAAAAAGTAAAAGGGACCTGCATTTCTGAGCTTTTTTCCACACAATGAGACAAAGCTATTCTGAAGCAATCTTCAGGCCTCATTAAGTGCTGAAAGTGGGAAGTATGGAGTCCACTGTAAGGAACAAAGACGGCAGTTAGATCAACTTATATAAATTCACCATCAAGGAACACATCAGTGCTTCACATTCTAAACAAGACATAAATATTTATTACTGAAATCCTGAGACTAGCTTAAGTCAGATATATCCTCATTCTGTACTAAATGCATGAATAATTACATAAACTGGGGTATGTATGCAGTAATTAAAGTATGTTGGTCAGTGAGACTGACTGATACCTGAGACTTCAATTGAATAGAAGTGGGGCAGAACAATAGAGAATAACCCCCGTAGCAGAAGTAAAGCGGATGGTAAAAAGAGTGAGTATCCTTAATATGTGTGCAATAGAACATAGAATCATGACAATGATCCAATGTATGTTTGTTCGATAGAACATTGAATCAGCATGGTGATGCAATGTACCAATGTATGAATGGCGAATGAAAATGCTATCGGGACTGTGATCTAACGCAAAAATGTAAGTATGTCCGATAGAACATGGAAATTATAAAATACAACAATGTATGTATGTCAGACAGAACATTGAATCTGAAGATTGAAATAATAAAATAAAATATGTATGTCTGATAGAACATGGAATCAGGTAATTGATGTAGCAATGTATGTATAGCGATGGAACATGAATCAGGACAGAGATACAATGTAACTATACTCGGGTCAGTGGTAAAATGTAGTGACTATATATGTCTGTGTGTAAACCTTAGGTCCCTGCTGTGGGGTAGGGTCAGTATGTGTGTACCTTCGGCCCCTATGGTGGGGTAAGGTGTGTGGACCTTCAGCCCTTACGAAGAGGTTAGGTACCCGTGAGTGTGAACTACAGGCTATGTTGTAAGGTATGGACCTGAGGTGACCTCTGTCCTCTGCGAAGAAGTGATAGGATAGGACATGGAATCAGGATAATGATACAACGTAACAAAGTATGCATGGTGATAGGACATCAGGACAGTGATAAAAAATAACAATGTATGTATGTACGATGGAACATGGCCTCAGGACACTGAAACAATGTAACAATGTACGTACAATAGAACATGGGATCAGAACACTGAAACAGTGCAACAATGTATGTATGTATGATAGGACGTGGCATCAGGATACTGAAACAATGTAACTATGTATGACCGATAGAACATGGAATCAGAACACTGAAACAGTATAACAATGTATGTATGTACGACAGAACGTAGGATCAGGACACTGAAACAAGAATTATGTATGAATGTACAACAGAACATGGAATCAGGATACTGAAACAGTGTAACAATGTATGCATGTACTATAGAAGGTGGCATCAGGACACTGAAACAATGTAACTATGTATGTATGATATAACATGGAATCAGGACACTGAAACAGTGTAAAATGTAGGTATGTAAGATAGAACATGGAATTAGGACACTGAAACTATGTAACTAAGTATGTAAGTATGTACGATAGAACGTGGAATCAGGACACTGAAACAATGTAACTATGTATGTATGTACGATAGAACATGGAATCAGGACACTGTTTCAGTAACTGAACGTTGGTTACAATAGGAATGTTGTATTGGTACGTACATTATGATGCAACTGGACATTGCTACAATAGGAATGTTGAATTGGTGCCTACTATATGGTGTAACTGAACATCAGTTACAATAGGAATGTTGGTACATACAATATGATGTAACTGGACATTGGTAATAGGAATGTAGTGTTGATACATATGGTATGGTGTAACTGGACTTTGGTTACGATAAGAATATGATATATGTATGTATGATACATACAGTATGGTATAATTGGACGTGGTTACAATAGGCATGTAGTGGTAAATATATTATGGTGTAACTGGGCCCTGAACCATTGGGTGCCATATTGGTAAGTGAACAGCATATCATGGCTTGGAATTTGTCATGAATGTGGCTTCTTTATAGCTTAAATATGTATTGAAGAAGTGGAGCAGTTTATACCAATGTTGGGGTAGGTTAAGTGCTGGCTGTGTGGGTGGTGAGCTAGAGGGAAAGGATCGTGGAAAAGGTAAGGTGTGAGGGGAGTATTTTACAGTGGCTGGATGGAGAAATAGTGTGGCACTTAGTGAGGGAATGGATGGTTGAGGAATCTAGGAAGAGGTTGGAAGAGGGGATATACGATGGATGATAAGAGGATGGTAGGGATTAAATGAGGCTGTGTATTACACTGTATTGGCCTTACTGCTAACTTTTCTTACAGCTTCAATGAGTGGTTGAAGCAGAAGTCAGATTGAGACATGTTTGAGGGCTACATAGCCTGCTGGTTAAGAAGTGGTGGCTATCTAGGCTGATGCTGGGGAAGACATATATAGGGGGAGTGGGTAGATGGAAACAAGAGAGAGAACTTTAAAATAAGGGAGTACTTGCTGTGGTGGATTTGAAGGAGTGATGGCCGATATAAATGGAAGGTGGATGTCTGCTGTAAGAGGAGCGGTTCGGAATGTGGTTAAATGAACGGCATGATGTATGAAGTGATCGGTGGTTACTTGCTTGAGCTCTCAGAAAAGAGGTTTGGATGCTGGAAATGTGATTTCGAATTGGCGAGTGTTCACTAATGATGTAGGACACAAATGACGATGCTCCCCAGTGGGAGAGGCTGCAGTTGGTATTTAGGGCTTGCAGCCCCTCCCACAAATGCAGGCCCAGCCTTCTACTTGAGTACAATCTTCCTGTTGATTCTGGATTACAAGCGTGTATCGGTACAACTTCCACAATAGTAGTCATGTTGGTACATTATTTGACCATTGCCTTTCAACACTTCCAAACTGATCTGCATCCCTTGCTCAGCTTTGAGATATCTTGGTTTGCTACCATACTACTGCTCTGATCTAGATTAGCACTATTAGTATGGTTTGTTACTATCTAACTAGCTCACATACTTTATATCCATGTATTGTATTGCCAATTGCCATCATGATGAATTACTCAGCTGTACATGGTTGTAGACAAGCCAATTTATTTCACGTTTACATACATTAATGTGCAAAGGTTTTAGGCAAGTGTGAAAAAATGCTGTAAAGTGAGTATGCTTTCAAAAATAGACATGTTATTAGTTTATTTGTATCAATTAACAAAATCCATAGTGAGTGAATAGAAGAAAAATCTAAATCAAATCAATATTTTGTGTGACCACCCTTTGCCTTCAAAACAGCATAAATTCTTCTAGGTACACTTGCACACAGTTTTAAGGCTCTTGGCAGGTAGATTATTCCAAACATCTTTGAGAAACAAACTTGCTACATATACTCTAAATGATAAACAATCTGGGGAATCCTAATTAGAGAAAGATTTATGAGTACTGATAGATGATAGACTTCACAGCAGTGTGCAGGGTCACTCACCTGCTACAAGAGCAAATAGGGTACTAGCCTGCATAAAAAGAGGTGTAGATGCAAGGGATGCTAATATTATCCTACCTCTGTATAAAACCTTAGTTAGGCCTCATCTAGAATATGGAGTCCAATTTTGGGTGCCAGTTCTTAAAAAAAGACATTGTTGAACTGGAAAAGGTGCAGAGAAGTGTAACAAAACTGATAAAGGCATTGGAAGATCTGAGTTATAATGAGAGTCAAGCCACACTGGGTTTGTTTACATTAGAGAATAGACGTCTAAGGGGTGATATGATTACCATTTACAAATACATTCAAGGTCAATACAAAGAACTATCCAATGAATTATTTACACAAAGAGCTGAGCTAAGAACAAGAGGCCATCCATTAAGACGAGCGGAAAGGCACTTTCAACTAAAACAAAGGCAGGGATTCTTTACAGTAAGGGCTGTAAAGCTATGGAATTCTTTGCCTCTGGATGTTGTACTTGCAGATAATGTAACTCCTTTTAAAAAAGCAATGGATGCCTATCTAGCACAGAACAATACTGAAAATTATGACAGATGGCTTCAATGCAGACAGGATGTTGATCTAGGGATGTGACTGCCATTTGAAGCCAGGAAGGAATTTTTTTTACCCACTTAGGGCTAAATTGTAAATTGCTTCACATGGCTTTTTTTTGCCTTCCTCTGGATCAACAGGTGTTTTTGGCATGTGCTGAACTTGATGCACACATTTCTTTTTCCAGCCTCATCAACTATGTTACTATGTTACTATGTTAATTTAAAATCTGCCATAGTTTTACTCAGAAAATGAGTATTACATAAGACATACGGACTTCAAAATGGGTTTTAGTCTGTTTACCAGAACATGAAATGGATCTAATTGTCTCTTAAATGTATCCATTGTATCTGCAATAACTAAATTTGTGGCAAGGAATTCAACAATTTAGCTCAATGAAATGAAATTCTAAATGTTTTAGTTCGCTTCCAGGGAGAAAGGCAACTGAAACTCTGATTGGCTGAGGAGGAAGCAGGGGAAGAAGCCCCCTGCCTCCTCAACCAACCACCACAGCCTTTCCAGTCACTGCTCAAGCCCTTTGCTTAGGGGACCACTGCTTAGCCACTTTGCTGTATGTGGGGCATCAGGACAATTAGTCTGGGAGATCACTACAGGTGACACAGAGGAGCAAGAGGGCTCCACTGCTTCTATCTTACCCAAACTTCCAGCTATGAGTGGGTGGGATTGGGAAATCCTTTCACGTCAATGTGGGTGGTTTCCCTCATTGATGTAAAAGGGTTTCCTGATCCCACCCACTCCTAAACAGTCATTTAGAATGGAAACAGGGGAGCCCTCTTACTCCCTTGAGTCACTTCTATTGATCTCTCAGCTGAATCGTCTGTGTTATCAGTCTCTGGAGGGGTGGAGGGCATTAGGATAGGTCCTGATGCCCCACCACGAGGTCTAACCTTAACAATACAATTACAATAACAAAAAAAACCCCAAAAAAACGAGGGTTTACTACATGGACGAACCATGCCACAAAGGCTAGTCAAGGGCTGCCTTAGCGAGGTGTTAGACAAATCCCCACACCCTGACTTAACAGACTTGGCCAAGGGCTGTCAGTTTGAAAGTAGTAGCCATCCGACCACTCCTGTCAAAATCTGTAGAGACAGTTGCCTGGGGACCATAATTATGAAAGGAGAGGGCAAGGGTTGAGGCTTATCTGCTCAAGCTTGCAAAAATCACTGCAGGAATGACCCAGTCATTTTAGTTATTACCCCTTCTCTTTTGCCATACTACCTTCTCTTCTCCTCCCTCCCTCCTTTTTGCCATTCTGCCTCCTCTTTTACCCCTTCATCCCTCCTTTTTGGTGGTTCAGCTTTTCTTCTTATTTTCCCTTCCACAGCTTTGCCTTTCACCTCCACTTATTACTCTTTCAACCTCCCTTCTGCCACTTCATCTCTTCACCCCTTCTTCTTCCTCTCCAATCTTGCCTTTCACCACTACACATCTTCACTTCTTTCTCTCCCTTTTGCAACTCTAGCTCTTGTTCTATAGCCTCCCGCCCCACCTAACAATTTGCTGCTCTGGCTATTTTCTCTAATTCTCACTGTCTCCTTTTCACCTTTCCCATCCCCTGAAACAGCTTCGTGGAGTAGGTGAAGTCAGTTTATGCAAACAAGATAGTTCTTGCAGATATGTCATCAAGATAGACTATATCAACATTCCACAATAATACTCATTCCAGCTGCCACTCCCTGACAGCCAGTTCTTCCTAATTAATAAAAGTTTAATGTCACAAAACATGACAGTTCCACTTTAACCCACCGATTGCCAGTGTGCTCTTAAATGCTTTCCTTCCCTTAGGTTTACAGGGGTAAAACCACTTATAACCAAGTCTGCTCATCTGTGAACATATAACAGCTCATCAGGGATTACATTATGCAATCCCTTTTTGAGGGTCACAAACTGAACAAGCCTCCTGACGAGAGCCCCAAAGTGAAGACCAACAGGTGCATATTACCGCTGCTACTCATAGACATCAAATAATAAGAATCATCGCTCAAACATTAGGTTAATAGGACACAAGTCTATGTCTGACCTTTCACAGGAACTGAGGAGTCTGCTTGGGTCAGGTGTTTTTTACCCTCAAAGCTTCTTTTAAAGGAACACAGAAGCTGTACAATACATCACAATGCAGCCATTGGCAAACTGTAATAGTGTGCTGCTAGTGTTAAAAAACTGCTAGTCCTGCTAGTTCTCTTATAAATGCTAAAACAATGATAGGATTCTGTTAGTTCTCCTATAAATCTACAAATGCAACAAGTTAATGCTTTGGATACCTCTCTGACACTTAAAGAATTAAGTTTGTATGATTAACTCTCAGCAAATTCTACAACTAATTATGCTTAAAAATAAACTCTACAGAGAAATTCCAGTAAATTAAATACTTTCACTGAAATCACAAATTAAATATGTGCCAATATTTTATGGCTTATTTTCTGGGCAAATTAGCCATAGCTTCTGAGATGTAAGGATTTTATTTCATTTAATAGACAGTGCTCATGAGAAATACAAGAAGGAATGAGGGAAATACACTTGATCTATAAAAGCGTCTCTTTTGATTCTTCATTTGACTAAACAAATTGAAATATTTTTCATTAATTACACACCTTACTCCCATAGCATTCTTCTTCATTTGCCCTTCAAATGATTTAAAAACAGTCCCAAGGATAGCAACTCTGATGGATTTCTAAATTACTATGTAATACTATATACAGATGTATTGCATTGGAGAAAGAAAACAAACTTGAAGTTAAACATCACTTACATCTTCAAATAATCATTTTACTTGCTCTATTTATATACCTTAAGCAAAGAAGTAGATAAGTGCACTAAAAGTAAAGTAGTGAGATGCTTATATTCAATAAATGTTTCAGACTATAAAGATGGAATAAAAATTATAGTATGAAAATTATATCTATTTATCTAACCTAATATATATATATATATATATATATATATATATATATATATATATATATATATAAAACCAAATGTTTGAGAATATTTGTTTGAAACCAAGGGGGTTTATGCACTGAGCTGTAATAAAGAGGTAATGTGGAGATAACTTCTCCAGTGATAACACTTCTGTAAATTTTATTTATTACTTTGGAGCCAGTGCACTAAGATGTCTCCAATATGAGCGATCTTAATGCATAGAATAACATAGAAACTGGAGAAATAATATCACTGCAGAAGTCTTCTCTATTTCATCACGCCTTAATGCATAACCTCCAGGCTTTTCAAGATTTTTTGTGCTTGTAACTATACACTTGTCAATAAACACTCAATATCAATATGCTACTTATAAATGCTGATAACCATAAGTGAATTGCATTTAAAAATAGAAATTTTGAATGAAAATGAAACCTGTCAACCAAATCAGGAGGATTTTAGTCTAAAGCCATTCAGTTAAAAATATGAAATATGTATAACACAATGTTAGTCTCCTTGTTAGAGGTTATCTGAGTTAATTAGCATGCTACTTAGTCATTAGTTACAATTTATAATGCAGTGAAGCACATAAGAGACAAATATCTAAAACCAGAGTGCACTGTAGCTGCGGCATGTGTGGATACTTTATTATGACTTGTCAACTCCTCCAACAAACTCAGAGTCATACTATTCTGTGTTTTGCATTTGAAGGTGCTATTGAAAACGAGGAAAATATTGGCACACTCTGAAAAGTTTAATAGTACTTCAACTTCAGCTACTGCTGCACAGCTGACATGTTGCTGCTGTGTCTGCCAAGTACTGATGAGTGAAAAGTTCATATTTGTTCCAACGCAAACTTTCATTAAAAAAATCATGATTTTCTGCTTTTCCCACAGGAATTCCCACACATAGAGAAACCTATTGATTTCTTGCCTTTTTGCTAACACCACATAATTTCCCACAAGGATGGTTTAATTTCTGTCCTGTGAAATTTCCAGCCTTCATACTATAAAAACCCAGAATTTTCCACCATACAACATGGTGTGGTTTAGGATATAGAGAGTGGAAGCAGGTACAGAGAGGGAGAGAGAAAAAAAACACAAAAATAAAAGTAAAAAAAAAAAATATATATATATATTTTAAGTGCAGACTAGCACTATGACTGTAACGGATCCTACCCGTTACTGAGCCCTTGTCTGGACCTCAAACTATTTATTCAAAGACTATGGACATTTATTACTGTTTGGACTCTGTGCTGTGCCTTGGCGTACAAACTGGCCAGCTATTCCCTAAGAGAAAGACTTAAATTCATAGACTTTGGATCACATAGTATGTTTAAAGGGATAGTAATACTTCATTTTAACTTTATTTTATTTTGTAGGCATTAAAAAAACATGAAGAATGATATAAGTCTTATCTCTGAAACCTTTATGGTTTAAGAGATATTCACAAACAAAGTTTCCCCCCCCTGTTTAACCAGATCAGAAGGGAGATGCTCAGATAGACTGCAGAGAGGGACAATCTTCAATTAAGATAATGGAAAAAGCTGAAAACCTTGTCAAGGGGGGAAGGGCTTTCATTGTTTTCATACAAAGAAAATTGTCCCCTTCTGTTATCTGTACTGTCATACAACCAGACTCACATCTGAGAAGAGATGGCTTACACTAGGTAAAAGGGGCGGGAGGGGAAACTTTGCTTGTGAATATCTCATAAACCATAAAGTTTTGAGAGATAAGACTTATATCGTTCTTCATGTTTTTTTAATGCCTACAAAATAAAATAAAGTTAAAACGAAGTGTTACTATCCCTTTAATGTATGGCGAACGTTATGGTTATTGTATGTAGCATGTTGAGGGTTTACTCCAAGGGAATAGGCAGTGAGAGGTTAATTATTTCATTATGTATTGCAGACTTCCAAGTCTTTTGCTTAATTATTCAACCCCTGGCCATTGTTAAGGAAATGAATATTCTGGCCACTCAAGTCCTTGGAGTGAGAACTGTCCTGAGACCCCCCTGCTGTGTGTGTTAATCCATTCACACCCCTCAGTCTGTGAGTCACCTATTGTATAGCCTGAAACTCTGTGTCAGCCCTTGCCTTTTGTCTGATGTGTTTGATTTAATCAAGTTCCCTATTGTATCAGGTTCCCCATGTGATCCAATGTACTGTACTGTATATAAATATCTGTGGTTTGTGACAATAAAAGGAGTTCTGTTTTGGAGTGAACAAGGAGTCCTGGAGTCTTGTATTGCTTATGGTCTAAAGTATCCACTCTGATACCCATCTGCGCCAAGTATCCTGAATCGCTGACCGTCTGCTGCCAGTTTCCTGCGACCTAACTTCGTGGACTGTCAGGCGGCGACGTGGACTCTTCCATGCTTCCCTGCTTCCAGTGATCCTGCGGCTGTTTCCAGTGACTGTCCATACTTCAACTGGTGCATCCGACAGCGCTTATCTGCGTCGAGAAGGAGAGACCCAGGAACGACGGCGGAAGGCGACGCGGTCCCTTCTTCAGCTTCCGTTATATTGTTGGCTAGCGGTGGGATTTCTCCTTCGACATAGGCTGCATTGGAGACGACATGGCGGACGAAGCAGTGCTGGCGGACACTCTGGGAGCATACAAGGACCGCTACAACACCATCCGAGTACAGTGGTGGACCTGGCTGGGTGATGTTATCTACGACTTCGTCCCAGAGTTGGATGCGTGCATTACAGAGGAGCTCAGAGTACAGGAGGAGTACTGGGACTTTGTTAAGCACCTGGACCAGGAATATGGATCTGAGGGCCTCTTCGACTGGTGCCCAGGCCGCTTGCGATGGGACATCGAAGGGCTGGTATGGAACGCCTACAACATGGACTCTACTTTTGGCTGCTCTGACTCCAGCAGATACTGGGAGATTCGGGACAAGAGAGAGGACCGTTTTGGGGGATACATTCCTGAGGACTGCCAGGGAAATTTGGACATCCTGGCAGGATGCGAGTGGAACCTGGAGAGAATGTACCTGGGCTGGTTACAGAAAGTTCAGGGGATACCAAGAGAGGAAGAAGAAGACTGGGGGGGTAACGCATCTGAGGAGGACTTCAGCGACTTTGAGGGCCAGGATTGTTTTACCCCTGTTCACTCCACACTGGTGAGTGGGAATTCTTCCTCACCAGTGCCCCTGTTGTTGCCCCTGCATCAGGAAGTGGGAAAATTGTCCTTCCTGATACCCCTTTGCCCCTGGACTGTGTGTTGCCTGAGCTGAGGAGTGGGAATTCGTTCCTTCTCAGCCAAGAAGATGCCTCTGCATCAGGGGATGGGACAGACGTCTCCCCTGATACGAATGTTGCCCCTTCCCCTGTCTTTCCAGCTGCGGTGGATGAGATGCAGGTCCCCACCAGCAGCGATTGTATGTCCCAACTGATGGGTGGGAGAGAGCCCATCAGTCCCTATGACCCCCCTGCTGTAGTGAGTGTGGAAGAGCTCACCAGCAGCCCCAAGATGATGCCCCCTGTGGGGCTGGAAAACGCCCTGGAAGTGGAGCGGTATGTGCTCTCCAGGGCCACAGAGGATGCCGCCTTGTGGGATGGGACTGCAGTCTCCCTCAAGGCAGAGAAGGCCCTGGAAAGTGATGGCCTACAAGAGGAGGTCCCCAGCGGACCGGAAGAGACCAGCGCTGCTGGCACTCCTGTGAATTTGTTGTGTGAACTGATGGGTGGAGAAGAGTGCCCCATCAGCCCCCCTGTAAACCCTGACCTGGTGAGTGGGAGCGAGCTCACCAGGGTCTGGGAAACCCCTGCTGTGGTGAAGGAGATGCAGGTCCCCACCAGCAGCCCCAGTCCGTCCCCTGTTGCTACTGCCCTGGAGAAGGGGAAGAGTGTCTTCTCCAGGTATGTGACTAAGATTGCGAGGAGGATTGAGACTGCCCTCCTCCAGAAGACAAGAGATGGCCCTGATGTGAGGGGCCAAGAAGAAGAGGGGTACAGCAGGCTGCCACTCTGCAGTGCTGCTACTGCCCCTGGAAACCCTGGATGTTGCCCCAAGTTCCTCATGCTGGAGAGTAGGAGCGAGCTCTCCAGTCCCCCTGTAACCCCTGGCTTGGTGCGTGGGAACGAGCGCACCAGATCATGTGAAACCTTGGCTGGGATTAGTGGATCAACAGTCCTCATCCCCAGCCCAACGATTGTGTTCCCTTTCCCTGTGACCCCTGGCTTGGTGGATGGGAGCAAATTCACCGGGTCCTGTGAACCCCCTGCTGTGGTGTGTAGGAGTGAGCACACCACCCCTTGTTTTGCCCTGACACTGGTGAGTGGGAGCAAGCTCACCAGAAGCCCCAAGAAGGCGCTCCCCAACAATTCCCCTTTGGGCCCTGATCTGGTGAGTGGGACCACCGTCCTCATCAGGGATGTTGCTGGGGCCCCTGAATTCCCTGAGCTCTGCCTGGGGGGTGGGAATGTGTCCCAGAACGTTGCCCCAGCCCAGGAGAGTGGGACAAACATCCTCTCCTGTTCCTCTGGGGCAGTGGCCCAACTAAAAGGGGGAGATATGCCTCTCTCCCCACACTCTGATGCACAGAAGCCAGAGACACAATTGCCCCAGGAAGATCCCCCTTATAGACTGGCTTTGGACCCTGAGCCCCTGGCCCCAGACCCAGGAACATTGAACCCCAGCTCTGCATGGAGCATGGCCCAGGAGAGGCCACCCAATTTGATGATTGCCAGGACAACCAGGCACCAATTTCCCTGGCCCAGGATTAAGAACCGAGACTGTACCCCTGGTCCAGGACAAGAGACCTGCTTTCTATTTCCAGGCGTGGACAAGGGGCTTGCATTTTCTCCTGGCACAGGATACCAGGCTGAGTCATTGTTTCCCTGGCCCAGGACAAGGGGCTCCTCCTTTAAGACTGGCCTAGGACCAAGGCCTCCAGACTAATGAACTGTCCAGACAAGTGGCTCACAACCTCAATGCTCTCCTACAGCTCCAAGTCAGCGTTTACTACTGTCCCCGCTGGCTTGGTACAAAAAGGGGGAGAAATGTAACGGATCCTACCCGTTACTGAGCCCTTGTCTGGACCTCAAACTTTTTTTTTTTCAAAGACTATGGACATTTATTACTGTTTGGACTCTGTGCTGTGCCTTGACGTACAAACTGGCCAGCTATTCCCTAAGAGAAAGACTTAAATTCATAGACTTTGGATCACATAGTATGTTTAATGTATGGCGAACGTTTTAGTTATTGTATGTAGTATGTTGAGGGTTTACTCCAAGGGAATAGGCAGTGAGAGGTTAATTATTTCATTATGTATTGCAGACTTCCAAGTCTTTTGCTTAATTATTCAACCCCTGGCCATTGTTAAGGAAATGAATATTCTGGCCACTCAAGTCCTTGGAGTGAGAACTGTCCTGAGACCCCCCTGCTGTGTGTGTTAATCCATTCACACCCCTCAGTCTGTGAGTCACCTATTGTATAGCCTGAAACTCTGTGTCAGCCCTTGCCTTTTGTCTGATGTGTTTGATTTAATCAAGTTCCCTATTGTATCAGGTTCCCCATGTGATCTAATGTACTGTACTGTATATAAATATCTGTGGTTTGTGACAATAAAAGGAGTTCTGTTTTGGAGTGAACAAGGAGTCCTGGAGTCTTGTATTGCTTATGGTCTAAAGTATCCACTCTGATACCCATCTGCGCCAAGTATCCTGAATCGCTGACCGCCTGCTGCCAGTTTCCTGCGACCTAACTTCGTGGACTGTCAGGCGGCGACGTGGACTCTTCCATGCTTCCCTGCTTCCAGTGATCCTGCGGCTGTTTCCAGTGACTGTCCATACTTCAGCTGGTGCATCCGACGGCGCTTATCTGCGTCGAGAAGGAGAGACCCAGGAACGACGGCGGAAGGCGACGCGGTCCCTTCTTCAGCTTCCGTTACAATGACCATAAAAAAAAGCTGAATGGACCCTGATCATACTGATACAGAAGTGGAGTAGGAAGTCAGTAGCAGCAGAGGTCACATACCACTAATCCAATTATTCCCAGTCCCCAACTGGTATTCTCCCTCTGTAGAAGTATATTGAAGAAGGCAGAACTAGCAGTATGAGTATTAGCTCCTCTGCTCACTGCTATTGCTGTCTGTGTGCTTTCTTTTGAGGACATGGCAAATTAGACAGCAGGGGCCACCCTGTCACACTCATCATCCCCAACCAGTCTCAAAGATCAAAAAGAAATTGGTGGTGGTTGTGGTGATAAGAGTTAAGGTGATGGTGGAGCAGCTAGTGTTGAGGAGAGTATGAGGAATGGGAGAAATTGATTCAAATGGGGATGTGCATCACTGCCATCACCAACAGTGACATTTAGTTTGCTATTCTGTTGTCATAGCTGCTGCTGAGTCATGAAGGACAGACTTCATCTGTCACAACAGCAGGATGATGATGAGAGGGCTAGTGTGTCACACACCACCGGGGCCAGAATGGGACTGGGTTCTTCAAGTAGTGATATGGGATCTGGACACTTGCTACCAATATTCCTGGTCCTAGTTTTAGTTGTGTTGCTGGGGCAGCAGCAGCCTCACCTGCTCCAGCCAGTAAAGATGATTTGGAAGAAGTAGAAGTCCATTCTTCTCCACCTCTCCCCTCACTGAAATCATGGGTGTGGGAATATTTTTCTTGGGCCAGGCACAAGGCAATGATCAGTGACTTAACTGTGCACTCTGTGTAATAAGATAGTGAAAAGGGGGAAAAAGAGGGTACACCTTGGCACATCTGCCATCATAAAGCATATTCAACATTGACACCACAACATGTTAAGCATGCAAAAGCCAGACTCCAAAAAAAAAGAAATTGAGAGACACTGTCTTATTCCCTTGTGTCCCTCTCCAAAGACACAAAGAATATGAGCAAAAATCCCATAGGAAGACTAAAGAAACCCAGCATGGGAATTCGATAATAAGCATAACACCTGCATCATCATCATCTGTCCCTGTCCTGGCACCCTCAGTATCCAATTCCACCTACTCTGGCATACCACTTTGCCTCTGTTACCTTCCCCATTAACTTATAGTGGGTCTGTAGATGTATCTAGTAGTTTGTGTCTACCCACTGCACACGGTGTGATACACTGACCACTTATGGCAATGTTATGGAAATCAATCAAATGCAGGGTGTCATAGAGCATCTGCAGACATTCATATCATTAAAGACACTAAGCTGGTGTTAGGAAGGATTAATTATTAAGTCTTCTATCTTATCACGTGTAATTAGTGGCATCGACAAAGGATATAGTAACAGCAGTACTTGGTTTCTTGGGAGATGGTTGTACATGGCTGACCTAACTGTCAAGGTGTTTGGTTGCAGTTGTGCCTGTTGCTTAATATGAATACATATGATTGGTCAATCAATTTGGAGGGCTACATGTTATTTAGAAAAGACAGGTCAAACAAAAGCGGTGGTGGGGTCTGCCTGTATGTCAAACCAGCATTATTACCTCAATTGCGGGAAGATATATGTGATGACAGTATTGAACATGTGGAATCCCTGTGGGTTGAAATAGTCACTGGGGGTAAAACTGCCCAAAAAATACTAGTGGGTATTTGTTATAAACCACCAAACATTGGTGACCTTGAGGAATCAAAGCTATTAATTAGTGATGATCGAGCACCCCAATGCTCGGGTGTTCGGGTGCTCTGACCGAGCGCCCTCGGAGGCTCGAGTGCTCTGCCGAGCACCCGAGCCCCATTGAAGTCAATGGGAGGACTCGAGCATTACACCAGGCACCCCCTGCTCTGATGAGGGGAGGGTGCCTGGTCCATAGGAAAAGGGCAGAAAATGATGGAAACACCACAGAAATGGTTCAGGGACAGCATAGGGAGGATGTCTGGATGCATCTTGGACTCCAACGTCGCTGCTGGGAACGATGTTTCGCCCGTAGTACGCCATTTTTACAGACTGACCGTAAAACACACAAAAAGGAAGATAAAAACGACTTTAGGCAAAAAATTGTTACCAAACAGTATTTGCTGTATATTTACTTGTATATCATCTGCAAATTCTGCAAAAAATTTCATCGATTTTTCGGAACTGGGGCCATGATTAAGAGGGAAACGTGCGCAGAGGCAAATTCTCCCAAAAATTTCCTCGATTTTTCTGAACTGGGGCCATGATTAAGAGGGAAACGTGCGCTGAGCCGACCATCTAAAACATTATGGGTGAGGGTCTGCTGCGGAGCTGACCATCCTAAACATTATATGCGAAGGCCCGCTAGTGAGCTGACGCTATAAAACATTATATGAGAGGGCCCGCTAGAGAGCTGACCCAATAAAACATTATATGAGAAGGCCCGCTGGTGAGCTGACCTATACAAAAATTGTCAAACAGCGCCCGCTGGTGAGCTGGCCCTATATAAAAATTATATCACAGGGCCCGCTGGTGAGCTGGCCCTATATAAAAATTATATCCCAGGGTATATGGAAGAGAGTCAACCATATACCCATTTTTTGGGTGGAAGGGGTGAATGGGAATACAGAGTATTCCCATCATTGTAAATAACATATATAAAGTGACTTTATGTTCACCCGGGGCTTTCTTCCAGTGGAGTGGAGAAGTCAGGGGAAATCCAGGCCTTGTTCATTTTTATAAGTGTCAACCTATCAGCATTTTCGGTGGAAAGGCGGATACGCTTATCTGTTATGATGCCACCAGCAGCACTAAATACCCGCTCAGACAGAACGCTGGCGGCAGGGCAGGCCAGCACCTCCAAGGCGTAGAGTGCCAGTTCATACCACGTGTCCAGCTTGGACACCCAGTAGTTGTAAGGCACAGAGGGATCATTGAGGACGCTGACACGGTCTGCTACGTACTCCTTCACCATCTTCCAAAACTTTTCCCTCCTTGTGACACTAGGCTGCGCATCAGGGTGAGGGTGCTGGCGGGGTGTCATGAAGGTGTCCCACGCCTTGGAGAGTGTTGCCCTGCCTTTGTCGGAACTGCTGTGTGCTCCCCTTTTCTCCCCTTCTCGGTTGGCCAAGGTAGCACGTACTCTGCCGCCAGCGTTGTCAGATGGAAAATTTTGGAGCAATTTTTCAACAAGAACCTTCTGGTATTGCACCATTTTGCTTGTCCTCTCCACCGGAGGAATGAGAGATGAGAAATTCTCTTTGTAGCGGGGGTCCAGAAGGGTGAACACCCAGTAATCCGTGTTGTCTAAAATGCGTATAACGCGTGGGTCACGGGAAAGGCAGCCTAACATAAAGTCAGCCATGTGTGCCAGAGTACCAACAGGCAAGATTTCGCTGTCCTCACCAGGAGGATGACTCTCAATCTCCTCATCCTCTTCCTCCTCTTCTGCCCACCCACGCTGAAGAGATGGAACTAAAGTTCCATGGCTACCCTCTGTAGCGGAGGCAACCGTGTCTTCCTCCTCCTCCGCCTCCTCCAATTGTCGCTGAGAAGACGAAGTGAGGGTGCTCTGGCTATCACCTTGTGTAAGCTCTTCCTCCTGCATTTCCACCTCTTCCACATGCAAAGCGTCGGTTTTAATTGTGAGCAGCGAGCGTTTCAGTAGACACAGAAGTGGGATGGTTACACTGATAATAGCGTTATCGCCGCTCATCATCTGTGTCGATTCCTCAAAATTGCGTAAAACCTCACAGAGGTCTGACATCCATTCCCACTCCTCACTTCTGATTACAGGAAGTTGAACGGAGAGGCGACGACCGTGTAACAGCTGGTACTCCACTACTGCCCTCTGCTGCTCACAAAGCCGGGCCAACATGTGGAAGGTGGAGTTCCAGCGCGTGCTCACGTCACACAGCAGCCGGTGAGCTGGCAATTGTAAGCGCTGCTGCAGCTTCAACAGGCCGGCTGAAGCTGTTGATGACTTACGGAAATGTGCACACACGCGGCGCACCTTGGTCAAGAGATCATGCACATTGGGGTAGGTTTTTAGAAATCGCTGAACCATTAAATTAAATACATGCGCTAGGCATGGTACGTGTGTGAGCTTGCCGAGCTCCAAAGCCGCCACCAAGTTACGCCCATTATCACACACAACCATGCCTGGTTGCAGGTTGAGTGGCGAGAGCCATTGCTCGGTCTGGTGACTAATCCCCTGCAACAGCTCTGAGGCCGTGTGCTGTTTGTCCCCAAGGCAGATCAGCTTCAGCACGGCCTGTTGACGCTTCCCCACTGCAGTGCTACACTGCTTCCAGCTACCGGCTGATGGGTGAGTGGCGCTGCGCGCAGAGAATTCGGAGGTGGAAACGGAGGAGGAGGAGCCAATAACGTAGGTGCTGGCGGAAACCCTGATGGAGGTAGGGCCCGCAATCCTCAGCGTGGGTAGCACCTGTGCCATCCCAGGGTCCGAGTCGCTCCCAGCCTCCACGACATTCACCCAGTGTGCCGTCAGGGAAATGTAGCGTCCCTGGCCACAAGCACTTGTCCATGTGTCAGTCGTTAAGTGGTCCTTCCCAGTAACTGCGTTGGTCAGGGCACGGGTGATGTTACGGGACACATGGTGGTGTAAGGCGGGGATGGCACACCGGGAAAAGTAGTGGCGGCTGGGGACTGAGTACCGAGGGACAGCTGCTGCCATCAGGCTGCGGAAGGACTCAGTCTCCACAAGCCTAAATGGCAGCATTTCGATGGCCAGTAATTTGGTAAGGTGTGAGGTTAGTGCTATGGCCTGTGGGTGGGTGGCTGGGTATTTTCGCTTGCGCTCAAATGCCTGGGGTAATGACATTTGGACGCTGCGCTGGGACAGGGAAGTGGATGTGGTCGCTGATGGTGCTTCAGATGGTACAGGTGCAGGGCGGGAGGTATGTGGGCCTGCACCTTCGACAGGCGATTGGCCGGCACCGAAAACAGGGGAAGAGGAGGCAGTGGTGTGGCCTGCAGACACAGATTGGCGATCCGGGCGTTCCTCCCACTTATTACGGTGCTTGGATGCCATGTGTCGGATCATGCTGGTGGTGGTGAGGTTTCTAGTGTTCATGCCTCGGCTCATTCTGGTGTGGCACAGGTTGCAAACTACAATTCTTTTGTCGTCCGCACTTTCCTTAAAAAAATGCCATACTGCGGAACACTAGTGATGAGCGAGCACCCCAATGCTCGGGTGTTCGGGTGCTCTAACCGAGCACCCCCTGAGGCTCGAGTGCTCGGCCGAGCACCCGAGCCCCATTGAAGTCAATGGGAGGACTCGAGCATTACACCAGGCACCCCCTGCTCTGATGAGGGGAGGGTGCCTGGTCCATAGGAAAAGGGCAGAAAAGGATGGAAACACCACAGAAATGGTTCAGGGACAGCATAGGGAGGATGTCTGGATGCATCTTGGACTCCAACATCGCTGCTGGGAACGATCTTTCGCCCGTAGTACGCCATTTTTACAGACTGACCATAAAACACACAAAAAGGAAAATAAAAACGACTTTAGGCGAAAAATTGTTACCAAACAATATTTGCTGTATATTTACTTGTATATCATCTGCAAATTCTCCCAAAAATTTCCTTGGTTTTCGGAAGTGAGGCCATGATTAAGAGGGAAACGTGCGCAGAGGCAAATTCTCCCAAAAATTTCCTTGATTTTCAGAACTGAGGCCATGATTAAGAGGGAAACGTGCACAGAGGCAAATTCTCCCAAAAATTTCCTTGATTTTATTGAACTGAGGCCATGATTAAGAGGGAAACGTGCGCTGAGCCGACCATCTAAAACATTATGGGTGAGGGTCTGCTGCAGAGCTGACCATCCTAAACATTATATGCGAAGGCCCGCTAGTGAGCTGACGCTATAAAACATTATATGAGAGGGCCCGCTAGAGAGCTGACCCAATAAAACATTATATGAGAAGGCCCGCTGGTGAGCTGACCTATATAAAAATTGTCAAACAGGGCCCGCTGGTGAGCTGGCCCTATATAAAAATTATATCACAGGGCCCGCTGGTGAGCTGGCCCTATATAAAAATTATATCCCAGGGCATATGGAAGAGGAGGAGGAGGATGAGAAGATTAAGAGTCAACCATATACCCGTTTTTTGGGTGGAAGGGGTGAATGGGAATACAGAGTATTCCCATCATTGTAAATAACATATATAAAGTGAGTTTATGTTCCCCCGGGGCTTTCCTCCAGTGGAGTGGAGAAGTCAGGGGAAATCCAGGCCTTGTTCATTTTTATAAGTGTCAACCTATCAGCATTGTCGGTGGAAAGGCGGATACGCTTATCTGTTATGATGCCACCAGCAGCACTAAATACCCGCTCAGACAGAACGCTGGCGGCAGGGCAGGCCAGCACCTCCAAGGCATAGAGTGCCAGTTCATACCACGTGTCCAGCTTGGACACCCAGTAGTTGTAAGGCACAGAGGGATCATTGAGGACGCTGACACGGTCTGCTACGTACTCCTTCACCATCTTCCAAAACTTTTCCCTCCTTGTGACACTAGGCTGCGCATCAGGGTGAGGGTGCTGGCGGGGTGTCATGAAGGTGTCCCACGCCTTGGAGAGTGTTGCCCTGCCTTTCTCGGAACTGCTGTGTGCTCCCCTTTTCTCCCCTTCTCGGTTGGCCAAGGTAGCACGTACTCTGCCGCCAGCGTTGTCAGATGGAAAATTTTGGAGCAATTTTTCAACAAGAACCTTCTGGTATTGCACCATTTTGCTTGTCCTCTCCACCGGAGGAATGAGAGATGAGAAATTCTCTTTGTAGCGGGGGTCCAGAAGGGTGAACACCCAGTAATCCGTGTTGTCTAAAATGCGTGTAACGCGTGGGTCACGGGAAAGGCAGCCTAACATAAAGTCAGCCATGTGTGCCAGAGTACCAACAGGCAAGATTTCGCTGTCCTCACCAGGAGGATGACTCTCAATCTCCTCATCCTCTTCCTCCTCTTCTGCCCACCCACGCTGAAGAGATGGAACTAAAGTTCCATGGCTACCCTCTGTAGCGGAGACAACCGTGTCTTCCTCCTCCTCCTCCTCCTCCTCCTCCGCCTCCTCCAATTGTCGCTGAGAAGACGAAGTGAGGGTGCTCTGGCTATCACCTTGTGTAAGCTCTTCCTCCCCCATTTCCACCTCTTCCACATGCAAAGCGTCGGTTTTAATTGTGAGCAGCGAGCGTTTCAGTAGACACAGAAGTGGGATGGTTACACTGATAATAGCGTTATCGCCGCTCACCATCTGTGTCGATTCCTCAAAATTGCGTAAAACCTCACAGAGGTCTGACATCCATTCCCACTCCTCACTTCTGATTACAGGAAGTTGAACGGAGAGGCGACGACCGTGTAACAGCTGGTACTCCACTACTGCCCTCTGCTGCTCACAAAGCCGGGCCAACATGTGGAAGGTGGAGTTCCAGCGCGTGCTCACGTCACACAGCAGCCGGTGAGCTGGCAATTGTAAGCGCTGCTGCAGCTTCAACAGGCCGGCTGAAGCTGTTGATGACTTACGGAAATGTGCACACACGCGGCGCACCTTGGTCAAGAGATCATGCACATTGGGGTAGGTTTTTAGAAATCGCTGCACCACTAAATTAAATACATGCGCTAGGCATGGTACGTGTGTGAGCTTGCCGAGCTCCAAAGCCGCCACCAAGTTACGCCCATTATCACACACAACCATGCCTGGTTGCAGGTTGAGTGGCGAGAGCCACTGCTCGGTCTGGTGACTAATCCCCTGCAACAGCTCTGAGGCCGTGTGCTGTTTGTCCCCAAGGCAGATCAGCTTCAGCACGGCCTGTTGACGCTTCCCCACTGCAGTGCTACACTGCTTCCAGCTACTGGCTGATGGGGGAGTGGCGGTGTGTGTAGAGAATTCGGAGGTGGAAACGGAGGAGGAGGAGCCAATAACGTAGGTGCTGGTGGAAACCCTGATGGAGGTAGGGCCCGCAATCCTCGGCGTGGGTAGCACCCGTGCCATCCCAGGGTCCGAGTCGCTCCCAGCCTCCACGACATTCACCCAGTGTGCCGTCAGGGAAATGTAGCGTCCCTGGCCACAAGCACTTGTCCATGTGTCAGTCGTTAAGTGGACCTTCCCAGTAACTGCGTTGGTCAGGACACGGGTGATGTTACGGGACACATGGTGGTGTAATGCGGGGATGGCACACCGGGAAAAGTAGTGGCGGCTGGGGACCGCGTACCGAGGGACAGCTGCTGCCATCAGGCTGCGGAAGGACTCAGTGTCCACAAGCCTAAATGGCAGCATTTCGATGGCCAGTAATTTGGAAAGGTGTGAGGTTAGTGCTATGGCCTGTGGGTGGGTGGCTGGGTACTTTCTCTTGCGCTCAAATGCCTGGGGTAACGACATTTGGACGTTGTGCTGGGACAGGGAAGTGGATGTGGTCGCTGATGGTGCTTCAGATGCTACAGGTGCAGGGCGGGAGGTATGCGGGCCTGCGCCTTCGACAGGCGATTGGCCGGCACCGAAAACAGGGGAAGAGGAGGCAGTGGTGTGGCCTGCAGACACAGATGGGCGATCCAGGCGTTCCTCCCACTTACTACGGTGCTTGGATGCCATGTGTCGGATCATGCTGGTGGTGGTGAGGTTTCTAGTGTTCATGCCTCGGCTCATTCTGGTGTGGCACAGGTTGCAAACTACAATTCTTTTGTCGTCCGCACTTTCCTTAAAAAAACGCCATACCGCGGAACACCTACCCCTTGGCAAGGTAGATTTATGCAAGGGGGTGCTCCGTGGAACATTTGCGGGCCGGTTTGGTGCGGTCCGCCTTCTTTCTGTAGCCACACCACTGCCTCTTCCAGCCTGTTGCGGTGCTGCAGATGGCTCACCCTCAGGACTGCTGTCATCGCTCGGCTCTACACCTTCCCAGGTGGGGTCAGTCACCTCATCGTCCACCAAGTCCTCCTCCACTTCCTCACTCTGATCATCCTCCTCAAGTCTTGATCCCACCACATACTCAGTCATTGACAACTGTATAACATTCTCCTCAACAAGGTCTTGAGACGGAAATAGTGGTTGATTTAATGGCAACTGTGTCTCATCATCATCATCATCATCCACTACTTCCTTTGACCTTAAATGCCGTTCACATCTGTCATCTTCTTGAGATTGGGTAGCCTCTAGAGGTTGTGAATCAGGGCACAAGATGTCATGTTCCTCTGCAAGCGTGCTTGGAGAGAGGGTCAAATGAAGGATTGGTGATGAGACGAGCTCCTCACTATATCCCAGTGTGGGATCACTTCTTTGACCAGACCGTGTATGGTGGGAGGAAGGATGATCAGAGTGAGGATTATGTTGACCAGACTCTTGGCTACTGAGAGTGGACTTGGTGGAAGACAGGGTGGTGCTTAACCGACTGGAAGCAGTATCAGCTGTCATCCAACCGACCACCTGTTCGCAGTGGTCGGACCTCGAGAGTGATGTCCTGCGACGCCCTGTAAAATTACACATGAAGCTAGGTATGGTGGATGTCTTTCTTTCTTGTGCTCTGGCACCAGGCACAGTTTCTCCGCGTCCTGACCCGCGCCCTGAACTTTCAGGATCACGTCCACTTCCCCGTCCCTTTTTACCCGCCTTCTTCATCTTACACAGAATATGTGACTTTAATATTTGAGTTTGAAAACTTAACAGTATTTCTTATTATTCTGCAACTCTGCAGAGTACACAGAATAGGCTGCTAAACTGCGGTGAAACACACTGAATGGAATATGTGAGTTTAATATTTGAGTTTGAAAACTTAACAGTATTTCTTATTATTCTGCAACTGTACAGAGTACACAGAATAGGCTGTTAAACTGCGGTGAAACACACTGAATGGAATATGTGAGTTTAATATTTGAGTTTGAAAACTTAACAGTATTTCTTATTATTCTGCAACTGTACAGAGTACACAGAATAGGCTGTTAAACTGCGGTGAAACACACTGAATGGAATATGTGAGTTTAATATTTGAGTTTGAAAACTTAACAGTATTTCTTATTATTCTGCAACTGTACAGAGTACACAGAATAGGCTGTTAAACGGCGGTGAAACACACTGAATGGAATATGTGACTTTAATATTTGAGTTTGAAAACTTAACAGTATTTCTTATTATTCTGCAACTCTGCAGAGTACACAGAATAGGCTGCTAAACTGCGGTGAAACACACTGAATGGAATATGTGACTTTAATATTTGAGTTTGAAAACTTAACAGTATTTCTTATTATTCTGCAACTCTGCACAGTACACAGAATAGGCTGCTAAACGGCGGTGAAACACACTGAATGGAATATGTGACTTTGATATTTTAGTTTGAAGACTTAACAGTATTTCTTCCTATTCTGCAACTCTGCACAGTACACAGAATAGGCTGCTAAACTGCGGCGAAGCACACTGAATGGAATATGTGACTTTGATATTTTAGTTTGAAGACTTAACAGTATTTCTTCCTATTCTGCAACTCTGCACAGTACACAGAATAGGCTGCTAAACTGCGGCGAAGCACACTGAATGGAATATGTGACTTTGATATTTTAGTTTGAAGACTTAACAGTATTTCTTCCTATTCTGCAACTCTGCACAGTACACAGAATGTGCTGCTAAACTGCGGCGAAGCACACTGAATGGAATATGTGACTTTGATATTTTAGTTTGAAGACTTAACAGTATTTCTTCCTATTCTGCAACTCTGCACAGTACTCAGAATGTGCTGCTAAACTGCGGCGACGCACACTGAATGGAATACGTGACTTTGATATTTTAGTTTGAAGACTTAACAGAATGTGCTCTAATCTGCAACTTTGCACACTAAACAGAATGTGCTCTAATCTGCAACTTTGCACACTAAACAGAATGTGCTCTAATCTGCAACTTTGCACACTAAACAGAATGTGCTCTAATCTGCAACTGTGCACACAAAACAGAATGTGCTCTAATCTGCAACTTTTCACACTAAACAGAATATTTTTTTTTTTTTTTTTTTTGTTTTTTTTCCCCCACACACAATATAACCTGCTGCCCCCACACACAGTAGTCCTAAAAAGGACTTTTGGTTCTTTTTTGTCACAATTTTTGTTTTTTCCTCCCTACACTGCCTTTCCCTTCCTATCCTCAGCTCTCCCTGGCTCAGACTGAGCTGAACTCGATGGTCAGGTGCTATACAGCACCTGACCACGGGTTCTGGCCAGCCAATCAGTGTAATGCCAGCAGCCAACATGGCTGCTGGCATTACACCGATGTCAGAGCCTCCCTGCACGTTTATTGGCTGCGCAGCAGCCGCAAAACGTGCGGGGAGGAGACCCGAACATGGCGGGCGAGCACATGCGGTACTCGTACGAGTACCGCCATGTGCCGAGCAGAGCGATGCTCGAGCCGATCCGAGCATCGGCCGAGCATGCTCGCTCAACACTACGGAACACCTACCCCTTGGCAAGGGAGATTTACGCAAGGGGGTGCTCCGTGGAACATTTGCGGGCCGGTTTGGTGCGGTCCGCCTTCTTTCTGTAGCCACACCACTGCCTCTTCCAGCCTGTTGCGGTGCTGCAGATGGCTCACCCTCAGGACTGCTGTCATCGCTCGGCTCTCCACCTTCCCAGGTAGGGTCAGTCACCTCATCGTCCACCAAGTCCTCCTCCACTTCCTCACTCTGATCATCCTTCTCATGTCTTGATCCCACCACATTGACAACTGTATATCATCCTCCTCATCAAGGTCTTGAGACAGTAAAAGTGGTTGATTTGATGGCAACTGTGTCTCATCATCATCATCATCCACTTCCTTTGACCTTAAATGCCGTTCCCCTCTGTCATCTTCTTGTGATTGGGTACCCTCTAGAGGTTGTGAATCAGGGCACAAGATCTCATGTTCCTCTGCAAGCGTGCTTGGAGAGAGGTTCAAATTAAGGATTGGTGATGAGACGAGCTCCTCACTATATCCCAGTGTGGGATCACTTCTTTGACCAGACCCTCTATGGTGGGAGGAAGGATGATCAGGGTGAGGATTATGTTGACCAGACTCTTGGCTAGTGAGAGTGGACTTGGTGGAAGACAGGGTGGTGCTTAATCGACTGGAAGCAGTATCAGCTGAAATCCAACCGACCACCTGTTCGCAGTGGTCTGACCTCGAGAGTGATGTCCTGCGACGCCCTGTAAACTGAGACATGAAGCTAGGTATGGTGGATGTCTTTCTTTCTTGTGCTCTGGCACCAGGCACAGTTTCTACACGTCCTGACCCGCGCCCTGAACTATCAGGATCACGTCCACTTCCCCGTCCCTTTTTACCCGCCTTCTTCATAGTACACGGAATATGTGCTGCAAATCTGCAACTTTGCACACTAAACAGAATATGCTGCTTATCTGCGGCTAGGCACAGTGAATGGAATATGTGACTTTTAGTTTTTACACTTTGCACACTAAACTGAATGTGCTGATAATCTGCAACTTTGCACACTAAACAGAATATGCTGCTTATCTGCGGCTAGGCACAGTGAACGGAATAAGTGACTTTTAATTTTTACACTTTACACACTAAACTGAATGTGCTGATAATCTGCAACTTTGCACACTAAACAGAATATGCTGCTTATCTGCGGCTAGGCACAGTGAAT
This sequence comes from Rhinophrynus dorsalis, assembly GCA_037306005.1. Classification (NCBI taxonomy): domain Eukaryota; kingdom Metazoa; phylum Chordata; class Amphibia; order Anura; family Rhinophrynidae; genus Rhinophrynus; species Rhinophrynus dorsalis. Next base: position 127,020,819 of record CM074721.1, read on the forward strand.
GGAATATGTGACTTTTAGTTTTTACACTTTGCACACTAAACAGAATGTTCTGCTAATCTGCAACTTTGCACACTACACAGAATATGCTGCTTATCTGCGGCTAGGCACAGTGAATGGAATATGTGACTTTTAGATTTTACACTTTGCACACTAAACAGAATGTTCTGCTAATCAGCAACTTTGCACACTACCAGAATATGCTGCTTATCAGCGGCTAGGCACAGTGAATGGAATATGTGACTTTTAGTTTTTACACTTTGCACACTAAACAGAATGTTCTGCTAATCTGCAACTTTGCACACTACACAGAATATGCTGCTTATCTGCGGCTAGGCACAGTGAATGGAATATGTGACTTTTAGTTTTTACACTTTGCACACTAAACAGAATGTTCTGCTAATCTGCAACTTTGCACACTAAACAGAATGTGCTGCTTATCTGCGGCTAGGATCAGTGAACGTAATAAGTGACTTTTAATTTTTACACTTTACACACTAAACTGAATGTTCTGATAATCTGCAACTTTGCACACTAAACAGAATATGCTGCTTATCTGCGGCTAGGCACAGTGAATGGAATATGTGACTTTTAGTTTTTACACTTTGCACACTAAACAGAATGTTCTGCTAATCTGCAACTTTGCACACTAAACAGAATGTGCTGCTTATCTGCGGCTAGGATCAGTGAACGTAATAAGTGACTTTTAATTTTTACACTTTACACACTAAACTGAATGTGCTGATAATCTGCAACTTTGCTCACTAAACAGAATATGCTGCTTATCTGCGGCTAGGATCAGTGAACGGAATAAGTGACTTTTAATTTTTACACTTTACACACTAAACTGAATGTGCTGATAATCTGCAACTTTGCACACTAAACAGAATATGCTGCTTATCTGCGGCTAGGCACAGTGAATGGAATATGTGACTTTTAGTTTTTACACTTTGCACACTAAACAGAATGTTCTGCTAATCTGCAACTTTGCACACTAAACAGAATGTCCTGCTTATCTGCGGCTAGGATCAGTGAACGTAATAAGTGACTTTTAATTTTTACACTTTACACACTAAACTGAATGTGCTGATAATCTGCAACTTTGCACACTAAACAGAATATGCTGCTTATCTGCGGCTAGGATCAGTGAACGGAATAAGTGACTTTTAATTTTTACACTTTACACACTAAACTGAATGTGCTGATAATCTGCAACTTTGCACACTAAACAGAATATGCTGCTTATCTGCGGCTAGGATCAGTGAACAGAATAAGTGACTTTTAATTTTTAAACTTTGCACACTAAAAAGAATGTGCTGCTAATCTGCAACTTTGCACACTGAACAGAATGTGCTGCTAATCTCCAACTTTGCACACTAAACAGAATGTGCTGCTAATCTGCAACTTTGCACACTAAAAACAATGTGCTGCTAATCTCCAACTTTGCACACTAAACAGAATGTGCTGCTAATCTGAAACTTTGCACACGAAACAGAATGTGCTGCTAATCTGCGGCTAGGCACAGTGAACGGAATATGTGACGTTTTTTTTTTAAACTCTGCCCCCCAAAACAAAATATATCTGCTGCCCCCACACACAGTAGTCCTAAAAAGGACTTTTGGGTCTTTTTTTTTTTCAAAATCGCTTTTCTTCTCCCTACACTGACTTTCCCTTCCTATCCTCATCTCTCCCTGGCTAAGACTGAGCCGAACTCGCCGGTCAGGTGCTATACAGCACCCGATCACGGGTTCTGGCCAGCCAATCAGTGTAATGCCAGCAGCAGCCGCGAAACGTGCGGGGAGGAGACCCGAACATGGCGGGCAAGCACATGCGGTACTCGTACGAGTACCGCCATGTGCCGAGCAGAGCGATGCTCAAGCCGAACCGAGCTTCGGCCGAGCATGCTCGCTCATCACTACTATTAATGCAAATAGAAAAGGCTTCTCAAATAGGGAGAATTTTAATTATGGGGGATTTTAATTATCCAGAAATAGACTGGAAAAAAGGAACAGCTAATTCTGCTGAAAGCAGCAAGTTTCTGAACTTGTTGAATGACAATTTTTTGTCTCAACTAGTGCAGACCTCAACCAGAGGGAATGCATGTCTGGATCTGGTAATAACTGACAATGAAGAACTTATCTCTAACATCCAAGATAGGGAGCACTTGGGGACTAGTGACCATAACATGATATCGTTTGAGATAAATTCAAAAAAGCAATTTAGTATGGGTCCCACCAAAACACTGAATTTTAAAAAGGCCAACTTTAGCAGATTTAATTCATCCCTTGGTCTCGTTAACTGGGATAAAATATTTTCAGGAAAAAACACAGAAGGTAAGTGGAATGCATTCAAAATAACATTGCAAAAATACACATATGAATTTATCCCTGTTGGAAACAAATACTAAAGAAGCAAATTAAAGCCAATGTGGCTAACCACATAATTCATGAAATAAATAACAAGAAAGCGGCATTTAAACATTACAAAGCTGTGGGATCAGCAGAGGCATTTGCAGTATACAAAAATGTCAACAAAACCTGCAAAAAGGCTATTAAATTAGCTAGACTGGAGAATGAAAAAAATATTGCTAAGGAGAGCAAGAGCAACCCAAAGAAATTCTTTAAATACATTAATGGCAAAAAATTAAAGTCTAATAATGTTGGGTCCTTGTTATCTGAAACAGGTGAGATGGTCAAGGGGGACAGAGAGAAGGCAGATATTTTAAATAATTTATTTTCTTCTGTTTTTACCAAGGAAGACCCAATGGACAAGAATCTGCAGACTATTTTTACAGACCAGTCACAGCAAGCATGGGACTGGCTAACACAAGAAAAAGTGTTAAAACATTTGAATGGTGTTAAGGTAGACAAATCTCCGGGGCCAGATGGTATACACCCACGGGTACTTAAAAAGCTAAGCCAGACCCTGGCCAGACCGTTATATTTGATTTTCAGGGATTCTTTTATTTCAGGTATGGTGCCCATAGATTGGCGTAAAGCAGATGTGGTGCCCATATTTAAAAAGGGATCAAAGTCACAGCCAGGAAATTACAGACCTGTAAGCTTGACATCTGTGGTAGGGAAGCTGTTTGAAAGGTTGCTAAGGGAATATATTCAAGAATTCTGCTGGAACAGGAATATCATTAGCAATAGCCAACATGGCTTTGTGAAAGAAAGGTCTTGTCAAACGAACTTGATCGCATTTTATGAAAAAGTGAGTAATAATATAGATGCGGGAGCGGCGGTTGATGTGATCTATTTAGACTTTGCCAAGGCATTTGATACAGTTCCACACAAGAGGTTACTGTACAAATTGAATGAAATAGGCCTAGGGGAAAATGTTTGTGTGTGGATTGGAAATTGGCTGAAAGATAGAATGCAAAGAGTGGTAGTAAATGGCAAGTTCTCCAGTTGGATAAACGTGATAAGTGGAGTACCTCAGGGATCTGTCCTGGGTCCTCTTCTTTTTAATTTGTTTATTAATGACCTCCCAGAGGGCATAGGGAGCCATGTATCAGTGTTTGCCGATGACACAAAATTAAGTAAGGTAATAAAGTCTGAACTGGATGTGTCTTCAGGATTTGGACAAATTGAGTAACTGGGCAGGCAAGTGGCAAATGAGATTCAATGTAGACAAGTGTAAAGTTATGCATTTTGGGTATAATAATAAAAATGCAACATATAGTTTAAATGGTGTTTCTCTGGGGAAATCTACAAATGAAAAGGATTTGGGAGTAATGGTAGACAATAGACTTAGCAGTAGCATGCAGTGCCAACTGGCAGCTGCAAAGGCCAATAAGATATTGGCATGTATTAAAAGGGGTATTGACTCAAGGGAGGAAGATATAATTATGCCTCTTTACAGGTCCATGGTAAGACCCCACTTAGAATATGCAGTTCAATTCTGGGCGCCCTTTCTGAAAAAGGACATTATGGAACTAGAGAAAGTACAGAGGAGGGCTACAAAACTAGTAAGGGGAACGGAAAGCTTTAGTTATGAAGAAAGGCTAGAAAAGTTAAACTTGTACACACTAGAGAAACGGCGTCTTAGAGGGGATATGATAACACTATATAAATATGTTCAGGGCCCATACAAAGGGCTGATGTAGGGAAATTGACGGATTGGCCCGATTGATGACAAAAATGGGCCCAAAACAAGTGGCTATGAATACACGTCACCAACTTATACAACTGAAAATTTTACATAGATCATATTACACCCCCCTCAGAATATTTAAAATGGGTAGACTGGAATCGTCGGATTGTCTAAGGTGTGCTGGAGTTGAGGGTTCGTTTATGCATCTTATGTGGGACTGCCCCCAGGTGCGGAAATTTTGGGTGGAAGTGACCGGAGTCATTTCGGAGGTGTTGGGGCGCAGCCTTCCCACGTCTCCAAGATTGTGTGTCCTCTCATTGCTCCCCGAGGATATCCATAGGGCTGACGATAAGACTTTACTTAGGGAACTATTGGTCATGGCTTGGAAGGTGGTGGCTATGTGTTGGATGTCTGTTAGGGCTCCTGAGCAGCGTACTTGGATTAATATGGTTACGTCCAATATCCCCCATTATAAACTGGTTCATATCCATAGTGGATCGGAATCTAAGTTTGTGCGAATCTGGAGCAAGTGGTTCCAAAAATTTAGGACTGTGTGATAAATGCAATTAGTGAGGTGGGAATATCATTCTATGTTTGCACTACTTTCTTTTTCCTAGGATCACATGCTCTGCTTTTTGTGGGGGGTGAGAGTCTCTTGGGGGGGGAGAGTGCCTTGGGGGGAGTTGCGTTGGCGGGAGGTTCTGTTTGGGGAATTTGGTTTATTTTATATTAAAAAACTGCAAATGGATTGTATTACGCTGCTATTATATAACTTACTATGTATATGAACTGTCCTTTTCTGTATTATCCTTTTTGTATACATGCTAACGATGTGAAAGTACAGTGTAACCTTTTTACAGTCCATTTGTCAATAAATACATTTAAAAAAAAAAAAAATATGTGTATTATGATAGGTCCCTGTTCTTCCCCTATTTTGCAATGTTTCCTTATGCACACTGTATACATTGCAATTGCTGATGAAAGGCACAGTTCCTTTCTGCTCTCATTGTGTTACAGCTTACCTTGACTTCAGCATCATCTGCAGGCGTCAAGCATGCTGCAGGCCTCTGTTTTATCTGATTGCTTCCTGTAGTCTCCTCCTACCAGCTTCCTACTTCCTCCCTCTGAGCTGCTCCCCCTACTTTCTGTGGAGGGGTTTAAAGGGCAGACTAAGGCCTGCCTCAGTTGCCCTTGAGTTGTTGTTCATAGCAGTTCTGTTACTTTGGTCTCTGTGTATGACCTGGCTAGTCTTCAATCCATTCTAGTGCTGACCTGTGGCTCTGTCTGACCATTCTTTTGCCTAACCCCTAATAGTGGACATCCAATCTGGTGCAGAGTTGTGGCTCTGGCTGACTACCTGAACTGTGTATGAGCCGGCTTGTCTGAGTACCCCCTCTGGTGCTGACTTGTGGCTCTGTCTGACTATTCTTTCGTCTTTTCCCCTGGTGATCAGACACCCAATATAGTGCGGGCCTGGGGCTCTGGTAGACTTGCATAGCTGACTGCAGGCGTGAGTCAGTTTTCACATTACTTCTACTGACTGCAGGCGTGAGTCAGTATTCGCTCCTACTGACTGCAGGCGTGAGTCAGTATTCGCTCCTACTGACTGCAGGAGTGAGTCAGTATTCACCCTTAATGGCTCCAGGTGTGAATCAGTGATATTTCTTTCTGACTGCAGGCTGAGTCAAACCTCATTCCTCATTGTATCAAGATCCTGGGTTCCTGTTCCAGTTCATGTTCCTGGTTCCAGCTGAGACTTCCAGTGGCTAAGGCCTAGTCTCCAGCACAGTAGTTTAGCATTGCAACCTATTATTTCTGATAGCAGGCCTGCTGGCTATTACCCTGTGCTTATTCCTATTGTATATATTGTGTATATCCTCTTTATATCATTTGTTAATAAACTGCATTAACTAAACCATACTGACTCCTGAACTTCTCTGGGTAAACGTGACACATTGTAAAAATTAGTATTCCTCCACACTCATGATTTTAGAGGAGGAATATAAATAGCTAACTTCTCTCACCATGGGCAACGGTTCAATAAAGGAACAGGGGATCCAGAGCTGGTGTACAGTAGGATACCAGTTATCCAAAAGTCAAGTGAAAGGCTCAACGCATTTCGGCGCCAAAACTGCGCCTTCGTCTGGGGCGTGGGCCCCTGTTCCTTTATTGAACCGTTGCCCACGGTGTTCTTTTATTCCGGAGAACGATGCGGCTGAGAAGGACTTCAAGTTATACTCTGCATACGGGTACCGATTACTTCTGTGGGACCATTCCCGAGAGATAAGAAGATCGGACGACGAGCGAGACTGCAAGTCTCTCCTTTTAAGGCGCATACACTCTGGTATTCAAGTAAGGGGCCATCCATTCACTTTGTTGGATACCTCTTGTCCATATATGCTTTTTATTGCAACTGTTACATCTATAGACTATATCTCGGTTGAGAATATATAGATCACTATCACTCGATCATTTTTATTTTAGGAAGCATTTGCTTCCTTTTTATATTTAGATTGCATTCTATCGTTTTATTATATTTGGTAATAAAGAGTCTACTTTTTTACTTTAGTCATATGTCCAGTATTTATGTTTATACATGATATTTTTAATTGAGTATTTATATCTATTCTTATAATAATTTGATTTTTATTTTTGCTTATGTGACTATCTTCACCACTACACTTAGATAGTTTCTTTTTGCGCTTCTCCTCTTCCCTTCTTGTTTTTGCATATGTTCACCATTCGGATCGATGGTCTATTGAGGATATAGCTGCATCAACAAACTTGACAAGACAGTAGTGGGGTGTCCGGGTCCAGAATTATATAATTATATATTGTATCTATATTGAAGTTCTAATATTTCTGTAATATCTCCTCCATTCACTCTATCAATTGTCTAAGATAGTTACCTTGGCGCCGGTACCACCCGTTGTTTTCTCTTAAAGACTGGACCTAAAATCCTCTGAGCTGTGTAAATAGGAGGACAGACTCTATTAATGAAGAATGGGGTGGGAGGCCTAAATGAGATACGTAATGAACCTTGGGCATGGTCAGAAATTATTATGTCATTTATGGTGCAATCTTGGACAAGGGGCATTGTCTGAGTTGAACTGAAAAAGTAATCAATTCTCGTGAAGACATCATGAAAATGGGAATAGGAGCTAAAATCTTTTCCTGTCATGTGTAGATGTCTCCATAGATCTATTAGGGATAATGAGCATTGGAACGAAAGGATGGAGTTGTTTTCATGTTTTGGATGAGGGGTGGGGGTAGGGCCTCCCCTCCTGTCCATAATAGGGTCCATGATGGTGCTGAAGTCACTACCCACGAGTAGCTTTGAGTGCAGGGCAGAGGTATGATTTTGAATGATTGCAGAGAAGAATTAACATGTTGGGGTGTTTGGGGTCTAGACATTAAAGCCTGTAAAACAATCCCTATCAATGAGGCAGTAGAAGATTAAAAACTTCCTCTCCTTGTCTACCACCCTGTGAATAATTTGAAAGGGCAACTTTTTGTGTAGTAATATGGCTACACCTCTTTTGTCTTTAGAGTATGGAGTGGTGAAACAGTCTCCCACTCAGTCCCTACATAGTTTTTATGTTCCTCTGTGTGAGATGTGCTTCCTGTAGGAAGCCTATGTTAGATTTTAGACATTTGAAATTATTATTTTGTTTCTATTTTATAGTTTAATGAATGCTCCTACATTCCAAGTCATCATTTGTATGTTGTGTAGCTGGAAGAAGGTCAAGGATGAGTCACCTGAAAGTAAGGCTTAGGTATTTGCTGATGTAACAAACATCCATAGCAAAAACCCTCTCCACTGAGGCAGACCAGTGTTGCGATGCTACATGGACAGAGTTATCCAAGAGGCAGTATCAAACAACAAACTAGACATAACAGAAAACCAAGAAAATCGCATAATTAAATTAACACTCTTGGGTAAAAACAAAGAACTATTTAGTTCTAAACATCCAGCAATGTCTAATGTGCAGATGACTGAAAAGGAAAAAAAAAAGAAAAAAACGAGCAATGACCCAATTTTGACTTTCACATACTGTCAGCTATGCCATGTTGCCACTATTCAAGTCAGGGAGACAGGACACAACTGACAGTAATGGTAATAGCAGTGCCCCCAGGAAAATGAGGTGTCCATGAATATGTGAGACTAAATGAAATGGTGTAGAGATGGAACCTCTGTTGCATAAATGTAATGTTGTGTGAGGAATAAGCAGCAGAGGGGGTGCAAAGGTGGGCCAGATAGGCCAAGAATGAGAAGCCCTGGGCAGCACTGATGCACTGGTGGTATGGTACAGTGTTGTGTGGAACTGTTTCTCCCATGAACATCAACACTTCTTCGGGAGCAAGCAAGAGTTAACTTATAAATAGTACATTATATTTATAATATAGTCATCACATAATCCTCCAACAGATAACTTTTATTTTGTCACCAAATTCTCTCCACTCGTGATCACCTCAAACCAGAATCAATGAATAATGGTACTTCCCGCACAGTGGAAAATTTCCCCCTGAAAACTGCAGTTTTTCTACTTTTTTTTTGCCTAGCTTATTGCACCGAAATCAATGTGAAGATTGAATTTATCCACAACACACATCAAATGTTATGTTATTTCCCAAAGGCATTGTATAAAATAGGTGTGAGGGTGTGTAACGGTTTTATGTACACTCAGAGACGGAAGGTTTTGGTAAAAAACAGTTTTATTAAACAACACAGAATAATTATAACCCTCGCGGGTCCAGCATATAGATACAATATAATACTCACATAGGACAGGTTACGGTGATGTCAATAACCCACACGGGTCCAGTATGTGATAATAACAATACTGACACTGGTCAGGTTACAGTTTGTATGATTCAGTGAGACAATGGCAGAATGGTACTATTAGGCCAGGAATAGCTGACAGGCCCTAATAGCGGAAGGCCCACAGGACACTCTCCACGCAGAGAGTGACACAATAGCAACTGTAGTCACAGAGGAGCAAGCGGAGACCTGGATACGTGACTGGCTACTGGAAGGTAGACTGCAACCGGAGGTGCAGTGTAACGCCAAACCGAGACTGCAACAGTCTGTGACCCAAGTGCACAGCACCTCCCCGCAAGGGGTTAACAAATGCTCCGACCTGAGAACGAACTGCCTGATTGTATAGACGGACTGAGGCACCCAAGAGTAACCCAACCTCAGGTAAAGGGCAGTAAACAGGCCAAGCGTACCATGGTGCAACCAGAAATATCTCCACACTGGAGTGAGACAGGACAAAGCACTATGGGGTGACTGGGTCACAGTGAGAACTTCCTGAGCAGTAACCGAGGCAACCGGAGGTCTGTACAAGACAGAGAGAGTGTACCGGACTACAGCCCCAAACCGGATCACCGGAAGGAGTGCGAACCGGGACAAGGCACACAGACCAGGAACGGTAACCAAGCCGGGTCGGTTCATGGAGCAGGAACGTCAGCCAAGCCTGGTCAGTACACAGAGCAGGAGCGTCAGCCAAGCCGGGTCAGTACACGGAGCAGGAATGTCAGCCATGCCGGGTCGGTACACAGAGCAGGAACATCAGCCAATCCAGGTCGGTAACGGAGCAGGAACGTAATCAGGCAGAGTAGTCAGTCAGTCCTTGTCATACACAGGAATCATACGAAATAATGGAACAAGCGCTAGCAACGGGAACACCATGAAAGGGCACTGCAGAAATGACAGGACTGAGTATTTAAGGGCTGTCATAGGGAGGAGCAACATAACGTTAGCCAATAAAAAGGTATCAGGAAGTAGTGCTTGTCAAAATGTCACCAGCAAAACATGGGCACAGTGATAGGGTGCCTGTGTTGGTGGAGTGTGAGGAAAGAATAAGTTGAACAGGGAATTTTTTGGGGGTTTGTAGACTGGTATTGGGGGGACAGTTATAAAAAAAAAATACAAATAAAATAAAATAAGAAATGAGTGCATAATGTGAAAGAGACAGGGACCCCCTGATGTAAGCTGTGACTGGGGCAGACTGATACTTGACGGGATAGAGTATTTTGTAGAGGATGATTTGTAGGACTTGTTGTTAGAGGCCCAAGGTCTGAGGAAATATTGATTTGTAGGACTTAGACTTGTTTGGTACAAGCCCTGAAGAAACATTCATTTGTTGTAGGACTTAGACTTGTGTTAGGCCCAAGCCCTGTGGAAGCACAGATAATTTTTATCAATTCAGCTTTTTAGCATCACAAACACTGAGGAATCACATATCATATTTAGTAATTTGGCTTGTTAACATCACAAGCCCTGAGGAATCAGTGATTTGTAGGAATTAGGGTTGTGAAAAGCAAGTCCCCCAAAAATGTAGGCCTCTGGGTTTTTTCAAACAATAAGCCCTGAAAAAAAAATGCCCTACTGGCCCAGTGCCAGCAGGTCGTGTTCTGGTGGCCAATGGCCATTGTCAAATTCTCTGGTGCCATTGTAGAATTTGCGAGTGCTATTCATGTTGCTGCTGCTGAGTTGTTTAAGTAGCAGGATAATTAGCTCAAACGGAATGGGACCAAGAATAGCAGTGACATGAGTGGTGAAAGTCCCACTTGCCACTAATAGCTCCAGTGATTTGCCTGAGTCAGTAGCAGGACTACAACTAGCCCCCACCACTTCAGGTATATGTGGAGAAAAGAAGTTGGCCAATCCCCTCCTTCAAAATCATGGATGTATTTTTAGAATAGAAATGATGCACAGTGTGTGTAATAAATAAGGGAAGGACTGGGAACAGTGGGCATATCTGCACTCATATCAAACACCTGGTATGACTGTAACCAAACACCATGACGTTTAGGGCCCCCAATGTGAAATCATCCCACCAGAAACAAGGTACTGCTTCTGTCACTATACTCCTTGTCCACTCCCTGCTAAGGACATGTGACATCTTGTAGTTTTAATAGTAATGATAAGCCCTCCCTGCAACCAGCTTAGCGTATTCTGCAGGATGGAATCTCTTCAGATGCTGCTTAGTGTCCTGCTTGCAATTATCCTCTATAACACTGCCATGTGTGGTCAGTGTACCACACAGTGTGCAATGGGTTGACATGAACTGCCAGATTCTGACATGTACTGAATGGCTATAAGTTGGTGGGAAGGTAAAGATAAATGAGGTGGATCACTAGAAGATGTAGTTACATAATCTTCCTGTGCCCGGACCCTAGAGCAAGAAAAGTGATGGTGAGCCAGGTATTTCACTCGCCATTGAACTCTCAGGCTATGGGATTCACTATTCTTCCTCTTATTTTATTTCTGCATCATAATGTTTGACATATGTTTGACATATGTTTTATGTTTGACATAAATGTCATGGTGTCTGTGTTTCATGTGTGTCATCTGGGTGATTGTGGAAAGATGGGTTCCCTCCTTTCCCCCTTTTTACTGGTTTATCACAAATTGTGCACAGTGCCATCGCCGATTACAGCACTGTGCCTTATCCAAGAGAATAATAGTTCCACACCAAGAATTTAAGGTGATGGGGTGGGGAAAGGTGGAGAAGAATTACCTCTTTCTTCTCCTCCTCCACATTTCCCTTCACTGGCTGGGATAGAGGATTTTTTACAGAAAAAAAGGTGAAAATCATGTACTTAAAGGGGCAAACAGTTTGTAGCCATTGAAAAAATACCAAAAAAGTTTTATCAATAGGGGAAAACAGTGACAAATTTAATAATTTATTTAAAGCAGATTTTACCCCACAAAAAAAAGTGGATGACCATGTGGTTTTCACAATTTTTTTGTGGGAACATGGTATCACGGTTCCCGTGATCTGCTCTGTCACTCTTTGTTGTGGTGCGCTCCCATTGGCTGAGCTTTGTTTGGCCCACCCAATGTGACCTTCTTATTCTGGTCCTCTGGCACCTGTCAGGTGCCCTTTCATGGTGTTCCTGTACCAGTGCTACTGTGTTGCTGTGTTCCTGCGTTCCTGTGTACCGACTTAACCCGTCTGACTACTCTCATTGGTTCCTGCTCTGTGATTCGACCTGGCCTGGCTGACGTTCCTGCTCTGTGACCTGACCCAGCTATCCTGACGACCCTGCTTGTGTTCCAGCCGTGATCCTGATCCTGTGTCGCCTGGGCGACATTCTGACTTCCGCTGTGCTGATATAGGGCAGACTGAGTTGTTGCCTCCGATTCACTGGGCCTTCCCATTAACTCTTGCAGAGCACTGTTGCCTCCGTTACACTGAGCCCTCCGTTAACACTTGCAGAGCACTGTTGCCTCCATTACACTGAGCCTCCCGTTAACACTGGCAGAGCACTGTTGCCTCCGTTACACTGAGCCTTCCGTTAACACTTGCAGAGCACTGTTGCCTCTGTTAACCCTGAGCCTTCCGTTTACACTTGCAGAGCATTGTAGCCTCCGTTACACAGAGCTTTCTGTTAACACTTGCAGAGCATTGTGGCCTCCGCTAACACTGCGTTTCCGTTTACCCTTGCTATTCGCAGTGGTTTAGTTACCGCACCGTCAGGTGCTATTGGGTGATTCCATCAGCTCTTGCAGTATACAGCCTTTTCTGTTACAGCACCGGTCGGGTGCCATTAGCTCTAAACACCTCAGCTCTTGCAGTGTCAGTGTCTCCGTTACCGCACCGGTTGGGTGCTACTGGCTCTAAACACCTCAGCTCTTGCAGTGGGCATCTTTTTGCTTTCATCATTGCATGAGATGTTCTAATATAATTTAGATAAACTATGTATGCAGTTGGAGTCAGACCTCCGGCAATGGAATTCATTGTTTCATGGATGGGTAGAGTCAACCTAATTAGAATAGTGGTGCTTCCCAAAATGTTGTTCCTTTTTTGGTTGCTTCCTAATAAGATTTTAAATTTATTTGCATGGGCATATAAAAAACCTTGTCTGGAGGAGTCTTATCTATACCTTCCTCCTACAGCCGGTGACCTGGTGTTAGCCAATGTTAAATCTTATTATATTTCTTCCACAGTGGCGGCCATACTAGAAAGCAGAATGACACCCCTGCTGGAATGCCTCATGATTCTCCACTCCTACATTTCTCATCTGCACATGGGAGGCCTGCTTTGGTTTTCCAGGTCCTTTCTTTCTACTGCTATATCTTTGCACCACATTTTGGCCCATCTGCTGTGGGCATGAAATGAAAATAGGGATAAAACTACCTGTTCCCCTTTTCCTTCCCCAATGCTCTCTGTCTACGGCTATCCACTGTTTCCTCCAGGATATCGGGGTTGGTCATTTCTGAGTTGGAAGCAGGCATGGATTCATATCCTCGAACATTTGATTCTGGACACCAGGATCCCTGACTGGGAACAATTATCCTGTTATTATGCCATACCTCGTACTCAGGTCTGGCACTATTCCCAAGTGCTTCACTTTTTGCTAGACTTGGTGTCTAAAGGATATCACCTTAGGGATCTTACTCCATTTGGATCTCTACTGAACAGAGGAAGTCTGAATTCTAGCCCCTTGGCAAAACTCTAAAAATGGTTTCAGAGGTGAAGCCAAGTTTTGTGCTTCAATGGGAAAGGGACTTGGGCTATGAAGCCCCCTTAACTCACTGGCATAAGATTCTTTATGCCATGGTCTCTAATTCACCTTCTATATCTGCCAAGGAGGTTCACTTTAAATTATTTACAAGATGGTTTTACTCTCCAGGGGCTCGATTCTATTACCCACGCTAAAACAGCGTTACAAGAAAAACAAGCAACGTGAATTTTGCAAAAATGTGTTATGTCGGTATTCTATTGCAGACCCACAGTAAAACAAAACTGGCATTGACTGCACATTTCAGAGTGCTAACAAAATTGGCACTGTCTGCTTTTATTCGACTACCGCCTAAAAAAACACGCAAAATGTCAAAGTCCAAGGAAATAAGCGTACATTTGACGACAGAAAGATCAAGTTTAGTGTTAGATGTGTTCCCCACATTATCAATATCCGACATAGAGTGCCCTCTTCGACATTTGAACCCCCCCTTTTAAAATTCTACTTACAGTGCTTTCTTACACCACTTTAATTTGACAAATATTATTCACATTCCACATTTTAACCCTTCCCCTTCAAAATCCGACTTACAGTGCTCCCATGACTTTTTTCTCCATTTAAATTCAACATTGTTCTTCTCCTATTTTTTAAGACATGCCTTCTTTTTATTTGTATTGTATCATTAACCTTATGAGTACCAGAGAGGTAGCAACACATTGCAATGAATCAGTCACCCGGGTCAGAATGAGAGCACTATGTGTCGAAATAAAATGGAGAATGTTTGTTGAATGGGAGCACTGTATGTTGGATTTCTAACATGTTGGGCAGCATGGGGAACAACACCATTGTGTGTTAGCCCCATATATTCCTTTGAGTGCCAGAGGGGTATGCAACGCATTGCTTTGCAATACATTGTGTACACCTCTGGAACTCAAAGGGATATACTGCTTGACACCCCCAGCCTTCTTCCCTTGCTCAGGAAGTGGTCATGGGGATCTGTGGCTACCAGTGGGCAAGGGAAGAAGGCTAGGGGTGTCAGGCAGTGTATATGGGGTTGACACACAGTGTGTTAGACAGAAAATAAAAAATACCTATGCTCCACTATGTGAATTATCAATATGGATAATCAATGTGAACAAGTTCAAACACTCTAAACAAATAATTTCTTAATTAAAGGCCTTGCTTACTTTGAAACCAATGTGAACCTGCATTGAGTTAATGGAAAGTCAAGAAGACTGAAAAAACGTTAGCCTCCTTCCCTACCCACTCCCACAGGACAAATATGGTTGTTGTATCACCTTGATTACTTAAAGACATAGTGCAAGCAACCAAGCCAGTAGCCCAATCCATGTCTTTAAAAACCTTTTAATAAATAAAAATGTGTTCTATGCCATATAATATATAGAATTAAATAAGATATATTGGTAAAGCGGCTAAAATGAGGAAGAAAGTGCTAGGAAGCAAAAAGAACAAAACAAATCACAGAGCTAGATTACTATATATAAAAGTGTAAACTCCAATAAGTAAATAAAACATAGCAGCAAAGAGTAAAGGGGTTCTAAAATCCCACCAAAGTAGGCTAGAACACAAGACAAGCCATCTGTGATTTTGTGTTGGCCTTTTTGCTTCCCAACACAATGTGCTGTTCCTCATACTGCACAACATGTTAGAAATCTGACATTCAGTGCTCCCTTCAAAATATTAACCTTCCCCATCTTTGTGATTCAAAATATATAGTGCTCCCATCCAACATACTAACTTTATCCATTTGTATTTCGACATTTAGTGCTCCCATCCGACATTCTTCTTCCTGCAATTTGTATTCGACATACACTTCCCTCCTTGTGTATGTGTTGCGTACATAACCCTTTGAGTATGAGAGAGATAGCAACACATTGCTTTGCCTTTTTGTACCTTGCTTTCAATGAGATTTATAAGCCACTGAATGCTAGATAAGGCTCAACAGTGTTGCTTCACTTGTGAAGAGTTAAAAAGGCATAATCTAAGCCCAAGCCAATCACAAACCACAAAAGTATCAAGGTTACTCCCAAAATGTATAAAAATGCCCAAAAAACCACCAAACACTGCCTGTGTATCTCATTCTATGAGCTAGTGCACAGGGCCATAGGAGCAGAGGACATTAGAGAGGGAGATGCAGTACAGTAGTGAGAGGGGTAGAGGCAGCATATATTTACACGATTATTAACACATATTACACTTTAGTACATATTGCATACAGTACATCCAAACACTATCACAAACACACATTTTTGTTTTATTAACACTAGACACATTTCTCTTTTTATTTATACACACAAAAAATGATATTTATATATGTATGATGTATAAATTCAAATACACATACCTAAATTATCTCATTAAAAAATAAATATCCTCAGGAAAAAAAAAATACCACATTTTTTTGCAAGTCACTAATTGCAAAGATACATTTTCTCATTCATCCTGCCAGGTGCCATAGTTCCTAATGTGAAAATGCCAAAGATTCCTTTTGCACAAAACAAAGAATCTACTTTTAATATTCCTAGGGATAAATTATGCTCCCATAGACTTAAAGTGTGGGGAAACTCTATTCCTTTGATGGTCTCCCAACCTCATCAACAACTGCAATCTGCACAGTGTGTGTGTGTGGTAAATAACACCAGGGGGCACAACTGTATCTAAACACAATTACACCAGAACCCAAGTACAGCTGTTGTCACTATACCCCCTGTCCAGACCCCGCTAAGGACACATGACAACTTTCTGATAGTTTATTAGTAATAATGGCTCTCCCTGCCACCATCGTAGCATATTCTGCGGGATGGAATCTCCTCAGATGACGCTTGATGCACTGCTTGAGATTCTTTTACACCACACTGCCATGTGTGGTCAATCCACCCTACAGTGTGCAGTGGATGGAGACGAACTGCCACATCCTAACATCAACAGAGTGGCTATCATTTGGCAGAGGAGGTAAAGATGAACAAGGTGGATTGGCAGAAGGTGTAGTTACCCTAAAGGAAGAAAGTGATGGTGAGCTAGTTGTTTTGCTTGTCATGGAACTTCCATTGTCTGCATGGGTTTCTCTATTCTTCCTTCTCTTTGATCTCTGCCTCACCTCTTGTTGCCTTTCTGGAGAGTCAGGGGGTACAGCAATAGTGGTGTCTGTTATCAGTGCAGTTGTGCCCAGGTGTGCTCCCTACTTCCCCCTTCTCACTGACTTGTCACAAGTAGTGCACAGTGCCGCTGGTGATGATTGCACTGTGCCTGCCCCAAGAGAAAAATAGTCCCACACCCATGATTTCAGGGGATAGGGAACAGGTGGAGAAGAATGGCTCCTTTCTTCTTGTTGTCGACATTCCACTTCACTGTCTGTATCAGCAGATGATGTTGCTTCTGTTGCTGCTACTGCCTCAGAATCAGCAATCCAACTAGGATCAGGAGTATTGCTGCTGCTGGCAAGTGGAACCTTGTTCAAGTCCCACATCACTTGTTGATCCCTTTCCCACTGTGTCCAGAGAGCAGTTGCAAATTCCACAAATTCCAAAAGCTCATTGCTAGAGGTGGTGGTAATCCTCATACCTGTCTCCCACTCCTTCTCAATTTCTGCTAAAAAGACCATCAATGTCTCTTCTACCCCAGCTTCTCCATCATCATTATCAACATCACCTCCACTAGTTCCTATGTGCTGCTGCTGCTGCTGTATTACAGACATTTCAATGCTGGTTGGAGGAGGAGATGACGGAGGTTCCCCTTGTCATTTCATGGTGACGTGAAGAAGGCAGACTGGCATAATTAACAGGGGCAGCACGTCTGACAGCAGGCACAGCACTAGTGGCAGCAGGGACAGCATGTCTGGCAGCATGTATAGCAATGATGGCAGGAGGGGCAGCACATCTGGTAGCAGGCACAGGCAGCTGACCTGTCCTGCTCTCACTAGTACTACCCCTTTCTCCCTCCCTTCCCATTAAATTCCCCAAGATCCCTAGGGGTGATATAGGGGGACTGGGCGGCATTAGTTCAGTAGTGCTCACTTACTCCTCCTCAGATGCAGTGGACACATAAGGGTCCTTCCAGTCCTTTTATTATTTTTAAACCTGCTCATAGTGATAGCAGTCATTATGAGCCTCTCCTGCTTCAATTTCTCCAAAAGATCACAATAAAACAGCACAATGCATTTACCAAGCACTGTAGCTGCTTCTATTGTGTTTCACTTCCGCAAATACATCACATTTTTATAGCAAAAATGCGAAAACCGTGTAAATCAATGGGTGGAAACTTTCTAGCCATTGAAAAAAATGGTAAATAATGTTGGCCAATAGGCGAAAAATGCAAAGATTTTAATCTCTGGTTTTAAACTGATTTTCCCATGAAAAGCAGACAACATGGTTGTCGCAGAATTTCTCATGTGATCACGGCAAGAGCTTTCACCCGCCCCTAATTAGGAGACCCTCTGTTACATTTCTCATCACCTCTTCCAACCAGTGAAATGTCTGCAAAAGAGCAGCAACAGCAAGGAGGGACTGGTGGTGGTGTTGAAGATGATGGTGGAGAAGCTGGGGTGTAAGAGACATTAATAGCCTTTTTAACCCAAACTTGAGAAAGAATGGGAGACAGGGATGGAGATGAGCATCACCACCGCCACCAGCAGAGGAGCAGTCTAGTGTGCCACAGACCACCGTGGACACAGTGGGAATGGGGTCAAAAAGTGATGTGGGAGTAGGACAGGTTCTACTTGCCAGCAATAGCAATGTCCCTGGTCCTAGTTGCAGTGCTGATTCAGAGGCAAAAGCAGCAACAGCAGCAACATCATCCTCTGCCCCAGCCAGTGAAGGGGAATGCGGAGGAGAAGAAGAAAAAGGTAATTCTTCTCCCCCCCTTGAAGTCCTCATTGAAGGATTGTTTTTCCTCTTGGATCAGGCACAGTGCAGTCATCAATGACAGTACCGTGCACAATTTGTGACAAGTCAGTAAAAAGAGGGAAAGGAGGGAACGTATCATGGCACACTCACCCTGATAACACATATCAAACACAGACATAATGACATTTATGTCAAACATGTTAAAGCCAAACACCCACCAAGGAAATTGGGCACCGCTGTTGTTGTACTCCCTGAGAGGTGAGGCGGATATCAAAGAGGAGGAAGAATACAGAAATCCAGACAGAGTATGAAAGTTTGATAGAGAGCGAAGCATCTGTCTCACCATCACCTTCTTACACTAGGGTAGCTACATGTTCTGGCAATCCACCTCATTTGTCTTTACCTCCCCCACTTCAGTAGATGTCAGGATGTGGCAGTTTGTGTCCACCCAGTGCACTGAACACACATGCAGTGTGGTGGAGGATTATCGCAACCAGTGCAGAAAGCAGCATCTGGGTATATTCCATCCTACAGATTATGCTGGTGGCAGGGAGGGTTCATCATTACTTTTAAAATGTCTGCAAGTTGTCATATGTTCTTAGCGGGGAGTGGACAAGGGGCATAGTGACAGCAGCAGTACTTGGTTTCTGGTGGTGGGACGCTAAGTGTCATGATATTTGGATAGAGTTGTGCCAGGTGTGATGTGAGTGGGTTGTTCCCAATCCTTCCCTTATTTACCACACACACAGTGCAGGTTGCAGTTGCTGATGAAAGGCACAGTTCCTGCTTTATTGGCCAACTTCTCATTTTCTCCACACATACCTGTCACTAGGGAAATATTTATATTCTAGTAATATACCTATGATTTTGGAGGGGGGGCAGGTGGAGAAGCTTTATTGGCCCACTTCTTATTTTCTCCACATATACCTGAAGCGGTTTGGCTAGTTGTGGTGCTGCTAGTGCCTTAGGCACATCACTGGAGCTAGTAATGGCAAGTGGAACCATGATCATCATCACCAATATAACTTCAGTTCTTGTTCCTATTCTCTTTGAGCTTCCTAATCATCCTGCAGCGGTCGCAAATTCTCCAGGGCATTTGACAATAGTCAGTGGCCACTGGTCAATATGACATGACCTGTTGGCACTAGGCCAGTAGGGTATTTTTATTTTTTTTGTCAGTGCTTGTTCTTTGAAAAAAAAACGGGCCTACAAAAAAATAAATAATCTTTGGGGGCTTGTTTCTAACTAGCCTAGGTCCTACAAATCAGTGTTTCCTTGGGGGTCATGCCTAACACAAATCTAAGTCCTTCAAATCTTCCTGTACAATTTCTTATTTTATTCTATTTATTTATTTAAAAATAAAGAAAAAAAAGTACTAAAGTTTCTATTTACCATGATTTTTTTCCCCTGAGATTCAATTACAATGCCGATAGTTTCTGAAGATGAAGAAGAAAGTCTGAGAAAAAGGAGTCTCTTACTCCATGCTTTATCCAGCAAAACTAAGAATAATATTTGAGGGTTTCACTGTGTTTTTCATTTCAGAGGCAGAAGATCAAAGATGGCTGGAAAATCTTTGCAGTGTTTAGAAAGTGCAACCACAAATAATTAACTAGCCATACCAATTACCCAGCAGCTAAGAAGAAAGCTTTTTTCCCCAGGGCCAAACTGCATTTGTCCTTATGATTATGCCAAGATTAGATTTCCATGTGCACCTTTCAACTTAGGATACCTGTATGGGGTTTGCACAGGTTCGATTGACACTTCATCCTTTGCCTTGGATTGTAAAAACTCACCATAACTTGATGCAGTGATGCAGGCAAGAAGACCTGAGGAGCTCTGTTTGTCCCATAGTCCTGTAAGGATATTCCTCAAGGGACCTTCTCTGGAAAGCGTTATCTGGAATTACTCAAATTATTACACTTGGAATGAAGCTACTATTTTTTCAAATGCATCAGATGACTGTCTACTGATAACAGATCCCATGCAGACATTTGAAGCACTTGATATCTTGTTATTTAATGAGTAATGCATTGTTTTTTCTTTTCTTTTCCTATATATGCTATGGTATATGTGATATGCATAATTCTTTGGGGGCATTAGGAAATGAGAACCGGGGAGCATAATTATAACTATTGTTCACTGTGGAAGGGGAAAAGCGGGGTAAGATGAGAATTATGCTACTGTAAATGCTTCTTGCCTCTCTGAGTTGTGACAGTGGCCCACTGAGGACTTCATGGATGGAGACCGCAGTGTCATACTTGAGAGGTAACAGAAATGTGGAGCAGTGTGGGCTATTATATGTCTATGATGGGACCTGGGTTCAGGTTATTGGAACAAATGTGTACATTTTTGTTGTGGGTTTGGCTGGGGGCCCCTCCTCCAGGCAAGTTTAGGTTTAGGGATAAAATCTTCATCAGTTTCGATGGGATTGTGACAGGGAGGTGATGGTTTTAGAGTACTTTATAATTTTAGGCATTTAGGAAGGGTTGTTAGACCAGAGGTTTCCTCCTCTTGCATGGAGACCCCTTCCCCTCTCTCAGGTAGGCTGCACCCTGGATGGCTTACATTCATATTACTTGATTACAGAATGTCAGTAGTACCATGCAAGTTGCTCTCGTGGAATGTGCGGGAACTCAATGACCAAGTAAAAAAATCTTTGGTATTACATTATGTTAGAAAACAAATACCAGGTGTTATTGTGCTTCATAAAACACATTTAACAGAGGACAGGGTTATGTCTCTTCAGAAACAATAGATTCAGAATCACTGTCACTCCACTTATAGTCCATATGCTAGAGGGTTGTACTTGTTGATTAATAAAAAGATAACATTTTAAATTCATCGATAGAAAAACATATTCTAAGGATAGATTTTTTTTTTTTTTACTTGCAAACTGTATGGAGTCTTGTTCATACAATCAATATATTTTGAACATCAGAAATTAGAGAAGCTCTGGCTTATATTACAGACAGACCTGATCATATAGTTATATACATGAGAAATTTTTTTTTTTTTTTTGTTTATATAATTTTTATTGATATAAGAGAAAGGTACAGACAGGAGTGACATAGAAAAATAAAAGGATAGGTCTACGCAGAGACCCAGTAAAACATAATACATGATCAAATAAACGAGCAGTCTAGTACAGCAACTGTTCCACAAAATGTTAGAAAAAGCCACGGACATTTTAAACATTGTATGATTAGATCTGATGTCAACGGAATCATCAATAAAATATCATGTAGATGAATAAGTTAGCGACAACATATTCCCCCAAGCACTGGAAAATGCCGTTGAATGTAGTAGGCAAAGGAGGAAAGAAAGAAAATGAGAGTAAACATGTATGTGAGGACAATACTAATCAGAAAAGAAAGAATAGCTTATAAATACAAAGATTAATATGAAAAGAGTGCTGGATAAATGAAAAGTAAAAAAAAAGAAAGGAAGAAAAAATAGAGGGAGGGGGTAGGAAAAAATAGGAAGGGGAGGAAAGGGGAGGGAACAGAGAACACACGCCGACATTAAGTGACCCGAACGGACATTAATGGGACATAAGCAAGTCAACTAATCCCGGTAGTCAAGCCAAGGGGACCAGATCTCAGCAAAGGAGATAGTACCTCCTGACAAAAGGTAAGTCAATCTCTCATAAAGACAAATAGTGTTCACCTTTGTCTTCCACATCTCCACAGAAGGAGGAGAGGGAGCTTTCCAACAAAGCGATATACACATCCTCGCAGCAGTGAGCAACATAGAAACAAGAAATCTTACAGATTTGGTGAAGCCATAACAATGTAATCCAACCGAGAAGAGCAACAGAGCTGGGTCCAGAGGAATAGATATAGATAAGACCTTTGAGAGGATCGAGGCAACAGACCGCCAGAAGCCAGATATGAGAGGGCACGACCACCAGATATGGGCTAAAGTGCCTTCATCCCGACCACATCGCCAACATACGGAAGAAATAGTAGGATAGAAACGATGCAGGTGAGAAGGTGATCTATACCAACGAGTGACCAGTTTATAATTTGTTTCCATAGCAGTAACATTACGGGACGAAGAGAGAGACTTCCGAAAAGCTAATTCCCACAACTGAGGTGGTATGGAGACCTGCAAATCAGACTCCCATGCAGTACGGTATGAATGATAATGTGTGGTATCTGTCGCCAACCAGCCATAAATTTTTGACACTGGTCTATGAAGGCGTGTCATACCGGAGGGAGAATCTGTCAAAGTTTTGAAACAAAGAGTCTCAAAGGGCGTGAGACATCGAAGCATGTCTGCCCGCTTCGTATGAGTGGTAAGGAAATGATGTAACTGTAAATACTTCCAATATTCATTGGAATGAAGATCCCACAACTCGGCTAGACATTCAAAACTAGCTATTGTACCCTCAGACAAAAGGTCAGCTACCACAAGGCCTCTATCCGTCCCCCAACCCAGAAAAGCCGAAGCCGACAATCCCGGTGGAAATTCTGGATTATGAAGAAGTGATAGGAGAGGAGAAGGAACACTAGATAGTCGAGGAGCGACTTTGGACCAGCATTTCAAAATCGGAGATATGAGGGGATGTGAGGTAAGTTGAGAAGGAAGGACTCCTGGAGTCAGCCATGGGAGTGAAGAAAGTGGGAAGGGGGAGCAAAGGGTTCTCTGGATAGCTACCCAGCCCTTAAGAGAGGCTGAGTGAAACCAATGGGGAATAGCACTAAGAAGAACTGCCCTGTGGTACCGAAGAAGATCAGGAGCCCCTAAACCACCCCGGCTGCGACCCTGAGAAATATGCGAAAATTTAAGGCGCGGGGGCTTACCACCCCAAATAAACGAGGTAAAGAGATGTTGCAATGATTTCAAATAGGATTGGGGAAGGAATATAGGTAGAGTCTGAAAAACATATAAAACCTTGGGTAAAAACACAGATTTAAGCAGGTTAACCCTACCAGTCCATGATAATTTCAATGAAGAGCTTGCCCGAAGCTCTTTCGCAATGGACTTAGCCAAGGGAACATAGTTAAAACCAAAGACATCTGACAACAAAGAGGGTATTTTAACTCCCAAGTAATTCAAAGAACTTGTCGCCCATTTAAGAGGAGCTAAACGTTTGAGATGTCGAACCCGAAGGGGGAGACAAGTTAATATTTAGGACCTCAGATTTGGTAAGGTTCATTTTAAAATAACTCACCTCCCCGAATAGGGACAATTCCTGGAGAACCACCAGGAGAGAATCCTCCGGTTTGGACAAGGTGAATATGACATCATCTGCGAACAATGATATTTTGTGTTCAGTGTCGCCCACGCCTATACCAGACACCAAAGGGTTAGATCTTATGCGGGCAGCCATAGATTCCATTACCATGATGAAAAGAAGAGGTGACAGGGGACACCCCTGTCTCGTACCATTGTGCAGCTCGAAAGAGTCGAATAAGAAACCATTAACCCGGACTCGTGCTGTGGGATTTGTATACAAAGCCATAATGTTAGAGATGAACCGTTGCCCCAAACCAAAAGCTCGTAAGGATGCCACTAAAAAGCCCCAGTTCACCCTATCAAAAGCTTTTTCTGCGTCAACCGAGAGAAGAAGTGCAGAATCGCCTATTGTGTTTGCTTGGTGGATTAGATGAAGTAGCTTTACAGAATTGTCCCTCGTTTCACGCCCTGGGACGAATCCCGCCTGGTCTAAATGGATAACAGTAGACAGCAAAGGACGCAGCCAATTTGCGAGAACCTTTGCATAAATCTTTAAATCTATGTTAAGAAGGGCGATAGGCCTGTAGCTAGAACATAAGGAAATATCTTTAGCAGGTTTCGCTATAAGCGAGATGTAAGCCTCAGCAAAATTGGGGTGAGAGGAAACAGACGTCGGAAGCTCATTAAATGAAGCTGTAAGAAGCGGGGCGACCAAGTGGGAAGCCATCTGGACCCGGAGCTTTCCCCAGCGACATTTGCTTGATGGCAGACTCCACCTCCCGCTGACTAATATCATTCTCTAAAAGAGAAGCCTGTAAAGGGGAAATCTTCGGGATGGAAGCAGCAGAAACATAATCCAGCTGGGCCGACGAAGGGGTGGAAGATTGACCTGGAGAAAGATCATAAAGTGAAGCATAAAAGTCTTTGAACTCGGAAGCAATAGTAGGTAAGTCACGTACAATCTCACCCCCTGCCTGACGAATGGAATGTATGGGTTTAGGAGAGTTAGGGCCTCGGTATGTACGCGATAGCCATCTGCCGCTTTTATTGGCTTGTTCATAATAATACCGTTTCGACCAAATGTCAGATTTATTAACCTGAGACATCAAAAAAGAACGAACCCTTTCTCTACAAACTCGAACCCCGTCAGCAGCAACCTGTCCCCCACCAGCCTGATGAGCCAATTCTGATATATGAAGATTGTACAGGAGCGTAGAGAGTTCCAATTTAGCTTTTCGTTTTCGCCGTGCAGTTAGCTGTATGCATACACCCCGAGTCACACACTTAAACACTTCCCAAAATGTAGTAGGGGAGGACACCGAGTCCTTGTTTGTATCTAAATAGTCCTGTACCCGCTTAGCGAGGGCAGCAAACGAGGTTGGATCATCTAACACAGAAGCATCCATGCGCCAACATCTAGAGGACTCTAGCCGAAGAGGCAGAGCCAATTCCAGCATAACAGGGCCATGATCTGACCATGTAGCTGGGTGGATGGAGGCTGAGCTGGCTAAATGCAAATGACTCTGGGACAAGAAAAGAAAGTCTAAACTAGAATAAGAAGAATGAGGAGAAGAAAAAAAGGAGTAGGAACGAGAGGAAGGGTGTAGAATACGCCAGACATCAAAGAGGGAATTGTCTAGAAACAGCTGGCGAGTTCTCGAATGGTAGGAAAGTGGATGACTAGAACTACCATTGGAGCAATCCATGGAAGGTCCAGAGCTATATTGAGATCACCTCCAAAAAGTATCATCCCTTCCCCAAAAGCACTTAAGTCTTGAAGAGCAGAACGAAGAAAGGTCAATTGACCGGTATTGGGAGCATATATGTTAGCAAACGTAAGACGGAGAGACCCCAGTCTCCCTTTTACAAAAACATAAAGTCCCTGGGTGTCTCTAAGGACATCCTCACAATCAAAGGCCAAAGAGCGATGCAAAAAGATTGCTACTCCAGCTCTCTTAGTAGAAGCATTGCTAAAATAAGACATCGGATATTGCCCACTGCTGCAGGAGGGAGCCTTGTCAGATGCAAAGTGAGTTTCCTGTACAAAACAAACCTTACTCCCAAATCTGGACAAGTCCCTAAACAAAAGGGATCTCTTGAACGGAGAATTGAGCCCCTTGACATTGAGAGAGAGAGCAGTCAGAGAATAAGACATCATGCAGTGTCCCAATGTCAACTAAGTAGCTCAAGTCAAATGCGTGTGTCCTCGGGAAGAGGGGAGGGGTATGAGGGAAGGGGAAATAGATAAAGAAAAAAGTAAATAAGAAACAAAAGAAACCGCTAACAAGCGGTGCCACAAAGAAAAATATAGGCAAAATGTGAGATCAGTAGAGAGAAAATAAGCAAAAGTCAGAATCACTATAAACAGATGGGGGTATCAAAAAATAAAATAAGAACCGAACTGAAGTATAAATGGGACGAAGTTCCTGACCCATAATAATAAGTTATGAGAGAAAAGCCAGGGACACTAGCGACAAAAAAAAAGGGGGGGGGGGGGACAAAGATTAAATAATACCAATCGGAGGAAAAGGAAAATATAAGGTAAGTATATGATATCTCAAGTAATCTTGAGAACAGTCTCCTGAATAGAAAGGGGTTTTGTATGACTGATCCAAGCATCTCAGGAGAGTCTCAAACAAATAAACGAAGTCATAATATTGAGAAGTAAGACAAGTATATGTCATAAAGATAACCATTAAGAACATTAGTTAAGTTTAATAAAACTCCAGATCTATATGTAAGCAATCTCTACCCCTACTAAACATAGAAAAGCAGAGAAGTGAGAGGTATAACCCTGAGGGAGCCCCAAGATCCAGTCGGCCAGAAGCAGCTCATGGAAAACTGGATGTACAAACTCAGAAGAAAAACTGCATCTGTCCGAGGGATCATTCCACACTAAAAAAAACATCTACCACTGCACGGCTGCATTGGGGAGGGAGAAAGGGAAGTAGAGGAACACAATTTATAGGAGAAAATACAAAGACAGACAAACCCATAAGGAGAGTAAGGAGAGGGGTATCAAAGAGAACGGGAACACGGTGATAATAGGTAACGGAATGTGGGAAGGAAAATGAACACAATGGGGTCAAGACTAGGGTAGACATGCACAAGAGGGACAAGGAGAAAAACAGAAGGAAACAAAAAAAAAAAAAAAAAGGCAGCTGAACAGCAGCGTGGTGCTCCCAGGTACAATGTGGGAGTAAACCATGGTGCGCCACAAACACCAAAAAGGCGTAAGTACTAACACACCATGTGTCACTCCATAACTCTGCACTTAGCTCAAGAAATATATTATATACATAAACCATATAAACTATACAATTTTCACACAGTAGCAACAATAGTGAGGCCTAATGCCTCCAAAACATCGTAATAAAAAAAAAAAAAACTTACAAATTTTGAAAAAGTTCAGGAACCAGACACTTGGTGTCTAGAAAGGTAAGTGTTGGGGTAAACAGTTCTTAGGTTAGAACAGAAAAGTCCACAGGAATCATAAACCCAGGGAGCAAACACTTAGGGACTAGAAGCAGCATCTCCTCTGTCGGAAGAAAGTCTCTTAAGGTTTGCACGGGAGCCTCTCCATTCGGGAGCAGACGGTGATAGAGCACTGCGAGACGTCTTGAGGCCTTCAGCCACTACCGGATCGGAGGCCACTGGTAGAGTGATGCGTATATTTTTACAAAAATCCTGTATCTCTTCCGCTCGGCGGAGAACGTGCTGCCGACCATCCACAGACACAATCATGGAAAAGGGGAAACCCCAACGGTAAGGTATATTTTTTAAACGCAGTGCATCTGCCAGCGGCTTAAACTGGCGTCGAAGCTGTAATGTGCGAACAGAAAGATCATTGTAAAGAGATACCTGGCCACCTTCAAATGAAACGTGTGGTAGATTCCTAGCTTTCTGCATGATCTGGTCCTTTTGAGTGTAATGGTGGAGACAACAGATAACATCGCGTGGTCGGTCCGCCGATTGTGTTCTAGGACGCATAGCTCTATGGGCCCGTTCAATCTTAATCCCCTCCAAATCAGACGTTTCCAGACATTTGTAGCGTCAAAATCAGAGCCGAGTTTGGGATCGTCTCAGGCAACCCTTTGAGTCTAATGTTAGAGCGGCGTCCCCTATTTTCCAGATCATCCAGCTGATTACGCAGAGAGTCAATGGTCTCATCTTGCATGGCGAGAATACGTTGAATATCCAATTGAGTTGCCCGCATGGCGTCCTGGGAAGCCTCCAGGTCCTTAACTCTAGTGCCAACTTGTTGTAAATCCGCTTTAAGATCAGAGATATCTCGTCTGATAGAATCCCTGAGCGACGAGATTAAGCTTTCCATATCAGCTTTGGTAGGTAAGAGCTGTAAATCTTGCTGCGTGATAGTTAGGGATGTATCCGGAGGGCGGTTTTCCTTCCCTGCTCCCGCCATGAGTGTGGCCTAATCCGGTAGAGAGGGAGAGGTAAGGCTGCTACGCGTCTTAGGCATCTGGGAGCGAAAATATGACCCAATGGTAGCAGATTTTTTCCTCCGGTTAGTCATAACACCACAGCACCCCAAATAGTAGGTAACAAGGTCCCAACAAATAAACGAAACAGCTAAAAGGTGCGTTTAGTAGCTCTGGGTCACGGAGCTCAGGAATTATGCGACCGCCATCGCCACAGTCCGGCCACGCCCCCCATACATGAGAAATTTTAATAGGATTCTAGATAATACACTTGACAGATTGGGGCAAGTGAATGGAGATAGCAGGCAAAATATTCAAACTTCTAGGAGTTTGTTGGAAGATATGGGGGCTTGTTGACTCCTGGAGACTGTTGTTACACCAGACTGAAACTGAATTATCATGCCATTCCTCTACTTACAAAACACTGTCACGCAAACAGTTTGCATTAATTTCTAAGTCGGCTTGGCGTTTTACAAAGACTGTTGCTTTCTTCCTAGAGTGGTCTCTGACTACTCACCTCTAGTTCTGTCATTGGGACTGGGAGGGCACGGGAAGCCACAAAAGTGGAAGCTTAGTCCTCTCTGGCTGTTGGTCAACCATGATGGAGGGATCTACAACTCAGGGGTGGTGTTGGATACTGCTAAGGCAGTGGCTAGAAGCTCTTTCATCTCCCATATAGCATCTTATAAAAAGAAAAAGAAATTAATACACTTGAAGAGGTGGTAGAAAAATGTGCAATTTTTTTTATAACATCCTCTATGTGAGTATCTGGTAAAAATGACACTCAGATAACAGACTTTCTTTTAAACTGTGATCTACCTAAATTATCTGATAAGAAGAGATGTATGCTAGATGCACCAATTTTTCTTAGAAAAATAACAGAGGCTATTCAGCACCTGCCTTCCAGTAAGGTTTCTTTTAGAGATGGGCTGCCAGCTGAGTGGTATCAAAAGTTCTCTGAAATCCTGGCCCCACATTTGATGAACAGTTATTATTCAGCCACTGATGTTGGTGGTTCTTCCTGAATCTCACTAATGCATCTATCATAGTCTGGCCTAAACTGGGAAAGGAACCTAGGTATTGTGATTCCTATCGGCCAATTTCCTTAGAAACTACTAATGCTAAAGATTACTAAAGGTTCTAGCAAACAGATTAAATAGTGTGATATTGACATTGATACATGCAGATCAGATGGGATTTATCCTAGGTAAATCTACTGCACACAACCTCAGATGCCTCTACAAGCACCTACAGGTCATACATGACAGTTTGGGAAACAGTCATAGCTTCTCTTGATGTCTCTAAGGTATTTGACTCTATTGAATGGAAGGATCTTTGGGAGGTGCTGAGAAAGTTTAGCTTTGGACCAAATTTTATTAAATAGGTTCAGATACTTTACACAGCCCCTAAGGCCAGAGTGGTTACAGGAGGGCTGAACTCAAAGGATTTTTCACAAAACAGTGGAACACACTAAATGCTTCCCCCTTTCACCGGGTCTTTTTTGCCTTAGCAATTGAGCTACTAGCATCAGGGAAGAAAAGATTGCTCTATATGTGCATAATATTCTACTATTTCTGAGAGATACTTAAGGTCTTTACTGTATTTAATATAGAGGAATCTTTTGGTTCTCTCTCTTGGTTGCTGATCAACAGGTCTAAATTCTTCCTACTCTATGTTAACAAGTTGACACAGGATTTAAAATTAGCAGACAGCCTAGTGAGCTGTGTGCAGACATGAGGCATAAATATGCAGATAAGCCCAGATAAATTCCAGGAACAAATTATAATACTGGCTATAAATTTATTCCAAGAAAAAGTATCTATCTATCTAAAACTCCCACTGAATGCAAACAATAGATCTAATCAAGTAAAAAGTATCTTCTTGCCCAAATTCATTTTCCAAGATACCCTGATTCATATACCTAAACAGTACTTTATACAAATCAAAAGCATTATCTCAGAATTAAATTTACAACACTTACAAAACAAGTAAAAATGTTTTGGACTATCCCTTCCTAATCTGCATAACTACTACATAGCAGCACAAGGGCAATATGCACTAGAATACATATAAACCATCAACCAACAAAGCAATGTGTTAAAACAGAAGAGACATTATTGAAGCAGATATATGAATAATAGTAAATGAGAAAAGACAGACAAACAAAAGGTGTCTCCTAGTATAGTATATTGGTACACATGTTCCACCACCACAATAGAGCACCCAGAAAAGTAGGTGTGGATCTACCAATGTAGTATACAGCATGAAATGCTTGATAGGGGACCACTCAATCCCACAAATGGCAAAACTTGAAACACTCCAAATAGGGCTGCACCTTCAAAGCCTTACTCTCTCCAAATGGCCAAACAGCTGCCAAAACATAGATACCGGTTTTACCTGTGGTAATAGCAAAAACAGTGGCACCCAAAAAAATCAACCATGTATCCCAGCTATTCTATTTCTGGAGGTACATGGCAAAAAGAGCATTGTTGTCCAAAACTCACATTTTGGCAAAATGCTTGCTATGGTTTTTTTGTTCACACAACTTGCGCTAAATAGCGCGATTGTGGGAACATCAAAGGAAAAAACACAAACTGTCATTGTTTGACAGTGTCAAACAACTAGAGTGTGATAAAACAAGTCTGAAAATGTAACACTTACCTGTCATTCATTGTCCGGCTTCCTCATTAATCTATCCTTCTTTCTTTTCTTCAGTCTTCTCTTCTTCCTCTGATCTTCTTTCTTCTCTTTAAATAAAAAGAAATCCATTACTGTTTTGTTAAATGAAAAAAATATTCCCTCAAAGATGCTACTGTTAACCCTTTGAGTAGGGGTGGGTGAAAAGTGGGAAAAATGACTCTTTGTGAAAACTTGCCAATTCTTTGCTTTTTTCGCGGAAGTTTTTACCTTTTCGCCAATGCAAAATTTTCCTCCTTTTCGCCTATTTTATCAAATTTTTCACCAAATTTCCTATGGGTACTACATTTCCCACAACAGTATTACTTCTTGTGAGGGCTGTAGTGGAGAAATAAGTAACTGAAAGTCAAAGTTGTGAGTCCTACAGGAACATATGCCTTGAAAAATATGTTAGCATGCAGAGTTCATTTGTCCTTTGCCCACTACACTAACTTCCTGGCACTGGCACATATTCATGATGATGTCAAGAGATTAAAAAAAAAAAAATACATCCTCAGAAATTCTGAAATTTTGTGTTTGAAGCAGTGGTCCAGCAAAGTGGCAAGAATGTATTCCTCATTGCTTTTAATAGACACTATGCAAAGATCTTTTTCAAACTACGCTAACGTTATTTACCAGCTGGTGCATGTCTGTGTTGTCATTATAGTGAGAATCCTCAGACATGCTCCTCATTATTTTATGCAATAAAAATATCAGTGGTAGAATTTCACTCATTACTGCCCCAATGCAACTCACCAACATGGTTGTCTCTTCAAAGGTTTTCAGCAGCTCACATACATCACACATTAGTTGCCATTGGCCAGGTGACAAAGAGGCTCCTGTTTTGCATGGTGTACTTGTTAATGGCCTTCTTCTGCTCGTACAAATGTTCTGGCATGTACACTGTGGAATTCCACCTGGTAAGGACCTCCATTTTCAGCTGCTGATGGGGCAGGTTGTTACGCTTTTCTCTGGAATATAGAGCATTGTGTGTATTGTAGGAGTGAATAAAATGGGCACAGATTTTGCAGGCAATAGTAAACATTTCTTTGAGGGTTTAGGATTCTGCCAGGAATCTAGTGACAATTATATTTAACAGGGCACATGTACCATACCACCTATTCTCAAAGCAGAGATTATGTTGGAGCCTTTATAAACAGACACTAAACCTTTTAAAGAGCAGGGTACAAGCCATTCCTCTATCACCTGCTCAAGCTTAATTAAAACATCTACAGCTTTATGGGACTGTCTCTCAATACTCTGCATGCACAAGGTGGCATGATGATGGTATGGGCTATCCTGCTGCTGTTGCTGCTGCCACCTTTTAATCATACTGCCAGGACCAGAAGCACGATCACTGGCTGTCAACTGATGCTGTAAGCTAGTGTTATCCACTGCATACTAGGTGGGAAACCCAGTAAACAGTCACAGTCATATAGTCTGTGCTCTGCGCACTTGTCCACATATCTGTTGTCAGGTGGCTTTTCATGCTATACACATTTTTCAGCCCTTTGCCCACCACACTAACCACCTGCTTGTACAATTTAGGCACAGCCATCCTGGAAAAATAATTGTTGCTTGGGATATTCCAGTGTGGAGCTACACATGACATCAGTTATCTGAAACCTCAATTTTCTACAAAAGAATACGGCAACATGTTCACTGCCAACATCTTGGCAAATTTGCCATTCCACAGGGATTGTTTTTGTGAAGTCTTTGACTCCTTTTCAGGAACTCAGTCAGTATCAGATGGCAGGATATGGCAGGAGAATCCTGGAACTTTATTGTTTTAACAACATGACTAGAGGAGGTGGTAGAGGTAGAGGCAGCATGTGCGGGCAGTCAGTGAAACTTGCCATCACCTACAGCAAAGCCAGAGTAATCATACTTCTCTGCAGCAGGAACAGTAGGTGTTATTTGGAGTGAACTAACTGTTGGCACTGGCAGCAGCACACCTTCTGACAGATAAATAACTTCACTACTTCTTTTTTCTGCCCTAGAACTCTGGGAACTTTTTAGAGTGCTTCTGCTGCTGATAGTTGATTCACCTTTGGCCTACTGATAGTGTGTCTCCCAGTCAGACCAGGTAGCAACATGCTTAGCTTGAGGATCTTGAGTGAAGTACCTCCATACTGTGGACTTCATGGATTGAGGGGTTCCTGAGGTGCTGCTGCTGCTACTACTACTGGGGCTAGATGTTGATGCAATCCTTCTTCAACTGAAACTAGGTGTGAAACGTGCATCACTTACAGCAGCAGCAGCAGACACACTCATCATTTCTAACCTTTTAGATGTTAATAACCTGTGTTGCTGTTGTTGTTGCTGCTTCTCAAAACAGGTGTGTGTGGCTGAGTGGGACTTGAACTTTGAAGAGGCTATGATGCTGATGATAACTAATAGGGTGACTTTTTACTTTTTGACATCTGTGCTTGTCCAGGGTCAGACTTTCCAATGGTTTTCTCAAACAGTTTATAGACAGGCACAGTGCTCCTTTTCAGTGGTGGAAGATTAAGCCTTTGACTTACTGCTAACCTTATAGCCATGTCATCATCCCCACTCTCAATTTCATCTGTATCTGAACAAGAGAAGGATGCTGGAGGGATATATACTAGATCTGAGTCAACATCATCAGTCATCATTAGGTCATCCTCAGAAGCATCAGCATCACCTGACAGTTCTTGCCCACTACCCTTATATTCGTCTAAGGTGTAACAAAGTTCGCTACTACTTTGAGGACAGGTATTTTGGTGCTTGTTTGCCTCACTATCTGATGCAGTAGGCGGTTCAGCTGCTCCATCGTCCTCTATTATGCTACTGCCACCTTCAACATGTGAATGCGACTTGTTGTCATCTTCAGTGTTCTTCTTATGGTTCTTTATTTGTACTGGCACTGGTGGTGCTGGAAGTTTTGGTGGGACCTTGAAAAACTGCATACTCCCTTGTAGTACAGGGATCATCATCATTTATTGCACACGCTGCAGCAGCCATTGCTGCAGTCAGTTTTTGAACTACTAGTTTATGCTCACGTCCCTGCAATCCTCCTGACTTCTCCCCTGCCCCTTATGCGTTTGCTGAACATTACTCAACTACTGTGTGTGTTTTTACTCTACAGTATACAACACAGCTGATGGAGTATGATGTCTTTCCTAAGCCCAGTCAGCTGTCTGTCACCTAATATATTAATTCTTTGTTTATTTCTTTATTCTTTTTTATGTATTTTTTTTATTTATTTTTATTTATTTTGTATTATTTTTTTAAGTTGTCCACCCTGTCTTATCACTGTCACAGTCTGTCCAAAAAAATGATAACTGAAAAACAAAATTAACAACTACTTTCCACAAACTTTCCCAGCACAGAGCCAATAACAGCAAGATCAACAAGCCAATAGGTCCCCAGCTGCCTATGTCTTGACAGCAGTCATGTGGAATTTTGGGGTACATGGGGTCAACCTCTTTCCTTCCTTCTTCTCCTTAAGGTGCCCCATTGACTCTCCTAATAGAGAGAACAAATGTCCTACCTATAAGATTCCCTAAACTAAACTTCAATTCCCCTTGCTTCTCTAACTCAAACAAGGTGTTGCTCTCTCCACTCACAAACACAGAATGGCATGCTGTGAGAGCCTGACACCCTTTTATATGGCTGTAGAAAACTAGAGAAAACTTTTGTGTCGTGGAGAAAAATTTGCTTCCCATTGATTTCAATGCACAATGAGCTAGGCTAAAAAAGCGTGAAAACGGCACTTTTCACGGGAAATTATTCGCCAAGCGGGAAGTACCATTATTCGCTGATTTCAGTTTGAGGCGAATATTTTTGCCAATCTCAACCTTTGAATGCTGGAGTGGTAGTACTTTTGCACTCAAAGGGTTACCATTTGTGGCATCTTGCTACTATTAAAGAAATATGCAGCATTTTGATACTGCTAAATATAAAATGTCCTGGTTGTGTGTCAATCTTTTGTAAAGCTTCAACTTCTTAACCCTCTTGCCTCTGCTGCTGTCATCTCCGCTGGTGGCGGAAGGCATGTGGAATGGCATAGATTCCCTTTCTGACCTCTCGAGTCAGACTGCCAGAATTTTGAACCGAAACTGACTTTTATATGCCAATCTCGGTTCAAAAAAGATTGCCAGTCTCCTACTGCCTGGGAAGAGCTTACGCACCTCCTAGCCAATCAGTTTCTAGTGAGGTTCATCCCACTATTCCCCCAAAGATGTTACTGTTAACCCCTACTCTCCGTAAGGGGTAACAGTAGCATCTTTGGGAGAATATTTTTTTAATTTAACAAAACCCTTATGGATTTCTTTTTATTTACAGAGAAGAAAGAAGATCAGAGGAAGAAGAGAAGACTGAAGAAAAGAAAAAGCCAGCTGCAACACTGCTGGACTGGATTATTGGTAAGTTTTTAATTGTCGGGACATTTGTGAAACTGTTTGTGGATTAACCCTATGAGTGCAGGTGGGGTATGCAACGCTATAATGCCCTGCATACCCCACTGGCACTTATAGGGTTAATCTTTTTGTTTGTTTTAACCATAATTATGTGCTTAAAACCAGTTTCCAACACATCCTGGTGGTTTTGGCCACCTTTTTTGGGCCCTGCGTTTGCCTTCTCATGCGTAGAATCTGCTCCATGAAAAGTGAGTCCTAAAAATGAGGTTAAGCTACCACATGAAATAGGATAGCAAAGGTGACTATTTTTAGTTAATGTTCAATGGGAGAAATTTGTTCACCCGTTGAACATTTTTGCGCGTTTTTTGGCGTTGACAACACAGTTTATAGAATAGTAAAATGTGCTTTCCAAACCAATATCGCATGTTTTAAAAATAGCGGGGCTAATGGTATTGACCCCAAGTTCCGATAAGGGACTCACTTTGGCTCTGAAATATAAGACCCAGCTCTAAGCCCCATATCAACATATCCAAAGTACCTACAAAATGTGTTAGTAGAATTAACCCTATGAGTGCCAGTGGGGTATAATTACCCCACTGGCACTCATAGTGTTGAACAGACTAAGGTACACACAACAACCCCTGCACAGTAACATTAGCCATTAATCCTAATATCCATCAGGGTCCTCAACACCCTGGTCATCTACTGCCTATCTTCTTTCTTCTTCTCTCTTCTTTCTTCCTCTGTTCCTTGCAACTTATTTTCTTGTAGCTGTAAAATTAAAAATATCCATAAATAAATGTTCACTGGATATAACACACACACCTATACATAGTTTAACCCCATGAGTGCCAGAAGGGTATTAAATGCTTTGCATACCTCTCTGGGACTCCAAGGGTTAAACTATGTATAGGTGTGATGGGTACAAACTTAATAACATGCCCCAAGAGTTAAATAAATTGTGCCCATGTTCGTTGCAAAAGTATTTTTAAATGAAAATATCCTTCTTTTATACTATTTCTCTGCCACTGTGTGCGGCATGGTGGTGGCCGGGAAACTGAGTTGCAGCAGAGCCCCCCACTTTTACCTTATGGGCCAATGCCAGTTCCACAATGAGGGAATTTAAACGGAGACTGCCTTGATATATGGGCAGACTCTGTTCTAATTTCCTCACAGCCCTTGGCTGGGAGGTGTGCTTAATCACCTCCAAGCCAATCAGCTTCGAACTGAGGTGCTTGCAGCTGATCCAACTTTCTTCTTGATCTGGCTGTTCTCACTATACCAGGGGGGTCTGGTGGTGTGAGAAGTAAGGGTGGGCAAAAGTTTTCACCTCAAAGTGAAACAGGAGAAAATAGCACTTATTTTTTCAGTTAACAAAATGCATAGTGTATGAACAGAAGAAAAATCTAAATCAAATCAATATTTGATGTGACTACCCTTTGCCTTCAAAACAGCATCAATTCTTCTAGGTACACTTGCACAAAGTCAGAGATTTTGTAGGCATATAGTCAGGGTTATGATTAAAAAATTATACCAAACAGATACTAATGATAATCAATGTAATATGTGGGTTGAAACACAATCATAAAATAAAAGAGAAACAGCTGTGTAGGAGGAATAAAACTTGGTGAGGAACAGCCAAACTCGGCTAACAAGGTGAGGTTGCTGAAGCCAGTTTAATGTTAATAGTCATACACTATGACAAGATTGATCACAGCAATGAAACACAAAGTAGTTATACTGCATTAGCAAGGTCTCTCCCTGTCAGAAATTTCATGGCAGGCAGGGGTTTACAGATGTGCTGTCCAAGCTCTTTTGAAGAAGCAAAAAGAAACAGGCAACATTGAGGACTGTAGATGCAGTGGTTGGCCAAGGAAACCTAGTGCAGAAGATGAAAGACACATCATGCTTACTTCCCTTCACAATCAAAAGATGTCCAGCAGTGCCATTAGCTCAGAATTGACAGAAAACAGTGGAATCCTGGTACCCCATCTACTGTCTAGAGAAGTCTGGTCAGAAGGGGTCTTCATGGAAGACTTGCAGCCAAAAAGTTGTCTCTCCAACATGAAAACATGGCCAAGCGACTCAACTATGCATGAATACAAAGGAACTGGGGCAGCAGGTGCTCTGGACTGATGAGTCAAAATTTAAAATATTTGGCTGTTTGTTCACCAAAGTGCTGGAGAGCGGTACAAGAATGAGTGTCTTCAGGCAACAGTGAAGCATGGTGGGGGATACTTGCAAGTTTTAGGCTGCATTTCTGCAAATGGAGTTGGGAGTTGGTCAGAATTCATGGTCTCGTCAATGCTGAGAAGTACAGGCAGATAGTTATCCATCATCAATGCCATCAGGGAGGCATCTGATTGGCACCAAATTTATTCTGCAGCATGACAACAAATCAAAACATACAGTCAAAGTCATTAAGAACTATCTTCAGCATAAAGAAGAACAAGGAGTCCTGGAAGTAATGGTATTTCCCCCATAGAGCCCTCATCTTAGAATTACTGAGTCTGTCTGGGATTACATGAAGAGAGAAGCAACTGATTTTGCCTAAATCCACAGAAGAACTGTGGTTAGTTCTCCAAGATGTTTGAAATAACCTAGTACTGCAGTATATATATATATATATATATATATACTAGCAATGTGGGACGGCATTGCCCATCAGGATATATGGGGAATTAATGCACACACACATGGGTGCAAGACAAACACACACAGAGACACACACGCAAATGCACACGCATTCACTGAGATGCCTAAAGATCGACACAGTCATACATACATGCAATGCACAACATGCAGACACATATAGTGTGATACAGACATTCAACACACACAGTGAGGAACACACAGGCACACACAGAGACACACATGCCAAACTAATCTTTTCAGCTTCTATGAGGAGGTAAGCAGCAACCTAGACAATGGCAAGGCAGTAGATGTAGTATATCTAGACTTTGCAAAGGCATTTGATACAGTGCCACACAGAAGGCTGGTGTATAAAATAAGGAAATTGGGGCTAGGAGATAACCTTTGCAATTGGATACAAAACTGGCTGAAGGATAGGGAACAGTGTGTGGTTGTAAATGGAAAATTCTCCAGTACAGTTAAAGTGGAGAGTGGAGTACCTCATGGTTCAGTATTGGGTCCGCTGCTTTTTAACATGTTTATAAATGACCTGGAAATAGATATAGAAAGCAAAATATCAATATTTGCAGATGATACTAAATTATGCAAAGTCATTAATTCGGAACAGTATATTTTCTCTCTACAGAGGGACTTACATACAATGTCAGATTGGGCTAACATGTGGAATATGAAGTTTAATGTGGGGAAGTGTAAAGTCATGCATTTGGGAGGAAACAATCCCAAGGCTACTTATAAACTTAATGGAATAATTTTAGGTGACTCGTTGCTAGAAAAAGACCTGGGTATCCTTGTCAACTACAAACTTGGAAACAGTGACCAGTGTCAAACAGCAGTAGCAAAGGCAAACAAAGTCCTGTCTTGCATAAAAAGAGGCATTGAAGCAAGAGTGGATAACATTATCTTGCCATTATACTCACATAGTGTATGTGAGGAATCTGTGGATACCAGTGGGCAGGGGGGGCACAAGCAGTGTATGTGGGGAATCTGTGGCTTCCAGCGGGCAGGAGAACAAGGCTGGTGGGGATACACAATGTATGAGTGGAATCTGTGGCGACCAGTAGGCAGTTGTAGAAGGCTGGTGTGGTAACACAGTGTATTTGGGGAATCTGGGCAGAGAAACATGACTGTGGCTACCAGTGGAACAAGGCTGTGGTGTCATAAAGTTTATGTGCATTGTTCTGTGGCTACCAGCGGCCAATGGAAAAATGCCAGCAATCAGACAGTGTATGATTGGCTACAGGTAACCAGTGGAACAATGATGGGGTATCACACAGTGTATGTATGGTTCTATGGATACCAGTTGCCAGTAGAAGAAGACTGAGATATCAGTTCATGTGTGGGCCTGGTGCTACCGGTGGCAAACCACTGGAGTATCAGACAGTGGATGTGTGGCTAATAGGGGCTAGAAACACAAAGTTATCAGGCAGTGTATGAGGGGGTCTATGGCTACCAGTGGGCAATGGAACAATGCTGGGTATAAGCATACCTCACAAGTGTCCCTCTTCGAGCCCTAAAATCCCTCTGTCCCTCTTTCACACCCTAGTGTCCCTCTTTTTAGGACATCAGACTGTGTGGTGGGTATATAAGTGTATCACATTGCTCCACAGTAATAAAACTCACATTAAGATTTGTTTAAACATCGTTATATTTGCTTATACATTATCTGTGTAAATAAAATACTTTGGTGTTGCTCTTGATAATTTATTCAGTTACATCAATGGCTCATATGTATTAAAACAACCTGGTTTTATTTTGGAGTAAACCAACTGCACAATAGGGGACAAATAAATGTTCTTAAAATCCACTGCACTTGAAAAGAGTTTTTAACCTCTTGAATGCTAGAGAGGTCTCCAATGCACTGCTTTGCAATGTATTGAAGACCTTTCTAGCATTCAAGGAGTTAAAACTCCTATTTAATGTGACAGGAATTTTGATTTGTTCCCTGTGGTACAGTTGGTTTACACCACAATAACTTCAGTTAGTTAGAACAAAAAACAATGGCAAGAGTTGAACATAAAATGGCTTACTTCTTAACTCTTTGCATTGCATTATATATAGATTAGTAAAATAAACATATATGTTGTGTAAGGATAACTCACTCCTCACTACAGCGTTATCGTCACTACCGCAGGTGGCAGACACTCTGTTGAATTTTGCTGTGGGCGCTAGCCCCAGATCGTTTTGAAACCTAGAAACGCCCCTGGTGTACCCCTCTGGCACTCAAAGGGTTAAGTTGAGGTAACATAGCAATATAACACACAGTGGCTCTTCAGTTGAGGCAGCATAGCAATATGCTGAGGGAACAAATAGAAAGTGGTGTTTGAGGCTTGCCCTCTGTAACATACAGCAAAGCATCTCTCTCCCTTTAAGGAGAAAGGGCGGGAATCAGGAAGCAGGAAGTAGAGGAGTGACAGTTGAGACAGTTAGTGAGGTGACTGAAGAGATGAAGAGTTAAATAAAAGAGTTGCTATTAAGTTTATCCCTGAGTTTGTATTTTATGGGAACATTACACCCTCGTACTGAAACAAAGTGTATGGAGGGTTACAATTATCTGTGGAAGGTGAAACAGTGTGTTTGTGGGGTCATGATCCTGAGTGAGAGTATGTGTGGACCGGGAGAAGTTATTGATATCCCCTACTTCAGGAGCGAGTAGCAGCTATATTTTTTTGTCAGTTGGATAGTGGTGGGCGGGCTGGAGGGGGCGGGCCAACTCCCTGTATGATAAACATGCCCCCATTCAATCACCCAATGGGAGCAGTAAAGTCCCCATGCAATCACCCAATAGGAGTTGTGTCTCCTAATGAGACATAAATTATGTAATGAGGCATTCTGTTCAATGTGTGTTTGTTTTCTGAGGAGACATAAATTATGTTCTGTGTGTGAGGTACCATAAATTATGCAATGAGGCTTATTCTTTTATATATCTACTAGCAATGTGGGACGGCGTTGCCCGTCAGGATATATAGAGAATGAATGCACACACACAGATGCGAGACAAACACAGAGACACACACGCAAATGCACACGCATGCACTGAGATGCTTAAAGAGCGACAGTCATACACACATACATGCAGACACATAGAGTGTGATACAGACATGCAAAACACACAGTGAGAAACACACAGGCACACACAGAG
This sequence comes from Rhinophrynus dorsalis, assembly GCA_037306005.1. NCBI lineage: Eukaryota > Metazoa > Chordata > Amphibia > Anura > Rhinophrynidae > Rhinophrynus > Rhinophrynus dorsalis. The sequence continues at coordinate 127,061,722 of CM074721.1, forward strand.
ACACACACACACACACGTGAGTCATAAGGGGGTGACTTATGTGTCATTGTAATGAGTTTGTGTTTGTACTTATGCCTCCACTGTGGCATTCATTCATATAGTTTAAATGCATGTGGTAATTGCACATACTATGGTGGAAGGTGGATCGTGCTGGCTCCCGGGATGTGAGTGACTGGCATTCATTCATGTAATTCAAATGTGTGTGGTAATTGCACATACTATGGTGGAAGGTGGATCGTGCTGGCTCCCGGGTGTGATTACGTGTGAGTGATTGCGTTTGAGTGCGAGATTGAGTGATTGAGTGAGTGTGTTAGTGAGTGTGTGTGATTGAGTGAGAATGTGTGAGTGAGAGTGTGTATGATAGTGAGAGGGTGTGAGCGAGAGGGTGTGAATGATTGAGGGTGTGAGTGATTGAGGGTGTGAGTGATTGAGGGTGAGAGTGTGATTGAGGGTGTGAGTGTGATTGAGTGTGAGTGTGATTGAGTGTGAGAGTGTGATTGTGATTGAGTGTGACTGCGAGACTGTAAGTGTGAGAGTGTGATTGAGTGTGAGACTGTGAGAGCGTGAGACTGTGAGAGTGTCATGCCCCTCTAGCTCCTACCTCTATCTCCCAGCCATCCTCCGCTGCTGGGGGCTTCCCAGATGCTCCACGATCACTGAGTAGGCCGAAGCCACGGCCTCGAGTAGCGGTGTCTGCCCGCGAACGCGATCGCGGTAGGCCTAAGCCATGGCCTAAAGTTGAAGGAGTCTCCAGGAAAGGTATCCACAGGGTGCCCAGATCAAACCATGGTGTTGTACACCTGTAGGGGGGAGGTGAAGCCTGCCTCTCTCATCAACTGTCCACCAATAGTGTGCCTCCAGGTAAACAGTGAGACAGGTGCTGTGGTTGCACACCCCTCTGTTGGCCAATCCAGTGAGAGGTTTGTTCAGCAGAGGGGAGGGGTGAAAACCCATGACACGATAAAAACCCCTCAGGCTGTGTCCACTTTGCTTCAGTGTTCCAGAACTTTGGTTCCTGTGTGCTCTAAGCTTCCAGTGCTCAGTGCTTCTTTCCTTGCTGTGCTACAGACCCTCTGCTGGATTTCCCATTGCCTGACCTTCTGCTTGCCTCCTGGACTTCCCTGCTTGCCTGTTTCCTGACCTTGGCTAGTTTTACTGATTCTGCCTGATTGCTGCCTGCCCTGATCTTCTGGACTGTTTTTGACTACACTTTGCTTAACCCTTGCACTCCCGTGCTGTCACTCCTACCTAGGTGTTCTACCTGTATACCTCTGTGGATCACCTGGTAGGGGTGTCTGGCAAGAGATAGCATTCCCTGCTCCTACGCTCCAACCATATCAAGCCTGACAATACACTGAAGCCCATGGAGCTGACAGGGATGATTGATGCTATCGCGTCACTGACTCAGCAACTCACTGCATTATCCCACACGGTACAAGGTATCCAAGAAAACCAAGCTGCTTTACAAGCCCAGTTCCAGGGGTTACAACCTGCTCCAGTGACACCTCCAGCTATGTATCAACCACCCTCAGCAAATGAAGCAGGACCCCTTGGTATTGGGGCCACTGCCACTCCAGAACCACATGTCAAGCTTCCTGCTTGTTTTTCCGGAGATCGTAGTAAATACCGGTCATTCATCACGTCCTGTGAACTGTTGTTCGTCCTGAAACCTAGGACATATGCCACAGACTTTATTAAAGTTCGTACTGCCATATCACTACTCACAGATGCTCCTCTGTCATGGGCGCATCACCTACTACATGCTAACAGCCCTATACTAGACTCCTGGACTGCTTTCTGTCATGCAATGGGTGCCCTTTATGATGATCCTCATAAGAGGGCCACTGCTGAGGCCACTGTGAGATCACTAAGACAGGGGCGCCGTCCTGTGGAGGATTACGTATCAGAATTCCGGAGAGTAACAGTAGAAACGGAATGGAACGAAACTGCCTTGCGTGACCAATTCCGCCTGGGTCTTGCTGACTCATTAAAGGACGAACTAACTCGGACTGGCATTCCTGACTCTCTGGATGATCTAGTTGTCCTGGTAACTCAGATTGATCGGAGACTTCGGGAGAGACGCATGGAGCGTACCACTAACCCTCCTCTCCGTTCAACCTCTACACCTCGTCCTCCATTACCTGTCTCCTTGACTCCCGGTATTACTTCAGAGGAACCCATGCAACTGGGTGCTACTCGTGGACCACTCACTGAAACTGAAAAGAACAGGAGGAGACGCATGAACCTTTGTCTTTATTGTGGTGGCTCTGGTCACCAAGTCCGTCTCTGTCCTGAATTGGCAGCCAGAGGTAAGCCAGATCTTGCACAGTACCCATTACTCCTGGGTGGAACAGCACCTCATTTATCTCTTCTTGTCTCCCTACAGTGGACGCATAACAAGATCCCACAAGATGCTATCACTGACTCCGGGGCAAGTGACTGTTTCTTGGATTACAAGTTAGCCCAGAGTCTGAACATACCTACACGACTAAAGAAACAACCCCTCACAATACTTCTTTTTGATGGCAGCAACATTAACTCCGGACCTGTCACCACAGAGACTATACCTCTCACTGTGAGCATTGGGGCTAAGCATGTGGAGACGCTTAGCTTTAATTTGGTGCAATCTCCTTTGTTTCCCATTATCCTTGGCCTTCCTTGGCTTAAACACCATAACCCCACCATTAATTGGTCCACAGGACAAATCACCTTTGCATCATCCTACTGTAAAGAACACTGTCTCTCTCACACCACAGTTTCCACCTTGCATGCTACTTCTTCTAAGACATTGGAAATACTGATACCCTACCGTGCTTTCAGCCAAGTCTTCAGCAAACAAGAAGCCAACAAACTGCCCCCACACCATCCATATGACTGTCCTATAGACTTGCTTCCTGGGGCCCCCATTCCATTTGGTCGTATATTTCCTCTCTCTGAACCTGAATTAAGCGCCTTAAAGGACTATATAGAAGAGAACCTAAGGAATGGATTCATAAGGCCATCCACTTCTCCTGCCGGGGCTGGCATATTTTTCGTGGGGAAAAAAGATGGAGGCCTCCGGCCCTGTGTGGACTATAGAGAGCTTAACAAGGTTACCATCAAAAACAAATATCCATTGCCCTTAATCTCAGAGTTAATGAATCGACTTAGAGAGGCACAAATATATACTAAGTTGGACTTACGAGGAGCCTATAATTTGGTATGCATAAAAAAAGGACATGAATGGAAGACGGCTTTCCGATCCCGGTATGGCCACTATGAATACCAGGTCATGCCGTTCGGGCTCTGTAATGCCCCTGCCACCTTTCAACATTTCCTCAACGATGTATTCCGAGATATGTTGGACATATTCGTAGTGGTATATCTCGACGACATCTTAGTCTACTCACCATCACTTACCACCCATCGGGAGCATGTTAAACGTGTCCTTTCTCGGCTTCAGCAACATGGACTTTATGCGAAATTAGAAAAATGTGTGTTTGAGACAACATCTGTTGAATTTTTGGGATTCATATTAACTCCGGGGAATATCAAAATGGACCCCAAAAAGGTATCAGCCATCTTGGATTGGCCTGTTCCTACTTCTGTTAAAACTGTGCAACAATTTGTGGGGTTCTCAAATTTCTACAGAAAATTCATCCACGGTTTCTCTAAAGTTATCACTCCCATCACCCAGCTAACGAAGAAACATGTTCCGTTTGCCTGGTCACCTCAAGCACAACATGCTTTTGATGAACTTAAACAGAGGTTCACGTCAGCCCCCATTCTTGTACTGCCAGACCCTAAAAAACCATTCTTTATGGAGGTTGATGCCTCCGAGACTGCCGCAGGGGCCGTCCTATCACAACGACAAGGAGAAAGTGAGACGCTTCATCCTGTGTCTTTCTTTTCTAGACGTTTATCCCCAGCGGAAACTAACTACAGTGTGGGAGACAGAGAATTACTAGCCATTAGAATGGCATTGGAGGAATGGCATCACCTCTTGGAGGGGGCTAACCATCCAATCACTGTGTTCACTAACCACAAGAATTTAGAGTATCTACGAGGAGCTCGCCATCTATGTCCTAGACAAGCCAGATGGGCTCTGTTTTTCTGCAGATTCAACCTGCATATCACTTATAGACCAGGATCACGAAATGGAAAAGTGGATGCCTTGTCCCGTCTACATGGACCCCATACAGATACAGATACGGATACTATCCTCCAACCTGGTCATTTCTTGGCTACTCACTCTTCACTATTAGAAGCTTTGCAGATCCATTCTCAAGCAGATTCCTACCTGTCTCAATATCCTTGCCTTACCAAAAAACATGGGCTGCTGTACTAAGACACTCTTCTTTTCGTTCCTCCTGAAGTTCGTACCAATGTACTTCATACGGTACATGACCACCCGTTAGCAGGCCATGGAGGTGTTAAGAAAACCACAGAACTCACCCAACGGTCATTCTGGTGGCCTGGTATGAAAAAAGACATTGAACAATACATACAATCATGTGATGTGTGGGCGAGCCAAAGGTACTAATTCAAGACCCACTGGGTTACTGCAACCGTTACCAGTACCAACAAGTCCTTGGGCTGACATAACTGTGGACTTCATTGTGGAACTCCCACCATCACAATGTTACACCACTATAATGGTGGTTGTAGACCGCCTAACTTAGATGGCACATTTTGTCCCCGTTATCAGATTACCTACAGCTGCCGAGACAGCAGACTTGTTCATCAAAGAATTTTTTCGCCTTCATGGTATTCCACAAACCATCCTCTCTGACCGTGGTGTCCAATTTACCTCTCATTTCTGGTCTGCTTTTTGTCGAGGTTTGGGTATACAAAGACTCTTGTCATCCGCATACCATCCTCAAACTGATGGTCAGACAGAGAGAACTAACCAAACGCTTGAACAATATCTACGTTGCTACGTCACCCATCTTCAGAATGACTGGGTGTCCTTGCTACCAACAGCAGAATTTGCTTATAACAACCATCTACACAGTTCTATAGGCATGTCCCCCTTCAAGGCCAATTATGGTTATCATCCACCTTATATTCCTCAACTACCTGTTACTACTATGGTCCCTCAGGCTACAGACCGTCTTCAACTACTGAACCAAGGTTTTACTCTATTACAAGAAACATTAAAAAAGGCACAACAGTCTTACAAGAACCAAGCTGACCGGCGACGTAAACCTTCCCCCTTATACCAGGTTGGGGATAAGGTATGGCTGTCCTCAGCACATGTTAAAATGTCTTGCCCTACCAAAAAATTGGGACCCAAATTCTTGGGGCCTTTCCCCATCACAAAAATCATTAGCCCTGCTGCAGTTTCCTTACAATTACCTACTACATGGCGCACCCATCCTACATTTCACGTGTCGCTTCTGAAAAGATGGATACCCGACACCACTCAAAGGAGACCACCTACTCCTCCTCTTCCAATAGTGGTGAACGATGTGGAAGAATTCGAGGTTCAGGAAATCATGGACTCACGTATACGTCGAGGAAGACTAGAGTATCTAATACACTGGAAGGGGTATGGACCCAAGGAGCGATCCTGGCAACCAGTCGCCAATATCCATGCCCCAGCATGCCTTAGGGCATTTCACCGAGCTCATCCTGAACGTCCGGCACCTAGACGCGCCCGGAGGTCGCTCGTAGGAGGGGAGTACTGTCATGCCTCTCTAGCTCCTACCTCTATGTCCCAGCCATCCTCCGCTGCTGGGGGCTTCCCAGATGCTCCACGATCACTGAGTAGGCCGAAGCCACAGCCTCGAGTAGCGGTGTCTGCCCGCGGTTGCGATCGCGAACACGATCGTGAACGCGATCACGATAGTGCGGTAGGCCTAAGCCATGGCCTAAAGTTGAAGGAGTCTCCAGGAAAGGTATCCACAGGGTGCCCAGATCAAACCATGGTGTTGTACACCTGTAGGGGGGAGGTGAAGCCTGCCTCTCTCATCAACTGTCCACCAATAGTGTGCCTCCAGGTAAACAGTGAGACAGGTGCTGTGGTTGCACACCCCTCTGTTGGCCAATCCAGTGAGAGGTTTGTTCAGCAGAGGGGAGGGGTGAAAACCCATGACACGATAAAAACCCCTCAGGCTGTGTCCACTTTGCTTCAGTGTTCCAGAACTTTGGTTCCTGTGTGCTCTAAGCTTCCAGTGCTCAGTGCTTCTTTCCTTGCTGTGCTACAGACCCTCTGCTGGATTTCCCATTGCCTGACCTTCTGCTTGCCTCCTGGACTTCCCTGCTTGCCTGTTTCCTGACCTTGGCTAGTTTTACTGATTCTGCCTGATTGCTGCCTGCCCTGATCTTCTGGACTGTTTTTGACTACGCTTTGCTTAACCCTTGCACTCCCGTGCTGTCACTCCTACCTAGGTGTTCTACCTGTATACCTCTGTGGATCACCTGGTAGGGGTGTCTGGCAAGAGATAGCATTCCCTGCTCCTACGCTCCAACCATATCAAGCCTGACAGAGAGTGTGATTGAGTGAGTGAGTGTGATTGAGTGAGACTGTGAGAGTGTGATTGAGAGTGAGAGTGTGTGAGTGTGATTGAGTGAGACTGTGAGAGTGTGATTGGGTGAGACTGTGTGAGTGTGATTGAGTGTGTGAGTGATTGGGTGTGAGACTGAGAGAGTGAGAGTGTGAGAGACTGTGAGACTGAGAGTGTGAGAGACTGTGAGACTGAGAGTGTGAGAGAGTGAGAGAGACTGTGAGAGAGACTGTGAGAGTGTAAGAAAGTGTGAGACTGAGAGAGTGTGAGAGAGTGTGAGACTGTGAGAGTGTGAGAAAGACTGTGAGAGAGAGCGTGAGAGAGACTGTGAGAGAGACTGTGAGACTGTGAGAGAGACTGTGTGTGAGACTGTGTGTGTGAGACTGTGTGAGTGTGTGAGACAGAGTTTTTGAGAGTGAGAGAAACTGTGAGACTGTGTGTGCGAGACTGTGAGTGCGAGACTGTGAGTGCGAGACTGTGAGTGAGACAGTGTGAGAGTGAGAGAGAGAGACTGTGAGAGAGAGAGACTGTGAGAGTGTGAGACTGTGAGAGCGTGTGAGACTGAGAGCGTGCAAGACTGAGAGAGTGCGAGACTGAGAGAGTGCGAGTGTGTGTGAGACTCAGAGTGTGAATGCGAAAGACTGTGTGAGAGACTGTGTGTGAGCGAGTGTGTGTGAGCGAGTGTGTGTGAGCAAGTGTGTGTGAGAGACTGTGTGTGAGAGAGAGTGTGAGAGAGAGTGTGAGAGAGTGTGTGAGACTGTGTGAGAGACTGTGTGAGAGACTGTGTGAGAGACTGTGAGACTGTGTGTGTGAGACTGTGAGAGAGACTGTGAGAGAGACTGTGAGTGAGAGTGTGAGTGAGACTGTGTGTGTGAGACTGTGTGTGTGAGACTGTGTGAGTGAGACTGTGTGAGTGAGACTGTGTGAGACTGAGCGTTTTTGAGAGTGAGAGAGACTGTGAGACTGTGCGTGAGACTGTGAGTGCGAGACTGTGAGTGAGACAGTGTGAGAGTGAGAGGCTGTGAGAGTGTGAGACTGTGAGAGTGTGAGACTTGTGAGACTGAGAGAGTGTGAGACTGAGAGTGTGTGAGACTGAGAGAGTGTGAGTGTGTGAGACTGAGAGTGTGAATGTGAGAGACTGTGTGAGAGAGTGTGTGTGAGCAAGTGTGTGTGAGCGAGACTGTGTGAGAGACTGTGTGTGAGACTGTGTGAGTGTGAGACTGTGTGAGTGTGAGACAGAGAGTGTGAGACTGAGAGTATGTGAGTGTGTGAGACTGAGAGTGTGAGACTGTGTGAGAGTGAGAGAGTGAGACTGTGTGAGAGTGTGAGAGTGAGTCTGTGTGAGAGTGAGACTGTGTGAGAGTGAGAGAGAGAGACTGTGTGAGAGTGAGAGAGAGAGACTATGTGAGAGTGAGAGAGAGACTGTGAGAGTGAGAGAGAGACTGTGAGAGTAAGAGACTGTGAGACTGTGTGAGACTGAGACTGTGAATGTGAGACTGTGAGTGTGAGACTGTGTGTGAGAGACTGTGTAAAAGACTTTGTGTGAGACTGTGTGTGAGACTGTGTGTGAGACTGAGAGACTGAGACTGTGTGTGAGACTGTGTGAGAGTGAGAGAGTGTGAGACTGTGTGAGTGTGAGACTGTGTGAGTGTGAGGTGTGAGACTGTGTGTGAGAGTGTGAGACTGTGAGTGTGTGAGAGTGAGACTGAGAGAGTGTGAGACTGTGTGTGAGAGTGTGAGACTGTGTGTGAGACTGTGAGACTGTGAGAGTGAGAGACTGTGAGAGAGTGTGAGAGTGAGAGACTGTGAGAGTGAGACTGTGTGAGACTGTGAGACTGTGTGAGACTGTGTGTGAATGTGAGACTGTGTGTGTGTGTGAGACTGTGTGTGTGAGAGACTGTGAGAGTGTGAGAGACTGTGAGAGTGTGAGAGACTGTGTGTGTGTGAGAGACTGTGTGAGTGTGAGGGACTGTGTGAGACTGTGAGAGTGCGAGACTGTGAGTGCGAGACTGTGAGTGCGAGACTGAGTGAGACAGTGTGAGAGTGAGACAGTGTGAGAGTGAGAGACTGTGAGACTGAGAGTGTGAGAGACTGAGAGAGTGTGAGAGACTGAGAGTGTGAGAGACTGAGTGTGAGACTGAGAGAGTGTGAGATTGAGAGACTGTGTGAGTGTGAGACTGTGTGTGAGAGTGTGAGACTGTGTGAGTGTGAGTCTGTGAGACTGTGTGAGTGTGAGACAGTGTGAGACTGTGTGAGACTGTGAGACTGTGTGAGACTGTGAGACTGTGTGAGTGTGAGACTGTGTGAGTGTGAGACTGTGTGAGTGTGAGACTGTGTGAGTGTGAGACTGTGTGTGAGAGTGTGAGACTGTGACTGTGTGAGACTGTGACTGTGTGAGACTGTGAGAGACTGTGTGAGACTGTGTGAGACCGTGAGAGAGTGAGAGTGAGACTGAGAGAGTGTGAGACTGTGTGTGAGAGTGCGAGACTGTGAGAGTGCGAGACTGTGAGAGTGCGAGAATGTGAGTATGTGAGTGTATGAGACTGAGAGTGTCAGACTGTGTGAGAGTGAGAGAGAGAGAGAGAGAGACTGTGAGAGTAAGAGACTGTGTGATTGTGAGACTGTGTGAGTGTGAGACTGTGTGAGTGAGACTGTGTGAGTGAGACTGTGTGTGAGTGAGACTGTGTGAGAGTGTGAGAGTGAGAGACTGTGTGAAAGTGTGAGAGTGAGAGACAGAGACTGTGAGAGTGAGAGAGAGAGACTGTGAGAGTAAGAGACTGTGAGACAGTGTGAGACTGTGTGAGTGAGACTGTGTGAGTGAGACTGTGTGTGAGTGAGACTGTGTGAGAGTGTGAGAGTGAGAGACTGTGTGAAAGTGTGAGAGTGAGAGACAGAGACTGTGAGAGTGAGAGAGAGAGACTGTGAGAGTAAGAGACTGTGAGACAGTGTGAGACTGTGTGAGTGTGAGACTGTGTGAGTGTGAGACTGTGTGTGTGAGTGTGAGACTGTGTGTGTGAGTGTGAGACTGTGTGTGTGAGTGTGAGACTGTGAGACAGTGTGAGACTGTGTGAGTGTGAGACTGTGTGTGAGAGTATGAGACTGTGTGAGTGTGAGACTGTGTGTGAGAGTGTGAGACTGTGTGTGAGAGTGTGTGAGACTGTGAGTGTGTGAGACTGTGTGAGACTGTGTGAGACCGTGTGAGACTGTGTGAGTGTGAGACTGTGTGTGAGTGTGAGACTGTATGTGAGAGTGTGAGACTGTGTGTGAGTGTGAGACTGTGTGTGAGAGTGTGAGACTGTGTGAGTGTGAGACTGTGTGTGAGAGTGTGAGACTGTGTGCGTGTGAGACTGTGTGAGAGTGTGAGTGTGAGACTGTGTGAGAGTGAGACTGTGTGAGAGTGAGAGACTGTGAGACTGTGTGAGAGTGAGAGAGAGAGACTGTGTGAGTGTGAGACTGTGCGAGTGTGAGACTGTGAGTGAGATTGTGTGTGAGACTGTGTGTGAGACTGAGAGTGAGAGTGTGTGAGACTGGGAGAGAGTGTGAGACTGTGAGAGAGAGTGTGAGACTGAAAGAGTGTGAGAGAGAGTGTGAGACTGTGTGTGAGAGTGTGAGACTGTGTGAGTGTGAGACTGTGTGTGAGAGTGTGAGACTGTGTGTGAGAGTGTGTGAGACTGTGAGTGTGTGAGACTGTGTGAGACTGTGTGAGAGTGTGAGACTGTGTGAGTGTGAGACTGTGTGTGAGTGTGAGACTGTATGTGAGAGTGTGAGACTGTGTGTGAGTGTGAGACTGTGTGTGAGAGTGTGAGACTGTGTGAGTGTGAGACTGTGTGTGAGAGTGTGAGACTGTGTGCGTGTGAGACTGTGTGAGAGTGTGAGTGTGAGACTGTGTGAGAGTGAGACTGTGTGAGAGTGAGAGACTGTGAGACTGTGTGAGAGTGAGAGAGAGAGACTGTGTGAGTGTGAGACTGTGCGAGTGTGAGACTGTGAGTGAGATTGTGTGTGAGACTGTGTGTGAGACTGAGAGTGAGAGTGTGTGAGACTGGGAGAGAGTGTGAGACTGTGAGAGAGAGTGTGAGACTGAAAGAGTGTGAGAGAGAGTGTGAGACTGTGTGTGAGAGTGTGAGACTGTGTGTGAGACTGTGTGACTGAGAGTGTGAGAGAGACTGTGAGACTGTGTGTGAGAGAGAGAGACTGTGAGAGTGAGACTGTGTGAGACTGTGTGAGACTGTGAGACTGTGTGAGAGTGAGACTGAGAGAGTGTGAGAGAGAGAGTGTGTGAGACTGTGTGTGAGAGTGTGAGACTGTGTATGAGACTGTGAGAGAGTGTGAGAGTGAGAGACTGTGAGAGTGAGAGAGTGTGAGACTGTGTGAGTGTGAGACAGAGAGTGTGAGACTGAGAGTATGTGAGTGTGTGAGACTGAGAGTGTGAGACTGTGTGAGAGTGAGAGAGTGAGACTGTGTGAGAGTGTGAGAGTGAGTCTGTGTGAGAGTGAGACTGTGTGAGAGTGAGAGAGAGAGACTGTGTGAGAGTGAGAGAGAGAGACTATGTGAGAGTGAGAGAGAGACTGTGAGAGTGAGAGAGAGACTGTGAGAGTAAGAGACTGTGAGACTGTGTGAGACTGAGACTGTGAATGTGAGACTGTGAGTGTGAGACTGTGTGTGAGAGACTGTGTAAAAGACTTTGTGTGAGACTGTGTGTGAGACTGTGTGTGAGACTGAGAGACTGAGACTGTGTGAGAGACTGTGTGAGAGACTGTGAGACTGTGTGTGTGAGACTGTGAGAGAGACTGTGAGAGAGACTGTGAGTGAGAGTGTGAGTGAGACTGTGTGTGTGAGACTGTGTGTGTGAGACTGTGTGAGTGAGACTGTGTGAGTGAGACTGTGTGAGACTGAGCGTTTTTGAGAGTGAGAGAGACTGTGAGACTGTGCGTGAGACTGTGAGTGCGAGACTGTGAGTGAGACAGTGTGAGAGTGAGAGGCTGTGAGAGTGTGAGACTGTGAGAGTGTGAGACTGTGAGAGTGTGAGACTTGTGAGACTGAGAGAGTGTGAGACTGAGAGTGTGTGAGACTGAGAGAGTGTGAGTGTGTGAGACTGAGAGTGTGAATGTGAGAGACTGTGTGAGAGAGTGTGTGTGAGCAAGTGTGTGTGAGCGAGACTGTGTGAGAGACTGTGTGTGAGACTGTGTGAGTGTGAGACTGTGTGAGTGTGAGACAGAGAGTGTGAGACTGAGAGTATGTGAGTGTGTGAGACTGAGAGTGTGAGACTGTGTGAGAGTGAGAGAGTGAGACTGTGTGAGAGTGTGAGAGTGAGTCTGTGTGAGAGTGAGACTGTGTGAGAGTGAGAGAGAGAGACTGTGTGAGAGTGAGAGAGAGAGACTATGTGAGAGTGAGAGAGAGACTGTGAGAGTGAGAGAGAGACTGTGAGAGTAAGAGACTGTGAGACTGTGTGAGACTGAGACTGTGAATGTGAGACTGTGAGTGTGAGACTGTGTGTGAGAGACTGTGTAAAAGACTTTGTGTGAGACTGTGTGTGAGACTGTGTGTGAGACTGAGAGACTGAGACTGTGTGTGAGACTGTGTGAGAGTGAGAGAGTGTGAGACTGTGTGAGTGTGAGACTGTGTGAGTGTGAGGTGTGAGACTGTGTGTGAGAGTGTGAGACTGTGAGTGTGTGAGAGTGAGACTGAGAGAGTGTGAGACTGTGTGTGAGAGTGTGAGACTGTGTGTGAGACTGTGAGACTGTGAGAGTGAGAGACTGTGAGAGAGTGTGAGAGTGAGAGACTGTGAGAGTGAGACTGTGTGAGACTGTGAGACTGTGTGAGACTGTGTGTGAATGTGAGACTGTGTGTGTGTGTGTGAGACTGTGTGTGTGAGAGACTGTGAGAGTGTGAGAGACTGTGAGAGTGTGAGAGACTGTGTGTGTGTGAGAGACTGTGTGAGTGTGAGGGACTGTGTGAGACTGTGAGAGTGCGAGACTGTGAGTGCGAGACTGTGAGTGCGAGACTGAGTGAGACAGTGTGAGAGTGAGACAGTGTGAGAGTGAGAGACTGTGAGACTGAGAGTGTGAGACTGAGAGTGTGAGAGACTGAGAGAGTGTGAGAGACTGAGAGTGTGAGAGACTGAGTGTGAGACTGAGAGAGTGTGAGACTGAGAGACTGTGTGAGTGTGAGACTGTGTGTGAGAGTGTGAGACTGTGTGAGTGTGAGTCTGTGAGACTGTGAGACAGTGTGAGACTGTGTGAGACTGTGAGACTGTGTGAGACTGTGAGACTGTGTGAGTGTGAGACTGTGTGAGTGTGAGACTGTGTGAGTGTGAGACTGTGTGTGAGAGTGTGAGACTGTGACTGTGTGAGACTGTGACTGTGTGAGACTGTGAGAGACTGTGTGAGACTGTGTGAGACCGTGAGAGAGTGAGAGTGAGACTGAGAGAGTGTGAGACTGTGTGTGAGAGTGCGAGACTGTGAGAGTGCGAGACTGTGAGAGTGCGAGAATGTGAGTATGTGAGTGTATGAGACTGAGAGTGTCAGACTGTGTGAGAGTGAGAGAGAGAGAGAGAGAGAGAGAGACTGTGAGAGTAAGAGACTGTGTGATTGTGAGACTGTGTGAGTGTGAGACTGTGTGAGTGAGACTGTGTGAGTGAGACTGTGTGTGAGTGAGACTGTGTGAGAGTGTGAGAGTGAGAGACTGTGTGAAAGTGTGAGAGTGAGAGACAGAGACTGTGAGAGTGAGAGAGAGAGACTGTGAGAGTAAGAGACTGTGAGACAGTGTGAGACAGTGTGAGACTGTGTGAGTGAGACTGTGTGTGAGTGAGACTGTGTGAGAGTGTGAGAGTGAGAGACTGTGTGAAAGTGTGAGAGTGAGAGACAGAGACTGTGAGAGTGAGAGAGAGAGACTGTGAGAGTAAGAGACTGTGAGACAGTGTGAGACTGTGTGAGTGTGAGACTGTGTGAGTGTGAGACTGTGTGTGTGAGTGTGAGACTGTGTGTGTGAGTGTGAGACTGTGTGTGAGAGTGTGAGACTGTGAGAGACCGTGAGAGACTGTGAGAGACCGTGAGAGACCGTGAGAGACTGTGTGAGTGTGAGACTGTGTGAGTGTGAGACTGTGTGTGAGAGTGTGAGACTGTGTGAGTGTGAGACTGTGTGAGTGTGAGACTGTGAGACAGTGTGAGACTGTGAGACAGTGTGAGACTGTGTGTGAGAGTGTGAGACTGTGTGAGTGTGAGACTGTGTGTGAGAGTATGAGACTGTGTGAGTGTGAGACTGTGTGTGAGAGTGTGAGACTGTGTGTGAGAGTGTGTGAGACTGTGAGTGTGTGAGACTGTGTGAGACTGTGTGAGACCGTGTGAGACCGTGAGAGACTGTGTGAGTGTGAGACTGTGTGTGAGTGTGAGACTGTATGTGAGAGTGTGAGACTGTGTGTGAGTGTGAGACTGTGTGTGAGAGTGTGAGACTGTGTGAGTGTGAGACTGTGTGTGAGAGTGTGAGACTGTGTGCGTGTGAGACTGTGTGAGAGTGTGAGTGTGAGACTGTGTGAGAGTGAGACTGTGTGAGAGTGAGAGACTGTGAGACTGTGTGAGAGTGAGAGAGAGAGACTGTGTGAGTGTGAGACTGTGCGAGTGTGAGACTGTGAGTGAGATTGTGTGTGAGACTGTGTGTGAGACTGAGAGTGAGAGTGTGTGAGACTGGGAGAGAGTGTGAGACTGTGAGAGAGAGTGTGAGACTGAAAGAGTGTGAGAGAGAGTGTGAGACTGTGTGTGAGAGTGTGAGACTGTGTGTGAGACTGTGACTGAGAGTGTGAGAGAGACTGTGAGACTGTGTGTGAGAGAGAGAGACTGTGAGAGTGAGACTGTGTGAGACTGTGTGAGACTGTGAGACTGTGTGAGAGTGAGACTGAGAGAGTGTGAGAGAGAGAGTGTGTGAGACTGTGTGTGAGAGTGTGAGACTGTGTATGAGACTGTGAGAGAGTGTGAGAGTGAGAGACTGTGAGAGTGAGAGAGTGTGAGACTGTGTGAGACTGTGTGTGAGTGTGTGACAGAGTGTGAGAGACTGTGAGAGACTGTGTCAGTGTGAGGGACTGTGTGAGACTGAGAGAGACTGGGAGACTGTGAGAGTGTGAGACTGAGAGTGTGAGACTGTGACTGTGAGACTGTGACTGTGTGAGAGACTGTGTGAGACTGTGAGACAGTGTGTGAGAGAGTGTGAGAGAATGTGAGAGTGTAAGAGACTGTGAGAGTGTGAGGGACTGTGAGAGCATGAGGGACTGTGTGAGACTGCGAGAGAGACTGTGAGAGACTGTGAGAGTGTGAGACTGTGTGAAAGTGTGAGACTGTGAGAGTGTGAAAGACTGTGAGACTGCGAGAGAGACTGTGTGAGACTGCAAGAGAGACTGTGTGAGACTGCGAGAGAGACTGTGAGAGTGTGAGACTGAGAGTGTGAGGGACTGTGTGAGACTGCGAGAGAGACTGTGTGAGACTGCGAGAGAGACTGTGTGAGACTGTGAGAGTGTGAGACTGAGAGTGTGTGAGACTGAGAGTGTGTGAGACTGCGAGAGAGACTGTGTGAGACTGCGAGAGTGAGAGACTGCGAGACTGTGAGACTGAGAGTGTGAGACTGAGAGTGTGAGACTGTGTGAGACTGTGACTGTGTGAGACTGTGAGACGGTGTGTGAGAGAGTGTAAGAGACTGTGAGAGTGTGAGGGACTGTGAGAGTGTGAGGGACCGTGAGAGTGTGAGAGACTGTGTGAGACTGTGAGAGAGACTGTGTGAGACTGCGAGAGAGACTGTGTGAGACTGTGAGAGTGTGAGACTGAGAGTGTGAGACTGTGTGAAAGTGTGAGACTGTGTGAAAGTGTGAGACTGTGAGAGTGAGAGAGACTGTGAGACTGAGAGAGAGACTGTGAGAGTGTGAGACTGAGAGTGTGAGACTGAGAGTGTGTGAGACTGCGAGAGAGACTGTGAGAGACTGTGAGAGTGTGAGACTGAGAGTGTGAGATTGAGAGTGTGTGAGACTGAGAGAGAAACTGTGTGAGACTGCGAGAGAGACTGTGTGAGACTGCGAGAGAGACTGTGAGAGTGTGAGACTGAGAGTGTGAGACTGTGTGAGAGTGTGAGAGACTGTGTGAGACTGAGACTGAGAGTGTAAGAGACTGTGAGAGTGTAAGGGACTGTGTGAGACTGCGAGAGAGACTGTGAGAGTGTGAGACTGAGAGTGTGTGAGACTGAGAGTGTGAGGGACTGTGAGTGTGAGGGACTGTGAGAGTGTGAGGGACTGTGTGAGACTGCGAGAGAGACTGTGTGAGACTGTGAGAGAGACTGTGAGAGAGTGTGAGACTGAGTGTGTGAGACTGTGTGAAAGTGTGAGACTGTGAGAGTGTTAGAAACTGTGTGAGACTGTGAGACTGAGAGTGTAAGAGACTGTGAGAGTGTGAGGGACTGTGAGAGTGTGAGGGACTGTGTGAGACTGCAAGAGAGACTGTGAGAGACTGTGAGAGTGTGAGGGACTGTGTGAGACTGCGAGAGAGACTGTGAGAGACTGTGAGAGTGTGAGACTGAGAGTGTGAGACTGTGAGACTGCGAGAGAGACTGTGTGAGACTGCAAGAGAGACTGTGTGAGACTGTGAGAGTGTGAGACTGTGTGAAAGTGTGAGACTGTGAGAGTGTGAGAGACTGTGTAAGACTGTGAGAGTGTGAGAGACTGTGAGACTGAGAGTGTAAGAGACTGTGAGAGTGTAAGAGACTGTGTGAGACTGCGAGAGTGTGAGACTGTGTGAGACTGCGAGAGTGTGAGACTGTGTGAGACTGCGAGACTGTGTGAAAGTGTGAGACTGTGAGAGTGTGAGAGACTGTGAGACTGAGAGTGTAAGAGACTGTGAGAGTGTGAGGGACTGTGTGAGACTGCGAGAGAGACTGTGTGAGACTGTGAGAGTGTGAGACTGTGAGAGTGTGAGACTGAGAGAAAGTGTGAGACTGAGAGAGAGTGTGAGACTGAGAGAGAGTGTGAGACTGTGTGAGACTGTGAGACTGAGACTGTGTGAGACTGAGAGTGTGTGCGACAGTGAGACTGCAACTGTGAGACTGCGACTGTGAGATTGTGAGACTGCGACTGTGAGACTGAGACTGTGTGAGAGACTGTGTGAGAGACTGTGTGAGACAGTGTGTGAGAGACTGTGTGAGAGACTGTGAGAGTGTGAGACAGAATGTGTGCTTTGCAATGCGTTGCTTACCCCTCTGGCACTCAAAGGGTTAAGTTGAGCTAACATAGCAATATAACACACGGTGGCTCTTCAGTTGAGGCAATGTAGCAATATGCTGAGGGATCAAATAGAAAGTGGTGTTTGAGGCTTGCCCTCTGTAACATACAGCAAAGCATCTCTCTCCCTTTAAGGAGAAAGGGTGGGAATCAGGAAGCAGGAAGTGGAGGAGTGACAGCTGAGACAGTGAGGTGACTGAAGAGATGATGAGTTAAATAAGAGTTGCTATTAAGTTTGTATTTTATGGGAACATTACACCCTCATACTGAAACAGAGTGTATGGAGGGTTACAGTTATCTGTGGGAGGTGAAACAGTGTGTTTGTGGGGTCATGATCCTGAGTGAGAGTGTGAGTGGACCGGGAGAAGTTACTGATATCCCTACCTCAAGAGCGAGTGGCAGTTATATATTTTTTTTTTGTCAGTTGGATACTGGTGGGTGGGCTGGAGGGGGCGGGCCAATTCCCTGTATGATAAACACGCCCCCATTGAATCACCCAATGAGAGCAGTAAAGTCCCCATTCAATCACCCAATAGGAGTTGTGTCTCCTAATGAGACATAAATTATGTAATTAGACATTCTGTTGAATGCGAGTTTCTTTTCTGAGGAGACATAAATTATGTTCTGTGTGTGGGGTACCATAAATTATGCAATGAGGCTTATTCTTTTATATATATAGATCTATATATATATATATATATATATATATATATATATATATATAGATATAGATATATATATGAAACTATATCAACACATTATTGAAAATAATACTGCACAACCCAGTAATAAGATATAATACGTCAAAGAATCATAGTCATGCACATCAGCAAATGTTGTATATATGATGCAATGTGAAGTGGAATATTATTTAGCTTAACCTAAGGCAAATAATCAGTTAAGAAGTACAGTGAAAAACTAACTGTACCACCACTGATAATCACTTCATTCAGAGAAACAAATCGATCCATAAAGCTAAATCCAAAATACTCATAGAGAATTTCAGATTCCCAAGGAAAGACATTTGGAATAAAGATGATCAGCTTTTTTTTTTTTTTTGAGCACCAAATACACTGGTTTAAATAAGGGCTTCTCACAATACTAAAATTCCACATATAATTTCCTTAATTTTCTTCTAGTTGATATTGGTACATCTTCATTGAGTTTTTATTTTAACATATATGTTTGTGTATGATGGATTTATCTCTCTCCGCTTCTATTTGCCTGTCATCCAAACCCCATAGTCATATTCTTTCTACACTGATCAAGGAATTAAACTGGTGTGATCTGTAGTTTATCAGTTTGTGTTTTCTTAAAACATTTATTACTTATCTCATCTAACCTGAATGTTTAATTTTGATTTACACATGACTTCTTCCATTTTGGCTTTATTTTTGTTAAATAAGTCGTAATATGTCATGTGTTGTTGTTCATCTGAGGCTGTATTTACCTAAATTTTAGACCTGCTAAGAAACAGATGATTGTTATTGTGTCCTAATATGTAAACCCATATAATTCAAAGAGGGTGTACTTTCTTTTTCACACAACTGTAGGTATCTTGCAAGTATGCTGTAACTATCTCACATGCAGTGGGACCTATACAGTGTCCGTGTGTATTGGTTACCAAACCTCATTGTGGGAAAAAGTCCCACAGAGATTTGCCACCACTACCACACCACAACAAATGTTAGTTTGCTTCCCCCAAAACAAATGAATTACTTTCTGTGATGGTGATGTTGACAATGACATGTTCTGAAATACTTTGCATTGTTGTTTTTGCAGATGGTGTAGGATCTTTTATCTGTCTGCAGAGTATATCTGTCAGACTGTCACTCTGTCAGTCACAGCTTTGATTTAGCCAGCTCGGGCAGGAACCTGGAATTTCTGCCTGTCTGACTCTTACTGACTGACATTTATCAAGTCAAAAAATAGTTATGTTTTGTTTCATATTGTCTTCCTTTCAGTGCCAGAGGGGTATAAAATGCAATTGGATACTTCTCAGGCATTCAAAGGTTATAATTTCCTTTATCCCTTCATAATCCAACACAACTTGGTGGCCACCAAGACTCCTAAACATCAGCTCCATGTCCATTCTCTTTGCCCATAACAATTTTCTGCTCTCTCTCTCTGTCTCTCAGGCAGCAAAGACTGGCAACATGTGGGAACTTTACACCCCTTTTATACGAGCAAAACAAGAATACATAGGGAATTTTCCTTGTGAAGAGGATATCCATTTTAATCAATGACTTCAATGAAATGGCAAATTTCAGAATAAAGCTGGAAGATGCAGCTTTTTGCTGAAAGATTTCAGTACGGTGAGAAGTGCCAATTGTCTCCTGTTTCACTTCAGAGATGAAACATTTTGTCCATCCCTAACAGAAAATGTTGACAGCACTGTGTATACAAAGACATATTTTTCTAAATTGACCAATAGAACAGTTTCCATTTCTGAACAAGTTGCCCAAATACAAATACACACACATACAAATATATATGCATTGTCAACAAGCAAATAGGTTTGCTGAAAATAAACTGTTGAACTATTAACACAAGCTCACCAGATTCACTAATGTCTTCTGTCAAGATTCAATATAAATGGCTATAGATAAGAATAAGTAATCAAATGAATGCTTCTTTGAGTAACACAATCCCAGACGTAGTCTGTCTGTCTGCTTAGATTTAGGGATCTTCATTAGTATGAATATGGAAACAAAAGGTTGTTCAACCAGCAGAATCTTCTCTTCCTCATGGGTAAGTATCCCTACTGTAGCCTCATCTACCAGACAGCTCAGCAGATTATTGAACTATTTTGTTTAATTTGTAATAAGGGCCTCTTCTAGATAATCTAATGTGTACTGAATCAACACACATTCTCTTTCATAGGCACACAACTATATGTCTAGTAAAATATGTTTATATTTTGAGAGAGTTCCTGCTTTGTATGTCTCAGTATATTCCTGCTAAACATTCATATAGCCAACATTTTTTTCTTTCTTTTTCTTTCTTTCTTTCTTTCTTTCTTTCTTTCTTTCTTTCTTTCTTTCTTTCTTTCTTTCTTTCTTTCTTTCTTTCCTCTTATGCACAAAGGAAAATAGGAACAATTCTGAGGCAAACCATCAGTACGTTAAGTAAGGAATTAACTATTTGAATGTCAGAGGGGTATGCATCTCTTTGCAAAGCAATGCATTGACACAAAATGGCTGTCCAAAATTAGACAATGAATATATTAGGTATTGCACTTTCTAGTTCTACTGCTTCTACATTTTGCTCACAAGGAAAAGACATTTAAAGGTTTTGTATATCCATGGATGGTAGTGTAATAACCTTTAACCTTTAAAATGGGGGGGGGGTTTCCTGAAAAAGACCAACCTGGCTATATGTGGATTTAGATGGGCCCTTCTCCTCTAGGTGCCCAACATTCATGTTTTCTTCCAGCTCTGACTCACTTTTTCCCCATGCATGTGTCCCACAGAATCATTTTATGTACTGTACTTAGTGCAAGTCTTAGATGGGTGCCATGGATTTTCTCAAAGAACAGTAACTTAATTCATTAATTTGTTGCTCGCACATATGAATCAATCTGAATCAATTTTAATGTTGCCTCCCTTCCATTCTTCATCTTCTTTGCCACGCCCTTTCTCTCAAGATCCTTCCCCAATACTGATTCTATAGGAGATCTAATGACAGCAATCCACCTGAACCTCTTGAGGGAGTTACAGTCCTTTGCCTCATGTGTAATTTTGATATAGGGCAAACCCATGGGACACCATTCCCCAGGTGACTCATTACTGCTCTGGGTTAGACCCTTCTGTCAGGATCTTTCCCACTTAAGCCAAAATATTTATCTAAGCTTGATCCACCTATCTGGTGACACAGATGGCAGGTTTTCCCACTAACCAAGGGAATATTTGGGTGAGCCACACTGGAGGAGGTATCCTACTAGAGTTGGACACAATTTTAATTCAAATAGTAAGTATTAACAACAGTACCTTTCTCAAGAAATCATTGGTGATTTTCTTGCAAGTATTTTCTGTAGAACATATCTTCTGATAAAATACTATGTGCGTATAATAACGGGTAAGTGCAGTGCCTTACTGTGCATCCTCTTTTTAATAAATCATCAGTGATATTAGCATTTCTCTTGTAAGTCAGTCCGTATGAGAAAAACACAGATAAAGTTTAACGTAATTTATTGCTAGTTAGTAATTAATTGATCTTGTTCACATTACCTGTGAACATTCTTTGTATAAATATTTTGAGTGCAAGAGGGATGCTTAACACATTGCTTCATAATGAGTTGTGTACCCCCTGAAATGCAAACTGTTGAATATAAACCCATTCATGTTCTTTTTTTTTAGACTTGACCTGGCAAGTTTTGAAATGAAATATAGAAATTATGTGAGAATCTGGAAACTTCAAAACTGCAGTTAGTGAAACAAACTTTTATACTTAATTACTGTCATCAAATTATCATCTTCTGTTATAATATCTGTTACATCTAGAAAGAGCAAATTAAAAATTCTAATTTATGATTCCTCAAAATAACATTTGAAAAATCTAAGAGGGTAAAAATATATTCTTCAGAGCCTTCTTTAGTGTTTTCAATCACCAGAAAACATTTGAAGCCCCCTACATTATTAAAAATATTTATTTGAAAAAGAAACACAGTAAAAGGTTTTTAGCCACTGCAGCACACACTGAACAACTTCAAACATTCTTTCAAACTAGAATACTTTGTGATGGAAATGTTTTTCCTTTGGGATTTTCAAGAACCATTTGATATGCTACATAGTTTTCCTAAAATGTTTTGTCAATCAATTTAACAACTCTTTTATTACTGTGAGCGTATACTGTTAAGATGAGAATTCCTGGTAACTTGATGATATATTTTCTAATGAATATTATTTTTCCTGATGGAGAATTATGCATTGTTTGAGTGTTGATAATAATGATAAAGGCATATCTGAAGATATTTGTTATGTATGATTTAACTAAAAGGAAGTTATTTTAGGTAGGGATTGGTTAAACATTTTGCCTCAAATGTGAAACAAGTGAAAATAGCATGTCATACTGGGATAATATAAAAGGGGTGTCAGGTTCCTGTAGCATGTCATTCTATTTGTTACAGAGAGACAAACCAACACAAATTTTGGAATTAGCTAAAATTTGCAAATACAGTGAAATTAAAGTTTAATTTAGGGAGTCTTGTAGGCCAAAATGTGTTCTCTGTGTTTATTTGTGGAGTCTGGGGGGAAGTGTGAAGGGAGAAAGGAGATTTATCTAAAATATCCCAAAATCGTTTTGACTGAGAGGAGAAAAGCAGGTGAACTGGTTGTTCTTTGTCACTGACTGATATAATTTTTAGCAGACTTACACTAAATAGGCATACAAGTGCAGCTGAAATTGACTCCTTCAACAGCCAGAAGAAGAAAGGCCTAGCGTAATCTGTACTGTAAAAATAAAAAAAGAGAGCAGCTGGGTTGTGGCCTGGCAGCCATACTGAGAGGATGCACTCTGACTCTGTAGCCAACCTTTTTCAGCTACAGAAACACCTTAAATCACACATCCATCTACTGCACTGATTCCTGGGCTATTAGCTGATACATATATTTTGTGGAGCAGACATTGTGGACCAGAGTTCCCTCGTGGCAGGGGCCTAGGCTGCACAGCTGTGGTCTTGAGTGCCGGAACAGCTGCCTGGGATTGAACTGATTCCCCGAGGGAGTGATCAAGGTTCTGACTGCTCAGACTACCCGACGCCTAGAGGCAAGAGTGTTGTTGGATTGGGAGAGCAGCTATCATATCTCCGGTAGCTGTGCATTGTACTGGTGGAGGCGAGTGCAATGAGGTTGGTCTTACTGAGCAGATCTCTGCATCTCTGCACCTTGGTGCTGCCGGGTACCTCCCCTGGTTGTTGTGTATGTTTTGGCCTACTGAAGTGTGGTATGGTAGCCAGAATCAGTTGCTGTTACTGCTTGGACTCTTGGGTATACTCTTCCCCTATTTAGATTGCCCCTACATGCTTTTGGTATTTTTTTCACCTCCCCCCATTCCCACACTCACTCTAGTTTAACCTCAGGGCCTAGGGGTAACAGTTTTATTTGACACTCAGACACAGTAGGTTAGATAAAACACAGTTTTATGGAATAAACACAGAATAATAATAACCCTCGCAGGTCCAGTAATATATGTACACAATATAGTACTGACACAAGACAGGTTACAGTAATCAATACCCACACGGGTCCAGTATATGTATAGGTCAGCAACAATAATATACTGACACAGGTCAGGTAAAGTTTCTGTGATACTCAAACGAGACAGCAGTGAAATGGTTACTATTAGGCCAGAAAGGCTGACAGGCCCTAATAGCGTGAGGCCCTTAAGACTGTCACTCTGCAGAGAGTGATAGAAATAGTGAGTAATGCCACAGGAGTAAATGGAGGCCCAGAACAAGCTGTGGACTGTCGTAGAAGTAACGGAGGACTGCAGCTGTATGCACGGAGGAATACCCAACGGAGACTGCAATGACTGAAATCCGGTGGAAAATGGCACCTTCCTCGAAGTGGTTAACAAACGTTCAGACCTAATGTCGACTGCCAGATAGTGAGAACAGCCTGAGGCGCCCAGAGTAAGTCCAACCTCAGCTTGCAGCAGTAAAAGGTCAAGCGTAACGTGGTGCAGCCAGATGGATCTGTCACACCGGAGTGTCACCTGCGCAACACAGTAAGTGACAGGAGTACCGTGACTAGACTTCTTGAGCTGCAACGAGGCAACAGAGGCTCTGTCTGAGGACAGAGGGAACACCGGATGACAGCCCCAAACCGGATACCGGAGGGGACCGCAGGCAGTCCCTGAAACACGGACAATGTATGCCCAAACCGGTTCGATACACAGAACAGGAACTTCAGCCAGGCCGGGTCGGTACACAGAGCAGGAACATCAGCCAATCCGAGTCGGTACACAGAGCAGGAACGTCAGCCGGGCCGGGTCAGCACACTGAACAGGAACGTCAGCCAATCCAGGTCGGTACACAGAGCAGGAACATAGATAGCAGAGTAGTCAGGCAGTCCGGGTCGGTACACAGAGAAGGAACGGATACAGCAGAGTAGTCAGGCAGCCCGGGTCATACACAGAGCTCACATGAATAACTGGAACAAGAGCTGGCAGCGGAAACACCACAAAAGGACACTGGAGAAGTGACAAGGCCCAGTATTTAAGGACAAATACTGGGCAGGGCAAAGCCACATCAACAAATAAAAGGCAGCAGGAAGTAAAACTGACAGAATGTCACCAGCAAAGCATGGGCACCGTGATACTAGGGTTCTGCGGGCATTGGACAGTGAAGGGGCTGGAGAGAGAGGCTTGCAGTCACTATGGTGGAGCCTTTATAAGAGACATGCGGTGCTTCCCCAAAATGTGGCATCTACAGTGCACTTACGTAACTACAATGGAAGATACACCCTAGGCCTCACTTGCACGGTCTGTGCCTCACTCACTGGTCCTCCCTTGGTGAATTGGATATCTGTTTGGTCATGCCTGGTGCACTTCTTAGTGTGAGCTGTGACTGCTGTTGGGGTGCAGGAGGGAGAGTGAGACATGCACCCGACTGCTGTCATGGATAGTTGAGCACCCAGCATCAGTTATTTACCCAGCCCTGACACCATGAGCCACACACCTTACCTGCATTGCTGTTTGTTCTGACTCATGACCTACTTTGCTCACTTGTGATCTTGATACAGATATAACCTCTGTTGCCACTTTGATTGCCATTTGATGACATCGCTCATTGTACCGGATTGGAGTTGAAACCTATTCCTGGTTTCTGTCCCCTGCTATTGATCAATGCACCTCTGTGGTGACTATCCCTGTCCATCATGGGAAAAAAAGGAGGGGAATATAAATCTAAACTAAGTAAGTATGAGCACTGTCATATGGCGTAGGAGGAAATGGAGGCCGCATTGGGATCCTCATCAACTTCTAGCTCTTCGCCTACCTCCCCTATGCATACAACAGAACAGGAAGATCCTGTAAATTCTCACTTTGATGAATTATGGCCACAATATCCAATTGCCAAAATGTGTTAACGTTCAAGATATACTCTGTCCAGATGGAGTTAAATCTCCTTGAGGCCGATCAATAGATAAACTCAGAACGCCTACAGGATGCTCAGAGGAGGATTGCTACATTGGAAACTTCATCACCTCCAATGTCTGAATTCATTAAATCCATTCACCAACAGGTCACTGCAACTCAAGACAGAGGACCTGGAAAACAGGTTGCGCAGAGGCAATGTTAGTTTTCTGGGCTTTCCTGAACATGCAGAGGACAGGCACCCTGAATCTTCCTGGAGAATTGGATCAAAGAGACCCTGGGAGCTGCAGAGTTATCCAGTACGATTCAGCATGCACATTGCGTCCCCTCCTCTCCATCTCCACCTGGAGAAGCGCTCAGGCAGATGGTGGTGAAGGTTCTGAACTTCCAGAATAGGGATCTGATTCTACTTATGGCCTGATTGAAGGGAGAGATACAGTTTGAAAACCACAGAATCATGGCCTTTCCTGACTTCTCTTAGGAGGTTTAGCACCAAAGGTGTCAGTTTATGGAGGTCAAGAGAAAGCTGCTGGAAAGAAATATTGTGTACCTCATGCTTTACCCTGCTAAGCTGAGAGTGGTGCACGGAGGGACTACCACCTTCTTTACATCCGCAGAGGAGGCCACTGGTTGGCTGGATACAATTTAGCATGTGCAGCGGATAGTTGTACTGATGTTGTGGAGTGAATACAGAGGGCCATCTGACTCCCCCCCCCTTTCCGGTTGCAGTGGCACTCATACCAGTTTTTGACTTGCCACCTACTTGGGATGACTGTGCTGGGGTACCTGCATAATTTGGACCCACTTTGTTCTCAATCGACACCCCTGGAGCTGTGATACAGAGGATGCACCATTGTCCAGAATATAGAGAGCATATGTATTGGAACTATGTCCTTAAGCCATTTTGTCTCCCTGCGGGGTCCCAGACACATGCCCATTGAAGCTGTACTATAGATCAAATGGGGGACGTCTTGGTGACCAGAATGCTGTGTGGTGAGATAGACTGGGTTCTACCTTCCTCCTCATTGTGTTGATGTGATTTGTACTTGTATGAAAGGGGTTGGCATTCTGGGATGGGGTGGGTGCCATGGCAGGACGCCTGCGCCTCTTGCGCCTCTTGGGCCTCTTGGGCCAACTCTGTCTTGAGTTGCCCCTGTTCTGTCCCTTTGTGTTACTTCTGGGGACAATTGCATAGTGCTATTCCTTGATAGGAGACTCCACAGGGTGTCTGTAACTGTTTGTTTGACACTCAGACACAGTAGGTTTGGATAAAACACAGTTTTATTGAACAGTTGCAATAACAATAACCCTCACGGGTCCAGTAATATATCAGCAATATAGTACAGACACAGGACAGGTTACAATGAGGTATAACCACACGGGTCCAGTATATGCAAGTTTTACAAAATACAATATACTGACACAGGTCAGGCAACTTTTGTGTGATACTCAAGTTAGGCAGCACTGAATGGGTTACTATTAAGCCGGGAGGACTGACAGGCCCAAATAGCACAAGGCCCTTTAAGAAACTCAATCTTGAAGAGAGAGAGTACAATATCGAGTAACGCCCAACCAGTAACGGAGACCAGAGTAACTTGTGGACTGCAGTAGCAGTAACGGAGACCAGAGCAACTTGTGGACTGCCGTAGCAGTAACGGAGACCAGTGCCCCTTGTGGACTGCCGTAGCAATAATGGAGACCAGAGCAACTTGTGGGCTGCTGTAACAGTAACGGAGACTAGCAATGAGCCCGGAGAGGCACCCAACCGGGGACTGCACGGAAGGATAGCTAGTGTCTGGCACCTACCCCAAAGTCGACTGCCCAATAGGTGGACTGCCTGAGGCGCCCAGAGAACCCAACCTCAGCGTGAATGGCAGGAAACGGTCCAGTGGATAATGGTGCATGGATGGAAGGAACACACCAGCAATGTTGCCTGGGCGACACCGATTACAGTGGAGACTAGACTGCAGAGAGTGACTGTCCGGAGACAGAGGGATCCCGTAACAACCCTAACAGGAGGCCGGATAAGGCGTAGCAGGAGGGATACACAACCACAGGAGCCCAGCCGGGCCGGGTCTTTACACAGAGCAGGAATGTCAGCCAATCCAAGTCGACACACAGAACAGGAACGAGATGCAGAATAGTCAGACAGTCCGGGTCGGTACACAGGCAGGAACAAGATGCAGAGTTGTCTGGCAGTCAGGGTCGGTACACAGAGATCACACGAAATACAGGAACAAGCGATGGTAACAGAAACACCACGAAAGGGCACCGGATAAGTGACAAGACCCAGTATTTAAGGACAAATACTGGGCGGGGACAATTCACTTCAACTAATGAGCGAGAGCAGTAGTGGAAACTGACAGAATGTCACCAGTATAGCACAGGCACCGTGATAGTGGCCCTGCAGTGGAGGAATGCCGGGGTCCTCTTTACAGGTGGGGGTTGGCCTCATTGCAATTGCGGTGGGGTTGCCTCCTGACTCTGGCAGGTGGGCTCTATAAGTGGGTAATATCCTTTGTGGTGTGTGTGGGAGGGTCTGGGAGTGAGATGTCAAATTCTGCATGCTAATCATTGAATCTGTGGGGTTGCTCCTTGTGCTCCTTCATGCTTTCTTTCCTGTAGTCTTCCTGCCCTACTGTGTTGAACACGGTAGTGGTGGGTATTGACATGGGGGACCTTAGGTGGGTTTCCACATCGCTGGCCTCACCCTGGTCTCATACGGCTGGGGGGGTCCTCAGTGGGGTCCGTGCAGTGGGTTCCTTGTATGTTCTAGTGATGGTCCTCTTGTTGCTCCATGGATGGCCATATTCCCCCATATGAGCCCTTTTGTCATGCCAATATAGGTGCAATAAGGGTGGGGGCGCTCAGGGCATGTGTCAGGGGTGGGGTGGAACTGTGGATTTCATCTCTGCAAATGTGGCCTTTTAATGATACTGTTTTTCTTTTTTTTTGGGACCAGGGTACCTGTAGAGGTTTTTTGCTCAGTGGGTGATAGTTTGAGGGCTCCTTTGGGTCTGGGCTGGGGTTAGTTAAATGGACTGTTTTTTTTTTAGTCAGGGGTGTAAAGCATGCTTCTAGTTGGGGTGGATGGGGGCAGGATGGGGTTGTTGGGGGTTGGATAGGGTTTTCTTTATGTAGGAAGTGGCATGTTGGGAGCCCCTGGTGGCCCTGGGGATGGGCTTAGGACCACTTTTCCTTCATATTCCATATGGATAGCAGTAATATAAAACGTATATGATGAAACATCAGGGTATTAAATAACTCTGTAAAGAGATCCCTCATTATGTTGTTTATTAAAAAACATAAACCTGATATACTTCTGCTACAGGAGACTCATCTCTATGGGGTTAAGACATCAATACTACTCCACATTTACCACACATGCAAGGGGGGTCTCGCTTCTAGCCTATAGATCACTCAGATTTTAATTTGTGGACCTGAAGTCGGATCCGAAGAGGAGATACGTTTTCTTAGATTGTAAACTACGTGACATACCTGTTATTTTATTGGCCATTTATATACCCTCACCTTTCATGGCAGATGTTCTACAAGAGTCTCTCTGTCACGGTTTGTTAAGACTCTCAGAAGCAAAGTTAGGTAAAAACACAACTTTATTGAAAAGTTTAAGACAATCCCATAGGATCTCATACATATACATACACATACATAGAAATGACAGGAAAGTGGTAATAATAGCGAGTAAGGCTCTACCGGCCCTGCCAATATACTGGGCAAGGCAGCCTGGGCAAGCAATGGGAAAAGGTGGCTCTACCAACCCTGCCAATATACCTGGCAGGGTAGCCTATCAGAATACAAGGAGAAAGCTGTAAGGCAGTGGAGTGAACCAGCGCCCAAGCGCTGGGAACCAACAGACTAAATGTATAGTAAGCCGTAAGGCAGTGGAGCAAACTAGCGCCCGCGTGCTGGGAACCAACAGACTCAATGTATAGGAAGCCATAAGGCAGTGGAGCGAACCAGCGCCCTCGCGTTGGGAACCAACAGTGTAGAAATGTCGCCTGAGCGACCGGAGATCACAGCCTCCATAGATGAAAAGGAAACTGGACGCTGAAGATGAAACAGGAACCAGTAATATGATGGTCAACCGGATCAGGAATGGCAAAGAGGACTGGCAGCAGGAAGCAGCAACATCAGCGACTCCAACCAGATCAGACACGGAACCAGGAACAGCTGATCAGGAGACTCAGGAACTGGACGAACTCAGGATAGCAGGAACACAGCTTATGGCCCATAGAACTTCAGGAACATGATGAAAGTAGAAGCAGCCAAGAGACACCACGAAAGGGCAACCAAAGGGTGCCCAGACTCAGTCTAAATAGGCAAAGTGGGGCGGGCTGAAGACAGGCAGCCAATGGGAGCCCCCTACAGGTGATAGACACACAAAGACAGCAATCACGGGCACCGTGATACTCTCTCCTATGTACTATCCAAGTGTAACAGATTTGTCATATGTATGGGGGATTTTAACATAGTAACATAGTAACATAGTAATTTAGGTTGAAAAAAGACTTGCGTCCATCTAGTTCAACCCTTTTCCTATTCCTGTTTACCATTGTTGATCCAAAAGAAGGCAAAAAAACACTTTCAATACAGCAATTTCAAATTCTGCCCCAAATGGGGGGGGGGATTCCCTCCTGATTCCAAATGGCAATCAGATTTCTTCCTGGATCAACAAGCCCTAAGTAAAATATTAATCCTAATACTAACGTACATAGCCCTCTATGTTATGCTTTTTTAAATAAGTATCCAGGCCCTTTTTAAAGGCGTCTAATGTATTCGATAGCGCCAGGCAGTGAATTCCATACCTTTATTGTCCTTACACTAAAGAAACCCTTCCGCTCTTGATCCCAAACTGGATAGGATGGAGGGCCTGACAGCGGAATCCCAGGCAGCCCGAGACAGACTGCTTAGTTTCCTTGCTGATATGGACTTGCTCTATGTTTGGGAGATAGGGAATTCTCTTGTCACTCTGCGACTCATAAGTTGCTTTCTCGCATTGACTATGCATAGGGTTTGGTGGGTGACTCTTCTTTTCTCCCGAGAGCGGCTTCTGATCACTCTCCACTGTTGCTGACCATGAAAATGGGGCTGGATGGTTCTGCCGCCAGGTGGCGACTGCATCCTTTTTGGCTTACTAAAGAACATATTGCACAACAGCATGCATTGGATCTGGTTGAATATTTTCGCACTAACACCGGTTCGGCACCTGAGGGCATAGTATGGGAGGCTGCAAAGGCTTCGGCTCTGGGATCCCTTATCTCTTTAATAGCTTCTTACAATAGACGGACTAGGGTTGGACTCGAGAGACTGGAAGGGGAGATGTAGGAGGTGGAAAGGAATTATGTTCAATTTGCTTGGAGTCCTACAGTGCCTTTACCTTGGCTGTCTCCTAGATAAAACTTAGAAATGGCAAGCGCAAATGTCCAAGGCCTCTTATATAAGCCTCAAGCTCTCTTTGAACATGGGGACATGGCGGGAAACTGATTACCTTATTTGGGGGAGTGGGGGTGGTACCTCTATCTCCTCCATCCAAACAGACCACAGGAACCTGGTTTTTGATGGCCAGAGCATTGTTCAGGAGGTGGTGGATGCTATTGGAAATCTACTGGTGGCAAGGTGCCGGGTCGTGATGGCCTGCCGGTGGAATGGTATAAGAAATATGTAGATACCCTGGCCCCACAGCTGTTAAATACTTTCTACTCAGCATATGAGGACACCTTGTTCCCATGCTCCCTCAATGAGGCCACAATTATTGTCCTCCCAAACCTGAACAAGGATCCACAGAAATGTGAGTCATATAGCCAGATCTCGTTACTCACGGTGCACGCTAAGGTTCTTGCTAAAATCCTGGTGAATAGGCTTTCCCGGGTAATTCCATCTATTGTTCACCCTGACCAGGCTGGTTTCATGCATGGTAAGTCTATGTTTATCACGGTGCCCGTGATCCTTTCTGTCACTCTCACTTGTGCTGCTCCCTGATTGGTTGAGCTGTGTTGGCCCGCCCCTGGTGACCTTTTTTATTCTGGCCATTGGCACCTGTCAGGTGCCCTTTCGTGGTGTTTCAGAGCCAGTATTGCTGTTGCTGTGTTCCAGTGTTCCTGATCTCCTGTGTACCGACTTGGCCTGTACCGACTACGCTCCTGTTTTCCTGTTCCGTGATCCGACCCGGCCTGGCTGACTTCCTGCTTGTTGCTGATCTGGCTTGTCTGCGAACCTCCTCCGTGATCCGACCTGGCCTGACTGACGTTCCTGCACGTTGCTGATCCGGCTTGTCTGCGAGCCTCCTCCGTGTCCTGACCCGGCCTGGCCGACTACCTGCTCCTGGACTTGTTCCAGATTTCTGCCTCTCCAGTCTACAGCTCCTGTTGTCGCCTCGGCGACATTCTGATCGCTGCAGTGTGTGGATCTGAGCCTCTCGAGATTACTGGGTTAACCATTGCTGAGCCGCGTCGCCTGAGCTGAGCCTTCCGTTCTCCTTGTATTGTGAAGTATAGTTGAGTCTCATTGACACTTGCTGTGCTGGATCGCTACTAGTGAGCCTCCAATCACTTGTGTTGATTCCTTCTACCTCACTGCCACTTTAACCCTTGCTAAGCCTTTGCCATACACTCTGCTTTTGCCGAGCCGGCCGCGTTGTGGGCCTCAGTAGTCGGCGGCTCATAGTCATCTGCAGAGCAGTAGTTCTCCGTCACGCCCGTGGGCTATTGGCGCAAGCAGTGCAGCAACCAGTGGTCTCCGTTACGCCCGTGGGGCTGTTGGCTCAAGCGATTCCAATACTGTTGGTCTCCGGTATACACCCGTGGGGGCTATTACTCAAGCTATCACGATACTGTTGGTCTCCGTTACGCCCGTGGGGGCTATTGGTTCAAGCAATTCCAATACTGTTGGTCTCCGTTATGCCTGTGGGGGCTATTGGCTCAAGCAATTCCAATACTGTTGGTTCCGTTACACCCGTGGGGGCTATTGGCTCAAGCGATCCCAACACTGTTGGTTTCCGTTATACGCCCGTGGGGGCTACCAAACAACTACCCTGCAGCTTCAGTCTCTGTCGCAGCTCTTATCAACAGCGTTACACATTTTATGGACTTAAGGTGTTGTATGATCTAGCACCTACTGCAGTCTTGTTCACCAAGGGCAAGCCTAACACCACATTTGAGACTGATTACCCTTGTAATTAACCATTTGTCTCCAGTCGCTTTTTTGCCTGCTCCGTACCTGTACTAAGATATATATAGTCCCTGTTCTGTATACTGGCATATGTAGCCTATATTCTGCTATTCACAGTACTGCCTCTAGGGAGCAAGCTTGTTATTATTTTTTTTGCTCTAATAAAATTGTATTTTATCCTAACCCTCTTTCTGAGTGTCTGAAAACCGTTACAACGTTTCATAATATTAAACACCTTTACTTAAACTTAGAGATGCAACATACAAACTCAGGTAGCAGGGCCGTAGTGTCATGGACTCAGCTAAGGTGTTTGACTCTGTGGAGTAGTTCTATCTGTGGAAGGTCCTGTCTGCATTTGGTTTTGGATCAATCTTTATCAGGTGGATCCAACTTTTATATGCATGCTCCAGGGCCTGTGTTGCAACATGTGGAGGTAGATCTGCACACTTGCCGCTGAGTAGGGGTACGAGGCCGGGATGCCCCCTGTCACCCAGCCTATTTGTTCTGACAATAGAGCCACTCATGACTCATATTAGAGCGGACTCTGGGATTAAGGGACTGAGGATGAGCGAAAGAGAGGAAAAACACATGCTATAAGCGGATGATGTTCTGCTGTTCCTGGGTGATACAAATGTGTCTCTACTTTGTATACTCAGGCTGGTGGAACAGTTTGGCACGTATTCTGGACTTTTGTTGGACCTGCCTCAGACTGGAGTATCAGTTGCTGGCACTCCCATGCTCTCTAAGGACCCTATCACTTATCTGGGGATTAGGTTTGCGGTGACGCCGGGATCTTTTATAAGAGACAACCTAGACCCTCTCATGGAGCACTTCTGTACTAAACTCTTGTTATGGCATAGTCTGCTGCTTTCAGTCTCGGGGAGAGCAAATCTTCTCAAAATAATATGGTCTTAATTCCAATTTTTGTATGTGTTCCAAGCAGAACTGGTGTATAACCCAAAATGCTACTTCACTATGATAGACAAACTCTATGTATACGAAAAAAGAAAAAACAGACAGGCTCAAGCCTCTAAGAGTAGCCTTCACATAAAGATGAATAAAATAATGTTAATGTACTTACAAGATAATTTCTTGCAAGTAAAGTCCAACAGTAGTGATGATCGAGCACCCCAATGCTCGGGTGTTCGGGTGCTCTGACCGAGCGCCCCCGGAGGCTCGAGTGCTCTGCCGAGCACCCGAGCCCCATTGAAGTCAATGGGAGGACTCGAGCATTACACCAGGCACCCCCTGCTCTGATGAGGGGAGGGTGCCTGGTCCATAGGAAAAGGGCAGAAAATGATGGAAACACCACAGAAATGGTTCAGGGACAGCATAGGGAGGATGTCTGGATGCATCTTGGACTCCAACGTCGCTGCTGGGAACGATGTTTCGCCCGTAGTACGCCATTTTTACAGACTGACCGTAAAACACACAAAAAGGAAGATAAAAACGACTTTAGGCGAAAAATTGTTACCAAACAGTATTTGCTGTATATTTACTTGTATATCATCTGCAAATTCTGCAAAAAATTTCATCGATTTTTCTGAACTGGGGCCATGATTAAGAGGGAAACGTGCGCAGAGACAAATTCTCCCAAAAATTTCCTCGATTTTTCTGAACTGAGGCCATGATTAAGAGGGAAACGTGCGCAGAGGCAAATTCTCCCAAAAATTTCCTCGATTTTTCTGAACTGAGGCCATGATTAAGAGGGAAACGTGCGCAGAGGCATATTCTCCCAAAAATTTCCATCGATTTTTCTGAACTGAGGCCATGATTAAGAGGGAAACGTGCGCAGAGGCAAATTCTCCCAAAAATTTCCTCGATTTTTCAGAACTGGGGCCATGATTAAGAGGGAAACGTGCGCTGAGCCGACCATCTAAAACATTATGGGTGAGGGTCTGCAGCGGAGCTGACCATCCTAAACATTATATGCGAAGGCCCGCTAGTGAGCTGACGCTATAAAACATTATATGAGAGGGCCCGCTAGAGAGCTGACCCAATAAAACATTATATGAGAAGGCCCGCTGGTGAGCTGACCTATACAAAAATTGTCAAACTGCACCCGCTGGTGAGCTGGCCCTATATAAAAATTATATCACAGGGCCCGCTGGTGAGCTGGCCCTATATAAAAATTATATCACTGGGCCCGCTGGTGAGCTGGCCCTATATAAAAATTATATCACTGGGCATATGGAAGAGAGTCAACCATATACCCGTTTTTTGGGTGGAAGGGGTGAATGGGAATACAGAGTATTCCCATCATTGTAAATAACATATATAAAGTGACTTTATGTTCCCCCGGGGCTTTCCTCCAGTGGAGTGGAGAAGTCAGGGGAAATCCAGGCCTTGTTCATTTTTATAAGTGTCAACCTATCAGCATTTTCGGTGGAAAGGCGGATACGCTTATCTGTTATGATGCCACCAGCAGCACTAAATACCCGCTCAGACAGAACGCTGGCGGCAGGGCAGGCCAGCACCTCCAAGGCGTAGAGTGCCAGTTCATACCACGTGTCCAGCTTGGACACCCAGTAGTTGTAAGGCACAGAGGGATCATTGAGGACGCTGACACGGTCTGCTACGTACTCCTTCACCATCTTCCAAAACTTTTCCCTCCTTGTGACACTAGGCTGCGCATCAGGGTGAGGGTGCTGGCGGGGTGTCATGAAGGTGTCCCACGCCTTGGAGAGTGTTGCCCTGCCTTTGTCGGAACTGCTGTGTGCTCCCCTTTTCTCCCCTTCTCGGTTGGCCAAGGTAGCACGTACTCTGCCGCCAGCGTTGTCAGATGGAAAATTTTGGAGCAATTTTTCAACAAGAACCTTCTGGTATTGCACCATTTTGCTTGTCCTCTCCACCGGAGGAATGAGAGATGAGAAATTCTCTTTGTAGCGGGGGTCCAGAAGGGTGAACACCCAGTAATCCGTGTTGTCTAAAATGCGTATAACGCGTGGGTCACGGGAAAGGCAGCCTAACATAAAGTCAGCCATGTGTGCCAGAGTACCAACAGGCAAGATTTCGCTGTCCTCACCAGGAGGATGACTCTCAATCTCCTCATCCTCTTCCTCCTCTTCTGCCCACCCATGCTGAAGAGATGGAACTAAAGTTCCATGGCTACCCTCTGTAGCGGAGGCAACCGTGTCTTCCTCCTCCTCCTCCTCCTCCTCCTCCTCCGCCTCCTCCAATTGTCGCTGAGAAGACAAAGTGAGGGTGCTCTGGCTATCACATTGTGTAAGCTCTTCCTCCCGCATTTCCACCTCTTCCACATGCAAAGCGTCGGTTTTAATTGTGAGCAGCGAGCGTTTCAGTAGACACAGAAGTGGGATGGTTACACTGATAATAGCGTTATCGCCGCTCACCATCTGTGTCGATTCCTCAAAATTGCGTAAAACCTCACAGAGGTCTGACATCCATTTCCACTCCTCACTTCTGATTACAGGAACTTGAACGGAGAGGCGACGACCGTGTAACAGCTGGTACTCCACTACTGCCCTCTGCTGCTCACAAAGCCGGGACAACATGTGGAAGGTGGAGTTCCAGCGCGTGCTCACGTCACACAGCAGCCGGTGAGCTGGCAATTGTAAGCGCTGCTGCAGCTTCAACAGGCCGGCTGAAGCTGTTGATGACTTACGGAAATGTGCACACACGCGGCGCACCTTGGTCAAGAGATCATGCAAATTGGGGTAGGTTTTTAGAAATCGCTGAACCACTAAATTAAATACATGCGCTAGGCATGGTACGTGTGTGAGCTTGCCGAGCTCCAAAGCCGCCACCAAGTTACGCCCATTATCACACACAACCATGCCTGGTTGCAGGTTGAGTGGCGAGAGCCACTGCTCGGTCTGGTGACTAATCCCCTGCAACAGCTCTGAGGCCGTGTGCTGTTTGTCCCCAAGGCAGATCAGCTTCAGCACGGCCTGTTGACGCTTCCCCACTGCAGTGCTACACTGCTTCCAGCTACCGGCTGATGGGTGAGTGGCGCTGCGCGCAGAGAATTCGGAGGTGGAAACGGAGGAGGAGGAGCCAATAACGTAGGTGCTGGCGGAAACCCTGATGGAGGTAGGGCCCGCAATCCTCGGCGTGGGTAGCACCTGTGCCATCCCAGGGTCCGAGTCGCTCCCAGCCTCCACGACATTCACCCAGTGTGCCGTCAGTGAAATGTAGCATCCCTGGCCACAAGCACTTGTCCATGTGTCAGTCGTTAAGTGGACCTTCCCAGTAACTGCGTTGGTCAGGGCACGGGTGATGTTACGGGACACATGGTGGTGTAAGGCGGGGACGGCACACCGGGAAAAGTAGTGGCGGCTGGGGACTGCGTACCGAGGGACAGCTGCTGCCATCAGGCTGCGGAAGGACTCAGTCTCCACAAGCCTAAATGGCAGCATTTCGATGGCCAGTAATTTGGAAAGGTGTGAGGTTAGTGCTATGGCCTGTGGGTGGGTGGCTGGGTATTTTCGCTTGCGCTCAAATGCCTGGGGTAACGACATTTGGACGCTGTGCTGGGACAGGGAAGTGGATGTGGTCGCTGATGGTGCTTCAGATGGTACAGGTGCAGGGCGGGAGGTATGCGGGCCTGCGCCTTCGACAGGCGATTGGCCGGCACCGAAAACAGGGGAAGAGGAGGCAGTGGTGTGGCCTGCAGACACAGATTGGCGATCCGGGCGTTCCTCCCACTTATTACGGTGCTTGGATGCCATGTGTCGGATCATGCTGGTGGTGGTGAGGTTTCTAGTGTTCATGCCTCGGCTCATTCTGGTGTGGCACAGGTTGCAAACTACAATTCTTTTGTCGTCCGCACTTTCCTTAAAAAAACGCCATACCGCGGAACACCTACCCCTTGGCAAGGGAGATTTACGCAAGGGGGTGCTCCGTGGAACATTTGCGGGCCGGTTTGGTGCGGTCAACCTTCTTTTTGTAGCCACACCACTGCCTCTTCCAGCCTGTTGCGGTGCTGCAGATGGCTCACCCTCAGGACTGCTGTCATCGCTCGGCTCTCCACCTTCCCAGGTGGGGTCAGTCACCTCATCGTCCACCAAGTCCTCCTCCACTTCATCACTCTGA
This sequence comes from Rhinophrynus dorsalis, assembly GCA_037306005.1. NCBI lineage: Eukaryota > Metazoa > Chordata > Amphibia > Anura > Rhinophrynidae > Rhinophrynus > Rhinophrynus dorsalis. Next base: position 127,098,793 of record CM074721.1, read on the forward strand.
TCATCCTCCTTATGTCTTGATCCCACCACATACTCAGTCATTGACAACTGTATATCATCCTCCTCATCAAGGTCTTGAGACAGTAATAGTGGTTGATTTAATGGCAACTGTGTCTCATCATCATCATCATCCACTTCCTTTGACCTTAAATGCCGTTCACCTCTGTCATCTTCTTGTGATTGGGTACCCTCTAGAGGTTGTGAATCAGGGCACAAGATGTCATGTTCCTCTGCAAGCGTGCTTGGAGAGAGGTTCAAATTAAGGATTGGTAATGACACGAGCTCCTCACTATATCCCAGTGTGGGATCACTTCTTTGACCAGATCCTCTATGGTGGGAGGAAGGATGATCAGGGTGAGGATTATGTTGACCAGACTCTTGGCTACTGAGAGTGGACTTGGTGGAAGACAGGGTGGTGCTTAACCGACTGGAAGCAGTATCAGCTGACATCCAACAAACCACCTGTTCGCAGTGGTCGGACCTCGAGAGTGATGTCCTGCGACGTCCTGTAAACTGAGACATGAAGCTAGGTATGGTGGATGTCTTTCTGTCTTGTGCTCTGGCACCAGGCACAGTTTCTACGCGTCCTGACCCGCGCCCTGAACTATCAGGATCACGTCCACTTCCCCGTCCCTTTTTACCCGCCTTCTTCATATTACACGGAATATGTGCTGCAAATCTGCAACTTTGCACAGTAAACAGAATGTTCTCCTAATATGCAACTTTGCACACTAAACAGAATGTGCTTCTTAACTGCGGCTACGCACAGTGAATGGAATATGTGACTTTGATATTTTACAGTTTGCACAGTTAACAGAATGTTCTCCTAATATGCAACTTTGCACACTACACAGAATGTGCTTCTTAACTGCGGCTACGCACAGTGAATGGAATATGTGACTTTGATATTTTACAGTTTGCACAGTTAACAGAATGTTCTCCTAATATGCAACTTTGCACACTACACAGAATGTGCTTCTTAACTGCGGCTACGCACAGTGAATGGAATATGTGACTTTGATATTTTACAGTTTGCACAGTTAACAGAATGTTCTCCTAATATGCAACTTTGCACACTACACAGAATGTGCTTCTTAACTGCGGCTACGCACAGTGAATGGAATATGTGACTTTGATATTTTACAGTTTGCACAGTTAACAGAATGTTCTCCTAATATGCAACTTTGCACACTACACAGAATGTGCTTCTTAACTGCGGCTCGGCACAGTGAATGGAATATGTGACTTTGATATTTTACAGTTTGCACAATTAACAGAATGTTCTCCTAATATGCAACTTTGCACACTACACAGAATGTGCTTCTTAACTGCGGCTACGCACAGTGAATGGAATATGTGACTTTGATATTTTACAGTTTGCACAGTTAACAGAATGTTCTCCTAATATGCAACTTTGCACACTACACAGAATGTGCTTCTTAACTGCGGCTCGGCACAGTGAATGGAATATGTGACTTTGATATTTTACAGTTTGCACAGTTAACAGAATGTTCTCCTAATATGCAACTTTGCACACTAAACAGAATGTGCTTCTTAACTGCGGCTACGCACAGTGAATGGAATATGTGACTTTGATATTTTACAGTTTGCTCAGTTAACAGAATGTTCTCCTAATATGCAACTTTGCACACTACACAGAATGTGCTTCTTAACTGCGGCTACGCACAGTGAATGGAATATGTGACTTTGATATTTTACAGTTTGCACAATTAACAGAATGTTCTCCTAATATGCAACTTTGCACACTACACAGAATGTGCTTCTTAACTGCGGCTCGGCACAGTGAATGGAATATGTGACTTTGATATTTTACAGTTTGCACAGTTAACAGAATGTTCTCCTAATATGCAACTTTGCACACTACACAGAATGTGCTTCTTAACTGCGGCTACGCACAGTGAATGGAATATGTGACTTTGATATTTTACAGTTTGCACAGTTAACAGAATGTTCTCCTAATATGCAACTTTGCACACTACACAGAATGTGCTTCTTAACTGCGGCTACGCACAGTGAATGGAATATGTGACTTTGATATTTTACAGTTTGCACAGTTAACAGAATGTTCTCCTAATATGCAACTTTGCACACTACACAGAATGTGCTTCTTAACTGCGGCTACGCACAGTGAATGGAATATGTGACTTTGATATTTTACAGTTTGCACAGTTAACAGAATGTTCTCCTAATATGCAACTTTGCACACTACACAGAATGTGCTTCTTAACTGCGGCTACGCACAGTGAATGGAATATGTGACTTTGATATTTTACAGTTTGCACAGTTAACAGAATGTTCTCCTAATATGCAACTTTGCACACTACACAGAATGTGCTTCTTAACTGCGGCTCGGCACAGTGAATGGAATATGTGACTTTGATATTTTACAGTTTGCACAATTAACAGAATGTTCTCCTAATATGCAACTTTGCACACTACACAGAATGTGCTTCTTAACTGCGGCTACGCACAGTGAATGGAATATGTGACTTTGATATTTTACAGTTTGCACAGTTAACAGAATGTTCTCCTAATATGCAACTTTGCACACTACACAGAATGTGCTTCTTAACTGCGGCTCGGCACAGTGAATGGAATATGTGACTTTGATATTTTACAGTTTGCACAGTTAACAGAATGTTCTCCTAATATGCAACTTTGCACACTAAACAGAATGTGCTTCTTAACTGCGGCTACGCACAGTGAATGGAATATGTGACTATGATATTTTACAGTTTGCACAGTTAACAGAATGTTCTCCTAATATGCAACTTTGCACACTACACAGAATGTGCTTCTTAACTGCGGCTACGCACAGTGAATGGAATATGTGACTTTGATATTTTACAGTTTGCACAGTTAACAGAATGTTCTCCTAATATGCAACTTTGCACACTACACAGAATGTGCTTCTTAACTGTGGCTCGGCACAGTGAATGGAATATGTGACTTTGATATTTTACAGTTTGCACAGTTAACAGAATGTTCTCCTAATATGCAACTTTGCACACTACACAGAATGTGCTTCTTAACTGCGGCTACGCACAGTGAATGGAGTATGTGACTTTGATATTTTACAGTTTGCACAGTTAACAGAATGTTCTCCTAATATGCAACTTTGCACACTACACAGAATGTGCTTCTTAACTGCGGCTACGCACAGTGAATGGAATATGTGACTTTGATATTTTACAGTTTGCACAGTTAACAGAATGTTCTCCTAATATGCAACTTTGCACACTAAACAGAATGTGCTTCTTAACTGCGGCTACGCACAGTGAATGGAATATGTGACTTTGATATTTTACACTTTGCACACTAAACAGAATGTTCTGCTAATCTGAAACTTTGCACACTAAACAGAATGTGCTGCTAATCTGAAACTTTTCACACTAAAAAGAATGTGCTGCTAATCTGCAACTTTGCACACTGAACAGAATGTGCTCTAATCTGCAACTTTGCACACTAAAAAGAATGTGCTGCTAATCTGCAACTTTGCACACTGAACAGAATGTGCTCTAATCTGCAACTTTGCACACTAAACAGAATGTGCTGCTAATCTGCGGCTAGGCACAGTGAACAGAATATGTGAAGTTTTTTTTTTTATATCTCTGCCCCCCCAAACAAAATAAACTGCTGCCCCCACACACAGTAGTCCTAAAAAGGACTTTTGGGTCTTTTTTTTTTACAAATTCGATTTTCTTCTCCCTACACTGACTTTCCCTTCCTATCCTCATCTCTCCCTGGCTAAGACTGAGCCGAACTCGCTGGTCAGGTGCTATACAGCACCCGATCACGGGTTCTGGCCAGCCAATCAGTGTAATGCCAGCAGCCAACATGGCTGCTGGCATTACACTGATGTCAGAGCCTCCCTGCACGTTTATTGGCTGCGCAGCAGCCGCGAAACGTGCGGGGAGGAGACCCGAACATGGCAGGCGAGCACATGCGGTACTCGTACGAGTACCGCCATGTGCCGAGCAGAGCGATGCTCAAGCCGAACCGAGCTTCGGCCGAGCATGCTCGCTCATCACTATCCAACAGTACAGCAGATCCTCTCTCAGTTTGCTGGCACAGGGGATAATCGATCTTAATTGGCATCCGTCTAGTCACGTTCTGAAGGCCGGTCCAGATATCTGATGTGACTGGGAGATCTATATATGGAGTAACAAATGCCTCCTCTAAGAGTAACACTGTAGCAAAATATAGTCCCCTTGTGGGTTATAACTCACTGGATGATCTTCTTTAAAAGCACATAGAAATCAGTCATAATACAGATGAGATCAGGATAGAGGAAGAATATATGCAGTACAACACTTTATTTAAGCGCCAGAATCATAGACCGGCTTCCTTGATATATCACTGGCTGGAAGATAAGACATCTACTGATGGATTGGTGTTGAGACAGCATTGGGAGACTGACTGGAGGATTGGGAGTGGAGGGAGGTGAGACTGGGCCCAAGGGTGGTAGGGACCACAGCCAGGCATCAACTTCTGTAGCTTAAGATTCTGCACCGGATATACTATACTCCTAGGCACAGTGAACAGAATATGTGAAGTTTTTTTTTTTATATCTCTGCCCCCCCAAACAAAATAAACTGCTGCCCCCACACACAGTAGTCCTAAAAAGGACTTTTGGGTCTTTTTTTTTTACAAATTCGATTTTCTTCTCCCTACACTGACTTTCCCTTCCTATCCTCATCTCTCCCTGGCTAAGACTGAGCCGAACTCGCTGGTCAGGTGCTATACAGCACCCGATCACGGGTTCTGGCCAGCCAATCAGTGTAATGCCAGCAGCCAACATGGCTGCTGGCATTACACTGATGTCAGAGCCTCCCTGCACGTTTATTGGCTGCGCAGCAGCCGCGAAACGTGCGGGGAGGAGACCCGAACATGGCGGGCGAGCACATGCGGTACTCGTACGAGTACCGCCATGTGCCGAGCAGAGCGATGCTCAAGCCGAACCGAGCTTCGGCCGAGCATGCTCGCTCATCACTATCCAACAGTACAGCAGATCCTCTCTCAGTTTGCTGGCACAGGGGATAATCGATCTTAAATGGCATCCGTCTAGTCACGTTCTGAAGGCCGGTCCAGATATCTGATGTGACTGGGAGATCTATATATGGAGTAACAAATGCCTCCTCTAAGAGTAACACTGTAGCAAAATATAGTCCCCTTGTGGGTTATAACTCACTGGATGATCTTCTTTAAAAGCACATAGAAATCAGTCATAATACAGATGAGATCAGGATAGAGGAAGAATATATGCAGTACAACACTTTATTTAAGCGCCAGAATCATAGACCGGCTTCCTTGATATATCACTGGCTGGAAGATAAGACATCTACTGATGGATTGGTGTTGAGACAGCATTGGGAGACTGACTGGAGGATTGGGAGTGGAGGGAGGTGAGACTGGGCCCAAGGGTGGTAGGGACCACAGCCAGGCATCAACTTCTGTAGCTTAAGATTCTGCACCGGATATACTATACTCCTATACGGCTTTGTATGATGGGTAGACTTCCTGACAATAGTTGTAGGAGATGTGGGTTTCGAGGGGATGATTCTTCACCTACTATGGACGTGTGGGTCTGTTCAGTCGTATTGGGAGCAGTTGACGAAGACCATTACTAAGGTGGTGCACTGGAGTTTCTCACTAGATCCTAAGATATGCCTGTTGTCCATCTCCACAGACCAGTTACACAACTCCTCCCATCTGGCTTTAGTTAGGGAGCTATTAGAGTGTAATGTGTGGTATAACCTGGTGCAGAGCAACCTTCCCCACTATAGGGGCTTGTATTTACACAGGGGCACCCCTGGCAAATTTTCCTTGATTTGGAGTAGGGGTGGGCCAAATTTGTCAAACTTGTTGCCAAGTTCCCATGAGAATTTCAGCGAAAACAACATTATTGTCTGCTTTTTCACAGGAAAATCCACTTTTAAAACAGAGATTAAAATCTTTGCAGTTTTTGCCCATTGGCTAAAATTATCTGCCAATTTTTCAATGGCTAGAAAGTTTCTGCCAATTGATTTACGTGGTTTTTGCCTTTTCACTATAAAAACAATGTATTTGCGGAAATGAAACACAATAGAAACAGCTTCAGAGAGAGGTAGACGTACTGTGCTATTCTGCTGTTATTTGTTTTGAAAACTGAGACAGGAGAGGCTCAAAGTGACTGGAAGGACCCTTATGTGTCCACTGAGTCTGAGGAGGAGGAGGAAGAAGTGAACAGTACTGAACCAATGCTGTCCAGTCCCCCTGACTCACCCCAAGGGATCTTGGGGAGTTTAATGGGAAGGGAGGAAGACAAGGATAGTACTAGTGAGAGCAGGACAGGTCAGCTGCCTGTGGCTGCTGCCAGATGTGCTGCCCCTGCTGCCACCAGTTCTGTACTTGCTGCCAGACATGGTTCCCCTGCTGCCAATAGTGTTGTCAGATGTTCTGCCCATGCTACTGCTACCACCAATGCTGTTCCTGCTGTCAGATGTGTTGCCTGTGCTGCCACCAGTGCTGCCCCTGCTGACACCACTGCTGTGCCAGCTGCCAGTGCTGAACCTACTGCCACCACTACTGTGCCTGCTGTCAGACATGCTGCCACTGTTAATATGTCATTGATCCTGGAGCACTCATAGAATTAGTTCCTATATGACATACACTTGCAACCTGCAAGTGGTGCTCATGTCCATTAATAATAACCTGAGAAAGAAAAGAAAAAGAAAAAAGTAATGGACTACCAGAGCACACTGCTTATAATATAAAATTACTGGACAAAATAAACAAAAATTAGAAAATTATTTTAATAATAAATGAGTAATACATAACAAAATAATCTACGACATCTGAAGATACAGAGAACCAATCCCAACTAACCAAAAATCTCCCCCACCCGCACCATCGCACAAACCAAAATAAATAAAAAAAGAAAAAAAAAAGGGGATAAAAATTAAGAGACCCCAAGTGGCCACTAAGGGACTAAAATGACCCTTAGAAATGACCAGTATACTGGAACCAGCCAAAAAAGATAAATATAGGTGCACCTAACTTTTCATTAAAGAACTAAAATTATATCCTCTCCTAAGGAACCTAGCTGTCAATTCTTTGGACTGAATTTTAAAGGTCTCCACATCTGAACAATTCCTACGAAGATGCAGGTACTGACCTGAGAGGGCACATGAAAACTATCCGCATGCAATAAAGTATTGCATGCTGTACTTTTCCGAGTTCTAATTTTAAGATTACCTTCCTGTTTATAGTTTTAAGATCCAAAAAATCCACTTCCATCTGACTCATCTGTACAGTAAGCTTGATGTTTAATTCATTCTCATTAAGTTCCTTAACAAAAAGATCTAACTCAACCAAAGTGCCCTTCCATATCATAAAAATATCGTCAATATACCTAATCCATAGGGCGACATGCTCCTCAAATCCATGCGCGTCCGACACCACAAACTCCTCCCACCAGCCCAGGTGCAGACACGCGTAGGTTGGGGCGCACATCTCTCCCATGGCCACTCCCCTACACTGACGTTAAAATTGACCTCCAAATACAAAATAATTATTATTCAAAATAAAATCCAAGAGATCAATAATAAATTCATTCTGCTGACAACATTCCCTAGGTCTCATCTCTAAATATGTCCTACAGGCTCTTAAACCAATGGCATTTGGGATCGACGTATAGAGGGACTCCACATCCAAAGTTGCATGATAGGAGTCCCCCCTACGTCAATACCCAAAAGCTGCCGGATCACATCCCCCGTATCCTCCACATATGAGGGCAACGTTTTCAAAAAAGGCTGTAGTCTTTTATCAACATACCTGCTGACTTTCTCAGATACACTCCCTATCCCTGATATCACAGGTCTACCAGGGGGATTTTTTAAAGACTTGTGTATCTTAGGAAGTATATATATAGTAGGAATAACAGGCATTTCTACCCACATATAATCCATCTCTCTTTTTGATACTAAATCCTCTTCCATCACAAATTCAAACTTACTTCTCAATTTCATTTGTATATCTATAGTGGGATCTTTATCCAGTTTAACATAACAATTTCTATCATTAAGTTGTCTTTTAATTTCCCTACTATAATTCTCAGCTGTCATTAAAACAACATTTCCCCCTTTATCACTCTGCTTAATGATAATTTCAGAATGGGAGCTCAAATCTTTTAAAGCTCTCCGTTCACCTTTAGAAAGGTTATCACCATAACAATGACAAAAATCCATACTTTGTACGTCTTTATACATTGCTTCTGAAAAAGCTTGGCAAAATGGCATAGATTTTGATTTTCTTTTTAAATCCATACATTTCGAATGCTTCAAAAATAATTCTTCATCACCCTCACCTTCATTCCGTAAATCTTTAAAATTTCACAGATCTCTTTAACAAATATATTGTCAGGTCTCTCCTTACGATCCATATATAATTTATGAAGGAGAATGTTCCTGGTGAAGAGGTTAAGATCCTTAATTACCTCAAACTCGTCACCACAATTTCTTGGGGAGAAGGATAAACCTTTATTCAAAAGGGATTTAGGATCTTCATCAAGATGGTAATCTGTCAAATTAATTATAGTATTATCCATTTCATTACCTCTAAGAGTTCTCAGATCTGACTCACTTGTCTCTCTACACCTGGTATTGCTTTCTTCTCTTTGTCTTTGTTTTTGTTTCTTCCTCTTCCTCCTCCCCCATCTTGTTCTATGTCTCTGTCCCCCAATTCCAAAAAATTTCCTTTATTTCCCAACATATTACTTTCCATGAGGTTTCGAGTTGTACTCCTAGTTATTCTCCCTGAATGTTGTTCATTTTCTGATCCAGACCCACTACTACTAGTTTCAGACATACCAGAGTCTGGCCTATTGTACCTACATTTATAATTCCTAAAAATGGAATAAACCTTCTTATTGACAAAATCCTGAGTATCACGTACATACTTCTTTTTCTTTCTCAAACTTATTTCTCTCTGAAGTTTTTCGATATCAGCCCTCAATACATCATTTATGTTCCTAAATTCTTCAAGATCTTGAAACTTAGATAACTCCAATGTACTTTTCTCAGTCTCCACTTTCAATTCATTTAACTGTTGTTGACTCTCCTCAATTATTAAGTCAATTAATTCTAAAGAACATTTAGTTAATGTCATCTGCCACTTTTTCAGGAATCCATCTGATTTCAAATGTCTACCTGGTAATAGTCTAATTCTTAGACCTCTCAGTACTATTCTCGCTTTCGTATATGCCTCTAAACTCGAGAAGTCCCATTTCAATCTCAGTTGTTTACTTAACACTCCTTTATGACTCTTAAATTTCGTAAACAGATCAGATCTAATTGAACTTTCACCAATATTAGGTTCTTGACCAAATGCTGAACTAATGTCAGCGTCCCATTTATCATCAAACTGGAAAGCCATCTTGGTTTTTATCAGCACACAAATCAAACGATAGTGCCCGTGAGAGAAACAAGGTCACATAGGTCAGGTCCACAAACCCCCAGATGTCGCCAAGTACTAGGTGCTCAACATGGATCAAAAAAGAAAAAACAGAAATTAGCCCCCAAAAAAACCTAAACATTAATATATCATTGATCCTGGAGCACTCATAGAATTAGTTCCTATATAACATACACTTGCAACCCGCAAGTGGTGCTCATATCCATTAATAATAACCTGAGAAAGAAAAGAAAAAGAAAAAAGTAATGGACTACCAGAGCACACTGCCTATAATATAAAATTACTGGACAAAATAAACAAGCAGTCCCTCCAGTGCTAGTAATACTGCTACTAAGAAGGTCCAGCAGCTTTTTAGTGTTAGGAGTGAAGAATGGGGTAATCAATATCCTCATATTACTAGTGACTTTGAGATTCAACTTATGTGGTTGGTGTTAGTAGTAGCAGTAATGGTGAAGCAGCCGGTGGGACTAGTGTTAGGGGAGTGGTAGGGGAAGCATTTGAGAGCATCCAAACTAACAGTCAAGGGGAGCCCATACCATTCCTCTGGCTCTGGGATTTCCGTTCCCTTCACTACAGTGTCCAAGTGGAATATGATCCTGAAGAGGCCAGAACTGGTGTTGGGGGAGAGCTGGTTCACAGTTAATACCACCACCGCCACCAGCAAGAGCACAGGTCAGCTTCCTATGCCTGCTACTACTGCTGCCAGTCTGCCTTCTTCAGGTCAAAAAGAAATTACATGTGACATTAGGGCACCCTCTGTCACATTGCTCGTCACCTCCTCCAAGCTGCAGTGAGATGTCTGTAATAGAGCAGCAGCACTTAGGGACTAATCGTGGTGTGATGATAATGCTGGAGAAACTGGGGTGACCTTTTTAGCAGAAACTGAGAAGGAATGGGAGGCAAGAATGAGGATGGACATACCACCACCAGCAGTGAGCTTTTGGAATTTGCAACTGCTCTAATTCCTACTGCTGCTGAGATGCAAGGGCAGAAGAATGCTGAGGAACAAGCTAGTGTGCAACAGAAGCAACATTATCTTCTGCCACAGACAGTGAAGGGGAATGTGGAGGACAAGAAGAAAGAGGCCATTCTTCTTCACCTGTTCCCTAGCCCTCCCCACCCTGAAGTCATGGGTGTGGGACTATTTTTCTCTTGGGGCAGGAACAGTGCAGTAATCAGCAATGGCAGTGTGCACAATTTGTGACAAGTCAGTCAGAAGAGGAAAGGAGGGAACACACCTTGGCACAAACGCCCTGATATCACACATGAAACACTGATGCTATGACATTTATGTCAAACATTGTTGAAGATATTCAGATATAACAGGGTTAACAGAAGAACCTACTAGGTTGGATATCTTCACATAAGTAGCAAAAATTTAATTTGAGAACTTTACACTATACTAGGCATCGACATGCTACTTCACAGTAACTAATTGATTAAAATAATCAATCCTGCATATTTGTGCAAAAATACATATAATTTAATTAAGTTTAATATACTATATATAAAGTGTAAACAACAATGATATAAATGAGTGACCAGCAATTACAATAGATATACAGTAACTCAAACCACAATTATCACAATTAGCATTACCAGCAATTAAAGGGTTAACCACACATAGGTATATTCAGTGGTATTAGGTAACAATACTTGAACTCAGCAGCATAGCAAAGGATAATTGATCCTATAATTAATTAAAATACAATTGGCAGCAGAATATAACTACCTCTGCCCAAGAAACTGTATAAACGATGCTAATTGAGGTTTAAGGTAGGTTGTCAGGTGAGTAAGCTTTAACATTAAGCCAGGTCCTCTGACAGTTCTCCTTGCACCATATGCAATAGCAACATTTAGAGAAACTAACCGGAATAAAATCCCAGATTAGATCACTATAATATAATTATCTACCGGTTTCAAATATTGTATACCTTCTGAATAAAACATATAAATTACAATTAATATAGTCAATAATAGATTATACCAAGAATATACTTAGAATCAAATCCAATAATATATGTCTAGACAGTATACCAAACTTCATGCAGCATATATCATAAACATAACCATAGCAATCCTATGTAAAACCTATAGGGTACTCCAAGGGTTAATCACGTATTACTGTAGTATGCCACACCCAAGATGGTAACTTCTTTTGTCTAACTTCCCACTGTACAAAAGTCTAGACCCAAAAACATACACAAAGAAATCCAAAGAAACACCTCAAAATAAAGACAAATAGCAGTTGAAGAGTTAATAAATTAATTAAAACAATTCCCCTGATCAAATATTAGCTATAATAACCTTTCCGGAAATACAATATATTATTCTAGAAATACCAGGAATTATATTAACTAATATATAAACAAGGATATATATATATATCACTGCTATCAACTATATTACACTTATCTGGCAAAATATGACATTTTACCAATCAATTCTGCTTAATTCCAGAATCACTACAGCCAATATGGCTTATTATAATTTCTATAAATGGGTGATCAGTCCACTAAGAAAAATTATAAGAAAATTATGTTTCTTCAAATATAGAAGAAATATATATTTGATTCTGAATTTTGCAGAATTAAAATAAGGAAGGATATAGTTACCAGTCCAATAAGTGTTTCTTAGTATCTCTTTAACAGCCAGCCAGGTACACTTCAGGAAACAGGAAATCAAGAGCCCAGACTTATCATAGGCCTGAATATTTATAATGTAAAATTACTCTTATCAGCAAACTCCACCAATCCCCTCTGAATGGATAAGAGCAATCTCATTATGCCGTGACATCATCAGTAGTATCTAATTGGACAGTCAAATTCCAAATTTTACTATGATGTTACAAATATATTATGACTAGTAGTGTGGGACAGCATTGCCTGTCTGTTGACCCAAAGATATATACATGGACACACACACACACATATTTTTATTTTTTTTTTTAAATATGTTTTATTATCAGATCGCTCCATACAAATAAAAAAAATACAGAAAAATACATATAAAATCTCTCAGATACAGAAAACATATATCGGTATATATAAGAGAAAAAAAGACCATACAAATAGGAATGGAATGTACAGAGCCAACCTGTGGTTTTGTTATTATGTAAAACGAAATCCCCCAAAAGGAACTAACCTAACTGAACCTCTAATAAACTCCCCCACCCCATCTCCGAGTCCTCTCCCCCCCAGGCCCGCAGCGCCCCCCCCGCCCGCCCGCCAGCAAACAAAGCCGCAGGATCTCAAAAAGAATGTTCTCAAACATATCAACACTCATCAATCTCGCCACAAAGCCATGCACGCAACCAGTCAACATGACTCTACTCAGTCATCACCGTCAAGATGTGCAGCATCAAGTGCCACATGAGCATCGGCCCTATGCGTCCACCAGTTCTGCCAACGTCCCCATGTCCTGTCAAATTTGTTTGGGAGACAGCGCTGTGAGACACATACCTTCACTGGGAGGCCGCCGTTAGAGACATACCTTGTGGCTTTGGGTTAATCCCTGATGACTGATTTACTTAAAATATCAATCTCACCGACAGCCAACATTGTACTTGGATCACAGTGTCAGGATCTTTGATAATCAGTCCAGTATTCTGCTGAGGCCATCAAGGCCCTTGCAGTGGGAGCCAGGCTCCTCAGTGCTGCGACTCCTGTCCCCTGTCACCAACTCTTGTCCTCAGTGAATGAAGTACATTTCCCAGGGTCCTTCCTGTGACCTCTGAACTTGCAGAGGTGGTTGCTGTAAGTTCGGAGCTGACAGGAGCCAGTGACAGGAAGGAGCCTGTGAGATGTAGTTCATTCACTGAGCACAGGCGCCGGTGACAGGGGCGGGAGTCCCATCACTGAGTGCGGAGATGTATATTGCGGACAGTCTTCAGCTGGCAGTGTTGTTGGGGAGTGCAGTTTCTCCCTCAGGTCAGGTCACAAATGTACGGAGTGCTCTGTGTTTTGTGGTGTAATGAAGACGCATGTGGAGCTGAAGGCAGGCAGCTGAGGGGTTAATAGTGGAAGTACTATGGAGCAGAGAATGATGGGGAGAGAGATGGGTGCATCAGGAAGGAGGGGTGTATGTGTGTGTGGTGTGTGTAGGATCGAGTGGCTTGTGTGGGTGGGTGGGTGTGGCTTGTGAATAAAGTGAGGTCAAAGTTGTGTGGGGCTTGTGTGTGTGTGTGTCTGTGCTGTAGGAGTGAGTGGCAGCCATTTTGTTTTTTTGTAAGTTTTGTTGGATAGTGGTGGGCGGGCCAACTCCCTGCATGATTTTCACAGGCGGGTATATATATAAATATATATATATATATATATATATATATATATATATATATATATATATATATATATAAAAATTCCAAACACTAGTAATAACGCTATGCACTCTGAAGATGGCGCTCTTACTCCACATTAAAATTTTCCCAGTGACACCTGAGTCTGGATTCTATCCCCAGTGAGAGGGTTCACCAGGTCAACATATTTCATGTAAACATGTCACCCTATAATCCTATGTCTGAGATTTCAGATAAGATTAGAGGTGTTTTCTGTAGACACTGCGTCTACAACTGGCTATCAATAATCATAAAAGTCGCTCAAATATTTCACGCTCATATTGAATTAAAGAGCCATTGGTTTAACATGATCTCATTTACACATATCTTAAAACAGACTTTCAGAGAATTTTGCTTTTTAAAATTAACTCTCTACTCTCCACCAGGACAAAGTCTCTGACAACATGCTAAAGCCAAACACCCACCAAAGAAATCAAGCGCCGCTGTTGCTGTACCCCATGACTCTCCAGAAAGGCAACAAGAGGTGAGGCAAAGATCAAAGAGAAGGAAGAGTAGAGAAACCCAGGCAGAGACTGGACGTTCCATAATGAGTGAAACAACTAGCTCACCATCACCATCACCTTCTAGGGTAACTTCATCTTATGCCAATCCAATCATTCATCGTTACCTCCTTGCCAAATGATAGCTACTTTGTTGATGTTAGGATATTGCGGTTTTTCTCCAGCCATTGCACACTATGTGGTGCACTGACCACACATGGCAGTGTGATGGAGGAGAATTGCAACTAGGGCATCAAGCGGCATCTGAGGAGATTCCATCCTGCAGAATATGCTAAGTTGGTGGCAGGGAGGGTTTATCATTAATATTAAACTATCAGCATGTTGTCATGTGTCCTTAGCGGGTTCTGGACATGGGGTATAGTGACAGTTGTGCCCCAGATGGTGTTTACCACATACACCACCACCAGCTGCAGTGAGCTTTTGGAATTTGTGGAATTTGCAACTGCTCTTATTCCTGCTGCTGTTGCCGAGTTACAAGGGTAGCAGAATGCTGAGGAGCAGGCTAGTGTGTCAATGACCACTGTGGACATATTGGGAATGGGGTCAATACGTGATGCAAGACTACTAGGACAGGTTACACTTGCCAGCAGCAGCAATACTTCTAGTTGCATTGCTGATTCTGAGGCAGTGGCAGCAACATCATCCTCTGCTCCAGACAGTGAAGAGGAATGTGGAGAAGAAAAAGAAATATGCCATTCTTTTCCACCTTTCCCTCCCCTTTTGGATCCTGGGTGTGGGGCTATTTTTCTCTTGAGTCAGGCACAGTGCAATCGACAGCAACAGCACTGTGCAAAATTTGTGATAAATCAGTGAAAAGGGGAAAGGAGGGAACCCACCTTGGCACAACCGCCCTCATAACACATATGAAACACAGACACCATGACATTTATGTGAAGCATGTTAAAGTCAAACTCCCGCTGTTGCTGTGCACCCTGACTCCCCAAAGGCAACAAGAAGAGAGCCGTAAACCAAAGAAAATAAATGGTAGGGGCTAGCTGTGGTGCTGCTACTGCTCGGACACATCACTGGAGCTAGTAGTGGCATGAGCATTATCACCCATATGTAATGGTTTTATGGACACTCATATACGGAAGGTTTAGGTAAAATGCAATTTTATTGAAGAACCACAGTAATAGAATAACCCTCGCGGGCCCAGTATGTATGCAACAGTATATTACTGACACAGGACAGGTAGCAGTACAAAATACCCACACAGGTCCAGTATATATATATATACAATACAATACGATACTGACACAGGTCAGGTTACAGTTATTAGTACCCACACAGGTCCAGTATATATACAATACTATTCTGACACAGGTCAGGTACAATTCGTGTGAATCCAAACGAAATATGGATAATGTGATTACTATTAGGCCGGGAGGACGGGCAGGCCCTAATAGTACAATGGCCCTTAGTACACTCTCTACGCAGAGAGGGAAACAATGGCGACAAAGGCAGCGACAGCAATGAAGGACCTGGACAAACGGTAGACTACCGGAGCTGCCAAAGGAAAACTTCCACAGAAGCACAGAGTAACGCCAATCAACAACTGCAATGACTGTACCCAATGTGCCAGGCACAGACCCACAAGGGGTTAATGAACGCTCAGACCTAGAATCGATACCAGTATGGAGAAAGCTTGAGGTGCCCAGGAAGACCAACCTCACCTAGCGCAGTATAGGGCAAGAGTACCGTGGTCCTACCGAAGGAAACTACAACACCTTATGTTGTATCACGAGGCACAATACTGATCGGGTCACAGTAACTGGCTGCTGGAGCAGCAACGGAGGCAACAAGGATCTGTCCGTGGACAGAGTAAGACTGGAGTAAGGCCCTCAACCGGATACCGGATGGGGTAGAAATCAGGACAGGGTCGGTACACAGAGCAGGAACGTCAGCCAGGCCGGGTCGGTACACAGAGCAGGAACGTCAGCCAATCTGGGTCGGTACACAGAGCAGGAACGATACAGGCAGAGTAGTCAGGTAGTCCGGGTCATACACAGGAAACACATGAATTCTGGAGCAAGCGCTAGTAACAGAAACACCACGAAAGGGCACTGCAAAAGTGACAGGGTTCAGTATATAAGGGTTATCACTGGGTGGAGCAACACCACGTTAGCCAATAAGAATGTATCAGGAAGATGCACAGTCATAATGTGCCAACAATAACACGGGCACCGTGATATCATATCACTTTTGTTGTTGATCCCATTCCCATGCGGCTTCCTAATCATCCTGCTGCTTAAACAACTCAGCAGCAGCAAGAACAGCAGTCACAAATGCCTCAATGACACCAGGTCATTTGCCAATGGCCAGTGGACACAGGCCACTATAACATGACCTGCTGGCACTAGGCCAGTAGGGCATTTTTGTTTTCGTTTAACACAAACCAGAGGCCTACAAAAAACATTTTTTGAGGACTTGTTCCTAATAAGCCTAAGCCTTACAAATCACTAATTTCTCAGGGCTTGTGATGCTAACAAGCCTGAGTGATAAAAATTTTCTCTGATGTAATTCCTCAGGTCTTGTGACACAAACAAGCATGAGTGATAAAAATGTTCTCAAACGGGATTCCTTTAGGGCTTGTGACGTTAATAAGCCAATCAATGTTTTCTCGGGGCTTGTCACAAGTCTTACAAATCAATGTTTCCTCATGGCTTGTGCCCATTTCCTAATACAATTCTATGTCCTACAAATCAATGATTTCTCCTGTTTGGGGCCTCTAGCAACAAGTCTATGTCCTACAAATCATCCTCTACAAAATCTCTGTCATGTCAAGTATTAGTCTGTCCTCTCACATAAAGGGGTCCGTATCTCTATCACATTACACTCCAATTCTTTATTTTATTTTTTTTAACTGTCCCCCCAAACCCAGTCAACAAAACCCTCCAAAATAATTCCCTGTTCAAACTGATTCTTTCACTAGACTCCACCAACACAGACAGCCTCCTCAGATCCCTTTTATACCATGCCTTATTTTATTTATTTATTTTACTATCCCACCAATACCAGTCAACAACCCCTGCTGAAACTTCCCTTTTCAACTTATTCTTTCCCCACACTCCATCAACCCAAGCACCCTCAGACCCCTTTTATACTATTCCTCCGGGAAATAAAATAAAATTTGCTATGTGTTTGTGTAAATTCAGTCTTCCTATTGATTTCAATGCAATGAGCTAGGGAAGAAAAATTAGAAAAAAGTCAAGTTTTGCTGGAAATGATTTGCCAAACAGGAAGTTCCATTATTCTCTGATTTTGGTTTGAGTTCAAAATTTTCATACTTCCCTAGTGGTATGCTTTGGGTCATGTGCAGTTTCTTCCTTTTTTCATACTTTCCCATTTCCATGACTGTGGTACAGGTAATTTTAAAATCATCTGTCCATAAGAATTAGTTCCATAATACTACAGACTTTTATGTCATTTTTAGAAAATTGTAACTTGTCTTTCTGTTCTTGAGGCTTAACTGTGGTTTGCCTCTTGTGGTAAAGATCTGTGGTACTGCTGGTGTAGTCTTCTCTTGGTACTCTAGCACACTTATCATTCCTAAATCCTGAAGAGTGTTCTTGATCTGTTCAATAGTTGAAAAACGGGTTGTTTTTTCTATACTGGAAGTAAATACCCTTAAATAAAAGCTGACTGGATATTATTCTCTTAGTCATTGTTTCATTTCAGATCCAGTCTCCTGAAGTACAGAGCCCAAAACAACAAAACCTATGCCAATGTCCAAATACTTATGGACTGCACTGTATATGACAGTTAATATTTAATTTTGGCCAGTCTACTGTGTACCTAATCATGGATTAAACCACCATATGGTGAAATTATTTTTAAAAATGGTGTCTTTTGTTGTTTCATAATGTATCTTAAAACATCTACTGACAGTTGCATTCTGTTAAGTTGTAAATGAATAATAGTTATGTGAAATTTCCAGAACACCCAAATTTGCCATCTGGGAATTGTAATGCTTATTAAGAAAAATATTATCAATTATATTTATTAAGAGATTACAGAATTATAAAAGTGCATATAATTATACAAAAATAAATTATGCTTTCTTAAAAATGTGTGTGTTCTACACATTTGGAATAATTTATTTAAAAATGTACTGAAATGTGAAAAAAAACGTAAGTCAAATAAGCATAAAATGTATCCAACTAATTGGAAAATAGTAAGAATTCTTTGAAAAGAAATTGCCATGGAAGAAGTCTTTTTATAATACATACAGTCTACTGGGAAATCAGAAGAGCTAAAGTATAGTTCTGTGAAAGTACAATCGTTAGAAGATAAATGACTGAATATGCATAACAGATGTAATTTGGACCAATTAGTTTCTACCTAAATTTCTTCCAGGATATGTATCCCAGATTAGCAGCATAAAACATGAAAATGGAATGGACATATATCATTATAAATTGTACCGAATGATTATACTTACATTAGTAGGTCTTCATTGTAGGTACCTACTTAATTATAATAAAACATGGACAAATCAGATACTATAAGTTAGTTTCAAGATGAAAAATATTCATTATTTTGTCTAACTGAAAAAAACGTAAAGGGAACTTCATTTTGCAAACAGTGCTGCCATATTTCTTATGCATTACTGTAAATAGACTCTCTCAGGAAAAGTGAGATCCTTCCCCATATCCCTTACAGATCTGCTCAGTGGCACATAACCTGCATCCACACATACTGCATCATGTAGAATTATTATGGCTGTGTGGTGTTTTTCACTAGGGATGGGCGAAAATTTTCACCTGAAACTGAAATCGGCAAATAATGGCATTTTCCGCTTGGCAAATAATTTCCCAGGAAAAGTGCAGTTTTCACACTTTTTCCTGCCTTTTCCGCCCATTGAAATCAATGGGAAGAAAAATATTTCTCCACCACATAAAAGTTTTCTATAGCCATATAAAAGGCTGTCGTGCATTTTGTGTTTGTGAGAAGAGAGATTAATACGTTTTTGAGCTAGAGAAGATAGGAGAATTGAAGTTTAGTTTAGGAAATCTTTTAGGTAGGACCTTTGTTCTCTGTATTAGGAGAGTCAGTGGGGCACTCTGGGGAGATGAAGGGAGGAAGGAGGTTGATCCCAAATACTCCAAAATTCCATGTGACTGACTGGCAAGACACAGACAGCTGGAGACCTATTTGCTTGTTGATATTGCTGTTATTGTCTCTGTGCTGGGTGGGGAAGTCTGGGGAAAGACGTTGTTGCTTTTGTTGTTCAGTTATAATTTTTTTTTAACAGACTGTGACAAGACAAAAGGGTGGACAACTTAGAAAAAAATAAAAAATAAAAAAGATCTAAATAAATTAAGTGACAGTGACAGACAGCTGACTGGGCTTAGGCAAAGCATCATACAGATCCATCAATTGTGTTGTGTACCGTACAGTAAAAAAAACACAGTGTCATTGTGTAATGTCCAGCAAATGCACAAGGGGAAGGGGTGGAGCATTGCAGGGACGTGAGAGTAAAGTAGTAGTTCAAAAACTGACTGCAGCAATGGTTGCTGCAGCGTGTGCAATCAATGATGATGATCCTTCTACTCCAATGGAGGATGCAGTTTGTCAAGGTCCCAGAAAAACTAGTTCCAGCACCACCAGTGTCAGTACAAATAAAGAACCATATAAGAAGGCAACAAGTCACATTCAAGTGTTGATGATGCTGGCAATAACATAATAGAGGAAAGTGCAGCAGCTGAACCTCCTGCTGCAGCAGATAGTGAGACAAACAAGCACCAAAACACCCATCCTCAAAATAGTAGAGAACTTTGTTACAAAAGTAAAGAAATTGTTCGAGACCTCTAAAAGGTAGAGTAATATCAGGCTAGTAGCGGGCAAGAACTGTCAGGTGATGCTGATGCTGCTGAGGATGACCTAATGATGACTGATGATGATGCAGATCTAGAACATATAACTCCAGCATCCTTCTCTTGTTCAGATACAGATGAAGTTGAGAGTGAGGATGATGACAGGACTATAAGGTTAGCAGAAAGTCAAAGGCTGAAAAGTCCCCACTTTTAAGGAGCACTATGTCTGTCTATAAACTGTTTGAGAAAGCCTTTGGAAAGTCTGACCCTGGACAAGCACATATGTCAAAAGCACACAGTCACCCTATCAGTCAACATCAGGATCATCGCCTCTTCAAAGTCCAAGTCCCACTCAGCCACACACACCTGTTTTGAGTACCCAGCAACAGCAACACAGGTTAACATCCACAATGTTATATATGACGAGTGCCTCTGCTGCTGCTGTTGCTGCAAGTGCTGCACCTTTGACACCTAGTAGTAGTGGCAGTAGAATTACATCAGAATCTAACCCCAGTAGTAGTAGTAGCAGCAGCACAACCTCAGGAACCCCTCATTCCATGAAGTCCACCGTATGGAGATACTTCTCTCAGGATCCTAAAAACTAAGCATGTTGCTATCTGTTGTCTGTGCAAAAAGCATGTGAACAGGGTGAGAGCAGGCTCACACCTAGGCACCTGCTCTATGAGATCCCACCTGAAGCACACTCACAGGTCTGACTGAGAGACACACTATCAGGAGGCCAAAGGTGCCACCACTAGCAGCAGCAGAAGCACTTTAAGAAGTTTCCAGGGCTCTAGGGCAGAAAAAAGAAGTAGTGAAGTTATTTATGTGTCAGAGAATGTGCTACTGGCAGTGCCAACAGTTAGTTCAGTCTAAATAACACCTATGGCTCCTGCTGCAGAGGAGTATGACAGACAAAGTTAGGACAAATGTATTAACAGCAGCACAGATGAGGATGTAGAGGAGGGATGTGAAGAAGGGTTGCCACCATCTTCCTCACTTGGGACCACTGCTATGACCGATAAGTAATGTGTGTCAATAACATGAGAAGGAGGATAGTGTATGACAATGGTAAAAACAATATACATACACAAATCACACCATGCCAGTCCCCCACCACCACTACTACCATACACATCTGCCACATTGTAAGTTGTGCTTTATTTTTTTATTACTTGGCATCATTATGAATATGTGCCAGTGTCACTTAAAGCAGTAACTTAGTGTTGTGGGCAAAGGACAAATGCATTCTGCATGCTAACACATTTGTTAATGGTATATGTTGCTGTAGGACTCACAGCTTTGACTTTCAGCCACTTATTTCTAAACTTCAGCCCTCAGAAGAAGTAATATTACAGTGGTAAATGTAGAAGCTATAGGAAATATAAATGAAAAATGTGTTAAAATAGACAAAAAGGAGGACATTTTTGAATAGGTGGAAAGGCGAAATTTTTTGCAGGAAAAGTTTTCCTGAAAAGACATTTAGGAAATTTTTCACACTTTTCACCCACCCCTTTTTTGACTTCAAACTGAAACAGGCAAAGAATGGCACTTAACATTGAGTGACAAATTTCCAATGAAAAGTACAGATTTTCCACTTTTTTACAACTTGTTCATTGCATTAAATCAATGGCAATAAAGAAATTCTCCCACATGGAAACTTTCCCTACTCTTTTTAGCCAGCATAATATAAAAGTGGTGTAAGTAACCTACAGCTTGTCATTTTGTGTTTGTTAGAGAGAGAGAGAGAGAAAAAGCAGCACAATTGTTTGAGAAGAGACAGACCGGTGATTCAGGTTTCTTCATGAGCTGGATGAACTTATGTGTTGCACATAGAATGCATTATTTTATCTTTTTTTTTGTAGCTAGTGATAGAAAAGGACAGTTAATTAAAAAAAGAATAAAAACAAAAACATTTAAAATATTGTGAATGTTAGGTGATGGAGACAGGGAGTAGGGGTATGGAGCAGTGCAGGGATGTTTTAGTAAAGTGGTAGAAGAAAAACACACTGGGGCCTTGGTTGTTGAAAATATTTCTCCTCCTGAGGATGCTGTTAGTGAAAGTGACATAAAAGCTCCTCCACCTCCAGTAGTATTAATAAACCATTAAAACACGGAATACAACACATTCTAGTGTTGCTGGCTTAGTGGAGGAAGGTGTCGCAGAAACTGCTATATCTGACAGTAACATGTACAACACGTGTCATGAAAGCAGTAGAGAACAGTCTAAAAATCCCTTTAAATGAGAGGTCTAGGAGAAGAATGGTATGGTAAAAAAAATAGCTCTAATACATCTGTAAAATTGAACTTTTTATGACTTCTTCCTGAATATGTCCATTCTCCATTGTCAATTATTGGTGATTATATTTGCTTCTTTGTATTATTGATAACATTTACAATTCTATAAGTTCCAAAAGCAGTAGCAATACATCAAATGGCCATTTAGAGGAGCTTCAGCAGGATAATCCTTCTGCATGTCAGTCCACTGCCTTAATTTCCAAACCCCTATTAGACTCTTAAAAGATAATATCCTTTTCCAGAAAGGACAGCATTTGTAAGCCAAAGACAAAAAGTTCTTCATAAAGAAAAGGATAATGCTGAATAAATTGAGAATGTCTGTGAGTCCCATCAATCCCAGATAAACAAAAATCATTTTCAGCTTCTATGAAAAAGTAAGTAGCAACCTCAATAAGGGTAAGGCAGTTGATGTAGTATATCTAGATTTTGCAAAGGCATTTGATATAGTGCCACACAGGAAGCTAGGTATAAATTAAGGAAATGGAGCTAGAGGATAACCTTTGCAATTGTAGAAAACTGGTTGAAGGGTAGGGAACAGTGTGTGTCCACTGAAATTTTAACATGTTTATAAATTACCTGGAAATAGATACAGAAAGAAAAATATTAATATTTTCAGATGACACTAAATTATGCAGGGTAATAATTTCAGAACAGGATATTTGTTCTCTACAGAGGGATTTACATGCAATTCAGATTGGCCAAACAATTGGAATATGATGATTAATGTAGGAAAGTGTAAAGTTATGCTTTTTAAAGCACAGTCGAGTCATTCGAATGTGATTGGCTGGGATGTGAGTAAGCACATCTCAGCCAATGGCTGCGAGGGAATTGAATCAGAGACTGCCCATATATAAAAATGATCTCTGTTCAAATTCCCTCATTGCAGATCAGGCATCAGCCCGAGAGGGAGAAGAGGGAAAACCTGTGGCACATGGAGCTGTCTCCACTGCTGCCACCTCTGTGGTCGCACACAGCAGCAGAGACCATTCAGAAAGCTAAGCTCAGCATTATATTATTGTATACTAGTTGAACAGCCCGTTACATGGGCCACAGTGCCACTGCAATCGGGTCGCGGGGCAGTCACGCACAGTAGAGACTGCCCGCGCCACAGCTGATACAGAGCTGGACGCTCCTTTGGAGTGCCCAGCTCTGTATCAGCCACGGCACGGGCACTCTCTACTGCGCATGACTGTAGCATGCGCAGCAGTGTCTACTGTGCGTGTCGTGGCGTTACACACGATTTAGCGAATTATTATATAGGATATTTTTGTCTTAAAACTATTATTGGTGTATGTTTTATTAATATGATGTCTTATGTTCAGACACTTAATGGCAGCATATTTATTTATTCCTGGGCACTGAATACACAGTTTAACCCTTTCAGTCAAGAGAGGTCCGCAGTACATTGCTTTGAAATGCATTGCATACCCCTCTGCCACTCAAGGGGTTAAACAATGTAATAGTTTACTCCTTCTATTAATACTTGTTTTTTATTTTTACAGCAAAGAAGACTGAAGAGAAGGCAGAAGAAAGAAGAGAAGATTGAAGAGAAGAATGAAGAAGGACAGAAGAGGACCAGGAAGCTGAGGAATCCACTGGACATCAGGATTAATGGTAAGTGTTACTTTTAATTAGATGTTTTTTTAACTTAGTCGGGTTAACCCTATGAATGCCGGCAGGGTAATTATACCCCACTGGCACTCATAGGGTTAATTCTTCTAACATTTGACACATTTTTCATACTTTGGATGTATTGATATGTGGCTTAGGACCCCATATCAATACATCCACTGAGGACTTAGGTTTTTTTTTCTTTTTTATTTCCTTCAAGTTTCTGCGTCGGCTGTTTGAAGAGCCATTAATTAAAATAAAAAAAAAAACTTGCTCTTAACTTTCCTGCGATAACTTGAGTCCCTTTTCATGATTAATGCAAACATTTGAATTGATATTTACTGTGATTTCTTCATTTGTTAAGGGTGAAAACAGCTCTTAACTATATCACACAACAGCTCTTTTTTTTGCCGGTATTTTTTCACAGCACAGGCATTTGAATAGCTTACTGTGCTTGAAAAAATGCAGTCGGCAGAAAAAACAGGCATCTCCAACATTTGGATGGAGCCCATAAAGTCCTGTCTTGCATAAAAAGGGGTATTGAAGCAAGAGTGGATAACTTCATTTTGCCATTGTGCAAATCTTTGATAAGACCTCACCTCAAATATGCAGTGCAGTTTTGGGCACCATTTCTCAAAAAGGATACTCTAGAACTGGAGAGAGTACCACGAAGAACAACAAAATTAATTAAGGGAATGGAGGACTTGACATATGAGGAATGACTCAACAAACTTGGTGTATTTACTCTAGAGAAAAGACGACTAAGAGGAGATCTTATCACAGTATACAAGTATATGAGAGGTCAATACAGGGATCTCTCCAGTGAGCTATTCATTCCAAGACCTGCTAAAAAAAACAGGGGATACCCCCTTGAGATTAGAGGAAAGGTGGTTTTAACTTCAGCAGGGGAAAGGGGGTTTTACAGTAAGGTCTGTTAAATTGTGGCATTCCTTGCCCAAGGATATGGTTATGGCAGATACAATGGATACTTTTAAGAGAAGATCAGATACATTTATTTCAAAAGGGAACATACAGGGTTATACTATGTATTAGTAGGAAAAACAGGAAGGTCTGGTAAAGACTAACTTATTTGTCAGAAGGATAGCTATATAATCATCATGTCTCTACGTTATGAGGAAAAGGTTGCACTTGATGGACTTGTGTCATTTTTTTTAACTAATTTACTATGATATTATGTTACTTTACTATAAAGGGGGTGTGATTAGAGATGTTAGAAAAAAATCTGTAAGTTTGTCATTTATATGAAAGTCTTTTTCTCAAGCTACTAAATAAGTGTTACAAAAAAGTGATTTGTTGCAAGCTTATTTGCCACTCTAGTGAACTGGAGTACAGAAACATGATATCAGTATTATATAATAGTTCAGCTTCCTGTTGTATTTTTGTTTTTTGGATTACATTCCTGCACAGGATAATAATATTGAAAGATGGCGAGGAGGAGGACACTTGTTAGTAAATGAGTTTTCAACCATTGGAGAATAATTGCAAATTGTTAACCAAATACAGACTTCTACCATCAAATCAATAGCTATTTCTAATTATCTGTAGTCTTCCAGGCTGCCACCCACCCAAAGATATTCAGTTTTAAATAGTTAGAATTAAATCAAAGCCCACTTTAATGTCAGCTGACAACCAAATGTTTATTTTTCTGACTTCTTTGAATGTTTCTGAAATTAAAATCAAAGTTTTTAGATGTTTTACAGTAAATGTCAACTTTTACTTGTTAAACTTGCTAGACTATCTGGTTTCATTTAAATCAGACGATTGGAATAAAATTGCTTTGTTGAATGGAGTCCAAAATAATTTGTAAAGCTTAAAGTTTGTTCTTTTCCTAAACCCCCTATGTATTTAGTTTCAAGAATACATCTCAAATTTTATGTTAAAACCCCCTCCCAGAAGTAATGTTCCCTAATGTTCTGTGATTATCTATAGGGGTAGGTGAAAAGTCATGTTTTTTCATGGGGATTTCACCAGAAAATTCACAATTAGACCCTTTTTTTGCAGGAATTCCTGCCCTTAGAAAAAGTGAATTAATTCCCACCTTTTCTATAACATAACTGTTTTTTTCAGCAAGAACTCTACAATTTCCCTCTTATGTTTTATGGCAACAAGAATTCCTGCCACCATAGTATAAAAACCTGCACCTGCCTGCCATGATGCATGTTGTAGATGGCAGAGGTAATTCTGGAAGAGGGTGAGAGAGCGAAAGGGAGAGAGAGAGGAGTAAAAAACTATATAGTTTAGTTCTGTTCATTGCTAAAGAATGAGTAAGAGGAGTTGGAGGGGTGCTGATTTTGCTGATTTGGAAAATTTCAGCAACAGCAGTAGTGAAAGCCCACTAAGTTCAGTAGACAGTGCAGCCACACCCACAATATCCCCAGGGATCTGGAGGAATATTTTAAGGAGGTGTAATATTAGATTATGGGGCTGTGTGCAGTAGCAGCATAGTTTAGCTTCCTGTATAACCTGCTGTTGATGTGACTGTGATAATAAGTGTAATACTGGGGTCCCTATGTCACATTTGACACCCACAAGGAAGGAGCAAGATACTGGTGGTGGTGATGATGACTTTACAATGTGAAAGAAAATTGAGAGTGAGCAAACTTGAAATTGAGAGGGAACAAAAGACAAGGCAAATCTAAGTGTAGTATGTATTATTAGTTAAAAAAACAAAACAAAATGTGCTATGGGTAGGAGACCCACAGGTGTGTGTGTGGCATGTTCTACACAAATAACTGGGCAATAACCTAATGTGTATTTCTAAACCACCATTCACTTCCTCAGGGGTATATGCTTAAATTTGTCTTGTGTTTTGTTCCTTGTGTGCTCTCTCCATTTTCTTTTGTGGAACTTTATTGCCTAGTGGTATGCTCTATGGATGAACTGCATGAGATTCTGACAGACTGAACGCTGCCTAGATTACTTACCATTTACTATCAGTCATACCCTTCTCTACTAATATTTACATTGACTTTCCATTTCCATCTCATCATATCATCCCATTACCTGCATGAGAGTGCCTTTTGAAAGAAGAAATTGATGCTACAAGAAGGAATTGGCAAAATTATCCTTAAAATGAAAAACGTAGCACTTCCGCAGAGTGGGACATTTTTTATGAAAAGTGCCAATTTTGTACTTTTTCTCTCCTGGCTTTTTGCTTATTTACCTTATTTTCCCTTGGGATAGTATACATTTACTAGTGCATAGTGAGAAAATTTGTTTTATCTGAGTTATTTGTCCAAAAAAAGATATTCTGAAAAAATTAGTTTGGTTGCCATACTGTTCAGTTTAGTCAGAATTTCAATTTGCAAAGATCCCTGTATACTTCTTTTTCCAGAAATTTAAACAAGATTTATTCCACGGCTGTGTTGGAGTCCCCTTCTGCGGCGACCTCACCGGCACAGTCCTCAGCTTCCGAGGAAGATGATTCCAAGTCCCAATTTACAGAAATAATGTCCGCAATTGCTACTTGTCAGGCAGTCCTGACTAACAAAATTGACACGGTGCAAGTGGAGATTAACCTTTTATGTGCAGATCAACAGAATTTACGTGAAAGCATTACGGATGTTCGACAACGTATCTCTACTGTGGAGGACACTCTTCCCCCTGTTGTTACCTCAGTGGATGAGTTAAAAAAATCAAGTTTGTTCTCTGCAATCCAAGGTGGATGATCTGGAAAACAGATCTAGACGCAGCAACGTTCGTATAATTGGACTGCTGGAGGACTGTGAGGGCCGTGCCCCTGAGCAATTCATGGAGACCTGAATAAGGGAACATGTTGGTACAGAAGGTCTCTCACCATCCTTTACTATTGAGAGGGCGCATCGTTTGCCAATGGGCCCGAGACCTCCTGGATCTTCTCCTCGGCAGCTGATTATTAAACTTCTGAATTACAGAGATCGAGATGCAATCCTTCGTATGGCCAGGGTGAAAGGCCAGATCCTGTTTGAGAACCAACACATCTCTTTCTATCTGGATTTCTCAGCTGATGTCCAGCGTCAGAGACGCCGCTCTGCGGAGGTTAAGCGCAAATTACGAGACAAAAATATTTCCTATTCCATGTTGTTTCCTGCTAGGCTGAGAATTATCCATGATGGTAATACCATTTTCTTTACATCGGATTCAGAGGCCAGAGAGTGGGTGGACAGTCATTAGGGCTCCCTCATCGGCTCCTGACATTGCTATCATGGACCTTACTACATGTGATCTCACATAGTTATTTCCCTGAACTTTGCTGGATGCCAACAATGGATCCTGGTGACCGTTTGACTTGACCCCTATCCCGCTGTTCTAATTGGATGGAGAACATGCCTAATAGGACAGACCATTATCGCCTTTATATGCTGTGGAGGCTGAGCGATGCTGTGTTTGGACTTCGACTCTCCGGAGTTTATGTTTATTGATGAACAGCTTCAAGATCTCTAATATGGTGATATGGTCAAAAGAGAGATGTTATGTTATAGCTCAGTACAACTGTCTTAATGCCTTCTTTGATAATGCCATTGCAAATGTATAATTTAGTGCGCATCTCTATCTATTAGGGGGGGAGGGAGAGATTATTATTAGTTTTTTGTTTCTCTCTCTCTCTCTCTCCCCCCCACTATGTTAATCTTATAGATGTTGTTATGCAATGCTATTGCTCTATTGGTACTTGCTTGCATACCTTGGGCGGAGGCTGGATGTTGTTTTTGCCGTGATTCGGTATTTAAATCTCTTGAAGTTATTTGCTTCGGATTATACTTTTATGACGCCTCTGCTCCGCCCGGGGGATGTTGAGATGAGATGATCAAGTGGGAGGCATACTTAGTGAGTCTGGGGGACCTCATTTAGCTGCCGAGTTGTAATACTGTTATTAACATGGTTTGCCTATTTGTGCCTATATTAGTTTGTGTGCTTATCTATGGGGATGTAGATTGTTACTCTGTGGTGCTCCTGTTCGGCTGGGGTCCTTTCACTCGCCTTAGACGGTGGTGCGACGCTACTCTACAGTGATTTGGCACTTAGATCCACTTACATTTTTTGGGATCAGATCATTTGATATCGCCTTCGAACCGTCTGAAGAGTGTTGGGATAGGAGGCTGAATGGGAGTACTGTCTGGCTGCAATTGAGGGTTTGTCTTTTTGCCGAGTGGGAGGTGTTCACATCTGGGGATGGATGTGGTGCAGTGGTCATTGGGCTAATTTTCACCAGCTAATGTGGGGCGATGCTGTGTTTAAATTTGTCATGCTTTACCGCTGATGGGGGCGGGGTTGTGTGGATGGAACTGTTTGTGACTTGGGTAAATACTAGTTATTTGGTTTATGGGTGTTGGGTGGGAGGGTAGGGGATGTGGTTTTGGCTGCCAGGCCACGGGAATGGGTTGGTTCTGGGATAAAATCTCTATCGGGTTGGGGGTGATGGAGATAGGGAGGGATGTTCTATTTGGGATTGGGTTAGTTGTTCACTTAGGACTTCCTCTCTCTCCTGGGCCGGGCGCTCCTTGCTCCCGCCGATCCCTGCCGTGTGGCCAGGGATGCAAATTTCATATTTATTCTCTGTAATGACACCACTAACCTGTAAATTCCTCTCATGGAATGTGCGTGGATTGAATGATGCCATAAAATGCTCTTTAGTTTTAAATCACATTAAGAAGCAGACTCCAGGGGTTGTCATGTTGCAGGAGACCCATCTAACTGCAGGGAGAGTTTTGTCCCTTAGGAGACAATGGTTACAGAGTCATTATCATGCCACTTACTCCACATATGCCAGAGGTATTTCTATTCTTATCTCTAAGCTAGTTTCCTTCAAACTCATTGACCTGAAGACTGACCCTCAGGGACACTATCTTTTCTTGACATGTACACTACAGGGAGCTTTGTTTGTCTTGATGAATGTTTATATACCACCGCCTTTTGACCCCTCAATCCTTAGAGACATGCTTATTTATGTCTCTGATAAGTCACAACACCATATAGTCTGTATGGGTGATTTTAATATAGCTATTAATCCTGATCTTGACAGATTGGGTGGCTCAGCGGTTGATTCCAAATTGCATAGAGATGCCTTCCTCAGTCTCATCCGCACCCTGGGTTTTATAGACATATGGCGGACTCTTCATCCGCAGGATCGGGGGTTCTCGTGCCACTCGGCCACCTATAAAACATTGTCTAGGATCGATTATGTGTTTACTAACCAAATGACCTTGAATTCGGTTTCAGACTGCTGTTTTATGACCAGAGTGGCTTCTGACCACTCTCCATTACTGTTGACCCTGCAGCGGGACCGGAGACCACGGTCTAGAGTCTGGAGATTTAACCCCATATGGTTGACCAGTGCGTCTTTGGTATCTAAACATAGGGAAGATCTTGGTGAATATTTTGTCAATAATGTTGGCTCAGCTACTCAGGGTGTTGTTTGGGAGGCTGCCAAGGCAGCTGCGAGGGGCTACTTGATCTCTCTCATATCTATGCAAAATAGACTTAAATCTAGGGAGGTGGAGGTATTGGAATCTGATGCTGCAGAGGCGGAAAAAGTTTGTGGAAGGCGGGGACCCGGCCTCTTATGCTAAGTTTGTTTCTTGCTCGCTTCGGTATTCTATAAAATTGTCTGAACTGAATGCCCGTCATGTTTTTTATTTGAAACAGAATATTTTTGAAAATGGAGATGAGGTAGGCAAGCTAATGGCTCATCTTGTTAGTCAGCACAGGGGGATTCCGTCGGTTTCTGCACTCCGGGATCCTGGGGGAGTACTGATTCTTGATCCGCAGGTGATCAACTCGCGATTTCAGCTCTTTTACTCCCATTTATATGAATCTCGACTTGCACGCTCTGAGGCACAGATTTCCTGTTTTATTGATCAGTGTGACCTTCTGCAACTTTCTATTGAACATAAGCAAATGTTAGATGCTCCTATACTTAGGGAGGTGGTGGAGGCAATTCGTGGATTTCCGACGGGCAAGGCGTCGGGTGTGGATGGTCTCCCTGCGGAATGGTATAAGGAATTTGTGGATGTCTTGGCCCCCCATCTTTTGAATACTTTTTACGCTGCTATTGATGACAGTTTTTTCCGGATTCAATGAATAATGCTTCCATTATTGTGTTGCCCAAACCAGGAAAGGACCCGGGGACTCCTATAGGCCCATTTCTCTATTGACTATGGATGCAAAGATTGTGGCGAAAATCTTGGCCACCAGAATGAATAAAGTACTAGGGTCCTTTATTCATGAGGCTCAAACTGGATTTATTCCAGGTAAATCGACATCACATAATCTTAGACGATTGTTTATGCACCTCCAACTTCCACACAATAACACCCGAAATCAGGTTATAGCATCTCTTGATGCATCTAAAGCTTTCGACTCTGTTGAGTGGCCATACCTTTGGCATGTTCTTTGGGGTTTTGGGTTTGGTTCCTCCTTTATTAAATGGATTCATATCCTATATAGTAGGCCCAAGGCCTTTGTGGTGATGAATGGACTGAGCTCACAACCATTCTCTTTGCACCGTGGCACTAGACAGGGCTGCCCACTTTCACCCGGCCTGTTTGCCTTGGCCTTGGAACCTCTGGCTGTTTTAATTCGTGCTAACCCGCTGATTCAGGGACTCAGAATAGAGGGTACAGAGGAAAAGCTTGCATTGTATGCTGATGACATCTTACTCTTTTTGGGTGATGGTGGGAGCTCCTCGTGGACTACGTTGCAGTTGGTAGATGACTTTGGTACATACTCTGGGTTTCCAATAAACTGGACTAAGTCTTCTTTGATTCCGATTGACGGTGGTCTGCGGAACTCTCTTCCACCTGACATCCCGCTTTCTTATGTGACTGAGTGTTCATATCTAGGGATTCGGGTGTCAGATGCGACGGACTCCTTTTTGGAGTTGAATCTGGTACCTACTATCCAATACTTTAGCAAAAAAACGATGGCATGGCTTCAACTGCCCTTAAATGTTACTGGAAGATCAAATCTTATTAAAATGATTTTCTTACCCAAATTTTTATATATTTTTCAAAATACCCCAATCCCCATTCCCAGAAAGTATTTCCGACAGATAGAATAATTTTGCGATTTATATGGCGAGGGAATCGGGCTAGACTCAAACTAACTACACTCATGAGATCAAAACGGGAGGGAGGAATTGCCTTGCCTGATTTTTATAGGTACTACTTGGCAGCGCAATGTCGTTATGCGATTGATTTTGTCTCTTCCCGACCTTGTTACCAGACTACTCAAATAGATGCACTACTATTGCAGCCTGCCTATAGGTTATCCCAGTTTCTGCATGGTGGACCCGCCGTTTTTAAAACTCGAATCCCTTTGGTAACAGCCCTATAAGGGGCGTGGATGGAGCTGAAAAAGCTGCTGGGATATGTAGCCATGGATCCGGATACCCCCCTGTGGGGCACTGCGGGGCTACACCATCTACTCGATAGTGAGTTTGGCCCCTTGTGGGCTAGATTTGGGGTTGACTCTCTTGGACAATTATATCGGGATAACCAATTGAAATCTTTCGAACAACTACATGAGGAGTATCATATACCACATAATCTTTTTTATTCGTATCTATGTATCAGACATGCTCTAAGAGCTCAGTGGGGTGACCATGTTCCAACGATCGCTACGTTCCCGCTTCTTACTAGATTGATGGCTCTTGAACCTCCGAGGCCTCTCTCCTTCATTTACCAGTGGTTAGATTCTCATATGGGGCGACACGAGTTTCCTTCTAGGGCTAAATGGGAAATGGATGTGGGTCCACTGGAAGATTGGGAATGGGATTTGGCTAAGACGGGGCCAGCTATGGTAACGACATCGACTAGACATCAAATGATTCAGTTGAATATTTTACATAGAATCTATTACACACCGGTCAGACTGTTTAAAATGAGAGGTTCTGGATCCAATCGTTGTCTTCGATGCGATACTGCTCAGTGTACATACTTGCATATGATTTGGGAATGCCCTGGAGTCAGGGGGTTTTGGAATGAGGTAGTGCGCACTATGGCCCTGGTATCGGGAAGACCTGTTCCTGTGACCCCAAAGATCTGTCTATTGTCTGTTTTCCCTGATGAGATTGAGGATGCAAATGACAGGACTCTCTTGAGTGAGCTCTTGGTGATGGCGAGGAAGGTGGTGGCCTTGCACTGGATGTCAAACAGAGCTCCCAACTGTAGAGCGTGGATAAATCTGGTTACACAGTGTTTTCCACATTATAAATTGGTTGATTTACACCGAGGTACTCTGGCTAAATTTGATAAGATCTGGGGGCGATGGCAGACCTAGTGGACAGCTAGGGCAGATGCTACTGTACCTCCTGACGATATGCAACCTTTCGGAGCTGTTTGATGGTGATCATGTCTGCTTGTTGTGTGGAAGGTGGTGACGTGTATTTGGTGTGTACCTTTGTGTATGACTCCTGTACGTATCGGGATTTTGTGGAATCTCTGGCTGGTAGGTGGGGATGGGGGGTGCTGCGGGCTCGGGGGAGAGAGGAACTGGGATCGGGGCATGTAGGCTTAGCTTAGTTAGGTTGGATGTTTGGAGTTTGGGTTGTATTATTATAAAAACCTCAGATCTACTCCATACGCCTTATTAATATGTATTTGTTCTTTTTATTGTTATGAATGTTTCCATTGCTGTATTTGGAAGATCTTATATGTACCTCATTCTTTGTATGTGTATGGAGTGGTCTGATAATAAACTATATTTAAAAAAAAAAAAAACAAGATTTATTCAAATAAACTATATGAAACTTGGCATCCATTCCATTGGGGTTTTCATCAGGATACATGAACAAATAATACAAATACATATAAATAATAAAGGCCTGTATTTTATTTTTTTACATTTGTTCATGTTCACAATGAGTGTGCCTAAGGAGCATGCCCATGAACAAAGCCCACCCACTGATCGGTGAGAATATGGAAACAGCAGCATCTTTGACCTTGTTAGAAGTGTAATATGGGAGTTACAAATGAAAGTGATACAGACAAGAAGAAATTTGGGATTGCAGTACCACCGCATCACCAGAACTGGCATTAGACCAGTGTGGGCAGACACATACAGAAACATGGTCTAGAAAAGTCTATACAGTGAGTACGAAGAGGTGGCTGTGTCTAATAGAATGCTCCCCCACCAAAAAACAAAATAACAAAAAAAAACATACACTGAGATCTCTGAGTGTAAAGAAGAAAGTAGCTGCATTTTTGACTTTCATAGAAGAATGAGAAGTTAGGTTAGAAGAATGGAAGTTAGAATGTAATAGATCAGACAAGATTTAGCATTGCAATACCACCAGCACCAGCATTAGGCCATCTTGGGAAAACACATACAGCAGCAGCATGGTATATGGGATAGCAAAGTCTACAGAAAGAGGAAGTACAGGTGGTTGAGTATATCAAAAAGGCCCCCTAAAATAACATTTTGCTGCTGGTGGTTAGGCTTCATGGGGGAGCTCACTGAGGATGTGTCTAGGTGTGAGGCTGCTTTAACCTTGCTCACATGCTTCTTAGAAAGACAGCAAATGGCAATAGGTTTAGTTTTTGAATTGTCAGTGAAGTATCTTCCCATAGCAGACTTCCTGAGGGCTACTACTACTACTACTATGGATAGATGTTGCTTCAATTGTACTAAATTATATCAAGAGTGTAGAAGATGTACTCACCATACCTATGGTTGTGAATGTCAGCAAACTGTGTTTCTGGTTACTTAGTGTGACTGGGTGGGGGTTGGACTTGGAAGCAGTGATGATGACTGACAGGATGATTGTCTATTTTTATGCATCGTTCCATGGCTAGTGTCAGATTTTCCAATTGATTTCTCAAATAGCCATAGCACTCCTTGTCAGTGATGAAAGTTTCAGCAAATTTTCTGGCCATTACCTCACTAGAGAGGGATGGAAATTTTCTCCCTTAATTGAAATCAGCGAATAATGGCACTTCCTGCTTGGTGAATAATTCCCCACAAAAAATTCTGTTTTTCCACTTTTTTCGCCTAGCTCATTCCGTTGAAATTAATGGGAACATTGAATTATACATAACACATAGCAAATATTATTTTATTTCCCAAAGGCATAGTATAAAAGGAGAATGAGGGTGCCTTTGTTGGTGGGGTGTGGAGAAATAATCAGTTGAACAGGGAATGTTTTGTGTTTTTTGGAAGGGGGTGAGGTTGTTTACTTGGATTGGGGGCAGTTAATAAAAAAATAAATCTTAAATAAAAAACCCATAAGACATTGTATAAAACGGGTCTGAGGAGGGTGCCTGTGTTGGTGGGTGGAGTCTGGGGAATGAACCAGTTGAACAGGGAATTTGTTTTGGGAGGGGTCCTTGACTGGTATTCGGGGGGGCAGTTAATAAAAAGAAATACATTAAATAAGACATTTGTATGTAAAGTGATAGAAACAAGACCCCCTTGACATAAGCTGCCAGTGGGGTGGACTGATACTTAATAGAGTATTTTGTAGAGGATGATTTGTTAGATTTGTTGTTAGAGGACCAAGCCCTGAAGAAACATTGATTTGTAGGACTTAAACTTGTTTGTCACAAGCCCTAATGAAACACTGAACCTTTTTATTTTTTTGTAGAATTATGTTTGTTTTTTGTTTTTTTTAAAGCACAAGCACTGAGAAAAAATGCCCTACTGGCCTAGTGCTAGTAGGTAATGTTGTGTTGGCCAGTGGACACTGGCCAATTTTCAAATACTCTGATATAGATGTGGAATTTGCTGCTGCTGAGTTGTTTAAGCAGCAGGATGATTAGGCAGCTCAAAGGAAATGGGATCAACAACAGCAGTAACAAAGGTGATAGATGATGAAGGTTCCACATACCACAACTAGCTCCAGTGATGTTCTGAGGCAGTAGCAGAACAATAAGTACCCCCCTACAGGGCTCAAAATTTCCACTCAACACTAACCAATGGCGAGTGAAAATTTAGCCCTGAGGAGTAGAAATTCAGTCCTGGTGTTATGTTATCGCTTGCAGTGGCGAGTAACTTTTCATGTCTGGCTAGTAGCAAAGGACTTACAATTTTAAGCCCTGCCCCCAGTACACAGTGAGGGAAAAATTATTTGATCCCCTGCTGATTTTATAAGTTTGCCCACTGACAAAGAAATGATCAGTCTATAATTTTAATGGTAGGTTTATTTGAACAGTGAGAGACAGAAGAACAACAAAAAAAATCCAGAAAAACACATTACAAAAAAGTTATAAATTGATTTGCATTTTACCGAGTGAAATAAATATTTAACCCCCTATCAATCAGCAAGATTTTTGACTCTCAGGTGTCTTTTATACAGGTAACAAACGGAGATTAGGAGCACTCTCTTAAAGGTAGTGCTTCTAATCTCAGCTTGTAACCTGTATAAAAGACACCTTTCCACAGAAGCAACCAATCAACAAGATTCCAAACTCTCCACCATGGCCAAGACCAAAGAGCTGTCCAAGGATGTCAGGAACAAGACTGCAGACCTACACAAGTCTGGAATGGGCTACAAGACCATCACCAAGAAGCTTGGTGAGAAGATGACAACAGTTGGTGCGATTATTCTCAAATGGAAGAAACACAAAATAACTGTCAATCTCCCTCGGTCTCTGGCTCCATGCAAGATCTCATCTCATGGAGTTTCAATGATCATGAAAACGGTGAGGAATTAGCCCAGTACTACACGGATGTTGTCAATGATCTCAAAACAGCTGGGACCATAGTCACCAAGAAAACAATTGGTAATGCACTACGTCGTGAAGGACTGAAATCCTGCCGCGCCCCACAAGGTCCCCCTGCTCAAGAAAGCACATGCACAGGCCCGTCTGGAGTTTGCCAATGAACATCTGAATGAGTCAGAGGAGAACTGGGTGAAAGTATTGTGGTCAGATGAGACCAAAATCGAGCTCTTTGGCATCAACTCAACTCGCCGTGTTTGGAGGAGGAGGAATGCTGCCTATGACCCCAAGAACACCATCCCCATCGTCAAACATGGAGGTGGAAACATTATGCTTTCGGGGTGTTTTTCTGATATGGGGACAGGACAACTTCACCACATCAAAGGAACGATGGACAGGACATGTACCATCAAATCTTGGGTGAGAACCTCCTTCCCTCAGCCAGGTCATTGAAAATGGGTTGTGGATGGGTATTCCAGCATGACAATGACCAAAAACACACAGCCAAGGCAACAAAGGAGTAGCTCAAGAAGAAGCACATTAAGGTCCTGGAGTGACCTAGTCAGTCCTTAATCCCATAAAGAATCTGTGGAGGGAGCTGAAGTTTTGAGTTGCCAGTCGTCAGCCTCGAAACCTTAATGACTTGGAGAGGATCTGCAAAGAGGAGTGGGACAAAATCCCTCCTGAGATGTGTGCAAACCTGGTGGCCAACTACAAGAAACTTCTGAGATCTGTGGTAACCAACAAGGGTTTTGCCACCAAGTACTAAATCATGTTTTTCAAAGGGATCAAATACGTATTTCACTCAGTTAAATGCAAATCAATTTATAACTTTTTTTTAAATGCATTTTTCAGGATTTTTTGTTATTATTCTTTCTCTCACTGTTCAGATAAACATACCATTAAAATTATAGACTGATCATTTCTTTGTCTGTGGGCAAAAGTACAAAATCAACAGGGG
Organism: Rhinophrynus dorsalis; assembly: GCA_037306005.1. Classification (NCBI taxonomy): domain Eukaryota; kingdom Metazoa; phylum Chordata; class Amphibia; order Anura; family Rhinophrynidae; genus Rhinophrynus; species Rhinophrynus dorsalis. The sequence continues at coordinate 127,136,459 of CM074721.1, forward strand.
ATCAAATAATTTTTTCCTTCACTGTATGTGTGAGAAAGGAAGAAGTTGGCCAATAATTTTTCTCCACCTGCCCCTTCTCCAATATCATTGGTGTGTTGTTATTAGAATAGAAATGTTTCCCTTGAGAGCAGGAACCAACTGCAATGTGCACAGTGTGTGTGGTAAATAACAACCGTTACAACTCTATCCAAACACCATGACACCACAAACCAAGTACTGCTGCTGTCACTATACCCCTTGTCCGCACCCTGCTAAGGACACATGACAACCTGCTGACAGTTTAATAGTAATGATGAACCCTCCCTGCCACCATCTTGGCATAATGTGCGGGATGGAATCTCCTCAGCTGCAGCATGATGCACTACTTGCGATTCTCCTCCACCACACTGGCATGTGTGGTCAGTGCACCACACTGTGTGCAATGGGTAGAGATGAACTGCCACATCCTAACATCAGCAGTGTGGCTATTGTTTTGCAGGGAAGGTAACGATAAACGAGGTGGGTTGGCAGAAGATGTAGTTACCCTAGAAGGTGATGGCGAGCTAGTTGTTTCACTCGTCATGGAACTTCTAGTCTCTGCCTGGGTTGCTCTAGTCGTCCTCCTCTTTAATCTCCACCTCACCTCTTATTACCTTTCTGGAGAGTCAGGAGGTACAGCAACAGCGGTGCCTGATTTCTGTGGTGGGTGTTTGGCTTTAACATGTTTGATATAAATGTCATGGTTTCTGTGTTTCATGTGTGATATCAGGGCACTTGTACCAAGGTGTGTTCCCTCCTCTCTTCTTCTCACTGACTTGTCACAAATTGTACACAGTGCCATTGCTGATGACTGCACTGTTCCTGCGCCAAGAGAAAAATAGTCTCACACCCATGCCTTCAGGAGGGGAGGGAACAGATGGAGAAGAATGGCCTCTTTTGTCTTGTCTTCCACATTCCGCTTCACTGTCTGTGGCAGCAGATAATGCTGCTGCTGTTGCTGCTACTGCTTCAGATTCAGCAAAGCAACTAGGACCAGGAAAATTGCTGGTACTGGAAAGTGGACCCTGTCCTAGTCCTGCATCACTTGTTGACCCCATTACAATTGTGTCCACGGTGGTCTGTGGCATACTAGATTGCATCTCAGCATCCTGCTGCCCTTTTATCTCAGCAGCAGTAGGAATTAGAGGAGCTGCAAATTAATCAAATTCCAAAATGTCACTGCTAGTGGTGGTGATGTCCATCCTCATCCCTTTCTCCCATTCCTTTTCGGTTTCTGCTAAAAATGCCATCAATGCCTCGTCCACCCAAGCTTCTCCAGCAGACATCTCACTGCTACTTGGAGGAGGTGATGAGCACTGTGACAGAGGGTTCCCTAATGTCACACTTGCCATTTCCTTTTGACCTGAAGAAGAAGGCAGATTAGCACTATCAGCAGTATCAGCAGGCACAGGCAGCTCATCTGTGCTCCTGCTGGTGGTGGTCATATTAATCTGAGCCTGCTCTCCTCTCCCAACACCAGTTCTGGCCTCTTCAGGATCATGTTCCACCTGGACACTGTAGTGAAGCAAAGGTGAGGAGGACTCCCAGAGCCAGAGAAATGGTGTGGGCTCCCTTGACCGCTAGTCTGGACGCCCTCAAATGTTTGCCCTACCACTCCAGCTGCTTCACCTTTATTGCTACTACTACTACTAACACCAACCACATCAAGTTCAGTTGCAGAGTTTTCCTCCTCAGTCTCACAGTCACTAGTAATATGAGGATATTGTTGATTACCCACTCCTTCACTCCTAACTCTAACAAGCTGCTGGACCTTAGTATTAGTAGTAATAGCACTGGTGGTACTGCCTGGGAATGGCAAGTGTGACTTAGGGTCCCTTGCTGTCACACTTGGCATAATCCCCCCCCCCTTCCTGAGTACTACAAGACATACTAGCAGCAGGAAAAGTATTGGTGGCAGCAGGGGCAGCACGTCTGACAGCAGGCACAGAAGTGGAGGTAGCACTAAAATGGGCAGCACATTTGGCAGCAGGTACAGCACTAGTGGCAGCAGGTACAGCACTGGCAGCAGGCACAGCAGGCTAGCAGCGGGGTAGCACATCTGACAGCAAACACAGTACTGGTGGCTGCAGGTTCAGAACTGGCAGCAGGCACAGAACTGGTTGCAACAGGGTCAGCACATCTGATAGCAGGGACAGCACTGTTGGAAGCAGGTTCAGCACTGGCAGCAGACACAGCACTGGTGGTAGCAGGAGCAGCTTGTCTGACAGCAGGCATAGCACTAGTGGCAGCAGGGTCAGCACATCTGACAGCAGGTGCAGCAATTGTGGTAGCAGTAGCAGGGGCAGCTCAACTGACAGCAAGCACAGCAAGAGTGGCAGCAGAGGCCGCACATCTGGCAGCAGGTACAGCAATGGTAGCAGCAGGGTCAGCACATCTGGTAGCAGACACAGGCAGCTGATCTGTCCTGCTCTTACTATTACCCTTGTCGTCCTCCCTTGAGATTAATTTCCCCAAGATCCCTAGGGGTTACTTAGGTGGACTGGCCAACATTGGTAAGTAGTACTTACTTCCTCCTCCTCAGACTCAGTGACCACATAAGGGTCCTTCCAGTTCCATCTTTAATTCTTTTTAAACTTTCTCATAGTGATAGCAGTCACTATGAGCTTCCCCTGCCTCAATTTTCCAAAAAAGTTCACAGCAGAACAGCACAGCACGTCTATCTCGCTCTGTAGTTGCTTCTATTGTGATTCACTTCCTTGAATAAATCACGTTTTTATAGCGAATTTGCGAAAAACACGTAAATCAATGGGAAGAAGCTTTCTAGTCATTTAAAAAATGGTGAAGAATTTTGGCCAATGGGCGAAACGTTTGAAGATTTTCCAGCAAAAGAAACATACAACAATGTGATTTTCGCAGATTTTTTCACAGGAACATGGCAAGACCTTTGCCCACCCCTAGTTACCACCTCTCTCACTCTCACCTTTAACTGTGTTTGAAGAAGAGGTGATGCTGAAGGGATATATTCTAACATCATCATCAATAATTAAATCATCCTCAGGATTGCCCTTTGCCTTTTTCACACTAGTTTTAGATTCCGCTAGGATTTTTGAAGTGTCAGACTATTTTTACTTTTTCCCTTATAGGGATCTTCGCATTCTCCACAATTTTGAGGACTGGTGTTTTTACTCTCACTGTCAGCACACTGGTTGAACTGCGACATCTTCCTTCCTTATGACGTCAACAGTAGAATGCAACTATTTAGTCTTCAGTGTTCTCACATGGTTTATTAATATTACTTGTGGTGGAGGGACTTTTTATGTAACTTTGACAAACAGCCTCCCCAGGAGGTGAAGGATCATCATAAGTTATTGTGCATGCAGCAGCAACATGGCTGCAGTCAGTTTTTGGACTACCACTTTACTAACATGTCACTGCACTTTTACTACTTTTTTCACCATAACCTAACCACTAGTACGTTATCTGGACATTATTAAACAGTAATGTACACAACAGTGTGTGATGCTTGCCCTTTACAAAATACTCTAACTCTTCTAGTTTCTGTCTACCTCACTCACAGCTCACATCAGGGTCCCTGTCAGCTATTTTACATTTTTTTTTTTTTTATACTATTTGTTTATAGTTTTATTGTTCTTATAGTTAACTGTCCCTATCAGCGTGGCAAAAACACTCCTCATGCAATTACTTCTTCCCTCCCACATTCTCAAATAACAGAGAAATGCTAACAGAAAGGAACTTGGATCACAGCTGCCCATATCTTATGAGTAACACAGAATTTCAGTGTATTTGGTAGGGGTGGGTGAAAGGTCCCATCGTGCTCCCATTAAATCATCAGAGAAAACCATGTGGTTGTCCAGTTTTTCGCTGAAAAATATGTTTTAAAAAAGACAATTAAAATCTTGTCGGTTTTTGCCCATTGCCAAAAATTATTCTCGATTTTCTCAATGGCTAAAAACTTGTCACCTCTTTACTTACGTGTTCATTGCATTTTCAGTATAAAAATGTGATGTTTCCAGGAAGTGAAACATGATACAATCAGCGAGAGAGAGAGAGTGAGAGACAGAGAGATAGTGTGCTAGGCTGTTGTGCTGTAATTTATATAGCAAAATTGGGGCAGGAGAGAGTCATAGTCTGTGCTATCCCTATGAGCACCTGAAATATAAATAAAAGGAGGAACTGGAAGGACCGTTATGCGTACAGTGAGTCTAAGGAAGAGGAGGAAGTGACTACTACCAGCACTGAAGCTTCTGGATGCCCTGATTCCCCAGACCCAACAATGATCAGTCCCCCCTACATCACTCCTAAGAATATTGGGCAAAAGTTTGTAAGGGGCAGAGGAAGAAGAAGTTAGTAGTATGAAAAGGACAGGTCAGCTACCTGTGTCTGCTACCAGTGCCGTGCTTGCCAGGGTGTCTTGTGATTCTCAGGAAGGGGGGAGGAGTATTGAAGATGATACTGAGGAAGGCAGAACTGATGGCTAGCAGCAGTAATATCACTACTATGAGCACAAATTAGCTGTCTGTGCCTGCTGCTAGTGCTGACAGTCTGCCTTCTTCAGCTCAAGAGATGGCAATTGTGACAATAGAGGACCCTCTGTCACATTTGTCATCATCACCTCCAACCAGTGAGACTGTAATAGAGCAGCAGCAAGGATGGACTGGTTTTGGTGATGATGATGCGGGTAATAGTGAAGCAGCTAGGGTGGAAACGATATTCATAGGCGAATTGTCCTATCGGGGGATCGGGCATCCCCCGGTGGGCCACTAGATCATGGGCCGGTGGGGGGGAGATCAGAGTATCTCACCTCACTGTCTCACGATATTTTGAAGGAGAGGTCTGTATTGCTACAGGCACTCTCCGTGACAGCCTTCGCGTTCCTTGTTAACCCTCTGAGTGCCAGAGGGGTACGCAACTCATTGCTTTGCAATGCATTGCGTACCCCTCTGGCACTCAAAGGGTTAATGCAGAGCGCCAGGATTTGATATACTCTCCCATGCAGCACAGGGAAAACAAGGGGGCGTCGGTGCAACTAGTGGGCTGTGTTAAAAAAAAAAAAAAAATCCCGGGCTGGTATTCCCCTACAATCCGCCCCTGAAGATATTCATGGCATTTTTAGCCCAAACTGAGAAGGCATGGGAAACAGATATGGGGATAGGTAGGAATGGGTGAAAATTTTCACCTCAAACTGAAAACGGCGAAAAATAGTACTTTCTGCCAGGTGAAAAATTTCTTACGAAAATTTCTTCGCTTTTTCCCGCTTTTTTTTTGCCTAGCTCATTGCATTGAAATCAATAGGTAGAAACATTTTTCTCCACCTCAGGAAAGTTTTCTACAGCGATATAAAAGGCGGTCAGGCTCTCACGGCATGCCATTCTGTGTTTGTGAAAGGAGAGAGCAGCACATTTTTGAGCTAGAGGAAATAGGCAAATAAAGGGGAATTGAAGCTTAGCTTTAGGGAATCATTCAGATAAGACATTTGTTCTCTGTAGTAAGGGAGTCTAGTGGAAACAATTGGGATAAGAAGGGAGGAAGGAGGTTTACCCAAAATTTGGTGTGACTGACTGGAAAAACAAAGGCAGCTGGGGTCCAAATTGCTTGCTAATTTTACTTTTATTGTTTCTGTGCTGGGGTAGTCTGGGGAAATAAGTTGTTGGTGTTGTGTTTTAGTTATATATATATTTTTTTGGACTAACTGTGATAAGATATGGTGGACAACTTAAAAATAAATAAATTAAAAGCATCCATAATTAAACATACAAATATATTAGACAGCTGACTGGGAGCTCTGTGATTGAGGCAGACTTGATAGACATCAGATGACACTGGGAATTTTATTGAGGGCCAAGGCAAAACATCCCACTCCATCAGTTTTGAGTAAAAACACACATAGTAGTTGAATAATGTCTAGCAAATGTACAAGCGAGTGGGGGAAAGGTGGAGGAAGTGCAGGGGAGTGGGAGTAAACTGTTAGTGGAAAATCTGACTACAGCAATCATTGCTGCAGCATGTGCAATAAATGATGATGATCCCTCTCCTCCCGGTGTGGATGCAGTTTGTCAAGGTTCCACAAATCACACCACTCCAGTTCCAAACCCACCATTACCATACACATTTGCCAAATTTTAGGTTGTACTTTTTTTTTTATTCACTTGACAGCATCATGAATATGTGCCAGTGTCACTTAAGCAGGAAGTAAATGTTGTGGGCAAAGGACAAAGGCACTCTGCATGCTAACACATTTTTCAAGGTATATGTTGCTGTAGGATTCACAGCTTTGACTTCCAGCTACTTATTTCTCCACTACAGCCCTCAGAAGAAGTAATATTGTGCTGGGAAATGTTGTACCATATTAAACATAGAAAAAAAATATGTTGGAATAGGAGAAAAATGTGTTAGAATGTTTTAGAATAGGAGCAAAATGTGTTAGGATAGGAGAAAAATGTGTTAAAATGGGTTAGAATAAGAGAAAAATGTGTTGAATAGGCAAAAAATGTGTTTGACTAAGCGAAAAATGTGTTAGAATAGGAGAATACTGTGTTGGAATAGGTGAAAAACTTGCTGGAAAAGGCAAAAAGTAGGAACATCTTGCACTGGAGAAAAAGAGAAAGGGAAAGGAAAAAATCTCCCGATTTACGCAAAAAGACACGCAGGAAATGTTTCCCACTTTTCACCCACCCCTAGGGATGGGCAACACCACCACCAGCAGCCGCAGTGAGATTGGTGAATTTGAGGACTTTCTTCTGTTGCTGAGTTGCAAGGTCAGTAGAATAATGAGGAGAAGGTTAGTGTACCAAATACCACCATGGACACAGTGAGAATGGGGTCCAGGAATAGTGATATTGGACTAGGACTTCTCCCCCAAAGTGCCTTCATACTCCCCTAATACAGAGAACAAATGTCCTACCTAAATTACTCCCTAAACTAAGCTTCAATTCCCCTTTATTTGCCGATCTTTTCTAGTTAAAAACATGCTGTTTTCTCCAAAGTTTCATGTGGTGGGGAAAATTTTTTCTTCCTATTGATTTCAATGCAATGAGCTAGGTGAAAAAAGTGGGAAAATGGAACTTTTCTCAGGACATTTTTCACCAAACGTAAAGTGCCATTTTTGCCAATTTTTCATTTTAGGTGAACGTTTTTGCTTATCCATAGTCGTCAACAAAGCCACTATGCACCTTTGCACAGCTGCCCTGATAACATACATGAAATACAGGCACCATCACTTTTATGTGAAACTTGTTAAAGCCAAACACCCACCAAGGAAATCAGGCACTGCTGTTGCAGATAAAAGAGGAGGAAGACTAGAGAAACCCAGCCAGAGGCTGAAAGTTCTATGGTGAGTGAAACACCTGGCTCACATTTACCTTAACTACATCTTCCAGCAATCCATCTCATTCATCTTTACCTCCCCCACTGGTTGATAGACATTCTGTAGATGTCAGGATATGGCAGTTTATGTTCACCCATTGCACACTGTGGTGCACTGGCCACACAAGGCAGTGTGGTGGAGGATAATAGCAAGCAGGGCATCAAGGAGCATCTGAGGAGATTACATCCCACAGAATATGTTAAGCTGGTGGCAGGGAGGGTTCATCATTACTTTTAATCTGTATGCAAGTTGACTTTTGTCCTTAGCGGGGAGTGGACAAGGAGGGGATAGTGAGAGTTTTAGTACTTGCTTTCTGATTTGGGGATTTCACACTGGGGACCCTAAGGGGTAGATTTATAGGTTTACGTTAAAACAGCCGCTAAGTAAAAAAGGCCTATTGGCCACAAATAATACATGATTTATGGCGGATTCGACAAGCATAGGCACTACTAAAACACGTAACACAAAAACTTGTGTTGTACCTTTTTTTGCATCACCATGTGTCCCAATCACCCATTAAAACACAACTTAAGCCAAAATGTAACATAACAGCTGGCGTTCGCTAGAAACACTGATAGATGCACAGACAAATTCAAACCTACAGCCAATCCCAAGACCCAAAAGTATCAAAAATGTTCAAATACACCTATATATACCCCAAAATCATGGTCACACCTTGTCTGTGTTTCAAATTTTGGCGAGCTAGCGCACAGGACCCAGGAGCGGAGGCTAGTGATCGAGAGAGAGGAGCATACGCTTGAGGTAGATGGAGATTTCGGAGTTTGGAGAGAGGTCCACTAATCCGACACATATCACACTTTTGCTCATATTACATACACCCATACAAACACAAACACATACATGTGCATACACCTAGTCTTTTTTTTTAAAATACCTTACACATTTTTAAACTTTATTTTTTCAGTGTGACAAAGAGTGAGAGGGATCAAATGTGTCTGTGAGGGCCTGTGGGAGTACCTGAGTGTGAGTGGGTGAATGATGGCGAGGAGAAGAGGACAGGAGAGAGGGATGGGGAGAGTAGTGGAGGAGGAGGAAGGTCAGGAGGGCATCCCTGAGCAGAGTAGGGGTGGGAGAGGGAGATCTGCAGGGGGGAGGGGGACCTGGCCCAGAAGAGCAGGCACGTGGAGACCAGGGATAGAACCTGCAGTGGGACGAGGGGTACCTGCTGGGGACCACCATACACAGGCAGGGACAGCACAGGCAGGACACTCTGATTCTGACTCCTCACAGGCCAGAGCTGAGGAGGACAGGATCAGGAATCCCCGATATACAGAGGAATAGAATAGGGCCCTCGTGGAGGCTGTCTTGGAGAGGGAGAGTGTCCTCTTTCTGAAGGAGAGGGTCCCTGGCCTTGGTGCGAGGAGGAAGGCCACCTGGAACCAGATCTGCAGCTGGGTGAATGCAGTGGCCTCCAGCAGATGGCACGTGGACTCCATCAAAAAAAGATTGGGTGACTGCAAAAGGGTGGTCAAGAAGAAGATGGGGGAGGCCACCCTGTATGCCCAAGGCACTGGAGGTAGTCCACCTGCAGATATTGCCTACAGCAGCTGGGAGGAGATGCTGCAGCAGAGCATGTTCCCTGCATTGATTGAGGGGGTCCCTGGAGGATCAGACACAAGGGAAGAGAGGAGCCTCCACACTACCGGTAAGTGCATCATCACATAACCACACAACACATCAATCCACACAACCATTACCCACAAACACAGTCACATCTCAACATATGCCCATCATTCATTCACAGAACTGCACCAACACAGCACCCGGAGGGTTAGAACAGCACACAATACAAGGACAAATGTCGAGGTTCAACCAAGCCCAAACCTGTCCAAGTCCAGGTCAACCCTCATTTTGCTGTGCTGATCACACACAATCTGCACAAACCATGCTTATAAAAGTGTTGTATGTTAAAGCGGAACTACCACCTTTAAGAAAGATGTCCCCAAATATTTCCTCATCTGCCGACTTGCTGCTCAGTAGCACTAGTCTCCAGAATTATTACTTCCTTAAAGAGAATTATACCCTGCTCCAGGACTGACAGACAGGACTGAGTACAGACATCTTTCATTAGTCACGTCTGCACGTCTGCACTGTCAGTCCCTTTTGGAGCCGAACGGCTCCTAGCAAGGCCTCCTAGAGCCGTCTGGAACTAACAGCGCAGGTGCACAGACATCACTATAGAAAGATGTCTGTGCTCTGTCCTGCCTGTCAGTCCCGGAGCAGTGGATCATTCGCATTAAGGAGGTAATAATTTTGGCGACTAACGCTAATGAGCAGCTTAAAGGTGGTAGTTTTGCTTCAAACATTTTTAACTGTTCCTATACAATGTCACCTATGTACCCACAGGGAACCCAGCACGTAACCCCTTGAGTGTTAGAGGGATTATCAATGCATCGCTCAACTATGCTTTGGCAACCCCTCCGCTACTCAAAGGATTAACCAGAAAACAAACAAGTCGACAGGCTAATGATTACATGCTACAAAGGGGACATTCACTAAGTGGTGAAAAAGAGATGATGGAGTGAAATTAACACTTACATACCCTCACTTCACCAATCCCAGTGTTAGTCTATGGAAACTATTCAATAAAATGAATCAAATTGCTAAGGTCCCATTGTATAGAATCCATAGAAAACATTGGAAATGGGGAAATTAAATCACTGGAGAAGTCATCATCATGTTCAGTACATCAGGTCTTCATCACCGCTTACTGAATTACAAAAAGGATGGATCAGGTCACACATCACAGAGCCACTGAGAATAACTGGTTGTATGTGCAACACACAGGACTAAAATAAATCCCTGGAATTAAATGAGAAAAAAGAAGGCCTTGGTGTTGTGTATGTAATCATTTACTCTAACTTGAAATGACATATCTCACATTTGATTCCCACATGGATCCTCAGGAGTGGTGATACCATGGATGGATGTTACAACAGCCACTATTTGCAGCATACACATGGGAACCAAATATGAACCATTGTAGTTTGTTCACCAACAGGCCATGAATGATGGATATCTCTGATTGAGTATGACTGTCTCACTCAGAAGGATGGATGGGGGCATCCAAAAAAACAACAGGCCTCAGTCAAAGATATCCTTCACTACTGATTTGTTTGTTGCCCTTCAGGATTGAATTGGAACAGACCTCATGGACAGGATCCTGTCACGTTCATCAATCTGTTATTTCCATGTTGGTATTCCATGCATCATGACAACCAGAGAGTCACATCTCATCTACTTAGAAATCTTGCACTGTACGGGATAAAACTAAAAAGATAGGGATGAATAACAGCTGAATTGTACTGCAGATCTTTTAAAAATATATATGTACACAGAAAGAAAAATGGTATAACATCTATGTGGATATGTACCTTTTATATGTGTAGAAATATATAAATAAAAATATACCTAGTATATCCCACATAAGTTAGGTGGGATATACTAGGTATGTTTTGATCTATGATATCAATAAAACTTAAGTTTTGATGACGGCACACATATAGCCAGTAAGGTAATCAAATGTACTGAACTGATCTCTGGGTTCATATCTTGGTAGGATATATCTGTACACATATGAAAGGTACATATCCACATAGATATTAGACCATTTTTCTTTCTGTGTACATTGTATGGGATAAAAATGATTAATTTCACCTTGATGTAAAATTGTAAGCATTCTGAAAACCTGCAGATTCCAGTCATTTGACCAGATGGAGGCTCTTCAGCAGAGGCAAAATTGCACTATTTAGATATAAATAGTTCATTGGAATGGTCTACAAAGTGTGCCTGGTTTGCAAGCACACTTTGTAGACCAGCTCCCTCTACCGAGGGAACACTTTACCCCACCACCACCGTAACAGATATTATTTGGCAGCTCTGAGTCCCTAGATGTGGGGGGCACATGCCCATCATCTGCAGCAGCCTCTCCACCTGCAGACTCAGAAGCAGCAGCAGACACAGAAGCAGCAGCAGACACAGCAGCAGCAGTAGACACAGCAGCAGTAGCAAACTCAGCAGCAGCAGACTCTCTACCAGCAACAACCCAACCAGAAGACTCACCAGGCACATCCACCTCCAGTAGTGCACACATCAGGAGGATGGAGGCAGAGTGCTTGGTGCTACAGAGGGAGCTAGTCCAGGTATCCCAGAGGATCAACATCAACATCACAAGGCTCAGAAGGGAATCCTGGAGGAACACCTCAAGAATCGAAGCCGGGATACATGCCCTGGAGGTAAAGCACACGGTACTGACCACACATCTCTGTCGGTACCATACAGGGATGATGGACATTATGGGGCAGCTGCTGGTGGAGTTCAGAGACCACAACTGCAGGGAGAACCTGCATGTGGAGAGGGAGCAGAGGTCGACCCCTGAAGCTACACTAGGGTACAAAGGATGACCAGGCAGTCAGCCAGGGCATCCATCCCTGGCACCCAGTCCAAGGTCCACCCCAAAAACAAAATTAACTGCACAACTTGTTATTTTCCCCCTTAATAAAAAAAATGTGCTTTTGAATCCTTTCTGATATACTTTGTGTTTAGTGATAGATTGGGAGGAAGTGATGTTTCCAGTGAACACAACTTCTGCCTAGATAACATGTTTGTGGGATATTACAACATGGGTTCTCACACACACACACAGTTGTACAAATTCAACTGGCAATCCATCCCTGGAGCCTAATAACATGACAGTGTTGTATGGCCATTATGTGGGTTGAATTTGAACAACAAAACATATCCCTTAACACAACAACTGGTGCAACACTGTGAACATTCGCCTTCATCAATAGTGTTGTTTAAGGGATTGACCAAACAAATATTTGACTTAGCAGGGAACTAACAAGCAGAATAGATGGAACATGCAGCCAAATAACTGTGATTCTAACTCTTATTGTGAAAAAAGACTTACTGGAAAACCCAACGCTCACCATAGGATTTCACTGTGTGTGCTACACATTGAAATCCTAGGGGGGAGCATTGGCTTTTCCAGTAAGTAAGTTTCACAATAAGAGAATCACAGCCTAACTTACTGGATAACCCAATGATCAGGCTAAGATTTCCATGTGTAGCACACACATTGAAACCTTAGGGTGAGCATTGGCTTATCTAGTAAGTTGTGTTGATGTTTCACTAAGGTTGAAACAAACTTCACCAGTGATATCACTTCTCCACTTAAGAGAATCACAGCCTAACTTACTGGATAACCCAATGATTAGGTTAGGATTTCAATGTGTAGCACACACATTGAAACCTTAGGGTGAGCATTGGCTTATCTATTAAGTTGTGTTGATTTTTCACTAAGGTTGAAACAAACTTCACCAGTGATATCACTTCTCCACTTAGGCTGTTTTTTGGTAATGTAGCCCATGTACTCAGATATGTCAAACTAAAGCAATCTCAGCACATTGGTTACATTGATCAGTATGTGAACCATGGACATGACATCACTGTGGAAGTAATGTCCCCTGTATCACCTCTGTATTGCTCACAAGACACATTAGTGTATCACTACCATCATCTCCTTGCATGAATACATCACAAAGTCCACTCATGGTCTAACAACTAGTGGCCTCCTGTGATGTAGGTCATGTCTTCCTATGTATGAGGGATACTCTAGCCTTCAGTATGTTTCCACATTGAGACATGTCTGATCCAACATTCATTTATACAGACACAGATTGAATAGTGATGGTTCTCCTTTATTGTGTCTCAAACTACATTAAAACATACATGTGTTTTCTGGGCATATTGCCTATATATTCATTGAACACTTGTATGAGCACACAAAAGTTAAATTTAAACTAAATATGAATACTTTAGAAAAAACACTGAACTGCTCATGTGTTGTCCACAAAGTTTGGTAGCTCTGGAGATGAGCATTCTTACTGTACAGGTTTGATAGCTGGATGTTTGTACACTTTGTGTCTTCTGTGAAAATGTGAATGTCCCAGTAGACACCAACACAATCACTGGAAACATCAAGGAGTGAGCTTCATGTAAGTGTTGTAAAGGCTTCATTCTAGTCACATGGAAACTCCTCTGTTCCAGGATAGATCATCCTATGGATGCCTGTGGGACAAGAGGACAGGATTTTGAACAGCACCCACAAACGGATCTTCATTCAACAGCTTCAACATCATTACCCCCTTAATCTTTTCCATTACAGAGGCTACACAAACCATTGCTTTGTAATGTGTTGTCTACTTGCCTGTAACCCATTATGGAGGGAACTAAGGGCACGGCAGCTAGCCATAGGGATATGTGACCCTGACATAAATACACATAGCAACAAATATGTTCTGATTGCTCCATGAATCAAATGAATTTGGGCTGCCATTGTCAGAGTGACAGTGGCAGCCCAATTGTATTTGTTTCATGGAACTATTAGGACATATTTGTTGATGTGTGTATTTATGTCAGGGGCACATATCACTGCACACACATAGGTCAGCATGGTGTCCCTGGAGATCTGATCCACGTTTCATGACCTCTATGTTGTGTAACACACTACCATTGTAGATCCATCCCTCTGCTGCTCTTTTCAGCTATAGATAACTATAGGTCCCCTGTTCACTACAATGGCCCTTTATCCCCTGATGTGACATTGCATTGGATAACCCTCTTTCGCTACAAGGGGACCATGGTTGCTATGACTATGATCATGGCAAATCACCTTAATTGCTGTCAATCAAGCCCTGGAAGATGCTAAACATGGGTTATGTGTTGTACCTTGGTTCTCATGGGGGTATGCATGATATCCTTGAGGTAACAATGTCAAAATGGAGGAGGGAATGGTATGGATGATGTTTGTGGCCATACTGCTGCCAGTGTCAGGGCTGTGTCATTGATCATGTGGTGTGAAACAGAACATCATGTGTGGTGTGGTTGGTATGTTGGCACCAGTTCACAGGACTGGTGATGAACATGCATGAATTGTGTGAATGCCTGTGTTGTACTCATAGCTGAAGTGGTCCGTGATCAGCCTGTCTCTCTTATGCTTCCCTCTCAGGGTCTCGGGGGGGCTGGATATCATCCACTAGCCTAGTGTCCACTGCGATGTTTTGCAGTATTGCACACGCCATTATTATGTCACACACTTTGCGTGGGGCATACTGCAGTGCTCTCCCTGTGTGGTCCAGACGTCTGAATCGGGACTTGAGGAGGCCGAAGGTCCACTCAATGGCATTTCTCGTTCTGCCATGAGCCTTGTTATATCTTTCCTGGGCATAGGTTTTGGGATTGGCGATCGGGGTGAGGAGCCATGGTTTACATTCATAGCCAGCATCACCTGTGGAAAGTGAGTGACCATGGTGAGACAAGGAGCACATGTTGTGTGAATGATGTTTTGTGAGGTGGACGTACTAGCTGTGAGTCAGGAGCATGGTGAGCAGTGTTGTGTGTACACCTGTGGATGTGGTGTGATTTAGTATTGTTAACTCACCCAGAAGCCATTCCCCTGTATGTGTTCCATTCTCGAAGTCTCTGTGTACTGAGTAGTTTTGGAGAATGTATGAATCATGACAGCTCCCGGGATACTTTGCACATACATTCATGGTCCTCATGTTGCTGTCACACACCATCTGCACGTTCATGGAGTGGAGGTTCTTCCTGTTGATGAATAGATGTCCAGCAGATGCTGCAACTTTTATACGGATATGGGTGCAATCTATTGCACTCATGACCCTGGGCATGCCTCCCCTTGCTTAAAAGCCCTGCTTCAGACGTGTCCACTCCATGTCGGTGGTGGGAAAATGTATATAGGTACTGGCCTTGCTTTTGAGGGCTGGCAAGACCTGGGCCAGCATCCTTGAGAATGTGACCTGTGACATGCCAGATGCATAACCTTCTGTCGACTGGAAGGCATCACTTGCCATGAAGTGTATGGGCATGTTTTTTGTGTTATTTTGGCATTGCATGGGTTAATCGTTCCATCTACATGCTTGTGCGGTATGCGGTTTGTCTGTTTTTCTATCTAACTGGGTTTTTTTTTACCGTTATGTGTCTAATGGCTAACAAAACTGGGTCTTAACTTTTGCCTGTTAACTGTATCTTTTTCAGGCATTGGCAGTACCACACTCCTTTAAATGGCTCTGGGGAATCTTGTTCCATGACTCTCAATGCACGTAGGTCTATTGGCTGTAAGGATTATAAAACTGCCATTAGCTGTTCTTAAGACAGACCTTTAAATGGCTTACTGCACGTTAAAACACACGACGGTTATTTTTTGCTAACTCCTGCCTTTAAATCTACCCCTAAGTGTCATGGTGTTTGGACAGAGTTATGACAGGTGTCTGATGCGAGTGCAGATGTACCCATTGTTCCCAGTCCTTCTTTTATTCACCACACGCACTTAGCACATTGCAGTTGCTGATGAGAGGCACAGTTCCTGCTCTCAAGGGAAACATTTCTATTTTAGTAACAACACACCCATTATTTTGGAGGAGGGGCAGGTGGAAAAGCATTACTGGCCAACTTCCTCTTTTCTTCACATATATCTGAAGTAGTGGGGACTAGTTGTGGTGCTGCTACTACCTCAGACACATCACTGGTGCTAGTAGTGGCAAGTGGAACCATGATCATCACACCCATATCACTGCTTTTGCTGATCCTATTCCCTTTCAGCTGTCTAATCATCCTGCTGTTTAAGCAACTCAGCAGCAAGAACAGCAGTCACAAATTCCATTATTACATTGGGCATTTGACAGTGACCAGTGGCTATTTGGCCAACATGACATGACCTGCTGGCACTAGGCCAGTAGGACATTTTTTTTCCTCAGGGCTTATTCTTTAAAGAACAAACACACAGAGGCCAACAAAAAAATAAACAATCTTTGGGAGATTGTTTCTAACAAGCCTAAGTCCTACAAATCAATGTTTCTTTAGGGCTTGTGCCAAACAAATCTAAGTCTTACAATTCAATATTTCCTCAGGGCCTGGGCAGAACATAAGTCTAACTTCATACAACTAATCAATGTTTTTTCAGGGCTTTTGTCATTAGTTATAAGTATAATTCCTACAAATCAATGTTTCCTCAGGACTTGGGACTAACACAGGTCTATGGGGATCCCTGCCTCTGTAACATTATGTATCAATTTCTTATTTTAATTTTATTTATTTATTAACTGTCCCCCCCAATACCATTCAACAACCCCCCAAAACAAATTCCCTAATCAACTGATTCTGTCCCCATACTCCACCCACCAACAAAGGCACCCTTCTTATACCCCTTTTACACCATGTCTTATGGGTTTTTTTTAAATTGTATTTAGCTTTTTTTTAAAATTAACTGTCCCCCCAATCCCAAAAAACAAACTGCTCCCAAAAACATTCCCTGTTCAAATTATTCTTTCCCCAGTCTCCATCAACACCGGCACTTGCTGACTTCAGGGAAGGGGAAGGGAGGGGGGAACTTTGCGTTTGGTTACCTTTCAAACCATAAAGGTTTGAGAGATGAACCTGGTGACAATTCAGTTCTTTGTACCATAGCTGCAGTATGGGGATTAGTAATATTTAAGTATTACTATCCCTTTAGGTAAGCTAGAACAGGTGATAATGGCTCCAACATAATCACTGCCTTGAGAATAGGTGATAAGGTGCATGTGCCCTGCATTGCCCATGTGCTAAATTTAGTTGTGACCAGATTCTTGACAGAATACAAAACCCTTATTGAGATGCTTACTACTGGCTGCAAAATCTGTCCCCATTTTACTCAAAATAAGTAGGGGCCCTCTTAATGAAATAATACAAAAATCAGTAATTATACAAAGCAATGTATCTGGTTTGTATATGAAACAAACTGGATAATCTCCTTATGGGAATATAAACCGCTCCTGAACAGGAACACAGTGCTTCAAATAAATCTGGTCATTAAACCTAGATCCAGCACAAAAAGAATTCTTGATGTCAAAAATTAAAATATATCAATGCGTTTCTGAGCAACTACGGCTCTTCTAATGGCTTTGGAACACCCAATAAAAATTATCCATTCAAATGAACATCTTTGAAAACGAGACCTGATTACCAAGCCTCATTTTCAAATTATACATTAAAATACAAATATGTAAATAACCCATGGGGACAGACCTAGTGATGCCCAGTCCCCCCTACATCACCCCTAAGGATCTTGGGGAGATTGTTGTCAAGGGCAGAGGAAGAAAAGGGTCGTAGAGTAAATACGACAGGTCAACTACCTGCGCCTGCTGCCAGTGCTGCCATTGCTGAACCTGCTGTCAGTGCTGCCCCTGCTACCAGTTCTGCTCCTGCTGTCAGTGCTGAACCTACTGCCAGTGTGTCTTGTTATTCTCAGGGGGGGGGGGGAGGAGGAGATGATGCCAAGTAATGCAGAGTATCCAGACTAGATATCAAGGGAGCCCACAACATTCCCCTGACCCTAGGAGTCTCCTTCCCCCCATGGCACTGTCCAGGTGAAACATGATCCTGAAGAAGGCAGAAATGATGCCTAGCAGCAATAATACCACCACCACCACCAGGAGCACAGATAAGCTGCCTGTGCCTGCTGATAGTGCTACCAGTCTTCCTTCTTCAGGTCAACAAGAAATGGCAAGTGTGACATAAGGGGACTCTCTGTCACATTTCTCATTACCAGGGGCATTGATGGGGGCTATGGGGGCTAAAGCCACCATTGTTTCTGCGGGCAGCCCTGAGTCCTAGTAGGACCCCAGCCACCACTCTGCTGCCTCTGCCCCATTTATGACTTCAAGGGCTTTGACCTCCTGTACTTCCAGGTTGCAATAAGTTAATGTCAGTGCAACCTGGAACTACCACTGGGGGCAGTGTGGAGCCTGTGAGTCACCTCCATGCTCCATACTGCGTTTCTCAGGGGACAGCACAAAGCACAGCACAGACATCACCACTACTTACTGAAATGCAGAATAATAAAAGGTAAGGAAACAGGAGGGTAGTGGCATGAGTACTGGCATAAGTATAAGGGGCAGAAGCTACAGCTTTGAGTGCTCAGAGTCTATAATGGTCTACAATGCCTTGAACACCACTTTGTCAATCAGAGTGTTAACTTGCTGTGGTGTTGGGAGAATAAATGCTCATCAGGGTTCCAGTGACAGTTCCCTCCACTGCAGCTCTTATATTTATGCTCTTATATTTATGACCTGTCCTCCTTTCAGATAGAAATGTGTGTGTAAATGTAGGGCTGCTAGCCCCCCTTTAATAAGGAAACAAAGGAGTGAAACAGTTAAAACATTTCTGTCAGAAAGCAAAAGTAAAACATTTCCTGCTGCTCTGAGTGAATTGCTCAGTCTCTTGAACTCTTGATAAGCTTATCTGCCGAACCATAGTCTGTTGCACCCTTTCAGAGCCAGAGCAGAGAAAGAGACAGAGAGAGAGAGTCAGTGTGTGTATGTTAGTGTTAGAGTATAAATTAATTTGTATGAGTGATGTGTTAGAGTCTTGTATATATAAAAGTGTATTATGAGTGTATGAGATAAAACAGTTCTACATTTGGTACACTTGCAATGTATATATAAACCACCAAGGGCATAAGAATACATGCACTTTTAAGTACATAGTGCAGCAGGAATCATAATGTGTGCCTTCCTTTCCTCCATTTCTCACCCATGTGGTCCTAGTATAGCATGATACATTGTGCCACAGAGCCCTTTTTTTCTGTGCCTTGTATTCACTAACAGCATGCCATACTGCTGTAGTCCAGCTCCCTTTTCCCTCAACCCTCCCCTGTAAAAAAAACTGTACCAACATATTTTTCTGCTCTTTTCTCTTTTCTCCTTCCCTCTTCTTCACTCATCCATCAATCTCCTCCCTTTTTTCATCTCTACATCTTCTTCCTTCTTTCCCTCCATTCAGCTTTTTCCACCCACATCTCCAGCTTCTTCCACCCCTCCATTATTGTTATAATTAATTATTTATAATAAACCAAAAAATTCCACAGCAAATCGTTATCCTCTACTCATCCATTTTATTCATTCATCCCTTCTTCCATCATTCCTTCCATCCACCTTCTTCCTTCCTTTGTTTACTTCCCTCCATCTAGGTAGGTTCCCTCAATACAAATATTCTTACCTAGGGAACACAGTAATTATTATTACAATCTACCTTAGAGGCTTAGTTATCCTGTGCTTCTTTTCTCTGTGGTGTGTCGACCGGCATAGTTGCAGCCACCTCTGCATTGCTGACATCATGAAACAGGCACTGGCTAGGATGCCTGTTTATGGGCTTATTCTGTGTGGCCTAATTGGGTTTTGCCTTCTCCTGCTCCTTTATAAACCTTCCTGGGCCTGCGAGTCATTGCCCTTACGTGTTTTTTCTGATTTTGTGCTCCGTTGTGACCTGTGCTCTCCTGTGAATCCGCTTTGTGTATGATCCTGACTTGTCTGACAACCCTCATTGGTTCTGACCTGTGGCTCTGCCTAACTTACTCGCTTTGTGTAGTCCCTGGTTTGTCTGATCTCTGGCTCTTGCTGTCTATAGCTCTGTCTAGTCCCCGGCTTGTCTGACCTGTGTCTTTGGCTGACTACTGGCTCTATACTCTCTGAACTTGCCTGACCATCAGTCTCAGTGTTTCATGGTTCAGGTCTGCTCTTGCTCCCTGTTGCCACTGGTCGCATGACCCAGGGTGGAGACTTGTGCCTCAGTTACCGTTCCCTCTGGTGTTCCACCTGCACCATGGTCCTAGTCTCTGGTATCTCAGTAGTGCAGTGCGCAGCACAGTGTGCAGCTCCGGGTAGCAGCCTTGGTCCTATCATCCTGTGTTCTAGGGTTGTGTGGGCTATACTATTATTACTGTACTTATTAATAAAGGTGGATTTATATTTTATATTTGTGTCTGTCCTTATTTGCCTGATTACCGTGACAGTTATATAGATATATCTGACTGCTATGTGATGGACTCCTTCCTGTGTAACCTCTTCTGTAACACACAGTAATTTTATAGATACACCTGACTGCTGTATGATGGAATCCTACCTAGGTAAGTTCTTAGGTAACACACACAGTAATTACATAGATACACCTGACTGCTGCATGATGGACTTCTACATTTGTAAGTCCTTCTGTTACATACAGTAATTATACAGATATATACATGTAGATTCCTACCTAGGAAAGTCATTTTGTTACACACAGTAGTTACATAAATATAGCTGACTTCTGTGTGGTGGACTCCTACCTAGATAAGTCCTTCTAATACACACAGTAATTATAAAGCTATACCTGACTGCTTGTGAAGGACATATAGCTAGGTCAGTCCTTCTGTCACACACAGTAATTATACACATAGAGCTGACTGCTGTATGGTGGACTCCTACCTAGATAAGTCCTTCTGTTATGCAAAGTAATTATATAGATATATCCAACTGCTGTATGAAGGACTTCTACCTAGATAAGTCCTTCTGTTACACCCAGCAATTACATAGATATACCCGACTGATGTGTGATGGTAAATGCTTCTGTTACATACAGTAATTTTATATATATAGCTGACTGCTGTAAGAAGAACTCCTATCTAGCTAGGTCTGTTACACATAGTAATTACATTGATATACTTGACTGATGCATGACGGACTCCTATCTAGATAAGCTCTTCTGTTGAACTCAATCATAAATACCTGATTGCTGTAGACATAAAAACTTTCTAAAATTCAAAACACACCAGAATTATCTAGGACCCCTATGCTCCTGACTAAAAATGGAATAAGACTGGTGTACTTTGTAACTACCAGTGAACAGTGGAAAAGGCTGGAATGTCAGACAGTGTATGTGTGGTTCTATACCTAGCAGGAAACAGTGGGATACGTCTGAGGTGTCAGATAGAGTATGTGTACTTATGCAACTACTGGTGGATGGGTAACAAGACTGGGGTGTCAGACAGTATATCTATAGTTCTGTAAATACCAATGTACAGGTCAATGAGGCTGGAGTGTCAGACAGTGTATATGTAGTTTTGGAACTACTATTAGATCAAGGCTGGAGTGGCAGTCTGTGTGCATTTCTGTGACTACCAATGGGCCCTTTATGTTGCAGCAGCATGGGGCCCTCTCAATGTTTGCAGGGGGCCCCTGCATTTATTATGCCACTACCACTTTACTTAGTGTTGTAGCTTGCTGCACTGTGTGATGAAGATGATATGTGCCAGATGTGACATCATATCCTCAGTTGAACATATTTAGAATGTATGAACATATAACTACAATATAAATTTAACCCTTTCAGTGCCACTGAAAGGGTTAAGTGTGTAAGTATGTTCATGTGGTTATCCTTAGTGAAGTGAGCAATGGGTGTGCTGATGAATTTTGCATGGGCTCTAGCCCCAGATATTTTTAAATGGTGGAGAAGCTGGGGTTGAAGAGACATTGATGGCCTTTTTAGCGCAAACTGAGAAGGAATTGGAGACAGGGATGAGGATGGGCATCATCACCACCATCATCAAGTAATGAGGGACTAGAACAGATTACATTTGCCAGCAGCAGCAATACCCCTGGTCCAGATTCTGAGGCAGCAGCAGCAACAGCAGCAACATCATCCTCTGCCCCAGCCAGTGAAGGAGAATGTGAAAAAGAAGAAAGAAGCCATTCCTCTGCACCTTTCCCCTCCCTCCTGAAGTCTTGGATGTGGGACTATTTTTCTCTTGGGGCAGGCACAGTGTAGTCATCAATGACAGCACTGGTAAATTTGTAAAAAGGGAAAAGGAGGGAATGCACCTTGGCACAACCGCCCTGATAACACTCATGAAACATGTTAAAGCCAAACATTCACCAAAGAAATTGGGAACCTCTGTTGTTGTAGCCCCTGACTCTCCCCAAAGACAACAAGAGTCGAAGTGTAGATTAGTGATGAGCGAGCACCCCAATGCTCGGGTGTTCGGGTGCTCTGACCGAGCACCCCCGGAGGCTCGAGTGCTCGGCCGAGCACCCGAGCCCCATTGAAGTCAATGGGAGGACTCGAGCATTACACCAGGCACCCCCTGCTCTGATGAGGGGAGGGTGCCTGGTCCATAGGAAAAGGGCAGAAAAGGATGGAAACACCACAGAAATGGTTCAGGGACAGCATAGGGAGGATGTCTGGATGCATCTTGGACTCCAACATCGCTGCTGGGAACGATCTTTCGCCCGTAGTACGCCATTTTTACAGACTGACCATAAAACACACAAAAAGGAAAATAAAAACGACTTTAGGCGAAAAATTGTTACCAAACAATATTTGCTGTATATTTACTTGTATATTATCTGCAAATTATCCCAAAAATTTCCTTGATTTTCTGAAGTGAGGCCATGATTAAGAGGGAAACGTGCGCAGAGGCAAATTATCCCAAAAATTTCCTTGATTTTCTGAAGTGAGGCCATGATTAAGAGGGAAACGTGCGCAGAGGCAAATTCTCCCAAAAATTTCCTTGATTTTCTGAAGTGAGGCCATGATTAAGAGGGAAACGTGCGCAGAGGCAAATTCTCCCAAAAATTTCCTTGATTTTCTGAAGTGAGGCCATGATTAAGAGGGAAACGTGCGCAGAGGCAAATTCTCCCAAAAATTTCCTTGATTTTATTGAACTGAGGCCATGATTAAGAGGGAAACGTGCGCTGAGCTGACCATCTAAAACATTATGGGTGAGGGTCTGCTGCAGAGCTGACCATCCTAAACATTATATGCGAAGGCCCGCTAGTGAGCTGACGCTATAAAACATTATATGAGAGGGCCCGTTAGAGAGCTGACCCAATAAAACATTATATGAGAAGGCCCGCTGGTGAGCTGACCTATATAAAAATTGTCAAACAGGGCCCGCTGGTGAGCTGGCCCTATATAAAAATTATATCACAGGGCCCGCTGGTTAGCTGGCCCTATATAAAAATTATAGCACAGGGCATATGGAAGAGGAGGAGGAGGATGAGAAGATTAAGAGTCAACCATATACCCGTTTTTTGGGTGGAAGGGGTGAATGGGAATACAGAGTATTCCCATCATTGTACATAGTTACATAGTTACATAGTTACATAGTTACATAGTAATTTAGGTTGAAAAAAGACTTGCGTCCATCCAGTTCAACCCTTTTCCTATTCCTGTTTACCATCGCTGACCCAAAAGAAGGCATCCGACTCCAAATGGCAATCAGATTTCTCCCTGGATCAACAAGCCCTAACTAAATATTAATCCCAATACTAACGTGCATAGCCCTCTATATTATGCTCTTTTAAATAAGTATCCAGGCCCCTTTTAAAAGCATCTAATGTATTTGATAGCACCACCTCCTCCGGAAGTGCATTCCATACCTTTATTGTCCTTACTGTAAAGAAACCCTTCCGCTGTTGTAGACTAAATCTCCTTTCCTCAAGTCTAAGCGGGTGGCCCCTTGTCCTGTGTACTGTTCTGTTAATGAACAGGTCTTTTGAAAGCCCTTTATATGGGCCTTGAACATATTTATATAGTGTTATCATATCCCCTCTAAGACGCCGTTTCTCTAGTGTGTACAAGTTTAACTTTTCTAGCCTCTCTTCATAACTAAAACTTTCCATTCCCCTTACTAGTTTTGTAGCCCTCCTCTGCACTCTCTCTAGTTCCATAATGTCCTTCTTCAGAAAGGGCGCCCAGAATTGAACAGCATATTCTAGGTGGGGTCTTACCATGGACCTGTAAAGAGGCATAATTATATCTTCCTCCCTTGAGTCAATACCCCTTTTAATACATGCCAATATCTTATTGGCCTTTGCAGCTGCCAGCTGGCACTGCATGCTACTGCAAAGTCTATTGTCTACCATTACTCCTAAATCCTTTTCATTAGTAGATTTCCCCAGAGAAACACCATTTAAACTATATGTTGCATTTTTATTATTATACCCAAAATGCATAACTTTACACTTGTCTATATTGAATCTCATTTGCCATTTGCCTGCCCAGTTACTCAATTTGTCCAAGTCCTCTTGTAATGAAGACACATCCAGTTCAGACTTTATTACCTTACTTAATTTTGTGTCATCGGCAAACACTGATACATGGCTTCCTATGCCCTCTGGGAGGTCATTAATAAACAAATTAAAAAGAAGAGGACCCAGGACAGATCCCTGAGGCACTCCACTTATCACGTTTATCCAACTGGAGAACTTGCCATTTACTACCACTCTTTGCATTCTATCTTTCAGCCAATTTCCAATCCACTCACAAACATTTTGCCCTAGTCCTATTTCATTCAATTTGTACAGTAACCTCTTGTGTGGAACCGTATCAAATGCCTTGGCAAAGTCTAAATAGATCACGTCAACCGCCTCTCCCTCATCTATATTATTACTTACTTTTTCATAAAATGCGATCAAGTTCGTTTGACAAGACCTATCTTTCACAAAGCCATGTTGGCTATTGCTAATGATATTCCTGTTCCAGCAGAATTCTTGAATATATTCCCTTAGCAACCTTTCAAACAGCTTCCCTACCACAGATGTCAAGCTTACGGGTCTGTAATTTCCTGGCTGGGACTTTGATCCCTTTTTAAATATGGGCACCACATCTGCTTTACGCCAATCCATGGGCACCATACCAGAAATAAAAGAATCCCTGAAAATCAGATATATCGGTCTGGCCAGGGTCTGGCCTAGCTCCCTAAGTACCCGTGGGTGTATACCATCTGGCCCCGGAGCCTTGTCTACCTTGACACCATTCAATTGTTTTAACACTTTTTCTTGTGTTAGCCAGTCCCATGCTTGCTGTGCCTGTTCTGTAAAAGTAGTTTGCAGATTCTTGTCCAATGCGTCTTCCTTGGTAAAAACAGAAGAAAAGAAATTATTTAAAATATCTGCCTTCTCTCTGTCACCTTTGACCATCTCACCCGTTTCAGCTAACAAGGACCCAACATTATCAGACTTTAATTTTTTGCCATTAATGTATTTAAAGAATTTTTTTGGGTTGCTTTTGCTCTCCTTAGCAATATTTTTTTCATTCTCCAGTCTAGCTAATTTAATAGCCTTTTTACAGGTTTTGTTGACATTTTTGTATTCTGCAAATGCCTCTGCTGATCCCTCAGCTTTGTAATGTTTAAATGCCGCTTTCTTGTTATTTATTTCATGAATTACTTTACTGGTTAGCCACATTGGTTTCAATTTGCTTCTTTTGTATTTGTTTCCAACAGGGATAAATTTATATGTGTATTTTTGCAATATTATTTTGAAGGCATTCCACTTACCTTCTGTGTTTTTTCCTGAAAATATTTTATCCCAGTCAACGAGACCAAGGGATGAATTAAACCTGCTAAAGTTGGCCTTTTTAAAATTCAGTGTTTTGGTGGAACTCATATCAACTTGTTTATTGTAAATAACATATATAAAGTGAGTTTATGTTCCCCCGGGGCTTTCCTCCAGTGGAGTGGAGAAGTCAGGGGAAATCCAGGCCTTGTTCATTTTTATAAGTGTCAACCTATCAGCATTGTCGGTGGAAAGGCGGATACGCTTATCTGTTATGATGCCACCAGCAGCACTAAATACCCGCTCAGACAGAACGCTGGCGGCAGGGCAGGCCAGCACCTCCAAGGCGTAGAGTGCCAGTTCATACCACGTGTCCAGCTTGGACACCCAGTAGTTGTAAGGCACAGAGGGATCATTGAGGACGCTGACACGGTCTGCTATGTACTCCTTCACCATCTTCCAAAACTTTTCCCTCCTTGTGACACTAGGCTGCGCATCAGGGTGAGGGTGCTGGCGGGGTGTCATGAAGGTGTCCCACGCCTTGGAGAGTGTTGCCCTGCCTTTGTCGGAACTGCTGTGTGCTCCCCTTTTCTCCCCTTCTCGGTTGGCCAAGGTAGCACGTACTCTGCCGCCAGCGTTGTCAGATGGAAAATTTTGGAGCAATTTTTCAACAAGAACCTTCTGGTATTGCACCATTTTGCTTGTCCTCTCCACCGGAGGAATGAGAGATGAGAAATTCTCTTTGTAGCGGGGGTCCAGAAGGGTGAACACCCAGTAATCCGTGTTGTCTAAAATGCGTACAACGCGTGGGTCACGGGAAAGGCAGCCTAACATAAAGTCAGCCATGTGTGCCAGAGTACCAACAGGCAAGATTTCGCTGTCCTCACCAGGAGGATGACTCTCAATCTCCTCATCCTCTTCCTCCTCTTCTGCCCACCCACGCTGAAGAGATGGAACTAAAGTTCCATGGCTACCCTCTGTAGCGGAGGCAACCGTGTCTTCCTCCTCCTCCTCCTCCTCCGCCTCCTCCAATTGTCGCTGAGAAGACGAAGTGAGGGTGCTCTGGCTATCACCTTGTGTAAGCTCTTCCTCCCCCATTTCCACCTCTTCCACATGCAAAGCGTCGGTTTTAATTGTGAGCAGCGAGCGTTTCAGTAGACACAGAAGTGGGATGGTTACACTGATAATAGCGTTATCGCCGCTCACCATCTGTGTCGATTCCTCAAAATTGCGTAAAACCTCGCAGAGGTCTGACATCCATTCCCACTCCTCACTTCTGATTACAGGAAGTTGAACGGAGAGGCGACGACCATGTAACAGCTGGTACTCCACTACTGCCCTCTGCTGCTCACAAACATGTGGAAGGTGGAGTTCCAGCGCGTGCTCACGTCACACAGCAGCCGGTGAGCTGGCAATTGTAAGCTCTGCTGCAGCTTCAACAGGCCGGCCGAAGCTGTAGATGACTTACGGAAATGTGCACACACGCGGCGCACCTTGGTCAAGAGATCATGCACATTGGGGTAGGTTTTTAGAAATCGCTGAACCACTAAATTAAATACATGCGCTAGGCATGGTACGTGTGTGAGCTTGCCGAGCTCCAAAGCCGCCACCAAGTTACGCCCATTATCACACACAACCATGCCTGGTTGCAGGTTGAGTGGCGAGAGCCACTGCTCGGTCTGGTGACTAATCCCCTGCAACAGCTCTGAGGCCGTGTGCTGTTTGTCCCCAAGGCAGATCAGCTTCAGCACGGCCTGTTGACGCTTCCCCACTGCAGTGCTACACTGCTTCCAGCTACTGGCTGATGGGGGAGTGGCGCTGCGTGTAGAGAATTCGGAGGTGGAAACGGAGGAGGAGGAGCCAATAACGTAGGTGCTGGCGGAAACCCTGATGGAGGTAGGGCCCGCAATCCTCGGCGTGGGTAGCACCCGTGCCATCCCAGGGTCCGAGTCGCTCCCAGCCTCCACGACATTCACCCAGTGTGCCGTCAGGGAAATGTAGCGTTCCTGGCCACAAGCACTTGTCCATGTGGCAGTCGTTAAGTGGACCTTCCCAGTAACTGCGTTGGTCAGGGCACGGGTGATGTTACGGGACACATGGTGGTGTAATGCGGGGATGGCACACCGGGAAAAGTAGTGGGGGCTGGGGACCGCGTACCGAGGGACAGCTGCTGCCATCAGGCTGCGGAAGGACTCAGTCTCCACAAGCCTAAATGGCAGCATTTCGATGGCCAGTAATTTGGAAAGGTGTGAGGTTAGTGCTATGGCCTGTGGGTGGGTGGCTGGGTATTTTCGCTTGCGCTCAAATGCCTGGGGTAACGACATTTGGACGCTGTGCTGGGACAGGGAAGTGGATGTGGTCGCTGATGGTGCTTCAGATGGTACAGGTGCAGGGCGGGAGGTATGCGGGCCTGCGCCTTCGACAGGCGATTGGCCGGCACCGAAAACAGGGGAAGAGGAGGCAGTGGTGTGGCCTGCAGACACAGATGGGCGATCCAGGCGTTCCTCCCACTTATTACGGTGCTTGGATGCCATGTGTCGGATCATGCTGGTGGTGGTGAGGTTTCTAGTGTTCATGCCTCGGCTCATTCTGGTGTGGCACAGGTTGCAAACTACAATTCTTTTGTCGTCCGCACTTTCCTTAAAAAAACGCCATACCGCGGAACACCTACCCTTTGGCAAGGTAGATTTACGCAAGGGGGTGCTCCGTGGAACATTTGCGGGCCGGTTTGGTGCGGTCCGCCTTCTTTCTGTAGCCACACCACTGCCTCTTCCAGCCTGTTGCGGTGCTGCAGATGGCTCACCCTCAGGACTGCTGTCATCGCTCGGCTCTACACCTTCCCAGGTGGGGTCAGTCACCTCATCGTCCACTAAGTCCTCCTCCACTTCCTCACTCTGATCATCCTCCTCATGTCTTGATCCCACCACATACTCAGTCATTGACAACTGTATAACATTCTCCTCAACAAGGTCTTGAGACGGTAATAGTGGTTGATTTAATGGCAACTGTGTCTCATCATCATCATCATCATCATCCACTACTTCCTTTGACCTTAAATGCCGTTCACATCTGTCATCTTCTTGTGATTGGGTACCCTCTAGAGGTTGTGAATCAGGGCACAAGATGTCATGTTCCTCTGCAAGCGTGCTTGGAGAGAGGGTCAAATGAAGGATTGGTGATGAGACGAGCTCCTCACTATATCCCAGTGTGGGATCACTTCTTTGACCAGACCGTGTATGGTGGGAGGAAGGATGATCAGAGTGAGGATTATGTTGACCAGACTCTTGGCTACTGAGAGTGGACTTGGTGGAAGACAGGGTGGTGCTTAACCGATTGGAAGCAGTATCAGCTGACATCCAACCGACCACCTGTTCGCAGTGGTCGGACCTCGAGAGTGATGTCCTGCGACGCCCTGTGAAATGAGACATGAAGCTAGGTATGGTGGATGTCTTTCTTTCTTGTGCTCTGGCACCAGGCACAGTTTCTCCGCGTCCTGACCCGCGCCCTGAACTATCAGGATCACGTCCACTTCCCCGTCCCTTTTTACCCGCCTTCTTCATCTTACACGGAATATGTGACTTTAATATTTTAGTTTGAAAACTTAACAGTATTTCTTCCTATTCTGCAACTGTGCAGAGTACACAGAATAGGCTGCTAAACTGCGGTGACGAACACAGAATGGAATATGTGACTTTAATATTTTAGTTTGAAAACTTAACAGTATTTCTTCCTATTCTGCAACTGTGCAGAGTACACAGAATAGGCTGCTAAACTGCGGTGACACACACTGAATGGAATATGTGACTTTAATATTTGAGTTTGAAAACTTAACAGTATTTCTTCCTATTCTGCAACTGTGCAGAGTACACAGAATAGGCTGCTAAACTGCGGTGACACACACTGAATGGAATATGTGACTTTAATATTTTAGTTTGAAAACTTAACAGTATTTCTTCCTATTCTGCAACTGTGCAGAGTACACAGAATAGGCTGCTAAACTGCGGTGACGAACACAGAATGGAATATGTGACTTTAATATTTTAGTTTGAAAACTTAACAGTATTTCTTCCTATTCTGCAACTGTGCAGAGTACACAGAATAGGCTGCTAAACTGCGGTGACGAACACAGAATGGAATATGTGACTTTAATATTTGAGTTTGAAAACTTAACAGTATTTCTTCCTATTCTGCAACTGTGCAGAGTACACAGAATAGGCTGCTAAACTGCGGTGACACACACTGAATGGAATATGTGACTTTAATATTTGAGTTTGAAAACTTAACAGTATTTCTTCCTATTCTGCAACTGTGCAGAGTACACAGAATAGGCTGCTAAACTGCGGTGACACACACTGAATGGAATATGTGACTTTAATATTTGAGTTTGAAAACCTAACAGTATTTCTTCCTATTCTGCAACTGTGCAGAGTACACAGAATAGGCTGCTAAACTGCGGTGACACACACTGAATGGAATATGTGACTTTAATATTTTAGTTTGAAAACTTAACAGTATTTCTTCCTATTCTGCAACTGTGCAGAGTACACAGAATAGGCTGCTAAACTGCGGTGACACACACTGAATGGAGTATGTGACTTTAATATTTGAGTTTGAAAACTTAACAGTATTTCTTCCTATTCTGCAACTGTGCAGAGTACACAGAATAGGCTGCTAAACTGCGGTGACACACACTGAATGGAATATGTGACTTTAATATTTGAGTTTGAAAACTTAACAGTATTTCTTCCTATTCTGCAACTGTGCAGAGTACACAGAATAGGCTGCTAAACTGTGGTGACACACACTGAATGGAATATGTGACTTTAATATTTTAGTTTGAAAACTTAACAGTATTTCTTCCTATTCTGCAACTGTGCAGAGTACACAGAATAGGCTGCTAAACTGCGGTGACACACACTGAATGGAATATGTGACTTTAATATTTGAGTTTGAAAACTTAACAGTATTTCTTCCTATTCTGCAACTGTGCAGAGTACACAGAATAGGCTGCTAAACTGCGGTGACACACACTGAATGGAATATGTGACTTTAATATTTGAGTTTGAAAACTTAACAGTATTTCTTCCTATTCTGCAACTGTGCAGAGTACACAGAATAGGCTGCTAAACTGCGGTGACACACACTGAATGGAATATGTGACTTTAATATTTGAGTTTGAAAACTTAACAGTATTTCTTCCTATTCTGCAACTGTGCAGAGTACACAGAATAGGCTGCTAAACTGCGGTGACGAACACAGAATGGAATATGTGACTTTAATATTTTAGTTTGAAAACTTAACAGTATTTCTTCCTATTCTGCAACTCTGCACAGTACACAGAATGTGCTGCTAAACTGCGGCGAAGCACACTGAATGGAATATGTGACTTTGATATTTTAGTTTGAAGACTTAACAGTATTTCTTCCTATTCTGCAACTCTGCACAGTACACAGAATGTGCTGCTAAACTGCGGCGAAGCACACTGAATGGAATATGTGACTTTGATATTTTAGTTTGAAGACTTAACAGTATTTCTTCCTATTCTGCAACTCTGCACAGTACACAGAATGTGCTGCTAAACTGCGGCGACGCACACTGAATGGAATATGTGACTTTGATATTTTAGTTTGAAGACTTAACAGTATTTCTTCTTATTCTGCAACTCTGCACAGTACACAGAATGTGCTGCTAAACTGCGGCGAAGCACACTGAATGGAATATGTGACTTTGATATTTTAGTTTGAAGACTTAACAGTATTTCTTCCTATTCTGCAACTCTGCACAGTACACAGAATGTGCTGCTAAACTGCGGCGAAGCACACTGAATGGAATATGTGACTTTGATATTTTAGTTTGAAGACTTAACAGTATTTCTTCCTATTCTGCAACTCTGCACAGTACACAGAATGTGCTGCTAAACTGCGGCGACGCACACTGAATGGAATATGTGACTTTGATATTTTAATTTGAAGACTTAACAGAATATGCTCTAATCTGCAACTTTGCACACTAAACAGAATGTGCTCTAATCTGCAACTTTGCACACTAAACAGAATGTGCTCTAATCTGCAACTTTGCACACTAAACAGAATGTGCTCTAATCTGCAACTTTGCACACTAAACAGAATGTGCTCTAATCTGCAACTTTGCACACTAAACAGAATATATGTTTTTTTTTTTTTTTTTTTTTCCCCCCCCACACAAAATAACCTGCTGCCCCCACACACAGTAGTCCTAAAAAGGACTTTTGGTTCTTTTTTTTTCACAATCGCTTTTTTTCTCCCTACACTGACTTTCCCTTCCTATCCTCATCTCTCCCTGGCTAAGACTGAGCCGAACTCGCTGGTCAGGTGCTATACAGCACCCGACCACTGGTTCTGGCCAGCCAATCAGTGTAATGCCAGCAACCAACATGGCTGCTGGCATTACACTGATGTCAGAGCCTCCCTGCACGTTTATTGGCTGCGCAGCAGCCGCAAAACGTGCGGGGAGGAGACCCGAACATGGCGGGCGAGCACATGCGGTACTCGTACGAGTACCGCCATGTGCCGAGCAGAGCGATGCTCGAGCCGATCCGAGCATCGGCCGAGCATGCTCGCTCAACACTAGTGTAGATCAAAGAGGAGGAAGAATAGAGAAACCCAACCAGAGGCTGAGAGTTCGATGGTGAGTGAAACACCTGGATCACAATCACCTTCTTGCTCTCGGTTAACTGCGTCTTCTGGTGGTTTACCTCATTCATCTTAACCTCCCTCACAGGTTGATAGCCATTCAGTAGCTGTCAGGATGTGGCAGTTTGTCTATACCCACTGCACACTCTGTGAGCAAAACAACTAGCTAACCATCACTATCTGAGATGCAAGGGCAGCAAGATGCTGAGGAGCAGGCTAGTGTGCCACAGACCACTGTGGACACAGTGGGAGTGGGGTGTCAACAAGTGAAGCAGGACTAGGAAATGTTCCACTTGACAGCAGCAGCAATACTTCTGTTCCTAGTTGCAGTGCTTGTTCTGAGACAATAGCAGCAACAGCAGCAACATCATCCACTGCCACAGACAATGAAGGGGAATGTGAGGGACAAGAGGAAAGAGACCATTCTTCAACTGTTCCCTACCCCCGGAAATCATGGGGCAGGCACAGTGAAGTTATCACCAAGAGCTCTGTGCACAATTTGTGACAAGTCAGTGAGAAGGGGAAAGGAGGGAACACACCTTGGGACAACCGCCCTGATAACACACATGAAACACAGACACAGTGATATTTATGTCAAACATGTTAAAGCCAAACACCAAACACAGTTATCATGCACGGCTGTTGCCATACCCTCTGACTCTGCAGAAAGGCAACAAGAGGTGAGGTGGAGATCAAAGAGGAGGAAGAATAGAGAAACCCAGGCAGAGACTAGGGGCTCGATTTAAAGGCAGCCGTTAGCAAAAAAAATCACTAACGGGTGCGTTAAGTCCCATGTTGCAATTCAAAGATCCGTCTAAACAACAGCTAACGGCAGTTGCAGAATCCTTACGGCCGATACACTAACGTGCATTCAGACACATGGAACAACATACCCCAGAGCTATTCAAAGGCTTGCGGTACTGCTAACGGCTGAAAAAAAGACACACCTAACGGCTAAAAGTTAAGACCCACTTTTTTTAGCCGTTAGACACTTAACGGCCAAAACAAAACACCCGTTACATAGGAAAACACACAAAATGCTTACCGCACAACCATGTAAATGGGAAAATTAACCCGTGCAATGCCAAAACAACACAAAAACATGCACACACAACACAAATCACTACACTCACAACAACAACCAACACCACAGGGACAACGACACACAAAAAAACAACAACACAGCATGGCACGGAACAATGGGGGTTATCACACAAAGCGGACACCTGCAAATACAAGCTCACCTGGGCAACATCAACACGCAACCTGCACCCCACAAATGCACACCCGCAAATGGCACACACAGAACAAGCACAACACACCACATCTTATAACACACACACACCTGCTAACACTTACCTGGACAAAAACAACTCACCATTGGCCAGCACTCACCTCATCACCACACCTACACAACGCCCTAGCAAGTACTTAAAGGGACAACTCAACACACTCACTTGTGGCTTGTTTTCCACTCAGGGAGGGAGAGAGATAGAGATAGAGAGAGATAGAGAGAGATAGATAGAGAGAGACAGATAGAGACAGATAGAGAGAGCAAACAGTATGTTGGGTTACATATTGTTGCGAAGGCTGCAGAGAAGGCATGCAAGGGAGAGAGCTGGGGAACATCAGCAACCTCCAAGCACGCCTCATCAACAGCCTCCACCTGTTGCAAGTGAGGAGGCTCTGGCTCAGCAGCCACACAGGAGCCCATCCCCACCCGGAGGACACCTGCCTGCAGATGCACAGCTGCAGCAACAGGATGCTCCCCAGCTGCCACAGGGACCCCTGCAGCAGCCCAGGATGCATAGACGACCACCAAGGCCCAGGGTATACCGTCCAAGGGTCACTCTCTTTGGAATGACCGATGACGAGGTTATTGATCGCTACAGGTTGAGGCCACACAGCATCATAGCCCTGTATGAGGTCATCAAGGAGCAGGTGGATCCCATATGCACCCATAACCATGCTCTAACTGGCCTTCAAAAACTCCTGTATGCCATACACTTCATGGCAAGTGGCGCCTTTCAGTCGACAGAGGGTTACGCATCTGGCATGTCCCAGGCCACATTCTCCAGGGTGCTGGCCCAGGTCTTGCCAGCCCTCAAAGCCAAGGCCAGTACCTACATACGTTTCCCCATCACCGATATGGAGTGGACACATCTGAAGCAGGGCTTCTATGCAACGAGAGGCATGCCCAGGGTCATGGGTGCAATAGATTGCACCCATGTCCGTATCAAAGCACCAGCACGTCAGGGACATATGTTCCTGAACCGCAAAAACTTCCACTCCATGAATGTGCAGATGGTGTGTGACAGCAACCTGGCCATCATGAATGTCTGTGCGAAATTTCCCGGGAGCTGTCACGATTCACATATACTCAGAAATGCATCTGTGCAGAGGGATTTTGAAAATGGGACCTATACAGGCGGATGGCTTCTGGGTGAGTTAACAGCACCAAATGACACCACATACACATGTGCTAGTACGTTCACCACAGAAAACATTATTCACACAATATGTGCTCCTTGTCACACCATGTCACTCACTTTCCACAGGTGATGCTGGCTATGGATGCAAGCCATGGCTCCTCACCCCGGTCGCCAATCCCCAAAACGATGCCCAGGAACGATATAACCAGGCTCATGCCAGAACACGGAATGCCATTGAGCGGACCTTCGGCCTCCTCAAGTCCCGATTCCGATGTCTGGACCACTCGGGGGGAGCATTGCAGTATGCACCAGGCAAGGTCTGCGACATCATCGTGGCATGTGCCATCCTACATAATATTGCGGTGGACACCAGACTCATCGACGATGTCCATCCCCCACCCAGACCTGAAGACCCTGTGGATATCTTTGAGTGTGAGGAAACCCCAACAGGGATGCAGACAAGGGACAGATTGATCAGGGATCACTTCTGCTGTGAGTATAATACATGTATGCACACAATCCATGCATACACACCCACCACAACACACATGTTCTGTTTCACCCCACAGGATCAGTGACACAGCCCTGACACTGGCTGCAGTATGGACCACCAGCATCAACTATTCCGTGGACCAGTCAGATTGGGCCTAGAGATTCCGAATACATCTGACAACCTGTCGTCCATGTTGATACTGCTACCTCAAGGATATCATGCATGCCCCCCTGGAAACCAAGGTACAACACTTTAACCTTGTTCAGCATATCCCACAGCTCCCTAGGCACCAACTAAAGTGTTCTGCTAGGATCAGACCCATAGTAACCATGGTACCCCTGTAGCGAGGGAGTCTCATCCAAGCCAATGCATCGGATAGCACTCTGTCATATAAGGGGTTCAGGGGACATTCGTGGGGACATGGGACCAGTAGCTTGCTACAGTCGAAGAAAGCAGCAGAGGGGTGGATTGACAGTAATAGTGTGTTACACAACATGGAGCTCATGAAATGTGGATCACATCTCCATGGACACCATGTTGCCCTGTGTGTGTGTGTGTGCAGTGATATGTGCCCCAGAAATACACACATTAACAAATATGTCCTACTAGCTCCATGAACCAAACATATTTGGCCTGTCTCTGACAGTGGCAGCCCAAATATATTGTTGTCAGGAAGCTATTAGGACGTATTTGTTGATATGTGTAACCATGTCAGGGGCAAATATCCCTAAGGATGGTTAACATCCCCTTAGTTCCCCCCATGATGGTTCATAGACCAGTACACAACACATTACAAAGCAGTGGTTTGTGTAGACTTATGTAACGGGAAAGATTAAGAGGATCATGATGTTGTAGCTGTTGCATGACGATCACTTCGAGGGTGATGTTACAAATCCTGTCCTCTTGTCCCACAGGCATCCATAGCACGATCCATCCTTGAACAGAGGAGTTTCCATATGACTGGACTGAAGTCTGGACAACACTTCCATGAAGCTCACCCCTTGGTGTTTCAAGTGATTGTGTTGGTGATGCAATGTTTGACCTGATGTTCACAGCAACCTCTACTGGAACATTCACATATGGACACGAATTAATGCGTGTACTAACATCCAGGTATCAGACCTGTACAGTAAGACTGCTCATACACAGATGCCAAACTATGTGGACAACACATGAACAGTTCAGTAGCATTTATAATGTATTCCTATTTAGTTCAGATGTACCTTTTTGTGCTCATACAAGTGTTTAATACATATTGGCTAAATACACAAGAATCATCACTACTCAATCCGTGTCTGTATGAATGAATGTTGGATCAAACACCTGTCAATGTGGAACCGTACCCAAGGCTAGAGTATCCTTCATACAAAGGAAGGCATGATTTACATCACAGGAGTCCACTAGTTACCTGACCATGAGTGGACTTTGTGATGTATACATGCAATGACATGATGGCAGTGATACACTGATGTGTGTTGTGAGTGATTAGCTGGTGATACAGGGGACACACTTCCACTGTGATGTGATGTCCACGGTTTGTGTGTTGCTCAATATAATCAATGTCCTGAGATTGCTGTAGGTTGTCATATCTCAGTACATGGGCTACATCAACAAAAACAACCATGTGGACAAGTGTTATCACTGGTGAAGTGTGTTACAACCTTAGTTAAACAACAACACAACTTAAAGGGATAGTAAACCTGGAAAATAAGTTTATTTCACATTGTAGCCCTTTAAAAAACATGAAAAATGATATAAGTCTTATCTACCAAACATATATGGTTTGGGAGATAAGACTTATATCATTTTACATGTTTTTTAAGGGCTACAATATAGAATGAACTTATTCTCAAGGTTTACTATCCCTTTAATACATAAGCCAATGCTCAGCCTAAGGTTCCAATGTGCGTGCTACACAATGAAATCTTAGGAAGATCATTGGGTTATGCAGTAAGTTAGGCTGTGATTCAAACTCCTGTTGTGCAACTGACTTGCTGGAGAACACAATGCTCACCCTAGGATCACAATGTGTAACACACACATTGAGATCCTAGGGTGTACATTGTGTTCCCCAGTATGTCAGCTGCACAATAGAATTTTGATTTAAAGACCATATTGATGCATGTTCCATCTGTCATGCTTGTTATTTCCCTGCTAAGTCGCATAGCTGTTTGTTTGGTTTTCCCCTCAAACACAACAATTGATGCAGACGAATGTTCAGTGTTGCACCAGTTGTTGTGCTAAGGGGTATGTTCTGATCAAATCTGACACACATCATGGCCATGTAACACTGTTGTGTTACATGGCTACAGGGATGGGTTGCCAGGTGAATTTGGACAACGGTGTGGGTGTGTGTGAACCCATGTTGTAACATCAGACAAACATTTCCCCCAGGCAGGGGTTGAGTTCACTGCATTGTTTTGCAATGCATTGGAGACAACCCTGCCACCCAATCTATAAGTGAATACACAGCAGATCAGACAGGATTCAAAAGCACAATTTTCATTTATTGAGGGGGCAGATGACAGGTTGGGCCTTTCATTTTTTCTTTTTTTGGGGGGGGGCCTTAGACTTGGTGCCAGAGGTGGATGCCCTGGCTGATTGCCTTGTCACCCTCTGTCCCCTAGGTGTGGCTTCTGGGGTAACACTGGAAGGGGTGGTGGGTGCAGTGGACCCCTCTGTGGAACGCAGGTTCTCCCTCTCCATCCTCAGGTTCTCCCTGCGGTTAATCTCTCGCAACTCCACGAGCACCTGTGCAAACATGTCCATCATCCCCGTATGTATCTGGTGGAGTTGTGTGTTCCCCCTGGCAACCTCTGACTCCAGAGCTTGGATTCTGGTCTCCAACCTGTTCGTGTTCCTCCGGGATTCCCTCCGGTTCCTCGTGAGGTTGTCGTTGGTGGTGTGGGTTGCCCGGAGCTGTCCTCTTTGAAGGGCCATGCACTCAGCCTCCAGATCTGTGGTGCGTTGACTGCTGGAGATGGGAGTGGCCGGTGACACATGTTCTGTTTCCCCAGCTTCAGCTGTCTCCTCAGCCTCTGTTTCCCCAGCTTCAGCTGTCTCCTCAGCCTCTGTTTCCCCAGCTTCAGCTGTCTCCTCAGCCTCTGCTTCCACAGGTTCAGCTGTCTCCTCAGCCTCTATCTCCCCAGCCTCTGCTGTCTCCTCTGCTGGTACTGGGTGTGCTGTGGCTGCTACTGCTGTTTGTGTTGGTAGAGTGGCTTGCACAGACGGTGTGTGGGTGCCCACCACATCAAGGGACCCACTGCTGCCCACTGATGTCTGTGCTGGTTGAGGTGGTGGGGTGAACAAGTCCCTTGGCTGAGGGCGCTGGGGCTCCCCAATCAGGCCCAGGTGTTGGTAGTCAAGTGGCCAAGGGTCATACCTTGGCCAGTGGTAGGTGCTTGGCCCCCACCTGGGATCATACCTGGGGCCATGCTGGGGAGCCATCCAGGAGGGTAGATCCATCTCAGTGGAATATGGCCCATATTGGCTGGTGGCCACATTCCCGGGCAGCCATTGCCTCCCTGGTGGTGGTGGTGCTGCTGCTGGAGGGTAATAGCTCCCGGTGGTAGTGGGATGCATCCATCTCTCCCCCTGAATCCAGCCGCTGTACATCTGTGGAGCATCCTGTGGTGGGGCAAGCAGTTGAGGGGCAGGCAGTTGAGAGGCAGGCAGTTGAGGGGCAGCCAGTTGAGGGGCAGCCAGTTGAGAGGCAGGCAGTTGAGAGGCAGGCAGTTGAGAGGCAGGCAGTGGTGATGCAGCCAGTTGGGGAGGAGGTGTGGTAGTTGTAGACGGTTCCCAGTGGCTAGTCCCCTCCTCTGTATCCTCCTCACTGGGTGGTGTGGTCTGCTCCTCCACGGGCTCCTGCTGCGATGGAGGCCCATAAGCTGTGTGGAGAATTGAGATTGTGTGATTAGTAAAAGTAGCCATGATGGGATTAATGGGATACTAATACATGAAATGCAGAAAGGGAAATATATGTTTTGTGGTTTATCACCCTGAGTGAAACAAGGGTACTCCCACTGCTGGAGGGGGTTTTTGTTCAAAAAGTCTCCCAGCTCAGAATAGAATTGCTTTGGTGCTATATCCCAGTGGCCTGAAGTTGTAAATTGGCACTGTTGCTACATTATCCTATGAGAATTTATTGCGTCTGGACGTAAGCTGTCCATAGGATGGTCTAGCAACATCGCCATTTTAGAGTTCCAGGCCACTGTGATATTGCCCCTGGAGTAGTCAACTATGAGCTGTGCTACATTTTGAATGAAACACCTTTCAGCAGTGGGAATACCCTTGTTTTGCTCGGGGGATGAACCCTGCAATATATTTTTCTTTTCACATGTTAGGTATTACTATTAGTGTTGAGCGAGCATGCTCGGCCGATGCTCGGATCGGCTCGAGCATCGCTCTGCTCGGCACATGGCGGTACTCGTACGAGTACCGCATGTGCTCGCCCGCCATGTTCGGGTCTCCTCCCCGCACGTTTTGCGGCTGCTGCGCAGCCAATAAACGTGCAGGGAGGCTCTGACATCGGTGTAATGCCAGCAGCCATGTTGGCTGCTGGCATTACACTGATTGGCTGGCCAGAACCCATGGTCAGGTGCTGTATAGCACCTGACCATCGAGTTCGGCTCAGTCTGAGCCAGGGAGAGCTGAGGATAGGAAGGGAAAGGCAGTGTAGGGAGGAAAAAAAAAAATTGTGACAAAAAAGAACCAAAAGTCCTTTTTAGGACTACTGTGTGTGGGGGCAGCAGGTTATATTGTGTGTGGGGGGAAAAAAACAAAAAAACAAACAAAAAAAATATTCTGTTTAGTGTGCAAAGTTGCAGATTAGAGCACATTCTGTTTAGTGTGCACAGTTGCAGATTAGAGCACATTCTGTTTAGTGTGCAAAGTTGCAGATTAGAGCACATTCTGTTTAGTGTGCAAAGTTGCAGATTAGAGCACATTCTGTTTAGTGTGCAAAGTTGCAGATTAGAGCACATTCTGTTAAGTCTTCAAACTAAAATATCAAAGTCACGTATTCCATTCAGTGTGCGTCGCCGCAGTTTAGCAGCACATTCTGAGTACTGTGCAGAGTTGCAGAATAGGAAGAAATACTGTTAAGTCTTCAAACTAAAATATCAAAGTCACATATTCCATTCAGTGTGCTTCGCCGCAGTTTAGCAGCACATTCTGTGTACTGTGCAGAGTTGCAGAATAGGAAGAAATACTGTTAAGTCTTCAAACTAAAATATCAAAGTCACATATTCCATTCAGTGTGCTTCGCCGCAGTTTAGCAGCCTATTCTGTGTACTGTGCAGAGTTGCAGAATAGGAAGAAATACTGTTAAGTTTTCAAACTCAAATATTAAAGTCACATATTCCATTCAGTGTGTTTCACCGCAGTTTAGCAGCCTTTTCTGTGTACTCTGCAGAGTTGCAGAATAATAAGAAATACTGTTAAGTTTTCAAACTCAAATATTAAAGTCACATATTCCATTCAGTGTGTTTCACCGCAGTTTAGCAGCCTATTCTGTGTACTCTGTACAGTTGCAGAATAATAAGAAATACTGTTAAGTTTTCAAACTCAAATATTAAACTCACATATTCCATTCAGTGTGTTTCACCGCCGTTTAGCAGCCTATTCTGTGTACTCTGTACAGTTGCAGAATAATAAGAAATACTGTTAAGTTTTCAAACTCAAATATTAAAGTCACATATTCCATTCAGTGTGTTTCACCGCAGTTTAGCAGCCTATTCTGTGTACTCTGTACAGTTGCAGAATAATAAGAAATACTGTTAAGTTTTCAAACTCAAATATTAAAGTCACATATTCCATTCAGTGTGTTTCACCGCCGTTTAACAGCCTATTCTGTGTACTCTGTACAGTTGCAGAATAATAAGAAATACTGTTAAGTTTTCAAACTCAAATATTAAAGTCACATATTCCATTCAGTGTGTTTCACCGCCGTTTAACAGCCTATTCTGTGTACTCTGTACAGTTGCAGAATAATAAGAAATACTGTTAAGTTTTCAAACTCAAATATTAAAGTCACATATTCCATTCAGTGTGTTTCACCGCAGTTTAGCAGCCTATTCTGTGTACTCTGTACAGTTGCAGAATAATAAGAAATACTGTTAAGTTTTCAAACTCAAATATTAAAGTCACATATTCCATTCAGTGTGTTTCACCGCCGTTTAACAGCCTATTCTGTGTACTCTGTACAGTTGCAGAATAATAAGAAATACTGTTAAGTTTTCAAACTCAAATATTAAAGTCACATATTCCATTCAGTGTGTTTCACCGCAGTTTAGCAGCCTATTCTGTGTACTCTGTACAGTTGCAGAATAATAAGAAATACTGTTAAGTTTTCAAACTCAAATATTAAAGTCACATATTCCATTCAGTGTGTTTCACCGCCGTTTAACAGCCTATTCTGTGTACTCTGTACAGTTGCAGAATAATAAGAAATACTGTTAAGTTTTCAAACTCAAATATTAAAGTCACATATTCCATTCAGTGTGTTTCACCGCCGTTTAACAGCCTATTCTGTGTACTCTGTACAGTTGCAGAATAATAAGAAATACTGTTAAGTTTTCAAACTCAAATATTAAAGTCACATATTCCATTCAGTGTGTTTCACCGCCGTTTAACAGCCTATTCTGTGTACTCTGTACAGTTGCAGAATAATAAGAAATACTGTTAAGTTTTCAAACTCAAATATTAAAGTCACATATTCCATTCAGTGTGTTTCACCGCCGTTTAACAGCCTATTCTGTGTACTCTGTACAGTTGCAGAATAATAAGAAATACTGTTAAGTTTTCAAACTCAAATATTAAAGTCACATATTCCATTCAGTGTGTTTCACCGCCGTTTAGCAGCCTATTCTGTGTACTCTGTACAGTTGCAGAATAATAAGAAATACTGTTAAGTTTTCAAACTCAAATATTAAAGTCACATATTCTGTGTAAGATGAAGAAGGCGGGTAAAAAGGGACGGGGAAGTGGACGTGATCCTGAAAGTTCAGGGCGCGGGTCAGGACGCGGAGAAACTGTGCCTGGTGCCAGAGCACAAGAAAGAAAGACATCCACCATACCTAGCTTCATGTGTAATTTTACAGGGCGTCGCAGGACATCACTCTCGAGGTCCGACCACTGCGAACAGGTGGTCGGTTGGATGACAGCTGATACTGCTTCCAGTCGGTTAAGCACCACCCTGTCTTCCACCAAGTCCACTCTCAGTAGCCAAGAGTCTGGTCAACATAATCCTCACTCTGATCATCCTTCCTCCCACCATACACGGTCTGGTCAAAGAAGTGATCCCACACTGGGATATAGTGAGGAGCTCGTCTCATC
The DNA here is from genome assembly GCA_037306005.1 of Rhinophrynus dorsalis. NCBI lineage: Eukaryota > Metazoa > Chordata > Amphibia > Anura > Rhinophrynidae > Rhinophrynus > Rhinophrynus dorsalis. The sequence goes on from CM074721.1 coordinate 127,178,926, forward strand.
ACCAATCCTTCATTTGACCCTCTCTCCAAGCACGCTTGCAGAGGAACATGACATCTTGTGCCCTGATTCACAACCTCTAGAGGCTACCCAATCTCAAGAAGATGACAGATGTGAACGGCATTTAAGGTCAAAGGAAGTAGTGGATGATGATGATGATGATGAGACACAGTTGCCATTAAATCAACCACTATTTCCGTCTCAAGACCTTGTTGAGGAGAATGTTATACAGTTGTCAATGACTGAGTATGTGGTGGGATCAAGACTTGAGGAGGATGATCAGAGTGAGGAAGTGGAGGAGGACTTGGTGGACGATGAGGTGACTGACCCCACCTGGGAAGGTGTAGAGCCGAGCGATGACAGCAGTCCTGAGGGTGAGCCATCTGCAGCACCGCAACAGGCTGGAAGAGGCAGTGGTGTGGCTACAGAAAGAAGGCGGACCGCACCAAACCGGCCCGCAAATGTTCCACGGAGCACCCCCTTGCGTAAATCTACCTTGCCAAGGGGTAGGTGTTCCGCGGTATGGCGTTTTTTTAAGGAAAGTGCGGACGACAAAAGAATTGTAGTTTGCAACCTGTGCCACACCAGAATGAGCCGAGGCATGAACACTAGAAACCTCACCACCACCAGCATGATCCGACACATGGCATCCAAGCACCGTAGTAAGTGGGAGGAACGCCTGGATCGCCCATCTGTGTCTGCAGGCCACACCACTGCCTCCTCTTCCCCTGTTTTCGGTGCCGGCCAATCGCCTGTCGAAGGCGCAGGCCCGCATACCTCCCGCCCTGCACCTGTAGCATCTGAAGCACCATCAGCGACCACATCCACTTCCCTGTCCCAGCACAGCGTCCAAATGTCGTTACCCCAGGCATTTGAGCGCAAGAGAAAGTACCCAGCCACCCACCCACAGGCCATAGCACTAACCTCACACCTTTCAAAATTACTGGCCATCGAAATGCTGCCATTTAAGCTTGTGGACACTGAGTCCTTCCGCAGCCTGATGGCAGCAGCTGTCCCTCGGTACGCGGTCCCCAGCCGCCACTACTTTTCCCGGTGTGCCATCCCCGCATTACACCACCATGTGTCCCGTAACATCACCCGTGCCCTGACCAACGCAGTTACTGGGAAGGTCCACTTAACGACTGACACATGGACAAGTGCTTGTGGCCAGGGACGCTACATTTCCCTGACGGCACACTGGGTGAATGTCGTGGAGGCTGGGAGCGACTCGGACCCTGGGATGGCACGGGTGCTACCCACGCCGAGGATTGCGGGCCCTACCTCCATCAGGGTTTCCACCAGCACCTACGTTATTGGCTCCTCCTCCTCCGTTTCCACCTCCGAATTCTCTACACACACCGCCACTCCCCCATCAGCCAGTAGCTGGAAGCAGTGTAGCACTGCAGTGGGGAAGCGTCAACAGGCCGTGCTGAAGCTGATCTGCCTTGGGGACAAACAGCACACGGCCTCAGAGCTGTTGCAGGGGATTAGTCACCAGACCGAGCAGTGGCTCTCGCCACTCAACCTGCAACCAGGCATGGTTGTGTGTGATAATGGGCGTAACTTGGTGGCGGCTTTGGAGCTCGGCAAGCTCACACACGTACCATGCCTAGCGCATGTATTTAATTTAGTGGTGCAGCGATTTCTAAAAACCTACCCCAATGTGCATGATCTCTTGACCAAGGTGCGCCGCGTGTGTGCACATTTCCGTAAGTCATCAACAGCTTCAGCCGGCCTGTTGAAGCTGCAGCAGCGCTTACAATTGCCAGCTCACCGGCTGCTGTGTGACGTGAGCACGCGCTGGAACTCCACCTTCCACATGTTGGCCCGGCTTTGTGAGCAGCAGAGGGCAGTAGTGGAGTACCAGCTGTTACACGGTCGTCGCCTCTCCGTTCAACTTCCTGTAATCAGAAGTGAGGAGTGGGAATGGATGTCAGACCTCTGCGAGGTTTTACGCAATTTTGAGGAATCGACACAGATGGTGAGCGGCGATAACGCTATTATCAGTGTAACCATCCCACTTCTGTGTCTACTGAAACGCTCGCTGCTCACAATTAAAACCGACGCTTTGCATGTGGAAGAGGTGGAAATGGGGGAGGAAGAGCTTACACAAGGTGATAGCCAGAGCACCCTCACTTCGTCTTCTCAGCGACAATTGGAGGAGGCGGAGGAGGAGGAGGAGGAAGACACGGTTGCCTCCGCTACAGAGGGTAGCCATGGAACTTTAGTTCCATCTCTTCAGCGTGGGTGGGCAGAAGAGGAGGAAGAGGATGAGGATATTGAGAGTCATCCTCCTGGTGAGGACAGCGAAATCTTGACTGTTGGTACTCTGGCACACATGGCTGACTTTATGTTAGGCTGCCTTTCCCGTGACCCACGCGTTGTACGCATTTTAGACAACACGGATTACTGGGTGTTCACCCTTCTGGACCCCCGCTACAAAGAGAATTTCTCATCTCTCATTCCTCCGGTGGAGAGGACAAGCAAAATGTTGCAATACCAGAAGGTTCTTGTCGAAAAATTGCTCCAAAATTTTCCATCTGACAACGCTGGCGGCAGAGTACGTGCTACCTTGGCCAACCGAGAAGGGGAGAAAAGGGGAGCACACAGCAGTTCCGACAAAGGCAGGGCAACACTCTCCAAGGCGTGGGACACCTTCATGACACCCCGCCAGCACCCTCACCCTGATGCGCAGCCTAGTGTCACAAGGAGGGAAAAGTTTTGGAAGATGGTGAAGGAGTACGTAGCAGACCGTGTCAGCGTCCTCAATGATCCCTCTGTGCCTTACAACTACTGGGTGTCCAAGCTGGACACGTGGTATGAACTGGCACTCTACGCCTTGGAGGTGCTGGCCTGCCCTGCCGCCAGCGTTCTGTCTGAGCGGGTATTTAGTGCTGCTGGTGGCATCATAACAGATAAGCGTATCCGCCTTTCCACCGACAATGCTGATAGGTTGACACTTATAAAAATGAACAAGGCCTGGATTTCCCCTGACTTCTCCACTCCACTGGAGGAAAGCCCCGGGGGAACATAAACTCACTTTATATATGTTATTTACAATGATGGGAATACTCTGTATTCCCATTCACCCCTTCCACCCAAAAAACGGGTATATGGTTGACTCTTAATCTTCTCATCCTCCTCCTCCTCTTCCATATGCCCTGGGATATAATTTTTATATAGGGCCAGCTCACCAGCGGGCCCTGTGATATAATTTTTATATAGGGCCAGCTCACCAGCGGGCCCTGTTTGACAATTTTTGTATAGGTCAGCTCACCAGCGGGCCTTCTCATATAATGTTTTATTGGGTCAGCTCTCTAGCGGGCCCTCTCATATAATGTTTTATAGCATCAGCTCACTAGCGGACCTTCGCATATAATGTTTAGGATGGTCAGCTCTGCAGCAGACCCTCACCCATAATGTTTTAGATGGTCGGCTCAGCGCACGTTTCCCTCTTAATCATGGCCTCAGTTCAATAAAATCAAGGAAATTTTTGGGAGAATTTGCCTCTGTGCACGTTTCCCTCTTAATCATGGCCTCAGTTCTGAAAATCAAGGAAATTTTTGGGAGAATTTGCCTCTGCGCACGTTTCCCTCTTAATCATGGCCTCACTTCCGAAAATCAAGGAAATTTTTGAGATAATTTGCAGATGATATACAAGTAAATATACAGCAAATATTGTTTGGTAACAATTTTTCGCCTAAAGTCGTTTTTATTTTCCTTTTTGTGTGTTTTATGGTCAGTCTGTAAAAATGGCGTACTACGGGCGAAAGATCGTTCCCAGCAGCGATGTTGGAGTCCAAGATGCATCCAGACATCCTCCCTATGCTGTCCCTGAACCATTTCTGTGGTGTTTCCATCCTTTTCTGCCCTTTTCCTATGGACCAGGCACCCTCCCCTCATCAGAGCAGGGGGTGCCTGGTGTAATGCTCGAGTCCTCCCATTGACTTCAATGGGGCTCGGGTGCTCGGCCGAGCACTCGAGCCTCAGGGGGTGCTCGGTCAGAGCACCCGAACACCCGAGCATTGGGGTGCTCGCTCATCACTAATTACTATCCCTTTAGCGGAATAGCAATGGTTAAAGGGATAGTAATACTTCGTTTTAACTTTATTTTATTTTGTAGGCATTAAAAAAACATGAAGAATGATATAAGTCTTATCTCTCAAACCTTTATGGTTTATGAGATATTCACAAGCAAAGTTCCCCTCCCCGCCCCTTTTACCTAGTGTAAGCCATCTCTTCTCAGATGTGAGTCTGGTTGTATGACAGTACAGATAACAGAAGGGGACAATTTTCTTTGTATGAAAACAATGAAAGCCCTTCCCCCCTTGACAAGTTTTTCAGCTTTTTCCCTTATCTTAATTGAAGATTGTCCCTCTCTGCAGTCTACCTGGGCATCTCCCTTCTGATCTGGTTGAACAGGGGGGGGATACTTTGTTTGTGAATATCTCTTAAACAATAAAGGTTTCAGAGATAAGCCTTATATCATTCTTCATGTTTTTTTAATGCCTACAAAATAAAATAAAGTTAAAATGAAGTATTACTATCCCTTTAATTTCACCATGATGTAATATTGTAGGCATTATAAGAGATAGATGTGGATCGATGTTAGTCCTATCCCTCCAACCCACATGATTAGACAGATATTGCTCTATTTGACAGTCATTTTGACATGTTTGACAGTCATTTCACCACACGGAGGCTCTTCAGCAGAGCCTAAATTGCCCCATTCAGAGATGTAAACTTCATTGGAATGGTGAACAGAGTGTGCTTGCAAACCTGGCACACTTTGTTGACCATCTCAAAGATGTATCCATCTCTGAATGGGGCAATTTAGGCTCTGCTGAAGAGCCTCCGTGTGGTCTAATGACTGAAATCTCCAGCTGTCAAATAGAGCGATATCTGTCTAACCATGAGTGTTGGAGGGATAGGACTAACATGGATCCACATGTTGGTGAAATTAACAATTGCTATGCCATTACAGTTACATACAAGGAGAAATGGTCATATATGCATGTGGATGTGTACTTTTCATATGGATATGAATATATCCTTTCCAGATATGAAGCCAGAGATCATTTCAGTAGCTGTGATTGCCTTAATGGCTATATATGTGCACCCATCAAAATATACATTGGATTGATATGATGGATATGAACATACATCGTATATCCCATCTACGTAGAGTGGGATATACTAGGTATGTGTATTTGGATGGTATCAATGTAAGTTAGTTTCTGATGGATGCACATATCTGGCCAGTAGGGCAATCACAGGCAGTGAGATGATCTCTGGGTTCACATCGTGTTGGGACATATTTTGAGCCATTTGAAAGGTACATATCTGACCATTTTCCTTTGTGTGCATATCTTTGTTTGAACAGATGTGCAGTGGGAATCAAGTGTTATTCAACCCTATCTTCTTAGCTGATCCCATCCAATTCACAATTTTTCATTACTTGACAGGTGACTCTCTGGTTGTCAGGATCATATCCTATACATTGCATTGTAGGGCATGGGATACCACCCTGGCAATCAGAGATTGATGAACTGGACAGGATCCTGTCCATGTCGTGTGTTCCAGTTGAATCCTGAAGGGCAACAATCACGCCAGTAGTGAGGGATATCTCTGATTGAGGCCTGTTTTTCTTTGAGTATGAGCCCATCCATCCTTCTGAGTGAGGCAACCATACTCAATCCGAGATATCTATCATTCATGGCCTGTTGGTGACCAAGGTACAATGGTTGATATTTGGTTCCCATGTGTATCCTGCAAACAGTGTCTGGTGTACCATCCATCCATGGCATCAGCACCCCTGAGGATCCATGTGGGAATCAGATGTGAGATATGTCATTTGAAGTTAGAGTAAATGATTGCAGACACAACACCAAGGCCTACTTTTTCCCCCTTTAATTCTGGGGTATTGTTTGAGGCCTGTGTGTTGCACATACAAGCAGTTATTCTCAGTGCCACTGTGATGTGTGACCTGCTCCATCCTTTTTGTGATTCAGTAAGCGGTGTTGTCAACATGATGGAGTGTACATGATGCTGACTTCTCCAGTGATCTCATTTCCCCATTTCCAGTGTTTTCTATGGAGTGTATACGATGGGACCTTAGCAACTTGATTCATGTTATTGCATATTCTCCATAGGCTAACACTGGTATTGGTGAAATGAGGATGTGTAAGGGTGAATTTCTCTCCACCATGTGTTTGTCACCGCTTAGTGAATGTCCCCTGTGTAGCATGTGATCGTTGGCCTATTGACTTGATTGTTGTCTGGTTAACCCTTTGAGTCCCAGAGGGGTTGCCAAAGCATTGATGATCGATGCATTGATGATCCCTCTAGCACTCAAGGGGTTAAGTGCTGACATCCCAGTGGGGACATGGGTGACATTGTGTGTGAACAGTGATGATCTATGACAGACGACATTTTGAACAGCATGGTTTGTGTATTGTGTGTGATGAGCACAGCGACAGGAGGGTTGAAGTAGGACTTGGACAGGTTTGTTCCAAGTTGGACCTTGATATTTGTCCTTGTGTTGGTGCAGTTGTGTGCATGAATGATGGGCATGTGTTGTGGTGTGACTGTGTGTGCAGCTGGTGTTGGTTGCTGTAGTGTGTTGTTATGTAGTGTGGCACTTACCGGTAGTGTGGAGGGTCCTCTCATCCCCAGTGTCAGCTCCTCCAACAACCCCCTCGATCAGGGTTGGGGACATATTCTGCCGCACCATCTCCTCCCAGCCGCAGAAGGTGATAGGGACAGGTGGGCCACCTCCAGTGCCTCGGGCGTGCTTGGCGAGTTCGGAGAGCTTGTTCTTGACCACCCTCCGGCAGTCGCCCCATAGCTTTTTGATGGACTCCACGTCCCGCCTGCATGGAGCCACCGCGTTGACCCGGCTGCAGATCTGGTTCCAGGCTGCCTTCCTCCTCGCTGACAGGCCAGGGACCTTCGCTGTCGGGTGGAGAACACTCTGCCTCTCCAGGACAGCTTCCACAAGAGCCGTGTTCTCCTCCTCTGTATACTTTGGGTCTCTGATCCTGGCCTCGTCACCTCCGGCATGGGATGACTCAGAGCCGGAGTGCCCTGCCTGGTCTGACCCTGACTGTGTGGGGTGCTCCCCAGCAACTACCCCTCGTCCCACTGCAGGTTCTGTCCCTGTCCTGCGTGTTCCTGCTCTTGTGGGCCGGGTCCCCCTCCGCCCTGCGGATCTCCCTCTGCCACCCCTGCTCTGCTGAGGGATCCCCTCCTGACCTTCCTCCTCCTCCACTACTCTCCCCATCCCTCTCTCCTGTCCTCCTCTCCTTGCCATCATTCACCCAGTCACACCCAGGCACTCCCACAGGCCCTCACAGACACACTCGATCCAGTCACTCTCTGTCACACACTTTCACTCCCAGATTCACACTGTCAAAATAAAAAGTAAAATGTGTAAGGTATTATGAAAAAAAAAGGACTATGTGTATGTATGTATGTGTATGTGTTTGTGTTTGTATGTGTGTATGTAATATGTGCAAAGGTGTAATATGTGTCTAGTAAGTGCACCTCTCTCCAAACTCCAAACTCAAAAATCTCCTTCTACCTCCAATGAATGCTCCTTTCTCCCTCTCTCTGATCGCTATCCTCCGCTCCTGGGTCCTGATATCTAGCTCTGAAGAACTCGATAACAGACAGTGTGTGACGGTTATTTTTGGGTATATATAGGTGTATTTGAAGTTATTTGATACATTGGGGCTTTGTGATTGGCTGTGTGTTTGAATTTGTTTTGGCATCAATCATGGTTGCTTGACAACGGCAGCCGTTATGTTAGATGTTGTTTTGAGCTCAGTTATCGTGTGATTTGGCCGCCCGTTGTGCATTAACATGAGCGACAACGGCTTTTGTGTTACGTGTTTTTTATGTGCCTACGCTCAATAGCTATTCTTGTAGAGTAGCTATTGAATCTGCCGTAACTCCTGTATTATTTGCGAGCGATGTGCCTTTTTCACTTAGCGGCTGGTTTAACGGCTGCCTTTAAATCGAGCCCTAGAAGTTCCATGATGAGTAAAACAACTAGATAGCCATCACCTTCCTCCTCTACAGTAACTACATCTTCTGCCAATCCACCTCGTTCATCATTACCTCCCCCGCCAAATGATAGCCATTCTCTAGATGTTAGGATGTAGCAGTTCATGTCCACCCATTGCAAACTGTGTGGTGCAGTGGCCACGAATGGGAGTGTGGTGGAGTAGAATTGCAAGCAGGGCATCAAGCAGCATCTGAGGAAATTCCATCGCGCAGAATATGCTAAGCTGGTGGCAGGGAGGGCTCATCATTATTATTAAAACTGTCAGCAAGTTGTCATGTGTCCTTAGCTGGGTGTGGACAAGAAGCATAGTGACAGCAGCAGTACTTGGTTTCTGGTGCCAGGTGTTATTTACCACACGCACTGTGCACATTGCAGTTGCTGATGAGAGGCACATTTCTATTCTAATAACAATACACTCATGATTTTGGATGAGGGGCAGGTGGAGAAGAATTATTGGCCAACTTCTTCTTTTTTCCACATATACTGGAGTCTACTTATTGTTCTGCTACTGCCTTAGGCACATTACTGGAGCTAGTCATGGCAAGTAGAATCTTCATCATCCATCACCCATGTTACTGCTATTGTTGATCCCATTCCCTTTCAGCTGCCTAATTATCCTGCTGCTTAAACAACTAAACAGCAGCAGCAAAAACTGCAGTTGCAAATTCCTCATCTACATCAGGACAGTAAGGCATTTTTTTTCTCAGGGCTTGTGCGTTAACAAAAAAAAAAAAGAAAACATAGTCCTACAAAAAACAAAACAAAAAAAAACAAACAATTTTTGGGGTTTGTTTCTAAGAAGCCTAAGTCCTATAAATCAATATTTCTTTAGGTTTTGTGCCAAACAGGGCTGGTGCCTCTAATAAGTCTAAGTCCTACAAATCAATGTTTCCTTAGTGCTTGGGCCTCTAAAAACAAATCTAACAAATCATCCTCTACAAAATACTCTATCATATCAAGTATCAGTCTACCCAAGTGGCAGCTTATGTCAAGCTTACATACATGTTTCTTATTTTATTTTATTGATTTTTTTTTTTATTAACTGCCCCCACAATATCATTCCAATACCCCAAAACAAATTCCCTGTTCGCAGACCCCTTTTATACCATGTCTTATGGGGTTTTTTTAAATTGTATTTAGGATTTATTTTTTTATTAATTGCCCCCAATCTAAGTAAACAACCCCCCCCCAAAAAAAAAACATTCCCTGTTCAACTGATTCTTTCTCCACACCCCACCAACTCAGGCACCCTCATGCCCCTTTTATACTATGCCTTTGGGAAATAAAATGTTTGTTATGTGTGGTTGTAAATTCAATGTTCCCATTGTGTAACAGTTTTATGGACACTCAAACACAGTAGGTTTAGATAAAAAAACAGTTATTATTGAAAAGACACAGAATAAGAATAACCCTTGTGGGTCCAGTAATATATGTACACAATATAGTACTGACACAGGTCAGGTTACAGTAATCATTTCCCACGCTTGTCCAGTATATATATATAACAGCAATAATATAATACTGACACAGGTCAGGTATAGTTTGTGTGATTCCCAAATGAGACAGCAGTGAAATGGTTACTATTAGGCCAGGAAGACTGACAGGCCCTAATAGTGCGAGGTCCACAAGACACTCACTACGCAGAGAGTGACCAAATAGCGAGTAATGCCACAGGAGTAAACGGAGGCCCAGGACAAGTGGTAGACTGCCGTAGCAGTAACGGAGGACTGCAACTGTAGGCACTGAGGAATACCCAACTGAGACTGCAATGGCTGTGACCCGGTGGAATATGGCACCAACCCCGAAGGGGTTAACGAACGCTCAGACCCAGAGTCGACTGCCAGATAGTGAGAGCAGCCTGAGGCACCCAGAGTTAGACCAACCTCAGCTTGCAGCAGTAGGTCAAGCGTATCGTGGTGCAACCAGATGGATCTACCACACCGGGGTGTCGCCCACATGACACAATAGGACCGGGTCACAGTAATGAGACTGCTTGAGCAGCAACGAGGCAACAGAGGATCTGTCCGCAGACAGAGAGGACACCGGATGACAGCCCCTAGCCGGATACCGGATGGGACCGATGTCACGTTTTTTTTAGATGAACACTCAGACAGAATGGTAAGGTTAAAATAACTTTATTAGAATAAAGTGCATACACGAGTGTAGGCCCTAAGACCCACAATAATAGAACAGGAAAATATATACAAAGGGTACAGTGAATAGGACTGGACTAGACAATCAGGATACTGGTAACAATATATGTATATATGACAGGATCTGGCAAAACCAGTGAGGTTCAACGTACAGTCCCAGAACTGATGGGTAGGTGCCAACACAGGAGGTCCACGAATAGGACAGAACAACCCAGACGCCTGGGTACTAGAACCCGTGAGGGCAAATGGAATGGACTGGGAACCAACTGACAGTTAAGGACTCTGGCAGAACTGGCAAGGTAAAGGGTACACAGACCAGGAGCGGCAACAGGACTACAGTGGCATGAAGCTCACAGTGGAGGACTGGCACAACCCAGATGCCTGGGTACTGACCCAACAGGAGCGAGGCAACACTGGCCAAGGCCCTAGACCGCTGGCAGGAAGCAACCGTGTATGTGCAGACCAACCCTGAAAGGGTTAAAGGAGACCTAGGCAGCTGCTACTGGAAAACCCTAGAATGCTAGGGGTGGATCAATATAAGGTAAATAATAGGAACTCAAGCAGTGTCCCTCAAACTGCAAGGTGGAAGTGCAACGCTGGCTCTTGAGCCCACGACTCTGCAGTCAGGAATGGTAGTGCTCTTACCTGGAGGTTCCAGGTACATACAGGGTTAATGACAACGCCCAGAGAGTAACTGCAACTCCCATAGGGAGTAAGCCCAGCGCTACTAGGGAGGCAGACACAGAGAGTGATCAGAGTAACTCAGTCAGTGCGTAGAACACTGCACCAGTACTTCGATTGTACACACCGCCTAGATGGCCTTAGAGCAGCTCAAGCACATGGCTCAGCCTTTGGTCGACAGAAAACAGCGCCCAGTGGCACACACCGAGAATGAACTGCAAGGCCCTGGAAACCGGTGACCTCACAGGGTCACCTACTGGCACAGACAACACACGGTAATAACGTAGATAGGAATCCATGGTAGGTAAAATCCACAGCGCGGAAGACAGCCAACTACGGTCAGCAATGGATAGGTGCAATGGCCAGATATGATCAGCAACGGAGCAGGTTTTCAGCCAGGATACAGTCAGCAATGGAGCGGGTTCTTCAGCCAGATACGGTCAGCAACGGAGAGGGTTCTCAGCCAGGATACAGTCAGCAATGGAGCGGGTTCTTTCAGCCAGATACGGTCAGCAACAGAGCGGGTTCTCAGCCAGGATACAGTCAGCAACGGAGCGGGTTCTTCAGCCAGATACAGTCAGCAACGGAGCGGGTTCTCAGCCAGGATACAGTCAGCAACGGGGTGGGTTCTTCAGCCAGATAAATCGTAGTCAGGCAAGCCAGGTCATACATGAATCAGCAAAAGCACAAAATAACTCAGGAACTCGTACACCACGAAAGGGCACCTAAGGAAGGACATCCCAGGGTATATAAAGGCAAGCCCTAGTAGTAGAAATTAAGACCAGCCAATCAGAGAACAGCAGTGATAATAATGTCGCAGTTCAGAACAGGAAGCACAGGCAACATGATAACCGCAGGCCGAACCTGATACACAGAACAGGAATGTTCGCCAAAACCAGGTCGGTACACAGAGAAGGCACATCAGCCAGGCCGGGTCGGTACATAGAGCAGGAACGTCAGCCAATCTGCGTCGGTACACAGAGCAGGAATGTCAGCCAGGCCGTGTCGGTACACAGAGCAGAAACGTCAGCCAATCCGAGTCGGTACACAGAGCAGGAACATCAGCCAGGCCGGGTTGGTACACAGAGCAGGAACGTCAGGCAATCCGGGTCGGTACACAGAGCAGGAACGGATACAGCAGAGTAGTCAAGCAGTCCGGGTCATACACAGAGATCACACAAATTACTGGTACAAGCGCTGGCAACGGAAACACCACAAAAGGGCACCGGAGAAGTGACAGGACCCAGTATTTAAGGACAAATTCTGGGTGGAGCAAAGCGACATCAACCAATAAAAGGCATCAGGAAGAAAAACTGACAGAATGTCACCAGCAATAGCACAGACACCGTGATACATTGATTTCAATGGAATAAGCCAGGCAAAAAAGAGCAGAAAAACTGCACTTTTCGAGGGAAATGATTCGCCAAGTGCCATCATTTGCAGATTTCAGTTTGAGTCAAAAATTTTCGCCCATCCTTAGATAATATGTTCAATGGTGGAATACACTATGCTGCAGAAAATGTTGTTGAACATACCTTCTGTGTTGCCCAAACCAGCTCCTAAGAGCCTGGGTCGTCCTACCAACATACTGTATCCCAAAAGTGCATGTGATCAAGTAAACAACATAAGAAGAACTACCTGTATGTGCACTTTTTTTAAAATGTCTTTTATTGCAATCAGATAGCAATAAAGAAACAAACAGATAATCAGGTACAGCAATGCAGACAGATATTATAGTGATGCAAAATGTACAATAATGAACATACAAGACTGACCTGACAAAAGAAACATCACAACACCCAACCCCCACTCCCTCCTCAACCCACCCACTAACATATCCCTCCCAACACATCCTCTCCCCTAGTACCTAAACCCACCCCTCCAACTTGCCCCCCTTCCAAACCCCTTACCCCCCAACTCCCCTATGTGGCTAGACAAGGTCCCTCCACAACACCAGAGTCAGACTCCCATGGAGATTAACCAGTTATCCAATCTAAAGCCAAGAGAAGCAGAAAGTAATAGAGAGCAAAAGGACAACAGAAATGGGCAGTGTTAGCGAGGGGGGGCAGAAGGAAACAGAAAAAGGAGCAATGAAAAAGAAGAACTGGAAAAAAGACTGCCCGGCCAGGGAGAGTCAGGATCTCCCCAACCCCATATTCATGACCACCATGAGTAGCGCAAAGAGGTGGCAGCATCAAACCAGATTAGTAAGCTAAGAAGGCAAACTAGGAACCAAGACATGATAGAGGAGAAACCAGCAAGCACTTTCAATAAAATGTTATGGAATATCCAAGGGTTCCATTTCAAAGAATATTTATCAGGGGTGCCTCTGTGCAAATATAAGCCTTTGTAGTGAGGAGGGTTGCTCTGAACTAAATTATACCAATCATTTTGACAGGGGGACCTCCCCAACATCATATGTACACTTTTAACTGAATTAAAATTGTAGGAAATATATGAGCAAGTGAAACAATGTGTAGCACCACATCCAAAACTACCAACTCTCTTCAAAAATGTTTTATGAAGGGCAGATCTGTTTAGATCTTGTCTACCCATCTGACCAGAGTTGCCTAATCGTTTCCTAACACTAGGTGCTACAGTATTCTTGATAGTTGGAGCTATCCTAAACACATTATGACAACTGCTATAACTAGTTATAAACAAAGGTGTATTATGGCAGATCTCAGATCTCCTATGAATTTGTTTATTTTTATTCTTATAAGTAAGTAGGTATTGGCTCTCTAAGTTCGTAAACCTATTGTATGAGTCTTCAACAGGTCCAATGGGATATCCTTTGAATGGGGCATTGTTCTTCCAGCTAGTTAAGTTAATGCTTGAGAATAATAGTACAGTACTCTGAGAGCCAGTGAGCAGGCTGTTTGTTACAATATGGAATACATTCTCACTCACATACATCTCATTATCCTTAATTGAAACAATTGCATTTTACAGTCTACTATCTTGCAACAAGAAAATAGTGGGTTCAAACAAAGATACATGTTTTCTATGTATTTTTTGTTTTGTATATTTTTGTATATCAGATTTATGCCCCATGTGTGGAGATGCTTGGTCAACGGCCCGCCAGCTCATTAAAGATTTTATTTCACAGCTTATTATGGGTTAACATGGACTTTCATGTCTCTTTCTCACAAATATTGATGCACTTACACATATATTTTTCCTGCATTTCAATTTGGTTATTCATGTGTTTGTATAACACATTCTGACCCTACAGCCTTGTTCCATGGTAGCCATAGACCTCCACACACAATAACTCACCTACATTTTCCTACACTAGCAATAGAAACACACATATTGGCCCCATAACTTTGCCTGCAGTAGCCATAGACTCACTCACGCAATATCCCCCATCCTTGTTCACCAGTAGCCACCCACACTGCTATCCCTCCAGCATTATCCCACTGCACTTTTATCCACAGAACCACACATCCTTGTCTCCAGCCTCGTCCTATTGCACTAGTATAACCAGAGTGTCACAAAGTGAGTTTACCTCCCATAGAAACTGGCAATATTCCAGTGCGAAATTTCCTGGGGTTAGCAAAACAAGAGAACATTTTGTGGGGGTTCTATAGGCCAGGAAAAAAAGCAATTTGGCAATTTTCTGAGTAAAATCCCGAAAGAAAAAAGTGTGTGTTTTCTCCATTCCCTACTGTTCAACACCAGGGAAAAACCAAGGTTATTCTTCTTAATCCAGGACTCTGCAGTTTCGGGGGTGGTGATGTTGTAGGGGGTTCCAGCATGATCTGCAGGTGGTGCTGCTGGGCTCTTTTTTTTAGGTTTTTCCATTGCGACCCTCACTGTCTGTAAAATCACCTACTGACTCATAGTGACAAGAGATTCACACACTCCCACCACCTAGCCTCATGGCTACAAAAGAACCACACAATCCCCCACAGACATGTCCCATGGTGACCATAGAGCCACACACTGTCTCCCCAGCCATGTTCCACTGTGACCAAAGAACCACACATCCCTCCCAACCCCCCCTGTAATCAGAGAACCTTACACTTTTCCCCCAAACTTGCCTATGATTAACAATATAACCACACACTGTGCCCCCAGCCAGGCCCCACGCACCCACTGAACCACACACTGCCCCCCAAGCCTTGACCCTGGTAACCATAGAACCACACATCCTGAAACTCCCAGCATGAACCCATGGTAGCCATAGAAGTATCACACTAACCTCTGACACCCAGACATGTCTTTCTATACTGGTAGCCACAGAAAAATGAGTCTAATTCCACTGCAGGAGAAGTGCAAAGTTCTAGCAGAAAATGTCACGAGGTTCAAACAAAAAAAATCAAATCTTGGGCATTACAAAGATGTGGGAAAAAATTATTTCAGAAAAAAATACTTTTTTACCATCCCCTATTTATTCCCCTTTCTAGTTTAAAAGCCATTTGTTTCAATTTTCCGAAGATTTCAAGCACTGGTAAAACATTTTCTTTAGTTCAAGTATGCAATCTTCATATCTTCTTACAGATTTTTATTTAAAATTCTTTGTAATTATTAAGCTTTAATTTAATAACTGCTTCTGTTCCGGGATATTTTTTTTTCCATTCTTAATTTTGTACTTCCATAGAACCTTCTGTAATTAGTTGCTTTAATTGGATTATTCTTCTGTTTCGAAAACGAATATATTAGCATTTCCTTTCAGCTGTTTCTGAATCACTGATGTGCCCAATATGTACTCTGTCTCAATCTATAACACATTCCAAATAATTCATTTGTATGTAGTGGTTGCTGTTCATTTGTAATTTAAAACAGATTGACAAATAAGCATTAATAGCTAACAATGGGACAGAAGCATATTATTTAGGCATCTGTGTTTGTGTACAGTTAATCAGTTTTCTAACAATTTTTTTTTCCTCTTCACATAAGTAAAGATATTTTCTCAAACTTATGTCTAAGTATATAGCTTTAGGCTGACAAAACTTTCCTCCAGCTATATAATTCTGTGTTTAATATTATTATTATTATTTATCCAGTAATTATGTTTAGATAAAAATATATTAAGTAATAATTTCAATTTCCAAATAAGAACTGAACTGTGATAAATATTTGTAAAAATGTTCTTTTATGGATATGCATTTAAAAGAATAGTAAGAGTTTCTTTTTCTGCAAACACAGGAACTTCCACTGCTGGTAGATTTTCCATACAAATGTTACTACAACTCAATCTTATTTTTATTTTTAAACTGTTAGCAACAGCACCAACAGATGTCCAAATTGCATTATTTTTGTAATGCACTCAATCAATTTCACAGCACTAAATAAACAAAAGAAAAGTACTATCGGTAGTTTTAAGTCATAGTCAGGTATGCTATTACCTGTAGTGTGACACACTAACAAATGGAAAAAATGCACGTCGGGCGCAAAATTTACGCACATAGGAAGCAATGTTAAATAATGGCAGTCCCCTAATCGTGTGCCCAACCACTAATTTTTGGGAGGGTGACTGTTTGCAGTTCATCCTCTGTGTTTGACACTGTGTCAAACACAGAGCTTTATCTGGCTTCCTTTGTTTTTCCCATTTATTATGCTATTTAGGACTGAAAAAAACATGAGGAACCTTGGGCCACAAGTTGTTCTGTGTCCCAACGCTCATTGTGGTTCTTGTTCAGTAATCATTTTTGACCTACCTAACAGTTTTACCAGTGGGTATTAGATCGAGTCCTAGGAGAACTTGAGCTATATGCAACATCTATTGATAGTAAGTGATAGGAGCAGCACTAACTGGTGACCACAATAGAAACTTAATTTTAACAAGAAAAAACAGTTTGAGCTGTATTTATTTTTTAATTTTTGAATGAAAAAATTACCAGCAATATTACTAGCAATACTGTTCCTTTAGTATGGCATGTTCATTTCTCTTATTAAGTTCATACAGCAGTACTTCCAGACAACACAGAGAAGTCTACAAGTGTACATTTCTGGTTCAACAAAATCAATATTTTAATAAATTGTAGATATAAATTATAGCACTTGCGCTATAATTTGACACAGTGTTTTAACTAATTAAAGACAACTACATTTTATAGATTTAAGTCTGATCTTAAAATTAAATTTGGTGCATAGATTTAGAGTTTTATTACAGTCCATCATTGGGTAATATTTTTTGCAATGAGGGTGGCGCACTAAAAAATTATAAATTCAAAGTAAATTTACCTTATCTAAGTAATACAGACTTTGTAACACAAACATTGCTTTTTCTGTTAAAGCTGGTTTGGGGTAATGAGGAAAATGCAGTCTACTGGAATACAGTCTTAATATGGTGCATCAATATATATAATTTATATAACTGTAACTGTTGCTTTTTTGAAACTTGCAAGTTTGATATAGTGTTTGCTTACATAAATGATGCACAGTTTAATGCAAGACCACATTTATTTCTCAAACATACTGATTTGTTAATGTGTCTAACTACTGTTAGTCCTAAAGTCATTGGTTTGTAAAGGGGTTCTTTAAGTTCCCCTAAAGAGATTCTAGATGGTTAGCAATTAGTTAAGTTATATACCATGGCTGTATCATGAGAGGTTTTGCATCCTTGTGCTAGCATTACTTTCATTGTATAGCAGCTAAGAAGATTGTAATGTTCGCCTGGTGAGTATAAAAAATTGAACAATTTATTTCTCTAATGATCTTTTATTATTTCAGCTGTGAAACTTGATTTATTGCAAGTAGGAAAAATTATTGATGCAAATCTAGTAAGTCAATTGAAAATAATTTCCATATGCTTTTCTTTAATGACAATGCCATTTCCTGTCCCAAATCACTTCTAAACAGAGAGAAAAATGGATAAAATTATTTCTTTATAGCGGTTTTCACTCAAAATGCTGATTCTCTTTTTTGCTTAAATTTGAAACTTGCAGTGAATTCTGTGCTAAAAAATAATGGAGTTTTAATAAGCACAGCATGTTAATTTTAGTAAATACCTAAAAAGGTGAATTTATTATGTGGACCTCTAGCAGCATAGCTCTTCAAATACCCTTGCTAGCCAAGCAAAAAGTATCACTGCTTCACTATATAGATTACTGAGTAAATGCTCATACTGTGGAAGCCAAACTATCTAGATTTTCATATAAACTCTAAAAGGCTTTGTTACTTAAAGCTCTCCCTCTTATAAGGGATGGAGGAAAAGAGATATTGTAAAAGACAGAAATATGAAAGTGGAGATGGAGAGACCACCAATGTGCGAATCTGCAAGTACAGATCCATTGACGTTAACTTCCAACATCAGTGGCTGCACAACGGGGTATGCAGTACAGCTTATGACTGCCATGGTGCATACCATAAGAAACAATCCTCCATAATTAAGTTTTTAATGCCAGCAATTCCCATACAACAGCTTCATAGAATATGGAGATAATGGCATAAATTTACACAATTTCCCCTGTTCTTTGTTTATTTCATGATGTTAAACAGTGCAGAGACGAAAGAAACATTCTGGCATTTAAATGGGGCAATTTTTGGTGTAGATAGCTTAGTAAGTTAGAGTTAGGTAGCAGTAGGAGTTAGACAATTGATTTCAATGCTTGTTTGTGAGTGCAATAGCAGTTATACAAGAGAGAGGAAAAAGAAAAAAATGTGATTGAATGCAATTGAGAGACAATGGGAGAGAGGGAGAGGGAGAGAGTTCAAAAGATGGAAAATGAGAGCATGCAAGAGAGTACACGTGAGAGACAGGCAAACAGACATACAAATAAACTGTGTCATTGAGGGCAAGACAATAGTAAAGAGAAGGAGTTTGTGAGAGACAGGTGACTGCTAATATAGATAGATAGCCATGGAGGCACTGTAACTGTCTATAGAGTACTAGCTCTAGTATGGACCCTATTGCTGAGGTGGAAGGGAAAGTGACAGTGTGAAGCCAGACTAGCAGTCAAGGGAACCTACATACTCCTGACCCTGTGATTCCCAATTCCTTGGCATTGTCTCTCTGGGGAGTGATGCCAAAGAAAGCAGAACTGGCTAGTGTGAGCAACAGCACACATCAACTGCATATGCCTTCTGCTAGTGCTGCAAGTGTGCCTTCTTCACCTGAAGAGATGACAAGTGTGACAGAAGAGGACTGTCTGTTACATTTGTCATCATTACCAACCAGTCTCACTAGTATAGAGCAACAGCAAGAGACTGGTGGTGATGATAGTGAGGGTGATGGTGGGGCACAATAAGAAAGTGAACAGGAATGGGAGACAATAACACAAATGGGTATGGGCATCACCACCACTAACAGCAGTGACATTGCAGGGTTTGCTGTTACTGTAATTTCTGCTGCTGAGTCTACAGGGCAAGACATTCATCTGTCTCAGCAGGATGATGATGAGCAGGTTAGTGTGCTACAGACCACCGCGGGACTGGGTTCCTGCAGTAGTGATTCGGGACTAGGACAGGTTTCACTTGCCACCAATAATCCTAGTTCTAGTTCTAGTGCTAATTCTGAAGCAGCAGCAGCATCTGCCCCAGCCAGTAAAGGGGATTGTGGAGAAGAAGAAGAAAGAGAGGCCATTCTTCTCTACCTGTCTCCTCCCAGAGATCACGGGTGTGGAAATATTTTTCTCTTGGAGTAGACACAGTGCTATCATCAATTATGGCACAGTGCACTATCTATGAGAAGTCAGTGAGAAGGGGAAAGGAGGTGACACACCTTGGCAAAAACCATCCTCATAAAACGCATGCAATAAAGACACTATGATGTTTATGTGAATCATGTTAAAGCCAGACCCCCACAAAAGAAGCCAAGAGCAGCTGTTGCTTTACCCAATGCCCCTCCTCAAAAGGCACCAAGAACGTTGGAGGAAATAAAAGAGGAAGAGTAGAGAAATCCAGCCTGAGTCTTCAAGTTCAGTACTGGAAACACCTGCCTCATCATTGGCTTCTTGAACTAGGGTCTGGTTGAACGAAGATATAGCAACTGTTCCCACCCTTGCACCCTTAGGGTCCTCTACCTCCTAGTCTTCTGGTGTACCACATCCATCAACATTAATGTTGTGTTATATTCTTGGACAAAAGAGTCTATGATAATAGTAAAGCAGAGCAAAGAGAGGGAAGGTTACATATTCAATGCTAAGTCTGGTGGTGTGAGTGAGTGTAGGTTCCTGGTTAGTAAAGAAGTTTTGGGGGCTGCAGGGGAAGGTATTTAAGGGAGTGTGAAGGAGATGAGTTGATGATCAAAGAGAGGAAATGGGGAAATTGTGAATTCACAAACTGAACAGTTTCTGGTGTAAACTAGATCCAGATAGTGACCTTCCCTGTGGGTGCTGGCAGCAGCCCACTGTTGAAGGCCTTAGGATAAAGTCAGTGAAAGAGAGCTGGAAGTACTGGATGAGGATGTATCATCAATGTGTAAGTGAAATTGCCAAGGAGTAATGTACAAGATTCTGAGGAAAGAGACAGAGAGACAAGTTTCAAATTTAGAGAGAAAGGAAGATGGGTTGCTTGGTGACATGGCTACCTGGAGAGAGACAGGGTAGAGAGTTGGACTGTGTAACGGATGCTGAGAAGGGACCACGTCGCCTTCCGCCGTCGTTCCCGGGTCTCTCCTTGATGCCGATAAGCGCCGTCAGATGCACCAGTTGAAGTATGGACAGTCACTGGAAACAGCCGCAGGATCGCTGGAAGCAGGGAAGAGTCCACGTCGCCGCCTGACAGCATATGAAGTTGGGACGCAGGAAGCTGGCAGCAGGCGGTTGAGGATTCAGGATACTTGCCACAGATGGGTATCAGAGTGGACACTTTAGACCATAAGCAATACAAGACTCCAGAACTCCTTGTTCACTCCAAATCATAACTCACTTTATTGTCACAAACCACAGATATTTATATACAGTACAGTACATTGGATCACATGGGGAAACCTGATACAATAGGGAACATGATTAAATAATAACACATCAGACAAAAGGCCAGCAGCAGATGGTAAGGGCTGACACAATGGGAGCATTCATAGAGGTAATCAACTCACAACATATAATACAAAGGGCTGGCAACAGAGTTTCAGGTTATACAATAGGTGACTCACAGACTGAGGGGTGTGAATGGATTAACACACACAGCAGGGGGTCTCAGGACAGTTCTCAATACAATGATTTGATTAACACCCAGCAGGAGGTCTTGAGTCAAATGGCTGGAGTGGCTACAATACACATCCTAGGGACAAGTACAATTAAGCACATACAATATTTGACAATACATAAAACATAAATCTTTTAACATAAAGATAGTAAACCCCCCCCCCCCATCTGAGGTCAAAGGAGGCCAAGGGGCCATAGTCTTTAGGTAAAACGTTCAAGGTCCAGACAAGGGCCCAAGTAACAGATAAGATCCATTACAGACTGTATGAAATTCAAAGGAGGTGAAGAAGAGTGATGTTGGATGGGCAGAGGCCTGGAGCAACAGAGCTGAGAAAGAAGAAGTCCCACACCTCACCCCTGCCATCAAGGTGAGGTGTGCGAGAGAAAGATGGGCCATCATAGGAGATAGCAGATTCAGCAGAAGAGTCAGAATGTGAGACCCAGGTTTCTGTAATAGCGAGAGAGAGAGAGAGACTTTGAGAGGATGTGATTGTGAATTGTGTGGAGTTTGTTAACTAGAGAGAGAGAGAGCATTCCATAAAGAACAGAAGAAGGGTGGAAGGGATGGAGGGAAGCAGTGAATGGTTAGTACAGTGGAGTCCTCCAGAATTCTAGGATGGTCACAGGCGAGAGTGCAGGTGAGACTAGGGTTGGTAGAGATTTCTTCTGAAGCCAGAAAAAGCAGGTGACATGATGGTTTGTATGTGTGAAGAGGTATGGGTTGTTTCTTGGTGGATGGACATAAAGAGTACAGGTAATAAAACAGCTCATATGAATAAATCATTGAAGAATGTAGAAGGGATGGAGAGATAAAAGATTGATGAGCAGAAAGACCTTGATATTTTGCACAGGTATAGTGGCAAAAACAATAATAAAATTAACATATCCATTACATAATAACACTATAAGTTCAACTGGGTGGCAGGGTGGTGGTATGAGTGACCAGTGTCATGCAGGCAGATCGCAAGATGATGTGTAAAACAGCTTTTGTTTTCAGACCAGACTAAGTGATCAGTTTTGATTAAAATGGTAAGTATTACACAGATGATATTGCAATGGAAAGGTTAAATACCAGATCAACTGCATTCACCGCCAGACCAAATGAAGTACTCACATCAGGAAACCCAAACTCCAGAGTTAAATCTTTATATCTGGTCTCCTCCTCTTCAGTGAGGTAGCCTCTGGAATAAGACAGCTGTTTCTGCTGCCAGTCCCTTTGAGCCACTGGGGTTATGAGAACAAAAGAGAGGAAACTTAAGTTGTCAAGTTATATAACTGTCAACAACACCTAACATAGAGCAGCGGTTCTCACTCCATGCCCTGCTTAAAGGTCAGCATAGGCACAGTCATTTAGATCAAAATGGCTGAGCCCCTGATCAACTCTGTGCTCAAGCTGGGAGTTCCTCAAGTCCTGACCTGCTAGTGGGCTCTGAGCAGAAAGGATGAGCACCAGTGCCATTAAGGACACATCCAAAGATGGCTAGCATACAGTATGCAATGCAGAGTGAAACAATGTACTGGAAGGACTTGAAAACATTAATTTAGATAAAAGAGTTTCTTTTTGAGATTTGAATTTGACACCTATGGTACAGTAGTTTACCTGAAGCAGGTTTGGATAACCTAAGGCTTTCCTTCTTTTATAGCCTAACACTCCCATTACTCCATGTTGGCTTCTTATTGAGATCAGAAGTATCTCCAGACTTGCAGGAGATTGCCCAGCAGAACGGGCTGTGTTCCTGCTTTGTATTAGCCGGCTGTATGGACTATAAATCCGGCATGCAACTATATGTGAGTATTTTTTTAAAAAATTTTAATAGATCCAAAGCTGTCATATATTTATATATTCAGTAGGCTCCCTCATTTTGTGTTCTTTGTGCTTCCAGATCAGGAACTGGCAGGCAACGCAGTACAGGGCAGCAAACGGAGGAATGGTTTAATCAACTGAGTCAAAGATGGTAACAGAATATCAGATGGGCACTGTAACGGAATGCCATCACTTGTGAACAGGGCCCCTTTTGGTTCGGGTGGGCCCGGACTGGGAGCGGCCATTTAGCCATACAGAAGCATGGGCTGAACCACAAAATGGAGAAGGGTTTTGGCATGACTCCAAGGTAGCACCGGGCCTGAGACTCAGTGGCTAATTGGAACAATATCTGGAGACTAAGAGTCAAATGTCCTTTTGCCTCACCCATTTTGTGCTGTGATATGCACAGTAGTTTCCCTGGGGTTATATTTTTCATTGGTTGCTTTGTGAAAACCGATTGTATTATGTCAGTTACTGATGTAAATGCAATTACCTTAACAGACCTGATAGGAAGGCTGTGTGTTTGTATTCTATTTTGTGTTACCATAATTAAGCCTCAGTAAGATTGGTGGTTTTGTGACTCTTACCTGCTATTGGTAGTTCACTGTGCTCACAGACATATATTTAGAGCCTGTGTGTGTCCAAATAAAGGAGTTCCTGTTTTTACCTCAAGCATCATGTGTCATCTGATGTTCTTGGTGACAAGGTGTTAGCTGACCGAATCTTCAAGATTGGGATGACATCGGTGGTTTGGCCACTGCAAACAAGCTGTTCTCACATGTGTGCCCAGTCGGGGTACAGGGGACCCATCACAGGCATGGTATGAACTAGCAGAACAGGAGGGAAGTTGAAGGAAGAGCCAGGTCAATACAAAATATAATATCATGAACAAGACTGGAAATTAAGGGTCATGACCTGGAACTATTTGATTGCACCCTGCCTAAAAGCACTGAGGCTCTATAAATGGTCAGAGCAAACACTAGACAAGGGGGGGCAGAATATGAAAGCATTTTTCTTGGTATGCGATCATATGCTGTTGCACTGGTTTTACACCCCCAAAGGCTGGTAATTGGGGTGTTAGGGATATGGTGGGGAATAAGAGTGGAATTGGTAGTCCCTAAAGAATGATTTCAGTGATTTAGGGTGCAAGCTCAAGGCAAGGACCTCTAAGGTAGTATTTTCTGAAATACTACCTGTGCCATGCGCCAGTGCAGGTAGGCAGAGGGCGCTCAGGGAGCTTAATGCATGGCTCAAGCAATGGTGTAGGAAGGAGGGTTTGGGGGTTTTAGAACACTGGGCAGACTTTGCTCTTGGGTACAATCTATATGGAAGAGATGGATTGCACCTAAATGGTAGAGGAGCATCTGTGTTAGGGGAGAGAATGCTAGGAAGCTTGGAGGAGCTTTTAAACTAGGAAAGGGGGTGGGTGGGTATAGATAGCAAAAATGGGGTAAATAGAGCAGATAGGAACTGGGTCCAAGTAAATGACCAGGGGGGTGGAGAAAGGGTGGGGAAAAATTTAATCAGTAGGGAGGAACTCCTAGTAAATGAAGGTGTAGAAAAAAGGCATGTAGGGATTAATATATGTAAAGACTTCAAAATTAATTGTATGCTAGCAAATACAAGAAGTATGGTAGATAAAATAGGAGAACTAGAATTGCTGGCGGTTAATGAGCAATTGGACATAATTGGAATAACAGAAACATGGTGGAACGATGCACATGACTGGTCTGTAAATATAGAGGGCTATTCCGTTTAGAAGAGACAGAATTAATAGAAAAGGGGGAGGTGTGTGCTTATATTTGAAAACAGAGCTAAATCCAGTTTTGCGAGGTGATATTAGTGAGGAAACTGGCCAAATTGTGGAGTCCATGTGGGTAGAAATCGAGACTAAATGTGGTGTGAAAGGTAAAAAAAAGTTGTTGGTGGGCATATGCTACAAACCACCAAATATTGATGACCATGATGAGGCCCAACTGCTATTGCAAATGAGGAAAGCTGCCCAGTTTGGGCATACTATAATTATGGGAGATCTTAATTATCCAGATATCAACTGGAAAAATGAGACCTGTCAGAGTGCTAAGGGTAGCAGGTTTTTGAACACACTTCGTGAAAGCTACATGTCACAAATGGCGCCGACAAGAAATAACAATGTATTGGACCTAGTGATCACTAATAACACAGAAATGGTATCCAATTTTAAGGTAAGAGAACATTTGGGAAACAGTGATCACAACATGGTTACATTTGAGATCAGTCTGGCAAAGCAAAAATGCATAGGTTCAACCAAAACTCTTAATTTTAAAAAAGCTAACTTCAAATTGCTAAGGGCTTCAATGCAACACATAGACTGGGATATTTTATTTAAAGGCAAAAATACTGAGGAAAAATGGTCAGAATTCAAATTTAGGTTGCAGAAATGTACCCAACAGTATATACCAATGGGGAACAAATGCAAAAGAAGTAAGTCACAGCCAATGTGGTTAACTGCACATGTAAAGAAGGAAATGGCAAGGAAAAAAAACGCATTCAAATTATTTAAGTCTGAAGGAACTGAACAATCTTTCTTAAAATACAGGGAGTGCAACAAAGCTTGCAAAAAGGCAATTAGGGTAGCAAAAATAGATAATGAAACTCGAATTGCAAGGGAAAGCAAGACTAATCCAAAAAAGTTTTTCAAATATATAAATAGCAAAAAACTTATGAAGGAGTGCATTGGACCATTCAAAAATGAGATGGGTGAGTTGGTTAGTGAGGATAAGGAAAAGGCCGGTGTTTTAATCACTTTCTTTGCATCAGTATATACAAGGGAGCAAGGAATGGTAGAAGAGCCTCTGCAAGTAACAAATAAAACAATACAATTAATAGATATTGGGTTAACTCAAGGAGATGTCATGGGAAGACTGAACAAGATTAAGACCGACAAAGCACCAGGTCCTGATGGTATACATCCAAGGGTTCTTCAGGAACTTAGTGCAGTGTTAGCAAAACCCCTATATTTACTCTTTAAAGATTCCACAGGCTCAGTGCCACAGGTTTGGCGAAGAGCTAACATAGTGCCTCTATTTAAGAAGGGAACTAAAACAGAACCTGTGAATTATAGACCAGTGAGTTTGACCTCTGTAGTGGGAAAACTGTTAGAAGGGATAATAAGGGACTATATTCAGGATTACAACACAAAAACTAAAATCATTAGCACAAATCTACATGGTTTTATGAAGAATAGATCGTGCCAAACTAATCTTTTCAGCCTCTATGAGGAGGTAAGCAGCAACCTTGACAATGGCAAGGCAGTAGATGTAGTATATATAGAGTTTGCAAAGGCATTTGATACAGTGCCACACAGAAGGCTGGTGTATAAAATAAGGAAATTAGGGCTAGGAGATAACCTTTGCAATTGGATACAAAACTGGCTGAAGGATAGGGAACAGTGTGTGGGTGCAAATGGAAAATTCTCCAGTACAGTTAAAGTGGAGAGTGGAGTACCTCAGGGTTCAGTATTGGGTCCGCTGCTCTCTAACATGTTTATAAATGACCAGGAAATAGATATAGAAAGCAAAATATCAATATTTGCAGATGATACTAAATTATGCAAAGTCATTAATTCAGAACAGGATATTTTCTCTCTACAGAGGGACTTACATACAATGTCAGATTGGGCAAACATGTGGAATATGAAGTTTAATGTGAGGAAGTGTAAAGTCATGCATTTGGGAGGAAACAATCCCAAGGCTACTTATAAACTTAATGGAATAATTTTAGGTGACTCATTGCTAGAAAAAGACCAGGGTATCCTTGTCAACTACAAACTTGGAAACAGTGACCAGTGTCAAACAGCAGTAGCAAAGGCAAACAAAGTCCTGTCTTGCATAAATTGAGGTATTGAAGCAAGAGTGGATAACATTATTTTGCCATTATACAAATCATTGGTAAGACCTCACCTTGAGTATGCAGTGCAATTTTGGGCACCAGTTCTGAAAAAGGATATACTAGAACTATAGAGGGTACAGCGGAGAGCAACAAAAGTAATTAAGGGATTGGAGGACTTGACATATGAAGAACGACTAAACAAACTTGGTTTATTTACTCTAGAGAAAAGACGACTAAGAGGAGACCTTATCACATTGTATAAGTAGATTAGAGGTCAATACAAGGATCTCTGTGGTGAGCTATTTATTCCAAGGCCTGATCAGGTGACCAGGGGACACCCCTTGAGATTAGAGGAAAGGAGGTTTAAACTTCAGCAGAGGAAGGGTTTTTCTACGGTAAGGTCTGTCAAATTGTGGAATTCATTGCCCAGGGAGGTAGTTATGGCAGATACAATGGATACATTTAAGAGAAGATTAGATACATTTCTTTCAAAAGGAAACATACAGAGTTATACTGTTTATCAGTAGGCTGATCAGGAAGGTCTGATAAAGACTAATTTAATTGGTAGCAGGAAAGCTATAAAATTCTCAGTTACTGAGCTATGAAGCGAAGGTTGAACTTGATGGACTTGTGTCTTTTTTCAGCTGATGCTTAACAAACTGCCTTGACCTCTCACTCTCCATGGTTACTCACCTGACTGTTATCAGCCAACCCCTTCCAGGGTATTTAAAGCAGCTAGGCTCATTTCCTCCTTGCCCTTGTGTTTGTGGCTGGCTGCTGTGCATTCTCCTGTGCTCCTGTTTATCCGCATATGACCTGGCTTCCTCTGATGACCCTTCTGGCTCCTGACTCCTGCCTTGTTCCTGACATCTATGACTTCTGTTTTCCTGACTCTGGCTTGGCTGAGTACCTGCCTTTTTTTTCTGACCCCGGCTTGTCCTTTGGTATATGCTCCTGGATCACCATTCTATTTTGTTTGTTTTATGTTACTTTAATAAAGGTGTTTTTCATTTTATATTTTTTGTGTCTGTCTGGTTCCTGGTTGTTTAAAAGATAGAAGTTGTAACAAGACGAAACGGTGTAAAGTTCAAGACTGCTATCATTAGGACACTATGCATGATTATTAATTACCTGTATAGCTAAAATAGACCATGATGACATGTCCTGGAGAGAATATAGAACAGGTAAATACCGAGCTTCACTGACTGGGGATAGTTGATGCACGTGAGTACCACAGATAACTGCTAAGCAAGATAGAGTGGAGTGGGTGCTTACACAGGGGAGGCTTTTAATATGACAATATTATAAATTGTATTAATTTGGATTTCTTAATATAGTATGAAGTCTTCAAAATATTTTCAGCAAATGAAGTAATCAAAACCTTACCTTGAAAAAGCAAAGTAGGCATACACTATGCACAGGTTTACGTGGAAGAGATAAACATATAGCAGCACAAATTACTGTAGTTTGGCTTTTTATTCTGTGTTTCTAATTAAGGATTAGTGGTATGTGATGCCATTCCTTGATTCACTTCATTGTGCACTAAAGGGCATAATCACAAAAGAAAACAGTAGAAATTCTGGAGCAATCCAGCTACAGCACAGATGAGGAATAGACTATCCCATTGATTATTGTTTTTAATGCCTTAACCATCAGAAAAGCCTCCAATACATTGCTTCACAATGTGAAAGAAAGCTATGGCATTCTAGGAGTTTCAAATCCTCATGTTGAGCAAAGGAAATCTGGGGAATAGTTATTCCTCCACTTGGGTGCAGATTGTATGCTTTAGAATTGCTTCACTATTCTAAGTATCCGAAGTTCATTATTTTGCAATACATTAATACATATTTGTAAATTGTCTAATTTCCATTTTTCCTATTAAAATATGTACTTCCAGAATGCAAATCAATATGCAAAACTAGTATATTTCAATTCCAAGAATTCAAGCCATAATCTATGTAATCAAAAGACCAATATTACAATGTGGTGTCTTAAGTTCAGTTTTGTTTTGCCTGGAGGATTACATAAATGAAATATCTGATAAGAAGCATAATATGCATTAGAATTGCTGTAATCTCCTGAGACACTGTAAATACTTATCAATCTGCCCAAAATCTGTAATTGACTCTCTTCACCTGTGATTTGAAGCTAATTGCGAACACCTGCAGAAGAGTCTATATTAATGGCAGGTATATATCTCGGTGCTTTTTGTCAAAATAACATTCTCCAAACTTGTACTGTATAAAAAATGTATGTCACTAAGGAAGAGCTAGTGTTGGCAACTACTATAAAGTAACAATTTGTGCCGTATTCAGGAAACTACAGAGGTTAAATTCTGGTGAAAACAAATTGCACAATAGGGAAATATTTATCTTTTCACAAATTTTTTCTTAGATGCAATGGAGGGTTTTCAATGCATTACAAATAAAAAAATATGAAATATTAGTTGTTGAGAAATATAGTTAGCAACACACAAAAGGAAAGATGTTTAATCAATATAAAAAATATATTCTGCAAAGAAAGATATCAATTCGCATAGTGAGACTGATGCATTAAGAAGAACTGG
Source organism: Rhinophrynus dorsalis (assembly GCA_037306005.1). Taxonomy (NCBI): domain Eukaryota; kingdom Metazoa; phylum Chordata; class Amphibia; order Anura; family Rhinophrynidae; genus Rhinophrynus; species Rhinophrynus dorsalis. The sequence continues at coordinate 127,208,162 of CM074721.1, forward strand.
AATAATTTTGGGGCAACCTAACTGCACCATAGTGGATAAATAAAAAATAACATGGAATGAAATGTGTCTTTTTAACCCCCAGAATTAGTAGCCTTTACACAAAAACTTTCTCTCAGGATCATAACGAAAACCTATTGGACCCTAAAACCAATGGGTCCCCTTGGATAATTGGTTCCTTAACAACTGCACCCCTGGTAGTTATGCACCTACCATGAAAGCTACTTGCTTTGCAATATGTTGCAATATCATTCAATGGGTTAAAATTGAAAAAATGGAAATTGTGGAATATGTGTTTGTCTCCTATGGTGCAGTTCCTATTCAGTGACTATTCACTGCTTTCACCCTCAATTGGGACCACAGGACAGTAGGATTTTAGCGAAGAAGATGTCTTCAGTTGCCAAACACTTCCTTAGTTGTCACAATGCAAATCCTAAAGGCTTAAAGGCATGGGCCATAGAGAAGGTTGGTTTGGGAATTAGAGGAGGTGATGTGGATAAGATTCTACTGCAACATGAGAATCGTTGGATTTTCTTGTTGAATACCTTATCACCTCAAGGTTTAAATGAGGAATGGAACCTTAGCATTAATTTGCAATAACTTTGTATTCAGAGATGTGAGTATAACTAATTAAGTATAACTTTTGATATTGATTGGCTGGTCTTTGCTTGGATTTTTTACTCTTCTTCTTTTTTATTATTGATATATAATATCTATGTGTTTCGATCGGATCCCCAATTGACATTGTTATTTACTGTGTCAATTCGGTGATCTGTCAGTTTGACAGGATGAGTTGATTTTTGGCCCAATTAGAAGTAATCCACCCACTTTTGAGGTGGAGTTTGGCCTTTTAAATAACAGCCGCGTAATAGCACGGCGTTAGATGTTATGCCTTTGAGAAAGCGTTTGTAGCGAAACGTACGTTAGGCATTAAGGCAGCTCTTTTGTCTCATCCTATATCTGCCCGCATTTGTGATTCTTTCTTTCCATGGCAAGCCGGAACAGCCCCGCTATTTAGATTTAGTATACCTAGGTAGGGTGATAGATATTTGGTAGCCGGACAAGCTCCGGTATGTAGACCGGATTAGTTATTTATATTTGCCAGGTAGTAGTGTGACATATATGTGGCAAGCCGGATAAGCCCCGGTACTTAGTTCAGTGTTAGATAGCCAGCTATATGATTTATTGAAGCAGCATACTGATTAGATAGCAATTATTCCTTTCTTGGCAAGCCGGACAAGCCCCGGTATGTAGCTTCTATAACTAGACTATTATCTCATCTTTTAGATCGGATTAGTTCCGATACAGAGATAGGATCTATATTTGTCAAAGAATTTTGTTCAATCTTATTCAGTATCTGGCAAGCCGGACAAGCCCCGGTATCTAGTTTATTGCTAGCTAGCTAGCTAGCTAGGTACTTGGCCAACCGGAAAAGTCCTGGTGGTTCATTCTACACTATCTAGGTTGTTGTTTGATTTAGTGCTAAGTCTTAGATCACTAATGCGGGCAGATTTCCTCATGCAATCCCAAATTTTTCATTGATATATTTCTTCCTTTAGACAATAGGTTGATACGTATTTCAGCACATTTTGGGTTAACATCAGTGCAATAGGCCGGATATATTTCGGCAAATTGCACGAATTTATCCATCCGTGTCATTTGGTTTGTGGACTTTGTGTGTGCCAAAATCAAATATTAGATCAATGAGTGGTGGATAGTCGATTTAGTAATATTCTGACAACATTAATGTGTATTTTTATGTTGGATGTTCTGAGAAATCATTAGGAATTTATAAATCAAGGATTGCTTTAGGAGGTGATTTTTTGTTTTATTTGGTTATTTAGCCCGATATTTTAGCTTTGGAATAAAAGTTATATTTTATTTAGTTTTAGTGAGAGGGTTCATCACTAGATTATCAGTCCCAGTTTGATGACTTATCTTGAGTGCTAGCACAGCAGGGCATTTTCTTTTGTCTTTTATTATTTCACCCTCAATGTTTATACAGGATATCATTAATGAATGCAATACAGTAATACTGGTCTTTCTTACTAATAATGGATGGATAAATTCATTTTTAAACAACTTTTGTTTCAGGTATTTAAATCTTATGCGGTTATACATTATAATGGTAATTGGTTTGGGCATATTTTGAATGCTCTTTTGGATGTGCACTGGATTGGAGTGAAGTGACTTGGAATTTTGAAGAATCAAAAAAAAAGTATATTAACTCTTTGAGTGCATTGACACTCAAGGAGTTAAGGATAATTTTTACTCTTTTTCTTATTTCCCTCCTGTTCAATTTGTGGTTGGAAAAAGGATTGCACTTGTGTTTATTTCTCCTATTTAAGTAATTAAATAGTGGGATTTGTACCTTAACCCCTTACTGCCCGAGGACGTACATGTACGTCCCGAGCGGATGTCCCAGGTGGACAGATGATGTACATGTACGTCCCGGAACTCATTGAAACAAATTAAAAAAAAAATGTTCGTTGGGCGTTAAGTGCCGGCCTTGTGCACGTGCGGACGGTCACTAAGGTGTTAAGGACCCATGATGTGTCAGGACTGTCATGGGAAAACTTCCCTAAAAGACCAGTGGCTATCCTGTCATATCATGGATTTCAGTGCTCAGTGGCTGCACGCCGTTCCGGGAGCCCTAAATCGGACTGGATAAAAAAAAAATGTTCTGTGGTCCTTAAAGGGATAGTAATACTTCAATTTAACTTTAATTCATATTGTATCCCTTAAAAAAAAAAAAATTAAATGACCCCAGCGGCATCGCTCAAACCTTTATGGTTTGAGAGATATCCACTTACAAAGTTCCCTCTCCCCTGACATCAGTGCTCTAGCTGACTGCAGGGGAATCCTGTCCCTGAACAAGTGGTGGCTTTGCAGCAGAGCTGAGATCGCTTTAACGAAAAAGAAATCCTTCACTGAAATGGTCTTCTTGGTTTGCAAGCACACGTAGAAGACTGTACCAGTGAAGGATTTATTTTTCCATAACGAGATCTTGGCTCTGCTGAAGAGCCTCCGCCGGTCCTGGGACCAGATTCCCCTGCAGTCAGCTAGAGATCTGATGCCAGGGGAGGGGGAACTTTGAAAGCAGATATCTCTCAAACCATAAAGGTTTGAGAGATGCCACTGGGGTAATTTAAATTGGGATTTTTAAGGGCTTCAATATGAATTAAAGTTAAATTGAAGTATTACTAGCCCTTTAAGTGCTGGCAGTGTGCAGATGCGGGTGGTCCTCAAGGGGTTAAAGAATTAGGACTTTGAACTGAAGCTGGAGTTGGAAGTCTCCCATAGACTTCGGTACAAGATTATTCATTTGGTGATAATGAAATGTGTTGGATACCTTACTGACACTCAGAGGGGTTAAACTGCAGAGAACTGAATTATATCCATGAGTGGTAAGCGATTGAACAAACTCATGCAGCATACATCTTGCCACATCCTTGAATATACCACTGTGGCAAGTGTGTTATTATCTTTTTGGATTCTAATATACAGATTATTTTTAGAAATATTGCAACACTTTGTGAAATCTGGAAGGGAGTTTGGAGGTCCAGGAGCAGGTAGTGTATATTAGTAGTGATGAGGTGGGAGGAATTATAGATGAAGAACAACATGTAGGCAGTAGTGATGATCGAGCACCCCAATGCTCGGGTGTTCGGGTGCTCTGGCCGAGCGCCCCCGGAGGCTCGAGTGCTCGGCCGAGCACCCGAGCCTCATTGAAGTCAATGGGAGGACTCGAGCATTACACCAGGCACCCCCTGCTCTGATGAGGGGAGGGTGCCTGGTCCATAGGAAAAGGGCAGAAAATGATGGAAACACCACAGAAATGGTTCAGGGACAGCATAGGGAGGATGTCTGGATGCATCTTGGACTCCAACGTCGCTGCTGGGAACGATGTTTCGCCCGTAGTACGCCATTTTTACAGACTGACCGTAAAACACACAAAAAGGAAGATAAAAACGACTTTAGGCGAAAAATTGTTACCAAACAGTATTTGCTGTATATTTACTTGTATATCATCTGCAAATTCTGCAAAAATTTCATCGATTTTTCTGAACTGGGGCCATGATTAAGAGGGAAACGTGCGCAGAGGCAAATTCTGCAAAAAATTTCCTCGATTTTTCTGAACTGGGGCCATGATTAAGAGGGAAACGTGCGCAGAGGCAAATTCTGCAAAAAATTTCCTCGATTTTTCTGAACTGGGGCCATGATTAAGAGGGAAACGTGCGCAAAGGCAAATTCTGCAAAAAATTTCCTCGATTTTTCTGAACTGGGGCCATGATTAAGAGGGAAACGTGCGCTGAGCCGACCATCTAAAACATTATGGGTGAGGGTCTGCTGCGGAGCTGACCATCCTAAACATTATATGCGAAGGCCCGCTAGTGAGCTGACGCTATAAAACATTATATGAGAGGGCCCGCTAGAAAGCTGACCCAATAAAACATTATATAAGAAGGCCCGCTGGTGAGCTGACCTATACAAAAAGTTGTCAAACAGGGCCCGCTGGTGAGCTGGCCCTATATAAAAATTATATCACAGGGCCCGCTGGTGAGCTGGCCCTATATAAAAATTATATCACAGGGCCCGCTGGTGAGCTGGCCCTATATAAAAATTATATCACAGGGTATATGGAAGAGAGTCAATCATATACCCGTTTTTTGGGTGGAAGGGGTGAATGGGAATACAGAGTATTCCCATCATTGTAAATAACATATCTAAAGTGACTTTATGTTCACCCGGGGCTTTCCTCCAGTGGAGTGGAGAAGTCAGGGGAAATCCAGGCCTTGTTCATTTTTATAAGTGTCAACCTATCAGCATTTTCGGTGGAAAGGCGGATACGCTTATCTGTTATGATGCCACCAGCAGCACTAAATACCCGCTCAGACAGAACGCTGGCGGCAGGGCAGGCCAGCACCTCCATGGCGTAGAGTGCCAGTTCATACCACGTGTCCAGCTTGGACACCCAGTAGTTGTAAGGCACAGAGGGATCATTGAGGACGCTGACACGGTCTGCTACGTACTCCTTCACCATCTTCCAAAACTTTTCCCTCATTGTGACACTAGGCTGCGCATCAGGGTGAGGGTGCTGGCGGGGTGTCATGAAGGTGTCCCACGCCTTGGAGAGTGTTGCCCTGCCTTTGTCGGAACTGCTGTGTGCTCCCCTTTTCTCCCCTTCTTGGTTGGCCAAGGTAGCACGTACTCTGCCGCCAGCGTTGTCAGATGGAAAATTTTGGAGCAATTTTTCAACAAGAACCTTCTGGTATTGCACCATTTTGCTTGTCCTCTCCACCGGAGGAATGAGAGATGAGAAATTCTCTTTGTAGCGGGGGTCCAGAAGGGTGAACACCCAGTAATCCGTGTTGTCTAAAATGCGTATAACGCGTGGGTCACGGGAAAGGCAGCCTAACATAAAGTCAGCCATGTGTGCCAGAGTACCAACAGGCAAGATTTCGCTGTCCTCACCAGGAGGATGACTCTCAATCTCCTCATCCTCTTCCTCCTCTTCTGCCCACCCACGCTGAAGAGATGGAACTAAAGTTCCATGGCTACCCTCTGTAGCGGAGGCAACCGTGTCTTCCTCCTCCTTCTCCTCCTCCTCCGCCTCCTCCAATTGTCGCTGAGAAGACGAAGTGAGGGTGCTCTGGCTATCACCTTGTGTAAGCTCTTCCTCCCGCATTTCCACCTCTTCCACATGCAAAGAGTCGGTTTTAATTGTGAGCAGCGAGCGTTTCAGTAGACACAGAAGTGGGATGGTTACACTGATAATAGCGTTATCGCCGCTCACCATCTGTGTCGATTCCTCAAAATTGCGTAAAACCTCACAGAGGTCTGACATCCATTCCCACTCCTCACTTCTGATTAGAGGAAGTTGAACGGAGAGGCGACGACCGTGTAACAGCTGGTACTCCACTACTGCCCTCTGCTGCTCACAAAGCCGGGCCAATATGTGGAAGGTGGAGTTCCAGCGCGTGCTCACGTCACACAGCAGCCGGTGAGCTGGCAATTGTAAGCGCTGCTGCAGCTTCAACAGGCCGGCTGAAGCTGTTGATGACTTACGGAAATGTGCACACACGCGGCGCACCTTGGTCAAGAGATCATGCAAATTGGGGTAGGTTTTTAGAAATCGCTGAACCACTAAATTAAATACATGCGCTAGGCATGGTACGTGTGTGAGCTTGCCGAGCTCCAAAGCCGCCACCAAGTTACGCCCATTATCACACACAACCATGCCTGGTTGCAGGTTGAGTGGCGAGAGCCACTGCTCGGTCTGGTGACTAATCCCCTGCAACAGCTCTGAGGCCGTGTGCTGTTTGTCCCCAAGGCAGATCAGCTTCAGCACGGCCTGTTGACGCTTCCCCACTGCAGTGCTACACTGCTTCCAGCTACCGGCTGATGGGTGAGTGGCGCTGCGCGCAGAGAATTCGGAGGTGGAAACGGAGGAGGAGGAGCCAATAACGTAGGTGCTGGCGGAAACCCTGATGGAGGTAGGGCCCGCAATCCTCGGCGTGGGTAGCACCTGTGCCATCCCAGGGTCCGAGTCGCTCTCAGCCTCCACGACATTCACCCAGTGTGCCGTCAGGGAAATGTAGCGTCCCTGGCCACAAGCACTTGTCCATGTGTCAGTCGTTAAGTGGACCTTCCCAGTAACTGCGTTGGTCAGGGCACGGGTGATGTTACGGGACACATGGTGGTGTAAGGCGGGGACGGCACACCGGGAAAAGTAGTGGCGGCTGGGGACCGCGTACCGAGGGACAGCTGCTGCCATCAGGCTGCGGAAGGACTCAGTGTCCACAAGCCTAAATGGCAGCATTTCGATGGCCAGTAATTTGGAAAGGTGTGAGGTTAGTGCTATGGCCTGTGGGTGGGTGGCTGGGTATTTTTGCTTGCGCTCAAATGCCTGGGGTAACGACATTTGGACGCTGCGCTGGGACAGGGAAGTGGATGTGGTCACTGATGGTGCTTCAGATGGTACAGGTGCAGGGCGGGAGGTATGCGGGCCTGCGCCTTCGACAGGCGATTGGCCGGCACTGAAAACAGGGGAAGAGGAGGCAGTGGTGTGGCCTGCAGACACAGATTGGCGATCCGGGCGTTCCTCCCACTTATTACGGTGCTTGGATGCCATGTGTCGGATCATGCTGGTGGTGGTGAGGTTGCTAGTGTTCATGCCTCGGCTCATTCTGGTGTGGCACAGGTTGCAAACTACAATTCTTTTGTCGTCTGCACTTTCCTTAAAAAAACGCCATACCGCGGAACACCTAGCCCTTGGCAAGGGAGATTTACGCAAGGGGGTGCTCCGTGGAACATTTGTGGGCCGGTTTGGTGCGGTACACCTTCTTTCTTTAGCCACACCACTGCCTCTTCCAGCCTGTTGCGGTGCTGCAGATGGCTCACCCTCAGGACTGCTGTCATCGCTCGGCTCTCCACCTTCCCAGGTGGGGTCAGTCACCTCATCGTCCACCAAGTCCTCCTCCACTTCCTCACTCTGATCATCCTCCTCATTTCTTGATCCCACCACATCCTCAGTCATTGACAACTGTGTATCATCCTCCTCATCAAGGTCTTGAGACAGTAATAGTGGTTGATTTGATGGCAACTGTGTCTCATCATCATCATCCACTTCATTTGACCTTAAATGCCGTTCCCCTCTGTCATCTTCTTGTGATTGGGTACCCTCTAGAGGTTGTGAATCAGGGCACAAGATGTCATGTTCCTCTGCAAGCGTGCTTGGAGAGAGGTTCAAATGAAGGATTGGTGATGAGACGAGCTCCTCACTATATCTCAGTGTGGGATCACTTCTTTGGCCAGACCCTCTATGGTGGGAGGAAGGATGATCAGGGTGAGGATTATGTTGACCAGACTCTTGGCTACTGAGAGTGGACTTGGTGGAAGACAGGGTGGTGCTTAACCGACTGGAAGCAGTATCACCTGAAATCCAACCGACCACCTGTTCGCAGTGGTCTGACCTCGAGAGTGATGTCCTGCGACGCCCTGTAAACTGAGACATGAAGCTAGGTATGGTGGATGTCTTTCTTTCTTGTGCTCTGGCACCAGGCACAGTTTCTACGCGTCCTGACCCGCACCCTGAACTATCAGGATCACGTCCACTTCCCCGTCCCTTTTTACCCGCCTTCTTCATATTACACGGAATATGTGCTGCTAATCTGCAACTTTCCACACTAAACAGAATGTGCTGCTAATCTGCGGCTAGGCACAGTGAAAGGAATATGTGACATTTATTTTTTACACTTTCCACACTAAACAGAATGTGCTGCTAATCTGCAACTTTGCACACTAAACAGAATGTGCTGCTAATCTGCGGCTAGGCACAGTGAAAGGAATATGTGACGTTTATTTTTTACACTTTCCACACTAAACAGAATGTGCTGCTAATCTGCAACTTTGCACACTAAACAGAATGTGCTGCTTATCTGCGGATAGTCACAGTGAACGGAATATGTGACGTTTATTTTTTATACTTTGCACACTAAACAGAATGTGCTGCTTATCTGCGGCTAGGCACAGTGAACGGAATATGTGACGTTTATTTTTTACACTTTGCACACTAAACAGAATGTGCTGCTAATCTGCAACTTTGCACACTAAACAGAATGTGCTGCTAATCTGCGGCTAGGCACAGTGAACGGAATATGTGACGTTTATTTTTTACACTTTCCACACTAAACAGAATGTGCTGCTAATCTGCAACTTTGCACACTAAACAGAATGTGCTGCTTATCTGCGGCTAGGCACAGTGAACGGAATATGTGACGTTTATTTTTTACACTTTGCACACTAAACAGAATGTGCTGCTAATCTGCAACTTTGCACACTAAACAGAATGTGCTGCTTATCTGCGGCTAGGCACAGTGAATGGAATATGTGACGTTTATTTTTTACACTTTGCACACTAAACAGAATGTGCTGCTAATCTGCAACTTTGCACACTAAACAGAATGTACTGCTTATCTGCGGCTAGGCACAGTGAACGGAATATGTGACGTTTATTTTTTACACTTTGCACACTAAACAGAATGTGCTGCTAATCTGCAACTTTGCACACTAAACAGAATGTGCTGCTAATCTGCGGCTAGGCACAGTGAACGGAATATGTGACGTTTATTTTTTACACTTTCCACACTAAACAGAATGTGCTGCTAATCTGCAACTTTGCACACTAAACAGCATGTGCTGCTAATCTGCAACTTTGCACACTAAACAGAATGTGCTGCTAATCTGCGGCTAGGCACAGTGAACGGAATATGTGACGTTTATTTTTTACACTTTCCACACTAAACAGAATGTGCTGCTAATCTGCAACTTTGCACACTAAACAGAATGTGCTGCTAATCTGCAACTTTGCACACTAAACAGAATGTGCTGCTAATCTGCGGCTAGGCACACTAAACAGAATGTGCTGCTAATCTGCGGCTAGGCACAGTGAACGGAATATGTGACGTTTATTTTTTACACTTTGCACACTAAACAGAATGTGCTGCTAATCTGCAACTTTGCACACTAAACAGAATGTGCTGCTTATCTGCGGCTAGGCACAGTGAACGGAATATGTGACGTTTATTTTTTACACTTTGCACACTAAACAGAATGTGCTGCTAATCTGCAACTTTGCACACTAAACAGAATGTGCTGCTTATCTGCGGCTAGGCACAGTGAACGGAATATGTGACGTTTATTTTTTACACTTTCCACACTAAACAGAATGTGCTGCTAATCTGCAACTTTGCACACTAAACAGAATGTGCTGCTAATCTGCGGCTAGGCACAGTGAACGGAATATGTGACGTTTATTTTTTACACTTTGCACACTAAACAGAATGTGCTGCTAATCTGCAACTTTGCACACTAAACAGAATGTGCTGCTAATCTGCAACTTTGCACACTAAACAGAATGTGCTGCTAATCTGCGGCTAGGCACAGTGAACGGAATATGTGACGTTTATTTTTTACACTTTCCACACTAAACAGAATGTGCTGCTAATCTGCAACTTTGCACACTAAACAGAATGTGCTGCTAATCTGCAACTTTGCACACTAAACAGAATGTGCTGCTAATCTGCGGCTAGGCACAGTGAACGGAATATGTGACGTTTATTTTTTACACTTTCCACACTAAACAGAATGTGCTGCTAATCTGCAACTTTGCACACTAAACAGAATGTGCTGCTAATCTGCAACTTTGCACGCTAAAAAGAATGTGCTGCTAATCTGCAACTTTGCACACTAAACAAAATGTGCTGCTAATCTGCAACTTTGCACACTAAACAGAATGTGCTGCTAATCTGCGGCTAGGCACAGTGAACGGAATATGTGACGTTTTTTTTTTAAATCTGTGCCCCCCCAAACAAAATATAACTGCTGCCCCCACACACAACAGTCCTAAAAAGGACTTTTGGGTCTTTATATGTTGTTCAAACACACTTTTCTTCTCCCTACACTGACTTTCCCTTCCTATCCTCATCTCTCCCTGGCTAAGACTGAGCCGAACTCGCTGGTCAGGTGCTATACAGCACCCGATCACGGGTTCTGGCCAGCCAATCAGTGTAATGCCAGCAGCCAACATGGCTGCTGGCATTACACTGATGTCAGAGCCTCCCCGCACGTTTATTGGCTGCGCAGCAGCCGTGAAACGTGCGGGGAGGAGACCCGAACATGGCGGGCGAGCACATGCAGTACTCGTACGAGTACCGCCATGTGCCGAGCAGAGCGATGCTCGAGCCGAACCGAGCTTCGGCCGAGCATGCTCGCTCATCACTAGTAGGCATCTTTATAGCAGTAAGTGGGGAAGTATTTGGACAGCTGAAGAGGAAGGACAATTCTGAGCTGAGTCAAATTAAATTTGCAAGATTGTGTGAAGAACTTGGCAAGGATAGTTCAAAAATTTCAATACTGAAGAGGGCTAATTCTTCTTGTAGCCAAGTGAACAGTTCGTCTTTGAGTATAGATGAGTGGGAGAGTAGACAGAAATCAAGGCAGGTTGTGGTAATAATGGACTCTGTTATTAGAAAAGTACACAGGATAATCTTTTGCCATGATTGTGAATGCTGAACAGTATGCTATCTCTCTGGTGCTCATGTTCAGCTTGTTGTATACCAAGCCAGAAAGATTATTGGGAAGAGCTAGAATGGAACCAGCTATCTTTGTACATATTCATACCAATGACAATTTTGGAGGTGGATGGGAGTCCCTAAAAATTATTTCAGGGATATAGGGTGCCATGCTCCAATACAGGATGGGTGAGGCAGCTCAGGGAGCTTAATGTATGACTTAAGTACTAGTGTATAAAGGTGTTTGCTCATCAGCATCTCAGTAGTACTGTACTGTTTATAGTCATCTTTGCAGCCAAAAACATCTTAAAGGATAAGAAGTAAGTTAACCCCTTTTGATCATATGTCAGGTAAGAGAGAGTAGTACTTGTTCTCTTGGGGTGTCTTGATATGGCATGTAAATTTATTCCATTTTAAGTAATTTTTTTAAATAGATTTTATTATCAGATTGCTCCATACACATCTCAAATACAGAAAAGTACATGTATAATCATTCAAGTACAGCAAATGTATGTAGACGTTTGTAACAATGAAAAGAACGTATGCATATCAGTAGGGCACACAGAGCCAACCTGAGGTTTTTATTATTATTTTAACCTCCAATAACCCAAACTCCTAAAATCTAACCTAACCTAAATCTCACTATACCCTCGTTCCCAAATTCCTCTCTCTCCCGAACCCTCAGCACCACCCCCCCATCCTCCCATCAGCCAGCGATTTCACAAGGTCCCAGCATGGACAGGGTTCAGGGTTTTTCCATATATATGACCCTGATATGACACAAGTTTTTCTCCATAAAGTACTTCATCAATTATGCATCGCAGCCATCCATTTAGCAAGCAGATGTGACCTCAATCAATCATTACCAGTAAGATGTACATCATCAGGTGCCACAATAGCATTTGCTCTATTCGCCCACCAGTTCTGCCATCTGCTCCAGATCTTATCAAACTTATTTGGGTTACCCCGGTGTAAGTAAACCAATTTATAGTGTGGAATGCATTGTAAAACTAGGTTTATCCATGCCCTACAATTAGGGACTCTATTCGACATCTAGTTCAAGGCCACCACCTTTCTCACCAAGAGCTCACTCATTAGAGATCTGTCAGTTGCATCCTCAATCTCATTGGGAAAAACAGACAATAAACAAATCTTTGGAGTCACAGGAACAGGTCTCTACAACACCAAAGACACAATCTGCATTACTTCTCTCCAGAACACCCTGACTCCAGGACATTCCCAGATCATATGTAAGTATGTGCCCTGAACATTATCACAACGAAGGCAACAGTCGGTATTAGAACTCCCCATCCTGTACAGTCTGACTGGCGTATAGTAAATTCTATGTAGAATATTCAACTGTATCATTTGGTGTCTAGTCGATGTCGCCACCAGTGCTGGTCACGCCTTAGCCAAATCCCACTCCCAATTCTCTAATGGAGCCATGTCCATTTCTCACTTGTTCTGTGAAGGGAACTCCGGGTATCCCATATGAGATTCTAACCACTTGTAAATGAAATAAAGTGGTCTCAAAGGCTCAAGAAGCATCAGTCTAGTAAGAAGCGGGAATGAAGAAATCATCGGGGCTCAACCACCCCACTGAGCTCGAAGAGCATGCCTAATACATAAATATGAGTAGAAAAGATTATGCGGTATATGGTGCTCATCATGCAATTGTGCAAAGGATTTTAGTTTATTATCCTGATATAACTGTCCAAGATTATTAATCCCAAATCTAGCCCACAAAGGACCAAAGTCACTGCCAAGTAGATGGTGTAGCCCCGCGGCACCCCACAAAGGGGTATCCGGGTATCATGGTGCCCGTGATTCTGACTGTGCGATATTCGTACTTCCAGGTTTGCTTTGGCTGCTTCTTATTGGTTCTGGATTGCTAGCCCCTCCCAGGGCTTGCCTTAATACACACCCTCCTGTCACTATGCCGGGACCCTTTTGTGGTGTTCCTGACCTGACGCTTGTAGCTGTGTTCTTGTTCCGTGTATGATCCGGTTTCATCTGACCTTGCTCCTGTCTTCGCTGCCTGTTTACTGGACCCGGCTTGCCTGACGACAACTAGTTACCGATTTGGCTGACTACCGCTCTCTGTGTACCGATCCAGGCTTTGGCTGACTACAGCTCTCTGTGTACCGATCCAGGCTTTGGCTGACTACCGCTCTCTGTGTACCGATCCAGGCTTTGGCTGACTACCGCTCTCTGTGTACCGTTCCAGGCTCTGGCTATTCTGCCTAGCATCCGATTGTCGCTAGTGCTTCTGTTGTCCCTGTCTTGTGCCCTCTGCCTTTTCCTTAATGGTCGCTTGCTAGTCAGTGCTTCCCGTTGCCTCCGGTTGTGCTACCTCTCAGCCTGTGCCTCATTGCAGCCTCCGTTACGCGCTATACAAGCCTATGATCTCTGGTCACTAGCAGTGCTACCTCTTGTCAGTCTGCTCTCACCCGTTGCCTCCAGTGGTGCTACCTCTCAGCCTGTGCCTCATTGTAGCCTCCGTTACGTGCTATACAGCCTGTGCCCTCCGGTCACTAGCGGTGCTACCACTTGTCTGTCTGCTCCTACCTGTTGCCTCCGGTTGTGCTACATCTCAGCCTGTGCCTCTTGACAGTCTCTGATTGCATACTATACACCTGTGATCTCCGGTCACTAGCGGTGCTACCTCCTGTCAGGCCCCACGGCCCGCTATCTCCGGTTGCGCTACTCTGAGCAGTCTGCCTATTTACACTGGTTGTGCTCTGTGCAGTAGGTGCCTCCCCTGTGTGCCTCAGGGCACTTCCTCTATTACCGTTTATGCTATTCCTGGGCTGCCTTACCCGGTTATAGGTAAGACCGGTAGAGCCTCCTCTATATCCTTGTTGGTACCATTTCCTGGGCTGCCTTACCCGGTTATAGGTAAGGCCGGTAGAGCCTATTCACCTCTCTATATTGGGGTGCCTGCCCTGTAGTATAGTTCCCTCTTAGGGCCTCTCTGGACCTGTACTGCTGAGGTTTCGTTCCTTCTCTGTTCCAGATATTATTTACATATTTTGTTATCTGACTGTGCCCTGACCTGTGTCAGATTGTATCACTTTCCTCTGTGTGAAGTCTGGACCCGTGTAGGGCCTCTTTGTTCTTTATTTTGTTTAATAAAGCTTCATTGTTTTATCTTACCAAATTGTCTGAGTGTTCAATAAAACCATGACACCAGGTCCATGGCAACATAGCCCGATAGCTTTTTCAACCCCACCCACACCTCATGTAGAGTTATTGCCAAAGGAATATGAATTTTAAAAACCGTGGGGCCTCCATGCAAGAACTGGGGTAATAAGCAGGCTGTAATAATAATGTATCTATTTGAGTGGTCTGGTAGCGATGTTGTGGAGAAACAAAATCTAACGCATATCGACATTGTGCCGCTAAGTAGCACCTATAAAAATTGGGCAAAGCAATTCCGGCCTCACGTTTGGGTCTCATGAGAGTAGTTAGCTTGATTGTAGCCCAACCCCTCCTCCATATAAAATGCGAAATAATTTTGTCTAATCGTAGAAAATATTTTTTAGGAATAGGGGCTGGCATGTTTTGAAAAACGTACAAAAATTTAGGTAGAAAAATCGTTTTAATAAGATTTGATCTACCGATAACATTTAAGGGTAAATGAAGCCATGCAATTGTTTTGTCATTAAAGTACTGAATATTAGGTAGTAGATTCATCTCCAAAAAGGAGTCAGTCGTTGCTGCCACCCTAATCCCCAAGTATGTACACTCATCCACATACGAAAGCGGGATGTCAGTTGGATGAGATTCTCGTACCACAGTAGCCTTGGGATTACTATATAATATACGTATCCAGGCAATAAAGGACAGGCCAAACCCAAATACCCGGAGCACGTGCCAATAATATGGCCATTCAACAGAGTCGAAGGCCTTAGATGCATCAAGAGATGTTACCACCCGAGACCCCAAGGTATCATGAGGGAAATGCAAATGCATAAATAACCTTCTAAGATTATGTGATGTCGATTTATCTGGAATAAATCCTGTCTGATCTTCATGTACTATAGTTCCCAGCACCGTATTTAATCTGGTAGCCAGAATTTTACCAACAATTTTAGTATCCGTGGTCAGCAAGGAAATAGGTCTGTAAGAATCGCAAATCTCCGGATCCTTTCCTGGTTTGGGCAATACAATAATGGAAGCATTATTCATAGAATCCGGGAGATGTCCATCGTCAATAGCAGCATAAAAGGTGTTTAATAATTGGGGGGGCCAGGATATCCACTAACTCCTTATACCATTCCGCAGGAAGACCATCTACACCCGATGCCTTGCCTGCTGGCAAGCTATGATTAGCCTCCACCACCTCTCTCAAAAGAACAGGAGCATCCAGCATTTGTCTATGATCAAATGAAAGTTGCGGAAGTTCACATTGATCAATAAAGCAAGAAATTTGAGACTCGGAGCGGGTCAATCAAGATTCATAAAGACAAGAATAGAAGCACTGGAATCTCAAATTAATCATCTGTGGATTTAGTACCAGATCACCACCAGGATCTCGGAGTGAAGAAACCGACGGTGTCCCCTTGTTTTGACGAACAAGATGAGCCATTAGCTTCCCTGCCTTATCCCCATTTTCAAAGACATTTTGTTTCAAGTAAAAAACATGTCGAGCACTTAATTCAGACAATTTTATCGAATATCTTAATAAGCAAGAGACAAAATTAGCATAAGAGATTGAATCCCCCATTTCCACAAACTGTTTTTCCACCTCAGCAGCTTCAGACTCTAATATCTCTGCCTCTATAGTCTTAAGTCTGTTTTGCATAGATATAAGAGATAATAAGGAGCCCCTTGCAGTCGCCTTGGCAGCTTCCCAAACAATGCTCTGAGCAGCAGTGTCAACATTATTGATAAAATATTCACATAAATTGTCTCTATGTTTAGACACCAGATGCGTATTAGTCAACCATACAGGATTGAGCCTCCACATCCTAGATTTAAGTCTCTGATCTTGCTGTAGTGTCAGTTATAGCGGGGAGTGGTCCAAAGCTACCCTGGTCAGAAAACAACAGTCTGTAACCAAATTCAAAGTCAACTGGTTATCTATTCTAGATAAAGTTTTATAAGTGGCCGAGTGGCATGAGAACTCCTGAACCTGCGGATGGAGAGTCCTCCATACATTTATGAGTCCCATGTCACCTATGAGACTGAGGAAGGCATCTTTATATAATTTGGAGTCAACAGCCGTCCCACCTAATCTGTCCAAATTAGAATTGGTTGCTATATTAAAATCGCCCATGCATACTATATGGTGGCATGGTTTGTCAGAAATATATATGAGTATGTCTCTAAGGATTGAAGGGTCGAAAGGAAGTGGAATATAAACATTCAGTAGAACAAACAGAGTACCCTGCAATTTACATGTTAAGAAGAGGTATCGTCCCTGTGGATCTGTCTTGAGGTCCATGAATTCAAAAGAAACTAGTTTAGTAATGATAATGGAGACACCTCTGGCATACGTGGAATATGTGGCATGATAGTGACCTTGTATCCATTGCCTTCTAAGAGACAGAACTCTGCTTGCAACAAGATGGGTCTCCTGCAACATGACCACCCCTGGAGCTTGTTTCCTGATGTGGTTTAAGACTAAGGATCGTTTCACTGCATCATTTGATACACGCACATTCCATGACAAGAATTTTCAGTTTAGTACTGACATTACAGATGTAAATATTATATGTTATATCCCTGGCCATATGGCGGGGCCCGCTGGGGACGAGGAGCGACCGGTCCATAAGAGAGAGGAATCCCTAAATTAACTACTGATCCAACCCCTATCCGAACATTCCACTCTATCTCTATCACCCCCAACCTGACAGAGATTTTATCCCATAACAAACCCATTCCCGCGGCCTGGCAGCCAAAACATCCTTCCCTTCCCTCCCACCCAACACACATAAACCAATCAACTGGTGATCAAGCAGACCACGTACAGTCCCTCCCACTCCCCCCGCCTCCCACAGCAGTAGAATAGAGCAAAAGTAAACACAACATCATTTCATAGCAAATGTTGAAAGAAAACCCAATGACAGTACCACCACAGCTCCCCCCAAAACAGAACATCCCCACCCAGTAGCAGAGCAAATCCCCCCAGAAGCAACCAGATACATCTCCCTCTTATTCTCTCCTTCTTAGCACATCCCGGGTGGGTCGGAAGTGTCATAAAATATATAAGCAGAGTATAGCAGCTTCGAGGAATCTGGGAGCTGAATCATGGCAACACAGCATCAGACCACCACCCAAGATATGCAAGACAATACCAGTATAATAATAACAGTTTGGAACAATAGCAGAATGGTGGGAAAGGAAATTAAAAAAAAAAAAATTCCCACAGATATATATATATAGACATATACATATACATACACACTTAGAAACATGTTGGTAGTAGCATTATAAGATTCCCCAGACCCAATGATGGCCAGTCCCCCTACATCAACCCTAAGGATTTTGGGGAAATTTGCATCAGAGGAAGAAGAGGCTAGTAGTGTGAGCAGGACATGTAAGCTACCTGTGCCTGCTGTCAGTGTGTCTTGTGATTCTTAGGAGGCATGGAGGAGGAGATGATGCCAAGTGTGACATCAGGGGACCCTAAGCCACACTTGCCATCACCAAGCAGTTCTGCCACTGTTAAGAGGCGGAACGGGGGTGATCATAATACTAGTGAGGAGGAAGATTCAGGAACTGATATTGATGTGGTTCATGGTAGTAGTAATAGTGAAAGTGAAGAAGCTGGTGGGACTAGCATTACCACACTAGATCCTCCAGATGGAACATGATCCTGAAGAAGGCAGAACTGTTGCCTAGCAACAATAACACCACCGCCATGAGCACAGATCGGCTGCCTATTCTTGCTGATAGTGATGTCAGTCTGCCTTCTTCAGGTCACAAGAGATGGCAAATGTGACAGTAGGGGACCTTCTGTCACATTTCTCATCAACTCCTCCAACCAGCAGCAGCAAGGAGGGACTGGTGGTGGTGGTCATGCTTATGGTGGAGAAGCTGGGGTGAACGAGACATTAATGGACTTTTTAGCCAAAAACAAGAAGGCGTGGGACACAAGGATGAGGATTGGCACCACCACCAGCAGTGAGATATTGGAATTTGTGTACTTTGCTGCTGCTGTAATATCTGCTGTTACAGAGTTGCAAAGGCAGCAGAATGATGAGGAGCAGGCTGGTGTGCCACAGACCACCGTGAACACAGTGGGAATGGGGTTCAGTGATGCGGGACGAGGACAGGTTCCACTTGCCAGCAGTAGCAGCAATGATCTTGGTCTTAGCTGCAGTAGCAACAACAACAGTAACATCATCCTCTGCTCCAGCCAGTGAAGATGAAGAGAAGAGGAAAGAGGCCATTCTTCTCCACCTTTCCCTGAAGTCATGGGTGTGGCATTGTGCACAATTTGTGAAAAGTCAGTGAAATGGAGAAAGGAGAGAACGCACATTTGCACAACCACCCTGATAACACACATGAAACACAGACAACATATTTATGTGAAACATGTTAAACCCCTACCAAATAAATTGGACACCACTGTTTCTGTACCCCCTGACTCTCCCCAAAGACAACAAAGGGTGAGGTGGAAATCAAAGAAACCCAGCCAGAGCCTGAAAGGTCGCCATCACCTTCTTGCTCTAGGGTTTGAGCATGGGAAGATCATGTAACTATATCTTCTGGTTATCCACCTCATTCATTTTAGCTCCCACACTGGTTGGTAACCCTTCAGTATATTTCAGGATGTGGCAGTTCGTGTCCATCCTGCCTAGCAGAAAATTTCCTGCAAAAAGTGCTGTTATTCCATGTTTTTCTTCTAGATCGTTGCATTCAAATCAAGGGGAGGACTGTAGTTTCACATAACATATAGCAAATGTTATTTTATTTCCCACAGGCATAGTATAAAAGGGGACTGTGGGTGCCTGTGTTGATAGAAGATGGGGAAAGAATCAGTTGAACAAGGACTTTTTTTTGGGGGGGGGGTTGGTTTTGTTGACTTGAATTGGGGGACAGTTAATAAAATGAATACAAAAATAAAAACAATTAAAATAAAAAATTGGTAAGTAACATAAAGTAATAGGGACAGGCACCCCCCTGACCTAAGCTGTAACTGGGGCAGATTGATACTTAACAGGGTCAGAGTATTTTGTAGAGGATTATTTGTAGGACTTACACTTGTTGTTAGAGGCCCACACCCTGAGGAAACATCAATTTGTGGGACTTACATTTGTTTGTCATAAGCCCTGAGTAAACAGTGATATTTCAATGAAACATTGATTTGTAGGACTTAGACTTGAAAGAGAACAAGCCCTGATGAAACATTGATTTGTTGGACTTACACTTGTTTGGCACAAGCTCCGAGGAACATTAATTTGTAGGACTAAGACTTGTGTTAGGTCCAAGCCCTGAGGAAACATTGATTTGTAGTACTCTGACTTGTTAGAGGAACAAGCCCTGAGGAATCAGTGGTTTTTTGGACTCTGGATTATTAGAGGCACAAACTCTAAGGAATCAGTTATGATTTTTTGGACTCAGGCTTGCAGTCTTAATAGTAATGATGAATTATCCCTGTCACCAGCTTAGCATATACTGCTGGAATATTCATTTATCACAGATAGTGCACTGATGACTGCACTATGCCTGCCCCAAGAGAAAAATAGTCCCCCCGTGACCTCAGGAGAAAGGGGAAAGGTAGAGAAGAATGGCCTCTTTTTTTCTTCTCCACAATACCCTTTACTGGCTGGGGCAGCGGATGATACTGCTGCCTCAGAATCAGCACTAGAACTAGGACCAGGAGTATTTCTGGCAAGTGGAACCTGTCCTAGTCCCACATCACAACCACTGTTGGACCCCCATCCCCACAGTGGCATCAGTGCTCTGTGGCACACTAACCTGCTCCTCATCAGCCTGCTGTCCTTGCAATTTAACAGCAGCAGGAATTACAGCAGCAGCAAAATCGGCAAATTCCAGAATCTTACTGGTAGTAGTGGTTGATGACCATTCACATTTGCACATCTGTTTCCATTCCTTTTTGCTTTTCATCAAATAGGCCATTAATGTCTCTTCCACCTCAGCTGCTAAACCATTACCCTTGTCCCCACCACCAGAGGGTCCACTACTGTCACACTTGCCATCTCTACAGTTAAAGAAGGCAGGGGGATGCTGTGGGCTCCCTTGACCACTAGTCTGGCTGCTCCACATCACTTCCCCTTCAACCTCATTAGGACAATCTACAGAGCTCAGGCTAGTCCCACCAACAACTGCTGCACTATCACCTTTACCATCATCATCATCATCATCATCCCCTCCCTGACACTCTTTAGCTGCTGCATGGTAGTAGTAATGGGACTACGTGGGGATGGCAAGTGTAACTTACAGTCCCCTGTTTTCACAATCAACATCATCTCCTCCTCTTCCCAAGTATCGGAAGGCACACTGGCAGCAGTGGTAGCAGGCATAGCTAGCTGACCAATACAGACAATGACACAAATTTCCCCCAGCTCCTAAGGGACAATGTCAGGGGGCTGGGTATATTTAAAGTCTGGGGAGTCAGGAATCCCAGACCCTTCTATACTGTACTGGTCACTTCCTCCTCCTCTGACTCACTGGACACATCACTGTTCTTCTAGCTCCTCCTATTTTTGTTAGATGGCTGCTCATTCTGTTAGCCAACATTCTTAGCCTCTGCTGCCCTTATTTCTCCATGTAAATCACTGTAAAATTGTCTAGCACCCTCTCTATCTCTCTAGCTGCTTGGTTTTCATTTCACTTCCTGGAAACATCACGTTTGGTGCGAAAACACAAAGTACACATATGTAAAGGGATATGAAATTAGTAGCCGTTGAAAAAAATTGCTAAAACATTTTGGTAAGAGGCAAAAAGGTGAAAATTTTAAGGGGTCTGTTTAAGGGGCATTTTCCCATAAAAAAACTGCATGGTTTTCATGGATTTTTTGTGGGAAAACAATGGGATCTTTTGCCCACCCCTAGACAGGAAGTTCCATTACGTGCAAGTGGAAATTAGTTCCCTCATGGTGGATGTTGACTTATGCATTGATCAGAATCCATTTATATATTCTTTTTGAAGAAATATACTCAAGATTCTATGTGTGACATTTTGAGATGAAGAAGGATGGATCAGAGCAGATGAACAAATATTAAAACATAAGTGGGTATTTATACTTTTATACATGTGTGGACATATTTCAACTACTGAGAACCTTCCTTCTTTCTGTTTCCTTTTTGGACTGATTATTGGGGAGATTCAGACTGCTTCACCAGTATATTATCAATGGACTTAGCATCACTGTTATATAGAGACTGATGAGAAGATTGTAATTAGATTATGAACTAGTGGTTGACTCTCCTGAGTAATATTTGTGTATTTTTGCATGTCTGTAAGGTGGCAGCCCTTGTCTGTGGCTGAATCAAACTTTTGATTAGATATATTTTATTTTGTTTGTATATTTGAAGTGCGTATTGGTAATTAGCTCTGAGGTCCCATGTCTGTTGATTAATGTACCAAGATGTATATAATTGTGTTGATGCGAATATATATTGTATAGGAAATAGGTGAAACAGAGGTGGTAAAATGTTACAATAATACAGTATTTATACCAGAAAAAATAAATGAGATGGTGAACTAAAATGTACTGGAAAAGAAAGATAAGTAAATAAATATATCAATTGGTGATTGGTGCAAGTATCACTGAGAAGAAATAATAAGGGAATTATATGGAGTGTCTGAGATAAGTGTGATAATGGCCATTATATGTAGGCTGCAAAAGCCAAAACCAGGTGATTCCAAGCATCGGAATAATGAACAAAAATAAGAACAGTATTGGAACTAGTAAGAGGATTCATAGCGAATGATATACCTATTACCTATCCACATGTGATGAATCATAAAATAAAAAATAAGTAATGAAATATGAGCATCATCAGTGGTAAAAAAACAATTCAGCAGCAGAAGCTAAGCATGCAGCTAACTCCATCATTTCAGTACTACTGGGGGTGTTGATGCTAATATCCAATCCCTCCAGATCTCTCCTCCAATCTTCATTTGTCACCTCCAAGGAACTGTCATGTTTGCACCCTCCATCTTCTGTTTTGCAGGTGAGTCTGCTCTCATGCTACTAAACATCAATGCAGCTACTTCAGGCTAAAGCTGTATTGGTCTGTGTGTGTGTGTGTGGGGGGGGGGGTGCTCAAATTAACAGGTGATACTTCCTCCCACAGTGCAGCTGTATCAGCCTGGACCAGCTGTACTATATTCACAATGGTGCTGCTGGTGGAAATTATGAAATGGGGGAAGTTATAGCTAGAAAAAATGGACTATATAGTGTAGACATCAAATGGGTACAATTAAAGGGTCAATGGGTGAATTAGGGAAAACAAAAATGTAATAAACAGGGAATAACCAATGTGAAAGTCAAATAAAGAAAATCAAGAGGTTGGTAAAATAAAACATGATTAAAAAAGTAATTGTATATTAGTAAAAGCTATAAGTATGGCAGGCATAACAGAAGAGTGGGAAATGCTAGCAGTAAAGGAACTTTTTGACATAACTGTATTACTAAAACATTGTTAGGATGATATATACATATATATATATATATATATATATATATATATATATATATGACTTGTATGTAAATATTGAAGGATTTTCCCTATTTAGGAGACATAGGATAAAGAGAAGAAGGGGAAGAGTAAATCTGTACATGAGACCAGATCCATAACCAAGTTAAACGGAAGATTCCCTGCGGAATCTTATGATTATGTGGAGCTCTTTAGGGTAGATATATAGTAAAAAGGGGAAAAAAAGTGTTGGTGCATATATGCTGAAAAACACCAAATATTGAGGAGAATGACGCCCAACTATTATGGCAAATGAGAAAAACAGCAAATCTCTAACATACACTTATGAAGGAAGATCTTAACTGTCCAGTAAAGAATGGAATAACAAAATATGTCCATCAGCTAAGTGTAGCAGGTCTGTGAGTTTTCTTAGGGACACGAGTAACAACAAGAATGAAAAATGTATCAAACATAGTGATAGTACATAACATAGAATTGGAGGAGATGCACTAAGGTTTGATAAAGAGTTGACGAAGTGGTGGTAACTTCTCCATCGTGATGAAAATTTCAGTTCTAAGTCCCACACAATAACATCGGAATTGAAGAATGTATCTCACTGGAGACACCATATTCACTTTTTACACCTCTTTATGCACATTTTGGTGCATAAACCCCTTGCTGTCTAATATTCAATTAGGAAACTGTGATCAGGATATTTTTTCATTTGTGAATAGTTTGTAAAAGCAAAATGCTATAAGTTCAGGCAAAACGATTCATTTTAAAAATGATGTTTACTCATTAACATTTAGGGGCTAGATTCTATTACAGGTGCTAATTTTATTACTGCTTTTATCTCCAGTTTTCCCCATAGACTTCAACAGTAAAAAGTTTGATAAAATGGGTGTTAACATTTAGCATCTGCAATAGAATCCAGTCCTAGATTGGTTAAATATATTAAACTGTATATATACCATTGAGGAACACATTTACAAAAGTTTATTAAAGCCAAATTTTTCAAGCAGGGTAATCCATGTAATTACCTGTGCTATGAAAAAATACTGAATTAAAAAACCCACTTCTGGCGATAAATCTGCATTCTTTTTTGCCCATTGACAAACAACAAGATGTTGAAATATGCTATTCAGTTCCAAATTTAATGTGTGAAAATCTGTGCCCTTTTTTTTGGAAGCAGAGTCCCTTAATGCATCTCAAAAGTGCATATGCAGGAACTGAACATGAAAAAGTTAAAAAACAAATAAAAAAAAACACAATGTCATCAGTGGATGTATTGATATGGGGACCTTATCCTCATATCAATACATCCAAAGAAATCTCAAAATGTGTCAAATGTTAGTAGAATTAACCCATTGAGTACTCACTGGCACTCACAGGGCTAATCTGAATAACTTTAAAAAAACAGCCCTTGACAATAAACACTTGCCATTAATCCGGATGTCCAGTAGAGTCTTCAGCACCCTGCTTAGCTACTGTCCATCTTCTTCTTCTTCTTCAAACGTCCTTCTTCTGTTCCCTGTAATCTTCTTTCTTATCTTCTTTTTCATCTTCTAGTTATGGGGGTGACAAAACCTTCTAGAAGCTGATTGGCTAGGAGGTGACTGACAATATAAAAAGCAAGTATCTGTTCACAATTCCCTCATTAGAACTCGGACAACAACCCAGAAGGTATGGGGTGGGACTGTGGCACTATCCATTCCTGCTGCCACCATCTGAAATATCTCTAACCCTTGTTAAATTCATTTGGAATTACCTATTATTTATTTTAACTGGAATGGCAGCATATTCAGGAGTCAGGAAGGATTTTTTTACTTAACTAGAAATGGCTTCAATTTTTTTTTTTTTTTTGCCTTCCTCTGTATCAACAAGCGTATTTAGGCATGGGCTGGACTATGAACCGATATAACCCTCTAGCACTCAAAGGGTTAATCAGGCATACCTTGGGGGCATTTTTTGTTTAATAACTTTTAGTGATGTTTTGTTTTATTTTACAGGAGAGATGAAAAAGAGCAAAAAAGATGATAAGAAGAAAGATTACAGAGAAGAGAGAAGAAGGAAGATTAAAGAAGAAGACGGACAGTGGATGACAGGTCAATGTTACAAAGATCTGGGTTTTAGGCTAGTGTTAGGGGTAGTCTTGTTGCACTTTACCGTTAGGGGTAGTGTAGGGTTAGTGTTTGGGAAGGTGACTGAGCTATCGGTCAGTGCTTTACAGTGTCTTAGACAGAGATTGTTAGCTCTTTTTCTTTGATGTTCCCATTACTCACCCTATTTAGCATGCATTTTGGGAATTTCACACATATAATGGACTGGTCTGAAGGGACAGATTATTCTTTCTTGAAATATAAGGCATGCAGCAAAGATTGCAAAAGTTAATTAGGTTAGCAGAAATAGACCATGGAACCCAAATTGAAAAGGAGAGCAACATTAATCCAAAAATATTTTCAAATAAATATATAGAACAAAATTAAGAAAGAGAACATTGGATCTTTCAAAAATAAGATAGGTAAATTGGTTAGCGAATATACTTAGAAGTAAGTTAGAACTGATGGTGAGGCAGTCATTTAAAAATATCTAAACTGTGCAAAAGCATACAGTGCCACACAGGATGCTGGATGTAAAATAAATGAAATAAGTCTAAGGGATAAACTTTGCAACTGGATAGAAAATTGGATGAAAGATAACAGTGGTTTGGTATAATCTGAACAATCTCAAATAAATTTAAAGTTGTTAATTGAGTGCCTCAAGGTTCAGTATTTGGGCCAGTGCTTTTTAACATGTTTATAAATGACCTAGCAAAGTATACAAAGCAAATTTTAATTGTTCGCAGATGACACTAAAATGCAAGGTAATAAATTCAGAGCAGGATATATGTTCTCTACAGAATGATTTACATAAAATGACAGGTTGACAAACAAATGGAATATGAGATTAAATGTAGGAAAATGTAGGAAACCTATGTGATTTGGGAATTAAAGCTACACATGCTACTTATTAATGGGAGTATTTTGGAAGATGTTTTATTGGAAAAA
This sequence comes from Rhinophrynus dorsalis, assembly GCA_037306005.1. Taxonomy (NCBI): domain Eukaryota; kingdom Metazoa; phylum Chordata; class Amphibia; order Anura; family Rhinophrynidae; genus Rhinophrynus; species Rhinophrynus dorsalis. Next base: position 127,233,899 of record CM074721.1, read on the forward strand.
AAATTTGGAGTTCTTGAAAACTGCAAACTTGTCCATACTGGTTAGTTTTAAACAGCAGTAACATAAGCATACAAAATAATATCTTGGAGTATTGATGCAAGAGTGGACAGTATACTTTTGTCACTGTACAAGTCATTGGTAAGACCTCTCCTGGGATGTGCAACGAAGTTTTGGGAACCTGCTCTTACTAAGGATATTTTAGAATTGGAGAGAATACAGAAACAAATTAATTAAGGGAATAGAGTAATTGAAAAGGGCAGTAATGTTTCACAAAAACAACAGCGCCAATTAATCTTCATAGTATTTTGGGCAATGGAGAGTATTATTTCAATACTGTCAGACTTGTAGTTCAAGAGTAATTGGATGATAAAGTATCCCACCCTTTTACCTAATATAAGGCACCACCCCCAGATGTGGAATCTGGTCCTGGACCAGCCAGCTCACAGCAAGGGACAATCTTCTTGCTGTGAGCATAAGGAAAACCCTGCCCCCCTTGACAGGTTTTTCACTGAAGATTGTCCCTCACTGCGATCCATCATACTGCTCTGAGGTGAGCAGTGTTACATCAGTAAAAGGGGTGGGAGGGGGATATTTTATCAATGAATTACTCTTGAACCACAACTCTGACAGTATTGAAATAAAGCTATCCTTGGTCCAAATACTATGAAGATTAATTGGAGCTGTATGAAGAACACCCTGCCAAACATGGTTTATTTACTTAAGATAAGAGATGTTACATTGTACAAGTATATGAGATGTCAGCACAAGGTTCTCTATAGTGAAACTTTCCTTCCAAGGTGTGATCAAAGAACTGGGGTCCATCACTTAAGATTAGAGGAAAGGAGTTTAAAACATCAGCAAAGAAAAGGATGAATTCCTACTTACCTGGGAATTCCTTTTCCTTCTAGATCCCAGGGCAGCACACACAGAAGAGAGAGACCCTTTCCTCTGGATAGGAAAAGCACATGTCTTTAAAAAGGGCACCACTTTATATAAGTGCCCCTCCTAAAAGACATACCAGTGTAATACAAAAGACAGGAGACGAAGAGCTGCTCAAAAGGTTTATTAGAGTGGGGAAACCCATGTGCTGCCCTGGGATCTAGAAGGAAAAGGAATTATCAGGTAAATAGGAATTCATCCTTTCCTTCCCATCCCTGGGAGCACATACAAATGAGAGATATGACAAAGATAGAAAGGTGGGTGGATAATCAGGATCCCGCGGCTTGAAGAAAACTACGGCCAATGCATGAGTCCTTTGCTGTCAGGAGAAACAGAAGGTAATGTCTAGTAAACGTATGACCCTCTTCCATGTCGTTGCTCTGCAAATCTGCTCTACAAAAGCATCTGCCCAAGAAGCCACCAAGGCCCTGGTGGAGTGTGCTCTGAAGGAGAGAGGAGGATCAACTCCAGCTGCTTCATGAGAGAGAAGGACCATCTGTTTGATCCATCATGCTATGGAGCATTTGGAAGCACCAGGAGAGCAGCAGGTCAGGGGAGCATTGCCAGGTCTTTGAGTGATCCAGGTAGATTTGTAGGCAGAACTTCACATCCAGGGTGTGGAGCAAGTTCCCTCTGTTTGCATCTTTATCAGGGAGGAAGGTGGGTAGGATAACCTCCTAAAATGATGGAATGAAGAGTCAACTTTGGGCCGGAACTCTGGTGGTAAGCAGAGAATGACCTGGTTTTGATGGAAGGACATGAAGGGTTCCTTAACCCTTTGAGTGCCAGAGGGGTACGCAACGCATTGCAAAGCAATGCGTTGCGTACCCCTCTGGCACTCAAAGGGTTAATAGAGCGGGCCTGAATTTTGCCAATTCTGTGTGTAGATGTGATAGCAATGAGGAATGCCATTTTGAATGTCATGAATTTGATAGAGATAGAATCAATGGGCTCAAAGGGATGAGTTAACAGTCTGTTAAGTATGGTAGAGGGTTGTAGTCCCTCTTGAAAGCCTTGCAGTAGAAAATTGAGGATGGTTTGGAGGTCTGCAGAGATTGGAGACATGTTCTTGGAGACACGCCAGGTAGAGAAAATCTTTCAGATCCTCAGGTAGTGAAGGGAGGTGACTCATTTATGGCTGTGTAATAATTCCTCAAGAGTTTCCGCTCAACATCCAGGCCATGAGGGACAGGAACTGGGGATGGGGGTGCAGGACTGGGCCCTGGTGAAGAAGATTTGGTTGAGGAGGAAGGCGGATGGGAGGTTCCAGGGAGTGTAGGTGGAGATCTGATAACCAAGCTCTTAGGAGCCATAATGGGGTGATGAAGATCACCATAGCTTTTTCCTATTTCAGTTTCTTCAGCACCTGTGGTATGATTGGGAGTGAGGGAAAAATGTATCTCACTTTGAAAAACCCATGGTTGAAGCAAGGCGTCCATTGCCTCCGGGTGGTCACATGGATTCAGGGAAAAGAATCTGGAAACCTTCCTGTTGGATTTGGTTGCCATCAGTTCAATCTCTGGAAGCCCCTAGGTATGAGAGATCTGAAGAAAAGCCTTCTGGTTGAGGGACCATTCTGCGCATAGCAGAGGATGCCAGCTTAAGAAATCTGCCTTCAGATTGAGGCAGCCCCTGAGGTGAGTAGCAGAATGATGCAGGATTTTGTTTTTTATTGACAGAGATAGGAGTAAGGGGGGCATTTAAAATATATATAAATAAAAAAAATAATAGATAACAGAGAAAGGGACCCTGGCATGAGCTATGACTGAGGAAGACTGATATTAGACAAGTTAGTGTATTTCGTAGAGAGCCAAGGCAAGACATCACACACAATCAGTTTTATTGTGTACGTTAGAGTAAAAACCACACAAAGTAGTTGAGTAACACCCTGCAAATTCACAAGGAGTAGGGGTGGGTTGAAAAGATTAGGAGCAGTGCAGGGACATGTGAGTAAAGTGGTAGTACAAAAACTGACTGCAGCCATGGTTGCTGCACAGTATGCAGTAAACAATGGTCATCTCTCTCCTCCAGAAGACGACACAGTTTGTCAAAGTCCCACCAAAAGTCCCACACACCTCAAACAAAAGCACTATTAACCCCTTAAGGACCGGCTGTGCACGTACTTTACGGTCCCTTAAGGACCACAGGGATTTTTTTTTGTGCAATTTGATTCCTGACTCCCTGAACGGCGTGCAGCCACGCAGGGAACCCAGAATTCCATGACAGTCTAGGACCATCATGGGTCCTAAAGGGTGTAACAACCTATGACGGTCCAGGACTGTCATGGGTCCTTAAGGGGTTAATAAACCATATAAAAACACTGAAGATGACAACGAGTTACATTCCAGTGTTAAAGGCATAGTGCTTGAATGTGTAGCAGCTCAACCAACTGCTACATATGAAAGTGAGACAAACAAGTACAAAAACACCTGTCCTGAAAGTAATAGTGAACATTGTGTCTAACCCTCAAAGGAAAAAAGTTAATTGTTTGACACCTCGAAATGTCTAAAAGAATATACAAGTAGTGGAGAAGAAGTGGCGGGCGATGCTGAAGTTGACCTAATGACTGATGGTGATGATGTAGGTCTAGAATATATCCCTTGAGTATCCTTTTCTTCTTCAGTTACAGATGAAGTTGAGAGTGAGAGAGCTGATGACACGGCAAAAAGGTTAACTGAATGTCAAAGGCTCAGTCTTCTACCACTGAAAAGGAGCACGATGCCTATCTATAAACTGTTTGCGAAAACATTTGGTAAGTCTGACCCTGGAAAAGCAAAGATGCCAAAATATGCAATCATCCTATCAGTCATCATCACCATCATCAAGCCCCACTCAGCTGCACACTCTAAGGGGTAGATTTAAAGGCAGCCGTTAAACCAGCCACTAAGTAAAAAAAAAGTCACATCGGTCACAAATAATACATGAAATACAGTGGATTTAAAAGTAAGTCTACAAGAATAGCTAACAAACTTAGGCACAACAAAAACACGTAACACAAAAACATGCGTTGCACCTTTTTTTTTTCATCTTTTTTAACAAACACCTGTTAAAACACAACTTAAGTCAAAATGTAACATTACGGCTGGCGTTGTCTAGCAACCTACAGCCAATCCCAAGGCCCCAAAGTAGCAAAAGTGTTCAAATACACCTATATATACTCCAAAATAACGGTCACACCTTGTCTGTGTTTTGAGTTTTGGTGAGCTAGATCACAGGACCCAGGAGCGGAGGATAGCGTTTAGAGAGAGGGAGAGAGAGAAGCATACAGAGGAGTAAGGTAGAAGGATTTTGGAGAGGAGAGATTTACATTTAAATAGATACATAGCACACTTTTGCACATAGCACATACACCCATTCAAACACAAACACATAGACATACACATACATACACAAAGTCTTTTTTTTTAACACTTTACCCATTTTTTAAACTTTATTTTGACAATGTAAATCTGAGAGTGAAAGAGTGTGACACAGAGAGAGTGGGATCAAGTGTGTCTGTGAGGGCCTGTGGGAGTGCCTGGGTATGAGTGGGTGATTGATGGCCAGGAGAGGAGGACAGGAGATAGTGATGGGGAGGGTAGTGGAGGAGGAGGAAGGAGAGCAGGACTTTCCTGTTGAGAGTAGGAGTGGGAGAGGGAGATCCACAGGGCGGAGGGGGAGCCGGCCCAGAAGGGCAGGCACACAGAGAACAGGGACAGAACCTGCAGTGGGACAAGGGGTACATGGTTGGGACCACCACACACAGGCAGGGGCAGGGAACTCTGGGTCTGACTCCTCGCAGGATGGGGCTGAGGAGGACAAAATCTGAGATCCTGTTACACCGAGGAGGAGAACAGGGCCCTCCGGGAGCTTGTGCTGGACAGGGAGACCATCCTGTTCCCAAGGGAGAGGGTCCCTGGCCTAACTGCAAGGAGGAAGGCTGCCTGGAACCAAATATGAAGCCGGGTCAATGCAGTGGCAAGCTGCAGATGGGATGTGCACTTAATCAAAAAGAGATGGGGCGACTGTTACAGGCAGGTCAAGAAGATGAGGGATGTCACCCTGCACGTCCAAGGCACTGGAGGTTGTCCACTGGCAGACATCATGTTCAACCGCTGGGAAGAGATGCTGCAGCAGACCATGTCCTCCACACTGGTTAAGGGGGTCCCTGGAGAATAGGACACTAGGAAAGAGAGGAGCCTCCACACTACCGGTAAGTGCACCATCACATAACCACACACCACATCAACCCACACAACCATGACACTCAAACACAGTCACATCCCAACATATGCCCATCATTCATCCACACAACTGCAACAACACAGCACCCTGAGGGTTCAATCAGGACACAAGACAAGGACAAATGTTCAGGCCCAAACCTGTCCAACTCCCTGGTTAACCCTCATGTTGCTGTGATGTTCACACACAATATATACAAACCATGCTCATAAAAGTGATGTATGTTAAACAGCAGAACTGCTTCTATACTATGTCACCCATGTAACCACAGGGAAACCAGCACATAAACCCTTGAGTGCTAGAGGAATTATCAATGCATCGTTCAACAATTCTTTGGTAACCCCTCCGGTACTCAAAGGGTTAACCAGAAAAAAACCCACAAGTCGATAGGCTAACGATTGCTTGCTACACAGGGGACATACACTAAGCTGTGAAAAAATGATGATGGACAGAAATTAACACTTACATACCCTCACTTCAACAATCCCAATGTTAGTCTATAGAGTCCATTCAATAACATGAATCAAGTTGCTAAGTTCCATTGTATGGACTCCATAGAAAACATTGGACATGAGGAAATGACATCACTAGAGAACTCAGCATAATGTTCAGTTCATCAGGTCTTCTTCACCGCTTACTGAATTCCAAAAAGGATAGATCAGGTCACACATCACAGTGCCATTGAGAATATCTGGTTGTTTGTGCAACACACAGGCCTTAAAGAATTCCACAGAATTAAGGGTGAGAAAAGTAGGTCTTGGTGTTGTATATGCAATAATTTACTCTAACTTGAAATGACATATCTCACATGTGATTCCCACATGGATCCCCAGGAGAGCTGATGCCATGGATGGATGGTACACCAGCCACTATTAGCAGGATACAAATGAGAACCAAATATGAATCATTGTAGTTTGGTCAACAACAGGCCATGAATGATGTATATCTATGATTGAGTATGACTGTCTCATTCAGAAGGATGGATGGGCACATCCAGGAAAAAAACAGGCCTCAATCAAAGATATCCTTCACTACTGACATGATTGTTGCCCTTCAGGATTGAACTGGAACAGACCTCATGGACAGGATCCTGTCAAGTTCATCAATCTCTGCCAGGGTGGTATCCCATGCATTACAATGCAATGCATAGGATACCATCATGGCAACCAGAGAGTGACATGTAAAGTCACACAAAATGATAACTGATTAACTGATAACATAGGGATGAATAACACTTGAATCATACTGCAGATCTGTTAAAAAAAGATACGTACAAAAAAAAAACGGTCAGAAATGTTTGTGGATATGTACCTTTCAAATGGGTACAAATATGTCCCAACAAGATGTGAACTTAGAGATCAGTTCAGTATGTGTGATTTCCTTACTACCCATAAATGTGCACCCATTACAAACTAACTCATATTGATATCAGAATACACATACCTAGTATATTCCACCTTACTTAGATGGGATATACAAGGTATGTTTTTATTGATGATATCAATAAAAGTTATTTTGTGATGGGTGCACATATATAGGCAGTAAGACAATCACACGTACTGAACTGATTGTGGGTTCATATCTAGTAAGGATATGTTTGTACCCATATGAAAGGTACATATCCACATACATATCAGACCATTTTCCTTTCTGTATCCCTTGCATCAGATTGCAAAGGTTAATTTCACCTTGATGTAATATAGTAGGCATTGTAAAAAGATGTGGATCGATGTTAGTCCTATCCCTCCTACCCTCATGGTTAGACAGATATTGCTCTATGTGACAGCTGGAGAGATCAGTCATTTAACCACACGGAGGCTCTTCAGCAGAGCCAAAATTGACCCATTTATAGATAAATAGATGTTTGGTGTGGTCTACAAAGTCTGCCTAGTTTGCAAGCACACTCTGTGGACCATTCCAATGAAGTATTCATTTCCAAATGGGTCAATTTTGGCTCTGCTGAAGAGCCTCTGTGTGGTCAAATCACTGATATCTCCAGCTGTCACATAGAGCAATATCCGTCTAACCATGAGGGTAGTAGAGATAGGATTAACATTGATTTAAATCTTTTTACAATGCCTACAACATTACATCAAGGTGAAATTAACCATTGCCATCCCTTTAAAGGGATGGTAAAACTCAAAATGTGAAATTAAAACATATGTTGTAAGGTTTATTCCCCTGAGTAAAACAACGGTATTCCCACTGCTGAAAGGTGTTGTATTCAAAAAGTCTCACAGCTCAAACCTGAATATATCAGGGGTAACATCCCAGTGGCCTGAAATTGTACAGTGGTGCTGTTGCTACACCATCCTATAGACAGCTCTGATCCTGGGACCATGAATCTCCATAGCATGATGAAGGAACAGCGCCAATGTACAATTTCAGGCCACTGGAATATTGCCCCTGAAATATTCAAGTTTGAGCTATGAGACTTTTTGAATGAAACACCCTTCAGCAGCGGGAATACCCTTGTTTTACTCAGGGGGATAAACCCTACAACATATATTTTTCACTTCACATTTTAAGTATTAATATCACTTTAATACTATCATGGCTACGTTTACTAATCACACAATCTCATTTCTCCACACAGCTTACGGGCCTCCACAACAGCAGGAGCCCATGCAGGAGGCTACCTCACCACCCAGTGAGGAGTATACAGAGGAGGGGACCAGCCGCTGTCCACCATACTCACCACCCACAACTCCTCCACAGCTGTCTGCTACCGAACTGGCTGCACCTCCACCAGCTGCTACCCAACTGACTGCACCTCCACCAGCTGATCCCCAACTGGCTGCTCCACAACTGGCTGCTCTACCTCAGTACAGTGGCTGGATGCAACAGGAGAAGAGGTGGATGCATCCCACCACCTCCAGGAGCTACTATCCTCCAGCAGCACCACCACCACCATGGAGGCAATGGCTGCCAGGGACTGTGTCCACTACCCAATATGGCCCATATTCCACCCAGATGGACCTACCGTCTTGGATGGCTCCCCAGCATGGCTCCAGGTATGCTCCCAGGTGGGGGCCAAGCACATACCAGTGGCCAAGATATGACCCTTGGCCACTCAACTACCAACCCCTGGGCCTGATTGGGGAGCCTCAGCACCCTCTACTGAGGGTAATATTTACTCCACCACCAGGACAGACATCAGTGGACAGCAGTGAGTCACTTGATGTGGTGGGCATATGACCATCATCTGCACCAGCCACTCCACCAGCTGTCACAGCAGCAGCCACAGCACACTCAGCAGCAGCTGTGGACACAGCAGCAGCTGAAGAGACAGCAGCAGATGAAGGCACAGCAGCAGCTGAAGACACAGCAGCAGCTGAAGACACAGCAACAGCAGGAACCCAACCAGCAGAGTCACTGGGAACATCCTCCTCCAGCACTGGAAGCCTCATGGGGATGGAGACAGAGGAAGGTACTCCGGGCATGCCGCAGCACTGACCAGAATATATCAAGGAGCAGGAGGGAATCCCAGAGTAACACCTCCAGGACAGAAGCATGGATTCATGCCCTGGAGTTGGAGCTGACAGGAATAAACACACAACTCCATCAGTACCACATGGGGATGATGGACATGTTTGCCCAGGTGCTGGTGGAGTTGAGGGACCACAACCATAGGGAGAACATGCGTGTAAAGAGAGAGCTGCTGTCAACAGAGGGGTCAATTGCACCCACCACTCCCTCCATTGTGACCCCTGAAGCCACACCTAGGGGTCAAAGGGTGACCAGGCAATCAACCAAGGCGTCCTCTAGCACCCAGTCCAAGGTCCCCCCAAGAAAAAAAAATAAACTGCCCAACTTGTTCTTTTTCCCCTCAATAAAAGTAATTGTGCTTTTGAATCTTGTCTGATATGCTTTGTGTTTAGTGATAGATTGGGTGGTAGAGTTGTGTCCAATGCATTGCCAAGCAATGCAATGAACACAACTTCTGCCTAGGTAACATGTTTGTGGGATGTTAGAACATGGGTTCACACACACACCGTTGTACAAATTCAACTGGCAATCCATCCCTGGAGCCATATAACATGACAGTGCTATATTGTCCTGTTGTGGGTTGAATTTGAACAAAACATACCCCTTAGCACAACAACTGTGCAACATTCATCTGCATCAATTTTTGTATTTAAGGGGTTAACCAAACAAGGAGCTATTTGACTTAGCAGAGAACTAACAAGCAGGACAGATGGAACATACAGCAAAATATTCTTTCATTCACACTGTTATTGTGAAACTGACGTACTGGGGTACCAAATGTTCATCATAGGATTTCAATGTGTAGCACACACATTGAAATACTGGGGTGAGCACTGGGTTATCTAGTAAGTTGTGTTGTTGTTTTACTAAGGTTGTAACACACTTCACCAGTGATAACTTAATCTGGTTGTTTGTTGATGTAGTCCATGTTCTAATATATGTAAATAATAATTTATGCAAAACTAAAGCAATCTCAGAACATTGATTATATTGAGCAATGCAGAAACAGTGGACATGAAATCACTGTGGAAGTATGCCCCCTTTATCACCTCTTAATCACTCCCAGCACACATTAGTTTGTCACTGTCATCATCTGTTTGCATGAATACATCACAGAGTCAACTCACTGGCAAACAGGTAGTGGATTCCTGTGATGTGGGTCATGCCTTCTCATGTATGGTTACGCATTGACACATGTGTAATCCAACATTTCCTCATACAGACACAGATTGAATAGTGATGGTTCTTCTTTATTGTGTGTCAAAGTACATTAGAACGTACATGTGTTTTCTGGGTATATTTCCTATATGCATTAAACACTTGTATGAGCACACTAAATGTACTTTTGAACTAAATCTAAATACTTTAGAAACACTACTGACCTGCTCATGTTTTGTCCACAAGGTTTGACAACTCTGTAGATGAGCATTCTAACTGTACAGGATTTATACCTGGATGTTAGTACACACATGAATTCGTGTTTTCTGTGTCTATATGAGAATATTCCAGTAGAGGTTGCAGTGAACATCAGGTCAAACATTGCATCATCAACACAAACACTTGAAACACCAAGGGATGAGCTTCATAGAAGTGTTGTCAAGACATCAGTCCAGTCACAGGTAAGATCTTCTGGAAATGATTTGGAGCAGCACCCTTAAACTGATCATCATGCAACAACTCCAACTTCATAATCCCCTCAATCTTTTTTGTTACATGTGAGTACGCAAACCATTGCTTTGTAATGTGTTGTGTACTCGTCTCTAACACATTATGTATAGAACTAAGGAAATGTGAAGCAGCCCTAGGGATATGTGCCCCTGACATGAATACACACATCAACAAGTACCTTCTGAGAGCTACATGAAACTGATGTGTTTGGGCTGCCACTGTGAGAGTGACAGTGGCAGCCCAATTTTATTTGTTTCATGGAACTATTATGACATATTTGTTGATGTGTGTATTCATGTCAGGGGCACATATCACTACACACTCACAGGTCAGCATGGTATCCCTGGAGATCTGATCCACGTTTCATGACCTCTATGTTGTGTAACAATACCACTGTAGATTCATCCCTCTGCTGCTCTTCTCAGCTCTAGAAAACTACAGGTCCCATGTTGACTCTAATGCCCTTTAACCCCTGATGTGACAGAGTGTTATCCAATGCATTGCATTGAATAACACTATTCTGCTACAAGGCTACCATGGTTGCTCTGGCTATGATCATGGCAAGTCACGTTAGTTGCTGTCAGTCAAGCCCTGTAAGATGCTGAACATGGGTTATGTGTTGTACCTTGGTTTTCCTGGGGGTGTGTGTGTGGTATCCTTGAGGTATCTATGTCAACATGGAGAACGGAATGTAAGATGGTTTTGGAATTCCCACACACAATATGCCACATCCATGGTATGGATGATGTTTGGGGCCATACCACTGCCAGTGCAGTGCTGTGTCACTGATCCTGTGGGGTGAAACAGAGCATCATGTACGTCGTGGTTAGTGTGTTGACGGCAATTCACAGGACTGAAGGAGGACTTGCATGTATTGTTTGAATGCTTGTGTTATACTCACAGCTAAAGTGGTCCGTGACGAGCCTTTCTCTGATCTGCACCCCTCTCAGGTTCTCCTCAACATTGCTGATGTCCACTGGCACTTCAGGTATGGGGGGGCCTGGATATCATCCACAAGCCTTGTGTCCACTGAGATGTTGTGCAGTACTGCGCACACACACTTTTCCAGGTGCATACTGCAGTGCTCCCCCGATTGGTCCAGACATAGGAATTCGAGACTTCTGGAGGCCAAAGGTCCACTCAATGGCATTCCTCATTCTGCCATGAGCCTGGCTGTATCTTTTCTGGGCATCTTTTTAGGCACTGGCGACCAGGGTCAGTAGCCAGGATTTGCGTCCATAGCCAGCATCATATGTGTAATGTGAGTGACATATTGAGACAGGGAGCACATGTTGTGTGAATGGAGTTTTGTGTGGTGGATGTACTAGTTGTTTTGGTCAGGAGCATGCTGAGCAGTGTAGTGTGTGTACACCTGTGGATGTGGTGTGATGTAGTATTGTGAACTCACCCTGAAGCCATCCCCCTGTATAAGTTTCATTCTTGAAGTCTCTGTGTACTGAGGAGTTTTGGAGAATGTATGAATCATGAGAGCTGCCAGGATGTTTTGCACAGACATTCATAATCCTCATGTTGCTGTCACACACCATCTGCACGTTCATGGAGTGGAAGTTCTTCCTGCTGATGAATAGTCATGCGTCACATGCTGGGGGTTGCTTAAGATGTATCCATTCCATGCCGGTGGTGCGGAAATGTATGTAGGTACTGGCCTTGCTTTTGAGGGCTGGCAAGACCTGGGACAGCACTCTGGAGAATGTGACCTGTGACATGCCATATGCGTAACCCTCAGTGGACTGGAAGGTGTCACTTGCCATGAAGTGTATGGCACACTAGAGTTTTTGCAGGCCAGTGAGGACGTGGTTGTGGATGTAGATCGGATCCACCTGATCCTTGATGACCTCATACAAGGCAATGATGCTGTGCGGCCTCAACCCGTAGCAATCAATCACCTCGTCATCAGTCATTCCAAAGAGAGTGACCCTTGGGCGGTATACCCTGGGCATTGGTGGTCGTCTATACATCCTCCGCTGCTGCAGGGGTCCCTGTGGCAGCTGGGGAGCATCCTGTTGCTGTGGAGCATCCTGTTGCTGCAGCTGTGCATCTGCAGGCAGGTGCTGTCCTCCAGGTGGTGATGAGCTCCTGTGTGGCTGTTGAGCCAGAGCCTCCTCACTCGCAACAGGTAAAGGCTGTTGATCAGGTGTGCCTGGGGCTTGCTGGTGTTCCCTAGCTCTCTCCCTTGCACGCCTTCTCCGCAGTCTTCTCATCAATAAGTATCCCAACATACTTATTGTTCTCTCTCTATCTCTCTCCATCTCTCTCTCTCCCTGAGTGGAAAATAAGCCACAAGTAAGTGTGGTGAGTTGTCCCTTTAAGTACTTGGTAGGCTGTTGTGTAGGTGTGGTGATGAGGTGAGTGCTGACCAATGGGAAGTTGTTTATTGTCCAAGTGTTTGCAGGTGTGTGTGTGTTTTAAGATGTGGTGTGTTGTGATTGGTATGTCTCTGCCAGTTGCGGATATGAAGTTGTGGGGTGCAGGATGTGTCTGGATTGTGTGATGATGTTGCCTAGGTTTTGTATTTGCAGGTGTCCGTGTTGTGTGATAACCCCCATTGTTCCGTGCCATGTTGTGTAGCTATTTTTTGGATGTCCTTGTCCCTGTGGTGTTGCTTGTTGTTGTTGTGTGTGAGAGTGATTTGCGGTGTCTGGCCATTTTTTTGTGTTGTTTTGGTATTGCACGGGTTAATTTTGCCATTTACATGCTTGTGTGGTAAGCAGTTTGTCTGTTTTCCTATGTAAAGGGTGTTTTTTTTGCCTGTTAAGTGTCTAACAGCTAAGAAAACTGGGTCTTAACTTTTGTACATTAAGTGTATCTTTTTTTCAGCCGTTAACAGTACCGCAATCATTTGAATAGCTATGGGGATTCTTGTTCCATGCGTCTCAATTCACGTCAGTGTATCGGCCATAAGGATTATCAAACTGCCATTAGCTGTTCTTTAGACAGATCTTTAAATTGCTAGATACACCTTAACGCACCTGATAGAATTTTTTTTTGCTAACAGCTGCCTTTAAATCTAGCCCTAAAAGTGTTGAATAACCAGCAACAACACAGGTTACCAGCATCCACAAACTTAGCTATGATGACTGCCTCTGCTGCTGTGCCTGTAAACATATTAGTAGTATAACTGCAGCAAAATCTATCCCAAGTAATAGTAGTAGCAGCCCCTTAGGAACTCTGCATTCTATGAAGTCCACGGCATCCACTCACGGTCCAAAAGCTAAGCATGTTGCTATCTGTTGTCTGTGTAAGGAGCATGTGAACAGTTGGAAAGCAGGCTCACACCTAGACACCTTCTTAATGAGATTCCACTTGAAACACAAACACAAGTCTGACTGGGAGACACACTTCTGGGGGCACTGGGGTGCATAATAGAAATGCTGTTGTTGTGTCAGAGAGTGTGCCAAGATTTTCTGGTCCTGCTGCAGAGTAGTATGAAATAATTTGTTTTTGGGGATGACAAGAGTCACAGAGTGCCCACACATACTGCTACCACCCCCTCCAATAAAGTTACACAGCTCTTGCACTAGGTACTACCATTCCACACTTTTTAGAAAGAAGTCAAAACCCGCACAAAAATGATGCTAAAGTAAACTTGCCAAAGTGTTGGTGGTTTATATGCTTCCCTTTTCTGTTGTTGTAAACAGAAGCTTTAAACACCTGATGTCATGAGTTGCACCCTGCTGGAATATCCTAAGTTGCAACTAGCTGTGCCAGAGTTTCTTAAGCAGAAAGTTATATTTGTGCAAAGGACAAATGCACTCAGCCTGCTAACACGTTTTTCAATGTTTTTTTAATTAAACATTTTTATTAGTCAGGACAAAAACTGATAAATGTACAAAGCTCACAGCAATTGACATTTCCAGAATTGTAGGATTATATATGCATTACAGAAGGCTCTAGTTTTATACGCCTAACAGTTTGTCCTATTTTAATGATATTAACCACTTAGCTCCCTCAAATAATCCTTACACTTATCCCAACTAGCCTCTGTAAATAGAGGGCAAACCTCCCACCCCACTACAACACTACCCACTCGGCAGGCCATGTGCCCCTCCCCACCCCAAACCCCAGGGGACATGCCTCCCTATCCAATCTGATTGGGTTAGTCAACAGTTCAAATCAATTGTCTGGAGTTTTCATGTGAGATACATGCAACCCATATCAGGTAAAATTTTTGGTAAACCTCTGTATAGGTAAAGACCCTTACAATGGTGAAGGTTATCCTGTACCAGCTTAATCCAGTTGCCACATGTAGGGGGTTTCTCTGACAGCCAAAAGTGCCACCACCTTCCGCACCAAAACCAATAGTTCCCTAAGCAGAGCATTGTTTACAGATGGGTGTATTTGACCAGGCAATATAGACAGCAAGCATGTATTAGGTGTGAGAGGAATGCCCCACTGAACTACCTGTGATATTATCCCCACCACCTCCTTCCAAAAGCATTAGACAAAAGAGAAGTAAGAAGGTGGCACTGGGATCTCCAGATCTCCTACAGTGGTCTGAGTCCACCCATTAGGACTCACAACTTTTACTTTCAAATCTTTATTTCTCGGCTTCAGCTCTCAGAAGAAGTAATATTGTGGAAGTAAATCTTGCAGTCATAGGAAACACAGGTGAAAAATGGTAAAGTTCTCTCAGGAAATGTATTGGCAGTGAAGAAAAGGTGGACATTTTATGTATTTTCTATGGGCGGAGATTTTCACGAAAAGCTGACAAATTGTTGTTTTTCTGAGAAAATTCCTACTGGAATTTTTTTTCAGGCTGTTTGCCTATCCCTGGTTATGACAACAACCTGGGAAGTGGGAAGCCTGCTTCAACACTCATAATGCACAGTCATTCATCACAGGCCACCCGAATATTGAGGGAGCAGAACTCTTTTCTGTTTCTATAATGTTTCTTTCTCTGTCAAAATGGGCTAAGGGCAACATTCAATGGCTCCAAGGACATTTAGCATCTCTACAAGCCCAGAATATGCTTCTATTAGTTTTTATCATTCTCCCCACTGACTATGGAAGCTTTTTTAGCAGTACACCAAACGTAGAAATGCTTTTAGCACCTGAGATCATCACCTGGAAAAAGATGATTGGTTAATGTCCATGACAGCTGCAAACACTGCCAGCATATGCAGCCATCCAGGAAGTAAATTCATCATTCAGAAGTTCCAGATTTTGGTTTATGTGCTGTTACAAGCCAAGAATGCCTCTCGGTTTAGCCTAAACTCCTTTAATATTTCATAATTAGATAAGTCTTCCAGATCAGCTCTACAGACAAAAACCCTAGGCCCAATTAGCCAATTGCCTCTCCTGCACTCTCCTATCATGCTCTCTCACTCAAATAATCCATGTTATTTGCAGTAAGTAGCACAGCTAACTGCAGTCCTAGGCTAGTACCTCTACTCTGTTCCTCTAGCACTAACAAATGACTCATAGATCAACAATTCATTCGTTATGCATATCACAATTTTTTGCATGTTTTTGGTGATTTTTAAATATGATGGTAATGAATAAGCAAATGTTTCTCTTTATTTATGGATTTATGTGATCTAGAATGTGGTTCTGATTTAGTAGATAATGACAGAATGAATTGCAAAGCTCCTTGCAAGATGCAATACTGAATATGTGAATCTTTATTCAAGTCATATTTTCTCAGCTATTTAAAAATTAGGTATTTCATTTATACAACTAATATTTATACATTATGTTAACCAAATGTATGATGCCCTAATCTGTTTTAACCACAGGTACAGCTTATTTTTATGTCTGTTTGTTAATGTTAAGTGCTACTGCAGAAGCAATAGTGATTAGAGCAGGTCAATAAGAAAGTGTGTGGCTTCAGTGTTTAAAATAATGTGTTTGGGCATTTTAAACTAGATTAATATAATTGCAAAACCTGAAGCACAAAGGCATTATATACTTCTAAATTAGTGCTAGGTTCATGTGCCCACATACACACACAAACAATTACATATTAATATATTAGAGAGATAGATAGATAGATAGATAGATAGATAGATAGATAGATAGATAGATAGAGAAACACATAAACAGATACGCAGACACCAGAATTTAGTGAGTGGACCTGGTAGTGCAGTGAAACAAAATGTCATTGAGAGGGAATGAGGCTGCTGTCACTCAGATCAGCCAAGTATTAATTAGAGCAAGTGCAGCAAACAAGAGTAGGATAACTCACTATTTATATCATTAACACAGAAGAGAACTGTTGATGAGCACATTTCACAGTTCCCAGCAAATAAAAAAAAGTTGTCTACCTCTAGTAGTTTGAAATCAGAAAAGTCTACTTGTTGCTGGGGAATGATTGTAAAGAAGGGACACCGTGGCTAGTTTTGGTTAACCACTTGGATTCAAGAGATGTCTCCAGAATATGTCTATAGGATCTAAGGGTAAAGCGTGGTACTGTGTTATCAATAGAAAATGCAGGAGAATGATAGAATAAAAATTACACCTTTATTGGCTAACTGATTGGGTTTTGATGCAAGCTTTTAAGACAACTAGGTCTCTTCTTCAGGTAAAATAAGAATGAAGACTGAATGCACAATACATGACATAAAACTAATACACATATTTTAACATTAACCCCTTGACTGCCAGAGAGGCAATAGTGCAGCACAATGTACTGGATACCTCAGTGTAACCCAACGGTCAAATTCCATTAACAGAATGTGTATGCTCACTGTGGGCCATAAATTAAACTCTAGCTACAGACACAGAGAAACAGTCAGACCTGGGAATATAAACTGATTCTGGTTCAATTAATGCTGCAGGGTCAGTTCACATTACCAAGGTCTAGTTCCTGATACAGACTGAGCCTATCCCCACAGAAGTGTTTGACTTTGGTGCAAATTTGGGGTTTCCTACAATTTTTTTTTATCCCATTCCTACGTTTCCAGACTTTGCCTGACGAAACATTGTTGTAGTTACCTGTGGTGCATTTTCACAATGGACAATTGTAAATGTTCCATAAGATTTTATCCTTCACTCAATTATTTTAATGAGTGGTCTAATGATACTGAGGTGATTATTAAATGTAGAGCTCTAGCTGCCCTTAACAGACATCTTTCTGAGTTAAGCCATCTTGATAAGCAACTCCACTGATTTGCATAAGAATCTATGTTTACTTAAAGGGATAGTAAACCCCTCAAAAAACTGTAAGCCAAATGATAGGAATAATAAAAACATACTTAACACCTTCAAATAAAGACCTTCACTCCCTCCCCTTTCTGCCTGATGAGCTGTAAAGCTGTCAGAGGCAGAATCCGGTCGCCCAACTGTAGGCGGCTCTTCAGAAGAGCTGTCACCGGGATATCTAACTATAATTACTTCATCGGTATGGTCTGCCTGGCTTGTAAGCACAAGTTGTAAACCATTCCAATTAAGTAATTATAGTTAGATATTCCGATGACAGTGCTCCTGAAGAGCCGCCGTCTGGTCCTTGAAGCAGGATCTCATGATGTACGCTATACAGCAGATGCATGAGAAGGGGGAGGGAGCAGAGGTCTTTATTTTCTTACATCTCTCAAACCATAATGGTTTGAGAGATGAGAATGAGGGTGTTAAGTATGTTTTTATTATTACTATCATTTGGCTTACAGTTTTTTGGGGGGTTTACTATCCCTTTAACACAGAAAGTTACTGGTAAAAGAAGAAAATCATAGGCAATAAGTAAGTCTGTAGTATGTGTGTTTCCTAATGGCACCACCTCTCTGCACTGGAATTGTACATAATGAAGTTCTGGGCAGGTAAATGGCAAAACAAGACAAAACTAGGTGAAACCTTGATGAAAAATAATTTTTGGAATATCTGTAGACAGTGAACAATGTCAATCAACAGATGGAAAATCCAACACATGCATAAAATGTTTATAAGGTCTAACAGGAAGGATACTATAATTTTGGCTCTTAAAAAACATTGATATGACACTTGTATGTGTCACGAGACACATATATCCAGATAAAAAGGATGGTACCATGTTAGCCAGTGGAGTAGATAGGATTCAGTGTAGCAAAAAACTCACAAAAGTGGTATAAAGGTGATACCTTTTAATGACTAACTGAGGACATAGAAATTGCAAGCTTTCAGGACACTAAGGCCCCTTCTTCAGGCGTCGGTTAACAAATAAAGCAAAAGTAACACTGCATTTATATTTACAGAGTATGACATACATTTGAAACAAAATATATGAGTACACACTGGGGGTCAATTAACTTTGAAAACCTACAGTCTGCAAAGATATGAATTAATATGCACAGGGTAAGATCAAAGTCCTGGGAACAACAAAATGTTCATTAACACAGAGGTGTGTGAAGAGCCTGTTAGTCTGTGAGTTTAAAAGATCTATCTCTATACAATCAAATACCAAAATGTTCTATCTATTATAATTAGACATGAAGCCCATCCCCAGGTTCAGTCCTATTTTTAATGTATCAAATAGATCCATTCATTTAAATTCCCAGTTTTTTCTTTCCCTTTGTATTCTAAAGTTTCCATGTTTTGTAGACTATGATTTGGACCACAAAAATGCTGGCCAACTGGTGTGTCAAACTTTTTTCTGTTTATTGTGCGGCGATGAAGGATCATTCTTTTCCTCAGTGTCTGCCCTGTTTGCCCAATGTAGTAACCTCCTGTGGGGCATTATGTACAAGTTATGAGGTATACCACATTTAATGAGGAGCAAGTGAATGACCCGTTAATTTCATAGTGTTGCTGTGTATTTGGTATTTTTATCTTTGTTGTGCATTGAATGTGTGGACAGGTCTCACATCGTTTTACTCCACAACAGAATGTCCTTTCAGTACTGAACCTAGGGATGGGCTTCATTTCTCATTATAATAGATAGAACATTTTGGTATTGATTGTATAGAGATAGATCTTTTCAGACTAACAGGCTCTTCAAACCTCTGTGTTAATGATCATTTTGTTGTTCCCAGGACTCTGATCTAACCCCGCGCATATCAATTCATATCTTTGCAGACTGTAGGTTTACAAAGTTAATTGACCCCCCCACTGTGTACTCATATATTTTGTTTCAAATGTATGTCATACTCTCTAAATATCAATGCAGTATTATTCTTGCTTTATTTGTTAACCCATGCCTGAAGAAGGGGCCTTAGTGTCCTGAGAGCTTGCAATTTCTATACCCTCAGTTAGCCATTTAAAAGTATCACCTTTATACCACTCTTGTGAGTTTTTTGCTACACTGAATCCTATCTGAGACACATATATGAAATACAGTTTTGGGTCCACACAAAAAAATACATCGATAGAGTTCAAAGATAGGCAACAAAATTATTAAAGGGTATAGCAGTAAGGATGGGCAACTTTTTTCACCTTAAAACAAATAAGGCAGAAAACAGCACGTTTTCCCTTCCATGGGAATTCCCTGAGAACCCCTCCAATTTTCCGTTCAGCTCTAAAATATCACAGATCATGAAGACATTTATAAAACCATATAAAAATGCAGACTTTACTCCTTTTTAAATATTTCTGCACAGGAAGGTGGTGTTGTCTATGTGTGCTAGGAAGAGCTAAAGGTGTGACAGCCAAGCTGTTGGATAGCTATTGGGAGAGTGTAGGTGCTGCTTACTGGTGCTGTATTCTAGGCTACATTAAGTAACTTATGTGATTGTCTTGTGTGATTTCTTTAAATAAAGCAATATTAAAAATAAAAAGTAAAATACACAGCATTTTTCTTATTTTGCGATTTTTTTTTTTACTTTATCTTGTAATTCAGTTAGGGACCTTTGTACTTATTGACTAGATACTTTTCACATTGGTTCTAATCATCAATCATCATGTCCACCAAAATGTAGGGTGAAAGGACTGCTTGGATATCATTCTGGTGTTCATGTGAAATACACTGCAGATATGGTTGTGGCAGCTATTCATAATGAAATTATTGCAGACAAGCCTGCCACTATTAGGAAATGTGATGAAGAAAGTAATTCCAAATCAAATCCAAATAAAAGCAGTACTCAGTCAATATTCAGTCAATAATAGTAGTGGTCTCCCAGTCTAGAAATTGAGACACATGAAAAAGGTCAAAATCCTGTGATAGGGGCAGAGTGTGAAGATGTTGACAAATTATTGATAGCTGAAGTGGTGTAGATTGGTGGACAGATGTCATGTGTAACACCCTACTGACATATGCCAAACTGCAGTTACTTTTAAAGGATGCCTGTGCTAGAGTTGTACAAGGAGGTGGTTATTGTCATGGGCAAAGGACAAAGTGACTCAGACTGATAACAGTTCAGTGAAGGAAGATGTTACGGTAGGGCTTACAACTTTTACTTTCAGCTGCTTATTTCTCCACTTCAGTTCTAAGGAGCAAACGTACTGAGGCGGGAAACAGTGCAGCCATAGAAAACATAGGCAAAAAATAGCAAAGTTCTCATGGGAAACGTATTGGGTCGGAATTTCAGAAGGAAATGTGTAAACTGCTAATTTTCCATGACAATTCCAGTAGAAACATTTTTTGACTTTTTACCCATCCCTATAAAACAGATGTCACATATAACGAAAACCTTTCTAAATTGTGCATGTTTTCTCTAGAAAAAAGTGCAAGGAAATATTGATATTTATACATGTAAGGTATATGCAGGAACAAAACAAATACCTTTCAAGTGATTCTTTTTATCATTATGGCTATACAGATCAGAATTGGTCATCCACTGAGATTAGAGAATTGGATATATCACCTTACTCAAAGAAAAGGGTTATTTACAGTAAAAAGAGTAAATATATGGAATTTAGTGTGGAGGTGGTATATGTACACAGCAATGTGTCTGTGACTCTTTGCAAAGCAATGCATTGCTTCTTGTTTAAGAAATTATAGGATTATTTTAAGATTAGCAATATTTTATGTCCTGAATGTTTAAGATCTATCCAGTTCATTGCATTGCAATATATTTTAACCCCTCTTTAGTTCAGCAAGAAGCAATGCATTGCAATTGCAATGAGTCACAGACTTTAAAATAAGCACATGGGTTAAGGGGGTTGTCATTTTTTTTATGAAGAGTATGTGTTTTCACACATTCTTAGGGATCATATAAACACTACAGTACAAAATATATTTATATTTTCCTTAACCTTATATGTGAACTTATGTACTAGGGAATTGCAATTGCCTTGTACATAGCAATGGCAACATAGCTTCTGTACATAGTACATGGTTCCAACTGAACCTGGAGACTAGTTTGTATGTTTCTGTGTACATTACTGGCTCTATGGAAACATGCAAATATAATAATACAAATCTCCAAGAGATTTCAAGGACTTCATAAATCACTTTATTTTAGCAAGACACAAACCAATTATAACAAAAACATACTTATTAATACTTTTATGTGACTAAGTTGTCCTCTTGTTCTATTCTTGATTGCCTGCTAGTAACTTGTGATAATAGTGAAAAAACATAGAAACTTCTGCCTTAGTTAGAAAACTGTGCTTTAATACAAACATTTAGATTTATTAAATTGCATGTGTTATCTGAATATGCATCAGATCAAGGCTCTCATACATCATTACACATGCCTCATAAAAATGGTCAAGAGGTTAGCTACCTCTAAAAAGGGAGAAAATGCAAGCTACTAGGTAGAAGTGACCTTTCCTTTATTCTTTAACTTTTTGTAAATGTTTATTTCCTTACTATAGGCAGTTTATAGAGATAAGAAAGGGAACTGTTAAAGGGATAGTAATGTTTCATAATAAAAGCAGCTCCAATTAATCTTCATTGTATTTGGGACATGTAGAGTGTTATTTCAGTACTGTTAGAGTTTTAGTTCAAGAGTAATTGAATGATAGAGAGAAACATGTAAGTTATTAATTATGGTAGTAGCCATAACCATATTGAGGGAATTTTATTTTAATTGGAAACCTCTTTAAGTACAGAAGTTGTTTTCTAAACAACAATAAAGAGATACAGCATTCTGTTTGTTTAATATCAGATAAAAACATCACTAATATTGCTCCAACAAAATTATTGTCTCTTAAAATACTATTACTAACTTAATGAACAAAACACTACGTTTCTAAAATTTAGGATTAAAAACCATGCCAGCACTCATATTACATATTTTGTTTATGTAGAGAAGTATTTTATATGATTGCATACTTTTTTTTTGGAAAAGGTGCTGTTGTTGGGTGCCTTTACACATAGGCTTCTCATATGTGGAGAGAAGTATTTTATAGGGGTATCCTTTTGAAATGTCGCAAACAATTGAGCGAGCAATTATGAGAATGATGCAGGTGCTCAAATACGGGTGGGACATGAGAATCTTGCTCTTTTGATGCGAGAGAGATTCTCATGTCGCCCTTTTCATCCCTGCGACATGGTTAATGTGCTATTTACATGCTCACATAATTGTTTGTGACATATTGACACTGAACCTTTAATAGGATAGCTGTTTTGGAATAAAAGTGCTGTTGTTGGGTGCCACTTCACATACCCTTCTCACATGTAGGTCCATGCTCTTGTGTGCAGGCATGTTGGTACTCCAACTGAAATGGTTGCCCCTCATCATTGTGGAGAGAAGTATTTTTTTTCAAAAGGTGTTGTTGTCGGGTGCCTCTACACATAGCCTTCTCACATGTAGGTCCATGTTCCTGTGGGCAAGCATGTTGGTATTCTAAAAAGGTTTCCCCACATCCCCATATCATTGTATGTTTGTGTGTGTGTGTCAACTGTTTCTATTAGAATACCAGCAGAGCTACCCACAGAACCCAGAAGCCTGGACCTACATGTGAGAAGGTCACAAGTTCAGTTTTATGATCTATTTAAAAATAACACACACTACAAAAATAAGTGGAAATAAAAAAAAACATTTTACTTACACTGGGAGCATATGTTATTTTATTTATTTATATATGTATTGCTGTTGTCTGTGATTTTCACTTGTGCTGCATCTATGCTTCTATTATATCTATTACTATTTTTTAAATACACATTAGCACTGATTACTATTTCTTGTCACTAGGATATCTGTATAGCAGAGACCCCTAGTGGCCATAAAAGGCAATGCATTATAAAACTCTACAAATAAAATACAAGTAAAAATACCAAACTGAAGTAGGTAGAATAAAGAGAAATGTAAGTCAAATGCAAATTGCAGATTGTCAAGCAGTAAACGAAACTACAACAAATCATTTTGTAAATATAGTAAAAATATTTCAGCTAAGATAGTCAAATGACTTAGCAGATTAAGCTTTTAATGACCTCTAAAGAAACAAAGTTCTAATTTGGACTCCTAGAGACCAGTCAATCCATAGTTGTAATCCAGGGTAAAATGTTTTTTTCTGCAAAAATAGCACTTCCTGCCAAGCAGGAGTCTTATGGTGAACACTGCTGATTTTCCATGTTGCTCATTTCCATGGAAGGGAGGAAATTTTCACTGAAATCGGCGAATAATGACACTTTCCACTTCCACGAAAAGTGCAATTTTTCAGCTTTTTCCCACCTTTTTAGCCTACCTCATTGTGCATTGAAATCAATGGGAAGAAAATGTTTACTCCACCATACAAAACTATTCTACAGCCAAATAAAAGGGTGTCAAGCTCTCACAGCATGCCAGTCTATGTTTGTGAGAGGAGAGAGCAGCACCTTGTTTAAGCTAGAGAGGATAGGGGAATTGAAGTTTAGTTTAGGGAATCTTTTAGATATGACATGTATTCTGTATATTAGGATAGTCAGTGGGGCACTCTGGGGAGACAAAGGGAGGAAGGAGGTTGGCCCCAAATACTCCCAAATTCCATGTGACTGGCAAGACACAGGCAGCTAGGGACCTATTTGCTTGCTGATCTTGTTTTTATTGTCTCTGTGCTGGGTGGGGAAGTCTGGGGAAATAAGTTGTTGATTTTGCTTTTCAGTGCTACATTTAGTTTTGGACCGACTGTGGTAGGACAACAGGGTGGACAACTTAAAATAAATAAATAAATAAAAAGACAATGACAGACAACTGACTGGGCTTAGGCAAGGCATCATACAGCTCCATCAGTTGTGTTGTGTACTGTAGAGTAAAAACACAGTATAGTTGAGTAATGTCCAGCAAACGCACAAGGGGAAGGGGGAGGGGTGGAGCAGTGCAGGGATGTGAGAGTAAAGTAGCAGTTCAAAAACTGACTGCAGCAATGGTTGCTGCAGTGTGTGCAATTGATGATGATGATCCCTCTACTCCAAGGGAGGATGCAGTTTGTCAAGGTCCCAGCAAAACTAGTTCCAGCACCACCAGTTCCAGTAGAAATAAAGAAACATATAAGAAGAACACTTAAGACATCAGCATGTCACATTCAAGTGTTGATGATGCTGGCAATAGCATAATAGTAGAAGGTGTAGCAGCTGAACTGCCTGCTGCATCAGATAGTGAGACAAACAAGCAACAAAACACCAATCCTCAAAGTAGCAGGGAACTTTATTACAGTACAAATATAAAAAATTGTTTGAGACCTTCAAAAGCTTAGAGGTAGTGGGCAAGAATTGTCAGGTAATGCTGATGCTGTTGAAGATGACCTAATGATGATGATGCAAATTTAGAATATATCCCTCCAGCATCCTTCTCTTGTTCAGATACAGATGAAGTTGATAGTGAGGATGATGACATGGCTATAAGATTAGCAGAAAGTCAAAGGCTGAATATTCCATCACTTTTAAGGAGTACTGTGCCTGTCTATAAATTGTTTGAGAAAGCCACTGGAAAGTCTGACCTTGGACAAGCACAGATGTCAAAAAGCACACAGTCACCCTATCAGTCATCATCAGCATCATCTCTTCTTCAAAGTCCAAGTCACACTCAGCCACACACACCTATTCTGAGTACTCAGCAACAGCAAATATACAAGCTAGATGGTCATAAGTAAGTGCAACCAGCACAAAACACGTTGATCTATGATGGACCGAATTTGGCACATTCTGCTGGTTTAAATACGAACACCTCTTAAGTCTCTCTTTCATCGCTCGATAACTCCTGAATGTTGTAAAGGTATTTACACATTTTTTATGTCTTGAATCAATAAATTACACATTGATTTTTTTGATCTGCGGTTTATCTGTATGAGCAATCTTGCTTGTATATTTGGTGTCTAATTGGGGAGCTCATGGAGGAGCTCCCGTATTGCTCCAGTTAATACTGCGCACATCACTGGTCTGGATGAACGCAGGTTATCACACTGAACTGTGGATACTTTCTTCCGCTTTAAAAGATTCAATTATATTAGAAGTAAGAGCTGCTGAATACCTTTGTGCTTGAAAAATACTCAGCAACCACAACGCAGGTTATTAACATCCACAATGTTAGATAAGACGAGTGCCTCTGCTGCTGTTGTTGTAAGTGCTGCACCTCTGACATCAAGTAGTAGTGGCAGTAGAATTGCATCAACATATAGCCCCAGTAGTAGCAGCAGCACCAACTCAGGAACCCCTCATTCCCCAAAGTCCACAGTATGGGGATACTTCACTCAGGATTCTCAATCTAAGCATGTTGCTATCTGTTGTCTGTGCAAAAAGCACTTGAGCAGGGGGAAAGCAGGTTCACACCTAAGCACCTCCTCTATGAGATCCCACCTAAGGCACAACCACAGGTCTGACTGGGACATACACTATCAGCAGGCCAAAAGTGCCACAACTATCAGCAGCAGAAGCACTTTGAAAAGTCCCTAGGGCTCCAGGGCAAAAAAAGTAGTGAAGATATATATTTCAGAGAGTGTGCTACTGCCGATACCAACAGATAGTTCAGTCCATATAACACATATGGCTCCTGCTGCAGAGGAGAAACAAAGTCAGGACAAATATATTAACAGCAGCACAGATGAGGAGGTGCAGGAGGGATGTGAAGAAGGGTTTCCACCATCTACTGCACTTGGGACCACTGCTATGAGTGAAAAGTAATGTGTGTCAAAAATCTAAGAAGGAGGATAGAGATTTGATGCAAACATGACAATAGTAAAAACTATATACATACACAAATCACACAATACCAGCCAGTCCCCCACCACCACCACTACAATACACATCTGCCACATTGTAAGCTGTACTTTATTTTTTTATTACTTGACATCATCATGATGAATATGTGCCAGTGTCACTTAAAGGGATAGTAATACTTAAAATGTAAAAAAAATATGTTGAAGAGTTTATCCCCCTGAGTAAAACAAGGGTACTCCCACTGCTTAAAGGTGTTTTATTCAAAAGTTATTACAGCTCAAAGGTGAATATTTTAGGTGCAATATCACAGTGGCCTGAAATTGTACAGTGGCGCTGTTGCTGCACCATCCTATGAAGATTTATGGTCCCCGGACAAGAGCTGTCCATAGGATGGTGTAGTAACAGCGCAACTGTACAATGTCAGCCAACTGTGATATTGCACCTAAAAATGTAATTTTGAGCTGTAATAACTTTTTGAATAAAACACCTTTCAGCAGTGGGAGTACCCTTGTTTTACTCAGGGGAATAAACCCTACAACATTTTTTTTTTACATTTTAAATATTACTATCCCTATAAGCAGGAAGTTAGTGTTGTGGGCAAAGGACAAATGCATTCTGCATGCTAGTACATTTTTCAAGGCATATGTTGCTGTAGGACTCACAATTTTGATTTTCAGACACTTATTTCTAAACTACAGCCCTCAGAAGAAGTAATTTTACAGTAGGAAATGTAATACTTACATGAAATATAGACGAACAATTGTTAAAATAAGGGAAACATTTGTTAAAATAGGTGGGAAGTAGGAAAATTTTGCATAGACTTAAAGGAGAAAACTTTCACCAAAAAAGCAAAAAATCAGCAAGTTTTCACAAAAAGTAATGCAGGAAATTTTTCATACTTTTCACCCACCCCTACTCATTTCCCCACATGGAAAGTGTGTCTTATTTTTCATCCAGGATAGTATAAATGAGTGTCAGGTTCCTGTATAATGTCATTTCTGTGTTTGTTAGAGAGTAGGAGTGGGTGAAAGTTGTTTCCATGTTCCCGTGAGAAATCCTGCAAAAACCATGCTGTTGTCTGCTTTTTCATTGGAAAATCCTCTTTTAAACCAGCGATTAAAAACTTCGCATTTTTTGCCCATTCTCCAAAATTGTTCACCATTTTTTCAATGGCTAGAAAGTTTCCGCCCATTGGTTTACATGGTTTTCTTCTTTTTGCTATAAAAACGTGACATATTTGCAGAAGTGAAACACAATAGAAGCAGCTACGGAGCGAGGTTCTGCTGTCATCTTCTCCATCCTCCCATCCTGAGTATTACAAGATACATTAGCAGCAGATTCAGCACTGCTGGCAGCAGGTTCAGCACTGGCTGCAGGCACAGAACTGGTGGCAACAGGGGCAGCATTGGTGGAAGCAGGCTCAGCACTGGCAGCAGGTACAGGACTGGTGGTAACAGGGGCAGCACTGGCAACAGGGGCAGCACTTCTGACAGCAGGCACTTCATTGGTGGTAGCAATAGCATGGGCAGCATTTCTGACAGCAGGCACAGCACTAGTGGCAGCAGGGGCAGCATGTCTTGCAGCAGGTACAACAATGGTGACAGATGGTGCAGCAATGGTGGCAGCAGGGGCAGCATGTCTTGCAGCAGGCACAGGCAGGTGATCTGTCCTGCTCTGACTAGTACTACCTTTCTCTTCCTTCCTTCCCATTATATTCCCCAAGAACCCTAGGGGTGATTTAGGGGGTCTGAACAGCACTGATTCAGTAGTGCTCACATCCTTCTCCTCTTCAGACTCAGTGGACACATAAGGGCCCTGCCATTTCCTCTTTTTACTATTTTTAAACATTCTCATAGTGATAGCAGTCACTATGAGCCTCACCTTGGCACAAGTGTCCTTATATAACACATGAAACACAGACACCATGACATTTAAGTCAAATATGTTAAAGCCAAACACCCACCATAGACATCAAGCACCATGTTGCATTACCCCCTGACATTCCAGAAAGGCAACAAGAGGTGAGGCAGATATCAAAGAGGAGGAAGAATAGAGAAACCTAAGTGAGACTGGAAGTTCCATGATGAGTGAAACAACTAACTCATCATGACCTTCTTCCTCTAGGATAACTGCATCTTCTACCAATCCACCTTGTTCATCTTTACCTCCTCTGGCAAATGATAGCCACTGTGTTGATGTTAGAATGTGGCAGTTTGTTTCATCCATTGCACACTGTGTGGTGCACTGATCACACATGCCAGTGTGGTGGAGGAGAATCACAATCAATTAAGCAGCAACTGAGGAGATTCCATCCCACAGAATATGCTAAGATGGTGGCAGAGACTGCCTTTATATATTGGCCTGTGATGGAATAACGGGGGAAGGGATTATGCTGAAATTCTGTTTCTCTGCTGCCGCCACCACCTCCGCGGCCGCACACTGTGGCGGAGAAATAGAAATGGACTATGTTATTATTGCAAATAATAACACATTTTCAAAATGGGCAAAATTATTAAAAACTTGGGGCATGTTATGGACTGTTTAGCCACACACTTATACATAGTTTAACCCTTTGAGCTGAAAAGAGCTACTCAATGCATTGCTCTGCAATGCGTTGTGTTCCCATCTGGCACTCAAGGGGTTAAACTATGCATAAATGTGCTGCTTATTTTAAGAAAACATTTATTTATGGAATTTGTATTTTATAGCTTCAAGAAGGAGGAAAACAAAAAATGACAAAGGAATATAGAACAAGGAAGAAAGAAAAGAAGAAAGAAGACAAACAGAAGATGACCAGGGTGCTGAAGACTCAGCTGAACATCCGGATTATTGGTAAGTTTTACTTTGCAGGGGCTATTGCTTTGTTATCTAGTCGGTTAACCATATGAGTGCAGGTAGGGTAATTATACCCCACTTGCACTTGTAGGGTTAATTCTACTAACATTGAACACTTTTTAAGGTCTTTTGATGTATTGATATGAGGCAACCAGAACAGGCACAGGCTGTATAATAGCACAACCGGAGGCAATCGTAATGCACAGGCTGTATAATAGCGCAACCGGAGGCAATCGTAAGGCACAGGCTGTATAGTAGCACAACCGGAGGCAACAGTAAGACACTGGCTGAAAGGTAGTGCAACCAGAAGCAACCACAAAGGCACAGGCTGTATAGAGCGCAACCGGGGCAATCATAGAGCAATGGCTATAGGACGCGAGATCAGAGACAACAGAGGCACTAGCGGAATAGCTAATGCTAGGAGTAGTAGCCAATGCTAGAATCGGTGCACAGAGATCGAGACAGCTCAAGCCTGAATAGGTACACAGAGAGCGGGAGTCAGCCAGAGCCTGGGTCTGTACACAGAGAGCGGTAGTCAGCCAAAGCCTGGGTCGGTACACAGAGAGTGGTATTCAGCCAAAGCCTGGATCGGTACACAGAGAGCGGTAGTCAGCCAAAACCTGGATCGGTACACAGAGAGCGGTAGTCAGCCAAAACCTGGATCAGTACACAGCGAGCAGTAGTCAAACGGAATCGGACACAAGAATCGGTAGTCAGGCAAACCGGGTCGTAAACGAAATGGTATCACGGTGCCCGTGATTCCTTGTTTATTTTTTCTGTCAGTTATCCAATGTGAGGTCCTCATTGGTTGCCCTGTGTTAAGCCCGTCCAGTATAGCCTTTATATACTGGGCTCCTGCACCCACACATTGCCCTTTCGTGGTGTTCCTGTGCCAGTGCTATGTTTGCTTATGAAGTTTCAAATGTACCGACTTGACTTTCCTGACTATTCTTCGGTGTTCGTTCCTGTGTATCGACCCGGCCTGGCTGACGTTTCTCCTGTGTACCAACCCGGAATGGCTGACGTTCCAGCTCCTGTGTCCTGATCTGGCCTGGCTGACGTTCCTGCTCCTGGTCTCCGACTCGGCAGATCTCCGTTTTGGTCCTGGTCACCTCGGCAACATTCTGACTTCTGGTGCCTTGCCTTGTTTGGCACCTCTGCACCTGCAGGCTTGCCTAGTATTGTCCCATTTTGGCTCTACGGAGCGCCTCTGGCCTAGTCCTCCATTCTGCAAAACCGGTTGCAAGTGTTGCCTCCGTGATAGCACCGGTACATTGCCATTGGCTACGCTCCCACTCTGTCAAAACCGGTTGCAAGTGTTGCCTCTATGATAGCACCGGTGCATTGCCATTGGCTACGCTCCACTCTGTCAATACCGGTTGCAAGTGTTGCCTCTGTGATAGCACCGGGACATTGCCATTGGCTATGCTCCACTTTGTCAAAACCGGTTGCAAGTGTTTCCTCCGTGATTGCACTGGTACATTGCAATTGGCTACGCTCCACTCTGTCAAAACCGGTTGCCAGTGTTGCCTCCGTGATTGCACCAGTACATTGCCATTGGCTACACTCCACTCTGTCAAAACCGGTTGCCAGTGTTGCCTCCGTGATTGCACCAGTACATTGCCATTGGTTACGATCTACTCTGTCCAAAACCGGTTGCAAGTGCTGCCTCCGTGTCAGCACCGGTAGCGCTCCTCTTTACTTCAGTGGCCTGGTACTCGCTGTGAATACAGTCTTTGACGTGTTTAAGAATCAGCTCAATACCTTCACATATGGGACTGTTTTCCTATCTTTATGAACGTTAACTCCTGCATTGCTGAAACCTGGAAACCTTACCATCTGCCTGTCCCGTGTCAGCATAAACTGTTTGTTTCCTATATTTGTGCTGGACCTGTGTGGGCCTAATTTACCTGTCGTGTGTCTGTACTATAAGTTGTATATTACAGGACCTGTGAGGGTTCTTTGTGTATTATTGTATTTAATAAAACTGTTTTTATCCTAACTCTGTGTCTGTGAGTCAAACAAACCGTTACAAATGGGCAGCGAAGACAGGATCAAGGTCAGACAAAACCGGATCATACACGGAACAGGATACACAGCAACAAACGTCTGGTCAGGAACACCACAAAAGGGCCCCGGTATAGTGACAGGAGGGCGTATATAAAGGCAAGACCTGGGAGGAGATATCAACCCAGAGCCAATAAGAATGAAGCCAAGGTAAACCCAGAAGTCAAAATGGTGCTCAGGCAGAATCACGGGCACCATGATAGGCTGTGAATAATGGGTACATCTGCACTCCTATCAAACCCCTGGTACAACTCTACCCAAACACCATTACATTTACGGTCCCCAGTGTGAAATCCCACCTCCAGAAACCAAGTACTGTTGCTGTCACTATGCCCCTTGTCCACACCCTACTAAGGACACATGATACCTTGCTGACAGTTTAATAATAATGATAAGCCCTCATTGCCACCAGCTTAGCATATTCTGTGCAACGGAATCACATCAGATGCCTCCCCAGCAGGATGATTAGGTAGCTTGAAGGGAATGGGATCAACAACAGCAGTAACATGGGTGATGGATGATGAAGGTTCCACTTCCCATGACTAGTTCCAGTGATATGCCTGAAGCATAATAAGAACCCCCACTATATGTGGAGAAAAGAAGCTGGCCAATAATTTTTCACTACCTGCCCCTCCACCAAAATCATGGGTGTTTTATTACTAGAATAGAAATGTTTCCCTTGAGAGCAGGAACTGTGCCTCTCATCAGCAATTGCAATGTACACAATGTGTGTGTGGTGAATAACACCTGGCACAACTGTATCCAAACAACATGATACCAGAAACCAAGTATTGCCGCTGTCACTATACCCCTTGTCCACACCCTGATAAAGACACATGGGATGGAGTCTCCTCGGATTTTGCTTGATGCACTGGTTGTAGTTTTCCTCCACCACACTGCCATGGGTGGTCAGTGCACCACACAGTGTGCAATGGGTGGACATGAACTACATCCTAATATCTACAGAGTGGCTATCATTTGTCAGGGGAGGTAGTGATGAACGAGGTAGATTGGCAGAAGAAGATGTAGTCCTGTGCACTGACTGGATACTACTTACAATGCATTTATATTACTTACATACAGAGGGAACTGACAGCATTTTTACTATGGCAACTGGTTTGTTTATCATTCAGCTGGTTCTAAGGTGAACTAACTGATATCAGGAAAAGGGCAGGGAACTGGATTATGAAACCTAAATAGCTGTGAAACTAGTGGGTATTAAAGGGATAGTAATGTTTCATAATAAAAGCAGCTCTAATTAATCATCATAGTATTTGGACTTTGAAGTGTTATTTCAATTCTATCAGAGTTGTAGTTCAAGAGTAATTCAATGACAAAATATCCCCCTCCTGCCCCTTTTACTGATGTAACACTGTTCAGCCAGAGCAGAAGGGAGGTGCCCAGGTAGACTGCAGAAAGGGACAATCATCAATTAAGATAAGGGAAAAACCTGAAAAACTTGTCAAGGCGGACAGGGCTTTAATTGTTCTTATAGGAAGAAGATTGTCCCCTGCTGTTATCTGTCTGGTCTATGGACTGCATTCGGTAAAAGGGGCGGGAGGGGAAACTTTGCTTGTGAATATCTCTCAAACCATAAAGGTTTGAGAGATAAGACTTATATCGTTATTCATGTTTTTTTAATGCCTACAAAATAAAATAAAGATAAAATGAAGTATTACTATCCCTTTAAAGGGTTCAACTGATATCAGGCAAACAATATGCTGCATTATACAGCATTTGAATAATGAACATATGGCATCCTTTATGTGAAATACAATATAGTTGTGCCAAAAAGAAAATATAAAATGCTAATAGAAAAATAAACAACAAAAATTTGCAATGTGATGCAAACTTATGGCAAATATAATGTTTAATTCTATATTTGCAAATTAAATTAGACTACAGATAAATAGTTATATAAAATATTTGTAACAAATATTGCATTTTTTCATGATTATTGCAAGTTAATTTCTTATAAATTATTAAATTGGATATTTTTCCTCTGTGACCTTTTGCCCAATGTCTTTTCGTGAGGATGAAGAATGTAGGAAGGTGTTTACAAGAGGTGACAAGCACATTTTATTTAACACAGTATACATGGAACAATGCTGTAGGCACTTGTCATTTTGACTCCAAATGTTTGCCGGATTTAAAGCTTTGCTTCAGCTATGACTGTCTGAATTAGCTTTATTTAAAATTGTTTGTGTTTGTTGTCAAATATAATCAAACACAGGTTCTCATTTACAAAGGCAGAAAAACTAAGATGCACCTTTATAAGTCCACTAGATTTCAGTCAGCCGAATACATTTGTCAAGACAGTAATATATTCACATTAAATTTAAATTGAATAACATGCTTTGTGATCTTTGTATAGAAGCAAAAAATTGAAACTTGTATTAGAACACATCATTTATGGAATTTCATTTCAGGGCAATTTAACATTTCATATGTATTTCCATTAATGCTCATACAAGAAAATGAACACCATAAGTCACCTGTGACTTATTCATTGCTGTGATTTTTACTTACTTCTTAGATTATTTTAAACAAAATAAAATCCTGTATTGTAAAATGGATGAATCATACCTAATTATCCAGACTTGGTGCCTTTTTTGAATATATATATATATATATATATATATATATATATATATATATATATATATATATATATATATAGTACTGTGCAATAGTCTTAGGCAGGTATGCAAAAAATTGTTGTAAAGTAAGAATGCTTATGCTTTCAAAATAGATATGTTAATAGTTTATTTTTATCAATTAACAAAATACATAGTGAGTGAACAGAAGAAAAATCTACATCAAATTCATATTTTGTGTGGCCACCCTTTGCCTTCAAAACAGCATCAGTTCCTCTAGGTACACTTGCACAAAGTCAGATATTTTGTAGGCATATAGTCAGGTGTATTATTACACAATTATACTAAACAGGTGCTACTGATCATCAGTTTAATATGCAGGTTGAAACACAATCATTAACTGAAACATAAACAGCTGTGTAGGAGGAATAAAACTGGGTGAGGAACAGCCAAACTCAACTAACAAGGGGAGGTTGCTGAAGACAGTTTAATGTCAAAATGCATACACCATGGCAAGACTGAGCACAGCAACAAGACACAAGGTAGTTATACAGTATCTGGAAGGTCTCTTCCAGGCAGAAATTTCAAGGTAGACAGAGGTTTCCAGATGTGCTATTCAAACTCTTTTGAAGAAGCACAAAGAAACAGGTAACGTTGAGGACAGTACATGCAGTGTACACCAAGGAAACTTAGCAGATAAAAGACATATACTGCTTACTTACCTTCACAATTGGAAGGTGTCCAGCAATGCCATCTGCTCCGAATTGGCAAAAAACAGTGGGACTCCCATCTACTGTCCAGAGAAGTCTGGTCAGAAGTGGTCTTCATAGAAGGCTTGCGGCCAAAAAGCCATAACTTCAATGTGGAAACAAAGCCAATCGACTCAACTATGCATTAAAATACAGGAGCTGGGTTGCAGAAAATGACAGCAGTTGCTCTGGATTGATGAGTCAAAATTTGAAATATTTGGCTGTAGCAGAAGGCAGTTTGTTTGCGAAGGGATGCAGTGTGGTACAAGAATGAGTGTCTGCAGGCAACAGTAAAGCATGGATCCCTTGCAAGTTTGGGGCTGCATTTCTGCAAATGGAGTTGGGGATTTGGTCAGAATTAATGGTGTCCTCAATGCTGAGAAGTACAGGCAGATATTTATCCATCATAAATACCATCAGGGAATCATCTGATTGGCCCCAAATTTATCTGCAGCATGACAATGACCCCAAACATAAAGTCATTAAGATCTATCTTCAGGGTAAAGAAGAACAAGGAGTCCTGGAAGTGATGGTATGGCCCCAAAAGAGCCCTGATCTCAGCATCATCGAATCTGTCTGGGATTACATGAAGAGAGAGAAGCAGCTGAGGCTGCCTAAATCCACAGAGGAGCTGTGGTTAGATATCTAAGATGTTTGGAACAACCAACCTGCCGAGTTCCTTAAGAACTGTGTGCAAGTTTACTTAGAGGAATTGATGATGTTTTGAAGGTAAAGGGTGGCCATACCAAATATTGATTTGATTTAGAGATTTTTCTACTGTTGACTGTCAATGCATTTTGTTAATTGATAAATATAAACAATTTATCTATGTTTGAAAGCATTCTTATTTTACAGCATTTGTTCACACCTGCCTAAAACTTTTGCACATTATTGTGTATATATATGCTTATAGCTGTAACAACTCATACCCTGCATGCTGATCATTATACGCTATGATAGGACTTATGAATTAATAATTTAATTCATATAGATGGTTAATTTATACTTGATAGGATGCATATGTTTACATCAAAAGCAGTACTGCTAATCACTTTGCCCATCTGAAAGATCCTTTTGTGAGACAACCTCCAACCCTGTGTAATTACTGTAGTCTTACCCACATTGATGTACATTCCCCCATGCAACAATATGAGTCACTTATTCACAAAATGGTGAAGGCAATTATAATACGATGATGGGAATAAAGATATACAAACACTGAAATAATAAATCAAGCTGAATGAGGTCTAGACCACATAGATGCAGAAAAAGAGCCATAACTGATGGCCTAGGAGTGTGTCTGCCTGTCATGACCCTGTCCTCTCCTCAATCTGGTGCATTACCTCCCAATGCCACTACCTTCCCTTGATGCTGTTGAAGGCTGCTGCTATCTAATTACAGAGGCCTGATTCTGTTCCCAGCTGTTCCCAGCTGTTCCCTACCTAGCAGTCCACCTCCTCCCTATTTAGCTTAGTCTCTCCCCTTGCTCTGGGCCAGATTATACTTTCTTCACTGAACTGTTTATGCTAATCAGTCCCTGTAAGTTCCCTTTCCCTTTTGACCCTGGGTCCCTTGTTCCCGAATTGGCAGCTGCCCTCCTTTGCTACTGTTTCCAGTGCAGGCTGATGCACCCCTCATGTTCCAGAGCCTGGCTACTCCTTGTGTTCCAGTGCAGGCTTATGCACCCCTCGTGTTCCACAGTTCCTTGAGCCCGGATGCACCCTCCAGAGTTCCTTGAGCCCAGCTGCACCCTCCAGAGTTCCAGAGGTCCTGTCCTTATTCTGCCTAGCAGTGCTGTCCCTAGCTTGCCCAGAGGCCCTGTTCTTTTCTGTTTCTTTGATTCTGCTGTTGTGCAGTGATATTTAATTGTCCATGTATGCAAATGTTTAATACATTGGTGTTCCTTCTAATTGTGTGTGTGCTGGTTTCTTTGCTCTCTGGGTTCATTTTACTTGAGCTGCTGTGGTCAGCACCCCTTCCTGACCAGCATCCCCCTGACAGAATAATCTGGCCATTCCTATGAACCTGCAAAGAAAACTCCTATACACACAATGTCTTGTTCTGATGATAACAAAGAATCTGCATTACAACATGTGTGTTGCACTTGGTGCCTGCTATAGTCAAGTATGTAAAATACAAAAGGTTGTTTCTAGTATGCCAAACATATGCTCCTCCACTCTGGAGTTGCTTTGCAAAGCCCCTAAGCCTTTAATCTTTAAGGTTGATTCCACTGTAGCTCTTTGTTTAAAGCCTTCATCTTTTGCTTCTGTAGAGACTGCAGTAAACTCTGACTTGCTGAACCACACCCATGTGCCTGTTAACCCTTCTTTGGCTCATTCTGTTTTCTGTCCTGTTTATTACTACTGTTCCAGTCTTGAGTACTGTTGGGAATAAAGTAGGCTGACCAGACCTCACCTTTAACCGGGGACGCATAAGAAAAATGCATACTGCAGGACTGCTTTGATTTCAGTGACGTACTGAAATATGCCTATTTCCTGTGTGTCCCCGGTTAAAGGTGAGATCTGGTCAGCCTAGAATAAAGTAACTCCTCAGCACCCCAAATTTCGTAGTATTCTCACTACTGTTACATCCTGTTCTCCTGACTCTGACACATACTTCTCTAATTTAGGAGATTGGCATGTTGACCCCCCCAGATAGGGATTCTAAACATGTTACACATGCCCAACAAACTGTATATTTTGTTGATTGGGAGTCAGAGGATGAATTTGCATATAGCACTTGGGACAGCAAAATGGATCACATCTATGATCATTATGGTACTTCATTGGAAGATTGCCACTCAGACTCAAAGGAAGATATAGGACTTCAGACTGCAGTATGGTCTAAAGGGCCCCATAATTCTGTTTCTAATAAGACTCTTGGTAAAAAGACCTGTAAGAAGTCTGTTACTGGAAAATGTTTTCAGGCTGTCTCTCAATTTAAAGGGGTAGTGCTCCCTGCTTCACATCCACAAAGTCCAGATGAACACCAGTTCACTTTGTGTTCATATTGCATTCCAGAACAGCAGTCTCTCACCTGCAAAACTTTTTCTCCAGTACCTAGAGTTAAAATACCAGCTTCTGTGAAAACCTCATTTGCTTTTGTTTCAGGGTCTAAACATCGGAAACGAAGGTCTCTGAAAACCCAGTCTGCTCATTCCAAGGCTGCAGTGAACTTGCACTCTCTTAGGAGTCCAACTCCAGAACTGGTTCCAGACTCTTTGCCTTTGCTAACTGTAGTGAAGGAGACTCTATAGACAACAATGCCAGAGTCAAAGGTGATGCCTTCTCTATCTATGCCAAGGGTGCCTTCTATACCAGAGGCATTGTCCATGGTGCCAAGTCTGGTGATAATTCCTGCCTCTACATAATTTTCCACATCCAAAGCATTGGAGGAGGATTTTGCTGTAGAAGAATTCACTCTCACTCCTGCACAAGCTAAGGATGTGCTACCTGTGGTGAAGGAGACTCTGCAGACAGTACCCACGATGCCAGAGTCATAGGCGACACCTCCACTGTCTATGCCAAGGATATCTCCTATTCCAGTGACATTTCCCATGGTGCCAAGTCTGGAGATCATCCCTGCCTCCATGGAATTTACCACTCCGGCAGCATTGGAGAAGGATTTTGTTGTAGGAGAATTCATTCTCACTTATGCACAAGTGAAGGACAGATTGAAGCCCCTGCTGTATGAATCAGAGGATGTTCCTGTTCCTTCAAATGATGAGATCTCTCCTTTTACAGAAAGTACTGTTCTGCCTATCCTTGCATTCCTGGTACAGCTGTGGTATGCTGAATTTGAACCAGTTACTTCAAGTGTATTACTGGAGTCTGAAACTATAATATACTTATGCACCACATCTGTGCTAACTACTACTGAGAGCATACTTGTTCCTTCAAATGATGAAGCTTCTCTTTTGCCTGAAGGTACTGTACTACCTATCCTTGCATTCCTGGTACAGCTGTGATATGCTGAATTTGAACCAGTCACTTCAAATGTATTACTGGAGTCTGAAACTACAATGGACATATGCACCACATTTGTGCTACCTGCTACTGAGAATATATCTGTCCCTTCAGATGATGACATCTCTCCTTTGCCTGAAAGTTCTGTGCTATCTATCTTTGCGTTCCTGATACAGCTGTGGTATGATGAGTTCCAACCAGTCGTTTCAAATGTATCGCTGGAGTCTGAAGCCATTATGGACTTATGCACCGTATCTGTGCCAACTACTGCTGAGGTTATACCTGTCCCTTCTGATGAGGCCTCCCTTGTTTCTGAAGATCTTCTCCCTTTGGTTCTTGCTTCACCTGTATCTCAGTTCCTGTCTGGAGAATCACACATGCCAGTATCTCTGTCTGACCCAACACTATGGTTTGTGGGGTCTGTTCCCAATGGTACTCATGTGCTGTTTGAGAAACTGCATCTTTTCTGTAAGAATAACAATATAACCTCATTTTTTGGTCTACAATACATGACTTTTCCTGCTTCCCATCTTTTCTCCAAAACCTTCTTGTTACTCTGATTTGTTCCTTGGTCTATACCACTTTCTTTTCCTCCTGAACCACCTCCTCTTTCTTTCTTTGAGTGGAATGGGCAGCCTATTCTTCCTGGTTCTTTTCTATTGCTGGAGTATCAAGAGTCGCTCCTTGAGGAGGGGGTACTGTCATGACCCTGTCCTCTCCTCAGTCCGGTGCAGTACCTCCCAGTGCCACTACCTATCACGGTGCCTGTGATTTCAGTGTCTGAGTGACATTGTTACTTCTGGGTTTACCCTGGCCTTATTCTTATTGGCTCTGTGTTGGTGACTCCTCCCAGGGTTTGCCTTTATATACTCCCTCCTGTCATTCTACCGGTGCCCTTTCATGGTGTACCCATAACTACCGATTGTTATTACTTGTTCCTGTTTCCGTGTATGACCCGGCTCACCAGACTACATTTATATTCCTGACGCTCCTGTGATCCGACTCCGTTGCTGACTTTGGACTGGCTGACTAACTCTGTGTGTACCGACCTGGCCTGGCTGAGTATCCGATTCCGTTACCGACTAAAGACTGGCTGACTAACTCCATGTGTACCGACCTGGCTTGGCTGAGTATCTGATTCTGTTACCGACTAGGACTGGCTGACTACTCTGTGTTACCAACCTGGCTGGGCTAGTGTCTGGTTATACTATCTGGACTGGCTGACTATTCTGTGTGTGCCAACCTGGCTGAGCATCTGGTTCAGTTGCCATGGGACTGGCCGACTATCTCCGTGTGTACCGGTTAGGGCATCACTGGCTACTGATTGGTTATGTTACGCATACTACTCACTCACACTCTCTATACCGCACTGCGCCTGTTAGGCCTACCTGCTCCAGTAGTCTCCTGGGGCTTGTGGGAGCCCAGTCACTCGCCAGTGTCTGTGTTGCCTCGGTTAACCCTAGTGTACTAGTGTCCAGTCTGAGCCAGACTTCTGCCCATGTTGCCTCTGTTAACCCTAGTGTTGTAGGGTCAGAATACTGCCAGTGTCTGGTCTATGTTGCCTCCGTTAACCCTAGCATTCCAGGGTCAAGTCACTGCCAGCGTCCTGTCCGTGTTGCCTCCATTAACCCTAACTTTCTAGGGTCAAGTCGCTGCCAGATTCCTGCCCATGTTTCCTCCGTTAACCCTAGCGTTCTAGGGTCAAGTCACTGCCAGAGTCTTGTCCGTGTTGCCTCCGTTAATCCTAGTGTACTAGGGTCAGATCTCTGTCTGTGTCCAGTCTGTGTTGCCTCCGTTAACCCTAGCCCTCTAGGGTCAGTCCTCTGCCTGAGTCTTGCCTGTGTTGCCTCCTTTAACCCTAGAAGCCTATGGTCAGGTATCTACCTGAACACTGTCTGTGCTGCTTCCGATATCCCTAGTCTGCTAGGGGATTGCCCTGCAGTTACCCATCGCTTGTGTTACCTATTGGTGGTGTGGGGCTGTTGAGGATATTCTTGTTCCTGAACCTATCCACGTATCAAGCCTGCAAAGTCCTAGACATATATTATTGCTACTGTGATATTCCTCATCCTGACCTGAGTCAGATCTGGGAAGTACTTGGTACGGACCTCATCTGGACCTGAGTGGGGTGATTGTTCTTTATTTTCAATAAAGCTTTCAACCTTACCTAACTGTCTGAGTGTTCTTACGAAACCGTGACACTACCTTCCCTTGGTGCTGTTGAAGGCTGCTGCTATCTAATTACAGAGGCCTGATTCTGTTCCCTACTTAGCAATCCACTTCCTCCCGATTTAGTTCAGTCTCTCTCCTTGCTCTGGACCAGATTATACTTTCTTCACTGAACTGTTTATGCTGATTAGTCCCTGTAAGTTCCCTTTCCCTCTTGATACTGGGTCCCTTTTTCCTGAATTGGCAGCTGTTTCCGGTGCAGGCTGATGCACCCCTTGCATTCCAGAGCCTGACTACTCCTTGTGGTTCCAGCGCAGGCTGATGCACCCCTCATGTTCCAGAGTTCCTTGAGTCCAGCTGCTCCCCTGGACTTCCAGAGCTGACTTTGCCTTTAGTTTGCACAGAGGTCCTGTTCTGTTGTGCAGTGCTATTTAATTGTCTATGTATGCAAATGTTTAATACATTGGTGTTCCCTTTAATTGTGTGTGTGCTGATTTCTTTGCTCTCTGGGTTAATTTTATGTATTTACTTGAGCTGCTGTGGTCAGCACCCCTTCCTGATCAGCATCCCCCTGACACTGCCTCACATTGCACAAAATAAGGCAAGTAATCCCATTTTCACCTAAGATGGAAGCTCTAGGACCATAATATACTTGAAAATTAATTGTTTCACATGTTCTAGAGTGCAGATTGCCCTTAACTTATTCCAGCATGATCAGTTTTCAAGATCATCTTCCTTCCTTTCCAGATCTTCCTACTTGTCAATGATTACATCTATATTAGCAAGTAGGTCTCAGAGTTATCATAGAGTATAGTGATTCTGTCTTTATCTTTCGGAATGCACAGGGAGGTCACCTCATTTTAAGTGCTCCAAAGATGTCTGTAATTTGTCCATGGAACTGTCTATAATGGTCAGCTCCTTGGCTATCTCTATACAGAACTTTTAATCTGCAGGTTGTGTTACCTGTATAGAAGTATCAGATAACTCTACAAATGCTTCTAAGAATTCAGCATGCTCCATTTTGGCTGTATCAGTCTCCCTTAATGTCTTGTTAGTTTTCCAGTTCAAAGTGGAAGTTTTTTTTAAGGTAAACCTCCTGTCATGGTTACCAAGAGAAGTTCAGGCGTTAGTATGGTTTAGTTAATGCATTTTATTAACAAATGACATAGAGCAGGGCTCAAAATTTCCACTCTCCACTAGCCAATGGCGAGTGAAAATTTAGCCCTGGCGAGTAGAAATTCAGCCCTGGTGGGTATGTTTTGGCTTGCAGTGGTGAGTAACTTTTCAGGTCTGGTTAGTAGCAAAGGGCTTAAAATTATAAGCCCTGACATAGAGGATACATACAATAGGAATAAGTACAGGGTAATAGCCAGCAAGCCTGCTATCAGAAATAATAGGTTGCAATGCTAAACTACTGTGATGGAGACTAGGCCTTAGCCACTGGAAGTCTCAGTTGGAACCAGGAACAGGAACTGGAACAGGCACTCAGACTCTTGATCTGATGAGGAATGAGGTTTGACTCAGCCTGCAGTCAGAAGGAAATAACACTGACTTACACCTGGATCCAGTAGGAGCGAATACTGACTCACACCTGCAGTCAGTAGAAGTAAGGTAAAAACTGACTCACGCCTGCAGTCAGCTATGCAAGTCTGCCAGAGCCCCAGGCCCACACTAGATTGGGTGTCTGATCACCAGGAGAAAAGACAAAAGAATAGTCAGACAGATCCACAAGTCAGCACCAGCGGGGGTAGTCAGACAAGCTGGGTCATACACTGAGCCCAAGGTAACAGAACTGCTATGAACAACAATGCAAAGGCAACTGAGTCAGGCCTAAGTCTGCCCTTTAAACCCCTCCACAGGAAGTAGGAGGAGCAGCTCAGAGGGAGGAAGTAGGAAATTAGTAGGAGGAGACTACAGAAAGCAAACCGATAAAACAGAGGCCTGCAGCAT
Source organism: Rhinophrynus dorsalis (assembly GCA_037306005.1). Lineage (NCBI taxonomy): Eukaryota > Metazoa > Chordata > Amphibia > Anura > Rhinophrynidae > Rhinophrynus > Rhinophrynus dorsalis. Next base: position 127,276,491 of record CM074721.1, read on the forward strand.
GCTTGAAGCCTCGTGCCTGCAGATGATGCTTAAGTCAAGGTAAGCTGTAACACATCCATAAGCTCGTTCCCTGCCACCTTGTGAGAAAGTAGGGTTTTTGAAGGCTCCAGTGGCTCTAGCACTGATGACTGATGCAGATTCTAATAGGCAACTGCGGATGCGTCAGTGAAGTGTCAGTGACGTGTCACCCTCTGCTCAGCTGCATAACTGAAAGGGTTTGTTGTTTTTTTTTTTTTTTTTTATTGTACCTTAGATAGTCTTTCCTGGTTGACATCCCCTCTGAAGAATCTGTAATATAAGGATATATCCTCTGAGATATAAAAAGAAGGGATTGATACTACATAATTTGATTGTATTCCAAATTAATTTATTGTTTTCAAACTTTGCAATTTTTCTATGAAAGGACAAGCACTTTCAAATAAATAATAGTTATTTTCTGTTTTGAGTACCAAAGTTTTCTCATATAAGCACTAAAGGATTTTTGAACAACTGTCATATTATCTGTGTAAACATGTCAGTTGAAGAATATAACTAGCAATTTGCAGAACTGATATTGAAGTTAACTTCAAAATAATGATTGCACTACAGACAAAAATGCTATTTATTATGCTTCATGTTCCATTCAGCTTACATTCGGAAGTCTTATTAACAATCAAATGCAGTTAAAAGGAACATGTTGGTGTATATGTGTATATATATATATATATATATATATATATATATATATATATATATATATATATATCCTATATAATAATTTGCTAAAACGTGTGTAATGCCACGACATGCGCAGTAGACACTGCTGCACGTGCTGCAGTCATGTGCAGTAGAGACTGCCCGCGCCGCGGCTGATACTTCAGAGCGTCCAGCTCTGTATCAGCCGGGACGCAGGCAGTCTCTACTGCGCATGACTGCCCCGCGACCGGGTGGCAGTGGCACTGTGGCCCGTGTAATGGGCTGTTCAACTAGTATGTGTGTGTGTGTGTATGTATATATATATATATATATATATATAGATATATATATATATATATATATATATATATATAGATATAGATATAGTAGATCATTACAACAGTTTAATTATTTCAGATACCTATTGCATTAATATGTTGTTTAGATTTAAAAGTATCAACCTTTTATCATTCTTTAAGCTGTCCATGTCATAAGCTTGAAAAAAGTCTCTGAAATATCGGCACACAACTGGTTATTTGACCCAAGGAAAAACTGAACACATATAGAGTCATAGAAATACTCATAAACAGAGCATGTTGATATTTATTTGGAATCTATGGACTTTGTCACTAGCACTGACGGGCTAAGAATTTTGCTTCAAAAGCAGAAAGTGAAAAAAACTGACAGAAAGTGACTTTTTTACTCATTCCACATATGATTTTCATTGATTTCATATGATAAAAAAAATCCCCTCCCGTGGAGTTTCCTACATGTATTCCCAATGTTAACTATCTGTATAAAAGCAGATGTCATTTTACTTCATGTTATCAATCTATGTTAGGGAGAAGAGAGAGAGAAAGCAGCTGACGTTTTGAAGCTAGATAGTGTATAGGAAGACAAGAAAAAGACAGCTGGTAGGAGTATTACATGGTAGGAGTATTGGTGGCAGCCAGTTGGCTGGTGGGGACAAATGAGAGTTGTAGTCTGACAGCAGCTGAGGGTCTCATGTTGTATTTTGATGAAGCTATCAGACAGTGGGACAAGGATTAATGATCATTATATGTGGTTCTGTGGCCACCATGGGACAAGGCTGAAGGGTCATGTGAGATTCTATGGCCACTAGGGAAAATGCTGAGGTGAGTTGTATGCAGTGGAAAAAAAAAAAGAAAAACTACACGTTTAATGAAAATAACTGCAGAAGGAGAAATCTACTGTCTTTTGTGCAAAACATTTTGCCCATCCCTAAATGGAACAGATCAATGGGCAGCTTTTGGTTCATGCAAACTCTTCAACCTTAGAGCCCTTTATGATGTCACTTATGCCGTCATGTACATCTCCAATGCACAGTTGGGTTGAACATTGATATTTATGGATCTCCTGAATTATACTAACACAGAAAAAAATCATCCAGGCTATCATTTTCTGGTTACAGAGATTTTGCTGGTTGCAACTACGTTGCTGCTAAGAATTTTACTCCTATAATACAGGATTCAGAGTAACTAAAAATTCACAAGAGTGGCATAAAGGTGATACCTTTTAATGGCTAACTGAGGACATAGAAACTAAGGTCCCTTCTTCAATAAATAGAAAAAGGTTGACACACCAGTTGGCCAGAATTTTTGTGGTCCAATTCATAGTCTACAAAATATGAAAGTCACCATACTCAAAGGAAACTTTAGAACACAAAGGGAAAGAAAAATCTGGGAATTTATATTAATGGATCTATTTGATACATTAAAAACAGGACTAAACCTGGGGATGGTCTTCATGTCTCATTACAATAGAAAATTTTGATATTTGATTGTATAGAGATAGATCTTTTCAACTCACAGACTAACAGGCTCTTCACACCTCTGTGTTAATGAACATTTCGTTGTTCCCAGGACTTTGATCTTACTCTGTGTGTATCAATTCATATCTTTGCAGACTGTAGGTTTAAGAAGTTAACTGACCCCCCACTGGGTACTCATATATTTTGTTTCAAATGTATGTCATACTCTGTAAATCTCAATGCAGTGTTACTTTTGCTTTATTTGATAACTGATGCCTGAAGAAGGGGCCTTAGTGTCCTGAAAGCTTGCAATTTCTATGTCCTCAGTTAACCATTAAAAGTTATCACCTTTATACTACTCTTGTGAGTTTTTTGCTACTCTGAATTCTATCTACTCCACTGGCTAACACGGTACCATCTTTTTTTTCTAGACTCCAATATCAAATTTACTTTCTAAAGCTTTCACTTTAGAATACTTGTATTGAGCATTTGGATAGACTATGGGCTAGATTCAATAACGGCTGATGCCAAAAAATAAACAGGCGATGGCATTTTTTCAAGCACAGTAAGCTATTCAAACACCTGTGCTATAGAAAAATAGCAGCAAAAAAACTGTTGGGTAGGGAAAGGTGAAGAATTTATCCTCAAACTGAAATCTGCGAATAATGGCACCTCCCGCTTTGCAAATAATTTCCAGTGTAAAGTGCCGATTTACCACTTTTTTTGCCTAGCTCATTCCATTGAAATCAATGGAAACACTGAATTTACACACAACACATAGCAAATCTTATTTTATTTCCCAAAAGCATAGTATCAAAGGGGAATAAGGGTGTCTGTGTTGGTGGGGTGTGGGGAAAGAATCAGTTGAACAGTGAATGTTTTTTTTCAGGGTTTGTTTACTGGGATTGGGAAAGGGCAGTTAATAAAAAAAAACCTAAATACAATGTAATAACCCCCATATGACATGGTATAAAAGGGGTCTGAGGAGGGTGCTAGTGTTGGTGGGTGGAGTCTGAGCAATGAATCAGTTGAACGGAGAATTTGTTTTGGTGGGGTTTTTGACAGGTATTGGGGGGGGCAGTTAAAAAAATCAATAAGATAAGAAATGTGTGTGTAAAGTGATAGACGGGCACCCCCTGACATAAGCTGTCACTGGGGTGGACGGATACTTGACTTGATAGAGTATTTTGTAGAGGATGATATGTTGTTAGTGGCCCAAACCCTGAGGAAGCATTGATTTGTAGGACATAGACTCGTTTGGCACAAGCCCTAAGGAAACCTTGATTTGTAGGACTTAGGCTTGATAGAAACAAACCCCCCAAAACTGTGTTTTTGAAAAAAATGCCCTACTGGATCCATAATTGTGGAATTTGCAACTGCTGTTCTTGTTGCTGCTGAGTTGTTTAAGAACCAGGATGATTAGGCAGCTGAAAGGGAATGGCATCAACAATAGCAGGAACATGGGTGATGGATGATGAAGGTTCCACTTTCCAAGACTAGCTCCAGTGATGCGCCTGAGGCAGTAACAGCACAATAAATAGCCCTCAGTCTATGTGGAAAAAATAAGTTGGCCAATAATTCTTCTCCCCCTGCCCTCCTCCGAAATCATGGGTTTGTTGTTATTAGACTATAATTTTTTCCCTTGAGAGCAGGAACTATGGCTCTCCACAGTTCCTGAAGCTCCCGGTTTGATCTTTTTGTCTTCCACACTGACTTCGGCTTCTCTCTAGTGATTTTTGGCTCTCCAAGTTTGCTGGTTACCTTTCTCCCTGCAGCAGCATCTCCCTCGCTCTTACTTCTGACGTTCCCAGTGACCACGAGTGCACGTGTAATGGTTTGTTTGACACACAGACACAGTGCTTTAGGATAAAACACAGTTTTATTAAAATAAATAACATTCACAGGTCCTGTAGTATAACAGTAGAATAGTACAGACACACGACAGGTTATAGATACATAGGCCTACACAGGTCCAGCATAAACAATAAGTCCGCAATAGTCTATACTGACACAGGTCAGGCAGAATGATGGATTCCCAGGAGCAAGGTCTTGCATGGGTTAAAGATCTTCATATTGTAAACAGTTCCATGTGCAGAGAGGTCAGTGATGGGACTCCCTGCATATAAACAGCCGTGGAAATCGTAATGCCAAAAGCCAGATAAGCAGAACTAGCATGAGCTGTTTAGGCAATACTGGGAACAGAGACACGTGAGGTACTGCCGTAGCAGTAACAGAGACAACACTTGCACACTGCTGAAGTCTAACGTAGGCAACCGGTGGCTCAACAGCCTGAGTGGTAACGGAGGCAGACACTTGCTCTGAGCAGAGGCAATAACGGAGACTAGGCCCAAGGTAAACTGCCGTAGCAGTAACGGAGACAACACTTGCACTCTGCACAAGTATAACGGAGGCAACCGGTGACTCAACAGCCGGAGCAGTAACGGAAACTGGCCGCTGATACTCTGCACAAGGAAATAACCCAATTGCCAGACAGTCAGAATGTCGCCTAGGTGACACAGCACAGGTATGCCAACCAAGCCAGGTAGATACACGGAGCAGGAATGTCAGCCAAGCCGGGTGGGATCACGGAGCAGGAACGTCAGCCAAGCCGGATCGAATCACGGAGCAGGAACGTCAGCCAAACTGGGTCAGATTCACGGAGCAGGAACGTCAGCCAAGCCGGGTCGAATCACGGAGCAAGAACGTCAGAAGAATAGTCCAGACAATCCGGGTCGGTACACAAGGGCAGCAGACAATATGCAGAGTAGCCAGGCAGGCCGAGTCGGTACACTGGGAAACACTGTGCAGAAATAAGCACTGGCACAGGAACACCATGAAAGGGCACCAGAGGGGTGCCCCTAGCCCAGTATATAAAGGTCATACTGGGCGGGACTAACACAGGGTAGCCAATGGTAGCAAGGCATAGACTAGACTGACAGAAAAAAAAAAAAAAAAAAGCACAGGCACCGTGATACTCCGCTTGTATGTGATTGTGTCTGCCGGCTCTGACTCTGTCGGATTCTCCTGTAATCTTGTGTCCGCAGTCCTTATTGGGTTTTGTTGTCGGGGACCTGTGTTGTTACATGCAGGTGGTTGTTGGCGGGCTCCTGTCTTCACCCTTACCCTGTGGGCTGGTCCATCCTTTCTCTCTGCGAGTGGCTGCTTGTTTGCGGTCTCATCCCGCTGGCAGCCATATGGGAGTTACTACTGCTTGATTGTGGTCTTAGCCCGCAGGCAGTTACATTGTTGTAGCAGCTTCCTTTGGCAACCCTTCTCATATTAGAGCCTCCTTTTCAGTCAGGGCATCAGCTGCTGTATAGAGGGCTTCCCAGCATCCTCCTTGCTCCTGTTGGTCCCCGGCTCTGCCTGGTTCAGTAGCACCGTGTAACGGTTATTAGGACACTCAGACCAGTAGGTAAAATAAAACAACGTTTATTGAATGAAATTAAGTGCAAATAATCGCCCTCTACAGGTGACAGCAGCAATTGCAAAGTGAATACAATAGTACACAGAGATTCGCTATACTGTATAGAAGGCACACTCAAAACGGTACAGATAATAGCGAGCTGGACACTAAAGGGTAAATGAGAACAATCAGTCCATCTCAGCTGTGGGGTTTGGCACGCCCAAATGGTGTAGTGATGTACTGAGAATATGTGCACAACACAGAGTTCATGCGATGGAGGATAGTAGGTGTTCAGTGACCAGCATAAGCTTAGCAGAACAGTGACCCAATATAGCCCCCGCTGGCGTACCCAATGAGACAACTGATACTGCAAGTGTGAGAGTATGTAGCCCCCACGGGCGTAATCGGAGAATAGCCTGAGATGCAAAGCTTGCGTTTAGCCCCCACGGGCGTATAACCGGAGACCAAAGTGAGCACAACACGAGCCAATAGCCCCCACGGGCGTAGACCTTCGGAGCCTGCAAGAGCTTGGAGCCTAACCTTGCTTTCTCTCAGAACCAATAGCCGCAATGGATACCTCCGGTAATCAATGTAATACCGAGAGCCTACGGCGCCCAACCTGACTGACAAGACTTGACTACTCTGCAGTTGTATATATGAGACGCCGTCCACGCTAGCGGCCAACTCAGTAGACGTAGACCAATAAGGTAAAGGCTCTATGACTGGAATGGAGGCTCGGCAAGAGAGAGACAGCACTGCAAGGGTTAAAGAGTAAGTTTAAATCTCCCAGGCTCAGTATGGTAACTAAGCTCTGCAAGCGTATGGAGGCTCTGTACAAGGAGCACAGCTCTGCAAGTCAGTAAGGAACTCTGCACTGGCGAAGGGTTACACCGGAGTGTAATGGTCACACTGCGTCAGTACTCAGAACAGCAGGAGTCAGAATGTTGCGGCGGCGACAACAGGCAAACACAGGTCTCTGGAACAGGCCGTAGTCGATCACGAAGCAGGAAGTCAGCCAGGTCGGGTCGTAGCATGTAGGAGGTTCTCAGACAAGCCGGTTCAAACACGATCAGGAACACTGGAGCGTAGTCAGGACAGGCCAAAGTCGGTACACAGGGATCCGGATACAGGAACACAGCAACAGCAAGACTGGCTCAGAAACACCACGAAAGGGCATCTGACAGATGTGATAGTCAGGTATAAAAAGGTCACCAGGGGGCGGGCCAAACCAACTCAGCAAATCAGAGTATGCCACAGACAAGGGTGACAGGAAGATCACAGGCACTGTGATACACCGGTCCAGGGGCATCTGTGGTATTTACTGTGGCTTTCAGGGTGCTCCTGACAACACACCCATGATTTGGGTGGAGGGGAATTATTGGCCAACTTCTTCTTTTCTCCACATATATCTGAAGTGGTGGCGCTAGGTATAGTGCTGCTACTGCCTCAGACGCATCACTGGAGCTAGTAGTGGCAAGTGGAACCTTCATCATCCATCACCCATGTTACTGCTGTTGCTTATTCCATTCTCTTTGAGTTGCCTAATCATCCTGCTGTTTAAACTACTCCGCAGCAAGAACAGCAATCACAAATTCCTCAATTATACTGCAACATTTGACAATGGCCACTGGCCACCACATTTTCTCATGGCTTATTCTTATAAAAAAAAATATCGGGGGGACTTGTTTCGTTAACAAGCCAAAGTCCTACAAATCAATGTTTCCTAGGGGCTTGGGCCTAATAGAATTCTAATTTCCTACAACTAAGCAATGTTTCATCAGGGCTTGTTAATCTAATAAGTGTAAGTCCTACAAATCAATGTTTTCTCAGAGATTGGGCCTCTAACAACAAGTCCTACAACTCATCCTTTACAAAATAGTCCATTCAAATATAGGTCTGCTCCAGTCACAGCGTACCTCAGGGGTCCCTGTCTCTGTCATGTTACATACCAATTTCTTATTTTATTTTTAATTGTATTTATTTCGTTTTATTAGCCGTTTCCCCCATACTAGTCAACAACCCCTCAAATAAGTCCCTGTTTAACTGATTCTTTCCCAAGGCTCTGCTCACTAACAAAGGCACCCTCCTCATGTCTTATGTTGTTGTTTTTTTATTGTATTTATTTTTTATTAACTGTCCCCTCAATCCCAATCAACAAATCCCCACCCTAAAAAAAAATTCCCTGTTCAACTGATTGTTTCACCAACACAGGCACTCTTATACCCCTTGGGCATATAACTCTTATACAGGAACCCTTCTACCCCTTTTATACTATGCCTATAGGAAATAAAATAACATTTGCTATGTATTCAATGTTCCCATTTTATTTCAATGGAATGAGCTAAGTGAAAAAATGGCACTTTTCGCTGGAAATTATTTGCCAGGTGGGAAGTACCATTATTTGCTAATTTTTGGTTTGAAGAGAGCATTTTCACCCATCCTTGCTTTTCTCTCTCCTCTGTTCTCCCTACCCAGTGCAAAACGAATTATAAAATAACGTATGCTAAAGTAATCAAGATAATAGCATTATTTATTATTCATTATTAATCTTGGTGAGTCCAAACATAGATTCCACACTGTCATTATCCTATCTTCACCAGGTGTCAGCTCCCTATCCCAGGGTCAGGCAGCTGAAGCCAATCAAGTAGAAATTCACTCTTCATTTGCGATATTGGGTCTATGCAGTGATAGCAAGTCTTCATTCATTCATGAGAGAGAAGAAGATATCCTCTCCCAGAAATACACACTTATAAATTGGTATGAATCAATTGGACAGATCAACCCCCCATCAAAATTCTTAAAGAACGATCCAGCTGGCCATTCAGTAGAACAAGAACACCCCTGCCCCGTGGTGCTCTCCAGTCCCATTAATGTTATTTATTTTGCAATTTGTAAGCCAGTAGCAGAACACCCAGAGTTCTGGAAAGAACCAACACCCACATACTCCCATCACTGACTCAAAACCTAAAATATTGCATGACATAAGGGGTTACTGGAGAGTGACCATGATGGGATATCAATGCAGAAAAAAAAATCTTTCCTCTTCTCCTTCTTCCCTTTCTTTCCTCTCCCTGCTGAACATGGCAATAGCACTCATTAATCTAGTTGAGTCTGAATATATATTCTGCATACATTCCATAATCTCACCAATATATGATAACCAGATATCAACGCACTATCCCAGAGCTCCTCTGGCACGTAGCAGGATTCAGTCCAGTAGAAGTTCTTTGGTCCACTGTAATATAGAGTCCATGCAGTAGTGACAAATCCCCCTTCAATCAGGAAGCAGATTTGGGCATCCTCACCCAGAAGTAATCACGCTCATGAGCAGCTCATAGTTTGAATGTGTAGCTGTTAGTCCCCTAAAATGTCTTGTCAGATGTGGCCAATTCTCAGGTAATTAGCTGAAACTGTAGATGAAACTCACTTTTCAGAGGTTATAAGGTATCTGGGAATCTGAGACTGAAGTAAAGAAAGACAACTGGTCACCAGGTAGAGCTACATATAAGGGAATTGTAGAATGGTATAACTCAAGAGGAACTGGACATCAATAAATTGTAGATCGTGCACTGTTCCCAGGAATATTCACATTACACATAAGTGGTCTTATCTTGTCATTGGTGTAGACATATGACTTCCATCAGACAGCCAGAATTAAGTTTCTTGAATAAGTGAAGCTTAATTCTAAGCAGGCAGCAGGCACCCCAACCTCCCTATGAAGGGGAGGTCAGAAGATATGTGCTACAGGCACTGTCATGCAAAGATCTTAAGGAATTAGATTTTTGAACCAGTCTGTTATAGCTCCTTTATATATGTGGTTATGTGGATTGTCATATTAGTCCCTGATGCCCTGTCAACTAGACTTGTGCGAATTGATTCTGAGCGTCAAAACTTTTGACATTTGAAAAATTTATGAAAGTTTTGATTGCCTTCGGACCAGGACTTTTCGGAGTTGGCTCTTTTTTTGCAGTACCTGCATGCGCTCTATTACTTTACCTCCATATTTTTCCCTCTATATCTCTAGTCCAATTCCATTCTCTGTTTCATGCACTACTTTCCCTCTTTGTCTGTATTCCAATAAGCTTCTTTGTTTCATGATGGAGGTTGGACTATGACACAGACACCCAGGCAGACAGCCTGCATTTCCTCATTGCGTTGTTGGAGCTCAGAGAGAGAAGAAGAGATTAGAGAGTGTCCAGTTGTTGTGTACGCAGGCAGGTAGCATTAGGCTAGGCATGGGCAGGCAGCCAGCATTAATGCCAGTTATTGCCACTGCAAGGGAGATTCATCTTTGTTCCTGTGCAAAATATAATAAATATTAGGGTTTTCTTCTAATAATATTCACATTATTCACCTCAGCCAGTCTGACAGTTGTATAGGCAGGCAGGGTGCCTTTTAGCCACCGCAAGGGAGAGTCATCTGTGTTCCTTAAATAAATATATTAAAAATACAAGTTATTTGTTTGAATACTTTTCAGAGTCACACTGCCAGTGTCACAGTTGTATAGGCAGGCAGGGTGCCTTTTAGCCACCGCAAGGGAGATTCACCTGTGTTGGTTTTATTAAAATATAGAAACTACAAGTTATTTGTTTGACTAATTTTCAGAGTCACACTGCCAGTGTCACAGTTGTATAGGTAGGCAGGGTGCCTTTTCGCCAATGCAAGGGAGAGTCACCGGTGTTGGTTTTATTAAAAATATTCAAAATACAGGTGATTTGTTTGAATAATCTCAGAGTCACACTGCCAGTGTCACAGTTGTCATGCGGGCAGGTTTAAAAGTTGTAAAACTATAACCGTTCACTACCTACCTATCCGTAATGGATTTGAGTCCTAGTGAACAACCTGATGTTCCTCGTCCTGGTACCAGCTGCAGTGACCCAGCAACCACCAACACCACCACAGTGCAGTTGCTTTCAAGCAGAGCTAACAGCAGCAGGTGGGGAAAGAAGAGTACTTTGAGTAGTACTAGTTAGACTCAGCAGCAGCAGTCCAAACCAAAAACTAAAAAGAAGAAGGGAACTGCAGGTCTTTCCACCTCTACTAGCAGGGTAGAGAGGTCCAGTTCCTCCTCTATGACCACGTAGCAGCCGTCACCCATTTCTCGTCAGCTGTTTTGTGATGATTCCCCCCCAGAACCACCTGCACATTGACTATTGCCACTGCCAGTTCCGACACCACCTCTGCTACAGCCAGTTCTCTAAAACTAGCGTGTTGAACATGAACACTACTGGTGGGAAACTGCGGGCAGTATCAAAGTGGGAGTTTTACAGCGAACGTCCATGTAAGCAGCCCACACTTGCCGAACCTACAAGAGGTAGAAGAAGAATATGATGGACCAATGCCTGCTAATCTTGATTTTTCCACTGACCTTGATTATTCTCCTGAGCTTCATTTTTCCACTGCTGCCCATAGTGTTTCTCCAGCTACAATTCTGTCTTCCTCCAATCCCAGTCCCAACATCCCTGCTGCCATCTTTGGGTCTACTAGTACCCCTGTAAAGGTATATAGAAAAAAAAGCATAGTGAGGTTGCTCCAGCATGTGAAGATGAAGGTGTCACCTCAGTTTCTTCTTCACCACATTCCAAAGTCATCCATCGCTCCAAAGAGTGGGACCATTTTGTGACACTTGGAGATGTCTGGCTAGCGAAATGTAAATTGTGTGGCAGGGAAGTCATCCGTGTGGGGGGTGTTGGGTCATCTATCCACCTCTGGGATGAACCAACACCTGAACCACTACCACAAGTCAGTGTTGATGAGTGCAGAACATGGTGGCACTACTACATTTACCAGTGTAACACTCTGTAATGGTTTTGTAGGACACTCCGACCAGCAGGTTAGAATAAAACACAGTTTTATTAATAAAACAAGAATGAACGCTCTCTATATGCAATACAGAATAACAGAAAGAACAGTGGTTTACAGATGCCTTCTCAGGCCCAGTATACAGATGCAATAAATATACATTTACTGTCACAGGACAGGCATAGAAACATAAGGGTACTCAATGGTTAAAGTACACGTAAACAAAATCAGTCTCTGTTGTGGTGTTTGACACGCCCAAGGTGGTAATGGAGCAGTTAGTGGTGCTAGATGAAACAACACCGTCAGTCTATTGAACAGAGATCGCTGCTAGGCAGAACAGGAACTGAGGCCAAATACTCTGCAGAGATGAGCTAGAGCCACAAGCCCCCACGGGCGTTGCAACGGAGATAACCACACTGCAAGAGCTAGAGCCAATAGCCCCCACGGGTGTAGCAACGGTGACAAACTACACTGCAAGAGCTAGAGCCAATAGCCCCCACGGGCGTATAACGGAGACTAATATCACTGCAAGAGCAAAGCTACTAGAGCCAATAGCCCCCACGGGCGTAGCAACAGAGGCTAATCACTGCAAGAGCTTGAGCCAATAGCTCCCACGGGCGTTGTAACGGAGACTAAACACTGTAAGAGCTAGAGCCAACAGCTCCTCCCTCGGGCTCGGTAACGGAGACCGACTACACTGCAAGATAGACAGAATGAGCCACCGCCTTATACAAAGGCTCTGCAAAGTAACCGGCTCAGCAAGTGTAGCAGAAGATCAGAGCAATGGCTCTGCAAGTCTTAATAGAGGCTCAGTGAATGGAGACAGCAGCTCTGCAAGTGTACTGGAGGCTCAGTGAACGGAGACAACGGCTCTGCAAGTGTTAACGGAGGCAAGAAGCAAGGAGCAAGAAGTCAGCCAGGCCGGGTCAGATCACGGAGCAGGATTCTCAGACAATCCAGATCAGGTCACAAGCAAGAACGTCAGCCATGCCAGGTCAGATCATGGAGCAGGAAACAAGGAGCATCGTCAAACAGGCCAAATCGGTACACAGGAAGCAGGAACACTAGAACACAGCAACAGCAACACTGGCTCAGGAACACCATGAAAGGGCACCTGACAGGTGCCAAAGGCCAGGTATAAAAAGGCCACAATGGGCGGGCCAAACAAGCTCAGCCAATGGGAGCGCCCACAACCAAGAGTGACAGATAAGGATCACGGGCACCGTGATACACTCACCACCAGTAGGCAGGAGAAAGGGCAAGGAGATCATGCCACATATGGTCCTAGTAAAAGCAGCAGATAGTCACAGCCCATCCCAAAGTCAATACAGGCCATACTGGGAGACTTTGGTGGGTTTCATTCCAAGGGGATGTGCAGACAGCAGTCCAGGAAAATTACACACCTCATTGCACAGCTCATAGCTGTTGGTGGTGCAAGAGAGCATGGACAATTGTCCCGAGTTAATGCTTGCTACAATTTATGATCTTCAAATCAAAGACAAGATGGCACTTAATTCCAATTCCCTCACTGCCTGGAGGGAACAATTGATAGCGAGGGTGCATGAGAGGCAAAGAAAAACTAGAATGCAGTCACAGGAGGTGGAAGAAGATTCTGAGGATGAGCTGGAGGAGTGTGGTGGTTTTCCGGGACCTATTAGTAGCAGTGCCAGCAGCTCTTCATCTTGTTCATGTGGAGCAGCTGCTGCTTTTTATGCTGAGGCAATGGACAGATTATGCTTCGGACAAAACAAACAGCTCCCCATTAATAGAAAAAGTGCTGAGTTTGAGGTTAAGGCTTACCTAGCGTAACCTTCTTTGGCCCCAAGTACAGATCCCTTGACATTGTGGGATAACAAAAGGGCTGTGTGGCCTACATTGTCCCTGGTAGCCCAGGAGTTGCTTTCTTGCCCCCCAACCACTGTGAGTGAGCAGGGATTTTTTCGTTACTGGAAATATACTTAGCCCCACAGAGCTCTCAATTGGCCCCCCAGCTCATGGTGCAAATGACTTTTTTTAAAAGTCAACTTGTCAAAGCTGGGTTACCCTGCTCTCAGATTCAATGCAGATTAGAAAAACAAAAGGGACTTTAGACATCTACAATCATCCATGTTGCTGTCATCCTGAGTCAGCCTCTCACCAGTCTTCCTCAGTTGCTGAGTCCTGCCTGCTCCAGTGTTCTTCAGTTCTGGCTACATCTCCAGTGTTTCTGCTGTCATCCTGAGTCTGCCTCGCACCATTCGGTTCCCTTTTGAAACGTTGTCGCATTACAGTGGAACTACCACCTCTTACAAGCATGGACCCAAATAATTACCCATCTGGAGACTAGCTGCTTAGTAGAGCTAGTCGCCAGAATTATTACCGCGTTCATGAAAATGATACACTGCTCCCGAACTGACAGGCAGGAAACCGCGCAGACATCTTTCCATAGTGACTTCTGCATGCTTGCTCTGTCAGTCCCTTTTGGAGCCGAACAGCTCCTAGCAATGTCTCCTAGAGCAGGCTGGGACTGACAGCGCAGATGCGCAGATGTCACTATGGAAAGATGTCTGCACTGTTTCCTGCCTGTCAGTCCAGGAGCAGTGTATAATTATCATTATCGCGGTAATAATTCTGGCAACAAGCGCTACTGAGCAGCTATTTGCCAGATGGGTAATTATTTGGGGAATGTTTGTAAGAGGTGGTAGTTCTGCTTTAAAGAGAGCTGGGCAACGTAAGGTAAGAATGCTGGGAGTTGTGACAAGTACATAGGGATGTTTAATTATGCGATGTGACAACCTAGTGCTTTTATGCAGCGCAAGGTTTTCACGTCACTATTTTAAACACTGCAACATGGTTAAATTGTCTTCTAGCAGCGCAATATTTTTCTTTTTGATGTTTCAAAAGGATACTGCACTAGTCAGTCTCACTTTTCCTTCTTCCTTCTAATTTATCTACATCCGTATGTATATAACACCTCTGCTACATATAGTAAATGACACATGCTACATATTGCATAATGTATTACCTTTGCTATAGATGGTAAATGACATATGCTCATGCTATATTGTATTTCACCTCTGCAACAGAAATGGTACATGCAACAGACAATATTAAAAAATTTGGAATCATTTGTCTGAATAATTTTTTTCAGTGTGACACATCAGCCAGTCTGACAGTTGTATAGGCATACAGGGTGCCTTATTGCCACCACAAGGGAGAGTCACCATTGTCCCTGTGTAAAAAATTAAAAATGTAAGTCATTTGTTTGAATAATTTTCAGCGCCACTAAATAGTGTCAGTATTGGGAACTTCAAAGGAAAAAAAGCTAACGATCATTGCCTGACGTACTGTCAAGCACTGATCGTTAACTAATCAGTGTTACACTTACCTGTCATCCACTGTCTGTCTCCTTCTGTCTTCTCTACTGTCTTGTAGCTTCTGTCTTCTTGCTGTAAAAACTACCCAGAAAAGTATAAGTCCTATGCAATATCCGGCACACTAATACATAGTTTAACCCCTTGGATGCCAGAGGGTCACACAACACATTGCAAAGCAATGTGTTGCATACCTCTCTGGGGCTCAGTAGGGTTAAAGTATGTATTAGTGTGCCAGATATTCATGCATTGTACTTATACTTTTCTGAGGGGGGTTTACAGCAAGAGGAAAGAAGACAGAAGAGAAGAAAGAGGAGAAGACAGAAGAGAAGAAAGGACAGAAGAGGACCGGTATCATGAGGACTCTGTTGGACATCAGGATTAATGGCAAGTGTTACTTGTAATGTGTTGGGTTTTTTTTTTACTTAGTTGGGTTAACCCTATGAGTGCCGGCAGGGTGATTATACCCCACTGGCACTTATGGGGTTAATTCTACTAACATTTGACATTGTTTTGGCATGCTTTGATGTATTGGTGTGAGGCTTAGGGTCCCATATCAATACACCCACTGGGGTCTTAGGTTTTTTTAACTTTATTTCTGTTTCGGCATCAGCTGTTTGAAGATGCGATAAGGGACTAAGGGCTAGATTCTATTGCAGGTGCTAAATGTTAACACCTCATTTATCAAGCATTTTCCTATTGAAGTCTATGGAGAAAACTGGAGATAAAAGCAGAGATAAACTTAACAACTGTAATAGAATCTAGCCCTAAAGTCAGAAAAAAAGTAGGTTTTAACTTTCCTGCAATAAATTGTGTCCCTTATCAGATCGTCATAGCTAACGCAGACAATTGAATTGCAATTTACGGTGTTTTGATTAGTTCCTTTGGATGAAAATAACTCTTAACTTTAACATCCCAAAAATGCCGTCGGCAGAAAAAACAACCATCTCCAACATTTGAATCGAGCCCTGTCAGTCTACACACCTCCCTTTCACTCCTTTACATTCATTCCCTCTGATGCCTCCTTCCCTATCTGTCCATCCACCTCCTTCTCTCTCTGTCCATCAGCCTCCTTCCCTCTCTGTCCATAAGCCTCCTTTCCTCTCTGTTCACCAGCCTCCTTCCCTCTCTGTCCATCTGTCTCCTTCCCTTTCTGTCCCTCTGCCACCCTCCTCCTCTGTCAGCTTCCCTTCATGCAAATCTGTGTCTGCCTCCTTCCCTTTTCCAATCTCTAGGGGAGACAGACAAGGGTTGGAGACACACACAGAAGAGTGGGTCAGCAGTGGGGTTATGCACTAAGGTGTTTTCAAATGGTGATGAGGTATAAGTAACTTCTCCAGTGTGCTAAACTCTCTGATTCCTGGATTATCCCATGGAGCCAATGCACTAAGAACTTACAGGTTGGTTAAATCTCAGTTCACTGGCTAGATGGAAGAAGCAAAGATCGTTCATCACACTGGAAGGGTCATGTCCACTTCATCACCTCCGCATAACACTTTGGTGTATCTCCCCCCTGTTTGTATCTGAAATAAATGGACAGCAACAATGCTGAAGGTGAAAATGTAATAAAAAAAATAATAATAAACTTAAAAAAATGTTTTGAAAAATCCCCCTCTGGAGGGAATAGGGTCAGTGGGGGGGCCTCCTTCCTCCTCTTGTGCGAGGCCCCTGCCTGAGTAGGTGGCGCCTACCACCACGTGCAGCTGACAGGGCATCAGATGATGCCAGGCTGCTGTCTGGTGAGGAGCTGATGGGGCGGGGGCTGGTCCTGGACACACAACATGCACTGTCAGGAGGCCCAGCATCAGCCTGTTCTGCTCCACTATTTGTTGGAGCAGAGCCTCCAAACGGCACACGTCGTTTCTCAGCTGACGCCGTAAGCCCCTGATGTCAGCTGAGATCCCATATAGGATGTCCAGGGCCTCTGCATACTCCTGGCTGGAAGAGTGCTGATGCTCTTGTTCTTCATCAGATGCAGCTGTGGGGAAAGAGGAAATACAAATCAGTGAGAACCTCTCTTGCACACAGATGTTTGATGCATTTAGCAGGGTGATTCTCAGCAATGGTCCTGTTGTCTAGGATGCACAATCATGTTCTCTAACCACACCAACAGTGCACACGAAAACTGGAACAAGCGCTGGTAACGGAAACATCACTAAAGGGCACCAGAGAAGTGACAAGGCCCAGTATTTAAGGACAAACACTGGGCGGGACAAAGCCACTTTAGCCAATAAGCGTAAGCAGGAGCAAAACTGACAGAATGTCGCCAGCATAGCACGGGCACCGTGATAGTTAGACTGTGACAGACATACGTTCGTGATGTTCAACAAACTGTGCATGGCAATCTGAAATCATTCCATGGAGGCAACTGAGTGCTCCAGGCCTGGCGCATTCAGTTTCTTTCAAACTTTACTACTACGTGACAACTCCAGTGTATACTGTATATAACATTACTGTACTTACAGTGATAGCTAGGAAGACACAAGCAGAGCATGTAGCTAACTGGAAAATAAATGGCCAAAGATGTTGGAAATTTATTTTGAATTAGTGGTGCATGAGGCATGTTTGTCGACCTATTGGTTGAACTCTTGCCAGCCCTTGATGTATGTGAACAAATTACTTAACTCTTTGAGTGTCAGAGAATTGCACTGCATTGAAAAGCAGTGTGTTGGCTACCGCTCTGGCACTCAAAGGGTGAAAGCGGCTAAGGGTTTGGACAATACAGGATGAAGATTGCTTAGGAGAATGAAACACTAAAAAGTGGGGTTTGTGTTTGAAAGATTACAGCCTAAAGTGGTGAAGGGAGATGGATATACAGAGATCATATATACGTGTTGCTGGTAGTGTGGCTGGTGGTGTGACTGGTGGGATATTCCGGTCACTTTGTAGTTAACTTCATAACCTTTTGACAACTCTTTGGGTAAGTGAGTTGAGGATTTAGCACAAGATTAATGTATTTTCAATACACAAACTAATTTAGACACACATACTGCAGTTTAAACAAACATTGATGTGTTTATTCTTGATGTAGTATGAAACACTAATGTATATACAAATAGAGTTATCTGATATGAGGGGAAATCAGGGTAGGAAAACGAGAGAGAGAGGAATTTGGGTACCAAAGAGGGACAGTAGGGTAGGAGGCTGGTACCAGAAAATGAAACCTTAACCTTTACCCATGCACTAACATAGAATGTCCCATGTATAGTTTGTCAGTGTTCGAGTCGACCAGTTATGTTGAGTAGGATGTGACAGGCATGGGTTTTTGATGTTCGATCATGTGCTAAATTGAATGACAGGCATGGGCTTTCGATGTTTGACCATATGCTAAATTGAATGTGACAGGCATGGGTTGTTGATGTTTGAACACGTGCAATTTGGATTGTGACCGGCATCCCATGCTGGAGTAGAAGTGACATGCACAGACTGGCAATGTACAACAATATCTGTTTTTGGGATGGATCTTTTTCTATATGCACAGCCTGTCTGGAAAGAATGATAGCAGCGTACACGGAGGCGCACTGCTATCATTTAACCCATGTTAAATTTGGCTGAATAATTCGGAATGCATCAGAATTTCGTTCAAATCAAATAGGTCCGGTCCGAAATCAGTATCATCTGGTTTAGGACAAAAAGAAATTTTGCCAAATTCAAATTAAATCGAAAAGTTTGCTCGTGCACAAGTCTACTGTCAACATGTGTTTAGCTTCATGAATTAAATATGGTATATATATAACATATGGCTGAAGCATTTATTAACATGCCTACATTTTATGTAATACAATCTAACACCATTCGTCTTCTAGTTGGATCCCCTGTGTTTTTATATAGTTTTGGAAGGCAGTGAGATGTTGGAATTGTTCGTTTGTTGATATAAAGATATCTGTAGTCATAATTAGAAATTAATTGATTATCCTTAGCTTTCAATAACATATTATGTAATGTTGTTGAACTCTGATGTAAGAATATCACTTAATTATGCACACTGATCTTTCTGTAATATTCTCAATATCATCTGTCAATAGCCTTCTGTAAACATTATGATAAGTTTTTTTTTTCCCTTAGCAGTGGGCGTAATTATAAATCATTATTTGCACTTAAATCAAAATGATTTTTTGAGTGTGTTTGAAACCTCCAGAAGATAAGAACATCAGATCCCTTTTCACCACCAAAACAAATATTTCAATCAATGGATGTTGTTTAACACTGGGTGTAGTGGTCTAGGGATCAGCTTTTAATTTTTAAAGGTTCCAAAACTCTCTTCTTAGGAGAAAGTTTTGGCCCATCTCTACTTATTGAGGTGCTAAAATTAATGTTTGGCATCATATCACCTTATGCCACTAAAACAATTTATTATTACATTTTTTTGCATGTGACATGATAATTGTTAACCTACACCCACAAGGAAAATACCAGAAGCAAGCTCTCTGGTATATCTCCTATAACAGTGTGACTGATGCAATATATTTGCGTTGTGGCAAGAACCAGGGTATTCCAACACTACACTTATGGTTCAGTGGTGTGCATCTCAGATCATCTGCTCATTGTTGGAAAGAAATATCTCCTGTTGTGGTACTGTCCCTCCCTCAAATCATGTGGTATGAGTGCAACATGTTCTATCTATGGCACTCAGGACATTTGTCATTCTGGCCAAACCATAAAAGCATACCTTCAGATTTAGCCAGTCTGCCCAATGATTAAGGAAGCTGATAATATTACTAACAATGTTGTTAATTGCTATTCACATGAGTAAGGCATTTGAAAAAAATGGTTGACCAGTAAAGAGACTGGAAAAAAGTGGCAAAAAATGAATAACTGCTAAAAGTTTGACCATCCTGGTATGGCCCAATCCTTGCAGTGAAAGGCCTTAAGTTCTACCCAATCTGATTACAGTGCTTCAAGACCACACACCTGTTAAGCCAACAATTCTTCAAAATGTCTCAAGCTTACCCAGTGAAGTGCTAGTTCCAAAACAATCTACATTTCTGAGATTCTGGCATGATAAAAAAAATACCAGCTTAACACCTTCAGCTTGTAGGGCAGCTCCCACAGCATTCTTAAGAAGTTGTTTCCTTTGAATTGCTGGATCTATAATTTGCTTGGTAAGTCCTTTGAAACAAGGATGATAAAATATGAAACAAACAGCCAATTCTGTAATGTTCAGTCAATTTAAATTTCAAAAGCTTGATTTTTTAATAGGAGGAATAACTCATATAACCAATGTCAAAATGTGCATATTAATCCTTTGACTGCCAAAGTGGTATCAAAGGGTTAAATTATAAATATACATCTTTAGTTCCAGTGAAAAATTCAAATGCAGCACATAAATCCTGGTCGTAATGGAGCCCTGCATTGTTCTTAGTTTCAGCGTGGAGCCATTTGACCTGGATGTTGTTTGCTTTATTCTGAAACATGTTTCTAAATGGCAAATAGAAGTGGAAAGGTTGGTAGATGAATTTAAGCTGTGATCTGAAATAAGCTAAATTTGGGATATTTGCTGGATAAATTTAATTTTTTTCCTCCTGTTGTAGTTGTACAAGTGATTGATTTAAGTCTGTGTGTGGTGGGAGTGGTTATTGTGTTTGCTGGGTTGTAATTTGGTAGATTTTGAGTGAATTATGTAAACTGTGAGATGTAATAAGCTGAGTTTGGGATATCTACTGGAGAAACTGAATACAGCAGAGGAACGGTGAATACTTGAATGTGTGAATCTTCCATCGATATGTAAGTGCTGAAGTGTGGTGAGTGTTGGGAATTTAGGGCTCAATCCAAATGTTGTAGTAGAAAAATGTTGGTAGGGCAAAATGGATACCGACCAACAAAATAATATGTCTTGGTCGGTATTCAAATGTCCTACCGACAAAACTGTTGTTGTGTCCAAATGTCCATTTGTGCATTAACTTCCCAAAACGCCGCTAAATAATGGCAGTTTTGGGAATTTAACTAAAAAAAAAACTAACGATCAGTGGCTGACATACGTGGTAAACTTACCTGTCATCCACTGTCTGTCTCCTTCTGTCTCCATTCTTTATTCTATCGTCTCTTGTATATTCTGTCTTCTTTCTTCTTTTCTATCTTCTTGCTGTAAAAGAAAAAGATAAGTTTGCATTTAAAGCATAAATACTTTAACCCCTTCAGTGCCAGAGGGGTACGCAACACATTGCAAAGCAATGCATTGTGTATCTCTCTGGGGCCCAAAGGGTTAAAGTATATAGTAGTGTGCCACGTCTTAAAATAAAAATCCCCCATATAATAATAAAAATGTTATGAAATGTTTGCTATATATCTTAATGACATGGTACTTAGCGTTTAGTTGTTGCTGTCTCCGCTGCTGTGTGAGCTGCTGAGGCAGCGGTGGAGACAGAATAAGGTGGCACCCCCCCCCTCTTCTTCTTCACAGGCCAATGCCCGTTCTGGTATGAGGGAATTTGAATTTATGCTGCCCTCATATATGGGCAAGCTCACTTCTAATTCTCTCACAGCCATTGGCTGGGATATGCTTACGCACCTCCCAGCCAATCAGCTTTGAGCGGCTGTTCTTGCCTATGAATGCCGGCAGGGTAATTATACCCCACTTGCACTCATAGGGTTAATTCTACTAATGTCTGACACATTTTTTTATTCGTTGGATGTATTGATGTGGGGCTTAGAGCCCCATATCAATACATCCACTGAGGACTTAGGTTTTTTTTAACTTCAAGTGTCTGTGTTGGCTGTTTAAACTGGCGACAAAGGACTCAAGTAAAAAAAAAAAAAAAATAGGTGTTGACTTTCCTGCAATAACCTGAGTCCCTTATAGCCTGTTTTTGGCTAACTCAGACATATGAATTGCAATTTACGGTGTTTTCATCCTTTTCAATGGATGAAAACACCTCTTAACTTTAACTCATGATAGCTCTTTTTTTTTGCTGGTATTTTTTCACAGCACAGACATTTGAATAGATTACTGTGCTGGAAAAAATATCGTCGGCAGAAAAAACAGCCTTCTCGAACATTTGGATCGAGGCCTTAAAGAGGGGATTCAAATACAGAAGATAACTTTATTGTGCAGATAATTTTAACTTATGGTAATTGGCATAATACGAGTGGTAGCATGACTGTCTATTTAACTAGAGATGGGCAAACATTTTCAGTTCAAACGAAAATTGACGAATAATGGCACTTTCCACTTGGTGAATAATTTCCAGTGAAAAATGCAATTTTTATGCTTTTTTCGCCTATCTTATTCCATTGAAATCAATGGTAACATTGAATTTACACAAAATACATAGCAAATGTTATTTTATTTCACAAAGGCATAGTATAAAAGGGGTACAAGAGTGTCTGTGTTGGTGGAGTGTGGGGAAACAATCAGTTGAACAGGGAATGTTTTTGGGAGGCTTTGTTGACTGCTATTGGGGGGAAGTTAATAAGAAAAACCTCGTAAGACATGGTATAAAAGGGGTCTGAGGAGCGTGCCTGTGTTGGTGGGTGAAGTCTGGGGAAACAATCAGTTGAACAGGGAATTTTTTCTGGGGGGTTTGTTGAATGGTATTCAGGGGACAGTTAATAAAAAAATAACTAAAATAAAAAAATAAATTGGTATATAATGTGGCAGAGACAGGGACCCCCTGACTTAAGCTGCAGCTGGGACAGACTGATATTTGATGGGATAAAGTATTTTGAAAAGGATGATTTGTAGGACTTACACTTGATGTTAGATGCCCAAGCCCCAAGGAAACA
Organism: Rhinophrynus dorsalis; assembly: GCA_037306005.1. NCBI lineage: Eukaryota > Metazoa > Chordata > Amphibia > Anura > Rhinophrynidae > Rhinophrynus > Rhinophrynus dorsalis. The sequence goes on from CM074721.1 coordinate 127,299,220, forward strand.
TTGATTTGTAGGACTTAGACTTAATTGAGGCACAGGCTCTGAGGAAACATTGATTAGTTGTAGGAAATTAGACTTGTGTTAGGCCCAAGCCCTAAGGAAACATTGAATTGTAGTACTTAGACTTGTTTGGCACAAACCCCAAGGAAACATTGATTTGTAGGACTGATTTGCATTGAATGGGATCACAACAGCAGTAATATGGGTGATGAATGATGAAGGTTCAACTCAACACAACTAGCTCCAGTGATGTACCTGAGACAGTAGCAGAATGACAACTAGCCCCCACCACTTCAGGCATATGTGGAGAAATGAAGAAGATGGCCAATAATGCTTCTCCACCTGCCACACCACTAAAATCATGGGTGTGTTGTTAGAATGTAAATATTTCCATTGAAAGCAGGAACTTTGCCTCCCATCAGCAAATTCAATCTACATAGTGTGTGTGGCAAATAAGGGAATGACTGGGAACAATGGGTACATATGGACTCACATCAAACATCTGGCATAACTATAACCAAACACCATGACACTTAGGTGCCCAAATGTGAAATCCACTCACTATAAACCGAGTACTGCTGCTGTCACTATGCCCCTTCTCCACTCCCCACTAAAGATATGTGACAACTTGCAGACTGTTTAATAATAATGATGAACCCTCACTGCCATCACCTTAGCATTAGTGTTGAGCGAGCACCCCGATGCTCGGGTGTTCGGGTGCTCTGACCGAGCACCCCCTGAGGCTCGAGTGCTCGGCCGAGCATCCGAACCCCATTGCATTAAATGGGAGGACTCGAGCATTACACCAGGCACCCCCTGCTCTGATGAGGGGAGGGTGCCTGGTCAATGCCCCCCTTCATCTCCACAATGCCCCTCTTCCACAATGTCCCCCTTCCACAATGTCCCCCTTCATCTCCGCAATGCCCCCTTCATCTCCGCAATGCCCCCCTTCCACAATGTCCCCCTTCCACAATGTCCCCCTTCATCTCCGCAATGTCCCCCTTCATCTCCGCAATGCCCCGTTCATCTCCGCAATGCCCCCTACCTCCAGTCCCTGGTGGTCCAGCGGAGCGTCTGCAAGATCTGTGCCTCCTCCGGCACAGATCCCTGCCACCCGAACATGGCGGGCGAGCACATGGCGGTACTCGTACGAGTACCGCCATGTGCCGAGCAGAGCGATGCTCGAGCCGATCCGAGCATCGGCCGAGCATGCTCGCTCAACACTACTTAGCATATTCTATGGAATGGAATCTCCTAAGATGTTGCTTTGTGACCTGCTTACGATTATCCTCCACCACATTGCCATGCTTGGTAAGTGCACCAAAGAGTGTGCAATGGGTGGACACAAGCTGCCACATCCTGACATCTAGAAACATAGAAACATAGGATTTGACAGCAGATAAGAACCATTTGGACCATCTAGTCTGCCCATTTTCCTACTGTAAAAACCTCAAACCTTATTTGGTCCTTGGTATTTTCTTATGTTAAGGACAGCCTTATGCTTATCCCATGCATGCTTAAATTCTATCACTGTATTAACTTCTACCACTTCTGCTGGTAGGCTGTTCCACTTCTCTGCTACCCTCTCAGTGAAGTAAAACTTTCTTACATTACATATAAACCTGTGTCCCTCTAGTTTTAGACTATGGCCTCTTGTCCTTACAATTTTACTTTGAAATGTACCTTCCTCCTGCACTTTGTTGAATCCCTTCATATATTTGAATGTTTCTATCATATCCCCTCTCTCTCTTCTCTCCTCCAAGCTATACATGTTCAGATCCTTTAGTTGATCCTAATATTTCTTTTCCTGTAAACCAGTCACCATTTCAGTAGCCCTTCTCTGAATTTTCTCTAGAGTATCTATATCGTTCTGGAGATGGGGCCTCCAGTACTGTACACAATACTCTAGGTGAGATCTAACTAGAGATCTGAAGAGTGGCATGACCTCTTCCCTATTTCTGCTACTAATGCCCCTAGCTATACAACCCTGCACCCTGCTTGCATTCCCCCCACCTCTGCCTGCCTACCTTTAAGTCATTAGAAATAATTACTTCCAAATCCCTTTCCTCTGTTGTCTCTGACAGCACAGTACCCTTAACAGTAAATTTTTCCTTTGGATTTTTATGTCCCAAGTGCATTATTTTACATGTGTTTACATTAAACTGCAGCTGCCATACTCCATTCTTTAATTTACTTAAATCATTTGTCATTTGACTTATTCCTCCTGGAATGTCTACCCTATTGCAGATCTTTGTATCATCTGCAAAAAGGCATACCTTATCTTGAAGACCTTTTGCAATATCACTAATATAAATATTTAAAAAAATGGGACCCAGTACAGATCCCTGAGATACCCCACTAGTAACACTCCTTTTGTCTGAATATTCTCCGCTGACTACCACCCTCTGCCTCCTGTCACTCAGCCATTGCTTTATCCATTTAACTATTTTTATATCCAGACCTAAACCCTGCATTTTATTAATGAGTCTTCTGTGAGGGACAGTGTCAAATGCTTTACTGAAATCTAGATAAGCTATATCTACTTCCCCCTTGGTCTATTATTTTAGTTATGCAGTCAAAAAATTCTGTGAGGTTAGTTTTACAAGATCTCCCTGCTGTAAACCCATGCTGTTTGGTATCTTGCAAGCCATTCAAATTCAGATATTCAACAATGCATTTCCCATGTCTTGCCATTTCTTTTTTCTAACAGAGGTGCCTACCCTTCATCTTTCTCTGTAAAATTTGAACAGAAATATTCATTTAGATAGTCAGCTAGCCCTTTATTCTCATTTACATTGTTTCTATTTTTTGTTTTCGGTCGAATTATTGTTTCACTTTCCTGCTTTCACTTAAATATTTAAAAATTGTTTTATCCACCTTTTTATTGACTGGGCATTTTTTTCCTCTGTGTGTGCTTTGGCACCTCTAATAATGTATTTAGCCTCCTTCAGCCTACTCTTGTACTGAAACCTATCTTCTTCCTTCTGCATCTGCTTATATTTCTAAAGTGCTTCTTTTTTCTCCTTTACTATATTTGCCACTTCTGCGGAGTACCACAGTGGTTTTCTTTTACCCTTGCTGACATGTCTAATGCAATGCTCTGTTGCGTTTAGTAAAACACATTTCAGATAATCCCATTTCTCCTGGACTCCATCTAAAGATCTCCAAGTTGCTAAAGACTGACATAAAAATGTTTCCATTTTATAAAAATCAGTCTTTATAAAATCTAGAACTTTTGTTTTTGTGTGATGCAACTCAGCCACTGTCTTTATATTAAACCACACAGATTGATGATCACTGAAGCCCAAATACTCTCCTACAGCTACATCTGATACCTGCTGCTTGTTTTTTCCAGTCCACATCAGAAAGAATAAAGTCCCCCATAATAATAACCTCACCTTTCGCTGTCATCTTAGTTACTTCTTTGACCAGCAGTTGATCCAGCTTCTCTGCTTGTCCTGGGGGTCTATAGATCAAACCTATATGAGTGACATCTTATTCCCATATTCTAAAGTTATCCAAACAGTCTCTGTGTTCTCCTCCATACCCTGTATAAGATTAACCTTTAAGCTATTTTTGACATAAATGGCAACCCCTTCTTCTTTTGTGCCTTTTCCTGTCTTTTCTAAATAGAGAGTACCCAGGTATTTCTACATCCCGGTCATTTTTTTCATTGTATCAGGTCTTAGTAATCCCCACTAAGTCCACATCTTCACTGGTTATCATTGCAATGAGTATAGGGATCTTATTCCCTACACTGTGGGCATTTGTACACATGGCTCGAAGTCTACTGGTTTTTGACCTATGTGTCACAGACATGCCTTGTTTAAATCCATCTGTGCAACGCTGTGGGGGGCAATTGGTTTTATCCTGTATCATTCCATTGACTCCTTCTACTAGTTTAAATACCAGTTAACAAAATTTCTACTGAATGGCTATCAACAAGTAGGGGAGGTAAAGATGAAAAAGGTGGATCACCAGAAGATGCAGATACCCGAGAGCCAGAAGGTGATGGAGAGAGACTAGTTTCACTCACCTTTGAACTTTCAGCCTCTGGCTGTGTTTCTCCTCTTGTTGCCTTTAGGGAGAGTAAGGGTGTACAGCAACAGTGGTGCCTGATTTCTTTAGTGGGTGTTTGTCTTTAACATGTTTCAAATAAATGTCGTGGTATCTGTGTTTCATGAGTGTTATCAGGGCGGTTGTGCCAAAGTGCATTCCCTTCTTTTCCCGTTTCACTGACTTGTCACAGATTGTGCACATTACCATTGCTGATGACTGCACTAGCATCTCTCTGGGTTTCCTTTTGAATGGTCGCACAGAAAAGAGTGTGCGGCTAGGTGGCTTATTAAACATGTCACCATGATCAAAAGGGTGACATGAGAATCTCACACTGCATGAAAGCATGAGATTCTGATGTTGCATTCTGCAACCTAAGCATTTCCTCCAGTTGTTTAAAGAGTGTTGCTCTGAAACACAAATGAAAGAATATCACAATTAAACTCTGGAGATAGGCCCCCCTCAAATACTCAAAGGGCAAACACACTTCAGATCACTTAACTTCATCCTGAAAACTCTCTCCATATTTCTGTGTATCTTCAGTATATAAAAGAACAGCAGGCTCCCTCATCTGTGCTCAGGCCAAGCAGGAGGAAGGAAGAGATTTGAAGGGTAGAAATGCTTCAATGAATGATAGGTGTATGGCCTCATAGTACAGAGCGATCAGGGCCATACATAGGTGTCTGAAGTGAAGCCAGTACAAGTTAAGTGCTGGCTTCACTTCAGACATCTATGTATGGCCCTGATCATTCTGTACTATGAGGCCATACACCTGTCATGCATTTCTACACTTCAGATCGCCGTCTTCCAGAAATATGGAGAGAGTTTTCAGGATGAAGTTAAGTGATCTGTGTAACTCAAATGTGTTTGCCCTTAAACATTTGAGTGCTTGAGTGGGTTTATCTCCAGAGATTCTTTCACTTATGTTTCAGAGCAGCACAACTGGAGGAAATGCTTGGTTTGCAGGATGCGACATGAGAATCTTGTGCTTTCATGAAATGCAAGATTCTCAAGTCGCCCTTTTGATCATGGCAACATGTTTATCATGCCACCTAGCCGCACGCTCTTTTCTGTGTGAATCCTCTCTCTGTAGCTGCTTGTATTGTGTTTCACTTCCTGGAAAATAAAACATTTTTATAGAGAAAAGGCAAAAAACATGTGATTAAAGGTGCAAAAACTTTTTAGCATTGACAAAATAGTGAACATTTTTTGACAATGGGCGAAAATGGCAAAGATTTTAATACATTTATTTCAAGTGGATTTTCCATGGAAAAAGCAGACAACCACATGCTTTTTTTGGATTTTTCACAGGAACACAACAAGACATTTTACCCACACCTATGTTTAACTCAGTGCCTAAGCTGCCATATGTTTGCACACCTGTAACAATCTTTCCAGTGTGCATACCTCTGTGCCAGATGTGAGCACGTAGCCTCTCTGGAAGCTCAAATAAGAGAAGTGGAGAAGCAAGTTTCAACACTGAAGGAGACAGTCAATCTGCATGAATTAAAAGGCTTTGGCTTGGGAGGTGTACATGGTCTGAAGTTGAGTGTGGGATGTCACAGGTTTCAGTCCTTGGTCCAATACATTTAATTTGTTTATTAATGATCTAGAAGTGGGAATTAAAAGTAGCATATCAATATTTGCTGATGACACTAAGCTATGTAAGGAAATACATACAGGACTGGATGTTTTTCTCTGCAGAATGATTTAGATAAACTGAGTAAATGGGCAGAAAAGTGGCTGATAACATTTAATGTATATAAATATAAGGTTATGCATTTGGACTGTAGAAACAAACATGCTACATATACATTAAATGGGAAACAACTTGGGGAATCCTTATTAGAGAATGATTTAGGAGTACTGATAGACAATAGACTTCACAGCAGTGTGCAGAGTCTCTCTCCTGCTGCAAAAGCATATAGAATACTATCCTGCTTAAAAAGAGGATTAGATGCAGGGTATGCTAATATAATTCTGAATTTATATAAATCCTTGGTTAGGCCTCATATAGACTACAGAGCACAGTTTTGGGCACCAGTTCTTAAAAAATACATTACTGAAATAGAAAAATGTGCAACAAAAGTGATTGGAGAATCTGAGTTATAAAGAGAGGCTAGCTGACCTGGGTTTGTTTATATTAGAGAAGAGATTATATTTACAAATTGTTATGGACAAAGGTATGTTGCTTCAGAATTTGCGACAAAAACTGCGTCCATTACATGGATATGTTCCCCTGTCATAAAAATCACATTTAGTGTTTTAGACACCATTTTCCTTTGTTGTCTCCCTGGTCTGTTTGGGCGGGAAAATGACAAAGGAGGACAACCTGCTCTTTTGTTTCTCTTCCTTCTAGGAGAAGGGGAGGAGGGGTGTGTCAATCAGGTAAAGTGGGCTGGAGATGGGTGGGGCTTGCCAACAATAAGAGAGGTGTGCAGAGAGTCAAAGGGGAGTCTTGAAGAGGTCTTTTGGGAAGAAGGGTCTTGGAGCAGGAAAGCCATGGAGAGGGAGATGTGACCAGCAGCAAGGGGGCCATGCCTTGCCTAGGCCCCAAGAACTGTTCCAGGATCCTGGCCTATTTTTCCCCTGCAGCACCATCCTCATTGTTCCAGATAGATGAGTATAGAAACTAAGTATCTCTCTATTATTTTCATACTATCTATAATATTTCTAGGAAAAATACCTTAGTAACCAACGTATAGTGTTTTCTACTATAATTGTTGTATTATGTGTTTTATTTGCACTGCAGTAAGTAATTGTCTAGTTAATATTATAAGATGTTTTAGCTAGAATATATTTGATAATATACAGTGTATTGTTAATATTATTGTTTGTTATTAAATATTATTGCTTATTGCTAGTACTGGGGTGTTATTGTGTTAATTGTGGTATTGGTCATTAGGACAAATTTCTCTGGATATATCCTTTAATTAAAGGGTTGGCTTTTTGGGTGTGGGCAAATTCATATTGCTTCTAATAGCTGTGTTGGGGTTTGTGTGGTGTGAGCAAGTTGTAGGCCTTGCCTTTGTTCATAGATTTTATCTCAGAGCAAACACATGGTCTGACTCCATCTTGCTAGGCCCCAGCCGGTCTCCACATGGTTGAGGATGCCATTTTGTAAAAAGCACATGGTGTGAGTTTGCAGTTTCTTCACAACTACATTGATTTTAACACAGCTGCTATTGTGCAACCTTTTGCGCCAAATTAATTCACCCAAAGCCACGAACTTAAAACAAATGGCGTAGTTGGCAGGATATTCGCAGAAATTATTAATATTAATGATTAATAACCGTTATTGTCATATTTCCTAGAAATTAATATTTGGTTAAAAAATACATTTTTTTAAATTATTTTTTAATTAATATTTTTTCCTGGGCAATTTAGTCAGTAAGCCTCCCAAGTTATTTTTGTGTGCCAGTACCACACTGCGACAAGAGTGGTGGGTTTTAGTATTGTCACATTGGAAGGGGCTTATTCACTAAAAGAGGATTTGTGTGCTGGAATACTCTTGAATTGTAATAGGTGTACTTTTCATGCTTTGATTATAGACTTGTGGGGCCCTCATAGAGGAGTTTCAAACTTCGAAGTGTATAGATAAGTGCTCATATTACAGTTACCTGTATTGTCTGTATTACATATATGCATACGTGTGTGTATACATGCCTGGGTATTGTGTATGGGTATAGATATATACAGAGGCAAGAGGGAACGTTTACAGTTACACTGCTTCAATTAACCCTTGTGTGCTCTCATTAGAGGAGTGCTTTGAGTCATTTTAATTGTAACCGTTCAGGTCAAGGTTCTGCAATTGCCGGACGTGATATTTCTAGTGTGGCTAGATTTATTGCGCATATGCATATCTCTGTACTGTCAAGATTTCCTATTAAAGGGACTTTAATTAACTCTTGTGTGCTCTCTGTAGAGTGTAACTAACTCTGAAGTCCTACTTCAGTTAAATCCTTGTGTGCCTCTGCAGAGAAGTGGCCAACTTTAAAGTCACGCTTCAATTATAGACTTGTGTGCTTTCCATAGAGGGTAACTACATTGGACAATTGACTAGTCACTAGCACTTGTACCTAGACAGGTGACTTGAACGCCTGAGGCAGGTGACTAACTAGCATTTGTACCATTTGCCTTTGTGGAGATGTCACTAACTTTGAAGTAGTGCTTCAATTATAAAACTTGTGTGCCCTTTCATTGGGAGAACTAACTTTGAAGCCTAATAGGAAGTCACCTGACGTGCAGGTGTGTGTATATGAGTTTGTTTGTTTTCTTAAAAGGCATAAAAACATTCAACAGTTTGTGTGTTCTGTAACTTTCATAGTGGTTTGCGTGTTTTCTCCCTGTGTGAAAGTAAAAACATACGTGTGCCTGCTAACCTGTGTTCAGGTACTTGGTTAAACACGCATATCTGTTCTGCTGTTAAAGTGCTTTAATTAGAAACACTTGTGTATTGTTTACAATACTAACTTTAAAGTATATTTAATGGAGAGCATGAATTTCCTGAAAGCATGAATTACTGAGTGCTTTGATGGGGGATTAATTCTACACTGCCCAAAGTAATATGTCTGGATAAACTGGATTATTACCTACATAACATTGTACTGTATCAGGTGACTTTGAGCGCTTGTTCCCTAGGCAGGTGACTAACTAGCATTGTACCATTGCAGTGGACAATTGACTAGTCACTAGCACTTGTACCTAGACAGGTGACTTCAAATACTTGTACTAAAATTCTCAAGACTGATGTATGTGTTATGTATGAGTTTGTTTGTTTTCTAGAAGGGCAGGAAAAAACATCCAACAGTTTGTGTGTTCTGTGACTTTCACTGCTAGTTTGAGTGTTTTCCCAAGAGTGAAAATAAAAACACATAAGTGCGGCCTGTGTGTGTGTGTGTGTTAGTGGTATACACATACTAGTAAGGCTCACTAAAAACACGTGATTGTCCTACCGTCTGATTGCGCTTGAGATTCTGACTGAGAGAATGGGATTCTTTAAGAAGAAGTTGAGTGCATTGATTGGGGGCAAAAGACCCAAATTTGGGGCTGTACCACATTGGGCTACAGCTATGGGTAGATGGAATGCCATAGCAGATGAGCTAGTACGTCACAGTGCTCCAGTGTACCCAGAGGTTGGGGAAGAGATAGGAGGTATGGCACTTAAGCTTGATTTAGGGGTATATTCTAAACATGAGAGAAGAGCTGCGGCAGAAGTGGGGTGGATTATTTTACATGCCTTAAAAAATGAGGTAGTAAAGAGACAAGCCCTAGAAAGAGATTTAGCTGATGTAAGACAAAAATTGTTAATATCAAATGAATGTTTGGAAAATAACAATGCCCGTAAGACTGAATTACAGGAGACTAATACTCGGCTAATCAATAAACTTGACCGTAGTCGCTCTCACAGGGGTAAAGTGCCATATACCACCAGAAAGGTGAGAACACTGACTACAGGGCCCTGCAGGGACCCAGAGTCACTCTTCTCATCCTCCTCTGAAGAAAAGGAGTACTCAAAATACTCATATGTTTCCTCCTCTGATGATGACGAAAGGTGGACAGCTTCAAAGCTCGCCCACTCATCACCCAGCAGAGAAAACAAAGGGTACACAGGGACTGTGATAGACATGAGTCTGTAAATGCTAAAAGAGGGTCCCCTTTGTCAATGATAAATGGTACAGCAGAAAATTGTCAGATTTTTGTGAGTACAAAAAGGTTAGCAGAATTGGGGAAATACAAAACAGAGGAAAAGGTTAATCAGAAAAGGGGTGTCTCCATGGCTAGCAAGCCAGAAAGGAAGGATGAAGGGATACCACCTATTGATAAACCTAAGAGGAATAATAAACAGGATGCTTCCACACACACAAAGGTGTCAAGGAAAGAAATGATGGTAGATCTTGTTAAAGCTGGTGTCAATGTAGATGAGCTAAAAAAAGGTCAAATCATGTCTTGTTCAAAAGGTGGAAAGCTTTTAAGAGAAAGGTACATATTAATGTACCTATTTCTAAAACTCTCACTAATGAAGCAAATCTGATATACACACCATCTGAATTTAATATTCCTGTTGCTAATTCCTGTCCTCCTGTTCCCCATCCTAGGAAAACAAAATCCATGTACCCATCAGCTGAATTATGTGCCATAGCAGACAGTGACGGAATGGACCCATGGGACGGCCAATCCCCAGCACAATGTTACCCATCAAGGCTGGGGATCGACAGCCCCATGTTCCTTTGACTGTAGGGTGGGGAAAGGAAACCAACCACACCTAGGTTTTAGCCTTAGTATACACTGGGGCCGAGGTAACAGTGTTACAGGTAACCCTTCCAAACTTGTAGGCCCCATCATTTCACAGAGAGGGTCTAGGGGAAAGAGTAACTAAGGCTATACAAACCACAGTCACATATTCCATAAACAACGGGCCCCTGGGTTTATGGATAATATTTTGAGTTTCCAATTTCCTGACAATATCTTGGGGGTAGATATATTGTTAGGACACATAATAGAGATGCAGTTGAGAGGTGTTCAGATTTTGGCTTTCCTCACAAACCCTCTTATGTTCATGCAGCATGGGAGGTGGTGAGAGGAAACAGGACACCTGTTGTCATTCTCTCTCCCTGTAGTTCAACAAGGGCTACCAGGAGGGTTGAAAGAAATCAGATTAGTCAGTTTTAGTTCATCCTGCAATTTTGCTCTTTAAACGCTCCTGTGATTCCTGTTATGAAGTCAGACGGTTGCTTGGTGTGGAACGATAGATTATAGGGGACTCAATAGAGTGGCACCGCCATTGAGCGCTGCAGTCCCCAGTATCGTCCCTGTCATTTATGACAGCCAAACAGACACAGGGGTGGCATGCAGCGATTGATATAGTGGATACTTTCTTTTCCAATTCTCATTGCACCTGAGTCACAAAATTCCATTTGCATTCACTTGGGAAGGAAGCTAATATACCTTTGATGCCCCAACACTATCAACACTCCCCCGCCACATGTCATGATCCGGTTGCCAGAGAATCAAGCCAACTTCCAATACCTTTTAGAGACTGTGACATTAAAGGCCCCAACCACTTGGGGTGAAGAGGCCTACCTATCTGTGCAGAGGTGGGCCAGGAGTCCAGCTCTCATGAAGTGGAAAATGGTACGCACAAGAGCAAGGTGGATTAACAAAGCTTCAATTGTCTCGCGACATATGAATTCTTGCCACATCCAAACACTTGGAAGATACTTGCATTACAGCTTTCTCCAATCAAGTCAACTTTGCCATATGAGGAATTATACCCTGCAAAGAACAAAAGACGCTGGACTGTTGTAACATGCAATCCGTATGGAGAGGTGGTGATACAAGAGCAAGATATAGGTGATTCAAATTACCAGAAGTATGCCGATATAAAGAGACTACCTTTGGCTTATTACATGGAACATTAGTGTGGGGAGGTACAGAACTTTGGGCGAAGATTTGGGCAGCCGCCTGAACAAGACTAATGCCAAGAGTTGTGGGGGAAATGAACCTCAATAAAACGACGGAAGAATTGACTCAAATAAGGAACCTGAAGACCAAAATGAAGAGGTCCCATAGATCCAGTTTTCAAAACGGACACCGGTACTCGCTTTGCTGGTCAGTCCAATGGGCGCAGGCTATCCCATATCACCCCAAGCCTCGGGGTTGATTAAAAGGTGCAATGGGCTTTTGAAAGGACAGATTCATACACTATCCCCAAGTATGTCATAAAAGGGGTGGGAGAGAACTTTACACAGGCCTTTAGGATTTTACATGACTGACCAACAGAACTTATCTCTATATGCCCGGCTTACATGTAATGACAATCCATTTGTTAGTTTGCGGGTTGACATGTACTGGTAGCCACCCCATATTTCAATTTAAACTAACATTTTATTTTATTTTTTTCTCTTGGTAGTGGGAGAGGTTAACAGAAGTTAGTCTTTCCCATAGGAGGCAATATGCCTCCAGGAACAAGAGGTAACCTTAGTGCTCACTAAAAAACTGACCAAAGAGGGTTGGAGCACAACAGGGAGTGTGAGTGTGGATGGATGAATGCATCTCTGTCTAGGAATGACCCAAGTAGGTTAATTGCTGGTACAATCCTAGGAGAGGTGGCAGCCTGGGTACCCCATAAAATCTTGTTATCCTGGGATGAGGATAAACAAGTGCTCATGGGGTCCAAAGTGTGGGTGTTACCGCGATCCACTGATCAGCACAGGCAGAAAGGAGAGGTTATTTCAGATGGTCCTGTTAATACTAAAGTTGTATTATGAAATGGTGATTCTGTACCTATCTTCTTTCCCTCAAATAGATTGGTGGCCGGCTAGCTCCTCTGAACCCTTGATCGTCCAACACATTCATGAACCCCTTGGCCAGCTATGCAAGAGTGGACAACTCCTCTGACTGTTGCAGCACCATCCCCGTCAGTGAGGAAGGAGGGTACCCGTTCCTTGGAGTCCCGTGGGCCCAGCGAGAAATGAGACAACTCTCTGGACACAACACTGGACTCTACTACCAAACTGTCTTATGAGCAGCTACAAATCAGGGCGGTAGCTCTCCAAAATCGCCTAGCCCTGGACTTTTCTTACTGCCAAAGTAGGAGTTTGCTGGCTGGTAGGAAAATAATGCTGCAGTTATATTGTGAACTATGAAGGCGAATTTATTTATGATCCATCAAAACTGACAGCTTTAATAGACAAACTCCAGGAAACATCAGACGTTGGACTATTTGGGTGATTTGGGAAGTCAGTGACCTACCTATCCAGTGAGCGACTTTAGTGTGGTTTATGACATGGGACCAAGAGGTGGAATGTTATGGACACAGGTATGTTGCTTCAGAATTTGCGACAAAAACTGCGTCCATTACATGGATATGTTCCCCTGTCATAAAAATCACATTTAGTGTTTTAGACACCATTTTCCTTTGTTGTCTCCCTGGTCTGTTTGGGCGGGAAAATGACAAAGGAGGACAACCTGCTCTTTTGTTTCTCTTCCTTCTAGGAGAAGGGGAGGAGGGGTGTGTCAATCAGGTAAAGTGGGCTGGAGATGGGTGGGGCTTGCCAACAATAAGAGAGGTGTGCAGAGAGTCAAAGGGGAGTCTTGAAGAGGTCTTTTGGGAAGAAGGGTCTTGGAGCAGGAAAGCCATGGAGAGGGAGATGTGACCAGCAGCAAGGGGGCCATGCCTTGCCTAGGCCCCAAGAACTGTTCCAGGATCCTGGCCTATTTTTCCCCTGCAGCACCATCCTCATTGTTCCAGATAGATGAGTATAGAAACTAAGTATCTCTCTATTATTTTCATACTATCTATAATATTTCTAGGAAAAATACCTTAGTAACCAACGTATAGTGTTTTCTACTATAATTGTTGTATTATGTGTTTTATTTGCACTGCAGTAAGTAATTGTCTAGTTAATATTATAAGATGTTTTAGCTAGAATATATTTGATAATATACAGTGTATTGTTAATATTATTGTTTGTTATTAAATATTATTGCTTATTGCTAGTACTGGGGTGTTATTGTGTTAATTGTGGTATTGGTCATTAGGACAAATTTCTCTGGATATATCCTTTAATTAAAGGGTTGGCTTTTTGGGTGTGGGCAAATTCATATTGCTTCTAATAGCTGTGTTGGGGTTTGTGTGGTGTGAGCAAGTTGTAGGCCTTGCCTTTGTTCATAGATTTTATCTCAGAGCAAACACATGGTCTGACTCCATCTTGCTAGGCCCCAGCCGGTCTCCACATGGTTGAGGATGCCATTTTGTAAAAAGCACATGGTGTGAGTTTGCAGTTTCTTCACAACTACATTGATTTTAACACAGCTGCTATTGTGCAACCTTTTGCGCCAAATTAATTCACCCAAAGCCACGAACTTAAAACACAAATATATTCAAGGTCAATACAAAGAACTATCCAATGAAATATTTACACAAAGACCTAAACTAAGAATGATAGGTCATCCATTAAGACTAGGGAAAAGGCGGTTTCGGCAATCGCAGGGATTTTGTACAGTAAGGGTGGTAAAGCTATGAAATTCTTTGCCTCAGGATGTTGTGCTTGCAGATACTGGAACTGTTCTATACCCTATAGTATATGTCTTCCATTTTATTGCTAGAATGGGCACAACATAGAATATATTGAGAATTGTAATTGTGGTTGCTTTGTGCTGTTCTCATCTCTACCCACTGTTTTAGATATAACTCTGATTTATGGGGGGGTGGTCATTATAAGAGGAATATTAGGAGGGAGGTGGTTTATTTGCATTAGAAACAATGTATAGAAATATTTTATGGGATATTCCACTCCATCACCATTTGACAACAGGTAGAAGAGACAAATTATGGTGTTCTTGGGCATTTGTTCTCAATGGAAATGAAATGAGATGATTTTCTGCCAGTTCTGGCATAAAGTGAAGGAACAATCTCCTTGGTTAAGTCTGTGACTAATTGATGCAATAGCTTGTGAATTTCAGGTTTATCTATAATTTGTTTTATACTCTGTTCAATCCTGAGTTCCAAGCGGATGGCCCCTCAAACTAATATAATCATGATGCTTCATATTTTCCTTACTTTAAATTTAGCAGCAGAGTCACAGCAAGTGAGATCACCTTTTCTCCAAACATTGTTTGAAAAAAGTAATAATGTATTATTTTTAATATCTAGTTCTTCTGATTGCATTCCTTTACTGCTGGAAGTTGTAGTTTTGTTTTAGCAGAAGCATTAGTTTAGCTAGTAATAATTTAGGAGTTAGGGACTAGTTCAGAATCCATAAAAATGACTGTTGTTAGACATCCTCTCATAATTCCTTAGGAAATATATTTGTCAATGTCTAGCCCTTATACCATGCTGCTGTGTCTGTTCAGATTGGTCTAATGTTGCTACTTCTGGTGGTGTTGCAATGCAAAGTCTTCTCTCCTCTATTACCTCCCAACCACCTTTCTTACTCTGAGTTCAGTATATATTCTTTCAGTTGTTTTTTTTTCAAATATATTTTATTATCAGATTGCTCCATACATATCTCAATACATCATTCAGGTACAGCAAAAGTATATAGACATTTGTAACAATGAAAAGAACATATACATATCAGTAGGGCGTACAGAGTCAACCCAAGGTTTTTATTATTATTTTAACCTCCAATAACCAAAACTCCTAAAATCTAACCTAACTTAAATTTTACTATACCCCCAGGCCCTCATTCCTCTCTCCCTAGAACCCGCAGCACCCCCTATCTGCCCACCAGCCAGCAGTTTCACGAGATCCCGGCATGTACAGGGTTCAAACACAATGTCTCTCATCAATTATACATCACAACCATCCACGCAACAAGCAGGTGTGACCTCAATCAAACATAATAAGTTACATATCATCTTGTGCCAAAATATTATCTGATCTATTTGTCCACCAGTTCTGCCACCTACCCCAGATTTTGTCAAATTTATTTGGATTACCCCGGTGTAAATAAACCAATTTATAGTGTGGAATGCATTGTAAAACAGCAGTCGGTACTAGAATTCCCCATTCTATACAGTCTGACCGGCGTATAATAAATTCTATGTAGGGTATTCAACTGTATCATCTTGTGTCTAGTCGACGTCACCACCAATGCTGGTCCTGCCTTAGCCAAATCCCATTCCTAATTTTCTAATGGACCCACGTCCATTTCCCATTTGTTTTGTGAAGAAAACTCCTGATACCCCATGTGAGATTCCAGCCACTGATAAATGAAAGAAAGGGGTCTCAAAGGCTCAAGAATCATCAATCTAGTAAGAAGCAGGAACGTAGAAATAATCGGGGCTTGATCCCCCCACTGAGCTCGAAGAGCATGCCTAACACATAAATATGAGTAAAAAAGAGTATGCGGTATACTGTACTCATCTGTCACTGATACAATAACGATACTGGAGTCAGTACTTACTTAACCAAAGCTTTATTAAGAAACACACTTACAGGCAACGGTACACTAAGAACACAATACAATATGGATCACTTGTAACAACTGCTCTTCTGTTGTAACAATGAACTGAGCCCCAAAGGATAGTCTGGAGGGACTCGGCTCAGGTCCGCACTGGAGCTCTACTACAGGTCCGCACCTATACGACAAGGTACCAGCAAGTAAGTGCCACAGGTCTGCACCTGTACAAACTAAAGGACAAGGAAGGTATCGCACCACAGGTTCGTACCTGTATAGACAAGGATACAAAGGAAGGTATCAGAAGTGACTCTGCTCAGGACTGCTCCAGAGCTATACTACAGGTCCGCACCTGTACAAACCAAGGGACTAAGGTAGGAATCGCACCACAGGTCCGCACCTGTACTAACAGAATCCAAGATCATAAGCGTCCAATAGAGCTACCAAGATACCCAACGGCTATCTCCTGGAGCGTTTGTATGCTGGTTGCGCAGTGGACAGCCACGGGTAAACCAAGGTAGATAGTGAGATAACAGGAAGGCAAGGGTGATAAGAAACACTGAGCAGTAGGTCAGACCCAGGAGTCAACAGGACCACCCAGAGTAACTCACGGAGCGGGAAGTCAGGTAGAGCCAAACATTAGCACCAGAATGGATAGTCAGCGGGGCCAGGGGTCATACACAGAGAGGGTAGTCTACCAGAGCTGCAGATTATGTACAGAATGGTTCTCAGACAAGCCAAGATCATACACAGGGCGGATAGTCAGAACAAAGCCAATGGTCATAACCAGAACGGATAGTCAGCACTACACAACCTCCCAACCTCACTGGACACCACGAAAGGGCAACTGAGAGTGGTGTCCAATGGGTTATCAAGACCAGCCCCCAGGAAGAGGCGGAGATAAGAAAGTGTGCATGTCCTTTTAAATGCGGACGCGCGTCTAGCTTGGACGCTCGCCAAAGCACACTATGGACCCACCGGTAGAATCTGCGGCTAGGCTGCTGAGAAGTGGAATGGCCCAGCAGTTGCCGCCTACCCGATATGCTGGCTGAATGTGCAGGTAAGGTAGTGGTCGGCTCGGCAGCTGCCGCTACCTTAACATTGTCATTTAATTGCGCAAAGGGTTTCAGCTGATTATCCTGGTATAACCGTCCAAAGTTAGTAATCCCAAATCTAGCCCGCAAGGGACCGAAATCGCTGCCAAGTAGATGATGTAGCCCCGCAGCACCCCATAAGGGGGTATCCGGATCCATAGCAATTTATCCCAGTAGCTTTTTCAATTCCACCCACGCCTGATGTAGTGTTGTTGCTAGTGGAGTTCGAATTTTAAAAACTGCAGGGCCTCCATGCAAAAACTGGGGCAACTTATAAGCAGGTTGTAACAGTAGTGTATCTATTTGAGTAGTCTGATAGCGAGGTTGGGGAGAAAGAAAATCTAACGCATACCGACATTGTACTGCTAAGTAATACCTATAGAAGTTGGGCAAGGCAATTCCCCCCTCACGTTTGGGTCTCATGAAAGTACTTAGACTAGCCCGACCCCCCCGCCATATGAAATGCAAAATAATTTTGTCTATTTGTCGGAAATATTTTTTAGGAATAGGGACCGGCGTATTTTGAAAAACATACAAAAATTTAGGCAAAAAAATTATTTTAATAAGATTCGATTTACCGATAACATTTAAGGGCAAATGGAACCATGCCATTGTTTTTTCATTAAAGTATTGAATATTAGGTATCAAATTCATCTCCAAAAAGGAGTCCGTCATTGCTGCCACCCTAATCCCCAAATATGTACACTGAGCCACATACGAAAGCGGGCTGTCAGGTGGACAAGAGTCCTGTTGATTATTATCAATCGAAATCAAAGAGGACTTAGTCCAATTTATTTGAAATCCGGAGTATGTACAAAAATCACCCACCAGCCATAATGTGGTCTCCAAGGAATTCTTATTATCACCTAAAAAAAGCAGGATGTCATCAGCATACAGTGTGAGCTTTTCCTCTCGGCTTTATACACTGAGTCCTCTAATCAATGGATTTGCACAAATTAGAACAGCCAGGGGCTCTAGGGCCAAAGCAAATAGGCCGGGCAAAAGTGGGCAGCCCTGCCTAGTCCCACAATACAAGGAGAAGGACTAAGAACTCAGTCCACCTGTCACCACAGAAGCCTTTGGATCACTATATAAAATATGTATCCATTTGATAAAGGACGGGCCAAACCCAAATCCCCGGAGCATGTGCCAAAGATATGGCCATTCGACAGAGTTGAAGGCCTTAGATGCATCAAGAAATGCTATCACTCGAGACCCCATGGTATCGTGAGGAAGTTGCAGGTGCATAAATAACCTACGAAGATTGTGTGATGTTGATTTACCTGGGATAAAGCCAGTTTGATCTTCGTGTACTATAGTTCCCAGCACCATATTTAATCTGGTAGCCAGGATTTTCTCCACAATTTTAGCATCCGTAGTCATCAAGGAAATGGGCCTGTAAGAATCGCAAATCTCCGGATCCTTTCCTGGTTTGGGCAATACAATAATGGAAGCATTATTCATATAATCCGGAAGATGTCCATCGTCAATAGCAGCATAAAAGGTATTCAATAAATGGGGGCCAAGACATCCATGAATTCTTTATACCATTCAGCAGGAAGACCATCCACACCCGATGCCTTGCCTGCCGGCAGACCACGGATAGCCTCCACCACCTCTCTCAAGAGTATAGGAGCATCCAGCATTTGTTTATGATCGAAGGAAACTTGTGGAAGGTCACAATGATCAATAAAAGAGGAAATTTTAGACTCAGAGCGGGTCAATCGAGATTCATATAGACAAGAGTAGAAGCACCAAAATCACGAGTTAATCATCTGTAGGTCTAGTATTAGTTCATCCCCAGGATCTCGGAGTGAAGAAACCGATGGAGTCCCCCTGTTTTGAGAAACAAGATGAGCCTTTAGCTTCCCTGCCTTATCCCCATTTTCAAAACTATTTTGTTTCAAGTAAAAAACACGATGGGTACTCAGTTCAGACAATTTTATAGGATATTTTAAGGAACAAGAAACAAAGTTAGTATAAGAGACTGAATCCCCTTTATTCTTTCAGTTGTTAGATTGTCACTTGTACTTCTTCCATAAATACTGTTTTGTAGCCCATATGCTATGCTGCTGAGTGTGTCTGTCAAGAATGGTGTAATGCTGCTGGTGATCTGGTATTGCAGTGCAAACTCTTAACTTGTCTACCACCACTACCTAATCCTCATATTATGCTTCAGGGTCAAACATACTGTTGCTTTTTTTCCTTAGTCTCAGTGATCAGTGTAGTTTATGTATTTTTTGCCGGGGGGTGGGGATACTTTCTGGTGTCAGGCAGCCACCAGCACTTCCTCATTAAATAGACTTTTATAGTCCACATATCAGGCTGCTGCCATTGTATGTTTCTGTATAGACTGGTTTAATGCTGCTGTTGGTGGTGGTACAGAAATGCAAACTCTCATCTCTATCACCACTTAACCTCTATACAGTACTTCTAACAAAGCCAAAGATGCTGCTGCTTCATTAGTCTCAGAGCTCAAGGTATTGTTTGTTTGTTTGTTTGTTTGTTTGTTTGTTTTGAGGGGAAGGGGGCTTTGATCATGGGCACATTCATTGTGAACATGAACAAATAATAAAATATACATAATAAAGTCCTGCATTTTTATTTTATTATAGTTATTATTTGTTCACGTACCCTGATGTAAAGCCCAGTGGAATGGATGGCTCAGGTTTTTTTTCTTTTTCATTTTAAAATCATTATTTGGAATAATAAGGAATTACAAATTATAAGGTGTAAAAGACAGTGAGAAAGATCAATGGAGTGAAGTTGTGCGGTTCAGAAAAAGGATGAAATCATCAATTAACCCCTTAAGGACTGGCCTCACACGCACGCGGCCGGCACTTAAGGACCACGGACCTTTTTTTTTTTTGTGCGGTCCACACGGGGAGACCTGAATTCCATGACATACATGTACATCCTTGGTCCTTTAGGGACCTACACCCCATGACGTACATGTATGTCATGGATCATTAAGGTGTTAATGAAGAAAGGAGATTGCCCATTAGATGTGTGCTTGGCATTGTCATAGGCAAAGTCTACAGTGGATAACATAAGAGAGAAAGGAGATTGCCCATTAGATGTGTGCTTGGCATTGCCATAGGCAAATTCTACAGTGGATAACATAAGAGAGAAGGAGTCAGTCATCTTGTAAATCAGGAGAATAGAATCTTAGATGCTGTTGAAGAATTTGGTTCACTCATTCACAGCTCGATCCAATTGCCTCTGGCAAAACTGTTGGTAGGGCAAAAATTAACACCAAATGGTACACACATACACAGTGGTACCATCGGAATTCAATTGCCCTTCCAACAGGAACCACGATGAGCACTGGGACACAAAACCTCACTTGTGGCCCAATGTTTCTTGTGTATTTTTTGTCCCCAAACTCACACTGAACAAAGAAATGGGACCATCAAAGGAAAACAGGTAAGGCTTGGTGTTTGATATAGTGCCAAACACTGAGAGTGAGCTCAAAAACACAGTAACCCTCCCAAACACTACCCCTACACTACCTCTAACAATAACAATAAAGTGAAGTAAAACTAACCCTAACACTATTGCAATACCCATACCCTATAGCTGTAACACTTATCTGCCCTCCACTGTAATTCTTCATCTATAATCTTCTATTCTCTTCACCTGTGATCTACTTTCTTCTTATCTTCCTTCTTTTTATTATTATTCAAAAATATCATGCCTCAATGAAGAAATAAACATAAGTTAAAATCATAAATGCCCCTGAAGTTATTTGTCCAATAAATGTATGCTGCCTCCACCGCTGCCACCGCTGGTGGAGGTAGCAGAAAAGCAGATGGAAAAATACACCCCTATATACCTATCAGGCCTTTGCCAACCACTATTAAGGTACATTTGAATAGAGACTAGCTTTTATATGGCCATTCTTTGTTCAAAATGGTATACATGCTTCCATAGGCTGGGATGTGGGGGTTCCAATGGTGTGTGGTAACCATTTTTTAACAGAGACTGGTCATATAAAAGCCAGTCTCTGTTCAAATTTACCTCAGTATGGCTTGGGCAATGGCCGGAGAGGTATTTATGGGGTGGGGGAAGAGGTTCATCTGTTTTTCTGTCACCACTAGTGACCTTTATTGGCTGAATAACTTCAGAGGCATATATAATTTTAACTTATATTTACCGTAAAATCTCGGGTATAATACGCACAATTTTACCCCTCTTCACCTTATGTGAAGTGGGGGGTGCGTATTATACATGAGAATTTTTTTGTCTTAATTAAAAAAAAAAAAAAAATGCTGCCGGCTACCTTCCCTCCCTCCCCCCCAGCTCGATCCGATGTCCATAGAAGCCTTACTTTTGGCTGGAGGCGGAAGGTCCTGAAAGTTCATTGAAGGAAGCGGACGGCAAATGCAAGCCTGCCGCCCGCATGGGAAGATGGGACCAGAGCTAAAGACAGACAGAGTGCGGTATTCAAAGGCAGCAAGATAAAGTAAGGCTTCTATGGACATCGGATCGCGCTGGGGGGGAAGGAGGGAAGGTAGCCGGCAGCAATTTTTTTTTTTTGTAAGGGGGGAAAACAAGGGTGCGTATTATACATAGGCACTCTTGTTTTCCCCTAAATCTTGGGCATAATATACACCTGCGTATTATACACAGGTGCGTATTATACCTGAGATTTTACGGTATTTCTTCATGTGGCATGATATTACTGAAGCAGAAGAACGATAAGAAGAAAGAAGATCACAGATGAAGAGGACAGATGATAGATTACAGAAGAAGCTTACAATGGATGAACATCAGACTTACAGGTAAGTGTTTATTTTCATGGGATGGTGTTAGCTTAAGTGGGATTAACCCTGTGAGTGCCAGTGGGTATGCAATGCATTGCACACCCCTCCCACACTGGCACTCATAGGGTTAAAAAAATTCTGCTCATGTTTTTAGATCCTTGGATGGCTTAGGGCCCCATATCAATACATCCATTGGTCACTAATGAAGAGATCCCTAGTTGCTCATGCGTGAATGTGTTTGAAACTACTGTTCAAGAACACATCTATGGTTTTTAACATACTGGGTTTGCCAGGTGCTAATTTAACACAAAAATAGAGTTCCTTAATGTGTGTTACTAGCCACCACATGTAATTGAATACCAAATTCTTCTGCGTTTTCACTGTTTACAATGGATGCAAATTTAGAACCCATTGTGCATTTTTACCTGTCTGTATTTTGTCACAGAGCAGGTAATTGCATACCTGAATGTGACTTAAAACTACCAACGGTACTTTTTTTTACGAGGCCTGATGAATCAAGCCTTCAGTCTGGCCCTTAGTTTGTGAGTCGATCAGAATTTTTTGAATATAGCAAAGTTCCTTCCAGAAATGAGCAGTACATTTATTTTCCCCACCTGGTATTATCTTATGAGTAATTCCAGATTAATAATTTCTCACAGGAATTCTGATGTTATACTATTACAGCAGTAGAAGGTAAATAATGAGCCATCTTTGAAAAATGTTCCACCACTACAAAGCATGTTTTAAAGCAATGAGATTGGATTTGAGGTAAATCAACAATAAAGTTAATGGAAATGGAGGTCAAAGATCTAGTGGGAACAGGAAGTAGCATCAGGAGGCTGCAAGAACAGGATCTGAGAGTTTTATTCCTGGAATACTTAGAACAGGTCTTCTTGACATATTGTGTTAGCAAGTCAGGAAGTTTCAGCTACCAGAAGTATTGTTGAATCAAAAACTAAGGTTTTTATATATATGTATGTGTATGAACTTGCACAGTCCACACCTCTTCTTAGCTGGATTTTGTTGCCTCTTCCAAGATGGCTGCTGGGGCTGGATGTGTGTGCCTCCAATATTGAAACCAAACCGGGAAGTGAGCCTCAGTCTGGAGATCCCTTTCCTATGAAAAGCTACTTCATGATTCTAGAAATAGTCTATGTCCTGGTTATTTTGCTTTGAGATTGTTCATTACTTATTGTTGTCTTCTGGTTTTGACTTCTCTATGTCCTTGGAGAAGTCTTGAACTCAGCCTGCATTGTCCTTCTGCCGGTCTGACTATTCTCTTGGCATTTGATTAGGGTTTGATTCTCTGCTTTTTCCTGTGGCTAGCTACACATTCAAGTCTCACTCTTTAGCCACTCTCCCTAGTGTTTGTTCAGGAGAAACTTCCATTCTGCCATCTGGATCTCTATGCTGATTCATAGGGATAGTCTATTAGCTCATCCTTTTTCCAGAGGGATCTACTCCTGTTGTGTACCCAGCATCGTTACAGGACGACCAGAAAGAGGAAATCATGAACCACATCAGCACTTCCAATCTGAAGACCTTAGGGTTGGAGAGTTAGCGTTATTTGTACCACACCCCCTGGAGTCTGAGGTCAGATGTTACTAACTTTTTAAATCTTTATTAGACTAGCAGTCAGGAGGCAACTGAAATGTATGGGTTGAAGAGTCCTTTTCTGGGAACAGAGCAGTGCTTCTTTCTTCCTGTTCCTAGCCCTTGGGTAGTATGTAATGTGGAAAGTGAGTTGTGAAAAACACAAACTCCAATTAACTTGTTGGGACATGAGCCATTTGGACATTCAGAGAAATGGGATGATACATTTCCACAGGAATAGGCTCCATTGTTCCAGAGAAAGCATTATAGATAACTACATCATAATTGACCATGGCTGGAGGTAAAACAAGATACTATTATATGCTGAAAAAGAATTCCACTTTCTCTTGCCTAGTTTATTGCTTTGAAATAAATGAACTGAAACATACCAAAACTTTGCTTTAATTAAAACTGATTACTATGTTGAATATGTGCACATTATTGAGAAATGTTTTAGGCAAACTTCCTGGAGTGTTGTATTGTTTCCTATTCTGTTTTATTATGTTTTTGTTAGTGTATGATTGCACATTTTTGTTAATTACAATACTTTGATTGCAGGTGTCAGTGTAAATTTAAGACTGATGTTTGGTTTCAGTCCAATTTCCAAACAGGAAACAGGAAAGCAAAGATCATCAATGCAATTACATCATTGTAGATGCTTGTTGAAAACTGTAAGAACATTTAGCCCTAGTACAGATTTATTTTTTTATTTTTATGTATAAATATTAAAATTACAATTTCTGGGAGCTTGAAGATAAACAACCTCTAAGCACATGTAGCGAGGGAGGAAATCATTTTATTGGCAATAAGTAAAATGTGCCAGACACCCACAAATGTCTATTCTGAATTTTCACTTCATGTTTTTTTTATATATCACTCATTAGGTGCCAAATAAATGTTTATTACTTTTGTTTTAATCCAGGATTCAAAATCTATGGCAGTTTTTTTATTAATGTACAGATGTAGCCCATTTAATTTTATAATATTTGAAATAGTGCAAGGGGCTCTCAGAACATTAGCCTTTATGTAACCCATTGATGTCTTACCTTGGAGCTGTTTCCCTAAGGCAATAGTCTGTCTCCTATATCAAGAAATGATATTAAGATTATTAATTTTACCTGTGTTACAGGTCACAGTATAAAGGAACTTATATGGCATCTTAATCACAAAAAAATATAATAAGTACAAACATATAATAAATGCCTAATCTTTTTTTAACCCTAAAACTACCATAGTGACATGAGGCTAAAAAATGTCATGCATCCATCAAGTTCAGCCCATGCCATTTAACCCCTTCCCACCTGAGGACGTACATGTACGTCCCGACCGGATGTCCCAGAAGGACAGAGGACGTACAGAGGCAGGGTCATGGGTGCTATAGATTGCACCCATGTCAGCATCAGAGCACCAGCACGTCGGGGACATGTGTTCATCAACCGAAAAAACTTCCACTCCATGAATGTGCAGATGGTGTGTGACAGCAATCTGGCCATCATGAATGTCTGTGCCAAATATCCCGGGAGCTATCACGATTCCCATATACTCAGAAACTCATCCGTGCAAAGAGACTTCGAAAATGGGACCTATACAGGCGGATGGCTTCTGGGTGAGTTAACAATACTAAATCACACCACATACACACGTGCTAGTATATTCACCTCATGAAACAGCATTCACACAACATGTGCGCCTTGTCTCACCATGTGACTCACTTTCCACAGGTGATGCTGGCTATGGCTGCAAACCATGGCTCCACACCCCGCTCGCCAATCCCCAGACTGATGCCCAGGAACAATATAAACATGCTCATGCCAGAACTCGCAATGCCATTGAGCGGACCTTTGGCCTCCTCAAGTCCAGATTCCAATGTCTGGACCACTCGGGGGGAGCTTTGCAGTATGCACCAGGCAAGGTCTGCGACATCATCATGGCATGTGCCATCCTCCATAATATTGAGGTGGACACCAGACTCATTGACGATGTCCAGCCCCCACCCAGACCTGAAGACCCTGTGGACATTGTCCAGGGTGAGGAAAGCCTAACAGGGATGCAGACAAGAGACAGATTGATCAGGGATCACTTCAGTTGTGAGTATAATACATGTATACACACCCACCACAACACACATCTTCTGTTTCACCCCACAGGATCAGTGACACAGCCCTGGTACTTTCTGCAGTATGGACCAACAACATCAACCATTCCATGGACCAGTCAGATTGGGGCTAGTGATTCCAATGACAGCTGACACCCTGTCCTCCATGTTCACACTGCTACCTCAAGGATATCACGCATGCCACCCTGCAAACCAAGGTACAACACTTAACCATGTTCAGCATATCCCATGGCTCCCTAGGCACCAACTAAAGTGTTTTGCTAGGATCAGACCCATAGCAACCATGGTACCTCTGTAGCAAGGGAGTCCCATCCAAGGCAATGCATTGGATAGCACTCTGTCATATCAGGGGTTAAGGGGACATTCAAGGGGGACATGGGACCAGTAGTTTACTACAGCTGAAAAGAGCAGCAGAGGGATGGATCTACAGTGGTAGTGTGTTACTCAACATAGAGCTCATGAAATGTGGATCACATCTCCAGGGACACTATGCTGACGTGTGTGTGTGTGTGTGTGTGTGTGTGTGTGTGTGTGTGTGTGTGTGTGTGTGTGTGTGTGTGTGTGTGTGTGTGTGTGTGTGTGTGTGTGTGTGTGTGTGTGTGTGTGTGTGTGTGTGTGTGTGTGTGTGTGTGTGTGTGTGTGTGTGTGTGTGCAGTGATATGTGCCTCAGACAGAAATCACATCAACAAATATGTCCTAATAGCTCCACGAACCAAACATATTTGGGCTGCCTCTGACAGTGGCAGCCCAAATACATTAGTGTTATGGAGCTATTAGGACATATCTGTTGATGTATGTATTCATGTCAGGGGCATATATCCCTAAGGATGGTTAACATCCCCTTAGTTCCCCCCATAATGGCTTACAGACCAGTACACAACACATTACAAAGCAATGGTTTGTGTACCCCCTGGAAAGAGAAAGGTTAAGGGGATCATGATGTTGTAGCTGTTGCATGACGATCAGTTTGAGGGTGCTGTTCCAAATCCTGTCCTCCTGTCCCACAGGCATTCATAGCACGATCCTTCCTAGAACAGAGGAGTTTCCATGTAACTGGACTGAAGTCTGGACAACAGTTCCATGAAGATCACCCCTTACTGTTTCAAGTGATTGTGTTGGTGATGCAATGTTTGACCTGATGTTCACAGCAACCTCTACTGGAACACATATGGACACAAATTCATGTGTGTACTAACATCCAGGTATCAGACCTGTACAGTAAGACTGCTCATCCGCAGATGCCAAACCATGTGGATAACACATGGGCAGTTCACTAGTGTTTCTAAAGTATTCCTATTTAGTTCAGATGTACTGTTTTTGTGCTCATACAAGTGTTTAATGCATTTAAGCTATATACCCATGAAACACATGTATGTTTCAATGTAGTTTGAGACACAATAAAGGAGAACCATCACTATTCAATCTGTGTCTGTATGAATGAATGTTGGATCAAACATCTATCAATGTGGAACCATACCCAAGGCTAGAGTATGCCTCATACAAAGGAAGGCAAGACTTACATCACAGGAGTCCACTAGTTGCCTGACCATGAGTGGACTTTGTGATGTATACATGCAATGACATGATGGTAGTGATACACTAATGTGTGTTGTGCGTGATTAAGTGGTGATACAGGGGACACACTTCCACTGTTATGTGACATCCACAGTTATAACATATCTCAGTACATGGGCTACATCAACAAACAACCAGACCAAGTGGACAAGTGTTATCACTGGTGCTGTGACACTGAGATGTGTGACCTGCTCCATCCTTTTTGTGATTCTGTAAGCGGTGATGTTGACATGATGGAGTGAACATGATGCTGACTTCTCCAGTATTCTCATTTCCCCATTTCCAGTGTTTTCTATGGAATCTATACGATGGGACCTTAGCAACTTGATTCATGTTATTGCATATTCTCCATAGACTAACACTGGAAGTGAGGGTGTGTAAGGGTTAATTTATCTCCACCATCTCTTTGTCACTTCTTAGTGAATGTTCCCTGTGTAGCATGTGATCATTGGCCTATTGACTTGTTTGTTGTCTGGTTAACCCTTTGAGTCCCAGAGGGGTTGCCAAAGCATTGTTGTTCGATGCATTGATGATCCCTCTAGCACTCAAGGGGTTAGGTGCTGACTTCCCTGTGGGGACATGGGTGACATTGTGTGTGAACAGTGATGATATTTAACAGATGACATTTTGAACAGCATGGTTTGTGTATTGTGTGTGATGAGCACAGCAACAGGAGGGTTGAACTAGGACTTTGACAAGTTTGTCCCAAGTTGGACCTTGATATTTGTCCTGGTGTTGTGTCCTGTTTTTAACCCTCAGGGTGCTGTTTTGGTGCAGTTGTATGGATGAATGATGGGCAGGTGTTGAGGTGTGACTGTGCTTGCAGCTGGTGTTGGTTGATGTAGTGTGTGGTTATGTAGTGTTGCACTTATCGTGGAGGCTCCTTTCATCCCCAGTGTCAGCTCCTCCAATGACCCCTTCGATCAGGGTCGGGGACATATTCTGCCGCACCATCTCCTCCCAGACGCAGAAGGTGATAGGGACGGGTGGGCCACCTCCAGTACCTCGGACATGCTTGGCGAGCTCTGACAGCTTGTTCTTCACCACCCTCCGGCAGTCACCCGATCGCTTTTTGATGGACTCCACGTCCCACCTGCATGGCGCCACCATGTTCACCCGGCTGCAGATCTGGTTCCAGACTGCCTTCCTCCTCCCTGACAGGCCAGGGACCTTCACCGTTGGGTGGAGAACACTCTGTCTCTCCACGACAGTCTCCACAAGAGCTGTGTTCTCCTCCTCAGTATATTTTGGATCCCTGACCCTGCCCTCGTCAGCTCCGGCATGCGAGGAGTCAGAACCAGAGTGCCCTGCCTGCTATGCCTCTGCCTGTGTGTGGTGGTCTCCAGGAACTACCCCTCTTCCCACTGCCGGTTCTGTACCTGTCTTCCATGTGCCTGCTCTTCTGGGCCTGGTCCCCCTCCGCCCTGTGGATCTCCCTCTCCCACCCCTGCTCTCAACAGGGATGTCCTGCTCTCCTTCCTCCTCCTCCACAACTCTCCCCATCCCTCTCTCCTGTCCTCCTCTCCTGGCCATCACTCACCCACTCACACCCAGGCACTCCCACAGGCCCTCACAGACACACTTGATCCACCCACTCTCTGTCACACACTTTCACTCACAGATTCACACTGTCAAATAAAAATTAACGAAATGTGTAAGGTGTTGGAAACAAAAAAGGCTATGTGTATGTATGTGTAAATGTTTGTGTTTGTATGTGTGTATGTAATATGTGCAAAAGTGTAATAGGTGAATAGTTAGGGTACCTCTCTCCAAACTCCAAACTCAAATATCTCCTTCTACCTCCAATGAACGCTCCTGTCTCCCTCTCTCTGAACACTATCCTCCGCTCCTGGGTCCTGATATCTAGCTCTCAAGCACTCGATAACAGACAGTGTGTGATGGTTAGTTTTGGGTATATATAGGTGTATTTGAACTTTTTGGATACTTTGGGGTCTTGGGATTGGCTGTGTGTTTGAATTTGTTGTTGTATCAATCAGGGTTGCTAGCCAACGGCAGCCGTTATGTTACAAGTTGTTTTGAGCTATGTTATCGGGTGATTTGGCCGCACGTTGTGCATTAACATGAGTGACAACGGGTTTTGTGTTACGTGTTTTGGCTGTGTCTACGCTCGATAACTATTCTTGTAGAGTACCTATTGAATCTACCGTAACTCATTTATTATTTGCGAGTGATGTGCCTTTTTCACTTAGAGGCTGGTTTAATGTGAGCCTTTAAATCTAGCCCAAAGAGTGTTATTTCAATACTATCATAGTTGTAGTTCAAGAGTAATTGAATGATAAAGTTTCTCTCTCCCACCCCTTTTACCTAGTGTAAGCCAACTCCCCTCAGACGTGCAAACTAAGACCGGACAGCTCACAGCAAGGGACAATTTTCTTATTGTGAGAACAATGAAAACCCTGCCCCCCTTGACAGGTTTTTCAGACTTTCCCCTTATGATAATTGAAAATTCACCTGGACACCACCCTGCTTCTCTGAGCTGAGCAGTGTTACATCAGTAAAAGATGTGGGAGGGGCATTCTTTATCATTCAGTTACTCTTGAACTACAACTCTGACAGTACTGAAATAACACTCTCCATGGCTCAAATACTATGAAGATTAATTGGAGCTGCTTGTGAAACATTACTATCCCTTTAAGCAGAAAGTAAGTGTTGTGGACAAAGGACAAATGCACTCTGCATGCTAACACAATTTTCAAGGTATATATTGCTGTAGGACTGTAGGACTCACAACTTTGAATTCCAGCTACTTATTTCTCCAGTACAGCGTTCAGAAGTAATATTGTACTGGGAAATGTTGCACCATATTAAACGTAGACGAAACATGTGCTGGAGTAGGAGAAAAATTTGTTGAATAGGCAAAAAATGTGTTAGAATAGGAGAAAAATGTGTTGGGATAGGTGAAAAAATTGCTGGAATAGGAGAAAAAGAGGAAAATTTTGCACTGGAAGGAAGGAAAAAACTTTTAGCGAAAAAACAGAAAAATCGTCAGCGAAAAGTCATGCGGGATATTTTTGTCACTTTTCATCCATCCCTATCTGTCTCACCTTACCCTTCTCCTCTTTTTCCCCTTCAGTCTTTGATTCCACCTCTTCCCTCGAAATGTTATATATGTCCACATACTTGCCCTCCTTTATCTGCCTCATTATTTTCTTTGGTACATGCTCATGTAGAACGGATATCATGCATGCAAATGTATCCCACCTAACCCTTCTCTTTCTGCTTTTCCCCTTTGCTACCTTTTTCACAGATTTCTTCTCCTGCTTCCCCTTCCCCTTCACTCAACTCCATGCTGATCCCAGATGACCATCTGTCCTCCTTCTTTCTTGGTCTCTTACCAGTGTCCCATTTTCCTTTTTGCTGCTGACTCTCATTCTGCTCCACACTTCCCTTCTCCTGCTGCTTCCTTTTCCTTTGCTCTGCGGGAGAAAATAAGGGGTAAACATTCTGCTACCAGTCTGTTGTCCACATGACCTGCCACCACTCACCCTCCCTGTCCTCTCCCACCCCTCTCCCCAATCTCCTGGCTCCTAATCCTCTTCCCACTCCCCTTGCCTCTCTAACCCACAATCTCCCCTTTTCACACCCATTACCTTCATAATACCCCTGTTCACCAACTCCCTGCTGCCTATGGCCCTGAGACTGAAGCTGATCTCTCCTATCCTGCCTACCCCTACTGCTGCCCAACACACCCACTGCCCTTAGCCCTGCTTTCCCCAGTATCCCCACTGCTACCAAGCCCACTCCTCCCCCTTTCCATCTACCCCTGCCATACCCACTTACTCCTGCCCCCAGGCTGGCTGAGCTCCCTAGATTTATGGCCCCCTACTGCCCCCACCTGATCTTCCTGCATATATTCCATTCCTTTGGCCTTTCTTACCCCCTGAGCCAGCTCCCCACTTCAGTGCTGTCATCCTCCGCTACCTACCACCAGTACTGCTATAACAGGAAGCCACTTCTCAGCCTGCCTCCCCCTGAATCTCCCACACAATACAACAGGATGGGAAATAGCAGTTATCTTGTTCAGTAAGGCCTTATGATGCCGCTCCTTCCCTGGTGATGCCACAAAATTTGCAGGGCACCGGATATTCCTATCAGGACGTGCAGATCCTAATTCCCTCCTTCTTTATTCTCTCTTCGCAGGCCACCAGCACATCCATTTCTCTTCCTTGTTCCCTGGATCTTGCAATCTTCATGTCTTCGGGTCTTCTTCCTGGACAACAACATATCACCTCTGTAAAAACTGAACAGAAATATCCGTCAATTTCCTCCTTTCACTTATATATCTAAAAAATGTTTTATCCCCCTTTTTTATTGAATGAGCAATTTTTTCCTCTGTGTGTGCTTTGACACATTTAATAATGTATTTGGCCTCCTTCAGCCTAGTCTTGTACTGATATCTTCTTCCTTCTGCGTCTGCTTATATTTCTTAAATGCTTCTTTTTTCTCCTTTACTATATTTGCCACTTCTGCTGAGTACCACAGTGGTTTTCTTTTTCTTTTACCCTTGCTGACATGTCTAATGCAATGCTCTGTTGCATTTAGTAAAACACATTTCAGATAATCCCATTTCTCCTGGACTCCATCTAAAGATCTCCAAGTTGTTAAAGACTGATATAAAAATGTTTCCATTTTAGAAAAATCAGCCTTTCTAAAGTCTAGAACCTTTGTTTTTGTGTGGTGCAACTCAGCACAGTGGTGGTATTACTAGATCCACCACTACAGCAGCTTTTTTGAGCCAAGGCCCTTGATTATTTGGTGGGTACCACAGAAGCACCCAAAGTGAGAGTAGAAATGGTTGAATTACCTCAATATGCTTCCACTGCTTTCTAGTGATGACCCCTTATGCTTTTATATTACCAGTCCTCACCTTGTGGCCCAGTAGCTGCTTTTATACCCAACCACCAGCATCCACAGTGAAAAGGTGTTCTCAGTGATGTGCAACATCACCAACCCTCAGCTCTCATAGCTCTCCTCCCACTTGATGGAACATATAGCCTTCTTAACGATCAGTCTGCTCAAGCTTGGATACCCAGCTTTGAATTTTCTCGTGATTCTCCCACTTGCTGTATCATCATCAATATAATATAAAAAACTTTATACTATGCTGCTGTTGTAAGTGTCTGTCCATTTGTCTAAGGCTACTTCTGCTGGTACTTCAGTGCAAACTCCCATCACCATCACTTCCTAACCACCCTATTGTGTTTCTAACAGAGGAAAAAAATGCTGCTGATTCCTTCCTTGCTCTCAAAGATCAGTGCATGTTTTTGGGGACTTTTTGTTTCTAAACAGCCATATGTACTTCCTTAGTAAATAGACTTTTCCAACCCACCTGCCATGCTGCAGTTGTAAGTGTTTGTCCATTGGTCTAATGCTGCTGTCAATGGTACTGCATTGCGAACTTTCATCTCTATTACCTCCTCCTCTAACTAGGAGTTGGTGAAAGGTTTCACTGTGTTGCCACAAAAAAATCTGTGAAAACCATTGTTGTCTGCTTTTTCGCTGGAAGATTCTCTTTTTGCTCTTTAATTTACGTGTTTTTCGCCTTTTCACTTTAAAAACATGATGTATTCCAGGAAGTGAAACACAATAGAAGCATCTACAGAGTGACATAGAAGTGCTGTGCTGTTCTGCTGTGATCTTGAGGCAAAATTAAGGCAGGAGAGGCTCTCAGTAACTGCTATCACTATGAGCAAGTTTAAAACTAATAAAAGGAAGAACTGGAAGGACCACTGAGTCTGAGGAGGAGGAAGTGAGCGCTACTGAACCAATGCTGTCCAGTCCCCCTAAATCACCTCTAAGGATCTTGGGGAAATTAATATCAAGAGAGGAAGAAGAGGCAAATAGTGAGAGCAGGACAGGTCAGCTGCCTGTTCCTGCTGCCAGATGTGCTTCCCCTGCTGCCACCATTACTGTGTCTGCTGTCAGATATGCTTCCCCTGCTTACACCAGTACTGTGACTGCTGTTAGACATGCTGCCCATGCTGCCACCAGTGCTGTGCCTGCTGCCAGTGCTGCCCCTGCTGCTACCAGTGCTGTACCTGCTGCCAATGTGTTTGCAATACTCAGGAGGGGGGGAAGGAGAAGATGATGTCAAGTGTGACAGCAGGGGACACTAAGTTACACATGCCATCCCCAAGCAGTCCCGCCAGTGCTGGTACTATTACTAAGAAGGTACAGCAGCTTGTTAGAGTTAGGAGTGAAGGAGGGGGTAATCATCATAAAACTAGTGACAGTGAGGAGGAAGACTCATAGTCTAAAATTGATGTGGTTGGTGTTAGTAGTAGTAGTAACAGTAATGGTGAAGCAGCTGGTGGGAATTGCGTTAGGAGAGTGGTAGAGGAAGTAATGCAGAGACTCCAGACTGTGCCTGCTGTTAGTGCTGCCAGTTTGCCATCTTCAGGTGAACAAAAAATGGCAAGTGTGACATTAGGGAACCCTCTGTCAAATTTTTCCTCACCTCCTCCAACCAGCAGTGAGATGTATGTAATAGAGCAGCAGCAGCAGCACAGAGGGACTAGTGGTGGTGGTGATGATGATAATGGAGAAGATTGGGTGGAAGAGACATTGATGGCCTTTTTAGCCCAATCTGAGAAGGAATGAGAGACAGGGGTGGGTATGGGCCTCACCATCACTACCAGCAGTGAGCTTTTGGAATTTGTAGCATTTGCAACTGCTCTAATATCTGCTACTGCTGCTGCTGCTGAGTTGCAAGGGCAGAAAGATGCTAAGGAGCAGGCTAGTGTGCTACAGACCACCTTAGAGACAGTGGGAATGGGTCAACAGGCCATGTGGCACTAGGACAGGTTCAACTTGCCAGAAGCAACAATACTTCTGTAGTGCTGATTCTGAGGCAGTAGCAGAAACAGCAGCAACTGCATCCTCTGCCCCAGACAGTGAAGGGGAATGTGGAAGAGAAGAAGAAAGAGGACATTCTTCTCCACCTTCCCCCCCCCCCCCCCGAAGACATGAGTGTGGGACTATTTCTCTCTTGGGACAGGAACAGTGCAATCATCAACAAAGGCACTATGCACAATTGTTGACGTCAGTGAGAAGGGGAAAGGAGGGAATGCTCCTTGTCACAATCGCCCTGATAACACACATGAAACACAGACACAGTGATATTTATGTCAAACGTGATAAAGACAAACACTCACCACAGAAATTGAGCACCACTATTTATGTACCCCCTGACTCTCCAAAAGGCAAAGAGAGACAAGGCACAGATCAAAGAAGAGGAAGAATAGAGCAAATAGGCTGGAAACAACTAGCTCACCATCACCTTCTTGCTCCAAGATAACTACATCCTCTGCCAGTCTACCACATTCATCATTACCTCCCCTGCCAAGTGATGGCCATTCTGTAGATGTTAGGATGTGACAGTTTGTGTATACCCATTGCACACAGTGTGGTACACTGACCACACATGGCAGTGTGTTGGAGGAGAATTGCAAGCAGGGCATCAAGCAGCATCTGAGGAGATTCCATCCTGCAGAATATGCTAAGCTGGTGGCATGGAGGGTTCACCATTACTATTAAACTGTCAGCAAGTTGTCGTGTCCTTAGTGGGGTGTAGACAAGAGGCATAGTGACAGCAGCAATACTTGGTTTCTGGTGTCATGGTGTTTGGCTAGAGTTGTGCCAGGTGTTATTTACCATATACACTGTGCACATTGCAGTTGCTGATGGAGGCAAAGTTCCTGCTTTCAAAGGAAAAAATTACATTCTAACAACACACCCATGATTTTGGTGGTGCGGCAGGTGGAGAAGTATTATTGGCCATCTTCTTCATTTCTCCACATATACCTGATGTGGTGGGGGCTAGTTATGGTGCTGCTACTGCCTCAGGTGCATCACTGGAGCTACTAGTGGAAAGTGGAACCTTCATCATCCATCACCCATGTTACTGCTATTGTTGATTACCATTGGCCAACAAGACATGACCTGTTGGCATTAGGCCAGTAGGGCTTTTTCCCTCAGGGCTTATGCTTAAAAAAATAGGCCTACAAAAAATAAAACGCTTTTTGAGGGCTTGTTTCTAACAAGCTTTAGTCCTACAAATCAATGTTTCCTTCGGGCTTGTTGCCAAACAAGTCTAAGTCCTACAGATCAATGTTTCCTCAGAGCTTGGGTCTCTAACAACAAATCTTACAAATCATTCTCTACAAAATACTCTTTCAAATATAAGTCTACCCCAGTGGCAGCTTAAGTCAGGGGGTCCCTGTCTCTATCACATTACATACAAATTTCTTATTTCATTTTATTTATTTTTTTTATTATTATTAACTGTCCCCCCAATACCAGTCAACACCCTCCCTAAATAAATTCCCTGTTCAACTGATTCTTTCCCTAGACACCGCCCACCAACACAGGCACCCTCCTCAGACCCCTTTTATACCAAGCTTATGGGGTTTTTTTAATTGTATTTATGATTTATTTTGTATTAACTTCTCCCCCAATCTTAGTAAACAACCCCCAAAAAATTCCCTGTTCAACTGATTCTTTCTCCAAACTCCACCAACACAAGCACCCTCATGCCCCTTTTATACTATGCCTTTGGGAAATAAAATAACATTTGCTATGTGTTGTGTGCAATTCAATGTTTCCATTGATCTCAATGGAATGAGCTAGAAGAAAAAAGAGAAAAAAACAGCACTTTTAGCAGGAAATTATTCGCCAAGTGGGAAGTCCCATTATTCACCGATTTTGGTTTGAGGTGAAAATTTCCACCCATCCCTACTCCTAACCCCTATATCATCAAAGATGCTGCTGCCTCCTTACTTTCCAAGATCAGTAAATGTATTTTGGGGAGGGCTTTGTTGATGGGCATCCTCCTTATTGTTCATTGTTAACATGAACGAATAATAAAATATGTAAAATATAAATGCAGGCATTTATTGATTTTTATTTTTATTATTTGTGCAGGTACTCTGATGAAATCCCCAACGGAATAGGGTTGAAATGTTGGTGATTCTAGGACATGTAAGTAATAACAGTATTTTTTCATTTGAAAGCGTGTGCATAAGGAGCCTTTTTACCATTACTTGAAGTTTGACATTTGCAGGTCAGCACTTTATTCCTGTTTAGCACTTCTTTCTAATTGTTATTTTCTAATTATAATTGTGCATAGTACATTGACTCATCAGTTTTACTCACTACTACTAATGCTAGTCAGATTAAAAAAAATCATACCTCACCAAAATGGTATCCTTTTCAAAGATTGCATGCAAAAGAGCATGCAACCACATCTCGGCTTCAACATGTCGCCAGGATAAAAATGGTGACCTGAGAATCTTGCACTGCATGAAAGCGTGAGATTCTCACCTTGCTCTATGAAATGTTGCAGGTCTGCTCCTAAGTACAAGGGAAGGGCAAAATAAGTCACAGCATGACATCCAGCGATGCTCTAGGCTCTCTATCACAGGACGTCAGTATGAAACCGGCACAGACATAAAGAACTGCTCCGGTTATGAATCAAGAACTGCTCCGGATCTCTCTCCCTCTCTCTCTGCATGCTCCACTTTGTCAGCCTGCAAGCAGAAAGAGCCAGAACAACACTTATTAACATATGGGGCTGATGCCCTGATCAGACCTAGAAAAGTTCCTGACTCATATCTGGAGCAGTACTTAATGTCTGTTTGTGATAGAGAGCCTGGAGCAGTGCTGGACGTCATGCTGTCACTTATTTATACTTAGGAGCAGACCTGTGACATTTCATAGTGCAACCTGAAAATCTCATGCTTTCATGCAGTGAGAGATTCTTAGGTTGCCGTTTTTATCCTGGAGACATGGTGAATTTGCATGCTCTTTTGCTTGCAACCTTTTAAAAGTGAACCACCAATATGGTCAAAAACACACACATGCATTGTATTTTGGTGCCTCTAATCTAAAATCAAGTTCCCCTTAAGAATGATTTTTAATTTGTGTGGGGGAATTTTCTGATGGAGGTCTAAGGGCTCGATCCAAATGTTGGCGTCGACAAAAAAAACTGGCAACGGTGGTTTTGTACCGCCAGTAAGCAATGTAAATGTTCCCTGTAACGGAAGCTAAGAAGGGACCGCGTCACCTTCCGCCGTAGTTCCTGGGTCTCTCCTTCTCGACGCAGATAAGCCCCGTCAGATGCACCAGTTGAAGTATGGACAGTCACTGGAAACAGCCGCAGGATCGCTGGAAGCAGGGAAGCAGGGAAGAGTCCACGTCGCCGCCTGACAGCAAATGAAGTTGGGACGCAGGAAGCTGGCAGCAGGCGATCGCCGATACAGGATACTTGGCGCAGATGGGTATCAGAGTGGATACTTTAGACCATAAGCAATACAAGACTCCAGGACTCCTTGTTCACTCCAAAACATGACTCTCTTTATTGGCAAAGACCACAGATATTTATACATAGTACAGGACATTGGATCACATGGGGAACCTGATACAATAGGGAACATGATTAAATCATAACACATCCGACAAAAGCCAGCAACAGCTGCTCTTAACAGATACAATGACTCAGACAGGGTTACATTTCAGATACACAGGGGTTTGATTGAACAAAGACTTGAGGGCGTGAACTAATTACCACATGGCAGGGGGTCAACATAGTGAATGGCTGGAGTTGCTATAATCCACATCTTAGGGACAGTGGCC
The DNA here is from genome assembly GCA_037306005.1 of Rhinophrynus dorsalis. Lineage (NCBI taxonomy): Eukaryota > Metazoa > Chordata > Amphibia > Anura > Rhinophrynidae > Rhinophrynus > Rhinophrynus dorsalis. Next base: position 127,336,976 of record CM074721.1, read on the forward strand.
CAAGGTTGGAGCCTTTGATTGACTATTTTGAATGCCCTGCCCCAACTTTGATCAATCACTGGTCTGCCTACCATTTCCCATGTTAAGCTAAGGAAGATATTTGCATACCTGGTAGTTGGTGATTGCACAAGCCTTCAAATTGGACAAGTACAATATTTGAAAATACATAAAACCAAACTTAATACACAAACCAATGTTCATAACTATAAGTCTTTGTTCCTGGCAATAGCTGGCCAGTTCGTATGCCAGAGCCCACAGCTACATCCAAGCAGGGCAACAAGGTCCATAGTTTTTAAGTAAATAGTTTGTGGTCCAGACAAGGGCTCAGTAACGGGTAGGATCCGTTACATTTCTCCCCCTTTTTTTGTACCAAGCCAGCGGTTGCGGTAGTAAATGCTGGCTTGGGACTCTTGGAGAGCCTTGCTGCTGTGAGCCGCTTGTCTGGACAGTTCGTTAGTCCAGAGGCCTTGGTCCTAGGTCAGTCACAAGTGTGGAGCCCCTTGTCCTGGGCCAGGGAAATAACAAGCAAGCCCCTTGTCCTGGGCCAGGAGAAAATGGGAGCCCCTTGTCCGGGCCAGGAAAGAATAGCTGCGCCCCTTGTCCTGGGCCAGGTATACAATGTTGGGCCTTAGTTCTGGGCCAAGGAAACTGGTGCCTCCTGATCCTGGCTAGCATCAAGTTGGGAGGCTTCTCCTGGGCCATGCTCCAGACAGTACTGGGGTCAGACCCTCCTGGGTCTGGGGCCAGTGGCTCAGGGTCCAGAGCCAGTCCATACGGTGGACCCCTTTGTGTCCACAGAGACTCTAGGCTTTCCATAGCCTGGAAATCAAGTAGTGGGGAGAGGGGCACATCTCCCCCTTTTTGTGGGGCCAGTGCCCCAGAGGGACAGGAAAGGATGTCATTCCCACTCTCCTGAGCTGGGGCAACATCCAGAGTGCTGAGAACTTGTTTGGTCAGGGCAGGGGTATCCAAAGGGCCGGTGAGGAGCACACTCCCACTCACCAACCCACGGCAACCAGACTCTGGGCACAGCGCAAAACCAGGGCAAGACCCAACTTCTTTAGGGAGGACAGTGGTCCCACTCCCTTTGGCTGGGTCAACAGTTGGCCTGGTGGGGAACGAATTCCCACCCACCAGGCCGAGGTCACAGAATTCAAGGGGCACAAAAGTTGGGCTGGGGATGAGGCCTGTTGTCCCACTCATCCCAGCCAGAGTTTCACAGGACCTGGTGCGCTCACTCCCACGCACCAAGCCAGGGGTTACAAGAGTGCTGATGGGGAACGCATTCCCACCCATCAGTTCACAGTTCAAATCCACAGGAGGGTCAGCGGCACTGATCTCTTCTAGTCCGCTGGGTTCCTCCTCCTGTAGGCCATCACACACAAGGCCCTCCTCTGCCTTGAGGGAGACCGCAGTCCCATCCCCCAAGGCGGCATTATCCGTGACCCTGGGGAGCACACACTGCTCTGCTCCCAGGGCATTCTCCAACAAACCAGGGGGCAACATCTTGGGGCTGCTGGTGAGCTCTTCTACACTCACCACAGCAGGAGGTTCACAGGGACTGATGGGCTCTCTCCTACCCATCAGTTGGGGCACAACATTGCTGCTGGTGGGTATCTGCATCTCCTTCACCACAGCAGGGGTATCCCAGGCCCTGGTGAGCTCGCTCCTACTCACCAGGCCAGGAGTCGCAGGGGGGCTGGTGGGGCACTCCATTCCACCCACCAGTTCACACAACATATCCTCAGAAGGGCCAGCAGCACTGCTTTCTCCCAGCGCTCTGGGGTCCTCCTCTTCTAGGCCATCACTCACAAGCCCTTTTTCTGCCTTGAGGGAGACCGCAGTTCCATCCCTCAAGGCGGCATCATCCATGGCCCTGGGGTGCACACACTGCTCCTCTCCCAGGGCATTCTCCAGTAGAACAGGGGGCATCTTTCTGGGGCTGCTGGTGAGCTCTTCTCCCCTCACCACAGCAGGGGGTTCACAGGGACTGATGGGCTCTCTCCCACCCATCAGTTGGGGCATACAATTGCTGCTGGTGGGGACCTGCATCTCATCCACCGCAGCTGGGAAATCAGGGAAAGGGGCAACATGCCTATCAGGGGAGACGTCTGTACCATCCCCTGATGCAGAGGCATCTTCTTGGCTGAGGAGGAACGCATTCCCACTCCTCAGATCAGGAAAAGTATAATCCAAGGGAAAAGGGGTATCAGGGGGGACCGTTGTCCCATTCCCGGATGTAGGGGTAACACATGGGGCACTGGTGAGGAACACATTCCCACTCACCAGTGTGGAGTGAACAGGGGAAACTCCATCCAGGTCCTCAGCTTCACTGAGGCCCTCCTCAGATGAGTGACCCCCCCAGTCTTCTTCTTCCTCTAGGGCCTCCCGAATTTCTTGCACTAATTTGGCATACATGTATTCCACCTCACACTCCCAACTGACTGTGTCGCTCAAGTCCTCTTGCAAGCTGATGGGGACGTACCCCCCTAGCATATCTTCTCGTTTGGCCAAAAGCTCCAAGAAACGGTCGTTTTCTGGACTGCCAAAGTTCGACTCCCACAGATAAGCATCCCATACCAGCCCTTGGATCTTACATCGCAAGCGGGCCGGGGAGAAGGTTACGGGGCCATACTCTTGTTCAATGTGATTTACCAGCATCCAGTAGGCATCTTGCATCCGTAGCTCCTCTGTGATGCAACCACCCAGTTCTGGAATAAAGTCATTTACAATATCGCCCAGCCAGAAACTCCACTGAGACCGGATTAATTTGAAGCGATCCTCATATGACCCAAAAGCATCCTCCATATCTCACTCGATGCAACCGATGAATGAAGGAGAAATCCCACCGGTAGCCACCAATGTAACGGAAGCTAAGAAGGGACCGCGTCACCTTCCGCCGTAGTTCCTGGGTCTCTCCTTCTCGACGCAGATAATCCCCGTCAGATGCACCAGTTGAAGTATGGACAGTCACTGGAAACAGCCGCAGGATCGCTGGAAGCAGGGAAGCAGGGAAGAGTCCACGTCGCTGCCTGACAGCATATGAAGTTGGGACGCAGGAAGCTGGCAGCAGGCGATCGGCGATACAGGATACTTGGCGCAGATGGGTATCAGAGTGGATACTTTAGACCATAAGCAATACAAGACTCCAGGACTCCTTGTTCACTCCAAAACATGACTCTCTTTATTGGCAAAGACCACAGATATTTATACATAGTACAGGACATTGGATCACATGGGGAACCTGATACAATAGGGAACATGATTAAATCATAACACATCCGACAAAAGCCAGCAAAAGCTGCTCTTAACAGATACAATGACTCAGACAGGGTTACATTTCAGATACACAGGGGTTTGATTGAACAAAGACTTGAGGGCGTGAACTGATTACCACATGGCAGGGGGTCAACATAGTGAATGGCTGGAGTTGCTATAATCCACATCTTAGGGACAGTGGCCCAAGGTTGGAGCCTTTGATTGACTATTTTGAATGCCCTGCCCCAACTTTGATCAATCACTGGTCTGCCTACCATTTCCCATGTTAAGCTCAGGAAGATATTTGCATACCTGGTAGTTGGTGATTGCACAAGCCTTCAAATTGGACAAGTACAATTAAACACATACAATATTTGAAAATACATAAAACCAAACCAAGTCTTTGTTCCTGGCAATAGCTGGCCAGTTCGTATGCCAGAGCCCACAGCTACATCCAAGCAGGGCAACAAGGTCCATAGTTTTTAAGTAAATAGTTTGTGGTCCAGACAAGGGCTCAGTAACGGGTAAGATCCGTTACATTCCCACTAGTAAGAAATAACGGCATCTCTGAAATACACGTCGCCAGAACAGCAAGATCTCGCCCATAGAGGACAATGTAGAAGCGAAGCCCAGAGCCATTCAAATGTTGGAGTTAGGGCTAACGCAAGTTAAATTGCAACATTTCTCTCCAGAAATCTAACACCCATTTTTTTTTTTGCGAACATCACACAACTCAGAGTAGAAAACCACCATCGAGGAAAATAAAACAGAGAAGCAGGTCATCCAAGGACATAAGCCAAGCATACAGAGGTCAGATAGTAACCCCTGCAATGCCTAGCAAATACAACAACAAGGCCTACAACAGTGCTTCACAACCTCTCCACCTAAGACACCCCTAACATGCAATCTGGATATTCCAGGGCACCCCTTGAGGGCACAAGGGAATACCCAAATAAAAATAACATATGCCCAACATCAGGTCCACTGTGTCAATGGCAATGAGTAGAATATAGTGCCTCAAATGTCCCACACACATCTCCCCCCAAAATGTGTAAAATCAATATTATCAATCACCAATGCAGAACATAGCAACATGGGAAAAGTGACACACCCTGAGCTGGTGCACTTGGCACACCAACATCACATGACACCCTGGTTGTGAACCACTGGCCTACACCATACAAACAAGTCACAGACAAACAATAAGAATCCAGCAACCCCACAGGGACAAGGGGAACACAAAGCAGCACAACATAAGCCATCCCAACACACCTTTGAACAACAGGGGTTAACACACAACACGACATGCACATCTGTCACTCCAACAACAAATCAAGCTCACCTATGTAACCTCAGCAGTCCATGGCGACAAAAAACACACCTGACAGGTACATACCAATTACAAATAATCACACCACTAACCACAGACACACCAGAAAACAATTACCTGGATAACACACACCTCACCATTAGTCCATTATGACCACATCATACAGAAAAAGGGAAGAAAGAAAGGGGTTAACCAACCAGAGGAGAACCACCAGGCAGTGCCCCCTAAAAAAATTAATAACTGACTCACACTACAGGACCAGGACTACAGGTATACCAAACCAAACAAAAGCTTTATCAGACAATACAAAATTATTCAAGTGAATACATCAAATCAATTAAAAACCATCCAGCACAGGAATATGGAGTCATGAAGACATTCCAACATAGAATAATGCCTCTATAGACTGAGAGCAAGTTTATGTAAAGCAAAGGTGCAATACCATGTATCCACAAACAAATCAAAGTGGCCCATTAGCAATGTGCAATATCATCATACTTACAAAGTGCAACGTGACAATAATCCCAAAAGTACGAACACGCATATACTTATCTCTATGAATATAAGTAAGAGCACAAGGTGAGATCAAATTATGTGACTCCTGGAGTCATGGAGGTAAGTATATGATGTGTATTCATACTTTGTTTATTATCAACACTTTGCACTTTATATGTATGATAATATTGCACATCGCTAATAGGCCACTTTGATTTGTTTGTGGATACATGGTATTGCATGTTTGCTTTACATATACTAGCTCTCAGTCTATAGAGGCAATATTCCATGTTGGAATGTCTTCATGACTCCATATTCCTGTGCTGGATGGTTTTTAATTGATTTGATGTATTCACTTGATTAATTTTGTATTGTCTGATAAAGCTTTGGTTTGGTATACTCCTGTAGTGTGCGTCATTTATTAGGTGTCTTGTTGGGTGGGGGAAGGGTGGGCACAGCCTGGTGGTTCTCCTCCAGTTGGTTAACCCATCCCTTTCTTCACTTCCTTTGGTATCATTGTATATCCCTATGAGTGCAACTCAGCTGATCAGAGTTTTATCTTGAGTAAGGAGTTATATACAGATCTAGTGTGATTCCTCCCCTTTGTTTTGGTCCCATCATTAAGACCACATGAACAACACCTTACTGCTGTTGAACAGCAACAGCCCATCCTCCTCAGATGTAGTGTGAGAGAGACACTGACAGAGAGACACAGACCAACACCAGTATGTACACATGCATGTACAGAGGGCAAGCACCCCTGTCCAACAGCTGTCACCTGCTGCAACTGTTCATGCTCCAGATGAAGGCCTGCCATGCTGACTTGTTTGTGTGTGTGTGTGTGTGTGTGTAGTACAGTGAATATGCCACTCCATTGCATGGCAATACCTTGTTTAGGCGTGTAATGGTTTTAATGAACACTCAGACAATTTGGTAAGGTAAAATCAGCTTTATTGAAAGAATAATGAACACAAACTCCCTTCACAGGTCCAGATCCAGACAGTTCCAAGCCACTTCCAAATCTGACACAGGTCAGGGTACAAATAAGCAAACAGGTATAACAAATATAAATACAGGAACAGTAGACAGGAAACTGGAACTGAACCTCAACAGTACCACCTAGGAAGTGGCCCACAAGTGGAGGTAGGTACTGCAGGGCAGAATCCCCAGTAGAATATGGGAACTAGTGCGAGGCAACAGGAGCACTGAGACGAAGCACGACCCAGATAAAAAGGTAGCACAGAGACTGACACTAGTCTGCCCTGGTAGGAGACTAGAAAGCCAGGTAAAAGGACTAGCCCAGATGACTAAGGTGGCCACAGTCAAAGTTGATCAACCCAAGCGACACTCAGTCGATACAGGCAACTATAAGCCACACTGACAGGAACAGGCTTATCTCAGAGGATAGGTAACCTTAGGCCACACTGACAGGTACAGGCTTATATCAGCGGTATAGGCAACCTTAAGCCACACTGACAGGTACAGGCTTATATCAGTGGTATAGGTAACCTTAGGCCACACTGACAGGTAGAGGCTTATATCAGCGATATAGGTAACCTAGGCCACACTGATAGGCACTGGCTTTACCTTGATGGCAAATGAACCCAAAGGCAATGCTGACAGGCACAGACTACTGCCAGTGGATAGGCAACTGAAGGCAACGCTGACAGGCACAGGCTCTCTCAGAAGTATTTACACCAGAGGCAACATGGACAGGCACAGGCTCTACCTCTGGGATAATCGCAGCCGCAGGCAATACTGACAGGCACACGCTCTACCAGAGATAATCGGAACCAGAGGCAACACTGACAGGCACAGGCTCTAACTCAGAGATAACGTAACCGGAGGCAACAGTGAAAGGCACAGGCTTACTCTCGGGAGGCCGAGGACCAACTGCAACACTGACAAGCACAGACACACGCTCGGAAATTAACGAGTCAGTGAGATGTGGACAATGCTGCAAGCTCAATGGAGCTACAACTAGATCGGTACACAGAGAGTGAAGTAAGCCACAGTCTGGATCGGTACACAGAGAGTGGTAGTCAGCCACAGCCTGTATCGGTACACATAGAGCGGAAGTCAGCCACAGCCTGGATCGGTACACAGAGAGCGGTAGTTAGCCAAAGCCTGGATCAGTACACAGAGAGCGAAAGTCAGCTACGATCTGGATCAGTACACAGATAGCCATAGTCAGGCAATCCGGGTTGGCAACGGAGTAGGCAGAGAAGACAGGAGCAAGGTCAGGCAGAACCGGATCATACACGGAGCAGGATACACAGCAACAAACGTCTGGTCAGGAACACCACGAAAGGGCGCCAAAGGTAGTCAGAACTGAGTATAAAAAGGCAACTACTGGACGGAGCAGAACCCAGCAGCCAATAAGAATCAGCAGACAATAGACAGGAAGTAACAATGTTGACAGAACAAGGAATCACGGCACCGTGATAAGGCGTCAAAACCATGTGAGTTGTCCATCAAGGGGATGGCAAGCAAACATATGTATGTGTGTCATGGGGACCCCGAGAACACACATCAGTATGTAGCTCAAGATCCATGAAATAGCTCCTCTGTTTCATGGGTCTTGGTTTACACGCTGATGTGCGTGGCCACATACATATACATAAGTGTTCACAGTGCACCTTCCAGTCTTGTTTTCATCCTCTGCAGGCATCCATGGCATGACCCCTCATGGTCCAGACGTTTGTTCCAATGACAAGTTGAATCCACATCCATGGGGATCACCTGTTGGTGTCCATGTCAATTACAAATCTGATCACATATGACTATCTTGTGTCACTGATCAACCCCTCCCCTGTCAGGGTTTAAAGGTATAGTAATACGGAATATGTTTCATTAACCTATCTAGTAGGGTTCATCCCTCTGAGTAAAACAAGAGAACTCCCCCTGTTTTGCATTGCAAAGTTATTTCAGCTCAAAGTTGAACATCATACATCAAATCTCACAGTGGCCTGAAATTGTACAGTGGCACTGTTGCTACACCATCCCATGGACAGCTCTGGTCCCAGCCCATGAATCTCCATAGGATGGTGTAGCAACAATGCCACCTGACAATGTCAGGCCACTGTGGTTTTCCTATTGAAAAAACAACTGTGAGCTGAAACAACCTGTGAATGAAACACCCTTCAGCAATGGGAGTTCCCTTGTTCTACTCAGGGGGATGAACCCTAACATACATTTGTTCAAACATTCCAAGCATTACTGTACCCTTAATGCTTTGAGAGCCAGAGGGGTAAGTAATGCATTGCTTTACAATGCAGTGTGTACCCCTCTGGCACTCAAAGGGTTAATTGTGATTATGTTGTTGATATGTCCAATGTGTTCATGTTTTTCACTTTCAAGTCACATCATGGAACAACACCCTGATGTTTGGCTTTCAAATGCCTATGAGTTGAACTTGGACAAACATGTCTGTAAGTCATGTGTGTGTTCACCCCTGCTATAAAAGCTTGTGACGCTATTCATCATGCATGAGTTGTGTTCACTGCATAGCTTTGCAATGCATTGGAGACAACTCATTCTCTGACACCCATGTTAGATGTGCATGAATTGTGTTCACTGCATAGCTTTGCAATGCATTGGAGACAACTCTGCCACTAACTGGATCTGATAAAAAACAGACATGGACATGTTTTGAAGCAACAACTGCACATTTATTTTTTATTCCTGGGGGGTGCTTTGGGCAGGGCTGCAGGGGTGGCCTCCTGCACTTGATGCCATGAGGCCTTAGTGCTTCTGGAGGCTGTGGGTGCCACTGGTGGAGTACTGGCAGGGGTTGTGGCACTGGAACTGGAGGCCTGGGCCTGGCGAAGGGTCTCCAGCTTGTTACTCTCCCGCATCTCAACAACCACCTGGTCAATCAAAGCTGTCATCCAGTTGGTGTAGGTGACCAGGTAGTTGGTGAGGACTACTTGCTGGGCCTCCATTGCCCTCATGCTGACCAGGAGGTGTGCCATATGCAGCTCCAGCCTGTTGAGGGACCTCGCACACCTCCTGGCCACTCTGAGTTGCCTCTTTTGGATTGCCAGACACTCCTGATCCATCACCATGGTGTTGGCAGGAGTGTGTGGTGTGGAGGGAGACTGGGACAGTAGTGGGGATGCCCTCTGGCTGTCCTGTGGCTCCTGTTCAAATAGTAACTGCTGCACACGTGTCAAAAGGGTGCTCAAAGCTTCAAATCACATCCACTGCATATTGAAACATAAGCCGAGCACTCCATGATTAAAAGTTCACTATTTATTATTAAAGATACAAAAACATGTAAAATGAACTGTCGGTTACAGTCCAACGTTTCAGTCCTGTTTGGGACTTTCTTCAGGGACAACTATACACATATGTGTATACACGTATGTGTATAGTTGTCCCTGAAGAAAGTCCCAAACAGGACTGAAACGTTGGACTGTAACCGACAGTTCATTTTACATGTTTTTGTATCTTTAATAATAAATAGTGAACTTTTAATCATGGAGTGCTCGGCTTATGTTTCAATATGCAGTGTCCTGTGGCTCCACCACAGGTGGTGGGGGAGATGGAGTGGAGCCATGTGCTCCGATGTGGAGGGAGCATGGGGACCTCATCACTGCATCCCCAGATGAGTCACCCCCTGGGGATGTCACATCCTCCATAAGTGTGGCTACCATGTCCCATACCTAGGCCTTAACAGCAAACACACTAGGACCTCTAAACACAGCAATGCACCAGTGATGACCAATGACTACAGAGTCCAACCAATGATGTCGGCAACAGTAATAAACACACCAAGCACACCAGCCAACATGATCTGTGGAACCCAGCAACCCAATCAGCTGGAGGACACACAAACACACTTAGTACATCTAAAATCCTAACACACAGCAAACATGTGCATTGTTAGACTGTACTATTGGACGTTGCTTCTACCTTTTCCTATGTTATGGTATGGAGACTAAGCACTGGTATGTCATGTGTTGTTTAGATCTCAGTGCATTTGCTCCACAGAATAACACAGGTATTGCATGTGTGATGACACTGCAGTTGTCATGTACACACTGTCACCTCTTTCTGACACCCTAGTGAATGTCCCCCCATCATGGTTGAATCTTGTGAATCACATATGTCCTGCAGAGTGGTGATGGCGGGGAATGCCCCCTGGCCATCCACACTCTTCAGGCTACTTTTGATGCAGAAAGCTGAACCTTGACTATTCCGCTTGGACTAACTACCTACATGTACAACGCCTAGCCTTGACATGCAGTAACAATACAATAGGAAACACACCAGTTCCCCTCATTGCTATTCTCTGGTAACCCTTTGGGTGCCAGGGGACTAGCCAATGTATTGTCGAACAATACATTACTTATCCCTGTGGCACGCAAGGGCTTGTGTGCTGACCTCTTTGTCACTCTATGTATGACATTGTGATACACATAACAGTTAGATCTGTGACTGACACATGACAGTGTGCATTGTTTTTGTGCTGTGCATGATGTTGTTTTGGGCTACATGTTATTTAGAAAAGATAGGTCAAGCAAAAGAGGTGGTGGGGTCTGTCTGTATATCAAACCAACATTATTCCCTCAATTGCGGGAAGATATATGTGATGACAGTAGTGAACATGTGGAATCCCTGTGGGTTGAAATAGTCACTGGGGGTAAAACTGCCCAGAAAATATTAGTGGGTATTTGTTATAAACCACCAAACATTGGTGACCTTGAAGAAACACAGCTATTAATGCAAATAGAAAAGGCTTCCCAAATAGGGAGAACTATAATTATGGGGGATTTTAATTATCCAGAAATAGACTGGAAAAATGGAACAGCTAACTCTGCTAAAAGCAGCAAGTTTCTGAACTTGTTGAATGACAATTTTTTGTCACAACTAGTGAAGACCTCAACCAGAGGGAATGCATGTCTGGATTTGGTAATAACTGACAATGAAGAACTTATCTCTAACATCCAAGTAAGGGAGCACTTGGGGAATAGTGACCATAACATGGTATCGTTTGAGATTAATTAAAAAAAACAAGTTGATATGAGTTCCACCAAAACACTGAATTTTAAAAAGGCCAACTTTAGCAGGTTTAATTCATCCCTTGGTCTCGTTGACTGGGATAAAATATTTTCAGGAAAAAACACAGAAGGTAAGTGGAATGCCTTCAAAATAACATTGCAAAAATACACATATAAATTTATCCCTGTTTGAAACAAATACAAAAGAAGCAAATTAAAACCAATGTGGCTAACCAGTAAAGTAATTCATGAAATAAATAACAAGAAAGCGGCATTTAAACATTACAAAGCTGAGGGATCAGCAGAGACATTTGCAGAATACAAAAATGTCAACAAAACCTGTAAAAAGGCTATTAAATTAGCTAGACTGGAGAATGAAAAAAATATTGCTAAGGAGAGCAAAAGCAACCCAAAAAAATTCTTTAAATACAAAAAATTAAAGTCTGATAATGTTGGGTCCTTGTTATCTGAAACGGGTGAGATGGTCAAAGGGGACAGAGAGAAGGCAGATATTTTAAATAATTTCTTTTCTTCTGTTTTTACCAAGGAACACCCATTGGACCAGAATCTGCAAACTACTTTTACAGAACAGTCACAGCAAGCATGGGACTGGCTAACACAAGAAAAAGTGTTAAAACAATTGAATGGTGTCAAAGTAGACAAGGCTCCGGGACCAGATGGTATACACCCACGGGTACTTAAAGAGCTAAGCCAAACCCTGGCCAGACCGATATATCTGATTTTCAGGGATTCTTTTATTTCTGGTATGGTGCCCATGGATTGGCGTAAAGCAGATGTGGTGCCCATATTTAAAAAGGGATCAAAGTCCCAGCCAGGAAATTACAGACCCGTAAGCTTGACATCTGTGGTAGGGAAGCTGTTTGAAAGGTTGCTAAGGGAATATATTCAAGAATTCTGCTGGAACAGGAATATCATTAGCAATAGCCAACATGGCTTTGTGAAAGATAGGTCTTGTCAAACGAACTTGATCGCATTTTATGAAAAAGTAAGTAATAATATAGATGAGGGAGCGGCGGTTGACGTGATCTATTTAGACTTTGCCAAGGCATTTGATACAGTTCCGCACAAGAGGTTACTGTACAAATTGAATGAAATAGGACTAGGGGAAAATGTTTGTGTGTGGATTGGAAATTGGCTGAAAGATAGAATGCAAAGACAGTTCTCCAGTTGGATAAACGTGATAAGTGGAGTGCCTCAGGGATCTGTCCTGGGTCCTCTTCTTTTTAATTTGTTTATTAATGACCTCCCAGAGGGCATAGGAAGCCATGTATCAGTGTTTGCTGATGACACAAAATTAAGTAAGGTAATAAAGTCTGAACTGGATGTGTCTTCATTACAAGAGGATTTGGACAAACTGAGTAACTGGGCAGGCAAATGACAAATGAGATTCAATATAGACAAGTGTAAAGTTATGCATTTTGGGTATAATAATAAAAATGCAACATATAGTTTAAATGGTGTTTCTCTGGGGAAATCTACTAATGAAAAGGATTTAGGAGTAATGGTAGACAATAGACTTACCAGTAGCATGCAGTGCCAGCTGGCAGCTGCAAAGGCCAATAAGATATTGGCATGTATTAAAAGGGGTATTGACTCAAGGGAGGAAGATATAATTATGCCTCTTTACAGGTCCATGGTAAGACCCCACCTAGAATATGCTGTTCAATTCTGGGCGCCCTTTCTGAAGAAGGACATTATGGAACTAGAGAGAATGCAGAGGAGGGCTACAAAACTAGTAAGGGGAATGGAAAGTTTTAGTTATGAAGAGAGGCTAGAAAAGTTAAACTTGTACACACTAGAGAAACGGCGTCTTAGAGGGGATATGATAACACTATATAAATATGTTCAAGGCCCGTATAAAGGGCTTTCAAAAGACCTGTTCATTAACAGAACAGTACACAGGACAAGGGGCCACCCGCTTAGACTTGAGGAAAGGAGATTTAATCTACAACAGCGGAGGGGTTTCTTTACGGTAAGGACAATAAAGGTATGGAATGCACTTCCGGAGGAGGTGGTGCTATCAAATACATTAGATGCCTTTAAAAGGGGCCTGGATACTTATTTAAAAGAGCATAATATAGAGGGCTATGCACGTTAGTATTGGGATTAATATTTAGTTAGGGCTTGTTGATCCAGGGAGGAATCTGATTGCCATTTGGAGTCAGATGCCTTCTTTTGGGTCAGCGATGGTAAACAGGAATAGGAAAAGGGTTGAACTGGATGGACGCAAGTCTTTTTTCAACCTAAATTACTATGTAGCATGAAGGGGGTTCAACAGGGACTTGACCATTACCATTCAGGCTGAGTTTCTCATGTATTCTGTCCTTGTTTGATGTCTCTAAGCTGTGTTTCTGAATTGTGGTGTGGAATGCTGTCCATGTGTTCAGGTGTCACTGTGTTGGCCTCTGTCTGTTAGGTGTCAGGATTTGTGTGATGTGTGTGTGGGCCTTGATGCACGTACCAGTGGACTGGAGGCTCCTTTAATCCCCAGTGTCACTCCATCCATGGATCCCACGCACCATGATGGAGGAGATTGTCCTGCGCACAGCCTCCTCCCACTGGCTGTATTCCACGCGCAGAGGCGGACCACCCCCTGTGCCAGCAGCATGCAAGGCCTGCTTACTCATCTTCCTCTTCACCTTCACAATGGTAGACAGAAATAGGAAAAGGGTTGAACTAGATGTACGCAAGTCTTTTTTCAACATAGATTACTGTTTTACTATGTTACCTTGGCCTTGGAGTCTATCCACCTTTTTTTCACTGACTCCAGCGACTGGCTGCGGCTGGACACGGCATTGACCGCAGCCATGACCTCCTTCCAGCCTGCCTTTCTCTTGGAGTCCATCCTGACAACAGGCCCCTTGGGGAACAGGATCCTCTCTCGGGTGACCACCGCCTCACAGAGGACAAGGTTCTCCTCCTCTGTGAATCTGGGCTCTCTCGCCCTCTCCTCCTTCTCACCCCAGGAGGTTTATTGAGAGCCCTGGCTGTGGCTCTCCAACCCTTCCTGCACTGGCCTTGGCTGTGCAGGGGGACTACCCCTCATCCCACTCTCACTGCCCCCCCACTGTATGTTCCTTCTCTTGGGTGGATGCCCCTCTGCCCCAGGGATCTCCCTCCCCTACCCTGACCGGGGATGCCCACCTACATCTCTTCCTCCTCTCCTCCTACATTCCCCACCCCTCTCTCCTCTACTCTCCATCCCTCTTACCCACTCACACCCAGGCACTCACTCAGGCCCTCACACACTCACTCACTCTCTGTCACTCACTTGCACTCACAGACTCACACTGTCAAAAAAAATAAAAGTGTGTGTGTGTATGTATGTTTGGATGCGTGTATTTGGTATGTACAAAAGTGTGTTATGTGCCGCTTTGTGTGCTGTCAAACTCTCCTTCTACCTGTGTGTGTGCGCTCCTCAACTCCCTTTCTCTCTTTAAAACTAACCTCCGCTCCTGGGTCCTGATATCCCGCTCTTGGGAACTCGACAACAGACAAAGGTATGTAGGTGATTTTGGGTCTTTTTATAGTTTACTCGACTCAACTTGATACTTTGTGGGGTTGTGATTGGCTGGGGCACTAGGTAACATTGGACGTTTCACTTTTTTTTTTGAGACTTTTCTCACATTTATCGTGTGTTTTGCATCGAAGATGAGGTCAAATTGTAGGCGACTCCAGTTTTGTAGTTTTCATGTGTTTTGTAGGCCATTGCGCGTTAAATCTTCTGGGTAAGGAACATTTGAATCTCACTTTACCCAGTCTTGTTTAACCTGCGAAGGCAGTTTTTTTCTTCAAGCTGGTTTTAACTCCAACATTTGGATCGAGTCCTAAGTGTGGCACAAGTTTTATGTAATTTATTCGAATGGATCTTGTTCAAATTTCTGTCCAGAGAAGGCAGTAGCATATCTATTGAAAATAGTATTGTGAAAATGTAGGTTCAATTCATTTGAGTCCACTAAGGAAAAAAACAGCCAATGAATTTCCACTACATGAATGTACAGATGGTATGTGATGCCACAGTGAGGCTAACCCATGTCTGTGCCTCCTATCCCAGTAGCTTTCATGATTCATACACCCTCAGACACTCCAACATCCAAAGGTATGTTGAGAATGGGTCTCACATAGGTGGATGACTTTTGGGTGAGTCAGCAAAACAAACATCACACCACAGCCACTGGTTCACTAACACGACTAATGGAAACACAGCTAAGCATAGTCCTAACACACAAGTAGTACATCATCCAAATAACATATGCTCCCTGTCTCACCATGTTGCCCTTTTTCCACAGGTGATGCAAGCTACAGGTGTAAACTGTGGCTCCTAACACCATTACCAAATCCACAAACACCGTCACAGGAGCGTTACAGTGAGGAACAGGTTAGCACAAGAAATGCCAATAAGCACACCTTTGGGCTCTTCAAAGCCAGATTCAGGTGCCTTCATCACTCTGGGGGAATATGAAAGGCATGTGATAACACCCTGGCATGTGCAATGTTCCACAACATAGCAGTGGACACTATGCTAGTGAAGGATGTCACAAGACATAATGGATGTCCCTTTTGTTCCCCCTGCAGAGGATGAAGATACCTTGAAAGGGGCAGAGATACAAGACAGGCTCATCAGGGACTACTTCACCTGTGGATATAATGCATGTATGATCATGATCAGGTTTGAGGAATGCATGCAAACACAATCACAAAACACATACCGTAAAATTTTGGGTATAATACGCACAATTTTACCCCAGTTCACCTTATGTGAAGTGGGGGTTACGTAGTATACACATGAGTTTTTAAAAAAAATAAAAAATTAAGGCTGGCAGATACCTTCCCTCCCCCGGCACTATCCGCTCTCAAAATAAGACTTACTACGTTAAATTTAAGTCCCCACTGAAGTCCTCATCTTTTCCACAGAAGAGCAGACAAAATACAAACTATGTTAAACTTCTGTGCAGGGGGATGCTTCCATGTGCTGCCCGCTTCCTTCAATGGGCTTTCAGGATATCCTGCCTCCAGCCAATGCCCAGTGAGGATCTCAAGGTCCTCACAGGGCAATACCATAGGCAGAAGGTCCTAAAAGCCCATTGAAGGAAGCAGGCGGTAAATGGAAGTATGCCACCCGCACTATCTCTCTGCTATAGAGAGATATCCAATGCAATGACATACAATGTATGGCATTCCAGGTGTTAAAGGGATATTGGATTTAGCATGAGAACAATAGTTGTGCAATGCCTAATAGAGTAGAACAGGGAGAAATATACCATGTTAGTTTTGACTACAGCATCAGAGTAACTATTTGGGAGCCAGGTAGCAAGTCACACCATGCTTACCTGTTTGAGTGTGCGTGCAGCACAATGACATTTTCAACCCAACACCCCCTGTTTCATGGGGTTTGGGTCACATACTAATGATGTGTTACTTCAATTTCCTGGTCACACATACATATGGCTGCTTGGCATACCCTTGTACCTAACCTTATGAATTCCATAGGGTAAACAACCCACTGCAAATCGGATTGCAACAGGTTTATGGGATAATGATGCTTCATCCTTTGCATGACAGACAGACGGTGCAGTTTCAAATCCTGTTATCCCTTCCCACAGGCATCCTCGGCATGACTCATCATGGAACAGAGGAATGTCCAAGTGACCCTGTTGAAAAATTGACTGAACATCCATGAACTTCCCCTCCTGCTGTTCTCTAGTCCTGGCGTTTAGTCATTTGGAAAACTGACTCTTTGCAATCCCTGAAAAACCATTTACTATTACAAAACATAATGATGTGTATAATATATATATGACTTTCCTCAAATGTAAGGAGAAAAATTATACAGCAACACTGTACTGTTCAAAATCCTCTGGAAGGAAGTATGAGCAGCTCAAATTAGATTAATAAGTAGCCTGTTTGAATATGAAACATACCCTTTGTTTGCTTCTAGAAGTCTTCAATACATGTTGGTACAATACAAACATGTTTATTCTGTAATGTATTGCTAAACATACTAAAGGAACCCTATCACCATCAAAGCTCAACCTATTCACTCATCTTGATGAGCTGAAGAATGCTACACTTGCTGGTATGTTCCATGCAGGTCAGATGAGCACAGGGAAGCTCCGTATATGTCTCTCCTTGGTCAAAGATGTTTTAGTAGGACCATGACTAGAACATACCAGCAACAAGCCAGATTATGTTGTCCAAAGAGGAATATACAGGGTAAGGTTTTTCTGAGTGTACAGTTGAAGCCCTTATGGTCTTAGTGATTATTATTATTGGTCTCTTGCAACTTCCAAGGCTCTTTCTTCTATATGTGAAGCCAGGACTTTTAGCACATACCACACAGCTCCAGTGAAAAGCACCCTTCTTTCTCTAATCCCCACTCCAACTTGATGACACAGTCTAAACCCAACTATTTGTTGAACCAGGTCCTCAAGCACTCAGCTCAGGTGTTTGAGAGACATCCCAACCCCAGAGACTGGATTGGGCAGTGTTTGCTTTGATACAAGCCCTTGTGCTGCTTGCTGAGCTGAGTGCTTGAGAACATGTTTCAGCAGATGGTTGGGGTTAGATCCTATATTATTCAATGGAATCTATGCACTGAGATTGCTCTAGTTTGAAAGATATTGATGCATAGGCTCCATTTAATAACATAGGAACTGGAGAAGTGATTGATCTAGGGGAGCCATCTCCACCTCATAAAATCCCTGTCATACCTAAGTGCATAACTTCCCATGTTAACCTTGCATAGTGTAATCAATTGAGCTGACTATTGTTCTCCTCATGTCTAATCTACTTAGTTGTCAGTGTTTTTGAACAGTGCATTGGTTTGCTTTGGGACCCCATTGTTCATCATTTCTAGGCCTGTGTGTTGTATATTCAATCAGTTTGTTACAGTGGAACTTTGATGTGTGCACTGATCCATGTTGACCAGTGCAATGTAACCCTGTTGCATTTTGTTGGTAGTTGGTTAACCTCTGGAGTGCCAGAGGGATAGCCAATGCATTGTCGACCAATGCATTGATTATCCCTCTAGCAGTCAAGGGGT
Organism: Rhinophrynus dorsalis; assembly: GCA_037306005.1. Classification (NCBI taxonomy): domain Eukaryota; kingdom Metazoa; phylum Chordata; class Amphibia; order Anura; family Rhinophrynidae; genus Rhinophrynus; species Rhinophrynus dorsalis. Next base: position 127,355,127 of record CM074721.1, read on the forward strand.
TAGGTGCTGACCTCCACCTGACTACGTGTTTAACATTGTGGAGGAACATGACAGAGCTTCACATGCTAATGTGATGGCGAGCATTGTTTGTGTGACGTCAGTATCATGAACAACACAAGTGGGTTAAAGATGGACATGGACAGGGTTTGTTCTGCTGTACCTTTTCAATATCTACTTGGAATGTTCTGTGTTGAGCTGTGTTGGTACAGTTGTGTGAATGAAAGCTGGCCATGTTTTGGGGTGGGACTGTGTTAGGCTGTAATAGGTATGAGGGTTTGTATGGTGTGTGAGGTTATGGAATGATGCACTTACCGGTAGTGTGGAGGGTGCTGTCATCCTCAGTTCTGTCATCCTCACTGTCTGATCCTCCCAGGATCTCCTCAATGGTCATTGCCATCTCTCCCAGGGGTTAAAGGTTATGTTGTAAGGGGTGACCACCTCCAGTAGCTCGGGTGTACATGGCAACCTCTCCCATTTTCTTCTTGACCAGCTTCTTACAGGCACCCCAGCACTTCTTGATGGAGTCCAGGGTCCAGGGCAGGTGGAGGCTGCTTTCACCAGGTTGAGAACTTGATGCCAGGTGACCTTCTTCCAAGTCCCCAGACCAGTGACCTTCTCCCTTGGGAACAGGATGTTCTCCCTGTCCTGGATACTCTGGATGAGAACCATGTTCTACTCATAGGTGTATTTAGGGTCCCTCAGCCTCTCCTCATCAGCTCCAGCCTGGGATGTATTGGAGCTCTGGCTTAAATGTCCTGTCTGTTATATCCCTAGCTGTGTAGGGTGCTCCCTGACAACTACCCCTGTCCCATTGGCAGTTCTGTCCTCCATGTGCTTATCATTGGCCGGGTCCCCCTCAGGCCAACTAATCTCCCTTTCACTGACCGGGGATGCCCTGTTCTCCCTCCTCTCCTGCTCCTCTGCCCATACATCTCTCCGCCTCTCCTCTCCTCTCTTCACCATCATATACCCTCTCAGGCACTCACCAGGCCCTCACAGACACACTTGTCTGTCACTCTCTAAAAAAAATAAAAAATGTGTAATGTGTTGTAAACAAAAAAGCTATGTGTGTGTGTGTTTGTATGAGCATATAGGAAATGTACAAATGTCCTACCTCACTCTAATTTATGCTCCTCTCTCTATCTCTCTCTACCGCTATCCTCCACTACTGGGTCCTATGCTCTAGCTTGCTAAAAGTCGAAACACAGACAAGGCATGTCAGTTATTTTGGGGTATATATAGGTGTATTTGAATGAACATGATATTTTGGTGTGTTGTGATTGTCTGTGAGTTTTAACTACTCTTTAGAGCATCAGGGCCTCTAGATAATGTTGACCCTTATCTTTTTCCTTGGCATCAGACGTATCATACCTTATTATCAGCTGACTGGGATGCATGGTGATGTGAAAAAAAGGTGCAACACAGGTTTTTAAGTTACATGGATTTGTTGATCCTACATTTTGTTAGCCATTCTTGTAGACTATGTATTGAATTTTACATAATTCAATTATTATTGGTTATTGGCCTTTTTTTTTGCCTTAACAACAGTTTTACTGGACACAGCTGAATTGAGGTTTTAATCTGGTAAAGAAAACTTTCGATAAATTCTGAGTACCCACAAACAATTCCTCTCAAAGCAAAAAAAAAAAAATTCTTTCACAAATGATATGTACTTTCGCCATGCATACCTCTAATAGACAGGCATATATAGACACGTTTTGTTTAATAGTTTGCACAAAGAAAATTCAGAACAGTTACTTATTTGACACCCAATCAAGACCCAGAGACCATATCTAAAACTAGACTTTAGACCTCATAAGACAAATAAAGACTTTTTTCAAAGGGTAGCATAGAGTGCAAGGTATTTAAATGTTTATAAACCAAGATTATGTTAGTGTTTCTTTAATTTAAAAAAAAGTCCCTTTGTAACTATTTTAATTACAATTCTTTACAGCTACATTTAGACAACGGACTAAGAGCTGGTGTTTGTTAACATTAATGCCAAATAATACCTTAAAATTAACTGATTAGTATTCATGTTTTGTGAATGCATTTAAGTCTCTATTTATAAAATCTATTCTGTTTCTCTTAAAAAAATGAAATGCAGCTGTTTAACACATTGATCATTTTCATTAGTTCTAAAAAGCCTCAATAGAATTTTAAATGTTATTCATTGCATCTGAATGATATTGGGCATCTGAACTAAAGGTGACCTTAACTATTTTTTTCTTTTCAGTGATAATATGGGATGAAATATAAAAGGAAGTGAAATTATATTAAAAAGGGTAAAAAACAAAAGGAAATAAAATGCATCTAAAGTATGTGATTAGAAAATAAATATTGAAAGCACTTTGTACTGTAAAAAGAATCTCAATAAAGACATCTGGAACTAATCTTAGCAGGGGGATTTTGAATCTTAATGTTAATCATGGTTTAATTACCAATTATCTTGAGTTTTAACATTGCTACATTTTGCATGTCTATCATATGCAATCAGAATCTAATATGCTTTATTCTGAGACTCGTGTGCCCAGCAAACTTGATTTTTCATATAAATGTGCCCCGTTTGTAAAAATAAACTAAAATGAATAAACTTGTTTTTCTTCTTGGAGAAGGGAATAGTCATCTACACCTACTGAGTTTATTAAGTGTGTTGTCCTTTGGTGTAAGGTCAAATCCTTTATTTCCTATAGTGTTCCATTCTACAGTACATAAAACTGCTAAACTGCTGAATGTTTACAACTAGGAGAATATAAGATTGTCAACCGTGAAACTCAACTTTGACTTTTTAGATTTAACCTTATGTTATTTTCTCTGAAACGTTACACTTTTATTTCCAATTTATAATGACTTGTATATAAGTAAATGAGTCAAAACAGAACATTTACTTCATTACATATGTGGCTATGCCCTTTACCCCTTAAGGACCCACAACGTACATATATGTCATGGGAAAATTTACGTTAAGGACCTATGATGTATATGAACATCATGAGATTCAGGGGTACCCTTGCTTTTGCATGCCTTCCAGGGACCCCTGGTTCCATTTCCGGAAAAAAATGCCCTGTGGTCCTTAAGTGTCAGCCTCAGTGCTAGTCCATAAGAGGTAAAATGAATAATACTGTATTTTTATTGTACTCATTTAGGCCTAGATTCAATTGGCCCTGTTGGCAAAAACAGAGTTTTTTCAAGCATGGGAAGCCATTCAAGTACCTGAGCTGAAAAAAATACAGGTTAAAAAAAATGGATGTTGGGCGCTAAAGTTAACACCCAATTGGAACCCATTCTAACAAGTCCAATATTCCTATCCAATCCTATGCATTAGTCAGAAACATGAGAAACATGTTTAAACCTGTCAATGGAGAACTTGAAGTGGAAAAAAGGAAAAAAAACCAAGAGGATGCATTAATATGGGACCCTAATCCCCATTTTAGTACATCCAAAGTACTCCAGAAATGTGTGTGATGTTAGTAGTGCCAGTGCCAGTGGGGTAAGCAATGCATTGCACAGTGCTGCACAACAACATCACATGAAAAGAAACACATACCTGTAATTCTGATATCCGATGGGGTCTTCAGCACCCTGGTCAGGTACTGTCCGTCTTCTTCTGTCATCTTCTATCACAGACATGCGGTCATTAACCCTTTGACTGCTGGAGCAGTAAGTAACGCATTGGTACTTTGGCACTCAAAGGGTTATATTTTTTAAGACAGCCCAAATCAAATAAATATAATTTGGTCAAAATCAAAAAGACATTTTTCTAATCCATTTCGCGAATATATTTTTGTTTGTCCCAAAAGAAAATCTATATAGTAGCAGTTGAAATATAAAAGGTAGTGAAGCAATGAAAGGGTTAAATAATGCTTCCACCTCTGCCACTGTTACTGGTGGTGGTGGCAGGAAGGCAGGGGAAAAGCCCCACCCCTGTTACCTCTCGGCCCTTTGCCCAAGCCTTGCTGTGGGAAAATTGAACAGTCACTGCCTTTTCTATGGTCAGTTTCTGTTCAAAAATGGTTCCCAGGCTTCCACTGGCTTGGATTTGTGTTTAGGCACCCCCCAGCCAATTAATTTCTTGGGGGATGATGAAACCCACTAGAAGCTGATTGGCTGCAAAGTATATAAGCACACATCCCATATTCCCAGGCAGTAGAAGGCTGGGAACCATTTTGAACAGAGACTGGACATATAAAAAACAGTCTCTGTTCAATTTTCCCACAGAAAGGCTTGGGCAACAGCCCGAGAGGTAACATGGGGGGGATTTCTGCCTGCCTTCCTGCCACCACCACCAGCAATAGCAGCAGAGGTGGCAGCATAATTTAACTCTTTCACTGCTACCATGAATATATTTTGACTGCTACTATATAGATTTATATATATCTTTATTTACACACACACATATATATATATATATATATATATATATATATATATATATATATATATATATCTAGTAATGTACAAAAGTTTTAGGCAGGTATGAAAAAATGCTGTAAAGTAAGAATGCTTTAAAAAAAAAAGACATGTTAACAGCTTATATTTATCAATTAACAAAATGTATAGTGAGTAAACAGAAGAAATAGCTAAATCAAATGAATATTTTGTGTGACCACCCTTTACCATCAAAACAGCACCACTTCTTCTAAGTACACTTGCACACAGTTTTTAAAAAAAACTCACAGTTCTTATGTGAATTTAGGCAGCCTCAGCTGCTTCTCTCACTTCATGTAATCCCAGACAGCCTGAAAAAATAATCAGGGCTCTGTGGGGGTCATACCATCACTTCTATGACTCCCTGTTCTTATTTACACTTAAGATAGTTCTTAATGACTTTGGCTGTATGTTTGGGGTTGTTGTCATTCTTCAGAATAAATGTGGGGCCAATCCAAAGCCTCCCTCATGGTACCGCATGATGAATAAGTACCTGCTTGTTCTTCTCAGCATTGAGGAGACCATTAATTCTGACCAAACACCCTACTCCATTTGCAGAAATGCAGCCCCAAGCTTGCAAGGAACTTCCACCGTGCTTCACTGCTGCTTGCAGACACTCATTCTTGTACCACTCTCCAGTCCTTTGACAAACAAACTGCCTTCTGCTAATGCCAAATATTTCAAATTTTTATTTTCAGTCAAGAGCACCTGCTGCAATTTTTCTGAACCCCAGTTCCTGTGTCTTCATTTATAGTTGAGTAGCTTGGCCTTGTTTCCACTTTGGAGATATTGCTTTTTGGCTGCAAGTCTTTCATGCAGACCACTTCTGACCAAACATATCTGGACAGTAGATGGGTGTACCTGGGTCCCACTGTTTTCTGCCAATTCTGAGCTGATTGCACTGCTGGACATCTTCTGTTTGCGAAGGGAAGTACGCACGATGTGTCTTTCATCTGCTGCACTAAGTTTCCTTGGCTGACCATTGTGTCTACGGTCCTCGTTGTTGCCTGTTTCTTTGTGCTTCTTCAAAAGAGCTTGGACAGCACATCTGATAATCCCTGTCTGCCTTGAAATTTCTGCCTGGGAGGGACCTTGCTGATGCAGTATAACTGTCTAGTGCCTTGTTGCTGTACTCAGTCTTGCCATGGTATATGACTTTTAATGTTAAATTGTCTTCAGCAACCTTTCTTTATTAGGTGAGTTTGGCTGTTCCTCACCCAGTTTTATTCCTCCTACACAGCTGATTCTGTTTCAGTTAAAAATTGTGTTTCAAACCACATATTAAATTGATGATCATTAGCACCTGTTTGGATTCACTGTTTAATCATACACCTGACTATATACTTACAAAATCCCTAACTTTGTTCAAGTATACCTAGAAGAATTTATTCTGTTTTGAATGCAAAGTGCGTGGTCACACCAAATATTGATTTGATTTAGATTTTTTTTCTAAATTATAAAAATCTTCTAAAATTAATTTATAAGAAAAAAACAAAACACACTTTTTCTTTTTACATTTTACACAGTTGGTGCAGATTCTTGTCCCATAACTGCTTCATTGTTGTCTTTATACATGACAAGAGATTCTACAAGAGTAATACAACCCATATAAACATTACTACATAATTTGGGCCTAAAACTTATTACCAGACCTACAGACTCTCATCCCTCCATCTGTTCTGACCAAGCAACTTTAACATATAATAACAGCTTAATTTCAGTCTTTGATAAGGTAGCCCCTGCCATACTATACCTGTCAGAATGGTGGAAAGTGCTGAATTTCTTTCATAGTGGTGCAGGAACTTTCTCAGCCATAGTAAGCATAAATAAGACATGGCAAAGTTCATGTGAGAAATTCAATGGTGGTAGCAAAAACACAGAAATTAATTTTCAATACACATTAATGTTTACAGTGTATTATACTAATCTCCAGCTCTTTCATAACACACTAATCCTCAAGGACTTTATCTACTGTGACAGAGTCCAGGACCATGTATATGTCAGCCATAGGCTACAACAAGCAGTTTATCCCAGCGAGTAAAGGGTTACGTTTTGTCTTTTGCCTCTGCTAGCAAACTTGCTCTTGGTTAATTAGCTCAGACCTATATAGTAGGTCTGAAAGAGCAGGGTGTGGTCAGATTGCACTGGGATAGTGTGTTTGGAGACCTGCAAGCTGTCTGTCTGCCTCTGAAACCAAGGAATGGTGAGCAAGCTTCTGAACTGAAAAGATTCCATGTCTGCTTGTTTTACTTGTTTTGTACTGGAACCCAGAGTAGCTGGGCCAGTAACTGGTAGTGAGGGAACTACTGTGAGTTAGCCTCCTGAAAGGAGTAGGCCTGTTTATTTCTGTACTTTTTATTTGGTGTCAAAAACCTGTTTGATTTAAAGGGGAAGCATACCCTAAAATTGGAAAGAGACTTTTCTTTTGATGTTGCTGTTTAATAAACTGCATTAAAGTTACAACCTCCTGGCTGTCCTGACCATGTTTGGAGGGACCTTACCACAAGTGGTGTCAGAAGTGGGATGTTTGTTGTACCGGCTCCGCTGTCACAAAAGCCTTAAAGGTACAGAAATCACAGAAAATGGAGGATGTTGTAAAGGCCCTATTGCAGGCTACTGCTGTGCAACAAGAGAGCTACAAGCATGTTGCATCCTCAACCCCAACCCAAAAAGAGACCAACAGGCTCCTGACCTTGCAAATTGGAGCTCTGACTGAGGCACAGAAAGCAGGTCATGCTCTGCTAAAAGATATCCTGGAATGCTTTTCTATGCAGGGAGTGCCTGCACGAACAGGAGGTGACCGCAAGATACTGGCAAGCAGTTGCCTGCAGAAAATGACTCCAGACGATGATGTGGAGACCTATCTGCTGGCGTTTGAACGAACAGCCAGACGTGAAGCCTGGCCTCCACAGCAGTGGGCAAGAATTATTGCTCCTTTTCTCCTAGGAGAAGCACAAAAAGCGTATTATGACCTAGAAGAGGAAACCGCTGCAGACTACCCACAACTAAAAGCTGAAATTTTGTCCCGGATGGGCGTGACTGCGACTGTGAGAGCCCAGCGCTTCTATAAATGGTGGTTTAAAGAGGGACAGTGTCATGCCCCTATAGCTCCTACCTCCATGTCCCAGCCATCCACCGCTGCTGGGGGTTCCCAGATGCTCCGCGATCGCTGAGTAGGCCGAAGTCGCGGCCTCGAGTAGAGGTGTCTGCCCGCGGTCGCAATAGTGCGGTAGGCCTAAGCCATGGTCTAAAGTTGAAGGAGTCTCCAGGGAAGGTATCCACAGGGTGCCCAGATCAAACCATGGTGTTGTACACCTGTAGGGGGGGGGGGTGAAGCCTGCCTCTCTCATCAACTGTCCACCAATAGTGTGCCTCCAGGTAAACAGTGAGGCAGGTGCTGTGGTTGCACAACCCTCTGTTGGCCATTCCAGTGAGAGGTTTGTTCAGCAGAGGGGAGGGGTGAAGACCCATGACACTATAAAAACCCCTCAGGCTGTGTCCACTTTGCTTCAGTGTTCCAGAACTTTGGTTCCTGTGTGCTCTGACTTTCCAGTGCTCAGTACCTCTTTGCTTGCTGTGCTACAGACCCTCTGCTGGATTTCCCATTGCCTGACCTTCTGCTTGCCTCCTGGACTTCCCTGCTTGCCTGTTTCCTGACCTTGGCTAGTTTTACTGATTCTGCCTGATTGCCGCCTGCCCTGATCTTCTGGACTGTTTTTGACTACGCTTTGCTTAACCCTTGCACTCCCGTGCTTTCATTCCTACCTAGGTGTTCTACCTGTATAGCTCTGTGGATCACCTGGTAGGGGTGTCTGGCAAGAGATAGCGTTCCCTGCTCCTACGCTCCAACCATAACAAGCCTGACAATACACTGAAGCCCAATGGAGCTGACAGGGATGATTGATGCTATCGCGTCACTGACTCAGCATCTCACTGCATTATCCCACACGGTACAAGGTATACAAGAAAACCAAGCTGCTTTACAAGCCCAGTTCCAGGGACTACAACCTGCTCCAGTACCACCTCCATCTATGTATCAACCACCCACAGTGAATGAAGTGGGACCTCTTGGTATTGGGGCCAATACCACTCCGGAACCACATGTCAGGGTTCCTGCTTGTTTTTCCGGAGATTGTAGTAAATACCAGTCATTCATCATGTCCTGTGAACTGTTGTTCGTCCTGAAACCTAGGACATATGCCACAGACTTTATTAAAGTTCGTACTGCCATATCATTACTTACCGACGCCCCTCTGTCATTTGCCCATCACCTACTACATTCTAACAGCCCTGTTCTAGACTCCTGCAGTGCCTTCTGTCACGCGATGGGTGCCCTTTATGATTATCCCCATAAGAGGGCTACTGCTGAGGCCACTGTGAGGTCACTAAGACAGGGGCGCCATCCTGTGGAGGATTATGTATCAGAATTCCGGAGAGTAGCAGTAGAAACAGAATGGAATGAAACTGCCTTGCGTGACCAATTCCGTGTGGGTCTTGCTGATTCATTAAAGGATGAATTAGCTCGGACTGGCATTCCTGACTCTCTGGATGATCTAGTCGTCCTAGTAACCCAGATAGATCGGAGACTCCGGGAGAGACGCATGGCACGTACCACTAACCTTCCTCTCCTTTCAACCTCTACACCTCATCCTCCGTTACCTGTCTCCTTGACACCCGGTATCACTTCAGAGGAACCCATGCAACTGGGTGCTACTCGTGGACCACTCACTGAAACTGAAAAGAACAGGAGAAGACGCATGAACCTTTGTCTTTATGTCCTGAATTGGCAGCTAGAGGTAAGCCAGATCAAGCACGGTACCCATTACTCCTGGGTGGAACAGCTCCTCATTTATCTCTTTTCGTCTCCCTACAGTGGATGCATAACAAAATCTCACAAGACGCTATCATTGACTCCGGGGCCAGTGACTGTTTCTTGGATTACAAGTTAGCCCAAAGTCTGAACATACCTACACGACTAAAGAAACAACCCTCACAATACTTCTTATTGACGGCAGCAACATTAACTCTGGACCTGTCACCACAGAGACTATACCTCTCACTGTGAGCATTGGGGCTAAGCATGTGGAGACGCTTAGCTTTAATTTGGTACAATCTCCTTTGTTTCCCATAATCCTTGGCCTTCCTTGGCTTAAACACCAAAACCCCACCATTAATTGGTCCACAGGACAAGTCACCTTTGCCTCATCCTACAGTAAAGAACACTGTCTCTCTCACACCACAGTTTCCACCCTGCATGCCACTTCCTCTAAGACATCAGAAATACCAATAGCCTACCGTGCTTTCAGCCAAGTCTTCAGCAAACAAGAAGCCAACAAACTACCCCCACATCGTCCATACGACTGCCCTATAGATTTGCTTCCTGGGGCCCCCATACCGTTTGGACGTATATTTCCTCTCTCAGAACCTGAATTAAGCTCCTTAAAGGACTATATAGAAGAGAACCTTAGTAATGGATTCATAAGACCATCCACTTCCCCTGCTGGGGCTGGTATATTTTTTGTGGGGAAAAAAGATGGAGGTCTTCGGCCACGTGTGGACTATAGAGAACTTAACAAAGTGACCATCAAAAACAAATATCCATTACCCCTAATTTCAGAGTTAATGAATCGACTCAGAGAGGCACAAATATATACTAAAATGGACTTACGAGGAGCCTACAACTTGGTACGTGTAAAAAAAGGACATGAATGGAAGACGGCTTTTCGATCCCGGTATGGCCACTATGAATACCAGGTCATGCCGTTCGGGCTCTGTAATGCCCCTGCCACCTTTCAACATTTTCTCAATTATGTTTTCCGAGATATGTTGGACATATTCGTAGTAGTATATCTCAACGACATCTTAGTCTATTCACTATCGCTTACCACTCATCGGGAGCATGTAAAATGTGTCCTTTCTCATCTTCAGCAAAATGGACTTTATGCGAAATTAGAAAAATGTGTGTTTGAGACAACATCTGTTGAATTTTTGGGATTCATATTAACTCCGGGGAATATCAAAATGGACCCCAAAAAAGTATCAGCCATCTTGGATTGGCCCATTCCTACTTCTGTAAAAACCATACAACAGTTTGTGGGGTTCGCAAATTTCTACAGAAAATTCATCCACGGTTTCTCTAAAGTTATCGCTCACATCACCCAACTAACCAAGAAACATGTCCTGTTTGCCTGGTCACCTGAAGCACAACATGCTTTTGATGAACTTAAACAGGTTCACATCAGCCCCCATTCTTGTACTGCCAGACCCTAAAAAACCATTCTTTATGGAGGTTGATGCCTTCGAGACAGCCGCAGGGGCCATCCTATCACAACGACAAGGAGTAAGTGAGACACTTCATCCTGTGTCTTTCTTTTCTAGACGTTTATCCCCAGCAGAGACTAACTACAGCGTAGGAGACAGAGAATTACTAGCCATTAGAATGGCATTGGAAGAATGGTGTCATCTCCTGGAAGGGGCTAACCATCCAGTTACCATGTTCACAGACCACAAGAATTTAGAATATCTCCGAGGAGCTCACCGTCTATGTCCTAGACAAACCAGATGGGCTCTGTTCTTCTGCAGATTCAACCTGCATATCACTTATAGACCAGAATCACGAAATGGAAAAGCAGATGCCTTGTCCCGTCTACATGGACCCCATACAGATACGGATACTATCCTCCAACCTGGTCATTTCTTGGCTACTCACTCCTCGCTATTAGAAGCTTTGCAGACCCATTCTCAAGCAGATTCCTACCTGTCTCAATATCCTTGCCTTAGCAAAAAACATGGGCTGCTGTACAAAGGCACTCTTTTCATTCCTCCTGAAGTTCGTACAAATGTACTTCATACGGTACATGACCACCCGTTAGCAGGCCATGGAGGTGTTAAGAAAACCACAGAACTCACCCAATGGTCATTCTGGTAGCCTGGTATGAAAAAATACATAGAACAATACATACAATCATGTGATGTGTGTGGTAGAGCCAAAGGTACTAATTCAAGACCCCCTGGGTTACTACAACCGTTACCAGTACCAACAAGTCCTTGGGCTGACATAACTGTGGACTTCATTGTGGAACTCCCACCATCACAATGTTACACCACTATAATGGTGGTTGTAGACCGCCTATCACAGTGCCTGTGATTCCTGTCACTCTCAGTTGTGGCTGTCACTGATTTGCTAACTGAGTTTGACCCGCCTCCTGATGACCTTTTTATACCTGGCTATCACATCTGTCTGATGTCCTTTAATGGTGTTCCTGAGCCAGTAGTTCTGTTGCTTTGTTCCTGTATTCTGAGTTCCTGTGTACCGATTCGGCTTGTCCTGACCATTCTCCAGTGTACCTGCTTGTGTATGACCCGGCTCGTCTGCGTACCACCCTTGGATCGTGACCCGGCTAGACTGACGTTCCTGCTCGTGTATGACCCGGCTTGTATGACTGCCTCCTACGTGCTCCGACCCGGCCCAGCTTACTTCCTGCTCAGAAGATCGACTTCCAGCTTGTTCCAGTGACCTGCCTTTCTGTTGTCGCCGCCGCGACATTTCCAGTCTCTGCTGCCCGCGTCAGAGTGACTGCCTTGCCTGGTGCTTCCCTCGATTTAGTGCTGTGCCGCGTTCTTTGTGCAGAGTTGTGTGTATGCTGTGGGCCTTCCTCTCTGTGCAGAGCCTTGCAGTAGCGCTGAAGCCTCGAGTAAACGTGCATTTTAACTCTTGCAGTGCTGCCTCGAATTCACTCTCGCTATTTCCTGTACGAGCCTCGTTACCCATGATACTGCTGCTGAGTTGGCCGCTCTCCGTCGGCAACTCTAGTCCACCATTGCAGAGTGTTCACATAGTTGGGCCGTTTGGGCGCTTAAGGCTCTCCGGTATTGGCTACCGACGATATCATTTGACACAGAGTGTTGGCAGAAAGGCTTCAGTGTTGGCTTATCCGGTACTACGCCCGAAGGGGCTAGTGGCTCTTGCTCTCCTATCCCAGCATTCGATTACACTTAAGGAGGCTGTTAGCTCTTGCACTGCTGGCCGGTTTCCGTTACGCCCGTGGGGGCTACTGGCACTTGCACAAACGAAAGCAGTTCCTGTAACTACGCCCGTGGGGGCTAAGTTGATTCCCTTTCTGCTTACTATCCAACACCTTGGCAAGGCAGCTCTATCCTCAGCACTTGATGAACTTTGTCTATACAGCACAGCCCTTTTAACATCCAGGGTGTGTCAAACCTCCACATCTGAGACAGACTGTTATATGGACATTAACCCCTTGGGGGTCAATATCATCCTAGTGCATACTGTTTTGCATTTATGTCTTTTGTGCTATTACCATTGTAAATATCTCAGTTTACTTATCTGTGTATTACCTACCGCCTCTAGAGGGCGTACTTGTGCCTTATTCACTTTAATAAAGTGTGTTTTATTTTCACTTATTTGGTCTGAGAGTCCTAAAAAACCGTGACACCGCCTAACCAAGATGGCACATTTTGTCCCCGTTATCGGATTACCTACAGCTGCCGAGACTGCAGACTTGTTCATCAAATAAATTTTCCGCCTTCATGGTATTCCACAAACCATCCTCTCTGACCATGGTGCCCAATTTACCTCTCATTTCTGGTCTGCCTTTTGTCATGATTTGGGTATACAAAGACTCTTGTCATCCGCATACCATCCTCAAACTGATTGTCAGACAGAGAGAACAAACCAAACGCTTGAACAATAGCTACGTTGTTATGTCACCCATCTTCAGAATGACTGGTTGTCCCTGCTACCAACACCAGAATTTGCTTATAACAACCATCTACACAGTTCTATAGGAATGCCCCCTTCAAGGCCAATTATGGTTATCATCCACCTTATATTCCTCAACTACCTGTTACTACCATGGTCCCTCAGGCTACAGACCGTCTTCAACTACTGAACCAAGGTTTTACTCTATTACAGGAAACATTAAAAAAGGCACAACAGTCTTACAAGAACCAAGCTGACCGGCGACGTAAACCTTCCCCCTTATACCAGGTTGGGGATAAGGTATGGCTGTCCTCAGCACATGTTAAGATGTCTTGCCCTACCAAGAAATTGGGACCCAAATTCTTGGAGCCTTTCCCCATCACAAAAATCATTAGCCCTGCTGCAGTTTCCTTACAATTACCTACTACATGGCGCACCCATCCTACATTTCATGTTTCCCTTCTCAAAAGATGGATGCCCGACACCACTCAAAGGAGACCACCTACTCCTCCTCTTCCAATAGTGGTGAACGATGTAGAAGAATTCGAGGTTCAAGAAATCATGGACTCACGTATACCTCAAGGAAGACTAGAGTATCTAATACACTGGAAGGGGTATGGACCTGAGGAGTGATCCTGGCAACCAGTTGCCAATATCCATGCCCTAGCATGCCTTAGGGCATTTCACCGAGCCCATCCTGAACGTCCAGCACCTAGATGTGCCCAGAGGTCGCTCGTAGGAGGGGTTACTGTCATGCCTCTCTAGCTCCTAAGTCCATGTCCCAGCCATCCACCGCTGCTGGGGGTTTCCCAGATGCTCCGTGATCGCTGAGTAGGCCGATGCCGCGGCCTCGAGTAGCGGCGTCTGCCCGCGGTTGCGGTCGAGGTCGCATTCGCTGTCACAATCGCAATAGTGTGTTACGCCTAAGCCATGGCCTAAAGTTGAAGGAGTCTCCAGGGAAGGTATCCACAGGGTGCCCAGATCAAACCATGGTGTTGTACACCTGTAGGGGGGAGGTGAAGCCTGCCTCTCTCATCAACTGTCCACCAATAGTGTGCCTCCAGGTAAGCAGTGAGGCAGGTGCTGTGGCTGCACACCCCTCTGTTGGCCAATCCAGTGAGAGGTTTGTTCAGCAGAGGGGAGGGGTGAAAACCCATGACACTATACAAACCCCTCAGGCTGTGTCCACTTTGATTCAGTGTTCCAGAACTTTGGTTCCTGTGTGCTCTGAGTTTCCAGTGCTAAGTACCTCTTTGCTTGCTGTGTTACAGACCCTCTGCTGGATTTCCCATTGCCTGACCTTCTGCTTGCCCCCTGGACTTCCCTGCTTGCCTGTTTCCTGACCTTGGCTAGTTTTACTGATTCTGCCTGATTGCCGCCTAATTCATCGGACCCGGAAATGGCTCAGACCAGAGACACAAAGTCCTGCCCAGATGATAGAAACCCTGGTGCTTGACAGATATTTGAGACAGCTTCCTAGTGGCCCTCGTGAGTAGGTCAGTCAAGGTAACCCCATGAATTATGATAGCATGGTGGCTCAGGTGGAAAGGTACTTGTCTGCAAAGGACTTGGAAAAATCTTCAACTAAATCGCTTGGGATGAACCTGAAGCTCAGCTCAGATACAGAGCACATCTGCACAAAATAGACTCCAGGAACCACACTCCTATGAGAGACGACCGCTTGGTTGGAAACCCCATAACCTGCTTTGAGTGTGGCAGAAAAGGACATGTCAGGGCCAAGTGCCCTAACCTTCCGGAGCCGATGCAGTGTGGGTTAGGGGAAACTCCCCATGAGTTTTGTGGACTATGTTTGGCAGGCATAGTGGAAGGTTCACATACCTTCACAGTATCAATCCAGATGAACAACCAAGATGTACAGGCACTAGTTGACTCTGGTAGTGCCTTAACTCTGGTAGCAGGGGGCTTAGTCAAGCCTACTCACATACAAAAGCATAAAACAATGGGGGTACTTTGTATTCATGGGAGCACTGTACGTTATCCTACTGCCAACACAGAGTTGTTTTTGCAGGGTAGACGGGTTAAAATCTCAGCAGTAGTTGTACTGCAGTTACCCTATTCCCTAGTCATAGAAAGGCTTCCACACCCTTTTACAGGCCCAAATGGTGTAAAACAGGGTGAACCTGAGGGCAAACAAGAAGGCAGTGGTATCCACGACATTTTTCCCTTTACCCACCCTGACTTGTATGTTGCTAACCCAAAAAGAGGTAAAACCAGACAGGAGCGTAGGGGGAACAAGTTAAAGGGATAGTAATGTTTCATAATAAAAACAGCTCTAATTAATCATCATAGTATTTGGACTATGGAGAGTGTTATTTCAGTTCTGTCATAGTTGTAGTTCAGGAGTAATTCAATGACAAAGTGTCCCCCTCCAGCCCCTTTTACTGATATAACACTGCTCAGCCAAAGCAGAAGGGAGGTGCCCAGGTAGACTGCAGAGAGGGACAATCTTCAATGAAGATAAGGGAAAAACCTGAAAAACTTGTCAAGGGGGGTAGGGCTTTCATTGTTTTCATATAAAGAAGATTGTCCCCTGCTGTTATCTGTCTGGACTTACAATCAGATTCACATCTGAGAAGAGATGGCTTACACTAGGTAAAAGGGGCGGGGAGGGGAAACTTTGCTTGTGAATATCTCTTAAACCATAAAGGTTTGAGAGATAAGACATATCGTTCTTCATGTTTTTTAATGCCTACAAAATAAAATAAAGTTAAAACGAAGTGTTACTATCCCTTTAAGGTTTAATAATGCTGTAAATGAAGTGTTGTTTAATGAGCGTGGGGAAACGTACTAGTAAAGGTGTGGCCACACAATATGATGCAGACGATATAGTGGGTGAACAAAGGGAATCTGACACAGAACAAGGCAGAGAGTCCAGTGGGAGTGATCCAAGAACATTGGGCACTACCAGTGCTAGCTTTGGGCGAGACCAGGCAAATGATCCCTTGTTGCAAAATGCTAGAAGCAGAGTTGTAGAGGTAAATGGAATGCCTGTAGAGGGTCAACCAGAAAGAGTTTAGCCCTATTTCATTCTCAAGAATGACCTCCTTTACAGAGTAACCACAGATGAAGGCCAGGAGATCGAACAGCTAGTTGTACCTTCCTCTTATACCCAAAAGGTGCTTGATTTTTCCCATTCTCATCTCTTGGGGGGACACTTGGGGGCAGAAAAAACTCAAGATCGAGTGCTTAGACAGTTCTTTTAGCCAGGGGTACATGAGGAGGTTAAAAGGTATTGTGCTTCTTGCCCACAATACCAGCTGTCTTCCCCAAAACCCAGATTAAGGGCCCCACTCATACCCCTCCCAATAATTGATGTGCCCTTTGAAAGGATTGGCATGGACTTGCTAGGTCCGTTGGAGAAATCGGCTTGAGGACACAAGTATATTTTAGTGATTCTCAATTATGCAGCTCAATATCCTGAGGCCATTCCACTGCGCAAGGCTAATGCCAAACATATTGCAAAGGAATTGGTCCATGTTTCTTCACGGGTTGGTATACCAAAAGAAATACTTACGGACCAGGGTACCCCTTTCGTTTCCCGTATTATGAAGGAGTTATGTCAGCTGTTTGCTATAAGTGCTTTGAAAACCTCTGTATACCACCCCCAAACAGATGGGCTGGTAGAAAAATTTAACCGCACCTTAAAAGGGATGTTGAGAAAAGTGGTTAGTAGGCATGGAAATGAATGGGACCTACTGCTTCCCTCCTTATTGTTTGCTGTCCAAGAGATTTCCCAAAGCTCCACTGACTTCTCCCCTTTTTCACTTCTATATGGTAGGCACCCCAGGGGGATACTAGATGTCCTTAGAGAAACATGGGAGGAATAGGGAGTCCCGGGGACTAATATGGTACAACATGTGGAACAAATACAGGATCGTATGGCCCGAATTGTTCCTCTTGTTCGGCAGCACATGAAACAGGCTCAGGGGTGCCCAGAAATTCCACTATGAACAAAAGGCTATAGTAAGAGAGTTTAAAAGGGGTGACTGAGTAGTGGTTCTAGTCCCCACAGCAGAAAGTAAACTTCTCGCTCAGTGGCAGGGACCTTATGAAATTCTGGAAAAAATAAGTCCTGTAAATTATAAGGTTAGTCAGCCAGATCGCCGTAAGAAGGAGGCAGTGCTTCATATAAACCTTCTTAAACCGTGGAGGGATAGGGAAGCCTGTGCAGTTGTGGTGGGTGACATAAAGGATGACTCCCTGGTCCCTGAACAGCCTGTGGCAGTTTCTACAGAGCTGACACCTGAACAAGCAGAGGAAGCTAGGAGCATGGTTGAGAGGAATAAGGATGTCTTCTCTCCAGTCCCTGGCAGAACCCAGGAAATAGCCCATGACATTACTACAGAGCTAGGGGTTACCATTAGGGCTAAATCATACAGAATTCCTGAGGCAAGAAGGGAAGCTGTAAGGGCTGAGGTCAAGAAAATGCTTGAACTCGGGGTGATCGAACCTTCTCAAAGTAATTGGTCCAGCCCAGTAGTTCTAGTACCCAAGCCTGATAGGTCTATTAGGTTTTGTAATGATTTCAGAAAGTTAAACAAAGTTTCAAAGTTTGACGCCTACCCCATGCCCCGGGTGGACGAGTTGGTAGAGAGATTAACAAATGCCAGGTTTCTCTCTGTATTGGATCTGACAAAAGGTTATTGGCAGATACCATTATGTGAGTGTGCCAGAGAGAAAACAGCATTTGCTACACCTGATGGGCTATTCCAGTACAGAATAATGCGTTTTGGTCTGCATGGAGCCCCAGCGACATTTCAGAGGTTAATGGATAAATTGCTTAAACCTCATGCCCAGTATGGCATATCTGGATGACGTTATAATTCATAGCACAGATCGGGACTCACACCTGCGGAAAGTAGAAGCAGTGTTACACAACTTAAGAAAGGCTGGGCTAACGGCTAACCCATCTAAGTGTTGTATTGGGTTGGCAGAGACCAAGTACCTGGGTTATGTGGTTGGTAGTGATGATCGAGCACCCCGATGCTCGGGTGTTCGGGTGCTCTGGCCGAGCACCCCCGGAGGCTCGAGTGCTCGGCCGAGCACCCGAGCCCCATTGAAGTCAATGGGAGGACTCGAGCATTACACCAGGCACCCCCTGCTCTGATGAGGGGAGGGTGCCTGGTTCATAGGAAAAGGTCAGAAAATGATGGAAACACCACAGAAATGGTTCAGGGACAGCATAGGGAGGATGTCTGGATGCATCTTGGACTCCAACGTCGCTGCTGGGAATGCTGTTTCACCCGTAGTACGCCATTTTTACAGACTGACCGTAAAACACACAAAAAGGAAGATAAAAATGATTTTAGGCGAAAAATTGTTACCAAACAGTATTTGCTGTATATTTACTTGTATATCATCTACAAATTCTGCAAAAAATTTCATCAATTTTTCGGAACTGGGGCCATGATTAAGAGGGAAACGTGCGCAGCGTAAAGCAGGTGTTCAACGTGGTTATGGCCCGGGTAAGGTACAGCATTCAGGAACGGAGGCCGCAGCTACCACAGGTTTTACAACATGTCTGTTTGCCCTTGTTAAGTCCAAAATTTATAGTCGGAACAGTGGGGTCTGATCCATTGAGTAAAAGTGACGAAGTGACTTAGTGGATGAAGCCAAGAACTACCTTCTGCTCTGTCGAACACCCCAGCCCTATTTAATTCAATGGGAGGACCTGAGGCACTCCGATACAACCTGTATATCACAAAATGGAGGGCCTCATTCACATTGTGGTACAATAGTTCAGGTAGTGGTCCAACACTCATAAAGCCTATGCACTAAGTGAAAGGGCTGCCAAAAATTAGACTGAAATGTCACTCCAATACACCCTTTATTACACATAAAGGAGGGCATCATACACACCCTTGAAAAATTAGGATTAATGGCCTGCTGGTGACCCTCTAAAACATTAGGGGCGAGGGCATGCCGCTAAGCTGACCATCTAAAACATTAGGAATGAGGGTCTGCAGCTGAGCCAACCATCTAAAACATTATGGGTGAGGGTCTGCTGCGGAGCTGACCATCCTAAACATTATATGCGAAGGCCCGCTAGTGAGCTGACGCTATAAAACATTATATGAGAGGGCCCGCTAGAGAGCTGACCCAATAAAACATTATATGAGAAGGCCCGCTGGTGAGCTGACCTATACAAAAATTGTCAAACAGGGCCCGCTGGTGAGCAGGCCCTATATAAAAATTATATCACAGGGCCCGCTGGTGAGCTGGCCCTATATAAAAATTATATCACAGGGCATATGGAAGAGGAGGATGAGAAGATTAAGAGTCAACCATATACCCGTTTTTTGGGTGGAAGGGGTGAATGGGAATACAGAGTATTCCCATCATTGTAAATAACATATCTAAAGTGACTTTATGTTCACCCGGGGCTTTCCTCCAGTGGAGTGGAGAAGTCAGGGGAAATCCAGGCCTTGTTCATTTTTATAAGTGTCAACCTATCAGCATTGTCGGTGGAAAGGCGGATACGCTTATCTGTTATGATGCCACCAGCAGCACTAAATACCCGCTCAGACAGAACGCTGGCGGCAGGGCAGGCCAGCACCTCCAAGGCGTAGAGTGCCAGTTCATACCACGTGTCCAGCTTGGACACCCAGTAGTTGTAAGGCACAGAGGGATCAATGAGGACGCTGACACGGTCTGCTACGTACTCCTTCACCATCTTCCAAAACTTTTCCCTCCTTGTGACACTAGGCCGCGCATCAGGGTGAGGGTGCTGGCGGGGTGTCATGAAGGTGTCCCACGCCTTGGAGAGTGTTGCCCTGCCTTTGTCGGAACTGCTGTGTGCTCCCCTTTTCTCCCCTTCTCGGTTGGCCAAGGTAGCACGTACTCTGCCGCCAGCGTTGTCAGATGGAAAATTTTGGAGCAATTTTTCAACAAGAACCTTCTGGTATTGCACCATTTTGCTTGTCCTCTCCACCGGAGGAATGAGAGATGAGAATTTCTCTTTGTAGCGGGGGTCCAGAAGGGTGAACACCCAGTAATCCGTGTTGTCTAAAATGCGTATAACGCGTGGGTCACGGGAAAGGCAGCCTAACATAAAGTCAGCCATGTGTGCCAGAGTACCAACAGGCAAGATTTCGCTGTCCTCACCAGGAGGATGACTCTCAATCTCCTCATCCTCTTCCTCCTCTTCTGCCCACCCACGCTGAAGAGATGGAAATAAAGTTCCATGGCTACCCTCTGTAGCGGAGGCAACCGTGTCTTCCTCCTCCTCCTCCGCCTCCTCCAATTGTCGCTGAGAAGACGAAGTGAGGGTGCTCTGGCTATCACCTTGTGTAAGCTCTTCCTCCCCCATTTCCACCTCTTCCACATGCAAAGCGTCGGTTTTAATTGTTAGCAGAGAGCGTTTCAGTAGACACAGAAGTGGGATGGTTACACTGATAATAGCGTTATCGCCGCTCACCATCTGTGTCGATTCCTCAAAATTGCGTAAAACCTCACAGAGGTCTGACATCCATTCCCAATCCTCACTTCTGATTAGAGGAAGTTGAACGGAGAGGCGACGACCGTGTAACAGCTGGTACTCCACTACTGCCCTCTGCTGCTCACAAAGCCGGGCCAACATGTGGAAGGTGGAGTTCCAGCGCGTGCTCACGTCACACAGCAGCCGGTGAGCTGGCAATTGTAAGCGCTGCTGCAGCGTCAACAGGCCGGCTGAAGCTGTAGATGACTTACGGAAATGTGCACACACGCGGCGCACCTTCGTCAAGAGATCATGCAAATTGGGGTAGGTTTTTAGAAATCGCTGAACCACTAAATTAAATACATGCGCTAGGCATGGTACGTGTGTGAGCTTGCCGAGCTCCAAAGCCGCCACCAAGTTACGCCCATTATCACACACAACCATGCCTGGTTGCAGGTTGAGTGGCGAGAGCCACTGCTCGGTCTGGTGACTAATCCCCTGCAACAGCTCTGAGGCCGTGTGCTGTTTGTCCCCAAGGCAGATCAGCTTCAGCACGGCCTGTTGACGCTTCCCCACTGCAGTGCTACACTGCTTCCAGCTACCGGCTGATGGGTGAGTGGCGCTGCGCGCAGAGAATTCGGAGGTGGAAACGGAGGAGGAGGAGCCAATAACGTAGGTGCTGGCGGAAACCCTGATGGAGGTAGGGCCCGCAATCCTCGGCGTGGGTAGCACCTGTGCCATCCCAGGGTCCGAGTCGCTCCCAGCCTCCACAACATTCACCCAGTGTGCCGTCAGGGAAATGTAGCGTCCCTGGCCACAAGCACTTGTCCATGTGTCAGTCGTTAAGTGGACCTTCCCAGTAACTGCGTTGGTCAGGGCACGGGTGATGTTAAGGGACACATGTGGTGTAAGACGGGGACGGCACACCGGGAAAAGTAGTGGCGGCTGGGGACTGCGTACCGAGGGACAGCTGCTGCCATCAGGCTGCGGAAGGACTCAGTGTCCACAAGCCTAAATGGCAGCATTTCGATGGCCAGTAATTTGGAAAGGTGTGAGGTTAGTGCTATGGCCTGTGGGTGGGTGGCTGGGTATTTTCGCTTGCGCTCAAATGCCTGAGGTAACGAAATTTGGACGCTGCGCTGGGACAGGGAAGTGGATGTGGTTGCTGATGGTGCTTCAGATGGTACAGGTGCAGGGCGGGAGGTATGCGGGCCTGCGCCTTCGACAGGCGATTGGCCGGCACCGAAAACAGGGGAAGAGGAGACAGTGGTGTGGCCCGCAGACACAGATTGGCGATCCGGGCGTTCCTCCCACTTATTACGGTGCTTGGATGCCATGTGTCGGATCATGCTGGTGGTGGTGAGGTTGCTAGTGTTCATGCCTCGGCTCATTCTGGTGTGGCACAGGTTGCAAACTACAATTCTTTTGTCGTCCGCACTTTCCTTAAAAAAATGCCATACCGCGGAACACCTAGCCCTTGGCAAGGGAGATTTACGCAAGGGGGTGCTCCGTGGAACATTTGCGGGCCGGTTTGGTGCGGTCCGCCTTCTTTCTTTAGCCACACCACTGCCTCTTCCAGCCTGTTGCGGTGCTGCAGATGGCTCACCTTCAGGACTGCTGTCATCGCTCGGCTTTCCACCTTCCCAGGTGGGGTCAGTGACCTCATCGTCCACCAAGTCCTCCTCCACTTCCTCACTCTGATCATCCTCCTCATTTCTTGATCCCACCACATCCTCAGTCATTGACAACTGTGTATCATCCTCCTCATCAAGGTCTTGAGACAGTAATTGTGGTTGATTTGATGGCAACTGTGTCTCATCATCATCATCCACTTCCTTTGACCTTAAATGCCGTTCCCCACTGTCATCTTCTTGTGATTGGGTACCCTCTAGAGGTTGTGAATCAGGGCACAAGATCTCATGTTCCTCTGCAAGCGTGCTTGGAGAGAGGTTCAAATCAAGGATTGGTGATGAGAAGACCTCCTCACTATATCCCAGTGTGTGATCACTTCTTTGGCCAGACCCTCTATGGTGGGAGGAAGGATGATCAGGGTGAGGATTATGTTGACCAGACTCTTGGCTAGTGAGAGTGGACTTGGTGGAAGACAGGGTGGTGCTTAACCGACTGGAAGCAGTATCAGCTGAAATCCAACCGACCACCTGTTCGCAGTGGTCTGACCTCGAGAGTGATGTCCTGCGACGCCCTGTAAACTGAGACATGAAGCTAGGTATGGTGGATGTCTTTCTTTCTTGTGCTCTGGCACCAGGCACAGTTTCTACGCGTCCTGACCCGCGCCCTGAACTATCAGGATCACGTCCACTTCCCCGTCCCTTTTTACCCGCCTTCTTCATATTAAACGGAATATATGCCGGTAATCTGCGGCTAGGCACACGAAACAGAATGTGAAGCTAATCTGCGGCTAGGCACACTAAACAATATGTGACGCTAATCTGCGGCTAGGCACACTAAACAATATGTGATGTTAATCTGCGGCTAGGCACACTAAACAATATGTGACGCTAATCTGCGGCTAGGCACACGAAACAGAATGTGACGCTAATCTGCGGCTAGGCACACGAAACAGAATGTGACGCTAATCTGCGGCTAGGCACAGTGAACGGAATATGTGACGTTAATTTGTGAATTTGCACACTAAACAGAATGTGACAATAATCTATGGCTAGGCACATGTTTAAAATGGCCCTTTTTGTCGCTGCGTTGTAAAATCATTGGCCCTGTGCACCTAACAGAATATGTCAGCTTGTCACTGCACTGTGAAATATTTGTCCCTGTGCACCTAGTACAATGTCACCTTAGAACATGTCCCCCCCCACAAAAAAATGAAATTCTGCCACCCCCAAAAAAAATTAAATGCTGCCCCCACACACAACAGTCCTAAAAAGGACTTTTGGGTCTTGAAAGAGTTTCAGCAATTTTATTCTCCCTACACTGACTTCCTGTGCATCTAGTATTATATGTCACCTTTCAAATACCCCCCCCACAAAAAATATGAAATTGTGCCCCCCCAAACAAAATATAAATGCTGCCCCCACACACAACAGTCCTAAAAAGGACTTTTGGGTCTTGAAAGAGTTTCAACAATTTTATTCTCCCTACACTTACTTCCTGTGCATCTAGTATTATATGTCACCTTTCAAATATCCCCCCCACAAAAAAAAGGAAATTGTGCCCCCCCAAACAAAATATAAATGCTGCCCCCACACACAACAGTCCTAAAAAGGACTTTTGGGTCTTGAAAGAGTTTCAACAATTTTATTCTCCCTACACTGACTTCCTGTGCATCTAGTATTATATGTCACCTTTCAAATATCCCCCCCACAAAAAAAAGGAAATTGTGCCCCCCCAAACAAAATATAAATGCTGCCCCCACACACAACAGTCCTAAAAAGGACTTTTGGGTCTTGAAAGAGTTTCAACAATTTTATTCTCCCTACACTGACTTTCCCTGCCTAAGCGCATCTCTCCCTGGCTAAGAATGAGCCGAACTCGCGCGTTGGGTGCTATACAGCACCCGATCACGGGTTCTGACCAGCCAATCAGTGTAATGCCAGCAGCCAACATGGCTGCTGGCATTACACTGATGTCAGAGCCTCCCCGCACGTTTATTGGCTGTGCAGCAGCTGCGAAACGTGCGGGGAGGAGACCCGAACATGGCGGGCGAGCACATGCGGTACTCGTACGAGTACCGCCATGTGCCGAGCAGAGCGATGCTCGAGCCGAACCGAGCTTCGGCCGAGCATGCTCGCTCATCACTAGTGGTTGGTAGAGGGTCAGTTTGTTAAAGTGGGGGCCATACAGAAATGGCCTCTGCCCCTTAGGAAAAAGCAGGTTAGGGCCTTTCTGGGACTGGTTGGTTATTACCGCCAGTTTATACCACATTTTGCTACCAGAGCTTGTCCCCTCACTGACCTCATTAAAGCAAAATGTCCGGACATGGTGAGGTGGGATAGCAAAGCAGAGGACTCCTTTTCGGATCTTCGCTCTGCGCTGTGTCAACAACCTATCCTGGTGGCACCTGACTTCAAGAAAGAATTCTTCTTGCAGAGCGATGCCTCTGAGGTGGGTTTGGGGGCAGTACTTTCACAGTACATAGACGGAGAAGAGCATCCAGTTTTGTACTTGAGCCAGAAACTGTTGCCCAGAGATCAGAGCTATGCAGTGGTCGAAAAGGAGTGTTTGGCTATTAAGTGAGCTATGGACGTTCTTAAGTATTATTTGCTTGGTAGACGCTTTTCACTGATCACTGACCATGCTCCCTTATGGTGGATGCACACCAACAGGGACAGAAACTCCAGGGTCCTGAGATGGTTTCTGTCCTTACAACCATTAAAGTTCGTTGTGCAGCACCGGGCTGGTTTGCTTCATGGTAATGCTGATGCTCTATCTAGGGCGCATGGCCTTGCGGTGGTGGCCGCTTACCACGCCTGTGTTAAGCTGGGTAGGGGGATATGTGACAGAGTCCTGGACCATGTATACGTCAGCCATAGGTGACAACAAGCAGTTATCCCAGCGAGTAAAGGGTTACGTTTTGTCTTTTGCCTCTGCTAGCACACCTGCTCTTGGTTAATTAGCTCAGACCTATATAGTAGGTCTGAAAGAGCAGGGTGTGGTCAGATTGCACTGGGATAGTGTGTTTGGAGACCTGCAAGCTGTCTGTCTGCCTCTGAAACCAAGGAATGGTGAGCAAGCTTCTGAACTGAAAAGATTCCATGTCTGCTTGTTTTACTTGTTTTGTACTGGAACCCAGAGTAGCTGGGCCAGTAACTGGTAGTGAGGGAACTACTGTGAGTTAGCCTCCTGAAAGGAGTAGACCTGTTTGTTTCTGTTCTTTTTATTTTGGTATCAAAAACCTGTTTGATTTAAAGGGGAAGCATACCCTAAAATTGGAAAGAGACTTTTCTTTTGTTGTTGCTGTTACAATAAACTGCATTGAATTTACAACCTCTTGGCTGTCCTGACCGTGTTTGAAGGGACCTTACTACACTACATTAACTTTCCCACTGTATTCATAACCTCCTTTAGCTATATTAACTGCATTAACTTCTCAAGACCTTGCAGAGTATTTAATGAACAACGTTGATAACAACGTTGATATAATTAGAAATTACATCTCATGTTTTCAGCCTTTGCATGACACACCTGACCTTCATCTCTCTCTCGCTCTCTCTCTCTACTCCTGCCTATTCTCAGTTCATTTACCACTGCATATGAGGAAGGAGATTGCCGTGCTTTTTTGCCTCACAACCTTCCCACTTGACTCCATTCTCCAGTAGCTAATAACCTATTCACTAGAAATGGGAGTATAGTATACTATTTTTCTGGAGTTTTCAAAGATTTGTCTCTATTTTTACAAAAAATTAATGTGTATTAAAAATGCATAACATTTGTGCCATTTGTTACCATCATTAAATTTCTCACATGAATTTTGACATTTTTGCCTATGCTTACTATGGCTGAGAAAGATCCTGCCCCACTATGAAAGAAATTCAGAACGTTCCACTATTCTGAGAGGTGTAGTTGGAGCATAGAGTTGTAGAAGCAGACATCTATAGAGACAGAAGACAAACAATCCTTGTTGAGTAGTTGTGTTGTGAAAGAACAAGTTAGCACAACCAGTACACCATGTTACCTACTGCATGTGTGTGTTTGAGGGGGTGCATAAGTCAAGTTGGATAATGTGGAGGAATCTTAGTAATAGCAGTGGTCAGCAAAGCACATCAGATAGTGCTGCCACAACCCACCACATTCTCTGTGATACAGAGACTCCAGAGCACATCAGTATCACATTGTGCTGCTGCCACACCTGATGTGGCTGAGAGATATGAGAACCCATCATGAAATAATGCTGTCATTATTATGACCATATCCTCTTTGACTCAAAGATTCCAGAGCCCACCAGAAGCACAGATTTACTGCTTGTCTCTGAGCCTGCAGCTGTTGCTGTATCTGTTAGTGTGACACCAGGTGCCGCCTTCACCTGTGTCATATTCACACTCACCACCACTAACTGTGAAAGTAGACTGTAGTGGCAATGCTGCTCCTGCCAAGCATGGTGGTCCCAGTGGTGAAGTGATTAGAGCTTTCCTGTCTTACACATGCCAGGACCTGGTGAGAGACATGGTAGAAATTGGTTGCACCAATACCACTGACAGGATTTACTTTGGTAGTTATATAGTTGTAGTTTTTGAATTGCTGAATTGACTGACTACCAGTCCTACAAGTATCATCAAAGGCCACAGACTATAGTTGTGGTAGTGGAAGAGACAGCAATGACAAGAAATGGGAGGACATTTCACTAGCTAATAAGGCAGTAGCAGAAGCAACACAGGAAGCCACTTTGGGTGCATCCAAGAAGAATGTATGCAGTAAATAAGATTCTTCTGCACATCTCCTGACCAAAAACAAATCATGGTTGTGGGAATATGTTTCCTTGGAGGCAGGGAATGTGCAATTGTCCTCAATGTGAAAGGCTATGAAGAAGGGAAAGGAGGTGTCACAGCTTGACACATGAACCCTAATTAAGTACATGCAGTAGAATTATGGGACACAGAGACTAGCACCACATGATTTATTAGGGGATGGTTTTACACGGTCTACATGCTTAATTAGTGTAGACATGACAGTGTGACATCCCAGTCTTTGCCTCTCCTCATTAGATTTCCACATAATGTGCATATTACAGTTTTTGATAATAACATCACAGTCAGAGACGGGCAAAATGTCACATTTTTCCCACAGACATTTTGGCATAAATCTATCAGTTTACCAATCTTTTCGTGAAAATTCCCATGCCTAAAATCCTCCTAGACTTAGTATCTGTGGTTCTTGCTACCAGTTTAATGGAATTAGGCTGGACGAGTCAGTATATGAGTCTACACGTGCAGTGGAACAAGGCTGTAGAGTTTAAAATATGTGGTTCAATTGCTACCAATGCAGTGTGACAAGCTGGGGGTCAGTATTTGAGTTTCTATGGCTAATGTGGGATAAGACCTGGAGTCAGTAAAACAGTGGGGGGTGGATATTAGGTCAACTCCCATGGGAGCTGTAGTAGTGACAAGGCTAGGCATCAATATATGTGGTATGTTCTCAGCTGAAATAAAATGATGACACGTATGAGAACACAGACAACACCCAGGTTACTATTCATTATTCACACAGGAACATTCAGTCTTCAGCAATTTAAACTTTATTTTAATTTATCCTTTTTATTTGCCTTGTTTATTTCTATTTTAATATGATACTATCAAAAGTAAAAGAGTTATTCATGTTGATTAGAAATGGGTGAAAGTTCCTGTTGTATTTGCATGAGAAATCTACCCATTACCTGGCCCTGTTTTCCTCCCGTAATGGCATAATTATGCTCAGCTAACTAGTGGGTATTGTTTTCTGCTGCTATTGTGTGGATCGGGGGGCTGTTGTGGAGGAGGCGGACGGAGTGGTGGAAGTGGGCCTGGTAGGCCGCGGCTGCGGCCTTGTGTATCATTGGAGATGCACAGACTCACCCTGGGGATATTGCCTGCCAACGGATGTCTCTGCTGAATTTTACTTTACAGTAGTGGCGGCCCACTTCGCTGAGTACACACCTGGACTGCTACAAATTTATGAAGTTGCATGCTGTCCCTCCCTCCGTCACTGCGCTGATTCAGCCCAGTTAGCCTTGGATGTGTGGCGTATAATGTCCGTAGAGAAATTGCATGGCCTGGAGTTTATGAACACCCCTGTCGGCTGAGGAGGTGAGGCGGCGGACTCTATTTAGGCTCCAGAGTGTTGGGCTGGGAGTGCTGCGGACAACTGGTGGTTACATATAACGACCGCACTGGCTGTGTTATTCCAACTAGGCTCCATTCACTGCTTGCTTTTCCCAGTGCCCCATCTTTTCAGAGCATCATTACATATTGAAAAGCTGGACTGGCGGACTCTCCTGGGTCAGACTGAGCATATTACAGACCTGACTTAATTTGTACCTCACCTCATACAGTGGGCTTCTATCTATGGGCTACTTTCCCCAGTGCACCCTCTCTTAGAGCATCATCCTTTTTGTTATTTTCTATCCAAGTTCCCCTCCCCACTCCTTAGGTATATATATTACTCTGTGCTGGTATCCCACCTCTCTTCTACCTGCTTAGACTTCCCTGACATCTTTATACTACTCTATTCAAGAACACCTGGCTTTCTGAGGCTTAGCTGGGTTAACAGTGCTCATTGGATGTGAACTATTTATCCAGTGCTGGGCCTGGTGATTGTGCTCTTAGTCTAGGAGTACTTGTATCATCTAACTGGACCACTTCATACCCACGTTTGTTTTCTTACCCTGTTTCTGTATCTCCCCTCTATCCCGTGTAATAATACAACTACTCAGTGCCCTGGTACTGCTCCTCTTTCTCTGACAAGCCTGGGAGTACAGATACTGAAGTGGACATTACAGCGACAAGATTCCTAACTTACAAGCCTATAATACAAGGGCTATTGTTGGATGCTCCATACCCTGTTTGTTCTTCTACCCTTTTTTTGTGTCCCCTTCTGCCCCATGTATAACCAAAATTAATTACCGTCCTGGTATTATCATTACTTGATCTTATATTTGTATCCTGACACTGGACACTCTGATGCTTATGCAGTAATATTCTACAGATGCTCCGGGGTGTTTAATTTCCCACTGCACGGCCTCGATCCAATATAATCTTTGCCTCAGTGCAGCTGTATTCCTGCTATTTGCTATGATGGGCAAAAAGTCTAAATTCGAGGACATTAAGAACAGGCTTAGTCAATTTGCCAGTAGGCAGATGGAGGAGGGTGAGGTTCAAGCCATCATGGAACAGTCTTCAGCCCCATCTTCACCTGCTCACTAGTCTGATGCTGGGGAGGCCTCTGATTCTCACTTTGTAGAGCTAATGCTGGTCATTTCTAATTGTCAAAATGTCCTAACCACTAAAATTGAATCTGTACAGATGGAGTTGAAGTTGCTACGAGCTGAGCAACAAAACATGAGAGAAAAGGTGCTGGATACCCAGAGAAGAGTCTCTACAGTGGAGGACTCTTTGCCCCCTATTAGTGAGTCTCTTGAAGCAACAGTCCAAGACTCTACAGAAAAAAGCTGACGATCTTGAAAACAGATCACGACGTTGTAATATCCGAATAATTGGATTACCGGAAAACAGCGAAGATCGTAACCCTGAGCAATTCTTGGAGGGCTGGGGGAGAGAGAAGTTGGTGCGGAGGGTCTTTCGGGCTTGTTTGTGGTGGAGAGGGCTCACAGAATCCCCTCGATACTTCCATCCCCAGGGTCGGCTCCAAGACCCCTGATTGCCAAGCTTCTCAAACTCATATGCCATATTATACCCGGCTAGACTTCGTGTAACTCACAATGGAACTACATCCTTCTTCACACCTGAGGCAGAAGCTATGAGTTGGATCGAGTCTTTGTAGATGGGGGTAATATATGTGATTGGCGGCTCACTGTTCACGGCACTACTGTATACTTGCTGTTGCCTCATGGACTTTTGAGAATTATGCCTTATGGTTACTACTGTACTAGCTATTAAGGGGTGGGTGGAGTGGGGGTCATTATGCTAGTACACTGTATGTGTAATTTTAGTACATAGATGCTGATGTATGTCCGAGCATGTTCTATGATATGTGCCCCATGGAGGTGAAGATATGTCTTATGATGTTACGTATGTCTTTATTTCAGTTTTAGGTATCCTGATTTGGGGATCTGGGATGATTGGTGTGGGGATGTAGCATGTGGGCCCACTCGATATTGCATCTGTTAATATATGGAGGAAGAAAATTTCTGAAGTAGTGGGATCTCTTGTTCTAGCTACTGACATATAAGTGCTGTGGGTACTTGTACCGACTGCGCAGCTGGATCACCTAATGGTGCCTGATGGTGTCGGGTGGTGTGGCGGTGTGGTTGGTGTGGGTCACCATAGACACCCATGGGACTGGTTCACTGTTTGGTAATTGTTTTACCTTTATCATTATTCCAACTGTTTAACTCTTTGAGTGCCAAAGGGGCACACAACACATTGTAGAGCAATGCATTGAGTACCCCTCTGGAACACAAAGGGTTACGTTTTGTGGTTCACTATGAGGGGGGAGTCCTGGGTCCGGCTTGGGATTTCCCTAGGGGTTATTGTTAGGGTATGGATCCCATTCCAGTTGGGGTTGGATGGGTTTAGTCTCTTCTTTAGGAACAGGAGTTAGGTTGGTAGGTTTTTTTAAGGGGTTTCACCCTGGCTCTCTGGGAGGCGGGCATGCACCTTGCATTTCTTCTAATGGATATGGCTAACAGAATGATTTCTATCATCTTCTGGAATGTTAGGGGTCTCAATGACAATATTAAACGATCTCT
The DNA here is from genome assembly GCA_037306005.1 of Rhinophrynus dorsalis. Classification (NCBI taxonomy): domain Eukaryota; kingdom Metazoa; phylum Chordata; class Amphibia; order Anura; family Rhinophrynidae; genus Rhinophrynus; species Rhinophrynus dorsalis. The sequence continues at coordinate 127,386,090 of CM074721.1, forward strand.
GATTCTGAATCATTCCAGGAGATATAAGCCAGATATTTTACTTAATCAGGAGACTCACCTATATGGTGGCAAAATACTAGCTCTCAAAAAGGCATGGGTAGGGTGTCATTACCACGCAACCTTCTCAACTCATGCGAGGGGGGTCTCTATTTTGGTTGGTAAGTCCTTACAATTTGAGCTGGTTGATTTGAAGACTGACCCATTGGGTAGGTACATCTTTTTTGGACTGCCTGATTTCTGACATCCCGGTTATCTTAATGAATATTTACATCCCTCCACCTTTTGTGCCTGAGGTTTTACAGGAGGCTCTCCTATATATATCTGCAAAGCCTGGTCGTTGTCTTGTTTTTATGGGGGACTTCAACATGTACACTGACACCAGGGGTGTGCACAGGCATTTTGGGGGGCAGGGGCTCAAATGAAATAAAGGGCACTTCTCATTATTATTATTATTTTTTTTTTTTTGTTAAAAGGGCACGAGGGCACTTTGGACAAAAAGGGCAGGTGCTCAAGCCCCCCTTGGTGTCTATGTGTGCACGTGCCTGACTGACACTGCTTTAGATAGAATGGGTACCAGATCCGGTGACTCTTTAACCCCTAGGCTTAAATTTCTAAGTTTTCTAGAGGATATGAATCTCATTGAAACCTGGAGAACTCTTCATCCTAGTGTTAGGGAATATTCATGTCATTCTGCCACTGATAAATCGTTGTCTAGAATTGATCATGCGTTTGTCTCCTGCCAGGCCTGGCTTCAGATCATTCTCCAATGCGTTTATGTCTCCGTATGGGTAGATATTACTCTACTCCTAGTTGGCGACTTCAACCATATTGGCTGTTTATTGATCATATTGCTTCAAGTCACGGGGCCGCACTGACAGAATATTTTAGCTTTAATGAGGGTTCTGCACCGCAGGGAGTTGTCTGGGAGGAGGCGAAGGAGGTGGCATGAGGTTCACTTGGTTCATTAATCACTACACACAAAAAACATACAAGGGATAAAGTAGGTCAATTGGAGAGAGAGGTTACCATGGCAGAAAGAATATATGTTGACAAAGGTGACACTATTTCCTATGATTCCTTCCTGCTTGCCTCCTCTTTTTATAACGCTGCATTAATGGAGCAGAATGTAAATTTCATGATGTATCAGAAACAGAAATTATTTGAAAATGGGGATAGAGCAGGAAAACTTATGTCCCACTTAGTGGGAGCCAGGGAGGCAGATGCAGTATAACTACTATATATGAGAAAGCTGGGAATCTTACACATTATGAAATGGGCGTTAACAATGTGTTTGCAGACTTTTACTCTACTCTATGTAAGACACAAGCCAACTCTACCTCTCGTCAGGTGGAGGAAAATCTGGTGGGAATACCTCTCCCAACCCTATCTGTTGACCATCGCCGGATGCTTGATTCTTCCATTATGCTGGGTGAGGTTGTGGCGGCCATCGATTCTCTCCCCCATGGGTAAATCACCTGGGGGTGATGGACTACCGCCTGAATGGTACAAGAGATATGCCGACACATTGGCTCCACAGCTGCTCAATACTCTGTACGAAGCTTTAGAGGTGGGTAGGCTTCCATTGTCCCTTACTGAGGCTACAATAGGGGTGCTCCCTAAACCGGCAAGGACTTAACTAAGTGTGACTCGAATCAAACTATCTCTTTTCTTACTTCAGACGCCAAAATTTTGGCCAAAGTCTTGGCAACTAGATTAAATCTAGTGATTTCAGATCTTATTCATCCAGATCAGGCCGGATTTATGCCCGGGAAATCAATGTTTCACAATCTAAGGAGACTTTTTTTCTCATCTACATACAAAGCACGATAATGTTGGCCATAGAGTGGTGGTATCACTCGATGCATCTAAGGCATTTGACTCTGTGGAGTGGGGTTATCTTTGGTGTACACTACTGGGGTTTGGATTTGGGCCGACTTTTCTGAAATGGGTACAACTTCTCTATGAGAACCCAAGCTAAGGTCTTGACCGGGTCTGTCCGGTCGGGGTCATTTGCACTTGAAAGGGGTATGCGACAGGGATGTCCCTTGTCATCGGGGCTGTTTGCACTGGCCATTGAACCACTAGCCAGCTTAATCCGAAATTACCAGCTGGTGGAGGGGTTTGTGTTGGGCAGAAGAGAGGAGAAATTGGCACTATATGCGTATGATATACTGTTGTTTTTGGGAGTGTCTTCTAGATCCCTTCCATGTGTTTTAGATCTAGTAAACACATATGGCAATTATTCAGGATTGCGAATAAACTGGACTAAATCATCCATCCTCCCTATAGATAAAATCCTTAACGGGGGTCCTGTGCTGTCCACTCCCTTACAATACGAACATTCTGTAAAGTATCTAGGGCTCCTGGTGACTGCATCCGCGGACAGTTATGTGAGAGACAACTTGGAACCACTAATTGAACAATTTCGATATAAAACTACTTCTTGGCTCTCACTGCTGCTAAATTTCATTGGTCGCTCCAACCTGATCAAAATGGTGTTTCTCCCACAATTTTTGTATATCTTTCAGGGCTCTCCTGTGTCGGTCCCTAAACGTTACTTTGCTGTAATTGACAAGATAATTAGGAACTTTCTATGGTCAGGTGGTCCATCTAGGGTTAAGCTTTCCACTTTGAAGCATCCAGCAAGTGTCCCTGATTTTTATAAATATTACCTAGCTTCACAGGGGCAATTCGCACTTGCATATGTTCTACCTGATACCTTGCACACCTTCCATAAAATAGATGAATCTCTGCTCAAGCCGGGTTATTCTCTGTTGCACATTCCTTTGCTGGGTCCGGGTGTGCTTAGGGATCCCCCGTCACCTCTCGGACGGCCTGTAGTGTGTGGTCAAGTATCCAATCTAATTCAAACTTTGAGGCATGGGACCCTGGTGTTCCTCTCTGGGGGTCGGAGGGGTTGATACACCTTCGGCATTTGGAGTTTGGTCGATTATGGTCGACATATGGCATTTCTACACTTGGACATATGTATCAAGGCAATGTCTTAAAAACTTTTAATCCGCTGCATGAGGAGTTCAATGTACCTACTACCTTTTTTTTATTCATATCTACGGCTGAAACATGCTTTGAACACCTTGTGGGGTGCTAACACTCCTAACAAACAAGAATTTCCACTGGTTACATTGGCTAAAAAGAGACAGTCCCTTAGACCTGTCTCGTTGATTTATATGTGATTAGATAAGGCTTCTATGGTGTTGGAAGATGGACTCAGACTTAAATGGGAGGCTGATGTGGGTGCCTTTGAGGACTGTGAATAGGAAACAGCTTTGAGGAGCCCTGAACTGGTAGCAGCTATGGCCAGGCATCAACTGATCCAGCTCAAAATCTTATACAGATCCTATTTCACTACTGTGCATCTTTTTAAGATGGGCAGGATGGATAGCGATCGCTGCAGGAGGTGTGGGGGGGGGCAGGCGCCGCCTTCTTGCATCTTCTGTGGGAATGTCCCCCGGTTCGTGGGTTTTGGATGGCTGTGCTCTGTACGCTGTCGGCGGTGGTGCAGTGGGATGTGTCGCTTTCTCCAAAGCTGTGTATATTCTCTATTCTCCCTGATCAGCTCCATTCAAACTTTCACACTGTACTAATTAGAGAACTGTTGATTATGGCACGAAAGGTGGTGGCACAGTCATGAATGTCAGAACACCCCCCAGACATGACCAATGGTTTGCCTTAGTGGCCCATAATATTCCTCACTATAAGGGACTTTACTTGCATAGGGGCACCCCGAACAAATTCCATCACATAGGGGGTCTATGGACTTCTTATTATAACTCTAGAATCCTCTATCAATGAGGGCTATGTGTTGCATATTTATTTATTAAATATTACTTTATGCTCCGTTTGTGCTGTTCCTGGAAACCATGGTTACTTCTTAATTTGTACAGATGTTCAATTACAATTTGATGTATAAGCAGTTATCTGCTACGTTTCTAAATACTAAATGGAGGAGGTGTTGTGCTCGTCTCCCGGGGAGTGAGGGAGGGTGGGTGGGATGAGTCCTTTTATGGTCTCAGTTAGGGTTGGAGATAGGGGAGGGTAGTTTTGGTTCGGTATAAGTTAGTTTCTTTAAATTAAAAATTGAAATGGGACAGCTGTACCTTCCTGTTATGATATTTACTTGACTGTATGAAGTGTTTCTCTTACTTGATCGCTATGTGCATTATCATTGAGTTTGTACTGCTTTATCACTGTCCTCTCAATATTATTATTTTTTTTTTTTAAATAATAATTAAGGAGGAGCTGATAGGATTGTGATGTGTCCAGTGACTTAGAGGAGGAGAAGAACAGGAAGAACTGAGTGGCAGTGTGATCATGACAGATCAGCTGCCTGTGTCTGCTGGTATGTCTGCCAGTTTGCCTTGTCATTCTGAGAAGGAGTAGGTAATGGCAAGTGTGACAGCAGGGGACCCTAAGTCATACTTATCATCCCCAAGCAGCAACACTACCACACAGCAGCTAAAAACTGGTGGGGTGAGTGTGGTGATTGTGACGTAACTGCTGAGACTAGCTCCAGTATGGACCATAATGATGAGGGAAATGAGCAGCCAGACTACTGGACAAGGGAGTCCACATACACCTGACCCTGTGATTCTCATTCCCCTGGCATTGTCTCTCTGAGAAATGATGCTGCAGAAGGCAGAACTGGCTAATATGGGCATCAACACACATCAGCTACCTGTGCCTGCTGCTAGTGTTGCCAGTATTCCTTCTTTGCCTGAGATATGGCAATTTTACTGTAGGGGACAATCTGTCACATTTGTCATCAGCACCAACCAGTCCCTCTTCCACAGAGCAGCAGCAAGAGACTGGTGGTGGGGATGAGAATAATTGTGCTGGTGGAGAAGCTGATGTGCAGGAGATAATAAGGGTCTTTTTGCAGAAAATTAAAAGGTATTGGGGGCAGATATGCAAATGGGCATGGACATCACCACAACCAACAGCAGTGGCATTGCAGAGTTTACTACTACTGTTGCTGTAATGATGATGATGAGCAGTCTAATGTGGCACAGCCTATTGTGGCCACAGTGGGATTAATTTCCAGCATTAGTGATTTGGGGCTAGAACAGTTTCTACTTACCAGCAATAATCCTGGTCCTAGCTCTAGTGCTGATTCTGAGGCAGAAGCAGCAGCATTCTCTGCCCCAGCCAGTGAAGATGTCAAGGACATCAGAGTAAATAATACATATGACACAGGTACAGTGAAGTTTAACCAGTTTATTAAGAAAAGCAAGAGTAAGCACTTCCCCAACCTTAATAGGAATAGGCATGAGGACAGTGCCGAGTCTACTACCAAAGGATTGACACGGAACTGTAACCAGTTCTCAGTAGCCTATACAAATAGATGGGAGCAGAACCTGGCTTGGTTCTATACCTAGCAAATGGAAACCTGGAACTCCAGAAAACCTGATCACTGGCGCGACAGCTAAACTCCCAGACACGAGACAGGCAGACAGATGTCTCAGAGTAGTGACTCTACCACGGAGGTAGCAGTTGCACTACACTTGTGGAACTTACCCACAACTAGCCCAGATAGGTGGTAGTCAGACAGGAGTGAAGGACAGCACAGAGGGTAAGTCAGACAAGCCACAGTTGAGAGCCAAATTGGGTAGTCAGCCACAGCCAAGGTTAAAACAGAGCGGGTAGTTGAACAAAGCCACAGGGTCAATCAGGAGTAAACACGGTATCATGGTGCCCGTGATTGCTGCAATTCAGTGTCTGTCAACTGTAGGGGGCTCCCATTGGCTGTCTGCCTTCAGCCCGCCTCACACTGCCTTTTTAAACTCAGTCTGGGCACCCTCTGGTTGCCCTTTCGTGGTGTCTTTGACAGCATCCACTTCCTCCTCACTACAGTAGCTGATTGGGCCTGTTGCTGAGTTCCTGAGTCGACCTATTCCTGAGTTCCTGCTTGCTATGTCAGTTCCAGTCCGGTTCTGGTTGTTCCCATCAGTAGCTGATGTTCCTGCTGCCAGTCTGCTTTGCCGCGCTTGATCCGGTTGATCTTCTCTGCTGGTTCCTGTTTCCTGCTTCCAGTTCCTGCATCAGTGGCAACATTGTTCTTCATTCGCTTCGGCGACCTTTCCTCCTGTTGGTTCCAGCGTGCGGATGCTGGTTTGCTTCACTAAGCCTTGCGGCTTACTTTCAGCCTGTTGGTTCCAACGTGCGGATGCTGGTTTGCTTCATTAGCCTTGTGGCTCACATTAGTCTGTTGGTCCCAGCGTGCGGACGCTAGTTTGCTCCATTAGCCTTGCGGCTCAATTACAGTCTGTTGGTCCCAGCGTGCGGACGCTGGTTTGCTCCATTAGCCTTGCGGCTCACATTACAGTCTGTTGGTCCCAGGGTGCGGACGCTGGTTTGCGGCTCTCATTCTGCCTGAATGTTCCTAATGTAGGGCACTGGTTTACTTCCTGACTTGCAGTCAGGTACTTGACGGTTCCAAGTGCGCTGTCCAGTCCTAACAGCATCGATTCTTACTATATATGGGCACGAGAGTTTCTGATTACAGTGAAACCACTTGACCTGGTAGCCGCTATCTTCCATCTTACTGTCATTACCATATGACAGTCATTAGGCCTCTGTGGTTGTCACCTTTCCTTGGGCTGCCTTGCCCGGTATATTGGTAAGGCCGGTAGAACCTTTCACTTTGCCACCTTAAGGTTGCCTTACCCGGTATTGGCAAGGCTGGTAGAGCCTACCCATTGGTATTCCGTCAGGCTGCCTTGCCCGGTATATTGGTAAGGCTGGTAGAACTGCTTACTATTCCATCTTAAGGTTGCCTTACCCGGTATTGGCAAGGCCGGTAGAGCCTACTACACTGGTCTCCCGTTAGGCTGCCCAGCCCGGTATATTGGCAGGGCTGGTAGAGCCTCTTGTTCCAGATTTGCCTGGATTGCTTTGCCCAGTATATTGGCAAGGTCGGTAGAACCTATTTGCTATTGTCATTTTCTTCTATGTATTGTTTGTATGTGTATGAAAACCCTATGGGATTGCCTTTAACTTTTCAATAAAGTTATGTTTTTACCTAAACCTTACGTCTGAGAGTCTTAACAAACCGTGACACACGGCAGCCGAGCAAGGGTCAAACGAGAACAACACTGAAGAAATGCACAGATACACAATGAATGGGCAACAAGTCCTAGCTTCAATGAGGTTTATAAAGCAGCAGAAGGAGGCAGGACCCAATTAGGCCCAACAGAAGAGGCCCATAAACAGGCGTCTGTGCCAGTGCCTTTAACATGACTTTAGCAATGAGGAAGTGGCTGGAGGCCATGCCGGCCTGCGGACATACAGAGGTAAGATCACAGGATCGCTTAGGCCTCAAAGGGAGACTGCAATAGAAAAGGACTGTAGAGGAGAAGAGGGCATTCTGTTTCACCTGTCTTCTCCATTAAATCATGGGTATGGGAATGTAATGGAAGCTGGAAGGCACTGTATCACCCTCAGCACTGTCGCCCTCAGCTTGAATTCTACTGGTCGAGCAGTAACCAGCTTGATCGAACATCTGCGGTGTCGTAAACTCAGTGTCGAAGTCGGATGAAGTTTGGTAGCATCGTCAGCTTCATGTAGGAGTCAGACAAAATCCAGGTGAACAGGAAAAGGGTCGAAGGGACTCACAGCCAGAGTCGGGTTGCAGACTGGTACCACGGGCCGTAGAGAGTGAAGTCTCTACTCCCGGTCGAAAGGTAGCTGGAGGATGTCGTAGGAAACACAATGATGTCGAACTATCACAGTGCCTGTGATTCCTGTCACTCTCAGTTGTGGCTGTCACTGATTTGCTGACTGAGTTTGACCCGCCTCCTGATGACCTTTTTATACCTGGCTATCACATCTGTCAGATGCCCTTTCGTGGTGTTCCTGAGCCAGTAGTGCTGTTGCTGTGTTCCTGTATTCTGAGTTCCTGTGTACCGATTCGGCTTGTCCTGATCATTCTCCAGTGTACCTGCTTGTGTATGACCCGGCTCATCTGCGTACCACCCTTGGATCCTGACCCGGCTAGACTGACGTTCCTGCTTGTGTATGACCCGGCTTGTATGACTGCCTCCTACGTGCTCCGACCCGGCCCGGCTGACTTCCTGCTCCGAAGATCGACTTCCAGCTTGTTCCAGTGACCTGCATTCCAGTTGTCGCCGCCGCGACATTTCCAGTCTCTGCTGCCCGCGTCAGTGTGACTGCCTTGCCTGGTGCTTCCTTCGATTAAGTGCTGTGCCTCGTTACTTGTGCAGAGCTGTGTGTATATCTGTGGGCCTTCCTTTCCGTGCAGAGCCTTGCAGTATCGCTGAAGCCTCGAGTAAATGTGCATTTTAACTCTTGCAGTGCTGCCTCGAATTCACTCTCTATCTCCTGTACGAGCCTCGTTACCCGTGATACTGCTGCTGAGTTGGCCGCTCTCCGTTGGCAACTCTAGTCTACCATTGCAGAGTGTTCACATAGTTTGGGCCGTTTGGGCGCTTAAGGCTCTCCGGTATTGGTTACCGACGATATCATTGACACAGAGTGTTGGCAGAAAGGCTTCAGTGTTGGTTTATCCGGTACTACGCCCGAAGGGGCTAGTGGCTCTTGCTTTATTATTACTGCATTCGATTACACCTGAGGAGGCTGTTAGCTCTTGCACTGCCAGCCGGTTTCCGTTACGCCCGGGGGGGCTATTTGCACTTGCACAAACAAAAGCAGTTCCTGTAACTACGCCCGTGGGGGCTAAGTTGTTTCCCATTCTGCTTACTATCGAACACCTTGGCAAGGTAGCTCGATCCTCAGCACTTGATGAATATTGTCTATACAGCACAGCCTCTTTAACATCCAGGGCGTGTCAAACTTCCACATCTGAGACAGACTGTTATTTGGACATTAACCCCTTGGGGGTCAATACCATCCTAGTGCATACTGTTTTGCATTTATGTCGATTGTGCTATTACCCTTGTAATATCTCAGTATACTTTATCTGTGTATTACCTACCGCCTCTAGAGGGCGTACTTGTGCATTATTCACTTTAATAAAGTGTGTTTTATTTTCACTTATTGGTGTGAGAGTCCTAAAAAACCGTAACACGAACAGAGTCTGCATCACTGCCTGACAGCATACAAAAGCCCGAAGTCCCGCCTCGGAATCGGATCTGCAGGTAGCTGTCAGCAGACGGTCAACGATACAGGATACTCGGCTCAGATGGGCATCAGAGGGGATACTTTAAACCCCAAGAGCATCAAGACACCAGGACTCCTTGTTCTCTTGAAGATAACTGACTCTTTATTGAAACAACCACAGCATATTTGTACCATTTAACCACATTGACATTACATGGCAGACATGACACAATGGGCTAGTTACAGAGATAATCCACAAAGATAAGACCACAAACCCACAACAACTGGTTCAGGGAAACATAATAGGGCAGACATGATTGAATTAGCACACAGCAGGGGGTCTTACTACAGTTCACCAACATACAATGGCTGGAGTGGCTAGAATTCACATCTTGGGGACAATGGCCCAAGGTTGGAGCCTTTGTTTGACTACTTTTAATGTCCGACTCAAACCTTGACCAACCACTGAGCTGCCTACAGTTCTTCATGTTAGGCTATGGAAGTCATTTGCATGTCCACCTCAAGGGATTCGTTCCAACAAGCCTTCACCTCTTGTGCCTTGCCACCGAGCATTCCACCCGATGGTGACGATCGCACACCGAGCTGGCAACCTCTGACTGGTAGTCGGAGAATGAGTAAACCTCGACCACAACAATACATTACACACAGACTATTTGACAGTCTCTCCTCCTAGAGTGTTCAGCACTCTGAACACAGGGAAGTTCTGTGTATTAAGTCTTTTAGTTCACAATAAGGACCTAGAGGTCGTATGACCCTTCCCATAAGTGTGTCCCATAGGGTGAAATGTCCACAGTCTCTTAGGCCAGGAGCTGATCAGTCTTGTGCCCAGACAAGGGCTCCAGTAACGGAGTAAGCTCCGTTACAGGGAATATTTTCTTTTGGGGCTGGCACAGTGCATTCATCGGTGACTAAACTGTGTCTTCTGTGTGATAAGTTGGTGAAAAGGAGAAAGGTATCACGGTTCCCGTGATCTGGCTGTCACTCTTTGTTGTGGTGCGCTCCCATTGGCTGAGCTTTGTTTGGCCCGCCCAGTATGGCCTTCATATACTGGGCCTCTGGCACCTTTCAGGTGCCCTTTTGTGGTGTTCCTGTACCAGTGTTACTGTGTTGCTGTGTTCCTGTGTACCGACTTGGCCCATCTGACTATTCTCATTGGTTCCTGCTCCGTGATTCGACCCGGCCTGGCTGATCCTGCTCCGTGATCTGACCTGGCTTGTCTGACGTTCCTGCTCCGTGATTTGACCTGGTCTGGCTGACGTTCCTGCTCCGTGACCTGATCTGGCTATCCTGATGACCCTGCTTGTGTTCCAAGTGTTATCCTGATCCTGTGTTGCTTTGGCGTCATTCTGACTTCCGCTGTGCTGATACAGAAACAGACCGAGTTGTTCCATCCGATTCACTGGGCCTCTATCACGGTGCCCGTGATTGCTGAATTATCATGTCAGTTACCTGCAGGGGGCTCTCCATTGGCTGCTTCCCTTATACCCACCTTAGACTGCCTATTTAAACTGAGCTTGGGCACCCTTTGGTTGCCCTTTCATATTTGTCTCTATGCTGTTGTTCCAGCTTGGTGCTCCAGTGCTTCCTGGGCCTTGTCGCTGTTCCTGATTGTCAGTGGTATCCAAATTCCTGCCTGCCAGTCGTCCGGTTCCTGCTTCTGTTCCTGATCTGGTTGGAGTTGCTGTTCCTGTAGTTGTTCCTGCTGCCGTTCCAGATCCAGTCTACCGTCTGCTGTCCTGATCCTCTTCTTCAGCAGGGTTCCTGTACCATCTACTACCGGGTGCCTTCTGTTCCCGGTGGTCTGGGCGACATTATGACTTCCTCATAGGTTACTCCAGTACGAGGGTACTGGTTCGCTCCACTGAGTCAAGTTGCTATTGCACTATGTGAGCCTCGGCTTCTCCAGTACGCGGGTACTGGTTGGCTCCACGATAACCGGCTGCCGTTGCACCGGAAGACTCATAGGTTACTCCAGTATGCGGGTACTGGTTCGCTCCATTGTACTGGCTGCTAGCCACCGATTAGTCTTGGTCTCTCCAGTACGCGGGTACTGGTTTGCTCCACTATGATTTGTTGTTATTGTACTATTTGAGCCTTGGTTTATCGGGTACGCGGGTACTGGTTGGCTCCACGATAACCGGCTGCCGTTGCACCGGAAGACTCATGATTACTCCAGTACACGGGTACTGGTTCACTCCACTGAAACTGGCTGGTAAGCCACCGATATAGTCTTGGTCTCCCCAGTACGTGGGTACTGGTTCACTCCATTGTAACTGGCTGCTAGCCACTGATTAGTCTTGGTCTCCCCAGTACGCGGGTTATCCGGTACGCGGGTACTGGTTGGCTCTACGTTACTGGCTGCTGTTGCACCGGAAGAGTCTTGGGTTTCTCCAGTATGCAGGTACTGGTTCGCGCCACTTAAACCGGCTGCTGTTGCACCAGTACAATCTGGTTTCTCCATTATGCTGTACTGGTTCGCTCCACGAAAACCGGTTGCTGTCGCACCAGTGGTGTTCAATTACACCAGTACTTGGGGGCTGGGTCGCCCCATTGAAGGAGGCTATCCTGTCCTAACATCCTGACATGTTGAAGGTTTCTCCCAGTACATGGGTACTGGTTTGCTCCTCGCATTGCTGGTGATTATTGCACTTCCTGATTTCACAAGTGAGACTGTGGTACACTGCTCGTAATTGCTCTGTCCATAGTGAGTGGCATTCTATTGCTACCTGTTATCCTGTGGCCTAGTTTGTCATCTCTGGTGACTGGTCTCTACCATCTAGCCAGTCACCTCGGCCACCTTACTGCCCTCACTATCTGCGGTAGGCTGCCTTGCCCGGTATTGCTAAGGCTGGTAGAACCTGGTCGTGACTATTCCTTTAAGGGTTGCCTTACCCGGTATTGGCAAGGCCGGTAGAGCCTCTTACCAACAGTTCCAGTGACGTGGCTGCCGTGCTCGGTATATTGGCACGGCCGGTAGAGCCTTCAATATTCCTTGCATGAGTCTCCAGGCTGCCCTGCCCGGTATATTGGTTAGGCCGGCAGAACCTGTTACCATCTCGTGCCATCTAAGGTTGCCTTACCTTGTATTGGCAGGGCCGGTAGAGTCTGTAGCCATCCAATGTATCATTATGTGCCTATGTAACTGCTAATAAAATATATCTTGTATTTGCTTTCAACCCAAAAGGGTTCTCTTTTACTTTTCAATAAAGGTATGTTTTTACCTATTCTCTGTCTGAGAGTCATAACAAATTGTGACAGTACGAAAGGGCCATGACCTCAGATAATAAGAGCGATGGTAATACACAGAACATGCATTGGAGGATGGCTGTACATGAGCAACGCCTGGATCAGCTAGCGGTTGTGATCCAAACCATTCTTGAACGCACTGTACTTTCAGATAAGTAGGTCCTGAGTCCGGTGGTCTCCCCAGGCCAGACACCGGAGAACGATAACTTGCCCTCAGGGCTTACAGTTAAAGGGTTAACTGCTACAGCCCTGTTGCCACTCAGATATGATGGTGATCCAAACCTATGCAGAGGCTTTATTAACCAACTGGAAATATTTATGGAACTGACGGCACAATCCTTTCCCAGTGACCGCAGTAAAGTTGGGTTTATGATATCTCTGCTGACTTGTAGAGCCCTGGCATGGGCCAATCCCTTATGGGAGAATTCTAAGCCTTGCACAAAAAGCTTTAAGGAATTTGTACAGTCCTTTCGGAGAGTGTTTGAACCTCCTGGTAGAATCACCTCTGCTGCTAAACGCCTCATGGAAATATGGCAGGACATGCGCACGGTGGGTGACTATGCCATCAAATTTCGCACCTTGGCAGCAGAGGTTGGGTGGAACAATGAGGCATTGTTGGCAGCCTTCGCCCAAGGTCTGAGTGACCAGATATTAGATGAAATTGCAGCTAGAGACGTGCCTATGGATCTAGATGATTATATTGAATATGTTATCCTAATTGATACCCGGATAATGGAAAGACTGATGGTAAAAGAACGAAGGCCAAGGTCAAAAAGTAACGGGACTAGCAGTACAATTTGCCCACCCATCCCTCCCTTGGCTTCTAAACCTACTGAACAGTTTTTGGAACCTGGTGAACCTATGCAAGTGGGTTTCACCAGACTAACCAGGGAGCAGCGAACGTATCGCAGAAAGCAGGGATTGTGTTTATATTGTGTCAAGGGTGGGCACCTGCTAAGATCCTGCCCTGTGCGGCCTGGAAACGAACACACTTAGGCTACCTTGGGGGACAGGCCCTAGGTGGTGATCAATCGTCCCCAGGTTTGAACATGTTGAAACCCACCATACAGGTTGTACTGTCTTGGGCAAAACACTCAGTGGAGGTTTTGGCCCTGGTGGATTTCGGCACAGCAGGGTACTTTATGGATAATACCTTTGCTGAATTGCATGGAGTTCCACGTATTGAGCGAGAATCCCCTCTCGCTATTGACAGCAGACCCTTAGAACCTGCACAGGTCACCTTTGAAACAATGCCATTGTCTATGACCATTGGGGCACTTCACAAGGAGGAACAGCAGTTCCAACTTATCAATTCTCCACATTACACAGTCATTCTGAGCTTTCCTTGGTTGCAACTCCATAATCCACAGTTTCATTGGCAAAAGTGTGAAATTTCGGCTTGGTCTCAGTACTGTATGGAGCATTGCATATCCCACCCGGTTAAGATCTTGTGTACCTCCCCTTCACTTCCTGATGAGTATCAACAGTTCAGTGACGTATTCAGTAAGGGAGAAGCTGGCACCTTGCCTCAGCACAGATCTTATGACTGTAGTATTGATTTGCCTCTGGGGGTGGTGCCCCCTAGGGGACGCACGTATCCATTGTCTTGTGATGAGAACCAAGCTATGGAGGAATATATTTCCGATGCATTTAACAGAGGGATTATAAGGAAATCCACCTCACCAGCAGAGGCTGGATTCTTTTTTGTAAAAAAAGAAAAATGGGAAATTGAGACCATGCATCGATTACCGTGGCCTAAATAAGCTTATGTCTAAGAATGCTTATCCAATACCACTCATCACCGAGCTATTTGACAGGCTGAAGGGCTCCTGTCAGCCCCTGGCGGATTTGTCCTGCTGGTTGCTTTGGGCGGCCTTGCCTTGGGTTTCGGCACCTCTTTGTCCTCCCACCGGTCTCCTCATTGGTGGATCAGGATTTTTTAGAGCGACACTAGGCCACCTTTATCTATCATGCTTAATGGAGAACCGGAATTTGAAGTGAACCAAATCTTGGACTCCAGAAGGATCAGACGATCTATTCAGTATCTTATTGACTGGAAGGGCTTTGGCCCAGAAGAACGTTCCTGGATTCCAGCCCGGGATGTACATGCTCCAGCTCTTGTGAGAGAGTTTCATAGAACCCACCCTGAAAAACCTGGTCGCCCGGAGGGCTCCTCTGGAGGGGGGGGGTAGTGTCAGCCCCTGGTGGATTTGCCCTGCTGGTTGCTTTGGGCGGCCTTGCCTTGGGCTTCGGCACCTCTTTTTCTTCCCACCGGTCTCATCGGTGGATCAGGATTTTTTAGAGTGAGTCGGTCCTCTGGCCCGCACCCGATTATTGAGCTCGCTCAGTGTAGTGGCGTGTTCCCTGTTTCCTTCCTCTTGGTAGTTACCTGCTGTTCCGGTGACTCCTGGGCCCGTCTGACGCTGCTTCCGGATCCGTTCCTTGGCGCTCGGCTCTCCTGTCTCCCTTGTGAGCCCTCTTGTTGCCCTGAGCACCTGTCTTTGCCCCTTCCCTGTATTCCGGCCTCGCGTTCCTGCCGCTCGCTCTGGGACTTCTCCTCCGGCGGGTCTTGCGCCGCAAGGAGTCCGTTCTCTGGGAGCGGCGTTATTGGCACCTTTCTGGTTGGTGTTCCCGGGGTTCCCTCCTTCCCTCCTGCTGGGGATCCCGTGGCAGGCCGCCCGCATCCTGGATCTTCCTGGTCCCCTCTCCCTGAGGCACGATTGGGTTGCCGGCCTCATCCGATCGAGCCCTTCTGGGTGTAGGGGGTTTTAGGCCTTGCTCTCCCCAGTTGGTGGTCCTTTTTCCCCTGTGAGGTTCAGGCTGTCCTGGGCTGGGTGTCTCCTTCCCTGGTTCCCCCTTACACTCCCTGGGTTCTAGGTAACCCTTCCTTGGGAGGGGAGCAGGGGTCTGGCAGTCCTGCCTTTTGACAGGTACGGCAGCCTCCCTTGGTAGGGGATTCGGCTCTGTTGGAGTTTGGGGTCCCTTGGGGTTCGCTTCTTCCGGGCTCCAGTTCCTTGGCTACCCTGGCTCTTTCCTGGGGTTGCTGGGGATGGTGGGGTTCTCTAGCCTCCCTGGTGGGTTGCTCCCTTGGTCTGGTAACTTGTCTAGTGCAGGGTCTTCCCTTCCCCTTCTGTATCTGCTCCTTACCTTCGGACTCCCTGAGTTCCTGGGTCTGGTTGAGGTTCCCGAGCCTACCTCAGATTCCCCCTACTTCCATCCTGGTCATACCCCGGCTCAACTGGGGCGTGGCGATCTGGCCTCGCGGCCAGCACCGTGCTCCAGCTTACTTTGCAGCAAGGAAGTAGGTGTGGGGCTGACTATGATCCGCAGCTTCGCTCTCTAGCTTCGCTCTCCAGCTTCGCTCACGGAACTTCCCGGTACCTGTCAGTTGAGCTGACTACGATTCCCAGCTTTGCTATCTAGCTTCGCTCGCTAGCTCCACTCCCCAGCCTCATTCTCGGCCCCCATGGGTCTTGACAGAATAATCGGGCCGATATGGACCCCACCGATTTAGCAAGAGTAATGGCCAGACAAGACCAGCAGGAACAAGTCCTCTCATCCCATGAGAGCCACTTACAAAAGTTGGAACAGAAGATAGATTCAGTGTTGGAACTCTTAAGAGGCATGTCTTCCATGGACGTTGCGGCCACTACTACTACATCACCACCCCCGGTGTCCAGGGCCAATGTGGAGGCCAGTGGCTTCACTGAAAGGGACAAACCACCTAGACTTCCTTTGCCGGAGAGATTTAATGGCAGGGCGGAGAAGTGCAGAGGATTTATTAATCAATGCCTCCTGCATTTTAACACCAATCCTCAGGGGTTCAGCTCACATGCTGCAAGAGTATCATTTATCATCTCTCTTCTCTCAGAAAAGGCCTTAGAGTGGGCATCCCCCTTGGTGGAACAGAATTCTCCTTTGTTGAGTGACACGGATGCCTTCTTGTCTACATTCAGAACGGTGTTTGACATTCCCGGTAGAAGATCCTCTGCTGAAAAATCATTGTGAGAGATCAGCCAGGGTTCCAGGTCTGTTAGTCAGTATGCTATTGAATTCTGTACCCTGGGATTGGAATCAGGGAGCCCTTAAGGCAGCTTTTCGTAAAGGTCTTAATGACAATTTAAAGGATTCCTTAGCTTGCAGGGAGATTCCAGAGGCACTGGAAGATTTCATAAGGGTCTGCCTAGAATTGGATCGGCGAATGACTGAGAGGCAGATGGAGCGTGAAGGCGGCAGGTTCAGGAATCTCCCACCCTCCCGCCCATTTCAGCAAGGGGAATCGAGCCAGGAACAGCCCATGGAGATTGGGGGAGTTACAAAACTATCAGACGCGGAAAAGAAGCGGCGCAGATCCTTAGGTTTGTGCCTGTATTGAGGCATGAAAGGACATTTTTTGAGACAATGTCCAACCAGGCCGGGACACACCAGTGCTTAGGGTTTGGGGGAGGTAAATCCCTGAGCGAGATTCCTATTATTTCCTCCTGGTCTTCTCGCATGACAGTTCCGGTCTCTCTATTTCTGACTGGCAAGACTATATCAGTGTCAGCCTTTATTGATTCGGGAGCAGCAGGCATCTTCATCGATACAGAATGGGCTAAGTCCCAAGGCATTCCACTCAGAGCTAAGCAGTCTCCTTTGTTGATATCAGCTATTGACGGTTCTCCTTTGGGTCCAGGAATGGTGTTATTTGAAACTATTCAGTTTAGACTGACTACAGGCATTCTCCACTCCGAGATGATCACCCTGGATGCCATCAGTGCTCCTCAGACCCCTATCATTTTAGGATTGCCTTGGCTTCGTGCCCATAATCCGACTATCGACTGGTGCCTCGGAGAGATTATTTCTTGGATCCCCTCCTGCTTCAAAGGTTTCTTAGTCGCTGGCTTTCCGAGTTTGGCCACTACTAACTTACAATCCAGTTCAGATCTGGATTCTATTCCTGCTTTATATGCCGACTTCAGAGACGTATTCTCTAAGAAAAGATCTGAAAGCCTCTCTCCCCATAGGAACTGTGACTGTGCTATTGATCTTATACCGGGGGCTAGACACCCTAAGGGTCGTACATTTCTATTGTCTCCATCTGAGAATCGAGCTTTGGCTGAGTACATCCAGGAGCAACTAGCTAAAGGATTTATTCAAAAATCCTCATCTCTAGCTGGAGCAGGCTTCTTTTTTGTGAAGAAAAAGGATGGTTCCCTGCGCCCTTGTATTGATTACAGGGGTTTGAACAAGATCACTGTCAGAAATTGTTACCCTCTCCCCTTGATCGCGGAACTTTTGGAACAACTTATAGGGTCTACAGTGTTTACTCATCTTGACCTCCAGAATGCTTACAATCTGATCTGAATTAAAGAAGGGGATGAGTGGAAAACCGCCTTTAATACTAGATATGGGCATTATGAATATCGAGTCATGCCATTTGGTTTGTGCAACGCCCCGGCGGTTTTTCAGGGGTTTATGAATGAGATTTTCCAAGATATGTTATTATCCCATGTGATCACTTATCTGGACGATATTTTGATCCATTCCGCATCCTTGGAACTTCATCGTGCTCACGTTAGAGCAGTACTTCAATGCTTAAGGCAGAATCTATTGTGTGAATCCGGACAAATGTGAATTTGAACGTACCCGCCTCCAGTTTTTAGGGTATATCATATCTAAGACTGGATTGGAGATGGATCCTGCCAAAGTGCTAGCAGTCATGAACTGGCCTGTGCCGCACGATGTTAAGTCTATTCAACGGTTTATTGGATTTTCAAATTACTATAGAAAGTTCATCAAGGACTTTTCTAGGATCATTGCACCCATTACTGCCTTGACCAAGGCTACATTGGATCCTAAGAATTGGCCTCCAAAGGCCTTAAAAGCTTTTGAGACCTTAAAAACTGCCTTTACAACTGCTCCCATTCTGCATTTCCCTGATCCATCCGTGCAATTCATCCTGGAGGTGGTTGCTTCTGAACTGGGGGCGGGAGCTGTCCTTTCTCAAAAGGATCCCACCACGGATAGAATCCATCCTTGCTCGTATTTCTCTAAACGTTTTTCCACTGCGGAGCAAAATTACGATATCGGCAATAGGGAACTGCTGGCGATTAAGATGGCTTTGGAGGAGTGGAGGCACTTATTGGAAGGTTCTTCTCTCCCAGTATTAATCTGGACTGACCGCAAGAATTTACAATTCTTGGAATCAGCTAAAAGATTGAACCCTCGGCATCCCAGATGGGCGTTGTTTTTTACAAGATTCAATTACATCATCACTTATCGCCCAGGATCCAAGAATGTCAAAGCTGACGCCTTGTCCAGATTATTTGATCCGGGCCCTCCGGCCGACCCTGAACCTATCATCCCTGCTGACAGGATTATTGCCACTCTCTCCTCGGACACATTGGAAAGGATTCAGCTTCTGCAAGGCCCCCCAGTTCCTTCTCAACCTAAAGATACTCTGTTTGTTCCGCCACGCTTTTGGGTGGAAATTTTACGATGGTTCCACGATTCGAAAGTTTCAGGGCATCCTGGGCTCCGGAAAACTTTGGACCTCATCTCCAAGCAGTTTTGGTGTCCATCTATCCGCGAGGATGTGGCGGATTATGTTGCTGCCTGTCCTAATTGTGCCTGAAACAAGACCTCACATCACAGACCTTTGGGATTGTTGTGTCCTCTGCCCATTCCTACGTCTCCATGGTCCCATGTGGCTATGGACTTCATTGTGGACCTTCCACCATCCAGGGGCAAGACTACTATACTAGTGGTGGTGGATCGATTTTCCAGGATGGCTCATTTCTTCCCTGGCGAAGATCCCCTCTGCTCGGCAGCTAGCGAACATCTTTATGAAAAAAATCTTTCGTCTCCATGGAGCTCCTACCCATATCATGTCTGATAGAGGCTCTCAGTTTGTCTCACGCTTCTGGAGAGCTTTCTGTTCCAGGTTGGGTATAACATTGCATTTTTCTACGTCTTATCACCCCCAATCTAATGGTCAGACTGAACGTACTAATCAGTCATTGGAACTATTTATTTGACAATATGTTAATCCCAGACAATCTGACTGGGTGGATCTTTTGCCCTTTGCGGAATTCTCTTTCAATAACCGTCTCCATAGCTCTCTCCAATGTTCCCTGTTTTTTGCAGCCCTTGGATATAATCCCCGTATCCTTCCCTTGGGATCGCCTGAGGGGGTTCCAGCGACGGATAGGATGATGGAAGACCTGCATGCCCTTTGGAGATTGGTCCGTGTCCAGCTTGAGAAAGCTATTGAGGGCCACAAACGGGCCGCAGATAAACAACGTACTCCTGCCCCTACACTGCACATTGGGGATGAGGTATGGCTGTCCACTAAGAATTTGCAATTATGTATGCCATCCCTTAAATTAGGCCCTCATTTTGTGGGACCATATAAGATTATTAAACGTATTACACCGGTAACTTTTCAGTTGGAATTGCCCCGCACTTGGCGAATTCCCAATACATTTCATGTGTCATTCTTGAAGAAAGTGATCAGGAACTGGTTCTCTGTGACACTAGGCCACCTTCATCTATCATGCTTAATGGAGAACCGGAATTTGAAGTGAATCAAATCTTGGACTCCAGAAGGATCAGACGATCTATTCAGTATCTTATTGACTGGAAGGGCTTTGGCCCAGAAGAACGTTCCTGGATTCCAGCCCGGGATGTACATGCTCCAGCTCTTGTGAGAAAGTTTCATAGAACCCACCCTGAAAAACCTGGTCGCCCGGAGGGCTCCTCTGGAGGGGGGGTAGTGTCAGCCCCTGGTGGATTTGCCCTGCTGGTTGCTTTGGGCGGCCTTGCCTTGGGCTTCGGCACCTCTTTCTCCTCCCACCGGTCTCCTCATCGGTGGATCAGGATTTTTTAGAGAGTCAGTCCTCGTGCCCGTGCCAGATTATTGAGCTCGCTCAGTGTAGTGGCGTGTTCCCTGTTTCCTTCCCCTTGGTAGTTACCTGCTGTTCTGGTTGTGACTCCTGGGCCCGTCTGACGCTGCTTCCGGATCCGCTCCTTGGCGCTCGGCTCTCCTGTCTACCTAGCGAGCCCTCTTGTTGCCCTGAGCGCCTGTCTTTGCCCCTTCCCTGTATTCTGGCCTCGCGTTCCTGCTGCTCGCTCTGGGACTTCTCCTCCGGCGGGTCTTGTGCCGCGAGGAGTACGGCCTCTGGGAGCGGCGTTATTGGCACCTTTCAGGTGGGTGTTCCCGGGGTTCCCTCCTTCCCTCTCTTGGGGCCTGGCTGGGTGGAACCGGTGGGGGAATTCCCTCCTGTGGGTAGTTTGTCTGCTGCTCTTGCCCAGTCGTCCTCATCTGCGTTGTAGGTGGTTCGCCGGACGGCCTTCCTCCCCCGCTGGGGATCCCGTGGCAGGCCGCCCGCATCCTGGATCTTCCTGGTCCCCTCTCCCTGAGGCACGATTGTGTTGCCGGCCTCATCCGATCGAGCCCTTCTCGATCGGGGGTTTTAGGCCTTGTAGGGGGTTTTAGGCCTTGCTCTCCCCAGTTGGTGGTCCTTTTTTCCGCTTTGAGGTTCAGACTGTCCTGGGCTGGGTGGCTCCTTCCCTGGTTCCCCCCTTACGCTCCCTGGGTTCTAGGTAACCCTTCCTTGGGAGGGGAGCAGGGGTCTGGCAGTCCTGCCTTTTGACAGGTACGGTGGCCTCCCTTGGTAGGGGATTCGGCTCCGTTGGAGTTTGGGGTCCCTTGGGGTTCGCTTCTTCCGGGCTCCAGTTCCTTGGCTCCCCTGGCTCTTCCCTGGGGTTTCTGGGGCTGGTGGGGTTCTCTAGCCTCCCTGGTGGGTTGCTCCCTTGGTCTGGTTACTGGGCTAGTGCAGGGTCTTCCCTTCCCCTTCTGTATCTGCTCCTTACCTTCGGACTCCCTGAGTTCCTGGGTCTGGTTGAGGTTCCTGAGAGTACCTCAGATTCCCCCTACTTCCATCCTGGTCATACCCCGGCTCAACTGGGGCTTGGCGATCTGGCCTCGCAGCCAGCACCGTACTCCAGCTTACGCTGCAGCAAGGAAGTAGGTGTGGGGCTGACTACAATCCCCAGCTTCGCTCTCTAGCTTCGCTCTCCAGCTTCGCTTGTGGAACTTCCCGGTACCTGTCAGTTGAGCTGACTATGATCCCCAGCTTCGCTCTCTAGCTTCGCTATCTAGCTTCTCTCGCTAGCTCCACTCCCCAGCCTCATTCTCGGCCCCCTTGGGTCTTGACAGCTCCTCTATCTTTACTAAAGTGGACTTGCGAGCTGCTTATAACTTGATCCGGATCAGAGCTGGTGATGAGTGGAAAACTGCCTTTAACACGAGATTGGGGCACTATGAATATTTAGTCATGCCATTTGGTCCTTGTAATGCACCCGCAGTATTTCAAGAACTAATCAATGATATCCTCAGGGATATGTTGCAGTCCTGTGTGGTTGTCTACCTGGACGACATACTCATTCATTCTGAAAATATATCACAACAGATTCCAGCTCTGGATGAGCATATTGAGAAGCTCCATTCCACATGGGCACAGGTTCAGAGGGCATTGGCCAGTCCTTCCAGCGCCATCAGCGACATGCTAATCACAGACAATTGCAAGCAGTTTCCTTTCAGGTTGGGGACAGAGTGTGGCTCTCATCCAGAAATCTGAAACTTCAAGTTCCATCTAACAAATTGGCCCCCCGATTCTTTGGTCCGTATAGGGTGATTCGCAAAATTAATCCTGTCTCGTATGCTTTGGACATTCCTGCGTCCATGCGTATTCATAACTTGTTCCATGTCTCTCTCCTCAAACCTCTTGTCTGCAACCGTTATACTACTAACCCTGTGGTGCCAGGGCCTATAGAGGTTGAAGGTCAGGAGGAGTATGAAGTTCAGAGTGTCATTGATTCCCTCAGACTTAGAGGAAATGTGCAGTATTTGGTGCATTGGAAAGGATATGGTCCTGAAGAAAGATCATGGGTTGATAGTAAGGACCTTCATGCTCCCAAATTACTGCAAATTTTCCATTCTAAGTACCTTCAGAAACCAAGACCCACTTCTAGGAGAGGGGGTCTTTGAGAAGGGGGTACTATCATGGTGCCTGTGATTGCTGCATTATCATGTCAGTTAGCTGCAGGGGGCTCTCCATTGGCTGCTTCCCTTATACCCGCCTTAGACTGCCTATTTAAACTGAGCTTTGGTTGCCCTTTCGTATTTGTCTCTAAGCTGTTGTTCCTGCTTGGTGCTTCAGTGCTTCCTGGGCCTTGTCGCTGTTCCGGATTGTCAATGGTATCCAAGTTCCTGCCTGCCAGTCGTCCGGTTCCTGCTTCTGTTCCTGATCCGGTTGGAGTTGCTGTTCCTGTAGTTGTTCTAGATCCGGTCTACCGTCTGCTGTCCTGATCCTCTTCTTCAGTGGGGTTCCTGTACCATCTACTACCGGGTGCCTCCTGTTCCCGGTGGTCTGGGCGACATTATGACTTCCTCATAGGTTACTCCAGTACCCGGGTACTGGTTCGCTCCACTGAGTTAAGTTGCTATTGCACTATGTGAGCCTCGGCTTCTCCAGTACGCGGGTACTGGTTGGCTCCACGGTAACCGGCTGCCGTTGCACCGGAAGACTCATAGGTTACTCTAGTACACGGATACTGGTTCGCTCCATTGTACTGGCTGCTAGCCACCGATTAGTCTTGGTCTCTCCAGTACGCGGGTACTGGTTTGCTCCACTGAGACTAGCTGCTATTGCATTATATGAGCCTTGGGTTATCCGGTACGCGGGTACTGGTTGGCTCTACGTTACCGGCTGGTGTTGCACCGGAAGAGTCTTGGGTTTCTCCAGTATGCGGGTACTGGTTCGCTCCACTTAAACCGGCTGCTGTTGCACCGGTAGAATCTGGTTTATCCATTACGCTGTACTGGTTCACTCCACGACAACTGGTTGCTGTCGCACCGGTGGTGTTCAATTACTCCAGTACTTGGGGGCTGGGTCGCCCCATTGAAGGAGGCTATCCTGTCCTAACAGCCTGGCATGTTGAAGGTTTCTCCCAGTACACGGGTACTGGTTTGCTCCTCGCATTGCTGGTGATTATTGCACTTCCTGTTTTCACGAGTGAGACTGTGGTACACTGCTCGTAATTGCTCTGTCCATAGTGAGTGGCATTCTATTGCTACCTGTTATCCTGTGGCCTAGTTTGTCATCTCTGGTGACTGGTCTCTACCATCTAGCCAGTCACCTCGGCCACCTTACTGCCCTCACTATCTGCGGTAGGCTGCCTTGCCCGGTATTGCTAATGCCGGTAGAACCTGGTTGTGACTATTCCTTTAAGGGTTGCCTTACCCGGTATTGGCAAGGCAGGTAGAGCCTCTTACCAACAGTTCCAGTGACGTGGCTGCCGTGCCCGGTATATTGGCATGTCCGGTAGAGCCTCTTTCTTATTCCAGTGCCTTGGCTGCCATGCCCGGTATATTGGCACGGCCGGTAGAGCCTTCAGTATTCCTCGGATGAGTCTCCAGGCTTCCCTGACTCTACCGGTGCATCAGCAGCCGGTTACAGTGGAGCGGACCAGTACCCGCGTACTGGAATAACCATCTTGTGCCACCTAAGGTTGCCTTACCCGGTATTGGCAGGACCGGTAGAGCCTGTATCTCATTCCGTGTACCAGCACTATGCTACTATGTAAATTTCTATATATATATTGTATGTGTATGCTACCCAATAGGGTTTTCTTTAACTTTTCAATAAAGTTGTGTTTTTACCTAACTCTGTGTCTGAGAGTCATAACAAACAGTGACATTTTCCTACATACATTGTGTACATTGCAGCTGCTCAATTTAAAAATGATTATTCCAACACACCCATGATTTTAGAGAAGGTGTAGGAGGAGAAGCATTGTTGGCAAAACTTATTTTTCTCCAGATATACCCAAAGTGGTGGGGACTAGTTTTGGTACTGCTACTTTCTCAGGTGCATCACTGGAGCTGGGGCAGATGGAACCATCATTGTTTCTCTCACATCACTGCCTTTGATCCCAGTCCCTTGGATCTGCCTAATCATCCTGTTTCGTAGACAACTCAGCCACAAAACAGTTGGATGGACCACCTGCAGGTCAGTGGTTGGAGAGTGAGCCTGGACCTTCCAGAGGCCACAAGCCACATGCAGCCCTGTACACAAGGAAGCAGCCTTTCCAGAAGATGTGACAGGGGCAGAGGAGATCATAGATGTGGGTGGTGCAGAACTCACCCCACCTGATACTGCTGCACCACCACTGGAGCCTGCTGCACCCACCATCACTGAAGCCTGCTGCCTCCATCAGCCAACCCAACCACCACTGGACCAAGCTTCACCCAGGCCTCATACTGTAGCACCACTATAGTCTGCTGCACCACCACAAAATCCTGCTGCCCCCAATCACCATGCTACACCACTACTGGAGCCTACTGCCCCCAGAACCCATGCCACACACCACTGGAACCTACTGGGGATGCACCACAGTCCTCTGAGGATGCATCATTTGCCTTTCCCTCACATTTTGCAACAGATGAGAGAGAAGTGGCATAGGCAGTAGCTAAGGATATAAAGTCGGAGGTTGTGGGAGTCGAGGAGGCACAATCGGAAACAACATTTCATGGAAAACCAGCTCAGAACCCTCACCAATGACCTCAGACAGATCAGGGGTATCATGAATGAAATGATGCATCAATTGGTCCATGACAGGATATAGGCTCAACTGTTGGCCATACACCAATCCTCTTCCACACCTTCTTCCTCCACAGTGACTCCAGCCCAAACTCCAGTCCACTCAAGGGTCACCAGATGGTCTGGAATGCCTGGCCATTCTTCCCCCACTGCCTCCATCCCAAGAAGGAAAAACAATGACTGTTTTTTTCAGCAATAAACATGCCATTCGTGGAACCAAGGTATCTGTGTTTCTTACTTAGAATACTTATGGTACTTACACTGTTGTCACGGTTTTCAAGACACTCAGACCAGTAGGTGAAATAAAATACAGTTTTATTAAGAACAAAATAAAGGACAAAGATCGCCCCCTATAGGCAGCACTACGTAGCAGCAGAAAGGCAATAGTGTGACCAATATACAGGTATAGCATAAAATAGCACAGACAATTGGCAGATACTGAGTACAGAGATACAAGGGTTAACACAGTAATCAGTCCATCTCAGTTGTAATGTTTGGCACGCCCAGGGTGATAAAGGCAGTAAATGGTGGAGAGGACTCAAAACCAAATGTTCATAATACTGAGAACTGTCCAGCAAAGAGGAACCTGCAACCCAGAACCTGCTGCACTTGAACAGTAGCCCCCACTGGTGTACTAACGGAGCAAGTAGACTGCAGCTTGAGCCAATAGCCCCCACGGGCGTGACAACGAAGGCAACTGGAATGCAAGAGCTTGAGCCAATAGCCCCCACGGGCGTAACGGAAGCAACTGGATAGCAAGAGCTTGAGCCAATAGCCCCCACGGGTGTAATGGAAGCAACTGAATTGCAAGAGCTTGAGCCAATAGCCCCACAGGTGTAACAACAGAGACTTGTACAGTAGCAGCCAGAGCCGTGCACCACTATACTGCAAGGAAATAAATGGCTCAGCACCAAGGCAACACTCTGTACCAGACTGGAGGCTCAGAACCGGGACGCAGCTCTACACGGGTAAATGGCTCGATAGTTGGAACACAGCTCTGCACGGGTTAACGGCTCGATAGTTGGAACACAGCTCTGCACGGTTAACGGCTCGATAGTTGGAACACAGCTCTGCAGGGAGCAGCTCAGTATCAGGATCTCAGCTCAGCACAGGTTAACCACTGCAGCCGCTCAGGACAGTAGATGGAGGAAGTCAAAATGTTGCCTCGGCGACAGAGGAAGCTGGAACGTAGTCTGGGCAGAAGTAACCGTTGCAGGTCACGGAGCTGGAACGTTAACAAGCTGGGTCGAATCACGGAGCAGGTTCTCAGACAAGCCAGATCAGGATACAAGCAGGAACGTCAGCCAGGCCGGTTCAAATCACGGAGCAGGTTCTCAGACAAGCCAGATCTGGATACAAGCAGGAACATCAGCCAGGCCGGGTCAAATCAAGGAGCAGGTTCTCAGACAAGCCAGATCAGGATACGAGCAGGAACGTCAGCCAGGCCGGGTCAAATCACGGAGCAGGTTCTCAGACAAGCCAGATCAGGATACGAGCAGGAACGTCAGCCAGGCCGGGTCAAATCACGGAGCAGGTTCTCAGACAAGCCAGATCAGGATACGAGCAGGAACGTCAGCCAGGCCGGGTCAAATCACGGAGCAGGTTCTCAGACAAGCCAGATCAGGATACGAGCAGGAACGTCAGCCAGGCCGGGTCAAACCACAGAGCAGGAACACAGGAATGTAGTCAGAGCAAGCCAAGTCGGTACACCGGAAATCAGGAACACAGCACAGCAAACATGGCTCGGGAACACCACGAAAGGGCACCTGACAGGTGCCACTGGCCCAGTATAAAAAGGTCGCCAGGGGCGGGCCAAACAGGCTCAACCAATCGGAGCGCAGCACAAGCGAGAGTGACATGAGGGGAAACACTGCACCGTCATAACTGTGTTACAGCTTACCTTGACTTCAGCATCATCTGCAGGGAGAGGCTTTAAGCATGCTGCAGGCCTCTGTTTTATCTGTTTTCTTCCTGTAGTCTCCTCCTAACAACTTCCTACTTCCTCCCTTTGAGCTGCTCCTCCTACTTCCTGTGGAGGGATTTAAAGGGCAGACTGAGGCCTGACTCAGTTGCCCTTGCGTTCTTGTTCATAGCAGCTCTGTTGCCTTGGGCTCTGTGTATGACCTGGCTAGTCTTCCATCCATTCTAGTGCTGACCTGTGGCTCTGTCTGACTACTCTTTTGCCTAACCCCTAATAGTGGACATCCAATCTGGTGCAGACTTGTGGCTTTGGCTGACTACCTGAACTGTGTATGACCCGGCTTCTCTGACTACCCCCTCTGGTGCTGACTTGTGGCTCTGTCTG
Source organism: Rhinophrynus dorsalis (assembly GCA_037306005.1). NCBI lineage: Eukaryota > Metazoa > Chordata > Amphibia > Anura > Rhinophrynidae > Rhinophrynus > Rhinophrynus dorsalis. Next base: position 127,413,405 of record CM074721.1, read on the forward strand.
ACTATTCTTTCGTCTTTTCCCTTGGTGATCAGACACCCAATATAGTGCAGGCCTGGGGCTCTGGTAGACTTGCATAGCTGACTGCAGGCATGAGTCAGTTTTCACCTTACTTCTACTGACTGCAGGCGTGAGTCAGTGTTCGCCCTTACTGGCTCCAGGTGTGAGTCAGTGATATTTCCTTCTGACTGCAGGCTGAGTCAGACCTCATTTCTCATCGGATCAAGATACTGGGTTCCTGTTCCAGTTCCTGTTCCTGGTTCCAGCTGAGACTTCCAGTGGCTAAGGCCTAGTCTCCAGCACAGTGGTTTAGCATTGCAACCTATTATTTCTGATAGCAGGCTTTCTGGCTATTACCCTGTGCTTATTCCTATTGTATATATCCTCTTTATGTCATTTGTCAATAAACTGCATTAACTAAACCGTACTGACTCCTGAACTTCTCTGGCTAACCGTGACACACTGTCAGTGCCAGTGGGGTATCCAACCCATTGCAAAGCAATACATTGTACTAGGGGTGGGCAAAAAGTGAGAAACATTTCCTGCATGACTTTAAGTCAAAAATTGTCCATTTTTCGCCTATTCAACACATTTTGTCCTGTTCCAACACATTTTTCTCCTATGTTTAATATGATGCAACATTTCCCAGCACAATATTACTTTTTCTGTGGGCTGCAGTGGAGAAATAAGTAGCTGGAAGTCACAGTTGTGAGTCCTACAGCAACATATACCAACATATACCTTGAAAACTGTTTAAGTGACACCGGGACATATTCATGATGATTAAAAAAAATAAAGTTCAAGCTACAATGTGGCAGATGTGTATGGTAGTGGTGGTGGGGGACTGGCGTGGTGTGATTGGTGGGACCTTGACAAACTGCATCCACCCCAGGAGTAGAGGTATCATTATCATTATTGCACATTCTGCATCCAGCTTTTGTACTACCACTTTACTCCCACTTCCCTGCACTGCTCCTCCTTTCTCCCTCATGCTTGTGCATACTCAAATAAGGAATGTATTTTTAATTTTTACAGTACACAACTGATGGTGTGTGATGTCTTGCCTTGGCCCTCTACAAAATTCTCAATCGTCTGCTGTCTATCAAGTCTGCCTCAGCCACAGAGCTCACATCAGGCTCCCTGTCAGCTGTCTAATATAACAAAATCAACAACTTCTTTCCGCAGACTTCCTCAGCACAGAGACAATAAAAGCAAAATCAGCAAGCAATTTGGACCCCAGCTGCCTATATCTTACCAGTCAGTCACACCAAATTTGGGGGTATTTTTGGTCAACCTCCTTCCTCCCATCATCTCCCCCAGAGTACCCCCAGACTCCATTAATATAGAGAAAAAATGTCCTACCGAAATGACTCCCTAAACTAAGCCTCAATTCCTCTTTATTTTACTATCTTCTCTAGCTCACAAAATGCTGTTCTCTCCTCTTGCAAACACATAATGGCATACTGTGAGAGCCTGACACCCTTTTATATTGCTGTAGAAAACTAGAGAAAACTTTCCTGTGGTGGAGAAAAAATTTCTTCCCATTGATTTTAATGCAATGAGCTAGGCGAAAAAAGCAGGAAAACAGCACTTTTTGCGGGACATTTTTTGCCAAGCGGAAAGTGCCATTTTTTTGCCATTTTCGGTTTGAGGCACAATTTTTCTCCCATCCCTACATTTAACACCACCCTGGCAATCCTCAGTCCACTGGGGACCACTGCAACAAACAATCCTCAATTGTTGTTGACATTCAATTCACATGAGACTCATCAACATGGAGAACACAAAGGAACTGGATGAGTCTTATGTAAGCTGGGGTTCAACATTAGCTGGTGCACTACAGCTTGTCAGCTGGACTTGATTCCATGCATAATGACCAGTTTAAGCAAATCAGGTCACTAGTATGACAACAACACATAGGCCCCAGCTGTTAGAATGGCAATATGCATGCCAACTAACAACTGGGATACATGCACACAAGCACACCTACAGGTCACATCAATCACTGAATGATTTGCACAACCCATTCTCAAACATCTCCAGCAGTGCCTGTGTTCTTGATCTCTTTAGTATGGCACATGTGTTGATGCCATCATCCTAGATGACAAATCATTCATGGAAACACTTTACATACCATTGTGTTTCAAACAGATCTACCATAGTATGCTAAACTGTACCTTCAAAACCACTGTTGCCATTTTCTATTTTTTCTGGTGGTCATAGTAATGAGCCCTAGATATTTTTATAATATATTGGTTTTACTGGTAGAATTATATGCCTCATTAAAGTGGACCTGTCACCTTTTTGATGTTGGCATATTTGAAAACTTGATTCAACATGTTATATGCAGAATAGTAATAATTTCATTTTTGTATGTTGTTGTTCAACCCTCTGGCTTTCAAAGGGTTAAGCTCTGTGCTGTACTAAAAGTATTGGCTATTTTCATGTGCTGTGTATGATGAAATCATCAAATGTGCAAACTTAAATCAAGTCTACTTAGGTCTGGATGAAAAATTACATTTGTGAATTTTGCATTTAAGTATATACACCATTTTTGACTGATAGTGAGGTTGCCTAAAAGACAAATGCCTTGTCAAATTAGGACAATGGCCACTATATTCTCATTGACCATTTACTGGCAGTAGAATTAAATGTTTAGGCTTAGCCCTTTCACTCAGCATCACTGTTGTCACTAAAAGATTATGTTAGTCACCTGTTATGCTGCTGTCCAGTAAGCATGTTATCAGGCAATATGGCACATGAAACATTATGAAATGCTAAACTATAATGATAAAACTGCTATTGATGTGATAATAACATATGTTTCAGCTGCTGTATATTACAGAATGTCTCTATTGAAGGAAGTGAATAAATCAAAATCATTTGAATACAAATTAAAAAGCTTTTAATTAATATAAATGAATGTTGATTTTTTTCTGTTTTTTTTTGTGAAGAGCAATATGAAATGCTTAAAGTGACATCACTGTTGTGTGATTAAGTATTTAGGAGCTTGAACTAGTTTATATGAGGCATCTGTTATTTATATATTATGTCCAAGCTGCAAAACTGGAATAAGAAATGTTATGCAAAATTAATGACAGAAAGGAGGGTTATCTGTTCTTAATGTAGAAATCAATAGATACATTAGTTACCCAGATCAAAACAGACACTCGCATTGAATTTCAATATGTGATTTCCTTGGTTCTGGAACTAGATGTATCTAGGTTAAGGATGATCCACATTTATTAAAAGGATTGGTTCCCCAAATGAAGAGACTCTGCAACAACAGTTTGTACTATAACACACTACAATTACCAGAACCCTATCTCTATTTATTTTAGGCTTGTTGGTGTGTTTGTAGGTAGAACTCAAAAGGTTGGGCCAGGCAGCATCTATTTTTTAATTTCTAATAAGAAGTCAAGAAACATGTAGCAAATATAAAGTCTCTTGACAAGTAGGGTTCACACACAATACAATGTTTTTCATGGTCATAGACTAATAGACCACTAATGTAAGAGAAGCAGCTATAGATGACATTGAGACCTCCACCATGATCTGTAGATTATTATACTCTAAAGAAGATTACAGAAAGGCCTGGATGATTACAGCATCTATTCACTAACGTGTAATTAGTGCCTTCTTAAAGATACTGGAGTTAAAGAGAGAATTTAAGGATCTGTATATGATGAGTAGTATCACTGAAATAATACAATAAATGTGAAGCATGTTTCCCATACAATCTTCCTAGTTCTAATGAGTTTTCTGTAGATTCATTACAGTGGCTAAAATGTAGAAATAATGACTAGTGAAGTATCTGTCACTCTCATGAATTTGTATCATCATGCCCACACACACAGAGTCTGTTGCAAGAAATTTCTCAATGCACAACGTCATTTCATTACAGATTAGCAAAAATTTTCACCTCAAATGAGAAACAGGAGAAAAATAGCACTTTTTACCAAGTGGGAAATTTTTCACTAAAAGTGCTGTTTTCCATCTTTTTCACTTAACTCTTTGCATTGGCATCATTGTAATTTTCTATTATTTTCCCACAGAAATGTAAAGGTTGTCAGGCTCTCACAGCATGCCATTCTGTGTTTGTGTGAGGAGAAAGCAGCACATTTTTGAGCTACAGAAAGCAAGCTTATAAAGTGGAGTTGAAGCTTAGGTTAGGGAGTCTAGTAGGAAATCTGTTCTATTGAGGGAGTCTGGAGGAGTACAGGAAGGGAGAATGGAGTTTGACGCATATAACTGTATACAACCTAAAGGAGCAGGATGACAATATGCAAGTTAAAGTACTGATTAATGACAGGGAAGTGCTCTTAGATTTGGATACTGGATCAGCGGTGTCTGTGATGACCAAACAGATGGATTCCGCTAAGATACAGTAACAGTTGAAGCCGTGTGCCCTAAGACTCTGAACCTACAGTAGTCATGTCATCAGACCTCTGGGGTGTGAAAATGGTACAGTCACTTACAATGGCAATACACATCAAGTTCTGCTGTACGTAGTTCAAAACAGCGGTCCACCTTTGTTTAGCAGGTCATGGATTCAGGTAATGGGAATGCCAATCCCAGAATTTTCATTCCCTAAAATCCAATCTCTGCAGGCTTCAGAGCACCAGGATTGGGTGAGAGAACTACAGACCACTTACAAAGACATGTTCTTCCCATATTTAGGCAAAGTGTATGACTGACAAGCCCATTTAAAGATGAAACCGGGTGCTTCTCTCTGGTTCTGCAAGGCCTGAACTGTCCCTTTTGCCATCAGAACGAAGGTAGGAAATTAACCATCTCGCCTAGAAAGCCAAGGGGTTGTCTCCAAAGTCTCCAGCAGTGATTGGGCTTCGCCAATTGTTCCAGTCATTAAAAAGACCGGCGAGATATGGTTCTGCAGTGATTTCAGGATGGCAGTAAACAGTCAACTGGAGGTAGAATAGTACCTGCTGCCTAGGTTAGAGATGTTTGCATCCCTCGCAGTTGGACAATCCTTCACAAAGTTAGACCTCCGTCAAGCTTACCTTCAGCTGGAAGTGCATCCAGATAGTCGGAAATAGCTTCTCTATTAACACCCATAAAGGGCTCTACCAATATAATCGGATGGTGTTTGGGGTCACATCCGTGCCAGCTATATGGCAGTGGCCTATGGATACCATCTTAGAAGGCATTCCCCACACCAAGTGTATATTAGACGATATACTCAGTACGGGCAAAACAGAAGCAGAACACAAAGAGAATGTGGCAGCAGTATTGCAACACCTGTGTGAACATTTACTTAAAGCTAATTTGGAAAAGTGCCAGTTCTTCCATCTGCAGGTCACATTCTGTAGGCATGTCATCACAAAAGATGGCCTCCACACAGCTAAAGGAAAAGTATTAGCCTTAGTCAAGGCCACTCCTCCAACAGATGTTTCTCAACTTTCGCTCTTATTTGGGACTCTTCAACTATTACCACGGTTTCCTCACAAATTTGGTGAAAGTACTACAAGCTTTGCACAGACTGTTAGAAAGCAAGACACTCTGACATTGGTCTCTGGAATGTCAGGAGGTATTTCTTGGCTTCTCATGTCCTGGCACACTATGACCTGCACAAGCCGGTAATGGTGGCTTGTTGTCATGGTGTTGATGAACACTCAGACAAGACTTTTAGGATTAAAATAACTTTATTGAAAATAAAGTACAAACAGCAGTAACATTCACACCCACACAGGCCCAGAAGAAGACAGTACAAGTACTGTCTACAATAAACACTGGTCAGGTAGGCACAGTATATCAACAATGTACAAACAAGTAGCAAGTCCCCTAGAGAGCTAGGTTGAGGTGCAGGCATCGACCAGCTGATAGTGACACTGAGACCCTAGAACCCTAGGGTATAGCGGAGGCCCACGGCTCTTGACTACTGGCAGCAAGGACCCTAGATCGCTAGGGGTTAATGGAAGCCCAAGACCAAAGGATACTGGCAACTAGGACCCTAGAACGCTAGGGTTGACAAAGGCACACGGACCACGAGTACTGGTAACAAGGACCCTAGAATGCTAGGAGTCCCAAGACTCACAAACTGGCAATCTCAGACCCTAGAATGCTAGGGTCAACTGGAGGCCCAGACTTCGGATACTGGCAGCTAGGACCCTAAAACACTAGGGTATTGGGAGGCCCAAAACATACAGCTACTGGCAGCAGAGACCCTAGAATGCTAGGGGTGAATCGGAGGCAACAGACAACGGAAGGCAACAGGTGTCCAAAGAACGTAGAGTACAGGGACAGGTACACCACCCTACAGCTGGCTCTTGAGCCTTTAAGGCTACAGCGGTATGTTAGGCAGGATGAGACAGTGAACTGGACCTACAACACCTAGGTACAACAAGGCTCAAAGATGGTATTGCGCCCAGAGGAATGCCTATAACTCCCCACAGGGAGTGAGTCCAGCTAGTGGCAGTGGTAATGATGGACACGTAATCAAGGTAATGAGTAACACAGCCCAAACTGTTGACAGCACTGAAACCGGTACTCCGTATGTGCACACCGCCAGAGGCGATTGATACCAGTAAGAGCGGCTGAAGCAGCAAGTGCTCAGCCCAAAGGTTGGCAACATAAGCGGGTTTAGGGCCAGCCCAGTCAGCAGCTTCAGAGGTTTCTTGGCCGGTCCGGTCAGCAATGGATGCACGTTCTCAGCCAGTTCAGTCAGCAACTTAGTGAGTACTCAGCCATATCAGTCAGCAACATAGCAGGTTCTCAGCCAGTCCAGTCGGCAACGTAGCGGGTTCCCAGCCAGATCAGTCAGCAATGTAACGGGTTCTCAGCCAGTCCAGTCGGCAACGTAGCGGGTTCTCAGCCAGATCAGTCAGCAACGTAGCGGATTCTCAGCCAGTCCAGTCAGCAAAGGATTCGGAGCAGATCAGGATACGCAGGAATGTCATCAGTCAGGCCAGGTCATACACAAACAGAGCAGCAGCAGTAACTAGTGCTAGCTTCAGGTACACCATGAAAGGGCACCTGACTACTGACATGACAGGGTATAAAAAGGGATGGCACTGGATGGAGTCAGGTTCAGGGACCAATAAGAATGCGGCAATCAAAACAATGAAGTGAGAATGTCGCCGGCCCGCAGCCAGGAGCACAGGCACCGTGATACTTGTCCTCTCCATATGAGCTAGATGGTATTTTGTCCCATGTAATGCCTGATGGCTCTGAACAGTCAGCTGCGTTTGTATCATGCTGCCTCATGCCAGCAGAGAAAAATTATGCACAGATTGAGAAAGAGGCACTGGCAATTGGCTGGGCATTACAAAAATTCATGCTGCACGTATATGGCCGTCATTTCATATTGATTACCAACCACAAACCACTGTTAGAGATTTTCAATCCTCAAAACAGCATTCCTCCTACATCGGCTGCTTGACTGCAGAGCTAGCACTGTATTTGGCAGCCTTTACTTACCCCATTTGCTACAGGCCGAATGCTCAACATGAAAATGCTGATGCTCTCTCCAGGCTGCCAATGCTCCAGTCTCTCTCCAACAATCCCAAACCTCGTTCACCTTGGATCACCACCAGATATGTTACACATCAGACAGCACCTGTTAGGGACCAGGAACCAGGGAGACACAAAAAATATAAAGTGCAAAACACCTTTATTAAAGTATAAACCAAAAGACAAGCCAGGGTCAGGAATCAAGACAGATACTCAGCCAAGCTGAAGTCAGGAACACAGGAGTCTGCAATGTCAGGAACAAGCCAGGGGTCAGGAACACAGAAGTCCGAGATATCAGGAACAGTCAGTAGTCAGGATCTGTAAGAATCATCAGAGGAAGCCAGATCATACACAGATAAACAGGAGCACTGGAATCCACAGCAGCCAGCAGCAACAAACACAAGGACAATCAGGAAGTGAGCCAAGCTGCTTAAAATACCCTGAGAGGGTTTGCTGATAACAGGCAGGTGAGTAATCAGAGAGGTCAGCTGATTCAGCCTGACCCAGGAACTTAGAAGACAGCAGTAATGGATAGCAGAGCACTAGATAAGCTCAGACAGCAGAATCAATAGGCAGAGTTAGAGCAGCTCAGCCAAGCCTTGATAGTACCTCGAGACAGATTGCACAAGCTGTCCGCCTGGATGAGATCCTGTCACAAGTCTACCAGTTTGTCCTTCGTGGATTGCCCTCAGTGGTCACGCCTATTTTCCACTCTTAATGGCATCGGCTTTTGGAATTGAGTGTCCTGCATGGGTATATCCTGTGGGGCTCCAGAGTCCTCGTCCCTCCTACTCTGTAGCTGGCAGCTCTGCGAATCTTGCATGAAGGTCACCCAGGTATTGTCTGCATGAAGCAGAAAGCTCATTCCTCTGTTTGGTGGCCAACGATTGACCTGAATATCACCAGGTGGGTCCACGATTACCCTGGCTGTGCCCGGACCCAGAAGCCACTGCCCCCACCTCCGGTCATTCCATGGGAGCATCCCTCCCTTCCGTGGTAGAGACTCTATCTGGATTTTGCAGGTCCTGTGCATGGCACTTCATTTCTGGTTCTGGTGAACGCTCACTCTAAATGGCCCCTGGTTTGCCCTATGTCTTCCACCACCACAGACATAACCATTCAAATCTTACAGAAGGTTTTTGCAGTGTTTGGCCTTACTCACTTCCTGGTCACAGATAATGGCCTCCAGTTTACCTCAAATTCATTCAAGTCTTTTCTGGACTCAGTTGGTGTCACTCACTGGACCTCATCTCCTTACCATACGGCCACTGACGGTCTGGCTGAACGTTTCGCCCAGATGCTTAAATCTGCTCTGGCTGCTGTTTCTTCTAACAACCTCACAGATGTTCTCTTAGATTTTCTCATGGCCTACTGGACCACTCATCATGCTGCTACCGAGATGCCCCCGGTAACCCTCCTGTTTGGCCGCCCCCTTCGCACCAAGTTGGATATCGTGAAACCAGACGTTGCCGTTTTGCCTTACCACTCCACTTATGCCCTCTCTCAGACTAGAGACCGCTTTTTCAGGAGGGGTGATAGAGTATGGACTTGACAGTTCAAGGGATACCTTGGAAGAGACACATAGAGCAGCTCCACCCTGGCCATTCCATCCGACAAGTGATTCTGGGCCTGAAGAGGATGATACCTGGCAGTGGGGACCCTCTGCCCCTGGAATGACATACAATGAGGAAGTGAACCCTAAGACAGGAAATGCGGCCCCTCAGTCAGTTCCATCAACGCTGCCTCCACCAAACACAGAAAAATTCAATACTCCTTCTTCATGTATCAGGCCCACTCAGGTGTCATGCCCTCCAGACAGTTGGGAACCGGATGAGGTTCTTCATAGCTGGAAGAGACCCTGATGCTATTCTAGATAACTTTCTTTCTCCCCTCCCTACTGTTTTTATGTGTGTTCTGTTGTTTCAGGAAAGAGAGAGTTGTGCTATCCAGGCTGCAGGGCTAGATGGGAGGCAGGCTGTGTGTGGAAGGTGCTGGCTGATGATGTCACACGGTATCTAGTGAAATGGATCACACAGCCACGTCCTAGTTCATTCGGGAGCTAGTCACTGTGCCAGTAAGAGCACTTCTGCTGCCTCTCTGCAATCCAGCCAGCTGATATGCTGGCAAACCTCCAAAATACTCAGGGGCTAATCCTAAGCAAAGCCACAGCAAAGCCACATATTAAGAGTGCTGTATATTTCAATAAATGGAGCTGGCCAGTTGACACTCCATTGACCAACCAGCTGTGTGGACCTCCATTATTGATCCCCAATTAACTAGACCCAAGGTACATAACAAAAAACATTGATAGGTGACAGAGACACTAATGTTATCTGTGGCTGAGGCAGATTGATACTAGATTTTTGTAGAGATCCAAGGTAGGACATTATACACAATCAGTTCTACTGTGTACTTTACAGTAAAAACACACAGTAGTTGAGTAATGTCCAGCAAACACGCAAGGGGTATGGGGAGGGTGAAAAGATTAGGAGCAGTGCAGGGATGTGTGTATTAAATGGTAGTTCAAAAACTAAATGCAGCCATGGTTGCTACAGCATGTGCAGTAATAATGGAAATCCCTCCCCCAAATGTTCTACCATGAGCACCAGTATTATTAATAAACCACCTAAAAGCACTGAAGATGACGAGTCACATTCCAGTATTGATGGCATAGTGCAAGAAGGTGTAGAAGCTCAACCAACTGCTGCATCTGACAGTGAGACAAACAAGCATAAAAACACCTGTCCTAAAAGTAGTAGCGAGCATTGTAAAAATCCCTCCAAGTGGAAAAGTAAAAGAACATTGATTGAGTCCTCTAAAAGCCTAGAGGAAAATAAAAGTAGTGGTGAAGAAGAGGTGATGTTGAGGATGACCTTATGGTGATAATGACTATTATGATGATGTAGATCTATAATATATCCCTCCAGCATCCTCCTCTTCTTCAGATACAGATGAAGTTGCGAGTGAGAGAGATGATGACATGGCTAGAAAGGTAGCAGAAAGACAAAGGCTAAATCTTCCACCACTGAAAATGAGCACGGTGCCTCTCTATAATCTGTTTGAGAAAACAATTGAAAAGTCTGATCCTGGACAAGCAAAGATGGCAAAATGTACACAGTCATCCTATCATTCATCATCAGCATCAGCATTCAAGTCTAAGTCTGCCTCAGCTATAATAGTGTTGAGTAGCCAGCAACAACACAGGTTATCAGCATCTACTGCCTTGGCTTTGAGTGCCTCTGCTGTTTTTGGAAGTGCAGCACCTATTGTGTTAATGACTAATAGAAATGTACCTATATATAATCTACTTATAAGCAGTATTTAATATAGAAGTAAAATACAGATATTTACATTTAAATTGCAATTCCTTCAAACTATACTAGGCAAACTATTCCCTTCTGAAACCCCTTCTTTCATCAAGTTAACCACAATCAAACCCAATGTTACCTGATATTCTGAACTGTCCACCAAACAGAGGGGATGGGAAGGCAGGAAATGGGGGAGGGGGAGAAGACACAAGAGGAGAGACAGTCTGGAATTCACAGGATCAGAAGAGAACTGACTTGAGCAGCTGTGTGCTCTATCATTTAACAACTTCCTAGCTCAGCCCCTTATTTCCTATTGGATAAATGATATGATGTCACAAAACACACCCTCATCCATTTTCACCATGTGGACAGATCACCACACCTATGACACCTAGTAGTAGTACAAATTCAGCAACATCTAGCCCCATGAGTAGTAGTAGTCTTTCAGAAACATTACAGTCTATGAAGTCCACAGTATGGAGATACTTCACTCAGGAGCCAAAAGCTAAGCATGTTGCTGTCTGTGTCAGATGTCTGTGTGAGCAGGAGGAAAGCAGGCTCTCACCTAGCCACCTGCTCAATGAGTTCCCACCTGAAACACAACCAATACTAGCAGCAGCAGAAGAACTCCTAATTTTTCCCGGGTCTCTGGGGTACATAATAGAAGTGCTGTTGATGTGATACAGAGTGAGCTACAATTTTCTGCTCCCGCTGCAGAGGAATATGACTCTGAGATTGTTTTTGGAGGTGACAAGAGTCATAGAGTACCTACAAATACTGCCCTCACCCCACCACATCCACAAGTCATGTCATTAAAACAATAAACTTACACAGATCTTCTACTATGTACTTCCATGCCATCCCACACTTACTAGGTTCTTAGAAAGAAGTCAAAACCTGCCCAAAAATAATGCAAACATATGCTTCTGGAATAATAAACCTGCCAAAATGCTGTCAGTTGACATGCTGCCCTTTTCTTTTCTTGAAAACAGAGGTTTTAAAAACTGATAACATGTGTTGCACCCTGCTGGAATATCCCAAGCCACAGTTATTTTTCAAGGATGGTTCTACCAATGTTACATAAGCAGGAAGTTAGTGTTGAGGACAAAGGCAATCATCCTACTAACAACCTTTTCAAGGAGTATGTTGCTATAGGACTCATTCAGATATTTATGTTCCCAATTCAGCCCTCAGAAAAAGTAATATTGTTGTGAGAAATGTTGCAGTCATAGAAAAAATAGACAAAACATTTATAGGCAGTGGGGAAAATGAGAACATTTTATGTATTGTCTATGTGTAAAAACATAGCAAGAAAAAGGAAGAAAATCATTGTTTTTTTTTTTGCAAAAAGTCATGCAAGAATTTTTTCTAACTTTTTGCCCACCCCTACATTTAATATCATATAATAATATCTACATCACTCAAAATCTAGAATTCCACTGTCCCCTGATGACTAAAAAGGTTTATTTCCAATACTGTTTTTTTGGTGTCTAACAGACAAGCTGACTACAGTAGGTGTGCATTTTTGTATACCTTGTATGTGTGTATTAATATGCATCTGTTCCACCAGAACAAGAGCTTGATTCAATTCCCCCACCCATGCAAAAAACCTGCCAATGGCATTTTTTCAAGCATGGTAAACTATTAGATTATATGTTACCTATTCAGTACCGTTAAAAAATAATACGTTGGGTGATAAAAGTAGCAGACCTAATATGTGTTAAGGGACCCACTTTATTATGGGAAAATCTGCACCCAGTTTTTTGGGAGCAGAGTTCTTTAACTGATTTCAAAACAGCTGATGCATCAATTAAAAATAGTCTAAACAAAAGTCCCCAGTGGATGTATTGATATGGGTTCCTAAACCCCATATAAATACATCCAAGGAACTCAAAAATGTGTCAGATGTTAGTACAATTAACCCTATGGGTCATATGTTCAAAGAAGTAGAGAAATAGCTTTTGTCGTTTGTAACGACTTTTCAAAGTAGAGTGTCGTTGGGATCATTAATATTTTCAGAGAGTGTTGGTTGTGATTGGAAATATGCCGTTTGTCCTGACTGAAACTGTCATATGGAACGACAAAAAAAGTCTTAACTAAAGACAAAAATGTCTTAAAAAATGTCTTAACTAATGGCAAAAATGTCTTAAGTAAAGACAAAAATTCTCATTCACAACACATTCCCTCCACTTTTTTCTTAACATACAAATTTTGTTTTTTGTAAAAAAAATTTTTGTTGTTCGTTACGACAAATTTTCTTTTCCTCTATACGATACTGGAGAATAGTTTAGCCACGCCCTAGCCATGCCCCTTTACCAGAAAATTCTGGAGTTGTGTAGTAAACAACGGACATTACTAGTTTTTTGTCGTATACTCTACAGAAACTATGTCGTTCATGCATTCAATAACTTATTTTTGTCTTTCATACAACATTTTTTTGTCGTTATCCCTTTGAACATACGGCCCTAAGAGTGCCATATGTCTGAGTAAGGTTTGGGGCACATCACTGATATTTCTCCTTTTCTTTTACAGGAATGTGATTGAAATACGGAAGAAAGAAGATGGAACAGAAGAAGAAAGAAGGTGGAAAGAAAGAATAGAGAAGAGGAAAGAGAAAAGATAGAAGAAGAAGACTACAGAAAACAGAAGAAGAAAGACAGAGAAGACGGACAGTGGCTGACAGGTAAGTGTAACACAGATCTGGGTGTTAGGCTAGTGTTAAGGGTAGTATTGTGGCACTTTACTGTTGGGGTAGTGTAGAGTTAGTGTTTGGGAGGGTGACTGTATCTGAGCTAAACATCGGGGCTTGAAAGTATCTCAGGCACAGATCATTAGATTTTTCCGTTGATGTTCCCATTATTCATGCTACTATCACGGTGCCCGTGATTTGCTGCAGTTACTTGTCTGTCACCAGTAGGGGGCTTCTATTGGCTGTCTGCAGATAGCCCGCCTCTTATTGACTATTTAAACCTGGATTGGGCACCCTTTGAGTGCCCTTTCGTGTTGTTTCTGACCTTCTTGCTACCACTATGCTAGTGATAGCTGGGCCTCTGTTCCAGTGTTCCTGAGTTCCTGATCTCTTGTGTTCCTGAGTTCCTGATCTCTACTGTTCCAGTGTTTCCTGCATGCTGAAGTACTTCCAGTCCTGGTTCCGGCCTAGTCTCTGGTGTTGCAGTTCCTGCTGAACTTCTCTGCTGTTTTCTGACCTGACTGATCGTTGCTGGTTCCTGTCATCTCATCACCTGTCTTCAGTATCCTGGCGACCTTCTGCCTGGTCGCGTTGGTGACATTGCTACAATTCCGTGTTGGTCCCAGTGTGCGGACGCTGGTTTGCTCCCAAGCCTTGCGGCTATACAAACTCGCTTGTTACACCAGTGTGCGGTCACTGGTTTGCTCCAAAGCCTATCAGCTATACAAATCTGTGTTGGTCCCAGCGTGCGGACGCTGGTTTGCTCCTAAGCCTTGCGGCTATACAAACTCGCTTGTTACACCAGTGTGCGGTCACTGGTTTGCTCCAAAGCCTTTCCACTATACAAATCTGTGTTGGTCCCAGCGTGCGGACGCTGGTTTGCTCCTAAGCCTTGCGGCTATACAAACTCGCTTGTTACACCAGTGTGCGGTCACTGGTTTGCTCCAAAGCCTATCAGCTATACAATTCTGTGTTGGTCCCAGCGTGCGGACGCTGGTTTGCTCCTAAGCCTTGCGGCTATACAAACTCACTTGTTACACCAGTGTGCGGTTACTGGTTTGCTCCAAAGCCTATCAGCTATACAAATCTGTGTTGGTCCCAGCGTGCGGACGCTGGTTTGCTCCTAAGCCTTGCGGCTATACTACTCGCTTGTTACTCCAGTGTGCGGTCACTGGTTTGCTCGCTAAGCCTAACGGCTATACTATTCAGTGTTGTTTCCAGCGTGCGGACGCTGGTTTGCTCCAAAGCCTTGCTGCTTAACGATTCTGCTAATTTGCCAGTTCCATCTGACTGCTGCTATTATCTCTGGGCTGCCCTGCCCGGTATTGGTAAGGCCGGTAGAACCTTTTGCCACATTCCATCTGAGGTTGCCTTACCCGGTATTGGCAGGGCCGGTAGAGCCTACATTGTGTATCTATTGAGGCTGCCTTGCCCGGTAATTTGGTAATGCCGGTAAAACCGTTATGCTATTCCATCTGCAGGTTGCCTTACCCGGTATTGGCAAGGCCGGTAGAGCCTAAAGACTGTCCTGTCCGGTATATTGACAGGACCGGTAGAGTCTGCCTTCTGTCTGTGCTATATTCTGTATATATATATATGTATGTTATTGCCATCCTAAGTTATCATTTATTATTTCAATAAAATTGATTTTTTTTACCTAAAACTTGTGTCTGATAGTCATAATAAACCGTGACAGTACGAAAGGGCCATGACCTCAGACAGCAAGGGTGAAGGTAACGCACAGAATATCCATTGGAGGATGGATGTGCTCGAGCAACGTTTGGATCAGTTGGCAGTTGCAATTCAAACGATCCTTGAACGCACGGTACCTGCTGACCAATCTAGCTCTAGCCCGGTGGTCTCGCCAAGTCAGACACCGGAAAGTGATACCAGACCCCTAGGGGGTACTGTTAAAGGGTTAACGGCTTCTGCACCCTTGCCGCTAAGATATGATGGTGACCCTAGTCTCTGCAGAGGGTTCATCAATCAACTCGAAATCTTTATGGAATTGACGGCACACGCATTTCCCAATGATCGTAGTAAAGTGGGGTTCACGATATCACTGCTCACTGGCAGAGCATTGGTTGGGCTAACCCCTTGTGGGAGAATGCTAAACCTTGTACTAAGAACTTTAGTGTATTTGTGCGTTCCTTTCGAAGAGTGTTTGAGCCTCCTGGTAGAACCACCTCTGCTGCCAAACGCCTTATGGAGATACAACAGGGCAGGCGTACAGTGGGCGACTATGCCATCGAATTCCGCACATTGGCAGCAGAGGTAGGTTGGAATAACGAGGCATTATTGGCAGCCTTCTCTCAAGGCCTGAATGACCACATTAAAGACGAAATCGCTGCTAAAGATCTACCTATTGATCTAGATGATTACATTGAGTATGTTATGATAATTGACTCCAGAATACGTGAGAGATCAATTGCCAGAGATCGTAAGTTACGGTCAAAAAATAATGAGCCTAGTAGCATGTTTTGCCCACCCATCCCTCCCTTGGCATTGAAGTCTAGTGAACCAGTACGGGAAACAAGTGAACCTATGGAAATAGGCTTCACTAGACTATCCAAGGCAGAGAGACTATATCGCAAAAAACAAGGGTTATGTTTATACTGCGGTAAAAAAGGGCACTTGCTAAATTCCTGTCCGGTACGTCCGGGAAACGCACACACCTAGGGTATCTTGGGGGACAGGCCCTAGGTGGTGTACAATCGTCCCCAGTGTCGGGCATAATGAAACCCACCATACAGGTGGTATTGTCTTGGGCACAACGCTCTGTGGAGGTTTTGGCCTTGGTTGACTCCGGTGCAGCAGGGTATTTTATGGATAATACCTTTGCTGAATTGCACGGAGTTCCACGCATTGAAAGAGAAAACCCCTTGACTATTGAAGCGATTGATGGTAGACCCTTAGAACCGCCTCAGGTTATATTTGAAACTATGCCATTGTCTATGACTATTGGGGCACTTCACAGAGAAGAGCAGCAGTTTCAACTGATTAATTCCCCGCACCATGCGGTGATATTGGGATTTCCGTGGTTACAGTTACATAACCCACAATTCGATTGGAAAAAGTGTGAAATTGCTGCTTGGTCCCAGTTTTGTATGGACAAGTGCGTCATCCAGCCTATTAAGGTCATGTGCACCTCCTCTGCTATGCCGGATGTGTACCAACAGTTTGGCGATGTTTTTAGCAAAGGAGAGGCTAGTATGCTACCCCAGCATAGACCTTATGATTGTTGCATTGAATTGCAGCCTGGTGCAGTACCTCCGAAAGGACGCACTTATCCATTATCTTGTGATGAAAATAAGGCTATAGAGGATTACATTTCTGATGCCCTTGCTAGAGGGATCATACGTAAATCTACCTCTCCAGCTGGGGCTGGGTTCTTTTTTGTAAAAAAGAAAAATGGCGAATTAAGACCATGCATTGACTACCGGGGCTTGAATAAACTAATGGCAAAAAACGCATACCCAATACCACTCATCACCGAGCTTTTTGACAGGCTTAAGGGCGCTTCGATATTTACCAAGTTGGACCTACGGGCCGCTTACAATCTGGTTCGCATTCGAGCAGGTGATGAGTGGAAAACTGCCTTTAATACTCGAGCTGGGCACTACAAGTATCTAGTAATGCCTTTTGGGCTGTGTAATGCACCCGCAGTTTTCCAGGAACTGATAAATGATGTTCTGAGAGATATGTTACAGACATGTGTTGTGGTGTACCTCGACGATATACTGATTTACTCCCAAAACATGGCACAGCACATCAAAGATGTATCCGCAGTATTGCTACGACTCCGTGAGAACAAATTATTTTGTAAAATGGAAAAATGTGAGTTTCATAGAACCAGTGTGCCATTCTTGGGGTTCATAATTGGCAATGATGGCATTGCCATGGACAAAGAAAAGTTGTCAGCTGTCCTACAATGGCCAAAACCCAAGGGTCTTAAAGCCATACAGCGTTTCCTGGGTTTCGCTAATTATTATAGGAGGTTTATTAAGAACTTTTCTTCCATTGTCAAACCTCTGTCCGATCTTACGCACAAGGGTGCTAATCCTTCTTGTTGGCCGGTATCTGCTGAGAAAGCCTTTGAGAATTTGAAGCTGGCATTTGCTGCGGCTCCTGTGTTATCCCACCCCAATCCTTTACTTCCATTTACGTTAGAGGTTGATGCCTCAGATATTGGGGTCGGGGCAGTACTTTCGCAGCGACACAAGAAAGGTGGAACTCTCAGACCTTGTGGGTTTTTCTCTAAAAAGTTGACTGTCACTCAAAGCCACTATGAGATAGGTGACAGAGAATTATTGGCCATTATCCTTGCTCTTAAGGAATGGCGTCATTTGCTTGAAGGTACTAAGAATCCTGTCTTAATCCTAACAGATCATAAGAATCTGACCTATCTCTCGGAGGCCAAGAGATTGTCCTCTCGTCAGGCCAGGTGGGCACTGTTCCTGTCTCGATTTAATTTCATTGTATCATATTTACCAGGGTCAAAAAATATCAGGGCTGATGCACTGTCAAGACAATTTGAGGCCGACAGTGACAGAGTGGAAGCACCAGCTCCTATCATCCAACCTGATAGAATACTGGCTACTATACGCACGAGTATCACTTCTCCTCTAGGGGAGGAGATCCTGGCCTCTCAGGGGTCCGCTCCCCATGAAACCCCAGTGGGCAAATGTTTTGTCGCTGAATCATTTCGTACTAGGCTGCTCGAAACCTACCATTCCTCTAAGGCTGCGGGACATATTGGTAGAGACCAATTGTTATGGTCCCTTTCTCAGTTATTTTGGTGGCCTTCCATGAGAAACGATTGTGCCGAATTTACGAATGCCTGTGCCACCTGCGCCCGCGCTAAGACCCCGAGACATCTCCCTGTGGGCTTGCTTCAACCGGTGCCTAATGGCGAACGCCCCTGGTCTCATGTTTCCATTGATTTTATGGGAGAGTTGCCTATGTCGAAGGGGTACTCCTTTATATTCATGGTGGTGGACAGGTTTTCTAAAATGGATCATTTCATGCCCCTCCGTGGTCTTCCATCAGCGAAGGAATTGGCAATGGTGTTCGCCAGAGAAGTATTCCGGTTGCATGGAGTGCCTAGGGTACTGGTGTCTGACAGGGGGAGCCAGTTTGTGTCTAGATTTTGGAGGGCATTTTGCCAACAGATGGGCATACAGCTGTCCTTCTCCTCTGCCTACCATCCCCAGACCAATGGAGCCGCTGAACGAGCTAATCAGGG
The DNA here is from genome assembly GCA_037306005.1 of Rhinophrynus dorsalis. Lineage (NCBI taxonomy): Eukaryota > Metazoa > Chordata > Amphibia > Anura > Rhinophrynidae > Rhinophrynus > Rhinophrynus dorsalis. The sequence continues at coordinate 127,432,114 of CM074721.1, forward strand.
CTTGGAACAATTTCTCCGTTGTTTCGTTACTGACCATCATGATAATTGGTCCGACTTGTTGCCTTGGGCAGAGTTCGCCAGGAACTGTGCGGTCAATTCTTCATCTGGGAGCTCTCTGTTTCTGATTAATTATGGGTTCCAGCCCTGTTTGCTTCCAGACTCATTTCAGACGCAACAGATTCCAGCTCTGGATGAGCATATCGAGCAACTCCGTTCCACATGGGCACAAGTTCAGAGGGCACTTGGTCAGTCATTTCAGCGTCATCAGCGCCATGCTAATCGCAGAAGGCTTCCAGCGGTTTCCTTTCAGGTTGGGGATAGAGTATGGCTTTCCTCCAGAAATCTCAAGCTGCAGGTTCCGTCTAATAAGTTGGCTCCTCGGTTTATTGGTCCATACAGAGTTATTCGCAAAATTAACCCAGTCTCCTATGCACTATACCTACCTGCATCCATGCGTATCCATAATGTGTTCCATGTGTCCCTTCTTAAGCCTCTGGTTTGCAATCGCTATACTACCACACCTGTGGTGCCAGGACCTGTTGAGGTCGAGGGCCAGGAGGAGTACGAGGTTCAGAGCATTATTGATTCCCGTAGGCTTAGAGGAAGGGTACAGTACCTGGTACATTGGAAAGGGTATGGTCCTGAGGATCGATCATGGGTGGATAGTACGGACCTTCATGCACCTAGGTTAACTAGGGCCTTTCATGACAATTACCCGCAGAAACCTAAACCCTATTCTAGGAGAGGGGGTCTTTGAAAGGGGGGTACTATCACGGTGCCCGTGATTTGCTGCAGTTACTTGTCTGTCACCAGTAGGGGGCTTCTATTGGCTGTCTGCAGATAGCCCGCCTCTTATTGACTATTTAAACCTGGATTGGGCACCCTTTGAGTGCCCTTTCGTGTTGTTTCTGACCTTCTTGCTACCACTATGCTAGTGATAGCTGGGCCTCTGTTCCAGTGTTCCTGAGTTCCTGATCTCTTGTGTTCCTGAGTTCCTGATCTCTACTGTTCCAGTGTTTCCTGCATGCTGAAGTACTTCCAGTCCTGGTTCCGGCCTAGTCTCTGGTGTTGCAGTTCCTGCTGAACTTCTCTGCTGTTTTCTGACCTGACTGATCGTTGCTGGTTCCTGTCATCTCATCACCTGTCTTCAGTATCCTGGCGACCTTCTGCCTGGTCGCGTTGGTGACATTGCTACAATTCCGTGTTGGTCCCAGCGTGCGGACGCTGGTTTGCTCCCAAGCCTTGCGGCTATACAAACTCGCTTGTTACACCAGTGTGCGGTCACTGGTTTGCTCCAAAGCCTATCAGCTATACAAATCTGTGTTGGTCCCAGCGTGCGGACGCTGGTTTGCTCCTAAGCCTTGCGGCTATACAAACTCGCTTGTTACACCAGTGTGCGGTCACTGGTTTGCTCCAAAGCCTTTCCGCTATACAAATCTGTGTTGGTCCCAGCGTGCGGACGCTGGTTTGCTCCCAAGCCTTGCGGCTATACAAACTCGCTTGTTACACCAGTGTGCGGTCACTGGTTTGCTCCAAAGCCTATCAGCTATACAATTCTGTGTTGGTCCCAGCGTGCGGACGCTGGTTTGCTCCTAAGCCTTGCGGCTATACAAACTCACTTGTTACACCAGTGTGCGGTTACTGGTTTGCTCCAAAGCCTATCAGCTATACAAATCTGTGTAGGTCCCAGCGTGCGGACGCTGGTTTGCTCCAAAGCCTTGCGGCTATACTACTCGCTTGTTACTCCAGTGTGCGGTCACTGGTTTGCTCGCTAAGCCTAACGGCTATACTATTCAGTGTTGTTTCCAGCGTGCGGACGCTGGTTTGCTCCAAAGCCTTGCTGCTTAACGATTCTGCTAATTTGCCAGTTCCATCTGACTGCTGCTATTATCTCTGGGCTGCCCTGCCCGGTATTGGTAAGGCCGGTAGAACCTTTTGCCACATTCCATCTGAGGTTGCCTTACCCGGTATTGGCAGGGCCGGTAGAGCCTACATTGTGTATCTATTGAGGCTGCCTTGCCCGGTAATTTGGTAAGGCCGGTAAAACCGTTATGCTATTCCATCTGCAGGTTGCCTTACCCGGTATTGGCAAGGCCGGTAGAGCCTAAAGACTGTCCTGTCCGGTATATTGACAGGACCGGTAGAGTCTGCCTTCTGTCTGTGCTATATTCTGTATATATATATATGTATGTTATTGCCATCCTAAGTTATCATTTATTATTTCAATAAAATTGATTTTTTTTACCTAAAACCTGTGTCTGAGAGTCATAATAAACCGTGACAGCTACTTAATGTGAGTTTTAGTAATTTAACACACGAAACGGACGTTTGGTCAAAACTTATTTTCTTTGGCCTAGCATCCATTGTGCTTTCAGCTGGTAGTGCAATTGAATACTGACTTAGACATTTTTTCTGTTGGTCAGTAGCCAATTTAGCCCTACCGCATGTTTTACTGCACAAAATTGAATTGAGGCCCAAATATCATGGCCACTGTTTTCCTGGTGCTTAAAAAAAGCAGAGATTGAATGAACAACTAAAAACTGCATATAAAAAATGTACTCAAAAGTATTTATTCATGAATATAAGAAGGAAAATAGTTCATAAAAATAATAATTTTGTTATAATAAAGGAATCAGATAATCCTTTCACATAGTTTGTTCACTACATTGGTGCATGATGTCTTAGAAAGAGAATGAAGAAAGCCAATCCGTTCATGTACAGTCAGTGCTGTTAGAAATGCATCTCCTGATCTTTCCTGATCTTTAAGGCATTACATAGCCTTCAGAAAATCTCATGACTATGATGCAACTGACATGGCTCTTGCATTATAATGAAACCTCTCTTTTCCTTGGACAGAATCACTTTATATACATTTGTTGAATTCAATGCATAATACGTAACATTCAAATATCAGTATTGTTTCTTTTATTTTATCTTCATATTTATTTTCACACTTGTCTTTGAAATTAGTGCCACTTTGGCAATAGAACAGAAACCTGGAATCATTGCAAATCAGTTAATTTAATTCACTAGTGGGGTTAGTCGGGTGAGAGGAAGGCCAATTAGTAATGAGTTACAGTAATCATGTCCCATCTTGACTACTGTAACTCATTACTAATTGGCCTTCCTCTCACCCGACTAACCCCATTACAGTCCATAATGAACTCTGCTGCAAGACTCATCGCTTCTCTGACGCCAAACCCCTCTGTCAATCCCCACACTGGCTCCCATTAGCATACAGAATGAAATTCAAAATTCTGTTGCTTACTTATAGAGCCCTCACTAACACCGTACAATGCTATATTTCATGTCTCATTTCCAAATACACTCCCTCTCGCCATCTTTGCTCTGCACACGACCTTCTGCTCTCCACAGCTCTTATCACATCCTCCCACTTCCGCCTACAGGACTTCTCCCGTGCTGCACCTCATCTCTGGAATTCCCTCCCCCACCCAATCAGACTCTCCCCCAGCCTTCAGGTCTTCAGACGCTCCCTGAAAACTCACCTCTTCAGGGAAGCCTATCAACTGCCTCCATAAACATTATCACTAAGAATCACCCCTCGCTTGGACCACTGCACTCAACAGCACTTCTCACTCCCACCCACTGACTGGCAGCTCATGTGACAGGAGGCACTTACACCCAATAGCACTTACTCCTTCTGTGTCAAACCTATCTTCCTCTAGACTGTTAGCTCTCACAAGCAGGGTCCTCTGATCCTTCTGTTCTCCACATTTGATTGTACTGTTTAATACCTCTGTACGTCTATTCCCTACTGCGGAATTTGTTGGCACTATATAAATAAAGATTAATTAAAAAAAATAATAATTAAATGGTTATATTGATGCTGTAAGTGGTCATCTAAAAAGATGGCTAGACAATGTCCAGTATGGACAGTTCCAATGGATTAAAAGACATTTGCAAGGAACAAGTATTTACAAAACAAGCATTGATACTCAGGAAGTTTTGAAGAGAAGGGATAGAGCAATGGAGAACATGAAGAGGCTTCCAATGAAGATTTTACTCACAGAGGAAACATTTGAGAAGAAAATAAATAACAAAAAGAAAAGAAAAAGATATCATTTCTTCAATCCCTTTTATCACCAGATATATTGTGGCAACCTCATCAAATAAAAAAATCATTAGCAAGCATAGGAAATATTAAGAGGTGATATAATTTTTTAAATCTGTTGTCCCAAAACACCCAAATTTATTTATATAAAAGTTATAGCTCTCAAAAGACAATTAGCTCTTTCCATGTTGAAATAAACAAATAAATCCATTTTAATTCAGTGAAAACAGGGGAGACTTTTCCAAGTAATAAATTTAGTCTTTGGGCAATGGTTTACATCATATAGCTATTGGAATGCAGCTCTGGAATACAATGTGTGGGGTAAATCATCAAGGAAATATTTTTTTTAGCATCACAATAACATAATACAGGGAAAGACATAACTTCCTGTTCTTTGACATTGCAGCAATTGTTTCCAGTTGAAGAAAGTGGTGTAAAGAACTTAAAAATAACTGGGAATGAGCACATACCTCCACATAACTGGGAATGAACACATACCTGGATAATAGGTTAACATTTTTAACTAAGAAGGAAAGTTAATGGATTTTTAAACTGAAACCTATGATACCTAATGGTATGAATATTTGTGTGACAATCCTTTAAGTTTAAGTTCTATCTGTTTTCTTGGTTGCATTTAGGGACATCACAGAACCCATCTAGATATTCTCATGCAGGAATAACTGTATCATTTGCTATATCTCTGTTTCATTACTGCTTCGTAAGAAACAACTTTTTTATTCATGAAGTTATTGGGTAGATAATAGATTATTATGTATACGCATACCCACATAAACCTGTAAGACAACATACTTTTTAATTAAGTTTAACATTTAACTGGGAGAATGTATTGGTTATTCACGTTGAAATTATAATAATCTCTACTTGATTTGGCATTACTTATATTTGCTTTGGAGAGGGTTTAGTTACATATACTATAACACTGTTGGCTTAGTATATCATAGGAATCACATGCATATGTTCTGTTTTGTAGTGCTGACAAACATGCTGGTTGCTTTAAGATTCATGATATAGCACCATGGGTAATGTATAGAAGAATGGTTTCTATCCATCTGTTTTAGTTATCTATGCTAAATAAATTTTAGCAGCAGATACATAAGTAATTATCTTCAGTTAAATAAAGTAATTGGCTTTAAAGAATTTATGCCATGCTATTACCGCCATAAAATATTCCACTATGCTAATGACTGTTTGTAAATTAGATGCTTAAATATGGGGTTTGATATATAATGTCAAAGTTTGACTTTCTAAGTCTTTGGAACACATTATATTATATACATTCAATCAAATTAAGTGTATGTCCCTCTACTTTGTCATGCTCTGTCTATTACCATTCAATCAACCACACTCATCACTTTTCATGTGAAAATCCACCTGCTCAAGAAGGTATCTAGTAACAATATTCTTCTTGTGCTCACTGACAGTCACATCAAAATCATTCTGTATTTCCCTTACTGAATCCTTGTACTTGCACAGAAGATCCTCCTTCAACTGACCACTTCATGTTGTCATGATTACCAATTAGATTGTAAGCTCTTTGGGGCAGGGTCCCCTTCCCAATGCATGATTCCCTATGCTGCACTTCTTCCCCAGCTAGTGATGCAATGATCACACTTTAGCCTGATGATCTTAACCCCTTAAGGACCCAAGACATGCCAGGACTGTTGTGGGTAAACTTGTGTTAATGATCCATGATGGTCCTGGCATGTCATGGAATTCAGGGGTCCCCATGGTACTGCACGTTGCTCAGGGACCTCTAAATCCATTTCACTAAGAAAAAATCTCTGAGATCCTTAACTGTCGTCCATGAGGATGGTTGTTAAAGGGTTAATCCTGTCCTATATTTTTATATTGAACTATTACTATTTCTGTAAAGTTCAGTGTACATGTATGGTGCTATATAAAGAAAGATACATACATATATACATATAAACTAATTCTAAATTTTCAGAAAAGCTTTTAAATGAAAGTTGCATGCCTGAAATTCATATAATATACAAGTCCATTTTGTATTAGCATTTTAATATTGTTTTACTGATTTTGGATAAATATATATATATGTGTACTGTGGGGTCATATTAGAAATATTGGGGATTTTTTATTGATTCATTTACATTTAATTTGCTAACATCCCACTGGCTCATTAGTTTATATATACTCAGTCCTGACAAATTTCATCTTATAGTATACTGTTCCTATGAAGAGTTGGACATGACCCAAAGCACACTGACAAGTTTAAGGTTTGGCCTGTATATGTCTTTTATATGGATGAAAGCCTTTTTAAACTCACTGGATCTGGCCACTAACGATAGGTGAAATTTTTTGTCTCAAATTGAAGGAGGCAAAAAATAAACTTTTTACCGACAGGGAGATTTCCAGCAAAAAGTGTGAATTTTCTCCTTTCTTGTTGCATTGAAATCAATAGTAAGAATAAATGTCCCCACGTGGAAAATATCCCTTCTTTTCCCACTGGAATAATATATGAGGTGTTTCAGGTTCCCAAAGCATGTTATTCTGTGTTTGTTAGAAAGAGAAAGCAACATACATTTAGAGCTAGAAAATATATGCAAATAGCTAAGAGCTGAGGTTTAATATAGGATTATTTTAGGCATGCAATTTGTTTTCTGTGTTAGTGGAGTCTGGAGAAATGTGAAGGGAGAAAGGAGATTTAACCAAAATACACAAAAATCTTGTTTGAGTGAGAAAAAACAGGCAGTGGAGATTCAGCTTCCTTCCTGAGCTGGCTGAGCTTATTCACTAAGGTCTATCCTCATCCTGTCTTGTGAAGAATAAAGAATTTAGTGACACTGGGAGTGAAAGAAAGTAGTTTCTGAAATCCTCTTGACACTAGTTACAGGGAAAGAGAGGCAGAAGCAGTTGTACTTGCATGGAGTGCATTATTTATTTATTTATTTTTAGACAGTGACATAGAAGGAATATTTAAAGTGTTAGTAATGTCTAAAAAAAGTTTTTCTTGCATTTAGAAGAGCTTAAAAACCTGAGCTAAATGCAAAAAAAAAGTATCTCTCAAACCGCTATGGTTTAAGAGATACAGACGTTTAAAGTTTGATCTCTCCTACTGACAGCTGTAAAGCTGTCAGCAGGAGATCCGTGTCGGTCGACACGGAGGCACTTGAGAAGTGCCGAGATCTCCTTAATTACCCGGAATACCTTAATTGGAATGGTCTAAATCGTGTGCCTAGTGTTCTGGCACACGTTTTAGACCATTCCAATGAAGGGATTCCATGTAAGTAAGGAGATCTCGGCACTTCTCAAGTGCCTCCGTGTCGACCGACATGGATATCCTGCTGACAGCTTTACAGCTGTCAGTAGGAGAAATCAAACTGTAAACACCTGTATCTCTTAAACCATGGCTGTTTGAAAGATATGTTTTTTTGCATTTAGCTCAGCTTTTTAAGCTCTTCTAAATGCAAAAAACTTTTTGTTAAACATTACCAACACTTTAATAAAAAAACTAAATAATAAAAATATAAAAAATATTTTGACTGGTAGGCGAGAGAGACTGGGACCCTGAAACGAGTTGTGACTGAGGCTGATTGTGACAGATACCAGAGACAGAGACTTATATTATACAGTATTTTGTGAAGGGCAAGACATCATCACACACAAACAGTTCTGTTGTGTACTTGACTGTTAAAATCTACATCACTTTGGTTATGTCCAGCAAATAACCTATGGGCAGGGGTAAGGGAAAAGCAATGCAGAGGTGTGTTAGTAAATTGACAGTCCAAAAAACTGACTGCAGCCTTTGGATTCTGCAGAGTGTGCCATAAACAATGATTATCCTCCTAATCTGGAGCAGGCTGTTTGTGAAAGTGACATAAAGAGTTCCTCCATCACCAGCATTAAAAAAACACTGAAAATGGCAATGAGTTGAATTCTAGCCTTTTGTAGGAAATGGTGAAATTTTCTAGTACTATCAACTGCCTGAGTAACATTTAGAATTCTGTCCCCAGTACCTCTATTATAAGATATGGAGTGGTGAATGGGGAGCATAGTTTTGGTACAAGAGTGCGTGTGCTGCAGCCCAAGCTGAGTTAAAGTCAGCCAGATGTGTGACTCCGGATGAACCGGAGTCAGGACCTGGATAGGAGCCCTTTTAAACCTTAGACCAAGAAGATACTGGAGATGGATTGTAGAATGAATCCTTACTAGAAGATACCACAGTAGGACCATAGTACTATAAAAGACAAAATGAAAACCCCACAAGAGCAAACAGGATGCCCAGAAATGATTCTTAGACTCAGAAAGGTAATCTCAGAGGAGTGGTCTCTACTACCAAACAGAAAAAGAGCAAATCAGATACACTCACAAATCCACAAACAGACAGCAGAGTGGAAGGTAACATCTCACAGACATTTCTGGTGGACAGCTGTAGGATAATGATGGCTTACAGATGCTATAGGCAGATAGCTTTAGGATGATGACCGGTAGCAGGCGGACAGTATTTGGATGGTGACAGCTTACAGACTCTGCAGGCAGATAGCAGGAAAAGAAGACAGCTCATATATTCTGCTGGCAGACCACTAGAGGATGATGAAAGCTCACAGTTGCAGCAGACAGATGGCTGCAAAGATATATACAGCTGGTAGACACTTCAGGTAGACTGCTGGAAGTTAGTAGCTCACAAACATTGCTGGCAGATGACAGGAGCAGGATGACAGTTCTCCACTATTGCAGGGAATGGTTGAAATGAAACAGCTTGCAGACATTGCAGGCAGACAGCAGAAAAATGGTGAGAAAACAGATAGCAACAGGCTCACACTGAAAGAGGGAAGCAGTGAATACAATGCAAAGTAACTGATAAATGATTGATCTGGTAGGAGCACTCTCACCAAGTTATATCTAGCAAGGGCAAAACTAATGAAAAAATGGGTACCTGAATGAGGAAGCTCTAAGAGGTTGTCACGGGGTGACTTCAGAATAACAACACTGACAAGTACAGATACAGTTAAAATGAATATCTTTATTGAGAAATAGAACAGCGTGAAATAAAATGTAATTTTCCAAACCCTCACTGGTCCTGGTGTAAGGACAGTGTCTGGGCACTTCCCCAACCCTCACTGGGCAGGTAAGGAACAAGCACAAGATAGCCCGACTGAATAGAGGTAAATACTACTCTGACTGAAGGCACTTGCTAGTAGCAGTGATGGTAGTAGCTACTAGTACAGGAGCAGCTGTAAAGCCCCTGGGAACAGAGGGAAATACACCAGATATGGAGATAAAGCTCAGAGACAGGACTCCCTAGAATGCTAGGGTAGACCAACAGGCAGCAGTAATTGATATTCCCTAGAACGCTAGGGTAAACCAACAGACAGCGGTAGCTGATATTCCCTAGGGTAACTCAACAAGCAATGGTGACTGAAAACCCCTAGAATGCTAGGGCAGTCAAACAGGCAATGGTGACAGGAACTCCCTAGAATGCTAGGGTAGTCTAACAGGCAGTGGTGACTGGAACTCCCTAGAATGCTAGGGTAGTCTAACAGACAGCGGTGACCATGAGGCCCTAGCACGCTAGAGTACCCAGTGGCACAGTGCGAAGATAGCAAGAATGCCAGTGGCACAGACTGACGCAAACTGAGCACCGTTTGAATGAGGGAGCGTAAACGGAGACAGTAGGCCACGGGTATTGCGGATCGAGGTCAGCCGGAGCCGGGTCAATACGGAGCGGGTAGTCAGCCAAAGGTCAAACTGAGAGCGGGTAGTCAGCCAGAGCCAGGAGTTAAACCTAGAGCGGGTAGTCAGCCAGAGCCAAAGGTCAAACTGGAGCGGGTAGTCAACCAGAGCCAGAAGTCAAACCAAGTAGGCAGCAGTCAGGGATCAAACGGAGCCGAAGTCAAAACAAGCCAGAAATCATACAGAGGAATCGAGCATTGGAATCACAAGAGCTATAGTGCACAGGTACAGCATGAAAGGGCCAGGGAGAAGTGGCAGGCTAAGGCCTTTAAGGCCTAGTATGTAGGCGGAGGATCACTCTGACAATTAACATCAGACAATAAGAATAGCGACTGTGCTTCAACTTGACAACCAGGAAGTAATTCAATCTCGCCTGTACACACAGTCGCTGGAGGCAATCACGGACACAGCGATAGTACCCCCCCTCAACAATCTCTCCCCCGTGGGAGGGATCCAACTTTATTAGGAAATTTAGTATGGAATCTGTGCAGCAGAACAGGAGAGTGAATATCAGACTGATTCACCCAGGAACGCTCTCCAGGGCCATAGCCCTTCCAATGTACAAGATACTGAATGCACCCACAACTCTACAGGAGTCCAGAATGCTTTGGATTTCATACTCCTCATGGTCTTGAATTCATACAGGACCTGGCACCACTGGACTAGAAGTGTAGCAATTACAGACCAAAGGCTTCAACAGTGAAATATGGAATACATTGTGAATGAGCATACCCACAGGAAGGTCCAAGGCATAAGTGACAGGGTTCACTCTGCGAAATACCTGGTATGGACCTACAAAATGTGGAACCAGCTTATTGCAAGGTACTTGGTGATTCTGGTTTCTGGAGGACAGCCACACTCTATCCCCAACTTGTAAAACAGGAGCAGGACGCCTCCCGTGATCTGCATGCCTCTGATAGCACTCTGAGGACCTATGCAGGGTATTCTGAACCTGTGCTCATGTGGAGCGGAGCTGCCTAATATGCTCATCCAGAGCCAGAATGTCTTGCGGCTGAAAGGAGTCCGGGAGTAGCGATGGTTGGAACCTATAGTTGATCAGGAAGGGAGAGCTCCCAGACAAGGAGTTTATGGCACAATTCCTGGCAAACTCAGCCCACGGCAACAGGTCAGCCCAATTATCGTGATGGTCAGAGGTAAAACAGTACAAGAATTGTTCCAACCCCTGGTTGGCTCTTTCAGCAGCACCATTTGTCTGGGGATGATAGGCCGCGGAAAATGACAGTTTAATGCCCATCTGATCACAGAAGGCCCTCCAGAACCTAGACACAAACTGACTCCCACGGTCAGAGAACAACACCTTGGGTACTCCGTGGAGTTGGAACACCTCTCTAGCAAACACCACAGCCAATTCTTTGGAGGAAGGTAGTCCCTGGAGCAGGACAAAGTGAGCCATTTTGGAAAAACGGTCCATTTTGGAAAAACGGTCCACTATCATTAGTATGACCGTACACCCCTTGGACACTGACAACTCTACCATGAGTTCCATTCGGAACCGTCTGGAGCAGCCCCAGAGGAAGGTGTCTTGGGATCTTAGCATGAGCACAAATGGAACAGGCCTCCACAAAAGCTGTACAATCTGCTCTTTACAGAGAGAGAGAATAATGGCCAACAACTCACGATCGCCTATGTCATATAGGCTCTGGCCCTTAGTCATCTTCTTAGAAAACAACCCACAAGGCATGAGGGTCTTCTCAGGCTTGGGTTTTTGGGACAGCACTGCCCTCATTCCTGTCTCTGATGCATCCACCTCCAGAGTAAAGGGCAAGGTAGGGTTAGGATGTGACAAGACTGGAGCCACAGCAAATACAGACTTCAAAGCTTCAAAAGCCTCGTTGGCCTCAGGGGATCAAGCTGAGGGATTAGCCCCTTTATGCTTCAGGTCAGTCAAGGGTTTTATTACCGTAGAAAAATTCTGTATGAATTTTCTATAATAGTTTGTGAATCCTAGAAATCTCTGTATGGCCTTTAAGTCCACCAGACACGGCCATTGCAGTACTGCTGAAAGTTTCTCTTGATCCATAGCAAAGCCATCAGCAGAGATTACATACCCCAGGAATGGCACTTGATCTTTATGGGAAAAGCATTTTTCAAGTTTACAATACAGTTTGTTTTCTCTCAGTTTTTGCAACACAGCAGCAACATCTCTCCGATGTGTCTCAAGGGTAGGCGAGTTTATCAGGATATCATCCAAGTAAACTACTACACAGGACTGTAGCAGATCTCTTAGAACATCATTTATAAATTCTTGGAATACTGCTGGAGGATTGCACAGTGCAAAGGGGATGCCCAAATACTCATAATGGCCACTACGTGTATTGAAAGAGGATTTGCACTCATTGCATTCTTTGATATGGATTAGGTTATAGGATGCCAGTAGGTCGAGTTTTTTGAATACTGAGGAGCCTTTCAAGTGGTCAAACAACTTGGTTATCAAAGGAATGGGGTACACATTTTTCACCATCAACTTGTTCAGACCTCTATAATCTATACAGGGTCCAAGCTCCCCATCTTTTTTCTTCACAAAGAAAAATCCAGCCCCTGTGGGCAAGGAAGATTTCCTGATAATGCATTGGGCCAAGGCATCAGAAATGTACTCCTTCATTGCTCGGTTCTCCTCCACCAACAAAGGGTAGGTGCAACCCTTAGGAGGTATCGTGCCTGGCATCAAATTAACAGCACAATCATATGCCCTATGCTCCGGCAAAGTGTTAGCCTCCTCCTTACTGAATACCTCACTGAATGACTGGAACTCTGAGGTTATACATGGGGAGGTACACAAAATCTCAGGGGGCTGCTGTAGACAAGACTTCTGAGAGTATTAGGACCAAGATATGATATCACAGGTTTTCTAGTCCATTCTGGGGTTGTGTGTCTGAAGCCAAGGAAACCCCATAATGACTGCGTAATGTGGAGACTGAATGACTTGAAATTGTAGGGTCTCCACGTGGAGAGCTCCTACTCTGAGAGACAGTGGACAGGTCTCATTTGTAACATGGGATGGTACTAGCGGTCTACCATCTATCTCCTCCACAGCCAATGGAGACACACAAGGCACCAAGGGAACATTATTCTGTTTAGCAAATCTGCCATCAATAAAATAGCCTGCAGCTCCTGAATCAATCAGGGCTGGAGTCACAATGGAGGAAGCTGCCCAAGATATTGCCTCCTGCAGGATGGGCTTATTCTGTTCTGGGTCTGGGGACTGATTTATGCCACCTGTCCCCTTAGGGATCCTAGGTGCGTGCGTTTCCCGGAAGTACCAGAGACGAACCCTTAGCATATGTCCAGCCTTACCGCAGTACAGGCATAGACCTTCTTTACAACGGACCATGTGAAACCGACTTGCATAGGTTCGGCCCTACCGACCTCAACACTAGGTGGCTTGGGAGGTGTGGGAGACATGAGTGGGAACTCCCAGTTAGTCATCCGTCTAGACTCAAGCCTTGGCTTGTGGTTCTTGAATGAGGATCTTTCTCTAATGTGGGTATCAATCAGTGTAGCAAAGTAGATAAACAGATCTAGATCCTCTGGCGGCTCATGGGCTGCCGTTTCATCTTTAATAATATCATTAAGCCCTTGGGAGAAGGTCGGCACCAGAGCCTCGTTGTTCCAGCCTACCTCTACTGCTATTGTATGAAATTCAATATCGTATTCTGCTACTGAACGGGCGCCCTGGCAAATGGTCATCAATTTTTTGGGGCAGAGGTTGCTCGGCCTGGAACGTCAAATACTTTACGGAAAGCATCCACAAATTCAGTAAAGTTTGATGTTATGGGTTTGGCTGTTACCAATAATGGGTTGGCCCATTCCAAAGCTCTAACGGTCAGCAAGGAAATCATAAAGCTCACTTTTCTTCTTTCGCTCTGGAAAGCATTAGGCACAAGTTTCAAAAAAATTTGGAGCTGATTTATGAATCTACAGCACAACGTGGGTTCCCCATCATATGTTAGAGGGAGTGGAGTGGCTCCAGACAGCCCTCTATACATTGTGTTTTCCACCTGAGTGGTTACTACCTATGACCAAAACAGAGAAGGCCACCGGTAGTTGCGCAGGCTTGTCAAGATGCGCTGTACGGTTAAGAAGCGCCTGCATTGCCATAGACAACTGGTCTTTACGTTGTTCCTGAATATCCATTCTGGAAAGGATATTAGGCAACTGTCGGCTACCAGTATCTGTACTTTCAGAGTTCATGGCCCTTTCGTACTGTCAAGGGGTGACTTCGGAATAACAACACTGACAAGTAAAGATACAGTTAAAATGAATATCTTTATTGAGAAATAGAACAGCATGAAATAATATGTACTTTCCCAACCCTCACTGGACCTGGTGTAAGGACAGTGTCTGGGCACTTCCCCAGCCCTCACTGGGCAGGCAAGGAACAAGTACAGGATCGCCCGACTAAATAGAGGTAAATACCATTCTGACTGAAGGCACTTGATAGTAGCAGTGATGGTAGTAGCTACTAGAACAGGAGCAGCTGTAAAGCCCCTGGACGCAGGAAATGCACCAGCTATCTTATAGAGGTAAAGCTCAGAGACAGAACTCCCTAGAACGCTAGGGTAGACCAACAGGCAGCAGTAACTGATATTCACTAGAACGCTAGGGTAAACAAACAGACAACAGTAACTGATATTACCTAGATCACTAGGGTAACTCATCAGGGAGTGGTGACTAAGACTCCGTAGAACACTACAGTAGTTGAACAGGCAATGGTGACTGAGACTCCCTAGAACACTAGGGAGGTGGAACAGCCATTGGTGACTGAGACTCTCTAGAATGCTAGGGTAGCCAAACAGGCAATGGTGACTATAACTCCCTAGAATGCTAGGGTAGTCTAACAGGCACTGGTGACCATGAGGCCCTAGCATGCAAGAGTACCCAGTGGCACAGAGCAGAGATAGTGACAATGCCAGTGGCACAGACTGACACAAACTGTGCACCACTCAAATGAGGGAGCGTAAGTGGAGACAGTAGGGCACAGGTATTGCGGATCGTGGTCAGCCGGTGCCGGGTCAATACGGAGTGGGTAGTCAGCCAATGCCAAAGGTCAAACCGGAGCTGGTAGTCAGCCAGAGCCAGGAGTCAAACCAAGTAGGCAACAGTCAGGGATCAAACTGAGCCAAAGTCAAAACAAGCCAGGAGTCATACACAGGAATCAAGCATCAGAATCACAAGAGCTATAGCACACAGGTACAGCATGAAAGGGCCAGGGAGAAGTGGCAGGCTAAGGCCTTTAAAGGGATAGTAATGTTTCATAATAAAAACAGCTCTAATTAATCATCATAGTATTTGGATTTGGAGTGTTATTTCAATTCTGTCAGAGTTGTAGTTACAGAGTAATTCAATGACAAAGTGTCCCCCTCCCTCCCCTTTTACTGATGTCACACTGTTCAACCTGAGCAGAAGGGAGGTGCCCAGGTAGACTGCAGAGAGGGACAATCTTCAATTAATATAAGGGAAAAACCTGAAAAGCTTGTCAAGGGGGGCAGGGATTTCATTGTTTTCATAGGAATAAGAGTGTCCCCTTCTGTTATCTGTCCAGTCTATGGACTGCATTCCACATCTGAGAAGAGATTGTTTACAGTAGGTAAAAGGGGCGGGAGGGGGAAACTTTGCTTGTGAATATCTCATAAACCATAAAGGTTTGAGAGATAAGACTTATATCATTCTTCATGTTTTTTTAATTCCTACAAAATAAAATAAAGTTAAAACGAAGTATTACTATCCCTTTAAGGCCTAGTATGTAGGCAGAGACTCACTCTGGCAATTAACAGCGGCCAATAAGAATAACGACTGTGCTTCAGAGAGACAACAAGGGAGTAATGCAATCTTGCCTGTACACACAGTTGCTGGAGATAGTATTGCTGTCATGAACAACTCTCAATCTAGCCGGGAACATCATTGAGTAGGAGACATTTTTTTTCCCTAAGCCTGCGCTTCACCTACACAAATTTGTGTCTCTGACGCTGGACCTCTGACGAGAAAGCCGGATAGAAGGAGATCTGTTGATTTTCAGAAATAACTTGGCCTTTTAGTCTGGCCATACGGAGGATGGCATCCCGATCTCTATAATTCAGAAGTTTTAGGGGGCTTAGCTTTTACATTTTCCTCAATGGGCGATAGTTTGATATTTTGGCGACGGGCATCGTGTGTTTTGAAACTGCCGTTATTTCTTACTTGTGGGAACATTTGCATTTCATGCTTGACTTAAATACTACTGTCGCCAGTTTTTTCTGCTGAGGCCAACATTTGCATCGAGCCCTCAGTCTGTTAACTTTTTTTGAGGCATATGTTGCTGTAGGACTCTCACAACTTTTACTATGAGATCTTGATTTTTTGCCTTCAGTCTTCAGCAGCAGTAGTACTGAGGTGGGAACTATAGTGGCCATAGAACGCATAAGAGAAAAAGGCAAACTTCACATGGGAAATATATAGGCATTGACGAAAAGTAAGAAATGTTATGTATTTTCTCTGGGCTGTAGTTTTCATGGGAAATGTGGTAAATTGCAAATTCCAGCAAAAACATTTTTTAACATTTTGTCCATCCCTACTATCCACTCACTGTTCAAGTTTGTGCTGCTTCACTTCATGTCTATGGATCAAACATTCCAGCTAGTTTTCACCAGTACCAACCTGCTCCCACTCACATACACACATAATCACCTTGTGTCCCTTCATCCCCTCCTGCAACATTTTCCCCCCCTCATGTTCACTGTTATTCCCCTTCCAAGTCTGCACTCCAATCTTATTTTTATATTTATCCCCTCCTTCTTTATATACAATGTTGCTTCTACTTAAATTCTGCCTACATGCCTATACCATCTCTGCCCCACATATTTATTTACCCTCTTCCCCCACCACCATTTCCCTTCATATAAGGTTTTCTTTCCCTCCACTGGCCTCTGCTTTATCCTTTTGCCCCATTGGTCCCCTTACTACCTCCTTGCATTTACCCGCTGTTCTCTTTCTTCTTCTTCCCTCTGTTATTTTCTGTGGCCTCCCTTTGTCTCACTTGGCCCCATACCTCACTTGCACTGGCCTCCTGGCATCTTCTTTTGCTCCCTCAGCACTTCCAATTACCTTGTTCCATATAATTTCCCTCTTCTTGTACTTTTTGTGGTGGCCTTTGCTCTCACAAACCAGGGCACTGGATCTTTAGTTCTTCTACCAGGCTATTGTTTTCTGGGTGTTCAAGACTGTCCCCTGGTAAATTGGCAGCTGGAAAGATGGGTCCCAGTGCCTAGCTCTTTGCCTCCCCAGCAGGGTTCTGTGGGGAGACTTGGAGTCAGGTACTCTTCCTAACAGTTTCCAGGCCATCTTATATGTACAGTATGTTTCAATTAAATTAAAATATATGTATTGTTTCTTTGGGTTTTAGGGAGTTATCCATTCTTAAAAGGGAAGGATAAAGAGTCCTGTTCTTTTGCTGAGAGAATTTTCATGAAAAAAGTACAATTTTCCACTTTCTCACAGATTTTCCAGTGTGAACAGTTCCATTTTCCAACTATGTTTTTAATGCTGGCGAAACTTCCCCATGCTATAAAAACTCAGGACTTCCAGCCACACCTCATGGTATAAAATAGGCAGGAAGGAGAGAGAAATCAGAGAGGGAGTAACAGAGAGAGAAATAAAGTTAAAAAAAAAAAATAGGGAGCGTGGCCTGTATTGCCTATCAGATGGCTGCATAGAACATCCTCTCTGAGATGAGAAAACCTAAAACTGCTATTTAGCCACATTCTTTCCTGCACAACATGCTCAGCACCAGTGTATAAATGATAATTATGTTCTTGGCTACATACAATGGCATCAAGAACACAGTTCTGACCTCCAGCACAACTCCCCGCAGAAACAATGTACTGCACAGGACAAGATGGCAGATGGTGTGTCCAAACATACAATGGAGCATTTTGCTTCCCTGACAGTCCTGACCCAGAGAGCAGCTGTCACTTGGAAAGGGTGGAGGTTGTCCTATCAACAAAACAGGGCATCAATAACCTGTTAGCAGACCTTAAACTGAACTGAGCTGCAGGAGATAAAAAAATGTATCACTCACTTTGGAAACAGAGTGGGCACTCTTGAAGATGAGGTTGACGGCCTGTACTCCTTTAAAAAGAAAGCCTCAAAAAGAATCAAAAGGCAGTATCTCCAACACGCAGAGATAACCAGTACAATGGATGATGCTGAAACAGAAACAGGTGCTGCAATTTGTACATCAGAGGAATTCCAGAGTCAGTGACCTCAGAACAACTTCTCCCTTGCTTACAACTCCTCTTAAGATTTATCACTAAATTGGATGAAACCTATACCTACCAAATTGAAGGAGTTCATAGGCTACTGAAAGCTAGAAATTCTCCAACAGATTCTCCGAGAGATACCATTGTCATTCTCCATTACTTTCCTGATAGGGAATCCATCTATACCAATGCAAGGGGGTCCTCACCTGTAGGGATGAGCAAAAGTTGTTGCCGTGTTCTTGCAAGAAATTTTGCAAAAAACATTGTTATCCGCTTTTTCGCAGGACAATCCGCTTTAAAACTAGCAGTTAATATTTTCGCATCTTTCGCCTATTGGCCAAAATCTTTTGCCATTTTTTCAATGGCTAGAAAGTTTCCACCCATTGATTTATGTTGTTTTTGCATTTCCACTATAAAAATGTGATGTTTTTGCGGAAGGAAGACACAATAGAAGCAGCTACAGAGCGAGATAGACATACTGTGCTGTTCTGCTGTGGTGTATTGGAAAAACTGAGGCAGGAGAGGCTCATAGTGACTGCTATCACTATAATCAGCAAAAAGAGGAACTGGAAGGACCCTTATTATGTGTCCACTGAGTCTGAAGAGGAGGGGGAATAAGTGACTAGCAGTACTGAACCAATGCTGTCCAGTCCCCCTAAATCACCCCAAGGGATCTTGGGGAAAAGGGAGGGAAAAAAGGAATGGGAAGGAAGGGAGAAAAGGGTAGTACTAGTGAGAGCAGGACAGGTCAGTTGCCTGTGCCTGCTGCAAGACATGCTGCCCCTGTTGCCAGTGCCATCATTGCTGTTTCTGCAGCCACTAGTGTTGTAACTGCTGCCAGACATGCTGTCCATGCTGCTACCAGTGCTGTACCTGCTGCCAGTGCTGAACCTGCTGCCAGTGCTGAACCTGCTGCTAGTGCTGAACCTGCTGCCACCAATACTTATCCTGCTATTAGTTTTTCTTGTAGTACTCAGGAGGGGAAGGAGAAAATGGTGCCAAGTGTGACAGCAAGGGACCCTAAATCACACTTGCCATTCCAAAGCAGTCCTGCCAGTGCTAGTACTGCTGCTACTAAGGTCCAGAAGCTTGATAGCATTAGGAGTGAAGGAGGAGGTAATCAACAATATCCTCATATTACTAGTGACTATGAGACTGAGGAGGAAGACTCTGTGGCTGAACTTGATGTGGCTGGTGTTAGTAGCAGTAGCAGTAATGGTGTAGCACCTGGATTGGTAGGGGAAAGGTTTGACAACTTCCAGACTAGCGGTCAAGAGAGCCCACACCACTCCTATGGCTCTGGGAGTCCTCCTCACCTTTCCTTCACTACAGTGTCCAGGTGGAACGTGATCCTGAAGAGGCCAGAACTGGTGTTGGGGGAGGAGAGCAGGCTCGGTCTGACCATAGCCCTAACATATTATATCTATTTTATAATGGCAAACAGTGAGATGTCTGGAATAGAGCAGCAGCAACAGCAGCATGTAGGGACTAGTGGTAGACAAAGATGAGGATGGGAATCAGCATCACCACTAACAATGACATTTTGGAATCAGAGAAATTTGCAGCTGCTCTAATTCCTTCTGATGCTGAGATGCAAGGGTAGCAGAATGCTGAGGAGCAGGCTAGTGTGCCACAGACCACTGTGGACACAGTGGGAATGGGGTCAATAAGTGATAAGGAACTAGGACAGGTTCCACTTGCCAGCAGTAGCAATACTCCTGATCCTAGTTGTGGTGCTGAATCTGGGGCAGTAGCAGCAATAGCAGCAACATTATCCGCTGCCACAGACAATGAAGGGAAATGTGGAGGACAAGAAGAAAGAGGCCATTCTTATCCATCTGTTCCCTTCCCCCTGAAGTCATCATGGGTGTGGGACTATTTTTCTCTTGGGGAATGCACAGTGCAGTCATCAGCAACAGCACTGTGTACAATTTGTGACAAGTCAGTGAGAAGAGGAAAGGAGGGAACACACCTTGGCACAAGATATCACACAAAAAACACAGACACCATGACATTTACGTCAAACATGTTAAAGACACACACCCAGCACAGAAATCAAGCACCACTTTTGCTGTCCCTGACTCTCTAGAAATGCAACAAGAGGGAGGCGGAGATCAAAGAGGAAGAGAATAGAACAACCCAGGCCGACACTGGAAGTTCCAGGATGAGTGAAACAACTAGCTCACCATCACCTTCTAGGGTAACTACATCTTCTGCCAATCCACCTCATTCATTTCTTCCCCCGCCAAATGATAGCCACTATTTTGATGTTAGGATGTGGCAGTTTGTCTCTACCCATTGCACACTGTGTGGTGCACTGACCACACATGGGAGTGTGGTGGATGAGAATCACAAGCAGGGCATCGAGCAGCATCTGAGGAGATTCCATCACAGAATATGCTAAGCTGGTGACAGGGAGGGTTCATCATTACTATTAAAATGTCAGCAAGTTGTCATGTGTCCTTAGCTGGGCGTGGACAAGAGGCATAGTGACAGCAGCAGTACTTGGTTTGGGATGTCATGGTGTTTGGATCGAGTTGTGCCCCCAGATGTTATTTACCTCACACATACTGTGCACATTTCAGCTGCTGATGAGAGCTGCAGTTCCTGCTCTCAAGGGAAAAGAATATATTCTAATAACAATACACCCATGATTTTGAAGGAGGGACAGGTGGAGAAGATTTAATGGTCAACTTCTTATTTTTTCCACATAGACTGGGGGCTACTTATTGTGCTGCTACTGCCTCAGGCGCATCACTGGAGCCAGTCATGGCAAGTGGAATCTTGATCATCCATCTTCCATGTTACTGCTATTGTTGATCCAGTTCCCTTTCAGCTGCCTAATCATCCTGCTGCTTAAACATCTCAGCAGCAGAAGTATGAACAGCAGTTGCAACCCAGTACTCAGGAGGACATTTGACAGTTGCCACTGGTCAACATGACCTGCTGGCATTAGACCAGTAGGGCATTTTTTTTTTTTTTCTCAGGGTTTGTGCTTTCAAAAAAAAAAAAAAAAAAAAACATAGTCTGTCACAGGGTTCCTGTCTTTATCACTTTACATACAAATGTCTTATTTTATTTTATTGATTTATTTTTTATTATTCCCCCCAATAGCAGTCAAGTACCCCCCCCAAAAAAAAACAAATTCCCTGTTCAAATGATTCATTCATTCACCAACACAGGCACCCTCCTCAGACCACTTTATACCATGTCTTAAGGGTTTTATTTTATTTTATTTAGGATTTGTTTTTTTATTAACTGCCCCCAATCCCAGTAAACAACCCTCCCAAAAATCATCCCCTCTACAACTGATTCTTTCACCACACCCCAGCAACACAAGCACCCTCATGCCCCTTTTATGCAATGCCTTTGGGAAATATTATTTGCTATGTGTTGTGTGTAACTTCTATGTTCCCATTGATTTCAATGGAATGAGCTAGGCGAAAAAAGAGGAAAATCAGCACTTTTTGCTGGAAAATTTTCACCAAGTGGAGAGTGCCATTTTTCTCAGATTTCAATTTGAGGCGGAAATTTTTGCCAATCCCCACTCACATGTACAATTCGACGGTGCACAGTTCGTAGTATTTGAGGATTTCTTCCCCTGACCATGCAATGGAGAGGCAACCTTATACTTCTTGCCTCAGCCCTGAGAAATGCCTCCATCACATATCACTGGGGTTTTCCACTAAAAATGCTAGCCACCATTAATGGAAATATCAGGGAAATGTTAAGAAGTTTGCTGAGGCACTTCTTCTATCATTGTCTGATCCCGGGGATGCAGATACCACAGTCTCACCTGCTATCCATTGGGCTCTGATACCCACCTGGATGAGCAAGTGGTATCCAGTGGCATGCAAATGACAAATCCAGTTCTCTTCTGTTCAGTCCTTGGGTCAAGGCTGACTGTATCCCTATGAAGTGGTTGTCTCAATCACTCTATTCTGTAGACTTAAGGGAGCCTTACACTATTTCCTCTCATACCCTTTATTCTGGATTGAGGAAGCTACTCCTGTTCCTGTTTATGTTTTTTATCATTAACATCTGCTTTACACCCAGAACTAGGGATGGGTGAAAATTTTCCCCTCAAACCAAAATAGCCGAATAATGGCACTTTCTGCTTGGCAAATAATTTCCCACAAAAACTTCAGTGTTCTGCTATTTTTAGCCTAGCTCATTGCATTGAAATCAATGGAAAGAAAAAAATTTCCCCACTACATTAAAGTTATTTCTATTTTTCTACAGACATTTAATAGGGAGTCAGGTTCTCACAGCATGTCATTCTGTGTTTGTGTTTTTTTGAGCTAGAGAAGATAAGCAAATAAAGGGAAATTAAAGAATAGTTGAGGGAGTCTTTTAGGTAGGATATTTGTTCTCTGTATTAGGAGAGTCTGAAAGAACTCTGGGGTAGAAGAAGGGAGGAAGGAGGTTGACCCCAAATACCCCCAAATTCCATGTGACTGACTGGCAAGACACAGGCAGCATTAGGGCAATTTGCTTGCTGAACTTGCTTTTATTTTCTCTGTGCTGGGAAAGTCTGGGGAAAGAAGTTGTCAGTTTTGATTTTTAGTTATTTTTTTTTTTGGACAGACTGTCTGCACATCTTAAAATAAAAAATGATAAAAAAAAATAAAAAAAAAATACAGAAATAAACAAACAACTAAATATATTACGTGACAGACAGCTGCCTAGGCTAAGGCAAGACATCACAATCCATCAGTTGCGTTAAGCATTGTAGAGTAAAAACTCACACACAGTAGTTGAGTAATGGCCAGCAAACACACAAGGGGCAGGGGGAGGGTAAAAGGTGGAGCAGACCATGCATGTGTGCATAAAGTAGTAGTTCTGATTCCCCTGATGAAGCGAACAGGTTTCAAGAAATGCATAAGGAAATAAATTGCTACTTTTTATCCTAATTCTCCTATTGCATCTTTATACCACGCTATCTTTGATTTTGGCAAGTTCACATAGAGAATCTGGTTAGTAGCATCCTTTGGGGGCCTTTACGGGAATTGTAGCATACGGAGTTACTCTTAGAGGGAGCATTCTGTTTCCCCAGTAGGATTGCATAGGACTCCAGATGAACATATTACAGGTCAAGTGCTTCATCAGTCGGATTCTTCCACGTTTGGACACCCTATACCTGTCCATGAAGGTCGACAATAGATATTTATGGGTCTGACTTACAAGAAATTATCTTGTAAGTATATTCACTTGTGATTTGAACAGTTTTGTATACAGAAGCTACTCTTAGATAGTGTGCACTTGTCCCTCTTTATGCCCTACTTCTTAGAATGTGAAAGGTGCAGCTGAGGACACCATGGACATAGTTGAGTCTCGTTGAGGACTTAACTGTATGTAACACGTGTACTTTTGGACACTGAAACTTTATATTTTACACTATATATAGGAGCGCTGTTAGCTTCTTTTTCTCCATTAGCGAGTACACCATGCAAAACTGGAAGGCTTTGGAGGGAGCCTCTTTGTCACCTGGCCAATGGTATCTAATGTGCGATGTATGTGAGCTGCTGAAACCCTTTGAGAAGGCAACTAGGGGAGGGTGAAAAGTCCCACCGTGTTCCCGTGAAAAAATCCACAAAAACCATGTTATTGGCGTCTGCTTTTTCATGGGAAATCCTCTTTACAAATAGCGATTAAAATCATCAAGTTTTTCACCTATTGGCAAAAATTCTTTGCCAATTTTTCAATGGCTAGAAAGGGTACACCTATTGATTTATGTGTTTTTTGTCTTTTCGCTATAAAAACGTGAAGTATTCCAGGAAGGAAAACACAACAGAAGCAGCTATAGAGTAGCAGCAGAGGAACATGGCTGAGGAACCTTACCATAATGACAACACAGACATGCGCCAGCTGGTAAAGGACATGTTAACGTTCTTTTAACAAGATCTTTGCATAGTGTCCATTAAAAGCAATGAGGAATACATTCTTGCCACTTTACTGGACCTCTGCTTCAAACACAAAATTTCAGAATTTAAAAAAACATGTAGGCAGCATAGTGAAAAAGAAGGCTGAGAAGCATTTCAACTAGCAGAAGCACCTTCATCATCACCAGAATATCCTATTCTGAACACAGGGCAATACATGGGTCTCAGCAGGGGTGGCAAAAACCCAATATTGGTGGTAGTGGCACGTATCTTTGGGACTTTCTCCCTGAGTATGGTTTGGTAACTGACACACAAGAACACCATGTAGCTCCTAGAAGTCCCACTGCATATATGATGGTTTCTGCATATTTGCAGGATAGCTACATTCTAGGCAGAAGCAATGACCACATGGACTACTGGCAAACAAAGCAGGGTGTGTGGCCAGAATTGACACGTACTGCAGTGGAAACCCTTAGTTGTCCTCCAGTAAGCGTTGAGTCTGAGAGAGTTTTCAATGCATCTGGTTACATTGTCAATGACTGCAGGACATGACTATCAAGCAGCAATGTTGGGAGTCTAACATTCTTAAAAATGAACCAACATCTCATACCATCTGAGCAGCAGGTAGCAGAAACCACACATGACAGAGAAAGCCAGGACAAATATATTAACAGCAAATGAGGAGGAGGAGGGATGTGAAGAAGGGTTGCTACCATCTACCACACTTGGGACCACTGCTATGACCAATAAGTAATATGTGTCAATAATCTGAGAAGGAGGATAGTGATTTGACACAAACATGACAATGGTAAAAACTCCAGTAGGAATCTATATATATATATATATAACAGTTTATAGACAGATACAGTGTTCCCTTTAAGTGGTGGAAGGTTGTGCATATGCCTTTCAGCTAAGTTTCTGGCCATATCAACATCTCTTGCACTCTCAATTTCATCTGAATCTAAAGAAGAGGAGGATGCTGGAGGGATATATTCTAGAGCTACATCATCATCAGTCATCATTAAGTCATCCTCTGCATCGTCCGCCACTTCTAGCCCACTACCTTTATATTTCTGAAAAGAAAAAGGGAGGAGGAACCGTACTACCTAATTGTGATGATAGGGACGTGCTTATAAATGAGGTATCAGCATTGAGGGGTGCAGTGATTAATAAAACAGACAGATTAAGAAAAAAGAGAGCAGACTCTTCCTCTCTTTGACAAAGGGAAGAATCTGGGAAAGTCACCACTTTTTGCACTCCCTGTTAGTCCCTGCTAAGATAGTCAAAGTATAGACTAGTGGAGAAAAATTAATGATTCATAGACTTGTAACTAAGATGATAGCTGATTAAAACTTAACCTATAGAGCAAAAAGTTAATAGCATAACAAAATAGGAAACAAAAAAGGCGTTCCTATATCACAGGAAAGAATCATTAGGCTATACCTAGGATTTGTCTTAGTTATTAAAATATAGTGTCTTGAACCAGTGTAAGGGGAAATAGCTATGACTTAGTGTCATAAAATAGCCCAGTACTCGTAGAGCCTATTCTATTGTTTACCTAATAAAGTAACAGATTTTAGGGTCTATGAAACTGCAAATTTGTGCATTTTGGGGATCCATCCCTTTTATTTCACCAATGAGTCCCCTGTATTATTACTATAGCTGGAGTTTAATCTTTAGGAAAAGCTAATATAGCTAGTGATCAATATAACAAGCCCTAAAACTTGGATGAAATTAACAGGCTTGATTTTCAGAGCCGGGATGGACTGTATAGTGGGTGTTGTTTTCACCCACTGTTTAGATTAATCTGTATTTAGCACTTTGGAAAATAATACGCTTTGTATACACAAGAAAATCGACTTGTTCCGTGTCCTTACTGTGCAAATATGTGATGTTAGTTTGTGGGAATTGTCAGAGATATATATCTCCAGTATTAGTTTCCCTTCGGGTCTTACCTGAGGCGAGTTCGAGTTACTAATTGAATCAAAACATATGATGAAGCTCACTCTCTGGGATCTTGTATTTTCAAGGTTTATACTGGAGTGAGACAAAAGTATGGTAGCATATGTCTTTATATTTTACTCATTTGAATGGGTTATGTGGATATGAATCACCCGGTTCACTGTAGGTATAGGCTCACACAATAACCTTATATAGTAAGATTTTATTAAAGAGAGGTTCCTCAAAATACAATATTGGCTCAGTATGTGTTGTCCTTCGGATCTTACCGGAGGTAGGCTTTTGACTAGATCAAACATGCAACATTATGGTAAGGCTCACTCTCCAGGATCCTTTCTGAAGGGTTATTAAATTGAAACAAGGTTTGATCCTAGGATCTTACCAAAGGTGAAAAGCTCATGCATAAGTTAATTCGGTGTAAATGAGCTCACTCTCCAGGCTCCATATCAGAGGATTGGTTACCGTGTTACTGCTCACTGGGCTGATCTGATAACTCCCATATAATTGGAAGTAAGAGAAACATTCCCTTTGATGTATGGCTGAATAGTAAACAGTGAGGTGTTAAATAAGGAAAAGGTGGTGGTTCCTTATGCTAGAAAGATTGCCCTTGTGGCGAACTTTAAACTTAAGACTGTTATATTGCCCACCACCTCATCCAAATCAGTCACATACTCAGAAAGACACGGATAATATGCTATGTTACATTTCAAAGAGTAAAATACTAAATACCATAGCATAATAATAATAATCATAAGGACAGCTTGTGATTGAAAATAATGAAAATGAATCCGCGTTCTCAGCACGTTAGTGTCGGATGTCGTGCAGCATGACGCGTGTTTCGCAAAAGCTTCCTCATATGTAAACAAATGTAAATTGGCGGCAGTTTTAAAGGGAAAACCACTCATACTTGGGGCTTGACCTGTGACATGTGCCATAGGTATTTCAAGGTGCATTGTTATGAAAACTGCTGTAATTACAACCTCTTAGTTATAAAACACAGATGATAAAGTGTTAATGCTTATGAAATGTTTGTGCTCGTGGTTATTCATTTATCCTCAGAGCAGACCATTTAACTTGTTGTGTGCTGTCCATTTCCCAAGATCTTGCAAATAGTGCAAGTGCAATTAACATAAATTGTAAATTAAAGTATGTTAACTATCTTAAATGTTATCTTCGTATTGCAAGTTAACTTAGAATTAGCACACCCATGAGTCTGATGCCTCTACAGACACCAATAAATAATGTAGAGTTAGATAGCTAGAATAAGACAAGTAGTTCAAGTAATACGCACTAAAGTTAATAGCGGTGTAAATACAACATTATATACATATTAGCGTTTAAACACATAATGAAAACTACAAGGTTCATCCCATCAGTATGCCATTGCAATGTCATTTTTTTGAATGAGGAAATAGCTTGGTCTATATGTATAGGGATTAATGTTAAAATGGGGATTGTGACTAGAAATTATGAACACTCACTAAGATCTATTCCATGCTCATGTAGCGCTAATAAAACTTTATTTTAACATCACACAGTAAGGACACAGAACAAGACGATTTTCTTGTGTATACAAAGCTTATTATTTTCCAAAGTGCTAAATACTGATTAACCTAAACAGTGGGTGAAAACAACACCTACTTTACAGTCCACCCCGACTCTCTAAAAATCAAGCCCATTAATTTCATCCAATTTTTAGGGCTTGTTATATTGTTATATATACCCCAGATATAATAATAATAATACAAGGGACTCATTGATGAAATAAAAGAGATGGATCCCTAATTGCAAAATTTGCAGCTTCATAGACACTCTAAAATCTGTTCCTTTATTAGGTAAACAATAGAATAGGCTCTACGAGTACTGGGCTATTTTATGAGACTAAGCCAGAGCTATTTCCCTTACACTGGTTCAAGACACTATATTTTAATAACGAGGTCAACTCCTAGGTATAGCTCAATGATTCTTTCCTGTGATATAGGAAAGCTTTTTTTTGTTTCCAATTTTGTTATACTATTAACTTCTTACTCTATAGGTTAATAAAGTTACAAGTCCATGAATCATTCATTTTTCTCCACTAGTCTATACTAGACTATCTTAGCAGGGCCTAACTGGGAGTGCAAAAAGTGGTGACTTCACAGATTCTTCCCTTTGTCAAAGAGGAGAAGAGTCTGCTCTCTTTTTCCTTAATCTACCTTTATATTTCTGTAAGCTTATAGAGCTCTCAAACAGGTGTTTTGGTGCTTATTTGTCTCACTGTCAGATGCAGTTGGTTGAGATGCTACATTTCTTCCATTATGCCATCATCAGCACTAGAATATGACTTGTCATCTTCAGTGTTCATGCATGTTTTTTTTATTTTTTTTAAAGTACTGGTGCTGGTGGTACGTCTGGTGGGACCTTGACAATGCATTCTCCTTGGGAGGAGAGGAATCACCATCATTTATTGCATACACTGCAGTAACTTTGGCTGCAGTTAGTTTTTGGACTACGACTTTGCTTACACATCCCTGCGCTGCTCCTACTCTGTTCCCCCTCTCATGGCCTCTTGTGTATTTGCTGGACATTATTCAAGTACCTTGTCTGTGTTTTTACTGAAAAGTACACAATAAAACTGATGGAGCATGATATCTTGCCTTGGCCCTCAACAAAATACTTATTCTCATCTGATGTCTCAATCACGCAGGTCATGTCAGTGTCCCTGTCATCTGTCACCTATTTTTTTTTATTTCATTTTATTTATATCATTTTTATAACTGTTTGCCCCCTCTAACTTAGGGATAGGCAAAAGTTCCCATCATGTTTACACCAAAAATTCAGAAAACCACGTTGTTGCACAATTTTTCACAGGAAAATACGCTTTAAAAACAGCAATGAAAGTCTCCACATTTTTTGCCATATTTTCAATGGTTAGACAGTTCTGCCCATTGATTTACATGTTTTTTGCATTTTTGCTATAAAAATTAGTGTTGAGCGAGCGTGCTCGGCCGATGCTCGGATCGGCTCGAGCATCGCTCTGCTCGGCACATGTCGGTACTCGTCGAGTACCGCCATGTGCTCGCCCGCCATGTTCGGGTGGCGGGGATCTGTGCCGGAAGAGGCACAGATCCGAAGACGCTCCGCTGGACCACCAGGGACTGGAGGTACGGGGGCATTGCGGAGATGAAGGGGGCATTGCGGAGATGAAGGGGGACATTGTGGAAGAGGGGCATAGACTCTATGCCCCTCTTCCACAATGTCCCCCTTCATCTCCGCTATGCCCGTCTTCCACAATGTCCCCCTTCATCTCCGCTATGCCCCTCTTCCACAATGTGCCCCTTCATCTCCGCTATGCCCCTCTTCCACAATGTCCCCCTTCATCTCCTCTATGCCATAGAGGAGATGAAGGGGGACATTGTGGAAGAGGGGCATAGCGGAGATGAAGGGGCACATTGTGGAAGAGGGGCATAGCGGAGATGAAGGGGGACATTGTGGAAGACGGGCATAGCGGAGATGAAGGGGGCATAGCGGAGATGAAGGGGGACATTGCGGAGATGAAGGGGGCATTTGGAGATGAAGGGGGCATAGCGGAGATGAAGGGGGGCATTGACCAGGCACCCTCCCCTCATCAGAGCAGGGGGTGCCTGGTGTAATGCTCGTGTCGCCCCATGCAGTTCAATGGGGCTCGGGTGCTCGGCCGAGCACTCGAGCCTCAGGGGGTGCTCGGTCAGAGCACCCGAGCACCCGAGCATCGGGGTGCTCGCTCAACACTAATAAAAATGTGACGCATTCCAGGAACTGAAACAGAATAGAAGAAGCTACAGAGTGAGATAGACGTGCTGTGCTGTTCTGCTGTGGTCTTTTATCAAAATTTAGGCAGGAGAGGCTCATAGTGACTGCTATCACTATGAGAAAGTTTAAAACTAATAAATGGATGAACTGGAAGGACCCTTATGTGTCCACTGAGTCTGAGGAGGAGGAAGAAGTGAGCAGTACAGAACCAATGCTAGCCAGTCCCCCTAAATCACCCCTAGGGATGTAAAGTGAGGAAGAAGAGGGTAGTAGTGAAAGTAGGACAGGTCAGCTGCCTGTGCCTGCTGCCAGACGTGCTGCCCCAGCTGCAACCATTGCTGTGACTGCTGTCAGACATGCTGTCCCTGCTGCCATCAGTACTGTGCCTGCTGCCTGACATTCTGCCCCTGCTTCCACCAGTGCTGTGCCTGTTGTTAGATGTGTTGCACCTGCTGCCACCAGTGCTGGGACTGCTGTCAGTGCTGAACTTGATGCCACCAGTGCTGAACCTGCTGCCAGTATTTCTTGTAGTACTTAGGAGGGGGGAGATGATGCCAAGTGTGACAGCAGGGGACCCAAAGTCACAGTTACCATTCTCAAGCAGTCCCACCAGTGCTAGTACTTTTACTAAGAAAGTACAGCAGCTTTTTAGTGCTCGGAGTGAAGGAGTGGTTAATTATCATATTACTAGTGACTATGAGGAGGAAGACTCAAGGGCTAAAATTGATGTGGTTGGTGTTATTGGTAGTGCTAGTAACAGTGATGATGAAGCAGCTAGTGGGACTAGTGTTAGGGGAATAGTAGGGGAAGCAATTGAGAGCATCCAAACTAGCAGTCAAAGGAGCCCACACCATTACCCTGACCCTGGGAGTCCTTTTCCCCCCACGGCATTGTCCATGTGGAACATGATCTTGAATTGTTACCTAACATCAATAATATCACCACCACCAGGAGCACAGATCAGCTACCTATGCCTGCTGCCAGTCTGCTATATTCAGAAATGTCAAGTGTGACATTAGGAGACCCTCTGTTACATTCATCGTCCCCTTCTCTAACCAGCAGCGAGATGTCTGTAATAGAGCAGCAGCAGCACGGAGGGACTAGTGGTGGTGGTGGTGGTGATGATGATGGTGGAAAAGCTGGAGTGGAATAAACATTGATGGCCTTTTTAGCCCTAACTGAGATGGAATGGGAAACAGGAATAGGGATGGTCATCACCACCACCACTAGGAGTGACAAGGTAACAGGATGCTGAGGAGCAGTTTATTGTGCCACAGACCACCGTGGACACAGTGGGAATGGAGTCAACAAGTTATGCAGGACTACTAGGACAGGTCCCACTTGACAGCAGCAGCAATACTCCTGGTCCTAGTTGCAGTGCCGATTCAAAGGCAGTAGCAGAAATAGCAGCACCATCATCCTCTGCCCCAGACAGTGGAGAGGAATGTGAAGTCATGGGTGTGGGACTCTTTTTCTCTTGGGGCAGGAATAGGGGTGGGTGAAAATTTTCATCTCAAACTGAAATGGCGAATAATGGCACTTCCCATTTGGTGAATAATTACCTGCGAAAAGTACCAATTTTCTGCTTTCTCCTGCTTTTTTCACCTAGCTCATTCCATTGAAATCAATGGGATTTGAGCTACAAACATATACAAACACATAACAAATATTATTTTATATCCCAAAGGCATTGTACAAAATGGGCATGAGGGTGCCTGTGTTGGTCGGGAGTGGGGAAAGAATCAGTTGAACAGGGAATTACTTTCTAGGGGGTTGTTTAATGGGATTGAGGGGGCAGTTAATAAAAAATAAATTTAATTACAATTAAAAAAAAAAACATAAGACAGAAGTGGTCTGAGGAGGGTGCCTGTGTTGGTGGGTGGAGTCTGAGGAATTAATCAGTTGAACAGGGAATTTGTTTTGGGGGGTTTCTTAGTATTGGGGGGACGGTTAATAAAAAAATAAATCAAAAAAATAAATTACAAAATTTGTATGTAAAGTGATAGAGACAGGAACCCCCTGACATAAGCTGCCACTGGGTTGGACTGATACTTGATAGAGTATTTTGTAGAAAATGATTTGTTAGATTTGTTGATAGAGGCCCAAGCCCTGAGGAAACATTGATTTTTCAGAATTAAACTTATCAGAGGTACAAGCCCTAAGTAAACATTAATTTGTAGGACTTAGGCTTGTTTGGCACAAGCCCTAAGGAAACATTGATTTGTAGGACTTAGACCTGTTAGAAACAAACTGTTACGGTTTTCTGACACTCAGACACTGGTATAGTAAAAACACAGTTTTATTGAAATAAAAATGAATGAACAGCGCCCCTGGGGGCCAGGAATGGTAAAGGTGAGATACAGGCCCAAATGAGTATAGCAGAGTTAAACCGCTCAGGTAAGCAAAATTACATGGTTAAATGTGGAGAAATAGACTGTTTAGTAAACTGATTGGCCAACGCCCAGAAGTTGATATCAGTCTCTTGATGGTGCAGAGAAGGGTGTATTGTGTGACTGAACTAATCACTCTCAGATACCTTTGCACATGAACGCCCAGATTGACCAGCGAATGCCCAGGGCTGAGCCTATACCACCTTAGTGGAAATAGGTAGGCAAGGTCGGAAAGGCACAGGCTCAATAAGTGCTAACAGGCTCAAACGGAATACACTGGCTTGGCAAGTGAAAGTGAACAGGCTCAGATATCGAAGGCAACCGGCACAGCAAGGGTTAATACAGGTTCGGTAAGGAGAATACAGCTCAGCAGTGCTGTGGAACAGGCTCAGGCAACGGCCCAGTAGACTAAGAGAGGATTAGCCAGCCAGAGCAATACAAACACAGTTCAGAATGTCGCCAGTCGGCGACCAGGATCACACAGGAACTCAGGAACAAACACAGCGCAGGACTCCAACCGGAACCGGGTCAATACTCGGAGCAGGAACATCAGCCAGAGCCGGGTATCACGGTGCCCGTGATTGCTGCAGTTCCTTGTCTGTCACCAGTAGGGGGCTTCTATTGGCTGTCTGCAGATAGCCCGCCTCTTATTGCCTATTTAAACCTGGATTGGGCACCCTTTGAGTGCCCTTTCGTGTTGTTTCTGACCTTCTTGCTATCACTATGCCAGTGATAGCTGGGCCTCTGTTCCAGTGTTCCTGAGTTCCTGATCTCATGTGTTCCTGAGTTCCTGATCTCTACTGTTCCAGTGTTTCCTGCATGCTGAGTAGTTCCAGTCCTGGTTCCGGCCTAGTCTCTGGTGTTGCAGTTCCTGCTGAACTTCTTCTCTGCTGTTTCCTGACCTGACTGATCGTTGCTGGTTCCTGTCATCGCATCGCCTGTCTCCTGTATCCTGGCGACCTCCTGCCTGGTCGCGTCGGTGACATTGCTTGTTACTCCAGTGTGCGGTCACTGGTTTGCTCCACAGCCTATCGGCTATACGGTTCTGTGTTGGTCCCAGCGTGCGGATGCTGGGTTTGCTCCTAAGCCTCACGGCTATGCAGACTCGTTTGTTTCTCCAGTGTGCGGTCACTGGTTTGCTCCAAAGCCTATCGGCTATACAATCCTGTGTTGGTCCCAGCGTGCGGACGCTGGTTTGCTCCAAAGCCTTGTGGTTAGACAAACTCGCTTGTTACACCAGTGTGCGGTCACTGGTTTGCTCCAAAGCCTATCGGCTATACAATCCTGTGTTAGTCCCAGAGTGCGGATGCTGGTTTACTCCAAAGCCTTGCGGCTATACAAACTCGCTTGTTACACCAGTGTGCGGTCACTGGTTTGCTCCAAAGCCTATCAGCTATACAATCCTGTGTTAGTCCCAGCGTGCGGACGCTGGTTTGCTCCAAAGCCTTGCGGCTATACTAACTCGCTTGTTACACCAGTGTGCAGTCACTGGTTTGCTCCAAAGCCTATCGGCTATACAATTCAGTGTTGGTCCCAGCGTGCGGACGCTGGTTTGCTCCAAAGCCTTGCGGCTTTACGATTCCCCTGTTGGTCTCAGTGTGTGTACACTGGGTTGCTTACGATCCTGTCAATTTGTATACAAAGAACAAACACCTAAAAAAGCGCTCCTAAATGATCTCTGTCCAAATAAAAAATGGAATGGATAAGATAAAACAGAAAACAATAAGCAATATATTAATGTCCCCAAAATACTAGGTTGAAGGCTGCTCAGATCAGGGTGTTCCTGGTGCCACCCGTCGTGTATAGTATACAACAAAGAAAAGGAAGAAATTAGAAGGATCGAGCGCCAACCAGTCTATGTTCAAGGGGTAAATGGTATTCTTGATAATTTAATTAGGGTCTCAGACAGATTGGCTACCATGGAATCTTGAATACGCTTGATAGTGGTGTAACTCTTAGAGAAGGTACTTGTCAGCTCGTAATATAGTTCATTACTGTAGAAACATACAAGACAGAAATCGATTCTAAGAGTAAATCTGCATACAGGTGAGTGTAATATCACAAGCCCCCATACAGGTAAAACTCACCAAATGTATGACTTGAAAGTATGTCCACAAAGCCCGATCTGGCTTATATCAATATTCTCCAATATGTCGAACGAATGTGATGCAAAGAAGGCTTCAAACGATAGTGGACGTCTTGGTCTCTTTAGAACAGAAATACATAACACCACATATCTGAGAGCAAATCTGTATAAATCGATGTTCAAAAAGAATGCCCCTACAGGACCAGACTCACCAGATATATATGTGGTAGATATGTATAAGAGACCCGACCTGGCCACAGCTCATAAGAAGTCCAACATAAATGATCCACGTGGAATGATGAATAAAAATGTGTAATTTATTAATAAGTTTCCCAACGCGTTTCGTGGCTCTATGGTCCACTTCATCAGGGGATAAAAGTTACAACCGTAAATATGCCATTTATTTATACATTCGTATGGTAAGTACTTACATGTGTTACCGTGTCGGCTAAGGGAGAAGGCGTCCGGTCTGGCGTGGCACTCAGCGCGGCGTCTTGTTGACCCGCATGTAACGGCAAGAAACCCCACGCCTCGTTCTCAGAGGCTACGTAGCTCAAAGTTACCATGGAGACCTGACGCCTTGTCTCCGGTTCAGCACAGCTTAGCTCAGTCGAGGTGAGGCATCCCTGCCAGTGCGCCGCGAATGTCTCTATAGAGATTCTGCCTTCTTCCCTTCCATAAATAACACGGCTGGCCACTATAAACAGGGTGCCCCCTCTACAGCCTGACCAAGTTAACTCCGGATCTCACATGCAACAATCATACGTGCAGACATAATACAGAGATAAAAATAAACATATAAAATCATATTGAAATATAATTAATGGTAGTATTTACTTAACCATAATATAAATTCAAAGAGGTATCCAGAAACCAATACTTGAGGGCAGACAGCTGCCATCACCCAAAATGGATAAAAAACATCCCCTTTGGTCAATTCCACAGGTTAAGGAGAAATTGCAGCAACAGGGAAGATTTTTTGGCTAAAAGTGAAGACCTTAAACAACAACTATTGGAAAGAGGACACAACATTTCAGTTATCAATTCAGCATGCAACAGAGCTCTAAAGTTGAATAGAGAAGATCTGTTGAAAAACAAAGAAAAAACGGCAATAGCCAAAAGATCACCCTCATTGATAACTCAATACAATGGAGCCTCAAAAATGATCCTTACAATTATTGACAAATATTGGGGAATCCTGAGACAAGATCCCCTTTTACAAAATATTCTTCCAGCTAAAGCAAAGATCACATATAAAAAAGCCAAAAATCTTCGAGGATACGTGGCTACCAGTAGACCTAAAAATATAAAAAATGGAAAAGATAAAGGAGGTATATTTAATTACACAACTCCAATGGGCAATTATAGATGCCTACACAGTAGATGCACTAATTGCAAGTTTCTAACCAATAAAGTGTCAAATATACAAAGTTCGGTCAATCACAATACATACCCAATTAAAAATCTGATAACATGTGATACATCTTTCGTTATATATGTTATAACATGTGGCTGCAAGATTCAATATGTGGGTAGAACTACGAGACCCCTTTGAGAACGTGCAAGAGAACACCGATATCTTATTAGCAGAAGAATGGAAACACATACAATTCCAAAACATTTTAATAATTGTAAGAAAGGAAGAATCAACAACTTCAAGATAACTGGGATTGAACACATTCCGGCCTCAAAATCTAATAGATTTTCTACTCTGTGTCGCAGGAAGGCATACTGGATCTATACATTAGATACCTTGGCTCCTCGTGG
Source organism: Rhinophrynus dorsalis (assembly GCA_037306005.1). Classification (NCBI taxonomy): domain Eukaryota; kingdom Metazoa; phylum Chordata; class Amphibia; order Anura; family Rhinophrynidae; genus Rhinophrynus; species Rhinophrynus dorsalis. The sequence goes on from CM074721.1 coordinate 127,468,011, forward strand.
GTTAAATGAAGAAATGGAGGTCAGCAACTTTTTACAAGATTAAAATAAAGATTAAAAAGATTAAAATAATAAAACCGATCCCCCAACAATTTCTATACAAATCTTAATACTTTTACTACAAGTAGATTCTAGATATTAGGTTATCCATAGGGTTTAAAGATATATATATATATATATTTAATGACACAAACATGAGGTAGAAGAATAACAAAGCTTTTATTATGATAAATCTTTGAATTTATATTATGGTTAAGTAAATACTACCATTAATTATATTTCAATATGATTTTATATGTTTATTTTTATCTCTGTATTATGTCTGCACGTATGATTGTTGCATGTGAGATCCGGAGTTAACTTGGTCAGGCTGTAGAGGGGGCATCCTGTTTATAGTGGCCAGCCGTGTTATTTATGGAGGGGAAGAAGGCAGAATCTCTATAGAGACATTCGCGGCGCACTGGCAGGGATGCCTCACCTCGGCTGAGCTAAGCTTTGCTGAACCGGAGACAAGGCGTCAGGTCTCCATGGTAACTTTGAGCTACGTAGCCTCTGAGAACAAGGCGTGGGGTTTCTTGCCGTTACATGCGGGTCAACAAGACGCCGCGCTGAGTGCCACGCCAGACCGGACGCCTTCTCCCTTAGCCGACACGGTAACACATGTAAGTACTTACCATACGAATGTATAAATACATGGCATATTTACGGTTGTAACTTTTATCCCCTGATGAAGTGGACCATAGAGTCACGAAACACGTTGGGAAACTTATTAATAAATTACACATTTTTATTCATCATTCCACGTGGATCATTTATGTTGGACTTCTTATGATCTGTGGCCAGGTCGGGTCTCTTATACATATCTACCACATATATATCTGGTGAGTCTGGTCCTGTAGGGGACATTCTTTTTGAACATCGATTTATACAGATTTGCTCTCAGATTTGTGGTGTTATGTATTTCTGTTCTAAAGAGACCAAGACGTCCACTATCGTTTGAAGCCTTCTTTGCATCACATTCGTTCGACATATTGGAGAATATTGATATAAGCCAGATCGGGCTTTGTGGACATACTTTCAAGTCATACATTTGGTGAGTTTTACCTGTATGGGGGCTTGTGATATTACACTCACCTGTATGCAGATTTACTCTTAGAATCGATTTCTGTCTTGTATGTTTCTACAGTAAAGAACTATATTACGAGCTGACAAGTACCTTCTCTAAGAGTTACACCACTATCAAGCGTATTCAAGATTCCATGGTAGCCAATATCTGTCTGAGACCCTAATTAAACTATCAAGAATATCATTTACCCCTTGAACATAGACTGGTTGGCGCTCGATCCTTCTAATTTCTTCCGATCCTGTCAATTTGCCATTACCATCTGACTGCTGCTACTATCTCTGGGCTGCCCTGCCCGGTATTGGTAAGGCCGGTAGAACCTTTTGCCACATTCCATCTGAGGTTGCCTTACCCGGTATTGGCAGGGCCGGTAGAGCCTACATTATGAATCTATTGAGGCTGCCTTGCCCGGTAATTTGGTAAGGCCAGTAGAACCGTTATGCGATTCCATCTGCAGGTTGCCTTACCCGGTATTGGCAAGGCCGGTAGAGCCTAACATTCTATTACTTCAGACTGTCCTGTCCGGTATATTGACAGGACCGGTAGAGTCTGCCTTCTGTCTTTGTTATATTCTGAATTATCTGTATGTATGTGATTGCCATCCTACGTTATCAATTTATTATTTCAATAAAATTGATTTTTACCTAAAACTTGTGTCTGAGAGTCATAATAAACTGTGACAGCGGGTCAATCACGGAGCCGGAACGTCAGCCAGAGCCGGGTCAATCACGGAGCAGGAACAACAGAATGGTCAGACTAGCCGAGTCGGTACACAGGAATGCAGAAACACAGCAACAAGGCGCAGGCTCAGGAACACCACGAAAGGGCAACTGACAAGTGCCCAAAACCCAGTATATAAAGGAACATCCTGGGCGGGCCAATCAGCTTCCTCCAATGCACAGGTAACACAGCAAAGATTGACAGGGAATCACAGGGACCGTGAATCAAACCCCCCAAATTTTTTTTTTTTTTTGTAGGACTTTATATTTTTTTTTCAAAGCACAAGCCCTGAGGAGAAAAACAAATGCCCTACTGACCTAGTGCCAGCAGGTCCTGTTGGCCAGTGGTCATTGGCCATTGTCAAATGTCCTCCTCCTTATTCCATAATTGTGGAATTTACAACTGCTGCTGACATGATTAGGTAGCTTAACAAACAATAACAGTAACATGGGTGATGGATGATGAAGGTTTTACTTCCACAACTAGCTCCAGTGATGGACCTGAGACAGTAGCAGCACATTAATTAGCCCCCAGTCTATAATTTTTTCCCTTGAGAGCAAGAACTGTGCCTCTCTGTGCCTCTCATCAGCAGTTTCAATGTGCAAAGTGTGTGTGTGGTAAATAAAATCTGGGGCAACAACTGTATCCAGACTCCATGGCACCAGAAACCAAGTACTACCTCTGTCACTATACCCCTTGTCTGGACCACACAAAGGACACATGACAACTTGCTGAGAGTGTAATAGTAATGATGAACCCTCACTGCCAGTATCTTAGCATATTCTGCAGGATGGAATCTCCTCAGATGACACTTGATGCCTACTTGCGATTCTCCTTCACCATTGGCATATGCGGTCAGTGCAACACACAATGTGCAATGGGTAGAGACGAACTGTCACAGCCTAACATCAAGAGAGTGGCTGTCATTTGGTGGGGCTGGTAATGATGAACGAGGTGGATTAGCAGAAGTTGTAGTTACTCGTCACTAGTCATGGAACTTCCACTCTCTGCCTGGGTTACTCTATTCTTCCACCTATTTGATCTTTGCCTCATCTCATGTTGCCTTTCTGGAGAGTAAGGGGGTACAGGAAACAGCAGTGCTTTATTTCTGTGGTGGGTGTTTGGCTTTAACATGTTTGACATGTGTTTCATGTGTGATATCAGGGTACTTGTGCCAAGATGTGTTCCCTACTTTCCTTTTCTCACTGACTTGTCACAAATTGTCACAGTGCCGTTCGTGATGACTGCACTGTGCCTGCTCCAAGAAAAAAATAGTCCCACACCCATGACTTCATGGGGAAAGGGAACAGCTGGAGAAAAATGGCCTCTTTCTTTTTGTTCTCCCCATTCCTCTTCACTGTCTGTGACAACAGATAATGTTGCTGCTACTGCCTCAGATTCAGCACTGCAACTAGGACCAGGAGTATTGCTGGCGCTGTCAAGTGGAACCTGTCCTAGTCCTGCATCATTTGTTGACCCCATTCTCACTGTGTCCATGGTGGTCTGTGGTACACTAGCTTGCTCCTCAGCATCCTGCTGCCCTTGCATCTCAGCATCAGCAGGAACTAGAGCAGCTGCAAATTTCACAAATTCCAAAATGTCACTGCTAGTGGTGGTGCTGATGCCCATCCTCATGCCTGTCTCCCATTCCTTCTCAGTTTCTGCTAGAAAGGCCATCAATGTCTCTTCCACCCCAGCTTCTCCAGCATCAACATTATCGCCAACACCACCACTAGACCCTGCGTGCTGCTGACAGACCTCTCACTGATGCTTGAAGGAGGTGACGATCAATGTGACAGAGGATCCTCTAATGTCACACTTGCCATTTCTTGGTGATGTGAAGAAGGCAGACTGGCAGCAGTAGCAGCAGGCAGCTCATCTGTGCTGCTCGTGGTGGTGGTATTAATTGTGTGCCTGCTCTCCCCCAACAACAGTTCTGGCTTCTTAGTCTTCAGGATCATGTTCCACTTGGACACTTTAGTGAAGGGAAGAGGAGGACTCTCAAGGTCAGAGGAATGGTGTGGGCTCCCTTGACCACTAGTCTGGATGCTCTCAAATGTTTCCCCTACCAATCCGGTTGCTTCACCATTACTGCTACTACTAACACCAACCACATTAAGTTCAGCAGCAGAGTCTTCCTCCTCACAGTTACTAGTAATCTGAGGATATTGTTGATTACCCCCTCCTTCACTCCTAATGCTAAAATGCTGCTGGACCTCAGTAGTAGTAGTACTAGCACTGGTTGGACTGCTTGGGGATGGCAAGTGTGACTTTGGGTCTCTTGCTTCACCTTCCTCCCTCCTGAGTATTACAAGACACACTAGCAGCAGGCTCAGCACAGGTGGCAGCAGGGGCAGTATATCTGAGAGCAGGCATGGCAATGATGGTACCAGTAGTATGGGTAGCACTTCTGACAGCAGGCACAGCAATGGTGGTATCAGTAACATGGGCAGCACATCTGACAGCATGCACAGCATTAGTGGCGCACGTCTGGCAGCAGGGGCAGCACATCTGGCAGTAGATACAGCAAGTCTGGCAACAGGGCCAGCAAGTCTGGCAGCAGGTACAGCAGTACAAGTGGCAGCAGGGGCAGCACATCTGGCAGCAGGTACAGCACTAGTGGCAACACGGGCAGCATGTCTGGCAGCATGTACAGCACTAGTGACAGCAGGGGCAGCACATCTGGCAGCGGGTACTGCACTAGAAGCAGCAGGGGCAGCACATCTGGCAGCAGCTATAGCACTAGTGGCAGCAGGGGCAGCACGTCTGGCAGCAGGTACAGCAATGGTGGCAGCAGGTACAGCAATGGTGGAAGAAGGGGTAGCACATCTTGAAGCAGGCACAGGCAGCTGACCTGTCCTGCTCTCACTACTAGTGCCACCCTTCTCTTCCTCCCTTCTCATTTAACTTCCCAAGATCCCTAGGGGTGATTTAGGGGGGCTGGAAAACAATGGTTCACTTGTGCTCACTTCCTCCTCAGACTCAGTGGACACATAAGGGTCCTTCCAGTTCCTCCTTTTACTGCTCATAGTGATAGCAGTCACTATGAGACTCTCCTACCTCAATTTTCAAAATAAATCTAAGCAGAATAACACAGCACATCTACCTCACAAAAAAGTGAAACAACTCAAAGCAATGAGTGGAAACTTCCTAGCCACTGAAAAATTGGCAGATAATTTTGGCCAATGGGCGAAAAATTCTGAAATTTTAAATGCTGTTTTAAAAGCGGATATTCTTGTGAAAAAGCAGACAATAATGTGGTTTTCATGGAATTTCTCCCAGGAACACGGCGACAACTTTCACCCACCCCTAGGCAGGAACAGTGCAGAAATAAACAACGGCACTCTGCACAATTTGTGACACTTCAGTGAGAAGGGGAAAGGAGGGAACACACCTTGGCACAACCTCCCTGATAACACACATGAAACACATGCACCATTAGGGATGGGCAAAACATTTTGCATCAAACTGAAATTGTCGAATAATGGAAATTCCCTCCTGGCGAATAATTTCCAGTGAAAAGTGGCAATTTTCCACTTTTTTTCGCCTAGCTCATTCCATTGAAATCAATGGGAACACTGAATTTCTACACAACACATTGCAAATATTTTTTTATTTCCCAAAGGCATAGTACAAAAGGGGCATGAGGGTGCCTGTATTGGTGGAATGTGGGTAAAAAATCAGTTGAACAGGGAATGTTTTTCAGGGGGATTTGTTTACTGGGATTGGGGGGGGCAGTTAATGCAAAATAAATCTTAAATACAAATAAAAAACCCATACGACATGGTACTGGGGGACAGATAAGAAAAAAGTAATATAATAAGAAATTTGTGTTTAAAGGGGAACTATCACCCCGCAATAACTTAACATGCATTCATTCTTCATCTGGTGACTAGCTGCTTAGTAGCGCTAGTCACCAGAAATATTACCTGGTTCGAAAGAATTTGCCGTTTTACCGATGCTCACAGGTGCAGGAAGCACGGACATCTCGTCACAGAGATGTCCGTGCACCTGCGCTGTCAGTCCCTTTTGGAGCCACTCTCTGGCGACTAGCACTACTAAGCAGCTAGTCGCCAGATGAAGAATGAATGCATTTTAAGTTATTGCGGGTGGTAGTTCCCCTTTAAAGTGATAGAGACAGGAACCACTTAACATAAGCTGCCACTGGGGTGGACTGATACTTGACTTGATAGAGTATTTTGTAGAGGATGACTTGTTAGATTTGTTGTTAGAAACCCAAGCCCTCAGGAACCATTGATTTGTAGGACTTAGACTTGTTAGAGGCATAAGCCCTGAAGAAACATTTAATTGTAGGACTTAGACTTGTTTGGCACAAGCCCTAAGGAAACATTGATTTGTAGGACTTAGGTTTGTTAGAAACAAACGCCCAAAAATTGTTTAATGTTTCTGTAGGACTATGGATTTATGTATTTATGTATTTTAAAGCACAAACCCTGACAAATTAAATGCCCTACTGGCTTAGTGCCAGCAGGTGATGTCCTGTTGGCTAGTGGCCATTGGCCATTATCAAATGCCCTAATAAAGATGCAGAATTTTTGTGTCTTATATATCGCCTCCCTCCATCATAAAGGCTCAGGATATATATTTAAAGCGATCCTACCCATTTTGATGCGGAAGATACAGGATACAAATAAAAGTATCAAACAAAATAGATGAATAGCATGCCATCTCAATACACACATATCTCTTTCCAATAACTCAAATCATAAATGATAGCGAAAGTTAAATCCTTACATTGAGAGTAGGCATCTGTCACTTCTCGGTAGAGCTAAAGAGCTGATACAACACACAGATCTGCTTAAAGTGCCAGATACCAGCCCTCTCTCCACTATATCGATGACCAGTAAGCCCGAATACAATAGAACTCAAGATCTACTGACATTTCATCACTATACTGCAAGAGCTATTCCAATCTCTAACCAATCCAAAAATCACTACCTACTTCAAATCCTGATACCATCTATTTCTATCTAATATCTACTCCCATACACTTACTTAACTGAAAAAAAATATATATACCATCTATCTATCATGGTATCCAGTACAAAATGAAGGTCAGACACAGGGATATATATTAAAATCACCTTTATTGAGATACACAATAATAAAATACCCCAGCAATGCCCCAGAAAGTATAATGGACAGGCCTAGTCCACTACCCAGATTGACACTGAGAAAAGGCCTGTACTACTCAGAGAGGAGCAGGGAACTAAGCTATAGTTCTCTCTCCCAGGATATGTATCAGTATCACGGTGCCTGTGATTGCTGCCTTCTTGTGTCAGTTACCTGTAGGGGGCTCTCCATTGGCTGTCTGCCTTCAGCCCACCCTGCATTGCCTATTTAGACTGAGCCTGGGCACCCTTTGGTTGCCCTTTCGTGTTGTCTCTATGCTGCTCGCATCTCCATTATGTTCCTGAGCTTCCTGGGTCCCTCGCTATGTTCCTGCTACCTGAGATCGTCAAGTTCCTGTGTTACCAGTTCAGTGGTTCCTGTTTCCGTTCCTGATCTGGTTGGAGTTGCCGTTGTGTCGCTGCTTCCTGCTGCCAGTCCCGCTGCCGTTCCTGATCCGGTTGACTATCTGGAGTGCTGGTTCCTGTTTCCACCTGCTGTGCTCCTTCCAGTTCGCCTGTAGTCAGCTATTGCTCCTTGGTCGCCTTGGCGACATTTCTACCCTTTGCTGGTTTGTCCAGTACGCGGGTACTGGTTCGCTCCACAGCCACCCGGCTGCTGTTGCATCTTAGTGTATTGCATTCCCAGTACACGGGTACTGGTTCGCTCCACAGCCACCCGGCTGCTATTACACAATAGCGAGTTGTGCTTCCACTACGCGGGTACTGGTTCGCTCCACAGCCACCCGGCTGCTATTACACGATAGCGAGTTGTGTTTCCAGTACGTGGGTACTGGCTCGCTCCACAGCCACCCGGCTGTTATTACACAATAACGATTTGTGTTTCCAGTACGCAGGTACTGGTTCGCTCCACAGCCACCCGACTGCTATTACACGATAACGATTTCTGTTTCCAGTTCACGGGTACTGGTTCGCTCCACAGCCACCCGGCTGCTATTGTACTTATGGGTTCTGTGTCTCCAGTACACGGGTACTGGTTTGCTCCTTAGCCACCCGGCTGCTGTTTCGCCTTTTGAGACTTGTGCTTGCAGTACATGGGTACTGGTTTGCTTACCTTTGCCACCGGTTGCTGTACACTGGAAGAGTGACAGTTTCCCCAGTACGCGTGTACTGGTTTGCTCCACCAACTACCGACTGCCGTTGCACCGGTACAATCTATGATTACAGTACGTGGGTACTAGCTCGCTCCTATTCACCGGCTGCTGTTGCACTGGAAAAGAGATTGATCTCCCTAGTACGAGGTACTGGTTCGCTCCACCACATCTGAGTCTGTTGTACCGATTTAGAGTTACTGTGTCTCCAGTACGTGGGTATTGGTTCTTTCTATGCTGGTTATAGCTGTCAAGTCCTAAGCAGCTCCGTTGGTCCTCCAGTATGCGGGTACTGGTGTTCTGCTGCTATTCCTTGGCTTGCCACTTGTGCTCATTTAGCCTCTGCATGTCATCCTTGTGACTGTGGTTGCCACCTAAACAGTCACTGAGGCTTTAGTGGTTGCCACCCACTCCGTATTAGGCTGCCTTGCCCGGTATATTGGAAAGGCCTGTAGAACCTATTCCTCTATGTACCATCTTGAGTTGCCTTACCCGGTATTGGCAATGCCAGTAGAGCCTTTATACTTGCTACCTGCCTATAGGCTGCCTTGCCCGGTATGTTGGCAGGGCCGGTAGAGCCAACTATCCTTCGAGTACCAGTCTCCAGGCTGCCCTGCCCGGTATATTGGCAGGGCTGGTAGAGCCAACTATCCTTCAAGTACCAGTCCTGGCTGCCTTGCCCGGGATATTGGCAGGGCTGGTACAGCCAACTATCCTTTGAGTACCAGTCTCCAGGCTGCCCTGCCCGGTATATTGGCAAGGCCGGTAGAGCCTGTATCGCCATTATTATTGCTTTCCCTGTCATTGCTATATATATATGTATGAACCCTATGGGGTTGTCTTAAACTTTTCAATAAAGTTGTGTTTTTACCTAACTTTGCGTCTGAGAGTCTTAACAAACCGTGACAATCAGGTGCCCAACGGAATCGGAGTACTACCACGTGGTACAGAATGGGGACAGTGGCAAACGGATTGGAGGATGACTTCTGACCCATGGAAGAGGACCAGAACCAGCGGGGAAGCTGGAGTGAAACACACAGATAAGAGTTGGAGCATGGCAGTCCCTTCTGGCCACCCAGGAGCGTTCCTTTGGGCCATAGTACTTCCAATGCACCATATATTGCAACTGGCCTCTGACTCTATGTGAGTCTAAGGTATTTTGCACCTCATATTCCTCATGGTCCCCAACTCTGACAGGCCTGGGATGAACAGGAGCAGTAGTATAACAATTGTACACCAATTGTTTAAGTAGAGATTCATGGAACACATTGGAAATGCACATGTTAGCTGGGAGTTCCAGAGCGTAGGATACAGGGTTAATTCTATGAAGAACCCGACAAGGCACCTGGAGATTAAAGTTGTAAGAAGATAGCCTCACTCTCTCTCTCCCCCACCCGGAACATCAGAGCTGGAAGTCTACGGTCTGTGTGTCTCTTATAGCATTGCATGGACCTTTGCAAAGATCTCTGAACCTGTACCCAAGTGGAGTGGTGTGCCCTCAAATGCTTGTCCAGAGCTGTAACATTCTGTACCTCAAAGGATTCAGGAAGAAGAGAAGGTTGAAACCTATAATTTATCAGAAAGGGGGGTTCTGAGAGGAAGAATTCACAACATAATTCCTGGCAAACTCAGCCCTCGGTAACAGGTTTGCCCAATTATAGTGATGGTCCGAAATGAAGCAATGGAGGAACTGTTCCAATGCTTGATTAGACCTCTCAGCAGCACCTTTAGACTAAGGATGATAAGTTGAGGAGAATGAGAGTTAGATGCCCATCTGCCCCCAAAAAGACCTCCAAAAATAAGACACAAACTGACTCCCGCGATCTGTGACCACCACCACCTTGGGTATGCAGTGGAGATGCACTACTTCTCTGGCAAAAAACTCGGCCAACTCCCTTGCAGAGGGGAGTCCCTTCAGAGGTACAAAATGAGCCATCTTGGATAATCGGTCTACGATAATAAGGATGACCGTGTTCCCCTCAGAGACAGGAACGGTTTGAAGGAGCCACACTGGAAGGTGTGTGGGGGTCTTTGTCTGGGCACAAGTCGAACAAGTGGACACAAACGCAGAACAGTCTGCTCTCAGTCAAGGCCACCAGAAAAGTCTAGACATGGACCATATGAGTTGGTTTCTACCAATGTGCCCAGCTGCCCTCGAGGCAGGGTACGTCTAATAATTTCATACATAGAGACTCAGGCACAAAGCATCTCCCACTTGGCCTGTCAACTGGTGCGGAGTCTTGTGCGGCCAAACTCTCCTCTCCCGAAGGAGAGGTAATTCTTGTGTCATTAGTAGCCAATATCCGATCGGAGGGAATGATAGGAGTTGGAGGACTCTCCTTGGAATCCAACCCGAATTGCCAGGAAAGGGTGTCTGCCTTAATATTCTTACTACCCGAGAGGTAGAAAACCACATAGTTGAACCTTGATAGGAATAAGGCCCATCTAGCCTGGTGTGGAGACAACTAGTGATGATCGAGTACCCCGATGCTCGGGTGTTCGGGTGCTCTGGCCGAGCGCCCCCGGAGGCTCGAGTGCTCGGCCGAGCACCCGAGCCCCATTGAAGTCAATGGGAGGACTCGAGAATTACACCAGGCACCCCCTGCTCTGATGAGGGGAGGGTGCCTGGTTCATAGGAAAAGGTCAGAAAATGATGGCAACACCACAGAAATGGTTCAGGGACAGCATAGGGAGGATGTCTGGATGCATCTTGGACTCCAACGTCGCTGCTGGGAATGATGTTTCGCCCGTAGTACGCCATTTTTACAGACTGACCGTAAAACACACAAAAAGGAAGATAAAAACGATTTTAGGCCACGTCCACTTCCCCGTTCCTTTTTACCCGCCTTCTTCATATTAAACGGAATATATGCCGGTAATCTGCGGCTAGGCACATGAAACAGAATGTGACGCTAATCTGCGGCTAGGCACACTAAACAATATGTGACGCTAATCTGCGGTTAGGCACACTAAACAATATGTAACGTTAATCTGCGGCTAGGCACACTAAACAATATGTGACGCTAATCTGTGGCTAGGCACACTAAACAATATGTGACGTTAATCTGCGGCTAGGCACACTAAACAATATGTGACGCTAATCTGCGGCTAGGCACACGAAACAGAATGTGACGCTAATCTGCGGCTAGGCACACGAAACAGAATGTGACGCTAATCTGCGGCTAGGCACAGTGAACGGAATATGTGACGTTAATTTGTGAATTTGCACACTAAACAGAATGTGACAATAATCTATGGCTAGGCACACGTTTAAAATGGCCCTTTTTGTCGCTGCGTTGTAAAATCATTGGCCCTGTGCACCTAACAGAATATGTCAGCTTGTCACTGCACTGTGAAATATTTGTCCCTGTGCACCTAGTACAATGTCACCTTAGAACATGTCCCCCCCCACAAAAAAATGAAATTCTGCCACCCCCAAAAAAAATTAAACGCTGCCCCCACACACACAACAGTCCTAAAAAGGACTTTTGGGTCTTGAAAGAGTTTCAACAATTTTATTCTCCCTACACTGACTTCCTGTGCATCTAGTATTATATGTCACCTTTCAAATATCCCCCCCACAAAAAAAAGGAAATTGTGCCCCCCCCAAACAAAATATAAATGCTGCCCCCACACACAACAGTCCTAAAAAGGACTTTTGGGTCTTGAAAGGGTTTCAACAATTTTATTCTCCCTACACTGACTTCCTGTGCATCTAGTATTATATGTCATCTTTCAAATACCCCCCCCCACAAAAAAAAGGAAATTGTGCCCCCCCAAACAAAATATAAATGCTGCCCCCACACACAACAGTCCTAAAAAGGACTTTTGGGTCTTGAAAGAGTTTCAACAATTTTATTCTCCCTACACTGACTTTCCCTGCCTAAGCGCATCTCTCCCTGGCTAAGAATGAGCCGAACTCGCGCGTCGGGTGCTATACAGCACCCGATCACGGGTTCTGGCCAGCCAATCAGTGTAATGCCAGCAGCCAACATGGCTGCTGGCATTACACTGATGTCAGAGCCTCCCCGCACGTTTATTGGCTGCGCAGCAGCCGCGAAACGTGCGGGGAGGAGACCCGAACATGGCGGGCGAGCACATGCGGTACTCGTATGAGTACCGCCATGTGCCGAGCAGAGCGATGCTCGAGCCGAACCGAGCTTCGGCCGAGCATGCTCGCTCATCACTAGAGACAACCTCTTGGCCTCAACCAGATATGTGAGATTCTTGTGGTCTGTCAAAATCAGAATCAGAAAGCTAGTTCCCTCTAGTAAGAAAATAAAAGCGAGCAATTTGTGATCTCCCACATCATACAGACTCCGTTTTAGACAATTTTTTCGAAAAAAACCACACGGAAGTAATGGTTTGGTGTGCTGGGACAGCTCGAGCCCACTCCAGACTCTGAAGCGTTAACTACCAGGATAAAGGGTAGGGTGGGATTCAGATGTGAAAGAATAGGGGCTTTGGAGAAAGTGGACTTCAGGTTTTCAAAGGCTTGCGGGGAACTGGGTGACCAGTCCGAAGGATTAGCTCCCTTCTGAGTCATGTCTGTGAGCGGCTGGACCACAGTGGAGATGTTTCGTATAAACTTTCTGTAGTAATTTTTGGAACTCGGAAACCGCTGTATGGATTTCAATCCCATCGGAAGTGGCCATTGCAAGACAGTAGAAAGTTTTTGCGGGTCCATGGCTAGACCAGAGGAGGAGATGACGTAACCCAAGAATATCACCTGGGATCTATGAAATTCACATTTCTCCAATTTACAGAACAACTTTTTCTCCTTCAACAGTTGTAAAACCAATGACACATCAGCCCGATGTGTCTCTAGATTCGGAGAATGGATGAGAATGTCATCCAGGTAGACCACAACACACCTTTGCAGTAAATCTCTCAAGACATAATTTATGAATCCTTGGAAGACAACAGGAGCGTTGCACAATCTGAAGGACATCACCAAATATTCATAGTGCCCGCTCCTGGTGTTAAATGCTCTCTTCCATTCATGGCCCTCTTTTATTCTCACGAGACTGTGCTCGACCCTGAGATCAAGCTTAGTAAATACTGTGGAGACCTTGATCCGATCAAACAGATCAGTGATTAAAAGAATGGGGTAGGCATTCTTGACCATCAGCTTATTTAAGCCCTGAAATCAATACATGGTCTTAATTCCACATCCTTCTTCACGAAAAAGAACCCTGCCCCCACAGGAAAGGAAGACTTGCGAATTATACCCCTGGACAAGGCATCAGCCATGTAGTCCTCCATAGCTCGGTTCTCCTCCACTGACAAGGGATAAACCTGACCTCTGGGAGGTCTAGCACCTGTGCCTAGATCAACAGTACAATCGTATTATCACGGTGCCCGTGATTGGTGCTATACACTGTCTATCACCTGCAGGGGCTCCTATTGGCTGCCTATTGTCTGCCTGCCTCTGACTGCCTATTTATACTCAGCTCGGGCACCCTTTGTTTGCCCTTTTGTGGTGTCTCTGACAGTACCTGTTTGTTCTTCCTGTCATGCTGTTTGGGCCTGTTCCAGTGTTCCAGAGTCCAGAGCTACAGAGTCCTGTGTTCCAGTCTGTCATGCTGTTTGGGCTTGTTCCAGTGTTCCAGAGTCCAGAGCTACAGAGTCCTGTGTTCCAGTCTGTTTTGCTGTTTGAGGCCTGTTCCAATGTTCCAGAGTCCTGAGCTACAGAGTCTTGAGTTCCAGTGCTCCTGATTCCACCTGTTCCTGTTCCAGTCTGCTTGCCACTCCGGTTGGACTTTTCCGTGACGGCTGATGATCCGGTTGTTTCGTCTGGCTTGTTCCGGTTGCCATCTGTTCAGCGGTGCTCGCTGTGCTCCACCTTCACTTGGTCTCAGAGTTCCCATCCGGTAGCCGCTTGGCGACATTGCTCACTCTCTCACCTCGGCGATATTCTCACTGTGTTGGTCCCAGCATGCGGACGCTGGTTAACTCCATTAAACCTGGTGGCAGATTATACTGTGGTCCCAGCGTGCGGATGCTGGTTAACTCCATTTAACCTGGTGGCGGATTATACTGTTGGTGCCAGCGTGCGGACGCTGGTTAACTCCATTAAACCTGGTGGCATTCTATACTGTTGGTCCCAGCGTGCAGGCGCTGGTTTACTCCATTAACCTGGGAGATTACTACTGTTAGTTCCAGCGTGCGGACGCTGGTTGCTGCATACCACAGTCAAGCGCTTTTGGTTCGTGTCCCGGTAATTGTCTCTTGAAGATCATTGTCACCTGGTGGTCTCCTTCTTTGGGGCTGTCCTGCCCGGTATTGGTGAGGCCGGTAGAACCGGTACATTCCATCTCTCGGTTGCCTTACCAGATATTGGCAGGACCGGTAGAGCCTCTTCACAGTATTCACTGAGGCTGCCTTGCCCGGTATTGGTAAGGCCGGTAGAACCGGTACATTCCATCTCACGGTTGCCTTACCAGGTATTGGCAAGGCTGGTAGAGCCTATCCACAGCATCTCCCAAGGCTTCCTTGCCCGGTATTGGTAAGGCCGATAAAATCGGTATATTCCATCTCATGGTTGCCTTACCCGGTATTGGCAAGGCCGGTAGAGCCTGCTATTGCTATTCCTTATAGCCGCCTGGGTTGCCTTACTCGGTATTATTGGCAAGGCCGGTAGAACCTGTTCTATTTCTCTTTTGCTAATATATTGTATGTATATGTATGTGAACCCTATGGGGAGTGCTTTAACTTTTCAATAAAGTTATGCTTTTACCTAAACCTGTTGTCTGAGTGTCTTAACAAACCGTGACACGTATGGCCTATGCGGTGGCAATGTACTGGTCTCTACTTTGTTACATACCTCACAGTAGGACTGGTACTCTGCAGGTAACGAGGTAGAGGTACACAAAATTCTCATCAGCTGATGTAGTCAAGACTTTGTGCACTGAGGGGCCCAAGATACAATGTCACACGTTTGCCAATCATTCCTTGGATTGTGCAGCTGCAACAAGGGAAATTCCAGAATAATGGTGTAATGAGGAGAATGGATGACCTGAAACTGTAAGGTCTGCATGTGGAGAGCCCCTACCCTTACAAACAAAGAACAAGTCTTGTGTCGTGGGTGACTTGAGCTGGTTGTAGGGGTCTCCCATCAATGGCCTCAATAGCCAATGGAGAGGAGTGAGTTAGTAGCGGAATTGAATGCTGGGCTGCAAAGTCTACATCAATGAACAGCCCAGTGGCCCCTGAGTCTAGCAAAGCTGGAGCAACCACCGATGACTTGGCCCAAGACAGAATTACTTCAAGGATTGGTTTGCCTTGGAGAGTCTCTGGGGACTGTGAAAATCCTCCTAGGATCTGTCCCCTACGTAACCCTAAGTGCGAGCATTTCCCCACCAGGCGGGACAAAAGCGCAACAACAACTAGGCTTCCCACAATATAAACAGAGGCCCTCCCTCTGGCGGAGAGCCCTCTCCTCCACCAAAAGGCACGTAAACCCTAGTTGCATAGGTTCTCCTCTAGTGGAGTCAGAACCAGGAGGTATGGGAGGTGAGGGAGGATTGGATGGGTTCACAAAGCTAGGTACCACCCAGGACGGAAGACTACTTATACGTTCTTTGAACGATGGTCTCTCCCAGATATGGGTATCTACCAGAATGATAACTGAAATCTGCTGTTCCAGATCACATGGAAGCTCACAGGCTGCGAGTTCATCTTTAATCGAGTCACATAGGCCTTAGGAGAATGCGGCAAAAAAAGTGCTTCGTTATTCCATCCTACCTCCGCTGCCAGAGTATGGAATTCTATTACATACTCCGCCACGGTACGTGCGCCTTGGTGGATGGTTATAAGTTGTTTGGCAGCGGAGGCCGCACGACCGGACACATCAAAAACCCTACGGAACGAAGCCACAAACACAGTCAAATTGTAAATGACAGGTTTATCTGTCTCCCAGAGAGGATTAGCCCATGCCAACTCTTTGCACGACAGGAAGGAAATCAGGAGTCCCACTTTACTCCTCTCTCTAGGAAATGCATGTAGTACCATCTGTAGAAAAATCCCCAGCTGAGTAAGGAACCCCTGGGAGAGTGGGTTCCCCCTCATATCATTGAGGTAATGGAGTGGACACAGATAAACCTCTACCAACACCAACCTCAGGGGTAGCAAGAACAGTCGGCTACAGTTCTCTCTCCCAGGATATGTATCAGGCGTCCAATGGAATTGGAGTACTACCACGCGATACAGAAATGGGGACAGTGGCAAATGGAGTGGAGGACGGCACAGGCCACAGTACCTCTATAGAGAATAGCCCAATAATCTAGGATACACTGAGTGAGTAGACAGCCAGAGCCACAGTTCAGAACCGAGTTGATAGTCAGACACATGCAAGGAGCGAGTAGTCAGCTAAAGCCACAGGTCAAAACTGGAGTGGATAGTCAGACAAGCCGGGGTCATACACGGAGAGAGTAGTCAGCCAGAGCCACAGTTCAGAACAGGTGTGGATAGTCAGACAAACCGGGGTCATACACAGAGCAAGTAGTCAGCCAGATCCACAGTTCAGAATCGGAGTGGAAAGTCAGACAAGCCTGGGTCATACACAGAACAAGATACAATTGGAGCTATTGGTCAGAACAAGTGTGGATGGTCAGACAAGCCAGGGTCATACAAGGACCAAATACGGGAGCCAAATCAGGGTCACAATGAGGAGCAAATGTAACTAGCAATAGCAGAAACACGTAAGGGCAATTGGCCTTAGACCCAGGGAAGTTCATATAGGCCCAAGCGGCGGTGGGAATCAATTAGTCAAATGAATGCATGTGTATAAACAAGCGCCGCATTCAGAGACAGAAATGTGCGCCTGAAACCGTGACCACCAGACCAAACAGCGAAAAGGATAACTGGCAGCACGGATGCTAAGGTACACTGTGATACTATTATACATCATTGGACCATCTATCCCGTATATATCCTTTATAATAATCAAAACAAATCTGACTATAATCCCCCTACATAACAATACTTAAAGGGATATATATATCCACAAAATATCCACATATAGGTTAAATATCTTCTAGATGTATTCTAAAAACAGTGACCATTACTATATTCATTATATGTGAGATATAATCCTTTATTTTCATATCAAAAGATAAAAAGTGTGCTGATACACTTTGCAGCTTGTATCCAATTTTGATATTATATATATGTTTCCTTATTCTTTCTCTCATCTTTCTTTTTGTCCTCCCAATATATTGTTTATTGCATGTACATGTTAGAAGGTATATCACACACCTGTATTACACATAATTCCTTCTTCTATTTTAACCCTTTAAGTGCCAGAGGGGTATGCAACACATTGCAAAGCAATGCATTCTGTACCTCTCTGGCACTCAAAGGGTTAAATGTCTACCCTGTGGCTGTCGATGTGAATTCTTTGATATTTCTTTGTATAGAACAGTTCTTGCACCCCACACAATCTCCACAAATGTGTAAACCTGAGCTACTTTGTGACCATCCTTTATTTAAACAACTGTTTTTAGTTGTAATACTAGGGACTATTTGAATCCCTAAATTGGGGGCCTTGTTGAGCACTGTTTTAGGTTCTCCTGTAGTATTGGATTAAGAACCCTGTGCCCTTTTAACATGTCCCATTGTTTATAAATTATCTTTTTAAAAATATTAAGCCCTACAGTATATGGACAACGTATTGTTATATGTTTTCATTTGATCCTCATTCCTCATCTTTTCCACCAGTAGATCTTTTCTTTCTTTAGCATACATAGTAAAATAGTTGATGAGGCTGAAAAAAGACATGTGTCCATCAAGTCCAGCCCATGCCAAAAACACCCCTGTTGATCCAGAGGAAGGCAAAAAGAAACCCCTCTGAAGCAATTTCTAATTTACCCCCAAGTGGGTAAATAAAATTCCTTCCTGACTCCAAATTGCAGTCAGATATTTCTCTGGATCAACAGCCTATCTACTTTGAAGCCATCTCTCATAAATTTTAATATTGTTCTGTGCTAGATAGGCATCCATTGCTTTTTTGAAAGCAATTGCATTATCTGCAAGTACAACATGCCGAGGCACAGAATTCCATGGCTTTACCACCCTTACTGTAAAGAATCCCTGCCTTTGTATTAGTCGAAAGCGCCTTTCCACTAGTCTTAATGGATGACCTCTTGTTCTTAGCTCAGCTCTTTGCTTAAATAATTTATTGGCTAGTTCGTTGTATTGACCTTGAATGTATTTGTAAATGGTAATCATATCACCCCTTAGACGTCTCTTCTCTAATGTAAATAAACACAGTTTGGCTAGTCTCTCTTTATAACTCAGATCCTCCAATCCTTTTATCAGTTTTGTTGCATGTTTCTGCACCTTTTCCAGTTCAACAATGTCTTTTTTTTTAAGAACTGGCAGCCAAAATTATACTCGATATTCTAGATGAGGCCTAACCAAGGATTTATACAGGGGTAGGATAATATTAGCATCCCTTGCATCTACACCTCTTTTTATGCAGGTTAGGACCCTATTTGCTCTTACAGCAGCTGAGTGACTCTGTACAATGCTGTGAAGTCTATCATCTATCAGCACTCCTAAATCTTTCTCTAATGAGGATTCCCCAAGTTGTTTCCCATTTAGCGTATAAGTAGCAAGTTTGTTTCTACAGCCCAAATGCATAACCTTACATTTATCTACATTAGATGTCATCTTCCACTTTTCTGCCCATTCACTTTATTTTTGATTGTCTGTATATCCTCCTCTAATTTACTTCTATCATATTGTTTCTCCACAAATCTTTCTTTCAATTTATTGTTCTGTTCCTCATAAATCTCCACATCTTTACAGTTCCTATGGAGAGGAAGGATAATGACAGCTTTCCATATTAATATAGCTGTTAACGTCAGTTGTTTTTTTTTTTAAATTTTAATTTGACCTGCTTCAACATATATACAATAAATTTTTGGGTATAATACGCACAATTTTACCCCACTTCACCTTATGTGAAGTGGGGGGTGCGTATTATACACAAGAGATTTTTTTAAAGATTTTTTTTAATGCTGGCGATCCCTTCCCTTCCCTCCCCCAGCGATATACACTTTCATAGTACAGCTATAAAGCTTACTGAGGTCTGTAGGCAAACTTTATGTGCATCTGGGTAAATCTCTGCGGGCGGCATGCTTGCTTTTGTCAGTCACCCACCCATGGCTTTAAGGACCTTCCACCTCCAGCCAATAGTAATGTCCTGTGTACCATTGGCTGGAGGCATCTACATCAGGGCATTTGAAAATGTCCAGTCTATACGAAATAACCTGCTGACACTAGGCTAGTAGGGCTTTTTTCCCTCAGGGATTGTGCTTTAAAAAAACAAAAAAACAAACAAAAACATAGGCCTACAAAAACAATAAACAAGTTTTGGGGGTTTGTTTCTAAGAAGTCTAAGTCTACTAATCAGTGTTTTCTTGGTGCTTGTGCCTCTGACAACAAATCTAATAAGTCATCCTCTAAAAAATACTCTGTCACATCAAGGATCAGTCTACCCCAGTGGCAGCTTACATCAGTGGGTCCCTGTCTCTATCATGTTACATACAAGTTTCTTATTTTATTTATTTATTTTTCAGCAACCCCCCTAAAACAAATTCCCTGTTCAACGAATTATTTCCCCTGAGTCTATCCACCAACACAGGCACCCTCCTCAGACCCCTTTGATACCATATCTTATGGGGTATTTTTAATTGTATTTAGAATTTATTTTTTATTAACTGCCCCCAATCCCAGTAAACAACCCCCCCCAAAAAAAATCCCTGTTCAACTGATTCTTTCCCCATACTCCACCAACACAGGCACCCTCATGCCCTTATTATACTATGCCTTTGGGAAATTAAATAATATTTGTTGTGTGTTGTATGTAAATACAATTTCCACATTGATTTCAATGGAATGAGCTAGAGTAAAAAAGTGCCACAGTTTGCAAGCAGGACAAGAGTCAGACAGTATAGTAAAATTCACCTTTATTAGAAACGTAAAAATGAATAGCAATAACTAAAATTGAAAATCTCTGGATGGAGCAGAGGGTAAACAAAGAGGCAAAGACTCTATCAGAAATAGGAGGATGCCTCCAAGTTCCCAGACTGCAGAGACTAGGCCGAAGCCAATGGTAGACTCATATGCCACATAGGAATCATGCAGACCTATCACGGTTCCGGTGATCTCCCTCTGTCACTCTCTCTTGTGCTTCTCCCTTATTGGTTGAGCCTGTTTGGCCCGCCCCTGGTGACCCTTTTTATACAAGACTAGTGGCACCTGTCAGGTGCCCTTTCATGGTGTTCCTGAGCCAGTGTTGCTGTTGCTGAGTTCCTGTGTTCCTGATTTCCGGTGTTCCGATTTGGCCTGTTCTGACGATTCTCCTGTGTTCCTTCTCCGTGATCTGACCCGGCCTGGCTGACGTTCCTGCTCGTTGCTGATCTGGCTTGTCTGAGAATCTCCTCCGTGATCTGACCCGGCCTGGCTGACGTTCCTGCTCGTTGCTGATCTGGCTTGTCTGAGAATCTCCTCCGTGATCTGACCCAGCCTGGCTGACGTTCCTGCTGCTGTTGTCGCTTGGGCGATATTCTGATTCCTGCTGAGTTCGCATCTGGTTTGATCGAGACTGTATCCATTAACTCCTGTTGAGCCTTGTCTCTTGAACTGAGTTGCCAGTTACGCTTGCAGAGCTGTACTACTAAGCTGAGTCTCCGGTTACACTTGCAGAGCTGTACTACCCTCCGATTATACTTGCTGTGCTATATATCCAACCGGGTCCTGTTGTTAACTCTTGCAGAGCCATTATACTCCCGCTGCTCCTGCTGAGCCGGAAGCGTTAGGGCCTTGGTAGACGGCAGCTCATATTGTCATCCCAAGCAGAGTAGTCGGTATTCGGTTACGTGCCTGTGAGGCGCTATTTGCTCTAGCACCTTCTGCACCGGTGGTTCCCATTATACGCCCAATGGGGCTATTGGCTCAAGCGAGTCACACTCTTGCAGTGCAAAGTGTCTCTGTCATATGGCGTGGGGGCTATTTGGCTCAAGCTATCACTGTACGGTTGGTCTCTATTACACGCCCGTGGGGGCTAACGATTCACGCTCTTACAGCATCAGTAGTCTCCATTATACACCTGTGGGGCTAGCGGCTCAAGCTTCTGCATTACAAGTTGTCTGCATTATACGCCCGTGGGGGCTATCTGCTAACTGCTCAGCAGTGTTCTGTCTCAGTCTCTACATTCCCCAAGCAGCTAACAACATCAGTGGACTTAAGGTGTTGTGCAATCTAGCACCTATTGCTGCCTCTTATTCACCTTGGGCGTGCTAAACACCACAACAGAAACTGACGATTCCTATGTATTTAACTGTTGATTGCCAGTCATTATTCTGAGCCTGTCCTGTGACAGTATATGTATTATTTGTACTCCTGTATACTGGTCCTGTGAAGGCCTCTGCGTCTATCTCTTGCTATCTACTGTGTGGCCTATTGAGGGCGACCTTGTTTGTTATTTTTTGTTTTAATAAAACTGTTTTATTCAAACCTGCTGCCTGAGTGTCTGAAAACTGTTACAAGGGAGATTACTGACTCATGCCTTCAGTCAGTAAATGTAGAGTATGCCAGAGCCACAGGTCTGCACCAGTTAGGATATCCATTACTCAGGAGGCAACACAGACAGTAACTGGACAGAGCCCCAGGTCAGCACCAGGATGGATAGTCAGACAATCCAGAGTCATACACGGAGTGGGTAGTCAGCCAGAGCCACAGGTCTGCACCAGATTGGATGTCCAAACAGATAGGGAGTGTGCAGAGAAGTGTCAGACAGAGCCACAGGTCAGCACCAGGATGGATGGTCAGACAAGCCAGGGTCATACACAGGATATCAGGATACAATCAAAAAAACAACTGCACTGGACAACAACGTAAGGGTAACTGAATCAAGATCCAGTTCCCCTTTAAAGGCAGCCAGGAAGTAGGTAGGTGGAGCTTACCAGCTCCAACAGTATAAAATTGAGACCTGTGACATTCTGCACCCTAACACTGCCAAGAGATGCGTCCAACCTCAGGCTTACTCCTGCTTCATATTGAGCCACTGGCCCACTTGGCACGAGGACATGGTTAACCGCAGAAGATGCCAAACGTGTCCAGACCCAATCCTCGGACTGATGCATGGGATGACGTTGAAGTGTCATTTTGAGCCATCCATTCCCTGCGTCAACCAAGGCGTCGTCGCTGGATCTAAGGTAAGCTGTGACAAAAAGCAGAAAAACTGCATATTTTGCAGGAAATTATTCGCCAAGCAGAATGTGCAATTATTCACTAATTTTGGTTTGAGGCACATTTTTTCACCCAGCCCTACTCTAACCCTATGACTGTCAAAAAAAAATTAGCCTGTCTTCACTAGTTGACAAATGTACTGTTCTTTCTTCCTCTCGCAAACACAGAATGGCATGCTGTAGGACCCTGAGACCCCTTTTATAGCATGCGTGAGGGGAAAGATTGTAAACATGCCATGTGGTGGGGAGAAAATCTTCCCTTTAATTTCAATGCAGTGAGTTAGATGAAAAAAGCAGAAAAAACACACTTTTCACAGGAAATTTTCCATTATGGCGAGAAGTGCTATTATTCTCCTGTTTCTCTTTTGAGGCAAAATCTTTTAAGAACCAATGCAAAGGCATTGAAATGCAGATCCAGTGTTCATGAGCTATGATTGTTTTGTTTATGTGATTTGTTGCCCACATGCTACTGAATTATACTAAAAACATATTCTATTGCAATAATTTGTTCCCAGCAGAGGGAAGACAGTATCACTGCTATTTAACTGCACTATGCTAAACACATGTAAACTTAAAATCTGATGCATGTATGCCCAACATAAAGTGCATTGATGTTGGTGGGTAGGCAATACATACTTTTGGCCACACGCACATAACTAAACCTCATTGTTTATTATCTATATTAGTAAGACACAGGTTATTTATTGGTAATATCTGAGATCTGATGCTCAGAATTTTTTATTAGTCATTGTTGTTCTCCCACCCACACATACATGTGTATGTATATGTAACTATTTGAACACTATTGAAAAGCAAGGCAGAGATCAGTAGGTTTTTGTGTATTTTGGTTTTTGTGTGTTTGTGCTTTTCTTGGGTGGATTTGGTTCTTCCCACCTCTAGTAGCTCCTTAAACACATGTGTTTTACAATTAGGAAAGGTATAATGCCTTATTTCCCTCATTAGGGTTTGTCCACAGCAGGCTAAGCCAGTACCACTGCTTTAGATCTTAGACATATAGGGACTAGAAATGTCCTGCATTTCCCAAGAAAATTCCCAGCCTTACAAAATATATAAAATATCTACCTTTTTGCCAATACCAATAAAGATCCCATGAAAACGTTTGCTATTTTTTTTACCTTTTTTTTATGGCTACAATATTTCCTGCCTCAATATTACTGCTGCTGAGGGGTTAAGTTAAGAAATCAACAGCTGAAAGTTAATGTTTTGAGCATGCATAGTCCTAGAGCAATATGTGCTTTGAAAAAATTGTTAGCAAGTTGAGTCCCTTTGTCCATTGTCCATGACATGAACAACTGCTAGTACAACTCTGGCACAGGCATCCCTGAAAAATAACTGCAGCTTGGGATTAGCAATAGGTGACAATTTCTGCCTCAAACTGAAATCGGCGAAAAATGGCACTTTCCACTTGGCGAAAAATTTCCTGCGAAAAGTGCAAATTTTCCGCTTTCTTTGCTCTTTTTGCCTAGCTCCTTCCATTGAAATCAATGGGAAAATAGAAGTTACACACAACACATAGCAAATATTATTTTATTTCCCAAAGGCATCGTATAAAAGGGGCATTAGGGTGCCTGTGTTGGTGGGGTGTGGGGAAAGAATCAGTTGAACAGGGGATGATTTCTGGGGGGTTGTTTACTGAGATTGGGGGTCACTTAATAAAAAAGAAATGCTAAATAAAATATAATAATAACCATAAGACATGGTATAAAGGGGTCTGAGAATGGTGCCTGTGTTGGTGAATGAATGAATCATTTGGACAGGGAATTTGTTTTGGTGGGGGTTTCTTGACTGCTATTGGGTGGACAGTTAATAAAAAAAATAAATCAATAAAATAAAATAAGACATTTGTATGTAAAGTGATAGAGACAGGAACCCCCTGACATAAGCTGCCACTGGGGTGGACTGATACTTGACTTGAGTATTTTGTAGAGGATGATTTGTTTGATTTGTTGTTAGAGGCCTTTGTTGGACATAGATTTATTAGAGGCCCAAGCCATAAAGAAACATTGATTTGCAGGACTTAAGCTTGTTTGGCACATGCCCTAAGGAAACAATGATTTGTAGGACTTAGGCTTTCAGAAACCAACCCCCCAAAAATTGTTCATGTTTTTGTAGGACTATGTTTTTTTTTTTTTTAAAGCACAAGCCCTGTGTTGGTGAATGAATGAATCATTTGGACAGGGAATTTGTTTTGGTGGGGGTTTCTTGACTGCTATTGGGTGGACAGTTAATAAAAAAATAAATCAATAAAATAAAATAAGACATTTGTATGTAAAGTGATAGAGACAGGAACCCCCTGACATAAGCTGCCACTGGGGTGGACTGATACTTGACTTGAGTATTTTGTAGAGGATGATTTGTTTGATTTGTTGTTAGAGGCCTTTGTTGGACATAGATTTATTAGAGGCCCAAGCCATAAAGAAACATTGATTTGCAGGACTTAAGCTTGTTTGGCACATGCCCTAAGGAAACAATGATTTGTAGGACTTAGGCTTTCAGAAACCAACCCCCCAAAAATTGTTCATGTTTTTGTAGGACTATGTTTTTTTTGTTTTTTTTTAAAGCACAAGCCCTGAGAAAAAAAAATACAAATGCCCTAATGGCCTAATGCCAGCAGGTCATGTTGGCCAGTGGCCACTGTCAAATGTCCTCCTGAGTCCTGAGTTGCAACTGCTGTTTGTACTGCTGCTGCTAAGTTGTTTAAGCAGCAGGATGAATAGGCAGCTGAAAGGGAATCGGATCAACAATAGCAGTAACTATCACGGTGCCTGTGATTCTTGTGTGACATTCTGACTTCCGGGTTTGTGCCTTGCTGTGTTTTATTGGTGCTTGCTGGCTAGCCCCTCCCAGGGCTAGCCTTTATATACACCCCCTTCTGTCACTAAGCGGGTGCCCTTTCGTGGTGTTTCTGACATTCGTGATTCAGTGCTCCTGTTCCGTGTTGATCCGGTTTCTGGCTGACTACCGCTCTCTGTGTACTGACCCAGGCTGTGGCTGACTACCGCTCTCTGTGTACCGATCCAGGTTGTGGCTGACTTCCACTCTCTGTGTACTGACCCACGCTGTGGCTGACTACCGCTCTCTGTGTACCGACCCTGGCTGTGGCTGACTACTGCTCTCTGTGTACCGACCCTGGCTATGGCTGACTACCGCTCTCTGTGTATTGATCCGGGCATGACTGACTACGCTATCCTGTTGCCCTCGCTTTTGCAGTCAGTGCTGTCTGGTCATTAAGTGGTTACTGTTGCCTTCCGATTTCGCTTAGCCTGGTACTATCTGTTGCCACCGTTTAGCACTTCCAGTTAGTGCTATCCAGTCACTAAGCAGTTACGGTTGCCTTCCTATATCACTCAGCCTGTATATTGGTTGCCTCCGTTAAGCACTTCCAGTCAGTGCTACCCAGTCACTAAGCGGTTAACTGTTGCCTCCCAATTTCGCTCAGCCGGTTGCTATCTGTGGCCTCCGTTAAGCACTTCCTGTCAGTGCTATTCGGTCACTAAGCGGTTACTGTTGCCTTCCTATATCGCTCAGCCTGTTGCCACCGGTTGCCTCGATTAAGCACTTCCAGTCAGTGCTATTCAGTCACTAAGTGGTTACTGTTGCCTTCCTATATCGCTCAGCCTGCAACCACCGGTTGCCTCCGTTAAGCACTTCCAGTCAGTGCTATTCGGTCACTAAGCGGTTACTGTTGCCTTCTTATATCGCTCAGCCTGTAACCACCGGTTGCCTCTGTTAAGCACTTCCAGTCAGTGATATCCAGTCACTAAGCAGTTACTGTTGCCTCCCTATGTCGCTCAGCTTGTGACTATCTGTGGTCTCCATTGTGCTATTCCAGTCAGTGCTATCCGGTCTCTAGCAAGTCCTTGTTGCACTAGATATTAGGCTGCCTTACCCATTATTTGGTAAGGCCGGTAGAGCCTCCTCAGTTCCTTGTTGCACCAGTTTAGGCTGCCTTACTCGGTACTCAGTAAGGCCTGTAGAGCCTCCTCAGTTCCTTGTTGCACCAGTTTAGGCTGCCTTACCCGGTATTCGATAAGGCCGGTAGAGTCTCCTCAGTCCCTTGTTGCACCAGTTTAAGCTGCCTTACCCGGTATTCGGTAAGGCCGGTAGAGCCTCCGCAGTTCCTTGTTGCACCAGTTATTAGGCTGCCTTACCCAGTATTTGGTAAGGCCGGTAGAGCCTCACTATTGTATATTATCTTGTATGCCCTGTCCTGTGTCAAACTTTATTATTGCTGCCTTGTAGAGTTTGGACCCGTGAGGGGCCTTGTGCGCTTTATTCTGGCTAATAAAGCTTTCTTATTTTCTCCTACCCAAGTGTCTGAGTGTTCAATAAAACCGTGACAGTAACATGGAAGATGGATGGTGAAGGTTCCTCTTGCCACGACTGGCTCCAATGATGTGCCTGAGGCAGTAGCAGCACAATAAGTAGCCCCCAGTCTATGTGGAGAAAAGAAGAAGTTGGCCATTAAATCTTCTCCACCTGCCCCTCCTCCAAACTCATGGGGGTGTTGTTATGAGAATAGTTTTTTTCCCTTGAGAGTAGGAACTGTGGCTCTCATCAGCAACTGCAAGGCACACAGTATTTGTGGTAAATAACATCTGGGGGCACAACTGTATCCAAACACCATGACACCAGAACCCAAGTAATGCTGCTGTCACTATACCCCTTGTACAGACTCTGGTAAGGACATTTGACAACTTGCTGACAGTTTAATAGTAATAATGAACCCTCCCTGCCAGAATCCTAGCATATTCTGCGGGATGGAATCTCCTTAGTTGCCACCTGATGACCTGGTATTGATTCTCCTCCACCACCCTGGCATGTGTGGTCAGTGCACAACACAGTGTGCTATGGGTAGAGAAGAACCGCCATATCCTAACATTAACAGAGTGGCTATCATTGGGCAGGGGAGGTAATGATGAATGAGATGAACTGGCAAGAGATGTAGTTGTTACCCTAGAGGAAGAAGGTGATGTTGATAGCTCATTGTGGAACTTCCAGTGTATGTCTGGGTTTTTTTTTTTTTCCTCCTCTTTGATCTGCACCTCGCCTCTTGGTGCCTTTCTGGAGAGTCAGGGGGTACAGTAACAGCGGTACTAGATTTCTGTAATGGGAGTTTGGCTTTAACATGTTTGACATAAATGTCATGGTGTCTGTGTTTCATGTGTGTTATCAGGGAGGTTGTGCCAAGGTGTGTTGCTGCTACTGCCTCAGATGTAGCACTGCATCTAGCACCAGGAGTATTGCTGGCTCTGGCAAGTGGAACCTGTCCTAGTCCCGCATCACTTGTTGACCCCATTCCCACTGTGTCCATGGTGGTCTGTGGCACACTAGCTTGCTCCTCAGCATCCTGCTGCCCTTGCATCTCAGCAGCAGCAAGAATTAGGGCAGTTGCAAATTCCATAAGTTCCATAAGCTTATTGCTAGTGGTGGTGGTAATGCCCATCCTCATCCCTGTCTCCCATTCCTTCTCAGTTTCTGCTATAAAAAGGCCATCAATGTCTCTTACACTCCCAGATTCTCCACCATCATCATCACCACCACAACTAGTCTCTATGTGCTGCTGCTCTATTACAGACATCTCACTGCTGCTTGGTGGAGGTGACGAGAAATGTGACAGAGGGTCCCCTGCTGTCACACTTGGCATCATGTTCTCCTCTCCCCTCCCCCCCGATTATTTCAAGACACACTAGCAGCTTCAGAACTGGTGGAAGAAGGTTCAGCACTGGCAGCAGGAACCACACTGGTTTTAATAGGGGCAGCAACGGTGTCAGAGAGGCAGCACGTCTACCAGCAGGCACAGGCAGCTGACCTGTCCTGTTCTCTCTAGTACTACCCTTTTCTCCCTCCCTTCCCATTCCCTTTTCTCCCTCCCTTCCCATTAAATTCCCCAAGATCCCTTGGGGTTATTTAGGGGGACTGGACAGCATTGGTTCAGTATTGCTAGTCACTCCCTCCTCCTCCTCAGACTCAGTGGACACATAAGAGTCCTTCTAGCTCCTCCATTGATTATTTTTCACCCTGCTCATAGTGATAGCAGTCACTATGAGCCTTTTCTGCATCAATTTTTCCAAAATATCACAGCAGAATAGTACAGCATGTCTATCTTGCTCTGTAGCTGCTTCTATTGTGTCTGCCTTCAGCGAAAATGTCACGTTTTTATAGTGGAAGTGCAAAAACAATGTAAATCAACGGGAGGAAACTTTCTAGCCATTGACAAAATTGCAAAAGATTTTGGCCAATGTGCGAAAGATGTGAAAATTTTAAGTGCTATTTTGAAAGCGGATTTTCCCGCAAAAAAGCAGATAGCAACATGGTTTTAGCAAAATTTCTCACTGGAACACGGGGAGAACTTTTGCCCATCCCTACTTGGGATTATGCCAGCAGTGTGCCATAAGTTCTTTAAACCCTCTGTTTCCAACAAAAGAAAAGGGCAGCATTAGTGTTGAGCGAGCGTGCTCGGCCGATGCTCGGATCGGCTCGAGCATCGCTCTGCTCTGCACATGGCGGTACTCGTACGAGTACCGCCATGTGCTCGCCCGACATGCTCGGGTGAAGAGGATCTGTGCCGGAAGAGGCACAGATCCGAAGACGCTCCGCTGGACCACCAGGGAATGGAGGTACGGGGGCATTGCGGAGATGAAGGGGGCATTGCGGAGATGAAGGGGGACATTATGGAAGAGGGGCATAGACTCTATGCCCCTCTTCCACAATGTCCCCCTTCATCTCCGCTATGCCCGTCTTCCACAATGTGCCCCTTCATCTCCGCTATGCCCCTCTTCCACAATGTCCCCCTTCATCTCCTATGCCATAGAGGAGATGAAGGGGGACATTGTGGAAGAGGGGCATAGCGGAGATGAAGGGGGACATTGTGGAAGAGGGGCATAGAGTCTATGCCCCTCTTCCACAATGTCCCCCTTCATCTCCGCTATGCCCCTCTTCCACAATGTCCCCCTTCATCTCCGCTATGGCATAGGAGATGAAGGGGGACATTGTGGAAGAGGGGCATAGCGGAGATGAAGGGGGACATTGACCAGGCACCCTCCGCTCATCAGAGCAGGGGGTGCCTGGTTTAATGCTCGAGTGCTCCCATTCATTTGAATGGGGCTCGGGTGCTCGGCCGAGCACTCGAGCATCAGGGGGTGCTCGGTCAGAGCACCCGAGCACCCGAGCATCGGGGTGCTCGCTCATCTTTAGGCAGCATGCCTCCAACATTTTGGCATCTTCTACTGGCATACTTTTGGATGACTTTTGTGAAATGCTTAAGTCCTTTGAAAGTCATCAGCACTTGGTGTGTGTGTACAAATGTTATTTATCTATGACATTATCATGATGACAACTAGTTGTTGGGTTACTAATGGAATTGCCAATGAACAGATGGTGGTGGGAAGAGCAAGGCAAAGTCTAATACAGGAGTAAAAAAGTCAGTGAGGGAGACCTAAGTCCCCACGGAGTTGAACAAATGTTTTAAGACCATTATCAGCATAGCCATGTCACAGCTCTGTAATGCCATAGCCAGCCCAGATGTTTCCAAAGTCCAGACCATACAGGTGCTGAAGAGACAGATTAGCCTATAAGGGGGTAGAGGAATTGCATTCCCTCCATCCCACCAGCTTCTGCAACTCTGACCATGCCCCATACACCGCAGCCAGCATGGTCATTATAGAATTGCTCATCTCTGGGCCCATGGTCAAGAGCTGTGGTAGGCACCGGCCATCCCCCAGAAGCAATGCTTCCAAAGTGAGAAACTGATAATTAATTGCTGCCAAATATAAACAATAGAAGTTGAGAAGAGCTATACCCCCTTTAGATCTGCATAAAGTAGAGAGCCGTATCCTAGATTTCCCCCCTCGCCACAAGAACCAGGATGTAGTAGAGTCTAACTCTTTAAAGAAGGATTTAGGAATGTGGAAAAGTGTGTTCTGAAAGACATAAAGGAGTTTGGGTAGGAACACCATCGTAATAACGTTGGCTGGCCAAGGACATATAGAGGCAGAGTTGACCATCCCTCCTGATAATAATCCACCACGGGTACAAGGTTGTTACGAAGGAACTCGGTGGGGGAACCAGAAACCACAATTCCCAAGTATTTGAAAGGGTCAACCATTAAAACATTGGTTCGGAGGGGTTGGGAGTCAACATGAGGTGGGTCCAGAAAAAACAGGGAGGATTTGGACCAGTTAATAATGAGACCAGAGCAGTGGCCAAATTCATCAACCAGAGAAAGCAGATCCAGTGACAAGCAGCTTTGTCTAGTACCCCTATGCAAAGCAAAGTTGGAAGACGAGATGTCGCCAGTGCGGACAGACCCCATGGGCACAACGTATAAAGTATGAACCCAATGTATGAAAGTAGGGCCAAAACCAAACCTCTCAACCACTGCCCATAACTACTGCCACTCCACAGAGTTGAAGGCCTTATCTGCATCGAAGGTAGCAATAGCGCAATGTCCCTGGGCATTATTGGGCACTTGGAGATGTGTATTCATCCTTCTGAGGTTTTGGGTCGTCAATTTCCCCAGGATGAATCCAGTCAGATCTGGGTAAACCAGACTGAAGATGACGTGATTCAACTGAGTCGCCAGTTTCTTAGCCAGGATTTTTATGTCTGAAGTAAGGAGAGATTAGGGGCGATAAGATTCTCAGAGAGTCCCGTCTTTCCCAGAAATGGGTATCACCATAATGGAAGCTCCAGTCATCGATGGGGGTGAACACCTACGTCCAAAGCTTAGAGAAAGATTAAGCGCAAGTGATGTACTAATACATCAGTATAACGTTTATACTATTCAATGGGCAAAATGTTTAGTCTGGGAGATTTTCTGTTAGGTGTGGCCCGAATAGTCTCAACCACTTCCCACAAAAGGATAGGAGAATCCCTCATCAGTAAAGGGCAGGGGAATATAAAGTTTAACTATTACAAAGAGGATACCATCAATGGAGCAATCAAGAAATAGGTAGCAATCATCCCTATTCAATATAAGTTCTAGGAACTCAAAATGTAAAGACAGGTAATGTAAAGACAGGATCGTGACACCCCCCTTGCAAGGGTAGAAAAGGTAGAGTGGTAATGACAGGACACCCAGGGTTTTTTAAGAGACTGAACCTTGGATCCCATCAAGTGCGTCTCCTGCAGGAGAACCACATCAGGAGTCTTGTGGCGTATATCATATTGCGCATAACTAACAATTAAGCGCAAGTATATAAAGGCTGTAATGATGACTTACAGTTCTCAGAGAGAGAGGTAGTTAAAGGAGATTACTGACAGAGAGGCAGTTAAAAGGCATAACTGTTAGAGAGGCCATTAAAGGGATAGTAATACTTCATTTTATCTTTATTTTATTTTGTAGGCATTAAAAAAACATGAAGAATGATATAAGTCTTATCTCTCAAACCTTTATGGTTTATGAGATATTCACAAGCAAAGTTTCCCCCTCCCGCCCCTTTTACCTACTGTAAACAATCTCTTCTCAGATGTGGAATGCAGTCCATAGACTGGACAGATAGCAGAAGGGGACACTCTTATTCCTATGGAAACAATGAAATCCCTGCCCCCCCTTGACAAGCTTTTCGCGTTTTTCCCTTATCTTAATTGAAGATTGTCCCTCTCTGCAGTCTACCTGGGCAGCTCCCTTCTGCCCTGGCTGAGAAGTGTTACATCAGTAAAAGGGGCGGGAGGGGGACACTTTGCTTGTGAATATCTCTTAAACCATAAAGGTTTGAGAGATAAGACTTATATCATTCTTCATGTTTTTTTAATGCCTACAAAATAAAATAAAGTTAAAACGAAGTATTACTATCCCTTTAAAGAGGATGACTGAGACTACGTCACTCTGGCAGTGTTCTCTTTTCATACTGAGTGACTGGTTATCTATTTTCACAATTAGAGGTTTTGATAAATATTTTCCTTGGTGTATACCTATAGGCTCAAAATCCTTCAAGAGGGATCACTGTTTTATTAAACTGCCATTATTATGAACTCTGATATTTGTCTCTGATAAGGCGTGTGTGTGTGTGTGTGTGTGTGTGTGTGTGTGTGTGTGTGTGTGTGTGTGTGTGTGTGTGCATAAAACACTTTAGAACATGTTTGTACAATCCCTTATTTAATGTCCATATTTTTTTTTATTGCTTCTGTTATTATGACTATTTCTTCTCTCATATTATTTTAATGAACAAGTGTTAAGAAATGTGATACGTTTTCATTATAAAATATAAACAAATCATTATAAAAAAAAGTATTGCCAGAGGAATGTCGAACACATTGATTTGCAATGTGTTTGCCACACCTGTGGCCTCAAAGGGTTAAAGGCTGCAACAGTAAGTTTGTTTACTTAATAGAATACTATTAATATAGCCATAAGTCTGCTAAAAATGATATGGCAATTCTGGATATCCCTCCAACATACTAACACACAGTGAGCTTTCCTTAATAATACAAATGTGTTCTGGATATCATTGTAGAATGCTTCTGTTTAGGTCTGTTCATAATGTGTTTGAGATTACCAGGTTTTCTGGGTTCTGGCTCTTTCTTGCAGTACAAGCATGCTTGCTGTAGTCATGCTTTCACATCCATTCATTATAACAGCTGCTTATCCCTAAGAGATGGAATAATTCTGGGATTAGATATAGTGGCATGCTGATCAATTTGTAGGGTTGGCGACAATTTAAGCCAATTCACGTTATGTTATCTGACCACACCACAATATAACAGCTATTTATTTTTATAGTAAGGAGTAATTCTGTGGTTAATTATTTTGGCTGGTCAATCTGTAGTTGGTAATAATTTAAGCCAATTTCTGTTATGCAATTGACACATGCCACAGCTTTGACAAGTGCATTAGTATTACTTAGTGACTCTACTGTTTGTGCTTTTCTTTGAATCTATGAGGTTTCCCGGATATGATTTAGATGCAGGTTTTTCAGTTTTTACATATTTTTCATTCAACCTGTTTTCATTATGCTGGAGGGATTTCAAAATGTCTGAACATTCCATATAAATTAGTAGATTCAGCATTCAGTTCTTTATCAATATCAATTTTATTGCAAACATTTTTATTGGTGCAATGCTTTTATTCTCATTTTGTTTTTTTTCTCCCTTTTTCATCTGATTTATATATTTATAAAAAATAAAACTATTCACATATTATTTTAAAGGGATAGTATTGCCATAAAATAACTAAAGCTAATCTTGCAGGAGGTAAAAAGTTAAACCAAATTTTTTTTTGAGAGATATTCAGGACCAAAGTTCCCCCTCCCTCCCCTTCCCCTGATGTCAAAGCTCAAGCTGACTGCAGGGGAATCCTGTCCCAGGACCGTCCAAGGCTCTTCATCAGAGCTGAGATCATGTTACTGAAATAGAAATCCTAAACTGGAACAGTCTACAAAGTGTGCCTGGTTTGCAAGCACACTTTGTAGACTGTTCCATTTTAGGATTTTTATTTCAGTAACATGATCGCAGCTCTTCTGAAGAGCCTCAGATGGTTCTGGGACCGGATTCCCCTGCAGCCAGCTTGAGCGCTGACATCTGGGGAAGGGGAGGGAGGGGGGAACTTTTGTCCCGAATATCTCTCAGACTATAAAGGTTTGAGAGATGGGACTTGGGGTATTTAGTTTAACTTTTTACTGCCTGCAAGAATAGCTTTAGTTATTTTATGGCAATGCTGTCCCATTAAGTTCCCTGTTGTCCCTTCAATATCAGAGGGTTATATTTGTTTGTTATACAGAGGGTATGTAAGGGGGCCTAAATAAGTAGTTTGACTTTTTTTTTGCTATTAAGACTATGTTAGTACTACATGGCACCTTTGCTATATAAAATTATTTATTACCTTTTATAATTTAAGTGGTACCTTTACTTCTACTATATCTTTGAAAATGAATCAGCTGGATAGCTTCTGAAATATTTAACCCAAGAAGATGGTAGCTTCCATATTACTGATGTTGCTGGTTCA
Source organism: Rhinophrynus dorsalis (assembly GCA_037306005.1). Lineage (NCBI taxonomy): Eukaryota > Metazoa > Chordata > Amphibia > Anura > Rhinophrynidae > Rhinophrynus > Rhinophrynus dorsalis. The sequence continues at coordinate 127,502,315 of CM074721.1, forward strand.
CAAGAAAAGCTCATATATTGCAGTGATGATTTATCAAAAGAGTATGCTATAGATGCAAAGGGCTAATAAGTTATTATTAGGATTCTGGGGTTTCCTAATTTATTTGGTTAGGCTTGTTAATATTTTAAAGGAATAGTAATGTTTCACAAAAACAGCATGTCCAATTAATCTTCATAGTATTTGGGCTATGGAGAGTTGTAGTTCAAGAGTCATTGAATGATAAAGTATTCTGCTCCCACCTCTTTTTCCTAGTGTAAGCCACCTCCCCGAAGATGTGGAATCTGGTCTCTTGACTGGACAGCTCACAGCAAGGGAGAATCGTCTTACTGTGAGCATGAGGAAAATCATGCCCCCTTTGACAGGTTTTTCAGGTTTTTCCTTATGCTCACTGAAGATTGTCCCTCTCTGCTATCCATCTGGACAGTCTTGCTGCTCTGAGGTGAGCAGTGTTACATCAGTAAAAGGGATGGGAGGGTGATACTTTATCATTCAATTACTCTTGAACTACAACTCTCACAGATATCATTAATATTTGTGCATGAATTATACAATAGCATCTAAAGAATAATATAAATACTAAAAATTAATCTGAAAAGAAGTTAAAAATATGTGTAGACTGAAAAAAACATTATCTATAATATTTTAGGAAGAATGGATGTAGAATATCTCTGTCACCTAATCCATTCCTCTAAGAAAATGTATTACATGTTCAATGTATTATATTAATTACACAAATATATATTTTCTATATAGCATTACAGAACATATTCTATTTCATTAATTAGGAACAATTATTTTTAAACTAAAGTCATGGTTACATTACAATAAAGTTAAATGCTGTAGTACAAATAAAAGAATTGCAACTATTTTCTAACTAATTAGTTGTTCTTAATAAAAAGAACAAGATAATTGATTTTAGAATACATTACCCCTTATTAAGCTCTAATTAAGCTATATTTCAAAGACTAATTGAATGGCATTTTTCCGTCTTGCTGATGGTTCTTGATGCTTGTTTAGTAGATCTGGGTGGTTGATCAACAGTAATTAGTCCCAAAAATAAATCTTAACTGTGAAAAATATTTGTGATTTATAGTTGTCAATCAATAAAATTATAACAACAATAATAATAATCTATTTCCTTTTAGTGCTAGCTTTCTATATTTATTTATAATAAATGTAATGCTTTTTAGTTGCTCAATATGCATATAACAGATATTCTTAGCTTAATTTGGATACAGAGAAAAATGGAAGATAACATACTCAGCATATTTCTTCCACAGAACTATTGTTCAAAACTGATATGAGAAACACTTTGTTAGAAAATAAAACATAATTCTAATAATTTAACAAGTTTTATTAATGAAATCTGCATATATTTTAGGTGCTAAACTTATTATAATGTATTGTTGGATTGATGCATTGTTCTTGTGGGACCAAACATAAAATTATTTGCTTTGTATAAATGCCTGATACCTGTAAAGCAGTAATATTAAGTATTGCATTTTACTTGAATATTCAGTTAGCATTTTAAGTTGACTTCAATTTCTGGGTTTTGTTACTGAACTGAAGAAAAATTAAGAAGGGCAAGTAACCCTCAAAAAGTATTAAGTCTGTAAACCTCATAAATTATCTCATAAAATAGATAAGCGTTAGGTATAAACTCATTTCTGTAACCATAAAGTTCTTAGCCACATTTCCTATTAAAAGAACACAGAACAGGACAGTTCCAACTTAAAATATAAATAAACTTATTTTCCAGCTGCATGCCAGAAATATTTGGTATGTAATTATTTTTGCTTCAGCAGATGTTTCCAGCTGATCAGTTCTACAATCACATTCTGACCAAGGATCAGAACTGGATTGTTGAACTGCAATTTTTAATTCATTCAAAGCCCCTTTTAGAATCTTTTTGGAGAGTTGAAACTGCTCTAAAATGACCCTGAAAGTGAAAATCAAGAAGTCCAAAAGAAGTGGACAGAGATCAGTCACTTACCTTCGTCTGGCTCAGGCAGTCAATAACCTGCACAGTCCCCTGCCCCTTCCCTTGCCACCCTACTTCACCCCCAACCATCCTATCCACTTAAATGGTTAACTTCTCAGTTGCTCCAACAGTCTCACTGTTCTGGCAATGAAGGAGTTAATCATCATACAGGCTTAATCATTGTAAAAAAAATAAACACTTAAAGTTTCAATGTAAAGATGGGAAAAACAGTTGAAAAATGTCACTTCCCACTGAGATGGAAATTTGTTTTGTAAAAAAGAGGCAATTTTCCACCTTTTTCTGCCTAGCTCATTACCTTGAAATCAATGGTAAGGCAAGTTTCCCTTCTTTTTCCAGCAAAGGTAGTATAAAAGGGACCCCGAGATGCTTTCTTACCAAGGTGACATATTGTGAGTGTATATTTGTCTTTCGTATTTATTCATTTTTTTTTTAATAAATAATACTACACTTAGATACTCTTATAATTATTATTTTTCTCCCTTTTTAGCATTGACTCCAATATCAATTTCTATCTATTACAAGTCCAGTATTTGTGAGCTGCAGGAGGGATAAAAGATTTTTTTATTTGGTGACTCTTTCCACTTCATCTCATACTTTCTCATTAACTCATCCTTGTTTTATCCTCTTCCATCATATTTCATGTTATCACTTGCTTTGAATTATTTCGTTGGACTATAAGGCACTATTTATTTCAACATATTATAAAACTCAGGATCCATCATATTTTTAATAGGATTTCTATCTGCATATCCACAGTACGGGACATTATATTGACTGTGTATTCAACATTTATTCCATCACTCAGTGACTGTATCTGTTTTCATCCATCATCTTTCATCATATTTGTTATCATCTCATCCATTCACTACATTTCATTCTAGGATAGGACTATAGTTTTACTTCAGGGTTTTTTTAATTTTTGTTTTTCATGATTTTATTTATTTATATATTTTAAATAGTTTTTTATTGAGTACAGGCAATAGTTAAACAAACTACAAACAATACAGTACAATACAGATTATTACAGAGATATACACAGGTCATAATGTGCATTTCAAAAAGACAAAAAGGCCAATAAATTTTTGTTTATTTAATTAAATCCCCCTGAATACATCAAACCCAACCTAAAATCCCCAACCCACCGCTCACCCACCTATACCCCCTAGCCCCGTCCCCCCAGGCTAGGTGAATACCCCTACCACCCCCGCCTTGGGATTGAAGATCACATACATATGGATACCAGATTAAATGGGCAAAGAAAGGGGAAAGAGGGAAGTGAAGACCCTGCAATAGAGGGTCAGTAGCAAATCCTCTCGTAAGTCCAGTACACAAAGATCAGATAAGGAACAGAAAGAGATAAAGAGCAAAGGAAGACAGAGAAGGAACAAATACAACCTGATTGTAGGGGAGTTACCTGTTAAGGCACCTGCAACATCCAGGCATTCCAAATCAAGGAAAAATTGTCAGTGGTGCCCATGTGTTTAAATACAGACCCCTATAGTGGGAAAGATTGCTCTGCACCAGGTTATAACACATATCATGCTCAGGGGATCTCTCTGACATCCAAACCAATGCCACCACCCTCTGTGCCATGACCAACATCTCCCTAACTAAAGCCAGATTTGAGGAGGAGTGTAACGGGTCCGGGAGGATGGATATCAGGCATATTTTAAGATCTAGTGGGACCCTCCAGTGCACCACTTTAGTAATGGTCTCTGTCACTTGCTCCCAATATGTATGTACAGGCCTACTAACTCATATTAAATGGAGAAAGTCAGCCCCCCAAGACCCACATCTCCTACAACTGCCCTCAGGAAGTTTACCCATCTTACTAAGCCATATAGGAGTGCAGAATCTTAAGCTGCAGAAGTTGATGCCTGGCTGTGGCTCCTACCACCCTTGGGCACATTCTCACTTAGCTCCACTTCCAATCTTCCAGTCGACCCAGGTCAGTCTCCCAACGTGTCTTAGTGCCAGTGGATGTCTTATCTTCCAGCCAGTGATAAATCAAGGAAACCAGTTTATGATTCTGGCGCTTGGCCGCATGTGCTATTAGCGAGAATTCAAGTTTCTCAGGACACGTTATTAACCACTCTACTGCCAGGGCATGTCTGAGCCTTAGGTAGAAAAAGAAAAGGTTATTGGGGAGTCCAAATTCCTGGTGTAGTTGAAAAGATTTAAGAACATTGTCCCAGGTTGGTTATGCTATATGTGGCACATTGTCAAACAATCTTCAGAGTACCTAAGTGGGTAAGACCCGCCCCTCCCCAAAGAGGTATGGAGGGATCCTTGGCAGTACAACCCGAGATGCTCCAGATAATAGACCAAACCTTACAAAGGCCTGGGAAGCCTGCGAGAGGCCTGCACACACTCTAGCTCCAAAGATGGGAATATGAGCCAAGTCATAGCCAGCAGTAAGACAGAGCTCTTCGAAAGCAGGGAATGTGTGCGGAGAGCTTTGAACAGAGTAGACCAGGGCAAATTGGCCCTGCATAGCCAAATAATAATGATAAAAGTCTGGAGGTGCTATGCTGTCCTCAGCTGTCGGGCGCTTAAGGGTGGACAGCTTAATTCTGGATGGCCCTCCTAACCACAGAAAATTTGTCTATCATACTGAAGTAGTGTTTAGGTATATACACCTGGAACACATACAAAAATTTAAGAAGAAAGACAATTTTGAGATTCGCTCTCCACAAGACAGAGAGAGGGAGTTGACACCGCTATTAGAGTTTAGTATAGAAGTGCTCCATGAGGGGGTCTAAGTTATTTTATAAAAGATCCTGGTGTCATTGCTACCTTGATCTCCAGGTAAGTGATAGGGTCTTCAAAGTGCATGGGAGTGTCAGTAACTGACACTCCAGCCGGAGGCAGGTCCAACATAAGTAAAGATGATTTATCCCAATTTATTTTAAGTCCCGAATATGTGCTAAATTGTTCCACCTGTCGAAGCATATGAAGCGGTGACCCATTTGTGTCACCCAGGAACATCCGAATGTCATCTGCATATAGTGCAAGTTTTTGCTCCCTATCGCCCATCCCCAGTCCCTTGATCCCTGGGTCCACTCTAATCTGAGTCACGAGTGGCTCCTTTGCCAGAGCAAATAGGCTGGGTGACAAGGGACATCCTTGCCTCAACAGAAAGTATGCAGATCTACCCCCACAAGCTGCAAAACAGGCCCTGGGAGACGCATATAAAAGTTGGATCCACCCAATAAAGGTCGAACCAAAACCAAATGTAGATAGGACCTTCCACAGATAGCGCCACTCAATCGAGTCAAAATCTTAGCTGTGCCCCACGACACAACAGCCCTGTTGCCAGAGTTCATATATAGCATCTGTAAATGCAAAAAAAAGGCATCTCAGATTTTGAAACAAAGACTTACCAAGCATGAAACCAGCTTGGTCATGATGAACAATAGACAATAGATGGAACGACCAGGAAAAGCCTATTCTCCAGGACTTTAGTCAGGATTTTCACATCCACCGTGATCAACTAAGTTGGGTGGTATGCCTCACATTTCTGGGGATCCTTGTTCCGTTTCAGGAGGATAATAACTGCGGCCTTGTTCAGAGAGCAAGGGAGTGATGTGTCCTCATATGCTGAGGAGAAAGTGTTTAACAGCTGTGGAGAAAGTATATCTACATACTTTTTATACCATTTCACTGGTAGGCCTCCCCACACGGTGACTTGCCCGTCGGTAGATCTCCAATAGAATTCACCACCTCTCTCTGCATGATAGGGGAGTCTAGCATATGTGTATACTCGTACAGGAGACAAGGCATCTCGATCCCTGACAAATATTACTCCAGCACTGAATTAAGCATGTTAGGATGGGAGCTTTAAAGAGTAGAGTAAAACGCAGCAAACTCCATAGCAATGCCCTGCCATCAAAAACCAGGTCCCCATGATCGTTTTGGATGGAGAAGATAGAGGTACCACCTCCACTCCCATGAATAAGATGTGCCATCAGCTTCCCCGCCTTGTCTCAGTGTTCAAAAAGAGCTTGCTGCTTGTAGAGGAGGTAGTGGACATTCAAGTTTGCCATTTCTAAGTTGTAGCTGGAGGCCGAGGTAAAGGATTATATTTCCTCTCTGCCTCCAGTTCCTCCCCCTCCAGTCTCTTGAGCCTAGCCCTAGTCTGTCCAACCCTAGTCGATGCCTTCACAACCTCCCATACCATGCCCTGGGTTGCTGAATCGGTGTTATTCAGCAAGATCCAATGCATGCAGTTGCGCAATATGTTCATCCAATGATTATGAGGTTGCCTCCCGGTAGAGGGACCACCCTGTCCAATTTCACAGCTTAGTAACAGTGGAGAGAGATCAGAAGCCACCCTCTGGAGAAAAGAACAGTCACCCACTATTCCCTATGCCCCTCGAGATATTACAGCATAGTCACATGAGAAAGTGACTTATGAGCCACCGAATGACAAGAGAACTCCCTATCTGTAGTGAGAAGCCCACTCCACACATCAAGCAGATCCATATCATCAATGAGACTAAGGAGTCTGTCCCAGGATGGCCTGGATTCCGATGTCAGGCCCGCAATCCTATCCAGTTTGGGATCAAGGGTCATGTTAAAGTCCCCCTTACATATAACGATTGTTAGATTTGTATAGTACATAGGAGAGAGCCTCTTGTAGGACATCTGGCACTAAAGGTGAGGGTATGTAAATGGCTAGTAAAATAACAGGTATGTCATGTAGTTTACAGTCTAAGAAGATGTATCTCCCCTTTTGATCTGACTTCAGGTCCACAAATTCAAATCTCAGTGATCTATGAACTGGAAGTAAGAATGTGTGGTAAACGTGGAGTGGTAGTGTCCCCCCAAGGTTTATTTAAAGAGAGTACCTTACCCCCATAGAGATGAGTCTCCTGTAGCATAAGAATATCAGATTTATGTTTTTTAACAAACAACATAATGAGGGATCTCCTTGCAGAGTTATTTGATATAACTAGATAATTTGATATTGTTACTATCCATACTGAATAAGAAGGAAATGTAGTCCCAAGTAGGGGTAGGGGAGAAATTTCTCACTATGTTCCTGTGAGAAATTCCGCAAAAACATTGTTGTTTGCTTTTTCACGGAAAATCCACTTTAAAACTAGCTATTAAAATGTTCGCATTTTTCACCCATTGGCCAAAATGTTTTGCCATTTTTTCAATGGCTACAGAGTTTCTGCCCATTGATTTACGTGATTTTCGTCATATAAAAATGTGATGTATTTGCAGAAATCAAACACAATATAAGCAGCTACAGACCGAGGTAAATGTGCTGTGCTATTCTGCTATGATCTTGAGGAAAAATTGAGGCAGGAGAAGCTCATAGTGACTTCTATCACTATTAACAGGTTTAAAAATAATAAATGGAGTAACTGGTAGGACCCCAGCGTGTCCACTGAGTCTGAAGAGGAGGAGGAAGTGAGCAGTACTGAACCAGTGCTGTCCAGTTCCCCTAAATCACCCCAAGATATCTTGGGGAATTTAATGGGAAGGGAGGGAGAAAAGGGAATGGGAAGGGAGGGATAAAAGGGCAGTACTAGTGAGAACAGGACAGGTCAGCTGCCTGTGCCTGCTGCTATACGTGCTGCTTCTGCTGCCATCAATGCTGCCCCTGTTGAAACCAGTGCTGTGCCCGCTGCCAGGCATGCAGCTCCTGTTGCCAGTGCTGCCAGTGTTGAAGCCACTGCCAGCAATGCTGAAGCTGCTAGTTTGTTTTCTAATACTCAGAAGGGGGGGCGAGGAGAAGATGATGCCAAGTGTGACAGCAGGGGACCTTAAGTCACACTAGCCATCCCCAAGCAGTCCAGCCAGTGCTACTACTACTACTCCTAAGAAGGTCCAGGAGCTTGTTAGTGTTAGGAATGAAGAAGGGGGTAATCAATATCCTCATTTTACTAGTGACTGTGGAGAGGAAGACTCTGTGGCTGAACTTGATGTGCATGGTGTTAGTAGTAGTAGCAGTAACAGTGATGGTGAAGCAGTCTGTGGGACTAGTGTTAGAGGAGTGGTAGGGGAAGCATTTGAGAGAGTCCAGACTAGCGGTCAAGGGAGTCCACACCATTCCTCTGGCTCTGGGAGTCCTCCTCCCCTTCCCTTCACTACAGTGTCCAAGTGGAACATGATCCTGAAGAGGCCAGAACTGGTTTTGAGGGAGAGCGGGCTCAGAATTAATACCACCACCAGCAGGAGCACAGATGAGCTGCCTGTGCCTGCTGCTACTGCTTCCAGTCTGCCTTCTTCGTCAGGTCAAAAGAAAATGCCAATTGTGACATTAGGGGACCCTCTGTTACATTGCTCATCATTGACACCTCCTCCAAGAAGCAGTGAGATGTCTGTAATAGAGCAGCGGCAGCAGCAGCATGTAGGGACTAGTGGTGGTAGTGATGATGATGGTGGTAGAGAAGCTGGGGTGTAAGAGAGATTGAGGGCCTTTTTATCAGAAACTGAGAAGGAATGGGAGACAGGGATGAGGATGGGCGTCACCACCACTATCAATGAGCTTTTGGAATTTGTGGAATTTGCAACTGCTCTAATTCCTGCTGCTGCTGTGATGCAAGGGCAGCAGGATGCTGAGAAGCAGGCTAGTTTGCCACAGACCACCGTGGACACAGTGGGAATGGGGTCAACAAGTGATGCGGGACTAGGACAGCTTCCACTTGCCAACACCAGCAATACTCCTGATCCTAGTTTCAGTGCTGAATCTGATGCAGTAGCAGCAACAACAGCAACATCATCTGCTGCCAGCACAGACAGTAAAGGGAAATGTGGAGGACAAGAAGAAAGAGGCCATTCTTCATTCTTCTCCACCTTTTCCCTCCCCCTGAAGTCATGGGTGTGGGACTATTTTTCTCTTGGAGCAGGCACAGTGCAGTCATCACCAACAGCACTGTGCACAATTTGTGACAAGTCAGTAAGAAGGGAAAGGAGGAAACACACCTTGGCAAACCTCCCTTGCACATCAAACACAGACACCATGACATTTATGTCAAACATGTTAAAGCCAAACAACCATTACAGAAATCTAGAACCTCTGTTATTGTACCTCCTGACTCTCCAGAAAGTCAATAAGAAGTGAGGTGGAGATCAAAGAGGAGGAAGAATAGAGAAACTCAGACAGACACTGGAAGTTCCATGACGAGCGAAACAACTAGCTCGCCATTATCACCACCTTCTTCCTCTAGGGTAATAACTACATCTCTGCCAGTCCACCTCATTCATCGTTACCTCCCCTGCCAAATGATAGCCACTCTGTTGATGTTAGGATATGGCAGTTCACCCTACCCATTGCACACTGTGTGGTGCACTGACCACACATGCCAGTGTGGTGGAGGAGAATGGATACCAGGTCATCAAGCAGCATCTGAGGAGATTACATGGTTTGGGAGATATTCAGAAGTAAAATAAAGTAAAGTTCCCTTTTCCTGGCTGTTTCAGCCAAGTCTGCCATCTAGTGGACAGATTTGGAATTCGGTCCACAGATCAACCGGCAGTTCTTTAGCAGTGCTGAGATCACGATCTTTAAAACTACTTAATTGGAACTGTCTAAAAAAGTGTGCCTGGCTTGCAAGCACACTTTGTAGACCATTCCAATTAAGAAATTATTTTTAAAGATTGTGATCTTGGCACTTCTGGAGAGCCGCAGCCGGTCCCGGGACCGGATTCCAAATCTGAGAGCTAGAACGGTGACGTCACTCAGGGGGAAACTTTACTTCTGAATATCTTCCAAACCATAAAGATTTGGGAGATAAGACTTATATAATTTTTCATGTTACAATATAAAATAAACTTATTTTCAAGGTTTACTATCCCTTTAAATGCCGAGATAGAAAATGGAACTTGGTAACCATCTGAACCAGAACATAAACCGATTGGCAGAGGCAACAAACTTAATAAATTATATTAAATGTCAGGGCATTAACCGGCTTGCCACTAAAGAAAAGGAAAGAGAGCAGCTTGATGTTTCAAATTAAAAAGAATATCCCAAAGGAAACCTATCACCATGCAAAATATAATGCACTGGAGATTATGGGAATTAGATATGCTGCAATCAAATTACCAGTTTACCTGCCCTAAAAAGGGCCTTTGGTACAGTGGCTACGCTATATGATCAATAGCTAATGATGTCGGTCTAGCACCAAGTTTGAGAACAGCATAAAATGACTTACTAACGCCGGGGAACAAACCGGCTTGCTATAGATTATGGAAAAAAAGACACAAGCGAACAAAACACTCAATCTTATCTAAAGCCGGAGCAACTAACCCGGCTGATCATGTAATTGCTAGCTAGTAATTGTTATCTACCGACAGCAAACAGCCTGTAATTACTATCTAACGCCGAGGCACAAACCGGCTTGCCATAGATTGAAGAAGACTTAAAGGGATAGTAATATTTAATTTTAGCTTTATTTAATATTGCAGCCATTAAAAAAATATTAAGAACGATATAAGTCTTATCTCTCAAACCTTTATGGTTTGAGAGATATTCGCAAGTAAAATTTCCCCCTCACCTACGTCAGCACTCTAGCTGACAGATTTCTAATCTGGTCCGCAGACTGGCTGGTGGCTCTTCAGCAGAGCTGAGATCACGATCTTTAAAAAGAATTTCCTCATTGGAATGGTCTACAAAGTGTGCTTGCAAACCAGGCACACTTTGTAGACAGTTCCAATGAAGTAGATCATTTTAAAGATCATGATCTCAGCTCTGCCGAATAGCCGCTGGCTGATCTGTGGACCGAATTCTAAGTCTGTTAACTAGATGGCAGACTTTACTGAAACAGCCAGTGAGGGGGAACCTTTACTAAGAGGACCGCTAAGGACAGCACATAGTCACATTTTTTTTCCATTTATTATTTTCCAATTTTTCATAAGACATCACCTTTATCTTGTTCCCATATTTATTGTCCCTATGATTTCTTTACGCTAGTAGAGATGTGTACTCTCGGGTGGGAGATGCACGGTATTTGACTATTGTATATATCCTTTTCACAAACTATTTTTGTTTACCTGTGGCACACCACTCAATATGAGTAGTTATAACAAAATTAGAGCAGAGAAATATATCAATGGACTTCCTTGAAACAGATTCTAAAAGACCACCAAGGGAAGACCCAAAGGGATTGATAAAGAATTTGGAAACATTATTGGTCAAAGAAAGTAAAGCTTGGTTTGACCCGATCTCGCTGGTAAATTATAAAAAACCCCAAATTATCCAAGAGTCTTCAAGAAAGCAGTCTACAAGGAAGCCTCTTTTGATCTTGAAGAGGTTGAGTTTCTGACTGAATGGGGAACTGCCCTATAGGAATGCTCCCTTAAACTAATCAATATTTTAATTAAATAGGAACTCTTGAGAAAGAGCAAAAATGAAATTGTGGCTATAGAGAATGCAATTAAGAGAGGTGCATTAAAAGAATCACATAAGAAATTACACGACAATATTAACAAAAGATTAAACTCTTTAGAACAGAATCTACAAATTGCCAAAAAGAAAAGGTTTCTAAGGGATAAGACAGATTACGAACAATGGGATAAAAAGGGCTTTTTCAGTAGAAAGAATACTTGCCTTTTATGACACAATTTAGAAGTGATAACTGAAGACATGTGGGTCATTTTGCACATCAGCCAAGCCCACCAAAAGGGAATCACCATAATATAGGCCATTCGTCTGAGGTGCAAAAACCAATCTCACCTGTCTCCCAGGTTGTCCAAAAATGCTTCTAATAAAACTATTAAAAAGAATAAGGATTTAACGCTTGGTACAAACAAAGCCAATGTTGAAGACATAGGGCTCGATCCAAATGTTGGAGATGGCTGTTTTTTTCTGCCGACGGCATTTTTTCCAGCACAGTAAGCTATGCAAATGTCTGTGCTGTGAAAAAATACCTGCAAAAATAGAGCTGTCATGTCATAAAGTTAAGAGGTGTTTTCATCCATAGAAAATGATGAAAACACCGTAAATAGCAAATAACATGTCTGCATTAGCCATGAAAACCCGATAAGGGACTCAGGTTATCATAGGAAAGTTAACACCTACTTTTTTTTTTTTAACTTGAGTCCCTTATCGCAGAAACTTCAAGTAAAAAAAAATCTAAGTCCTCAGTGGATGTATTGATATGGGGCTCTATACCCCATATCAATACATCCAAAGTATGAAAAATGTGTCAGATGTTAGTAGAATTAACTCTATGAGTGCCAGTGGGGTACAGCCCGACTAAGTAAAAAAACATCACATTACAAGTAACACTTACCATTAATCCTGATGTCCAGCAGAGTCCTCAGCTTCCTGGTCATCCTCTGTCCTTCTTTCTTCTCTTCTATCTTCTCTTCTGTCTTCTTTCTTCTCTTCTCTCTTCTGTCTTCTTGCTGCCAAAAACAAACAAACAAGTATAAGTCAAAAGCATACGTATCAGGAACACTAATACATAGTTTAACCCCTTGAGTGCCAGAGAGGTACACAATGACTTGCAAAGCAATGCATTGCATACCTCTCTGGGACTCAAGGGGTTAAAATATGCAGTAGTGTGAAGGGTTGGTGACGTGTTGGTAATATATAAATGCCCCAATGCATAGTAAATGTTCCGAAGTTATGCCAACAAAATCGTATTCCCATAAGTAAACATGCAAAATCGAAAAATTATACTTTGCAATAATATATGTAGTAGCTGTCTCTGCTGCTGTGTGTGGCCACTGAGATGGCAGCAGAGACAGAATCATGTGCCACCCCCCTCCTCATGTCCACAGGCCGAAGCCCGCTCCATTCTGAGGGAATTAGAATTGAGACTGCCCTTATGTATTCTAATTCTCTCACAGCCATTGGCTGGGATATGCTTACACACCTCCCAGTCAATAACTTTAAAGCACAGCTGCTCAAAGCTGATTGGCTGGGAGGTGCGTAAGCATATCCCAGTCAATAGCTGTGAGAGAATTAGACATAAGACTGCCCATATATAAGGGCAGTCTCAATTCTAATTCCCTCAGAATGGAGTGGGCATTGGCCCGTGGACATGAGGAGGGGGAGTGTGTGTGTGGCACATGATTCTGTCTCTGCCACCACCTCAGCAACCACACACAGCGGTGAAGACAGCTACTACATATATTAATGCTAAGTATAATTTTGGATTTGGCATGTTTACTTATGTGAATACGATTTTGTTGGCATAACTTTGAAACATTTACTATGCATGGGGACATTTATATATTACCAACCCGTCATACTACTGCATACTTTAACCCTTTGAGCCCCAGAGAGGTACACAACAAATTGATTTGCAATGTCTTGCTTACCCCTCTGGCACTCAAGGGGTTAAACTATGTATTAGTGTTCCGGGTATGTATGCTTTTGACTTATACTTGTTTGTTTTTTACAGCAAGATGATAGTAGAGAAGAAATAAGACAGAAGAGAAGAATGGAGATAGAAGGAGACAGAGAATGGATGACAGGATGTAGAAGAGGGGAGGGTAGGGGAGACGTCAAGGTCCTCAGAGTAGAATAATAGATAATGACACTTTAAAGACTAAGGGTATTTTCAACCTTAGTAGTTATAAGGTTAATGAAGCTGACTATCATGTTCTAGAAAAAGGCCCACACAGGGTCCTAATAAGTTTCAGTTTTTTATCGATGCAAGAAAATTTATTGGAAACATCACCCTTAAGAGACATTTCTCAGATACACCAAAGGAACAGGAAACCCCCTATCCAAGCTACTCAATAAATTATAAATATGCAGCACGTACCCTTGAGCTCCTTGAGACGTAGAAGATGATTGTCAATTACTGGGACCTTATCCATATTGGAAAGAGACCCATATCTACCTTCTTCCCCAGTGGTTCACAAGAGTATAATATTAAAGTTTTAGTCAGATGGTACTAAAAGACCTAGAAAAGATGTGTACCTCTAGTGACATGAATTATAGCGTTAAACAGAATTTAAATGCTCAGGACCGCAAGGCTTTAAATAAACTAGAAAAGGACAAAAACATCATTATTCGGTGTTCAGACAAAGGAGGAGGAGTTGTTTCAAAAACATAGACGATTATCTACAGGATGCTAACCGCCTTTTGGGAGAGGAAAAAATATAAATACCCTTACAATGGGACCCTACACAGCTATATAATCAGGAACTGTTGGCATTATAGAATGTTGGATATAGGAAAGGTATCATTACAGGGTAGGAGAGGTCTTTTCTATACTTGGGCAGCCCATGAATCCCTGTATTTTACCACCTACCCAAAATCCATAAAAGGCTTATGGAACCACCGGTGAGACTGATTATATTGGTTTATTAACGTGTGATCTGTCTGAGTATATTGATGAATGTCTACAACCCCTAGTGATACAATTACCCTTGTATCTCAAAGATACATTACAACTGTTACATCTTATGAAGGACTTTGGGATAATAGTTTTTCCTGGTTCATTTGTGATATACAGGCCCTCTATACGAACATATAACACTTAGAGGGAATTAGGGTCATCAAACACTTTCTGTCCATGTCGGAACTACTGCCACTGAGACAACATGATTTTATTATACAATGTATCAAATTTATCTTCAATCGTAACTATTTTTCATTCCAGGAGAGATACTACCAACTGGGACAATGAGAAAGTATCAATATAATTTTTGTACTTGGTCCTAAAAGGAGAACCAAACACAGTTATTACTAAAAACCATCACAAATCAGTTGATTGCGATGGATATCTTCATACAGATAGCTGACATTTCAGACGGTGGATCAACAATATCCCCTAAGGCCAAATGCAAAGAATCCATAGAAACTGCTCCTTGGATACAGATTTTGACATGGAAGCTGGTATCTAATGGAGTAAATTTATTGATACAGGCTATGGGGTAGATATAGTTGATCAAGCATATTTGAAAAGCAAAAGTATGAATAGGGAATCATTGCTTAAATATAGAGATAAAACAGAAGATAGGAGACCCCCAGCCTTGTAACCACATTAAAAAGCATATGACATCAAAAATATTTTAAATATGCATTGGCCTATTTTAACGCAGGACCCCATTCTACAAAAATAATCAGGGGGTATACCAAGTATAGTTTTTAAAAGGAATAAGAGTATTAAAAACATCATTGTCCCAAGTGATGTCTCTAAGTGATTTCAACCCAAAGCTAAACCGATAAAGAAACCAGGCAACGTTAAGTGTTGTAGAAAAGATTGCTTCATGTGTGTTCTTTTGCCAAAAAAACTGACATGACAAATTTCGAAGTACTTCAAGAGATACAGTATATGAGATTAAGGACTGCATTAATTGCAATGATTCATATGTTGTGTACCTTATCACCTGTACTTGTATGTGCAGGCCTTCAATATGTAGGTCACACAAAAAGAGTTCATGAGCACCTATAAAATATTAAGATAGGGTTGACTACCCATAGTGGCCCACTACATTTTCAAGATGGCCATACATGCAACACAGATGGAATGATAGTCCAGGTGATTAAATTGGTTAAAGAATCCAATAGAGGTGGTGATCAACTGATATCTCTTAAGAGAAGTGAGAACTATTGGATATATGAGCTCAGAACTCTTGCCCCCAATGGCTTGAATATACATATTGATTTGACAGCTTTTATTTATGTCAATATATGTGCTTTTTATTCAGGGTAATGTTTCCATCTGTCTCCCCTATTAATTACCATTTTGTTTGTTTTATTTATTTATTTATTTATATTTATCAGTTTTATTTTATTTCATATTTTGGTTTTAAGTGATATCAATATTTTGCCTCTTTTTATTACATCCAGTGTTTTATAGGGCGTATTATGTTTCGTGCCATTTTTATGTTACATTTGGTGCAGTGCTTGTTGGTGTCTTCACTATGTAGACTTTATGGAATTTCAGGCATCCAACTGCCCCTCCATGAGCTGACCCTTGTAGACAAGGTAATAATTATTGTGCTTAAAACTATGTTTATCAGGCGGCTCATTAGGGTTGCCATGGATGCAGGAATAGAGATATTGGAATATACTGTCTAAATTTTCTTGACATAAATATTAATACTTTATGTTGCCAAAATAACACCCAAATTTTCACATTTATAGCTATTCAAGTTATTATGTAAACTCTGTTTGGTTACATTCTTTTATTACTTTGGTTCCATTATGTTCATATTTTGCAATCACCGTGGTGGTCCAATCCACAGGACTGCTGGAAATCTTCTATCTAGATGTTTTAGTTGCTTATTGCTTTCATCTCAGTAGTCACTGTGGCCCTCTGGAGTACTAGTATATATGTTGTGTCATTAATTTTATATAACCAATATTATTATCCTGCTGGGAATGTTTCATCTGTTATTTTATCATTATTATTTTTATTATGGATCAAGTGTATATGTCTGTATATTTGTATTAATGTTCTTATTATCATTCAATGCACAAGTTATTTTATCTTTTTCTGGTAATTTGCATAATTCACTTCATTAAGAGAAGTATAAATAAGAGTGATGGCCATTGACTGACCATTGCTTTATCCCTGATGGAGTGGAAGGTTATTTACTAACTCTCACTTAGGATCAGGTCCCGTCCCACCCCTGTGTGGTTCTTTCCTTGCCCAGAGTGTAGACGGTATAGTCCAAGGAAACATTGCTATTGTGACCATCAGGATGTTTTTTCCTCATGGTCTGCAGACACGGAGGTACAGAGCAGCAAAGGGAAAGACATGGCTCAACACTGTTTGGGGGCTGGGACCCTGAGATGCTTTCTTACCGAGGTGGCATATTGTGAGTGTGCATTTTCTTGTGTATTTATTCATTTTTAATAAATAATACTACACTTAGATGTTCTTATTATTATTCGTTTTCTCCCCTTTGAGCACTGACTCCAATATTGATTTCTATCATTTTGTTGGCTTTTACAGGTCCAGTATTTGTGAGCTGTATGAGGGATAGAAGACTTTTTTGGGGTTTTTTTGGTGACTACTTTATACACAATAGAATATCGGCTCAGATTGAAAATAGGGATAACTTGTGTATTCCCTTAAGTTAATGTCTTATGTATGCAATGATAAATGTTTATTTGTAAAACCAGTGATAAAGTCTGTGAGTATGAAAATAGATGTGCTAGTTACTTGGGTTCTCCGACCCCTCACAAGGACAATCTTTGTAAATGTTACCGCACCATCTTCAAATCACACATCAGACAATGTAAAATCCAAAATGCATATACATTGTGATACATGGTGATAATGTTGCTACATTGTTCCCTATTGGTAATATGTCCTTTAAATAGATGGAAGAGATGGAAGACAGACTACATCATGATTAAGCGTTAAGACAGGAAACATGTAGATCGAGTTTGTCATCTTGCTACAACCCGGCAACTGCCCTCCAAATCCTGTGTGGTCTTGAAATACAATTGTTATTAACGACAAGCAATAAAGGTATATGCATTTTGGATTTTACATTGTCTGATGTTATGTGATTTGAAGATGGTGCGGTAAAATGTCCAAAGATTGTCCTTGTGAGGGGTCGGAGAGCCCAAGTAACCAGCACATCTATTTTCATACTCACAGACTTTATCACTGGTTTTACTAATAAACATTTATCATTGCATACATAAGACATTAATTTAAGGGAATACACAAGTTATCCTTATTTTTTATCTGAGCCACTATTCTTTTGTGTACAAATATATACTCTCTTTTTGCTGAGCTCGACTGGAAAAAAAGGGATTTTTGCGGAGGTATTGATGGTATCTATGGAAGCCTGAAAAGTATTTGAAAAATGATATAAGTAACAATATCACCTTTGTCTTAAAGAAAACCAGTGAATGAGACCACATAATAA
This sequence comes from Rhinophrynus dorsalis, assembly GCA_037306005.1. NCBI lineage: Eukaryota > Metazoa > Chordata > Amphibia > Anura > Rhinophrynidae > Rhinophrynus > Rhinophrynus dorsalis. The sequence continues at coordinate 127,520,124 of CM074721.1, forward strand.
GGATTAAAGATAATGGAAGAAAATATGGAGGGCAGTGCAGAGGTTAAAGAGTCAAGATGTTTGCGCCCCGTTGATGATACGTCTAAGCGTTTATCAAATTTGAATAAGCTCTTTATGGATGATGGGGATGGAGGAGAAACAACGTTTGTTGATCTAGATTTCATCTTCATGGAATTGGAAAATCTCATGATAAAAGAGATGAAAACATGGTGGGAAATAACGACGTTGCAACAATATATAAAAGTACAACGCATCCCACTTGGTCTAAGAATTAAGAAGATTCCCACCTTTATACGTGAAGATAATATTTTCATGGAGAGATGGAATGGAGTTTTAACACAATGCTCAAACCAATTGATGGATCTGATAATTGGTTATAAACAACAAGTTTTGATACAGTTGCAAAATGAAATCAAAAGTAAGCAGTCAAATGTAGTGACATATAAAAATGAACCGGATTTTGGACAATTGGATGCAGCACTCGCTCAACATCTGGAAAATTTGGAGACATCAATTATGGAGACTAAACAAAGAAAATTCCTTCGTGATAAAATCGACTATGAGACGGAGAATATATATAAATGGAAGAAATATCCAAATTTAAAGTCTCAGAAAAGTCAACAGAAGTCGATATTGAAGTCAGGAATAAGTGTAGAGGCAGACACTGCAGAGGCTATATGTGAGGACGCGTCAGAGTCTGTAACACAATATTTATCATCAGTAGCTTCAACTTCATCAGTAACCTCTTTTTTGTCCCCGGGACGAGAGGACAAGATAGCTGCAATCTTCTCAGACACAATGGAACCGTGAGTGATACGGAGGACATCGTCTGGATCCAGAATAAACAAACCACCAGAAGAGTCAAAAGAAGAGGTGGAAGGAAGAATAAAGCCAGAAAAAAGTGTTCGGAAAAATCGTATACAGAAACGGAAGATGAAGATATAAGATCTGTGTTTAATCTCTCGCACTATACTTTAACTTCCAGTGAAAACAAAGTCCTTGAGAAGGGTTTAAACTTTGTCCCTAGTAGACATTTTGATGTCTTTGATACATTGGTAGATGTTAACCGCTTTGTAAGGAAACTCACATTAAGGAAATTATCACAGTGCCTGTGATTCCTGTCACTCTCATTTGTGGCAGACACTGATTTGCTGAGTTGGTTTGGCCCGCCCCCTGGTGACCTTTTTATACCTGTCTATCACATCTGTCAGATGCCCTTTCGTGGTGTTTCTGAGCCAGTAGTGCTGTTGCTGTGTTCCTGTGTTCTGAATTCCTGTGTACCGATTCGGCTTGTCCTGACCATTCTCCAGTGTTCCTGCTTGTGTATGACTTTGTCTATCCAGCACAGTCTTTTAACACCCAGGGCATGCCAAACCTCCACATCTGAGACTGACTGTTATCAAGTCATTAACCCCTTGGGGTTATATACCACTCTATTGCTTATTGTTTTGCATGTATATTTACTGTGCAATTACTATTGTAATCTCTCAGTTTACATGGTCTGTGTATTACCTACCGCCACTAGAGGGCGAACCTGTGCATTATTTTACTTTTAAATAAAGTGTGTTTTTATTTTCACCTACTGGTCTGAGTGTCCTAAAAAAACCGTTACAGGAAATATTTTGGTAAAGACGATATAGAGTTAACTGAAAAAGCAGATAATAATACCAATCCTGTTTGTACTAGTAGACAGCTTGGAGATCAGGAAGCTTATGAAAAACTTAAGAGTAACCGGGGAATTCAGTTTGGTGATCCAGTCCCTGATAGACGATGGGGTAGCCTTGGGGGTGGTGAGTTTGAGGGACGCAGAGATATTGTTGTTCCCATTTTTCACCACCTGCCCAAGGTTCATAAATCCATCCTAGAAGTCAAAGGTAGACCCATTGTCTCGGGAATTGGATCGCTCAACGAAATCCCTTGGTGAGTGGATTGATATACATTTACAGCCATTTGTAGCCAGATTATACAGTTATTTGAAAGATACAACAACTGTTCTAAATATAGTGAAGGACATCAAATGGTGCCTTGAATTTCTGTGGGTTACTTGTGACTTTAAGGCATTATACTCATCGATTCCACATAGATATGGATTGATGTCTCTGAGGTATCACCTAGACAAATATAGTGATTATGCTACAGATCTTAAGAATTTTATTTTGGAGGCCACGGAGTACCTTCTAACACAACTATTTTCTCTTTGATGGTGGGTTTTATCTCCAGAGACGTGGGACTTCTATGGGCGCAAAGTTTGCGCCCTCTTACGCTAACCTCTTTATGGGGTGGTGGGAGGAGTCTCGCATCTTTGGGGTGGATAACCCATACAGGGGTTTATTTGGAAAGGAGATACCTTTTGAATTTGATAAAACTCATATTCATTTTCTGGATTTGTTATTAATCAATAATCCAGTAACAGGAGTTATAAATACGGAAGTATATAGGAAACCTATAGCAGGGAACAATGTATTAAGAGCGGAGAGTTGTCACCCCAAGCACACTATAAGAGTCATTCCTGTGGGACAGTTTAAACACTTAAAACAAAATTGCTACACAGAGGATGCTTTTGTTAAACACTCAAAGAAGCTGTATAAAAGGTTCTCACAGAGAGAGTATCCCAAGTGGTTATTGAAAAAATCTTATGACCAGGTTAAGGATGAGAATAGGGATACCCTTTTAAACTATAAGAAGAATGAATTACAATGAAAAACCAAACAAACTGGTAAAGTGTTTTTTTCTACGGAATATGGTATAGAATCTAATAAAATATGTACAATTTTGAAAAACCATTTACCAGTTTTAAAAGCAGATCCTCAGCTGCAAGTAATAGTAGAAGAGGGTTTTCTGTTTGTACCTAGGAGAGCGGCAACCTTAGGGAATTCCCTTTCACCAAGTATGTATATAGGGGACAGAAGGACACACTCTAAAACATGGCTAACCACGGTTGGCAGTAGTCGGTGTAAATGCTGTAGTTACCTGGATGTATCATCCAAATGTACCTCCAGTGTTACTAACACTGAGTATAATAATAAAATGTATGGCAATTGTGCCACGCGTGGAATAATATATTTACTTACCTGCCGCACCTGTGATATCCAATACGTGGGAAAAAGCCTTTGTACTATGAGAGAAAGACTAAACGAACATTTGAGTGATGTGAGGAATCCGGGGTTTAAGTCAGGAGTGTCCAGTCACTTTAAAGACAAACACAAGGGAGAAACTAATATGCTAAAGGTACAGATAATAGAAAAAGTGAGCTTGGGAGTGCGAGGAGGAGATCTGGATGGCCATTTATTGAGACGTGAGGCTTTTTGGATCTTCACTTTGGGTACTAGACATCCTCATGGTTTGAATAAGAGCTATGATGTTTCCTGTTTTGTTTAAAAGTATCAAATATGGTGAGTATAGATACTAATTATTAGAACACAATGAATTGAACATGTGTGATTAACTCCCCCTTTTCTTCCCCATCTTTTCTACGGTCATCAAGGATTTTATACGTATGAAAACTAATATTGTGCTTAGGGGCTCAATATTTCCACACTTTCTGTCTGTTTGGAGAATATATGAAGTATATGAGACATGTCCAACAATTTATATGTAATTAAGGGTTAATAATGTTGTTTAAAATGTTTGAGACACTTTACCCTTAAGGCTAGGATGACTTGCCGATATATATATGTGAGTACAAGTTTGTCTTGTTAGACAAATTAGTAACAATTGGCTTAATTATGCCGAGCAAGTCTCATTTGATCCTATTGGAGGAAGGGAATGGTGATAGTGTTGCTACATTGTTCCCTATTGGTAATATGTCCTTTAAATAGATGGAAGTGATGGAAGACAGACTACATCATGATTAAGTGTTAAGACGCGAAACATGTAGATCGAGTTTGTCATCTTGCTACAACCCGGCAACTGCCCTCCAAATCCTTTGTGGTCTTGAAAAATAATTGTTATTAATGACAAGGAATAAAGGTATATGCATTTTGGATTTTACATTATCTGATGTTGTGTGATTTGAAGATGGTGCGGTAACATTTCCAAAGATTGTTTCCACTTTATCTCATCCTTATCTCATTAACTCATCATTGTTTCATCATTTTCCATCATATTTCATATTATCACTTGCCTTGAATTATTTAATTGAATTGTAAGGTACTATTTTTTCCAATATATTATAAGACTCAGGATCCATCATACTTTTAATAGGATTACTATCTGAGTTTCAACAGTATTATATTGACTGTGTATTGAACATTTATTCCATCACTTAGAGACTGTATCTATTTTCAACTATTGTCTTTAATCATATCTGTTATATTTCAAGCATTCACTACATTTCATTCCGGATCATACTAGGACAGGATTATAGTTTCACTTCAGGTTTTTCTTTTATTAATTGTTTTTTTCATAATTTTATTTGATTTTTTTCAATTTTTCATTTCCCATTTATTATTTTACAGTTTTTTATAAGATGGCACCTTTATCTTATTCCCATATTTATTGTCTCTACGATTTATTTACGCTAGTGGAGTTGTGTACTCTCAGGTGGGTGGCTGATGTGCAGTATTTGACTATAGTATAAAAGCAGTGTCAGTTTCCTACAGCATGCCATTTCTGCATTTGTGAGAGAAAGAGAAAAAAAAAGCACAGTTTTGTAGTTAGTTAGGATAGGAACGTAGAAACATGGAATTTGATGGCAGATAAGAAACATTCAGCCCATCTAGTCTTCCCATTTTCCTACTGTAAAAACATCAAACCTTATTTGGTCCTTGGTCTTGTCTTATGTTCAGGACAGCCTGGTGCCTATCCCATACATGTTTAAATTCTGTCATCTACCACTTCTGCTGGTATGCTATTCCACTTATCTACTATCCTCTCAGTGAAGTAAAACTTTCTTACATTACATCTAACTCTGTGTCCCTCTAGTCCCAGTTCTTCTTCCCTCAGTATCGCTCTGCATCACCTTCCCTTGCTCCTCATCAGCAGCAGGAGGGTATACTGTAGTCACACTAGTCCCAACAGCTGCTTCACTATCACTAACAACAACCACAACAATTTCAGACTCTGAGGCTTCCTCTTTAGTATCACCCCCTCCTTCACTCCTAACACTCTGTCTGTAACTGATGGATCTTAGTAGTAGTTGTGGAACTGCTTGGGGATGGCAAATGTGACATGGGGTCCCCTGCTGTCATCCCTCTCTCCTGAGAATCACAAGGACCACTGGCAACACTAGTAACAGGCACAGGTAGCTGACCTTTCTTGCTCACACTGCTACCCTCTTATTCCTCTGCCTGTGATGCTATTTTCTCCAAGATCCCTGGGGGTGATATAGGGGGACTGGCCATCTTTGGGTCTGGGGAATCAGGGTATCCAGACCCTTCAATGTTAGTAGTGGCCACTTCCTCCTCCTGAAACTCACTGGACACATAAGATCCTCCTTTTTTTGTATTCCAGGTGCTCAAAGTGATAGCAGTCACTATGAGCCTCTCTTGCCTCAATTTCACTAATAAAATCACAGCACAACTGACTAGCACCTTCTTTCTCTCTCTATAGATGAATGTTTTGTGTTTATCTTCTTGGAACTGTCATGTTTTTTTAGCGAAAATACAAAGAATATGTAAGTAAATGGGCAAACATTTTTGGCAATGGATAAAAATGGCAATGATGTTAAGGGCTTTATATAAAGCAGATTTTCCAGTGAAAAAGTGGACAACCACGTGGTTTTTGTGGATTTTTACATGGGAACACAACGGGACCTTTCAACCACCCCTACTGATCATAAAAAATCTTCTATGGATGAGAAACTGAATCTAATGAGCCAAAACTGACCATAAGGAATATTACGAAACCTTATGGTACGGTGACAGCTATTCAGTTATAAGTAACTTTTCTTATCTACTGTTTTAAAATAAGTGTGGGATAAAATGGTCGACCCCACAAGACTTTTGAGCTCCAGATCTAAAATTTTAATTAGCAAGCTGTGGGTCATGGAGGTGAAATACATTTTTCAATTATTGTCATTCAAGTAATCAACAAATTTGGAAAAATCAGTTACATCTCCTTTACAAATAATAATTATATCGTTGATATTCCGGCAATACAAAAGGATTTGAATTATACATCTTACATTCTAGAAAACTCTTAAGCAAATTTGGTTAACTTGACATGAACTTGGTGCGCATTGCCATGCCTTTCACTTGTAGCTAGTATTTCCCATTTACCTCAAAATGAATATGTCAAGATAAACTCTATGGTCCTTAGTATAAATTCAGTCTGATGGATCTACATATATAAATCTTAATCTAAAAAATGTTTAGATTCAATAAGGCCCTCCTAATGGAGTATATTTGAGTACAATGAGACACCATCAAGAGGAGAGATAATAAATGTGACAAGTCTCTTAGATACAAAAGTAATCCCAAAACCAATCTCTGTAAGAGAAAGTCAACATTATCAGATGTATTGGAAGTTATAGAATTTATTTCTGATATAATCATCCTCCCAGGGGGAGAAGAGAGGGACTTATGTACCTTCGGAAGATGGTATTAGATGGCAACTCTGGGTCGGTGTACATATAAACACTCCCTATCACTCCCTATCACTCCCAAACTTTAATTCACTAGATGACAAATTTCTAGGTATATAATTACATTTATTAGTAGGTATGGGTGAAAATGTTCGCCTCAAAACAAAATTGGGGAAAAATGGCACTTCCCACTTGGTGAATAATTTCCCATGAAAAGTGCTGTTTTCTGCTTTTTTTCCACCTAGCCCATTGCATTGAAATCAATGGAAAGAAACATTTTTCCCCACCACATGAAAGTTCTCTCTACTTTTCTACAGCTGCATAAAAGGTTGTCAGGCTCTGCCATTCTGTGTTTTTGAGATATTGTAGAGAGGCAAATTACGGGCAATTGAAGCTTAGTTTAAGGAGTCTTTTAGGTAGGATATTTGTTCTCTGTATTAGGGGAGTCTTACTGGGGGCACTCTGGGTGGAGAAAAGGGAGGAAGGAGGTTGACCTCCAAATACCCCAAAATTTGGTGTGACTGACTAGAAAGGCAGCTGTGGTCCAGATTGCTTGCTGATTTTGCTTTTATTATCTCTGTGCTGGGGAAGTCTGGGGAAAGAAGTTGTTGATTTTGTTTTTTAGTTTTGTGTAGTTCAAAAACTGACTGTAGCAACGATTGCTGCAATGTGTGCAATAACTTATGATGATTCCTCTCTTCCCAGGGTGGATACAGTTTGTCAAGGTACCATCAATCATACCACATCACCACCACCACCACTACCATACACATATGCCACATTGTAGGTTGTCAGGGAGTTAGTGTTGTGGGTAAAGGACAAGTGCACTCTGCATGCTAACAATTTTTTCAAGGTGTATGTTGCTGTAGGGCTCACAACTTTTCTTCTATTGACAAGTCAGGCTGAATCCGACCACATATGAATAAGCACATACAGTCCAAATACAAAGTGAGCAGAACAATATTAGGAACATAAGTTTTGTAACACAGTAGATAAATAAGTGTGGTCAATACAGACCCACCTTGTTCTTTTCTCCCCTGTAAAAATCTCCAACTCATACCCCTTCTCCTACCAACCTCCCCACTCACCCCCCACTCTCTCTCTCGCTTTCTCCCCCCACACACCCAAAGCCCAAACTTGTCCTCCCTGGGGATGGGACCATCTACCTCTCCGTACCACTCCTCAGAGAAGTTATGATGATCCCTGTGACGTACAGGCCCTAGAGCCTCACAGCTCTCCCTCAGCCAGGTTCATCTCAGCCCCTGCCTCTCTTCCTTCCAGATGTTGAGGCTATCTAGATTGCCAAATTCAACACACTCTATCAAATTTTTGAGGGGTGGCCCTGTGGAGATGGACCAGTTTGTAATGCAGCATGTTCTGAACCACTAGATCTACCCACATTTTGCAAGTTGGAGCCCTGTCTGCCATTCATTGCATGGCCACCTTCTTTGTAGCCATTATGAGGAGTTCCCAGATAAATGTCTTAACTGAACCTTTGTCTATATTATCAGTAATGATCTTTAGCACACACAGTTTAGGTGTGAGGAGCAGAGGTCTCTCCAGCGCTTTCTCTATGGTGCACACAACCCCGTCCAGAACTCATACACCTGTGGACATGACCATATCATGTGAAGAAATGTGCTCTCCACTCCCTCACATCTATGACAGAATTTACTCAGTGTGTTGGTCATTGAGTTCATCCTCATTGAAATATAATAGGTGCAATGTAGGATTTTTAGGTGAATCAGTTGGTTTCTAGTGGAAGTCGTCACCTGAGATGGGGCCCGGCATGCCTCATCCCACTTCCAGTTCTCCAGTGGTCCTACATCAGTCTCCATTTATGTTGTGTATTCTCACCCTCATCAATTAGTTTTCCGTCCACCCATTTATAAATAAAGGATAGTCATAAGAGATTGCAGTGGAAAAGAAGCTACCTCTGGTTCCCGATTCACCCATAGATCCTTAAAGGCATATCTAAGTCTGAAATAAGAGTAGAAAATTGTATTCTGGATCTGATACTCCATATACAGTTGTTGGAATGTTTTAAACAAGTTGTCCTGGTATAGTTGACCAAGAATCATGATTCCCCAGCCTGCCCACACTGAGCTAAACTCCAAACTCCCTAGTTGTTCCAACCCAACATTACCCCACAAGGGAGTTTAAGGGTATAATGGCTTAAATCCCATGCCTTTTGCAATTTTGTCCAGGCATAAAACAGGGTCCCAACCAACATAGTCAGCATCCTACTAGCCTTTGGACCAGCCACCAAGACGTGACTTAGTTCCAGGCCTGGCTGAAGCAACGCTCTATCTGTCTGGACAAAGGAATGTGTCGTTTGTGGGTCTATGTATGCCATCCCATATTGACATTACACTGCTAAGTAGTACAGCCTGAAGTTAAGTAAGGATAATTTAATCCTAGCGCAGTGTCCCCCCCAGATGAATTGCCGCATGATCCCTTCAATCTGCCTGAAATATTTTTTAGGAATAGTAACCGGAGTGTTTTGAAAGATATATAGAAATTTAGGGAGGAATATCATTTTCACCAAGTTGGATCATCCTATTAAATTTAGAGGAAGGTTCATCCAGACAGACACCTTGTCCCTAAAAGCATTGATAACTGGTATCAGGTTTGTTTCTATAAAGGTGTGAAGCAATGCCCCTATCTTAAACCCTAAGTAACTGCATACCTCCACACATTTCGTTGGGGTGTCTGCTACAGTTGTGTCCTCCCCAAGTTTATTAATGGGGTGCAAGGAGGATTTCTCCTAGTGTATTCTTAGTCCCCAGTAATCCCCAAATGAGTCTATCAGGTGGAGTACCTTGAGAAGAGAATTATTAGAGTCTCTTAAGAACAGAAGGACATTGTCTGCACATAGGGCAATCTTTTCCTCCCTGTGTCCTAATTTCAGTCCCCGGATGTCTTCCCTCCTCCTTATAACTGAGGCTAGAGGCTCAATAGCCAAAGCAAATAGCTCTGGAGAGAGGGGACAACACTGCCTCAAACCCCTTTCAATGAAAAATCTTCAGAGCCCATTCCCCCCGCCAACACCATCGCCGTGGGGGATGCATAAAGGAGCTTTATCCAGTTAATAAATGTGGAACCAAATCCAAATTTCCTAAGCACACCCCATAAGTAATTCCATTCCACTGAATCAAATGCCTTAAAAGCATCCAGATGAGATGCTAGTATCCTATTACGTGTGTAGTTTGTAAGTGTGTATAAAGGCGTCTTAAGTTGTAGGAAGTGGACCTACCCGGGATAAATCCCACCCGATCCTCCTGCACCAGAGTAGTGATCAACAAATTGAGCTGTGTAGTCATAATTTTTGTTAGAATCTCAAAATCTGTGGAGAGTAACAAAATGGGCCTATAAGATTTGCAGTATCTTGGGTCTTTACCCGGGTTTGGCAGGACTATGATTGAGTCCTCGGTGAGAGAACCCGGGAGGGCCCCCTTGTCCAGGGCATCATAAAAAGTGTTAAAGGGGAACATTCACATGCAAACAACTGGAGTCCGGATGATTTATTTAGTAAAACTAAGTAAGCTTTGTTTTTTTTTTTTTGGATTTTCATCATGTAGAAGATATCCGGGCTTAAAATTTCCCAAATATCTTCTACATGATGTAAGATCCATAAAAAAAATACCATAGTTACTTACATAGTTTTAATAAATAAATCATCTGGACTCCAATTGTTTGCATGTGAATGTTCCCCTTTAAGTAAGTGTGGCCCGAGTATGTCAACAAAAGAGTGATACCATTAGGCCAGGAGACCATCCCTACACAGAGATTTACCCATCGGGAAAGTCTTTATGGCCTCCACCACCTCCCTCAGCAAGATAGGTGAATCCAGTATCCATCTGTGGTCCTCCGACAGTGTGGGCAAATCACAATATGTGAGGTATTCAACTATTTGGTCCTCAGGCCTATTAGTTTTATTGTCTGTAAAAGGTAACAAATTGATCAAGGATACTTCTAGGATTCAGAGTGCCCTGGTCATCGAAGACAGCAGGTATATACGAAGGGCTCCTATTGCTTCTAACTAAATGGGCCATTAGCTTACCCGCTTTGTCTCCATTTTCAAAAATGTTATGCCATTTAAAAAATGTGAGACTGGCATTGAGATCAGCCACCCTGAGTGAAAGACTGGAGGATGCAGATGTGAATCTAGCATAGGACACAGGGTTGCCCTATATTACATATTGTCTTTCATCCCCTTGCCGCTGCCTTGACTGCATCCCACACAACTCCCTGCGGTGTAACTGCCGAACCCACATTTGTATCAAAATATGACTGTATAGTGGTACCATGCAAATTAGTAATTTGGTCAACTGACAGCCAGAATAAGTTACGTTCCCATTCACTTGGATTTAAAATGTTGCCTACTGTTAGGGACCAGGAAACAGACAGACACAAAAAATATAAAATGCAAAACACCTTTATTAAAGTAGCAAAAAACAAACAAATCAGAATGGTGATCCAGGAACATAAACCAAAAGACAAGCAGGAACACAGAAGTCAGCCATGTCAGGAACAATCCAGGAGTCAGGAGCCAGAAGGGTCATCAGAGGAAGCCAGGTCATACACGGATAAAACAGGAGCACAGGAGAATGCACAGCTGCCAGCAACAACAACAACACAAAGGCAAGGAGGAAGTGTGCCAAGCTGCTATAAAAACCCTTAAAGGGGTTGGCTGATAACAGATGAGTAATCACAGAGAAGTCAGCTGAGTCAGCCTGACCCAGGAAAGGGAAGGCAGCAATCAACAGCAGAGCTCTAGATTAGCTCAGGCAGCAGTAATCAACAGCACAGTTAGAGCATCTCATCCAAACCTTGTCACCCACCAAGCAAGTCAGGAGTATGGGGGATTGATCTGATGCTATCCTGGGCATAAACTTGCACTCTTTCCTTATGCTCCATACTGACTAGGAGACAAATGCGTAGTCCAGTCTAGAAAGTGTTTTGTGTGTGGTGGAATGGCACAAGAATCCACTCTTTCTTGTGTGTAGCAGTCTCCATGTGTCCTCTAAGGTAATTTCCTCAATCAGCATTCTGAACTGTCGGATGCGGGTAGGTCTGTCCCTAGTTGTATCCCCTCTTCTTTCAAGGTCTGTGTCCATTACCATATTAAAATTGTCCATACAAATGATGTTGTGAGTAGATAAATAGGCTAAGGCTTCCCAGAGTACCAAGATATCAAAAGGAGGTGGGATATAAACATTGAGCAGGACAAACAGGGCTCCTTGCACTTTACAGGTCAGAAATACATATCTACCCTTTGGATCAATCTTAAGATTTATAAATTCAAATGCAGTCTGTACAGCCACCAACAAGGACACCCCCCCAGCATATGTTGTGTGCATGGAGTGATAGTGAGATTATAGCCATTGCCTTCTGATGGCCAAGGTCTTAATGACAAATGGGTTTTCTGTGGCAGGATCACATCTGGAGCTTGTTTCCTAATGTGATTCATAATTAATAAATTTTTATTGATCATTCAGACCCTGAATATTCCAGGAAATGAATTTTCATAGGTTCCCAGCCATAGTGACTTAAGGACATAGGTTCCACCCTGGTTCCACCCCAGGGGGGGCAGGGAGACTCAGAAAGAGAGAGAGAGACAGCAAGCCCCAAAATAGCACAAACATCCCCCCAGCAATCCCCTTCCATAGATTCCTTCCCCTCCAAACCCCCTCCCTGTCCCCATTCCCCCAACTAGATGGAGACCTCAACCAGCAACTTGGCAAGAGTAGGGACTCCCAGTCGAACATTCCACCTTACACAATCTCAAAATATAAATAACATAACATAATCACGCAATTTGTACTGGACATAATCAGTCCCATTTATATGAGTACATACATATTGTTTGCAAGTGGCTTGGTCCTTATGAACAAGTGAGTCCAAAAAGCCAGCTATCCGAGTCCACACCGCAGAAGCGAGGTACATGCTGGCCCTCACACCTTCTCAATAGCCCCACAGACACTCTGCTAGGCCAGGGATTCTCCCCGGGTGTCAGCAGGTCTCCAAAACTCACAGTGGTCGAATGTTGGAGAGCACTTCTGATTGTATAAACGGGCACAGTTAGTATGCAGGCTCCAGCATTGCAAGAGCAGCCACAGTTCTTAAGTAGCAGTCCTCCGCTGATGCAGTAGTAGTGCAGTGGGTAGTTGTGTTGTAAACCGTAGTTTTCTCTCACTCCAGCCAGTTGTGCTGGCACCCGAGGCCACGGCTGTGCAGCCTAGGCCACCACCGGCATGGAGATCCAGATGTCAATGTTCTATCCGGGAAATTTTGGTATCTCTTGATACCCAGGAGCAAGGAGAGAACAGTCCCTAGGGCCAGTGGATTAGGCTCTCAGTCCAATGTCCTGGATGGCACATATTAGCAACAAATAAAGGCAGAGCTAAGCCCACACACATCCTCTCAGTATGGCTGCCAGGCCATGACCCCTGGACTCACAACTTTGACTTTCAGCTTCTTATTTCTCCACTACAGCCTTCAGAAGAAGTAATATTGTGCTGTGAAATGTTGCACCATAGGAAATATAGGTGAAAAATGTGTTGGAATAGGAGACAAATGTGTTAGAATAGGAGAAACATGTGATGGAATATGTACAGAAATTTGCTGGAATCTGCAAAAAGGAGCAACATTTTGCATTGGTGAAAAGGTGAAAACTTTCATGAAAAAAGAGAGAAATCATCTGTTTTTCATGAAAAGTCATGCAGGAAATTGTTCTCACTTTTTCACCCACCCCTATTTATTAACTGTCATCGGTTAGAAATTATTCATGACCAGACTAGAAAAAGTCTTGAATAAATTCCCTTTACAGTGTGTTGGAAAAAATGTAGATTTGGGTTTCTAAATCTTAATTTTATTCTCAATATCCATTTTGATCTAATTATTGAACCCCAAAAGTAGTTGCATAAATGAGAATGATCAAGCATGTAAAATACTATACCAGTTGGCTACAAACTTGAATCATTCTTAACCATTTAATGATACATTATGTGTCAAGACCTTTCACTGAGTTCAGGACGAGTGATGTCCTGGCATATCATGGAATCACAGTTGGCCTGCACGGGATTAAAAGTGGGTAGCAGACCTTGTAGGCCTCTTGAAATCATCTTGATCCCAAATATTTTTTAAGTGTTTCTACATCCCACAAATAATTGCATATTATCTTCAATACATTTTCACATTCCAAAAAGTATCTGCTAATTTCATTCCTAGGCATTTTGATACTATTATATTTCTATTCTTATTGCTAAAACAAAAATCGTTACTGAGACAAAATCTAATCACAGAAAGATCCTGATAAAATTGCATCATGGACAAGAGAAAAAACTCACAATCCAAAAATTAAGCATGTTGCTATCTGTTGTCTGTGCAAAAAGCAAGTGAGCAGGGGGAAAGCAGGCTCATATCTAGGTACTTCCTCAATGAGATCCCTCTTGAAGCACAACCACAGGTCTGACTGGGACATACTATCAACATGTCAGAGGTGCCATAACTAGCAGCAGCACAAAAACTCCAAAAGGTTCCTGGGGCACATGTGCTTAAGTGTAAGAGTTTGTTCATTCCAAATATGTCTATGGTTCCTGCTGCAGATTACTATTACTCTGAATTTGTTGTAGGAGATCGCAAGAGTCATAGACTGCCCACATATGTCATATTGTTAAAGTAGGGTTCTTCTGCCATGTACTGCCAACTATGGATGGGTAGAAATTTTCGCCTCAAACTGAAATCTGCAAAAAAATGGCGCTTTCTGCTTGGTGAAAATTTTCCAGTGAAAAGTGCTGTTTTTCTGCTTTTTCCTGCTTATTTCACCTAGCTCATTGCATTGAAATCAATGGGTAGAAAAAATTTTCTCCACCACATCAAAGTTTTCTACAGCCATATAAAAAGGTGTCAGGCTCTCATGTCATTCTGTTTTTGTGAGAGGATAGAGCAGCATGTTTTTGAGCTAGAGAAAATAGGCAAATAAAGTGGAATTGAAGCTTAATTTAGGGAGTTATTTAGGTAGGACATTTGTGCTCTGTAGTAGGGGAGTCTGGGGGTATTCGGCGGGAGAAAAGGGAGGAAGGAGGCTGAACCAAAATACCCCAGAATTTGGTGTGACTGACTGGCAAGACACAGGCAGCTGGGGTCCAAATTGGTTTCTGATTTTACTTTTATTGTCTCTGTGCTGGGGAAGTCTAGGTAAAGAAGTTGTTGATTTTGGTTTAGTTTTATATATATATATTTTACTATCTGTCATAAGATAGAGTGCACAACTTAAAAAAAAAATTAAAAACAAAATACATAATACAAATTACATAATAATTAAACAAATTAAAACGGAACTACCACCCTTAAAAAACATTGTACCAAATAATCCCCCATCTTGCGACTAGCTGCTCAGTAGCGCAAGTCGCCAGAATTCTTACCACGTTCATGAGAATCAGCCATTTCTCTGGGACTAAAAGGCAGGATGGAACGCCAACATCTTTCCATAGTTTTGTCCGCACGCCTGTGCTGTCAGTCCACTTTACAGCTGAGCGGCTCCTAGCAACGCCTCCTAGAGCCGGCTGGGACTGACAGCACAGGAACGCGGACGTCACTATGAAAAGATGTCCGTACTCCATCCTGCCTGTCAATCCCAGAGTAGTGGCTCATTCTCATGAACACAGTAAGAATTCTGGTGACTAGCACTACTGAGCAGTTAGTTGACTGACGGGAGATTATTTGGTACAGTGTTTTTAAGGGTGGTAGTTCTGCTTTAAACAAAATATATTAGACAGCTGACTGGGAGCTCTGTGGCTGAGGCAGACTGATAGACAGCAGATGATGCTGAAAATTTTGTTGAGAGCCAAGGCAAGACATCATACTCCATCAGTTGTATACTGTAGAGAGCAAAAACACACACAGTAGTTGAGTAATGTCCAGCAAATGCACAAGCGGGAGGGGGAAAGATGGAGTAATGCAGGGACATGGGAGTAAAGTGGTAGCACAAACAATTACTGCAGCAATGGTTGCTGCAGTATGTGCAATAAATTATGATGATCCCTCTCCTCCAGGGGTGGATGCAGTTTGTCAAAGTTCCACCAATCACACTGCGCCACCGTGTTCCTGTGGAAAATTTTGGAAAAACCACATTGTTGTCTTGTTTTTCGCAGGAAAATCCACTTTAAAACATGCAATTACAATCTTTGCATTTTTCACCCATTGGCCAATATATTTTGCCATTTTTTCGATGGTTACAAAGTTTCCGCCCATTGAATTAAGTGGTTTTTGCCTTTTCACTATAAAAATGTAAAATATTTGCGGAAGTGAAACACAATAGAAGCAGATAGAGAGAAAGAGATAGACGTGCTGTGCTGTTCTGCTGTGATCTTTTAGCAAAATTGAGGCAGGAGAAGCTCACAGTGACTGCTATCCTAAGAGTATTTTTAAAAGTAATAAAAGGAGGTAATGGTAGGACCCTTATCTGTCCACTGAGTCTGAGTCTGAGGAGGAAGTGAGCACTACAGAAGCAATGCTGGCCAGTCCCCATAAATCACCCCTAGGGTTTTTGGGGAAATTACTGTCAAGTGAGAACAAAAGGGTAGTAGTAGTAGTGAGAGCAGGACAGGTCATCTGCCTGTGCCTGCTGCAAGAAGTGCTGCGCCTGCTGCCAGACATGCTGCGCCTGCTTTAAGATGTGCTTTGCCTGCTGTCAGATGTTTTGCCCCTGCTGCTAGTGCCACCACCAGTGCTGTGCCTGCTGTCAGTACTACCCCTGCTGCCACCAGTGCATTGCCAGCTGTCTGATGTCCTGCCCCTTCTGCCAGTGCCACCACCAGTGCTGTGCCTGCTGTCAGTACTGCCCCTGCTGCCACCAGTGCAGCACTGACTGTCAGACGTGCTGCCCCTGCTGCCAGTGCCACCACCAGTGCCTTCTGCCAGTGCTGAACCTGTTGCCACCAGTGCTGAATCTGCTGCTAGTATGACTTGTAATACTCAGGGGAGGGATTAGATGATACCAAATGTGACAGCAGGGGACCCTAAGTCACACTTGCCATCCCCAAGCAGTATCCACAGTGCTAGTACTACTACTACTAATAAGGTCCAGCAGCTTGTTAGTGTTAGGAGTGAAGGAGGGGGTAGTCAATATCCTCCTATCAATAGTGACTGTGAGGAGGAAGACTCAGGGGCTGAAACTGATGTGGTTGGTGTTGGTAGTAGTAGTAGTAGTGACAGTGATGGTGAAGCAGCCAGTGGGACAATTGTTAGTAGAGTGGTAGGGGAAGCAATTGAGAGCATCCAGACTAGCAGTCAAGGGTGCCCCCACCATTCCCCTGACCCTGGGAGAGCCCTTCCTCCCACGGCATTGTTTATGTGGAACATGATCCTGAAGAAGGCAGACTTGTCACTACTGCAATAATACCACCACCACTAGCAGGAACACAGATCAGCTGCCTGTGCCTGCTGCTACTGCTGGCAGTATATCTTCTTCTTCTTCACGTCACCAAGAAATGGCAAGTATGACATTAGGGGATCCTCTGTTACATTGCTTGTCACCTCCTCCAACCAGCAGTGAGCTTTTGGAATTTGAGGAATTTGCAACTGGTCTAATTCCTGCTGCTGCTGAGTTGCCAGGGAAACAGGATGCTGCAAGCAGGCTAGTGTGCCACAGACCACCATGGACACTGTAGGAATGGGGTCAACAAGTGATGTGGTATTACTAGGACATGTTCCACTTGTCAGCAGTAGCAACACATATACCAGACATGGTGGGGGGCTACTTATGGTGCTGCTACTTCCTCAGGCACATCACTGTAGCTAGTCATGGCAAGTGGAACCATCATCATCCATCACCATGTTACTGCTTTTGTTGATCCCACTCCCTTTCAGCTGCCTAATCATCCTGTTGCTTAAACAACTCAGCAGGACTAACAGGAGCAAGAACAGCAGTTGCAAAATCTGCAATTATGGACTCAGGAGGACATTTGACAATGGCAACACTAGGCCAGCAAAAATAAACTATTTTGGGGGGTTTGTTTCTAACAAATGAATGTTTCCTTAGGGCTTGGGCCTCAATAACAAATCTAACAAATAATCCTCTACAAAATACTCTATCAAATCAAGCATCAGTCCACCCAAGTGGTATCTTTTGTCAGGGGGTTCCTATCTCTATCACTTTATGTACACATTTCTTATTTTATTGATTTATTTTTTTATTAAAAAAAAAAACATACCAGTCAAGAACCCACCCCCCAAAACAAATTCCCTTTTCAACTCATTCATTCCCCAGAATCCACCCTCCAACACAAACCTCTTTTATACCATATCTTAAGGGTTTTTTTATTTGTATTTAAGATCTGTTTTGTATTAACTGTACCCCAATCCCAGTAAACAAACCCCCCAAAAAATTCCCTGTTCAACTGATTCTTTCCCCACACTCCACCAACACAGGTACCCTCATGCCCTTTGGAAAATAAAATAATATTTTCTATGTGTTGTGTGTAACTTCAATGTTCCCATTGATTTCAATGGAATGAGCTATGCAAAAAAAGCAGACTTTTCGCTTGAAATTATTCGCAAAGTGGGAAGTTCCATTATTCGCCGATTTCAATTTGAGGCAAAGTTTTTCGCCCATCCCTAAACACCAGTCCCCCACCACCATACATATCTGCCATATTGTAGGTTGTAATTTATTGTTTTTTAATCACTTAACATCATCATGAATATGTGCCAGTGTCACTTAAGAAGGAAGAAAATGTTGTGGGCAAAGGACAAATGCCCACTACATGCTAACATGTTTTTCAAGGTATATGTTGCTGTAGGACTCACAACATTGCTACTTATTTCTCCACTCAGAAGATGTAATATTGTTCTGGGAAATGTTGCCCAATATTAAACAGAGGAGAAAAATGTGTTAGAATTGGAGAAAATTTGTTGAATATGCTCACTGGAATTCCCTCCCACCACCAATAAGAAACATTGCTAGCTTACAGCATCATGTGACAGATAATAATATTGCCTCTGGCAGTGTGATTAAATGATAGCAAAAGTAGGATAGCCCATACCATTGGTACACCACCTTGTGCATTCCGAGTTTTGAGAGATAGCCAAACAAAGCTGTAGCTGTATTAAGTAAATTAGAACAGGTGATAGAGGAATGACTTGTACCCCACTCCTTGAAAGCTGGTTTTGTGTCTGTTGAAAATGGCTCCAAAATAATAGCTGCCTTGAGAATAGGTGACAGAGAGATGCTGAATATCTCCCACAAATACTGTGCACATTTTAACCCCTCCTACAGTGCACACAATACAATATATTCCATATAACAGAGTAACAACTATGGATGGGTGAAAGTTATCGCCTCAAATGAGAAACAGGAGAAAAATGCCAGTCTTCTCCAAGCAGGAAATTTTTTGCTAAAAGTGCAGTTTTCCCTCTTTTTATCTCCTAGCTCTTTGCTAGAGGTGGGTGAAAATTTTAGCCTCAAACCAAAATCGGCAAATAATGGCACTTGGTGAATAATTTCCAGTGAAAAGTGCAGTTTTTCCACTTTTTTTCACCTAGTTTATTCCATTGAAATCAATGGAACATAGAATTTACACAAAACATATAGCAAATGTTATTTTATTTCGCAAAGGGGGTATGAGGTTGCCTGAGGTTGCCTGTGTAGGTGGAGTGTGGGGAAGGAATCCATTGAACAGGGAATGCTTTTTTGGGGGGGTTGTTTGCTGGGATTGAAGGGGCAGTTAGTAAAAAAGTAAATGCTAAATACAATTAAAAAAAAAACACAAGATATCATATAAAAGTTGTCTGAGGTGGGTACTTGTGCTGGTGGGTGGAGTCTGGGGAAAGAATCAGTTGAACAGGGAATTTGTTTTTGGGTTTGTTTACTGGTATTGGGGGATAAGCTGCTACTGGGGTAGACTGATACTTGACATGATAGAGTATTTTGCAAAGGATGATATGTTGTTAGAGGCCCAAGCCCTGAGGAAACATATATTTGTACGACTTGGGCTTGTTTGGCACAAGCCCTAAAGAAACATTGATTTTTGGGACATAGGCTTGTTAGAAACACGTCCCTAAAATTGTTTATTTTTTTGTTGGCCTATATATATTTGTTTAACGCACAAGCCCTGAGGACAAAAAAATGCCTTACTGACCTAGTGCCAGGAGGGCCAGTGGCCATTCTCAAATGCTCTGATGTAGATGAAGAATTTGCAGTAGCAGCACCATAACTAGCTCCCACCACTTAAGGTATATGTGGAGAAAAGAATAAGTCGGCCAATAACTCTACTCCACCTGCCCCTCCTCCAAAATCTTGACAGCAGGAACTTCCATCAGCAACTGCAATGTGCATGATATATGGTAAATAGCACCTGGCACAACTCTATCCAAACACCATGTCACCAGAAACCAAGTACTACTGCTGTCACAATACCCCTTGTCCAAACCCTGCTAAGGATATATGAGAACTTGCTGGCATTTTAATAGTAGTAATCAACCCACCCTGCCACCAGCTTAGCATATTCTGTGGGACAGAATCTCCTTAGATGTAGCTTGATGCCCTGCTTGCGATTCTCCTCCACCACACTGCCATGTGTGATCAGTGCACCACACAGTGTGCAATAGGTGGACACAAACTGCCACATCCTAACATCTACAGAGTGGCTATCACTTGGTGGGGGAGGTAATGATGAACAAGGTATATTTTCAGAAGATGTAGGTACCTTAGAGCAAGAAGGTGATGGTGATTTAGTTGTTTTGCTCGTCAGCGAACTTCCAGCCTCTTCCTGGGTTTCTCTAGTCTTCCTCCTCTTTGATCTCCGCCCCTCCTCTTGTTGTCTTTCTGAAGAGTGAGAGAAACAGCAACAGTGGTGCTCAATTTCTGTAGTGGATATTTGGCTTTAACATGTATGCATGATTGTCTTGGTGTCTGTGTTTCATGTGTGTTATCAGGGTGGTTGTGCCAAGGCACATTCCCTCCTTTCACTCTTCTCACTGACGTCACAAATTGTGCACAGTGCCATTGGCGACGTCCCTTGCTGTCACACTTGGTATCATTTTCTCATTCCCCCCTCCTGAGTACTACAAGACACACTAGCAGCAGGCAAAGTATTGGTGGCAGAAGTTTCATCACTGGCAGCAGGTACAGCACTGGTGGCTGAAGGTACAACATTGGTGGCAGCAGGGGCAGTACTTCTGGCAGCAGGTTCAGCACTAGTGGCAGCAGGGGCAGTACATCTGGCAATAAGTACTGCAATGGTGGCTGCAGGTACAGCAGTGATGGCACTGGCAGCAGGGGCAGCACATCTTGCAGCAGGCACAAGGAGCTGACCTGTCCTGCTTTTACTAGTACTACCCTTTTCCCATTCCCTTTTCTCCCTCCCTTCCCATTAAATTCCCCAAGATCCCTTGGGGTGATTTAGGGGGACTGGACATCTAGTTCAGTACTGATAGTCACTTCCTCCTCCTCTTCAGACTCAGTGGACACATAAGAAGGGTCCTTCCAGTTCCTCCTTTTACTGCTCATAGTGATAGCAGTCACTATGAGCCTCTCCTGCCTCAATTTAACAAATAATTCACATCAGAAGAGCACAGCACGTCTACCTCTCTCTGTAGTTGCTTCTATTTTTTCACTTCCTTTTATAGCGAAAGAGCAAAAACAATCAAAGGGGTGGAAACTTTATCGCCACTGAAAAATTAGCAAGGAATTTTGGTCAATGGGCAAAACACTCGGACATTTTACTCGCTGTTTTAAAAGTGGAATTTCTTGTGAAAAAGAGGACAATAACATGGTTTACTTTATTGATTTGTTTTTTTATTAACTGTGCCCCCAATACCAGTAAAAAAACTCCCCCAAAACAAATTCCCTATTCAACTGATTCATTTCCCTGACTCCACCCACAAACACAGGCACCCTCCTCAGACCCCTTTTATACAATGTCTTATGGGATTTTTTTAAATTGTATTTAGGATTTATTTTTTTATTCACTGCCCCCCCATCCCAGTAAACAACTCCCCCCAAAAAACATTCCCTGTTCAACTGATTCTTTTCTCCACACCCCACCAACAAATGTACCCTCATGCCCCCTTTTATAGTATGCCTTTGGGAAATAAAATAATATTTGTTATGTGTTGTGAGTATATTCAATATTTCCATTGAGCTAGGCAAAAAAAGCAGAATAACTGCACTTGCCGCTGGAAATTATTTGACAAACTGTAAGTGAAATTATCCGATGATTTCAGTATGAGGCAAAAATTTTTGCCTATCCTTACCCAGGAGCCATTCAATCTTGTGAGGTAGTGCCAATGCACAATAAAATGATACATTTAACTGGTGAAATTCTGCATCCAGTTTTCTGGCCGTACAGCAAACAACAGACAGAAAAGACACTGTCAGACAAAAGAAAGAAGGAAACATCAGCTCACACAACAACAACCAGCAAATAGCAGAAGCACAGCAATCACTAACAATTAACCCCTGCAAAGCCAAACAACCACATGTAAAATTGCCATGACCTACAAACAAGTCCCAGACAAACAACAACCATCCCATGGACAAAAAAGCAACCCAACACAATCCTTTATACCTTTTTCCAGAACAACAGGGTTTAATATACAACAACACATATGTAAACACAAGACTCAAGCCTGTAAATCCCAAAGCAAATCAAGCTCACCTTGCAACATCAAAAACCAATGGAGACCCAACATTCCCCTGACAAAGTCGCACACACACCTGACAGGTACCCAGGAGTTAACTCAAATCACATCAACAAAACAGCCGCACAACAAAACACCTACCTGGACAACACACATCTTCACATTGGTAACTCCCTATCTGATGACCATGCGGTACAACACCCTATCACTGTTTTAAAGGAACATCTCACCACCCTCAGACGTAGTGTGTTTACAGTGAGACCACTCAGAGACAGACAGGCAGAGAGATTATGACCAGTATGTTTTCATACCTATTCCTGCAAAGACATTGGAGACAAAGGCGTGCAATGGCTAGGGATCACCATCAACCCCCAAACACATCTGCTGACCAGCCTCCATTTGATGCAACCACTGATGTTCTGGCTGGACAGCCAGACAGGATCCCATCTCCACCTGGGGGACCACACCAGGCAACTGAACCGCAGCCACCAGATCACCCACAGTTACACAGCTACCACAGGGCCCCACGGAGCAGCACAGGGATGACAGATGACCACATAGACCCAGGATATTCTGCACAAAGGTCATGCTTCTTGGAATGACGGATGCTGACGTGAGATACCTCTACAGGTTGACATCACACAGCCTCATCGACCTATATGAGGTGATCAAATATGATGTTGACCCTATATTCACCACCAACCATGCCCTATCTGGCTTGCATAAGCTGATGTGTGCCATCCATTTTAATGCAAGTGGTTCCTTCCAGTCCGCAGAAGACTATGCAACTGGCATGTTCCAGGCACATGTTCAAGGGCACTGTCTCACGTGTTGGCCTATAGCAAGAGGAAGGTCAGGTGGTACATCCACTTCCCCACCACCCAGATGGAGTGGAAGTATGTAAAACAGGACTTCTACACAAGGGGAGGCATGCCCAGGGTCATGGGTGCCATAGACTTCACACATGTGTGCATAACACATTAAGGATATCTCTACATCAACAGGAAGAATTTCCACTCTGTCAACATACAGATGGTGTGTGAAGCTAACATGAGGATAACTCATGTTTGTGCCTCTTATCCTAGCAGATTTCATGACTCATACATCCTCACACACTCCACTGTCCACAGGGACTTTGACAATGACATCTATACAGGAGGATGGATTTTGGGTGAGTCAACAAACCAAACCTCCACCACGTCAACAGGTTCTCTCAAATGACTAATGTAAACACAGCTTAGCATTGTGATGACACACAAAAGTAGTATGTCCACCCATACACAACATCATCCACAAAACATGTGGTCCATGTCTCACAATGACACTCTCTTTCTACAGGTGATGCCTGGTATGGGTGAAAATTGTGGGTCCTCACGCCACTACAAAATCCCTAAGGACCTGCAGAGGAGCACTACAATGAGGCACACGTCTGAACCAGGAATGACATTGAGCACGCCTTTGGCCTGCTCAAATCTAGATTCTGGTGCCTGGATCACTCAGGCAATATGCACCAGGCAAGACGTGCAACATCTTCCTAGCTTGTGTCATTCTATAAATCATAGCCATGGACACACATCTAATGGACAATATTGAGCCA
This sequence comes from Rhinophrynus dorsalis, assembly GCA_037306005.1. Classification (NCBI taxonomy): domain Eukaryota; kingdom Metazoa; phylum Chordata; class Amphibia; order Anura; family Rhinophrynidae; genus Rhinophrynus; species Rhinophrynus dorsalis. The sequence continues at coordinate 127,543,892 of CM074721.1, forward strand.
CCTATTGTGGAGGTTTCTGTTCCACTTTCACAGGATGAGGAAACCCTGAGAGGGTTGGAGATATGAGACAGGCTCATCAGGGACCACTTGACCCATGAGTATAACAGGGATAGTATTAAAGGGATAGTAATACTAAAAATGTAAAAAAAATATGTTGTAGGGTTTATTCCCCTGAGTAAAACAAAGGTACTCCCACTGCAAAAGGTGTTTTATTCAAAAGTTATTACAGCTCAAATTTGAATTTTTTAGGTGCAATATCACAGTGGCCTGAAATTGTACAGTGGCGCTGTTGCTACACCATCCTATGGAGATTTATGGTCCTGGGACCAGAGCTGTCCATAGGATGGTGTAGCAACAGCGCCACTGTACAATTTCAGGCCACTGTGATATTGCACCTAAAAAAAATACATTTTGACCTGTAATAACTTTTGAATAAAACACCTTTCAGCAGTGGGAGTACCCTTGTTTCACTCAGGGGAATAAACCCTACAACATATTTGTTTTACATTTTAAGTATTAATATCCCTTTAAATCAAATAGAATGCATGTACTATAAAAGAGGAAAGTTTGCTAGTAGCACTATCAGGGTTTTGATTTAGTATCTGAAACTAATCCTTATGGTAAGGCAGCCTTAAATAGGTCCTTCTATATTTTATATGAAACCTACAGTTATTTGATCAATATTAATGTGAACCTTTAATGTATTACTTAAGAGGATGTTGCAAACCAGATAATAAATATTTTCTAATTAAAGATGTTTTCGTGTCAAGTCTGTTTTCAAATATACTGATTAAATGTATGCATAACATATAAACATAGCTACATTTAGTGAATAAAGGTAAATTATTTACAGACAACTTGTTTATCATATGCTGGATAAGAACAAAATAGGCAACAAACTTCAATTAATTATTTGATACCAAGTATTGACATCTATTAAATTACTTATGATTGCAATGTCCTTAATATGACTCCAGATATTCAAATGGTTCCATTTTCTTCAGGTTTAAATTTTCATTTGCATGTAGTTTCTCATTCCCGTATAAATATATAGTACACAAAAGTGAAGCAGTTGTGCTGTAGTAATGTATCTTATCAATGTGTAAAACAGTAAGTCTGTACACTTACTTTTAAAGTGATAGACTGGTGCTTATCTCTAGTAACCGGTCTGAAATCGTGTAGGGATAGATGGTGCTGGTCCTCCCCATACAGACCCTTTCACTGGCGGCAACAGAGTAACTGGATCAAGTAACGGGACCTCCCAGTGTAGATTTCCAATTCTGTGAAGGTATAGAAAGGAAAGGGAACAACAATGTATGTATCGTAGATATTATTTAAGATATGTACCGAGTAATTGTAAACTCATGTACTTACTTTTATAACCAAAGACCGGTGTTTTGTATCTCACAACCGGTCTAAAAGCTGTTAGGGATTGATGGTGCTTGTCCTCCCCACACGGACACTCCTCCAAGCGGCACCGGAGTTTCACATTTTACTTCAGAAACGTTGATCTGCACCAGATTCTTTTTCAGACGTTATTATGGTGATTCAACTTTCAGTAAGGAATTTACTCTGTTGATAGAGACTCTGTGGCAGATTATTGTATGCAAGTAATCAAGTTACTAGGAAATATCAATTAATTTATTTTTATTCAAAGATATTAAAATTCCGAATAAAACCTCATGTGTTTCTATATTGCAACTCCCTATCCGTACACCTAGATTAATTTGCCTCCTGAATGTGCCAAGACAAATAGAGTCTGATGTTACATATAGCACTTCCTCCACGACATGGCCCTAACGTGCGGAAAATAGAAGGACAAACAATAGTTATAGTGTATGGTAATACAAAAGTTGCTCTAATCCACTCTAACCCAACGCATTTCATGCAATTATGCACTTCCTCAGGGGTAAATACGGGGTATACACGTCAATGATCAGGCATGGGGGATTTGTGGAAACACACTCACACAACACATAATGATCTGTTTCACTACACATGATGACTGGCATACACATCTCTGATGTTGCCTGCTACAATGTCACAACCACATAGCTGCTACAATATCTAACCCATGCAGCAGCTATTCCATGGATGTGTTATATTGAAGGTTTGATTTCAACTGGCATCTGTCATTGCTTCAGCCATTATGACATTGCTACTTCAAGCATACTATCCACCCCCCTGTGAGCAAAGGTACACTAAATTGCCCCGTGTCACGGTTTATGAAGACTCTCAGACTTAAGGTTTGGTAAAAACTTAACTTTATTAAAAGGGTAAACATACATAACAATACAACATCAATAGATCATACAACAGGTTCTACCGACCTTGCCTAAATACTGGGCAAGGCAACCCAAGTGACAGTATCAATGACAGGCTCTACCGGCCTTGCCTATACCGGGTAAGGCAACCGTGAGATGACATATTCCGGTTCTACCGGCCTTACCAATACCGGGCAAGGCAGCCCAATGGAATGCTGAATGTAGGCTCTACTGGCCCTGCCAATACCGGGTAAGGCAACCTTAAGATGGTGAGTTACAAGGTTCTACCGGCCTTACCAATACCGGGCAGGGCAGCCCAAGGAGGTACTGTAGTAGGCTCTACCGGCCCTGCCAATATCGGGTGAGGCAACCTACAGGATGGTAACGTACAAGGTTCTACCGGCCTCACCAATACCGGGCAGGGCAGCCTGAGCAAGTAGACCAGCTGTCAGGTGACTAAGACAGCAGAGAGCATAAGTATAGAGGTCTTACTCAGCAGAAGTTTATTGCCAGGGATAATCAGACAACTGCAAGGAAGTGGACAGCGACTGACCACAGTACTGGATGTTTCAGGAGCAAACCAACGTCCGCACGTTGGGACTAATGGTAAATAGCGCCACCAGGTTTAATGGAGCAAACCAGAGTCCGCACGCTGGAACCAACAATGTATATCGCAACCAGGTTTAGTGGAGCAAACCAGCATCTGCACGCTGGAACCAACAATGTATATCGCAACCAAGTTTAGTGGAGCAAACCAGCGTCCGCACGCTGGGACCAACAATGTATATCGCAACCAGGTTTAGTGGAGTAAACCAGAGTCCACACGCTGGAACCAACAATGTAAATAGCAACCAGGTTTAGTGGAGGAAACCAGCGTCCACACGCTGGAACCAACAATGTGTATTGCAACCGGGTTTAGTGGAGCAAACTAGCATCCGCATGCTGGAACCAACAATGTGTATTGTAACCAGGTTAGTGGAGCAAACCAGCGTCAGCACGCTGGAACCAACAATGTGTATTGTAACCAGGTTAGTGGAGCAAACCAGCGTCCGCACGCTGGAACCAACAATGTATCTCGCAACCAGTTAGTGGAGTAAACCAGCGTCTGTGCGCTGGAACCAACAATGTATATTGCAACCAGGTTTAGTGGAGTAAACCAGCATCCGCACGCTGGAGCCAACAATGTATATTGCAACCAAGTTCAGTGGAGTAAACCAGCGTCCGCACGCTGGAACCAACAATGTATATTGCAACCAGGTTTAGTGGAGTAAACCAGCGTCCGCACACTGGAACCAACAATGTGTATGCGAGGAGAACAATGTCGCCGGAGCGACAGCTGGAGAGCGAGACTCAGGAACTCGTACAGGTTAACCCGCATGGTGCCGGAGCACAGGAACCCCGGAATACAGGCACACAGGAACGCTGGAACACTGGAACACCGGAACGTTAGCATACAGGAACACTGGAATGCTGGAGCTCCGGAACATTAATGTACAGGAGCACTGGAACGCTGGAACACCGGAACGTTAACGTACAGGAACACTGGAACACCGGAACGTAGCATACAGGAACACTGGAAACAGGCCCAGAGATCTGACAAGCAGGTCAGGCAGAGTGGAGTCAGAAACACCACAAAAGGCCAACCTGGAAGTGCTCAACCTGCGTTTAAAAAGGCTGTGTGAGGAGGGCTAATGACAGACAGCCAATCATGAATACTGAGCAAGTGACAGACACAGAGCAACACGAATCACGGGCACCGTGATACCATGTTCATCATATCTCTGAGTTAAACTGAAAGCAAACAACATATATTGGCCATTTCAAACATAAAAACCTTGGAGTGATAAAGAGATATCCAATTCAATGACATGCAATGCATTAGATACCACTCTGGCATTCTAGGTGTTAAAGATGTATTGCAGTTAGCATGAGAACAATAGTTGTGCAATGCCTAATGGAGCACAATAGGGATGGATATACTGTTCTATTGTTGCTTACAGCATCGGAATAATTATTTGGGAGCCAAGTTGCAAGGTCCACGATGCTGACCTTTGTGTGTGCTCAGCACAATGATATTGGCACACCAACACCCTCTGTTTCACTGGGGGTTGGTTCATATACTTGTTTATGTATTGCTCCAATGTCCCATTTACATATACATATAGCTGGTTAGCATCCCCTTGTTCCTAACCTTATGGGTTCCAGAGGAACAGACAACCTATTGCAAAGCAATAGGTTGTCTACTGCTCCAGAACACAAAAGGGCAATGGGACAATGAAGGTTAATCTTTTGCATGAGAGACATCTGGATGGTGTAGTCTCAAATCCTGTCATCCCTTCCCATAGGCAACCATGGCATGACCCATTATGGAAGGGAGGAGTGTCCAAGTGACTCTGGTGAAACGTTGACTCTACGTCCATGAAGCCCACCTCTTGCTGTTCTCTACTGCTTTTATTCAGTGTAACACTTGAAATTGTTATCAACCTTTGTGAAATCTTAAACATATTAAAAACTGTTCAGTTATATGTGTATGAGTTGCTTAAAATCTAGGAGGGATAAATCTTTACAGTAATACTGCTTTTCTGCAGAGTTCAAATATCTTTTGGACAAAGTATGAGCAGCTCAACTTTGTTTATTCAAATTGGTTGTTTTTATGTTAAACCTACTCTTTGGTTGCTTTTATGTCTTGAATGTATTTTGGTACAATACAAACATGTTATTGCTTGAACATATTGGTACATATATTAAAGAAAGCCTATCACCATCAAGAATATGTCAGTTTATTTTGAAGTTGCATTAGCCTAACCATCTTTCCAGATAGCAAAATAGTTATGCGTTATGTATCCATTATGCTTATGAAGGCATGTCACTTACCTTAGCAGTCTAATAATTAAAAGGGAAGTATGATTGGAGTTTGAAATGTTGGAATGCAAGGAGATGTTCTGCCTGGATAGTGTAATTAATAGATCTGACTAGTGGCTTCCTTGTGATCCTGTCCTTTAGCCAAACACAACAGTTGTTTCAATCATTAACCTCAAATGATTAGGTGTTTGATGGATGATTATCAAAGTAGCATATTTTGGTTTTGCTAATCAATCCTGGCAGTGAATAACTGATAATTTAAGTATGGTTGGCTAGCACCTTCATAACCACACCAGTGGCTCAAACTAAAGTGGGACAGTCTTGCACAAAGTATGCTAAGGGATAGGTGTCAGTTGCTCAACTTCAACTTACATCATGGCCAAACAACACCTTCAGGTCATATTGATTTACTTGATGTATTGTGAGTTGAAATTGACCAGCAGCATATGTGTTGTGTGCTTACCAATGCTCCAACACCTTACAACCAAGTAATATGCACAGTAGTTGTGTACACTGCATTGCATTGCAATGCATTGGAGACATCTCTGACACTGACAGTGTTGGAAACCAGAAAAACTCAAAAAGATTCCCAGACATAATTGGGATAAAAAGTGCAGTTTTATTTGGTGGAAACATGACAAATTGGGCTATTTCATTTTTTTGGGGGGGTGGGCTTTGGAAGGAGCTGCAGAGATGGATGCCCTTACGGATTGTCTAGTGACATATTGTTTTGGGGGTGAACATAAATCACATAGGACCTCAAGGTGCCACTTCATTGTGTGTACATATGTGTTTGCAAGTGGCTTTTTGATGTGTATATAAACATGTATATATAAGAAGGTATTAGTAATTATATTTATATTTTATTTTTTAGAATATATATATATATATATTCTTTTATTATTTATTATTTCTGTGTTTGCATACAACAGGTTTATTTTGGCAATGAGGGGGCTCTTAGGTTCCCAGGTGCTATGTGATTTATGTTTGGGATTGATATTCCTATATGCTGAGCTAACTTGGACTGCATATTTAGATTTTATATCTATAGGTCTGTATTCTTTGAAATCTAAAATATGTTCTATGATATAGTTGTCACTTTAAATGTCTATTTTGTCGAAGATAATATCCAAGATTAACCTCTAACAGGAGAACCAATTAGGTTGGATATCTTCACATAAATAGATAAAATTAAATTTGAGAACTTTACACTATACTAGGTATTGACACACTACTTCACAGTAAAGAATTGATAAAATAATCAATTACGCCTATTTGTGCAAAAATATATATAATTTATTTAAGAAAAATATACTTTTTATAGAAAAAGTGTAAGCAATATGTATATAAATGAGTGAATACCAATTTCAATAGAGAAACAATAACTCAAACCACAATTATCACAATTAGTATTACCATCAATTAAAGGTAACCACACATAGGTATGTTCAGAGGTATTAAATAACAATAATTGAACCCAGTAGCATAGAAAAGGATAATTGATCCTATAATTAATTAAAATACAGTTGGCAACAGCATATAAATACCTATGCCCCAGAAACTGTATAAACTATGCTAATTGAGGTTTAAGATAGGTTGTCAGGTGAGTAAGCTTTAATATTAAGCCAGGTCATCTGACAATTTCCTTATACAATATGCAAAACCAAAATTTAGAGAAACTAACTGGAATAAAATTCCAGATTTAGATCACTATAATTTAATTATCTACCAATTCCAAATAGTGCATACCTTCTGAATAAAACATATAAATTGCAATTAATATAGTCACTAATAGATTATACCAAGAATATACTTAGAATCAAATCCAATTATATATGTCTAGACAGTATACCAAACTTCATGCAACATATATCATAAACATGACCATAGCAATCCTATGTAAAACCTATAGGGTACTTCAAGGGTTAATTACTTATGACAATATGATGCCACACCCAAGATGGTGGCTTCTTTTGTCTAGTGAGAGGTTTAAATAAACTTCTGTACAAAAGTTTAAACCCAAAAACATACACAAAGAAATCCAAAGAAACACCTCAAAATAAATAGATAAATAGCAATTGAAGGGTTAATAAATGAATTCAAAGAATTCCCCAAAACAAATATTAGCTATTATAACCTTTTTTAGAAACACAATATATTCTAGAAATATCAACGATTTTATTAACTAATTTATAAACCAGGATATATAGATATCAACTATTTTACACTTATCTGGCAAAACATGACAATTTACCAATCAAGTCTCCTTAATTCCAGAATCACTACATCCAATATGGCTTATTATAATTTCTAAAAATGGGTGGCCAGTTCAGTAAGAAAATTATAAGAAAATTATGTTTCTTCAAATATAGAAGAAATGTGTGTTTGATTCTGAAATTTTGCAGAGTTAAAGAAAGGAAAGATATAGTTACTAGTCCAATAAGTGTTTCTCAGGATCTCTTTAGCAGCCAGTCAGGTTAAGATGATCAACCTCTCCCTGTAGCCAAGACCCCTCAGAAAGCCAAAAAGAAAAAGCATCTTCTCTCTCAAAACGTACATATTTATAATGTAAAATAACTCTTATCAGCAAACTCTGCCAATCCCCTTTGATTGGATAAAGAGCAATCTCATTATGCTGTGACATCGTCAGTATTATCTGATTGGACACTCTTAATTCCTAATTTTACTATGATGTCATGCATATATTAACACTATATTTGGAATTCTACAAAACACTGTCTCTATTAGTCCTGCAGATGGCGCTCTAATAACATTTTTAATTTTCACTATGACATCTGGGTCTGGATTCTGTCCTCAGTGAGGGGGTCACTAGGGCAACATATTTCATGTAAACATGTCACACTATAATCCTGGGTCTGAGATTTCATATCAGATTAGAGGTGTTTTCTCTAGACACTGAGGGGTAGATTTAAAGGCAGCTGTTATAAAAAAAGCACTAACGGGTGCGTTAAGTTTCATGTAGCAATTTAAAGATCCATCTAAAGAACAACAAACGGCAGTTTGATAATCTTCACGGCTGATACACCTACGTGCATTGAGATGCATGGAACAAGATTCCCCAGAGTCATTTAAAGGCTTGCGGTACTGGTAACGGCTATAAAAAAGAGACACTTAACAGGAAAAAGTTAAGACCCACTTTTCTTAGACGTTAGACACTTAACGGACAAAACCAAACACCTGTTACATAGGAAAATACACAAAATGCTTACCGCACAAGCATGTAAATGGAAAAATTAACCCGTGTAATGCCAAAACAATACAAAAACATGGACAGACACCACAAATCACTCTCACACACAACAACAAGCAACATCACAGGGACAAGAACCCCCAAAAAAACACCAGCACAACATGGCACGGAACAATGGGGGTTATCACACGACATGGACACCTGCAAATACAAGCTCACCTGTGCAACATCAACACGCGATGCACACGCAACCTGCACCCCACAACTACACACCTGCAAATGGCAGAGACATACCAAACACAACACACCACATCTTATAACACACACACCTACAATCACTTACCTGGACAAAAACAACTTACCATTGGTCAGCACTCACCTCATCACCACACCTACACAACGCCCTATCAAGTACTTAAAGGGACAACTCACCACACTCACCTGTGGCTTGTTTTCCACTCAGGGAGGGAGAGATAGAGAGAGATAGAGAGAGATAAAGAGATAGAGAGCGCAATCAGTATGTTGGGTTACATATTGTTGCGAAGACTTCAGAGAAGGCATGCAAGAGAGAGAGCTAGGGAACACCAGCAACCCCCAGGCACACCTGATCAACAGCCTTCACCTGTTGCAATTGAGGAGGCTCTGGCTCAGCAGGCACACAGGAGTCCATCCCCACCTGGAGGACAGCACCTGCCTGCAGATGCACAGCTGCAGCAACAGGATGATACACAGCAACAGAATGATCCACAGCAACGGGATGCTCCATAGCAGCAGAGGATGTATAGATGACCACCAAGGACCAGGGTATACTGCCCAAGGGTCACTCTCTCTTTGGAATGACCGATGAGGTGACTGATCGTTACGGGTTGAGGCCGCACAACATCATTGCCTTGTATGAGGTCATCAAGGATCAGGTGGATCCCATCTACATCCACAACGATGCCCTATCTGGCCTGCAAAAACTACTGTGTGCTATACACTTCATGACAAGTGGGGCCTTCCAGTCCACTGAAGGTTACGCATCTGGCATGTTACAAGCCACATACTCCAGGGTGCTGGCCCAGGTCTTGCCAGCCCTCAAAACCAAGGCCAGTATTTATATACATTTCCCCACCACCAACATGGACTGGATATACCTCAAGCAGGCCTTTTACACAAGGGGAGGCATGCCCCTTGTGTGGGAGGTGGTGCAGCCAGAGGTGGTGTATCCAGAGGTGGTGCAGCCAGAGGTGGTTTATCCATGCAGCCAGAGGTGGTGTATCCAGAGGTGGTGCAGCCAGAGGTGGTGTATCCAGAGGTGGTGCAGCCAGAGGTGGGGCATCCAGCTGGACAAGAGGTGTGGATGTTGGGTACTGTGCCCACTGGCTGGTCCCCTCCTCCGTATACTCCTCACTGGGTGGTGAGGTGGCTTCCTCCATGGGCTCCTGGAGTGCTGGAGGCACATAAGCTGTGTGGAGAATTGAGATTGTGTGATAAGTAAACTTAGCCATGATGGTGTCAAATTGATATTAATAATTGAAATGTGGAAAGGGAAATATTTGTTGTACGTTTTATCCCCCTGTGTGAAACAATGGTACTCCCACTGGTGAAGGGTGTTTATTCTACATGTATCACAGCTCAGAGTTGAATTCCTTTGGTGCCACATCCAGTGGCCTGAAATTGTACATTTGCGCTGTTGCCACATCATCCTTTGTGGATTTATGCTCCCTTGACCAAAGCTGGCCAGAGTATGGTCTTGTAACATTGGCATAGTACAATTTCAGGCCACTGTGATATTGTCCATGAAATATTCAACTTTGAGCTGTTATACTCTTGGGATGAAACACCTTTCAGCAGTGGGGATACCCTTGTTGGATCAATCCTATAAAATATATTTGTCCTTTCACATTTTAGGTATTACTATCCTTTTAACGGGATAGCAATATATTACTATCTCTTTAATGGGATAGCAATGGTTAATTTCACCTTCATGTAACATTGTGGGCATTATAAGGAGATGGTTAGACAGATATTGCAGTATGTGACAGCTGGAGATGTCAGTCATTTGACCACACGGAGGCTCTTCAGCAGACCCAAAATTGAAGCATTTGGAGATGGATCCATCATTGAAATGATCCACAGAGTGTGCTTGCAAACCAGGCACACGTTGTAGACAATGCCAAAGATGTAGTTATCTCCAAATGGGTCAATTTTGAGTCTGCTGAAGAGCCTCCGTGTGGTCAAATGACTGACCTCTCCAGCTGTCACATGCAGCAACATCTGTCTAAACATCTCTTTATGATGCCTACAATGTTACATCAAGGTAAAATTAACCATTGCCATGCCAAGGTACACAGAGAGGAATATGGTCTGATATGTGTGTATATGTACCTTTCATATGGGTACAAACATATCCTTGATAGATAGGAACCCAGAGATCTGTTCAGTACATGTGATTGTCTTACTGCCTATATATGTGCAGCCATCACAAACTAACTTTCATTGATACCACTGATACCCATCTAAGTAAGGTGTAATATACTAGGTATGTGTACTCTGATGATGATATCACTATGAGTTAATTTGTTGAGGGTGCACATATATGGGCAGTAGGACAATCACACGTACTGAACTGAACTCTGGGTTCACATCTTGTTGGGACACATTTGTACCCATTTGAAAGGGACATATCCACATACATATCTGCTGTTTTTTCTTTCTGTACATATCTTTTTGTAATTGATCTGCAGTGTGATTCAAGTGGTATTCATCCCTATGTTATCAGTTTATCCCGTACAGTGCTGGATTTTGTCAGATTTTACATGTCACTCTCTGGTTGTCATGATGGTATCCTATGCATTGCATTGTGATGCATGGGATACCACCGTGGCAATCAGGGATTGATGTACATTACAGGATCCTGTCCATGAGGTCTGTTCAAGTTGAATCCTTAGGGGCAACAATCAAACCAGTATTGAAGGATATCTTTGATTGAGACCCAATCATAGATATCTATAATTCATGGCCTGTTATTGACCAAACCTCAATGGTTCATACTTGGTTCTCATATGTATCCTGCAAATAGTGGCTGGTGTACAATCCAACCATGGCATCAGCACTCCTGATGATCCATATGTGAATCAAATGTGAGATATGTAAATACAAGTTAGAGTAAATTATTGCATACACAACACCAAGGCCAACTTTTTCACCTTTTTTTTTTTTTTGAAATATGTTTTATTATCAGATCGCTCCATACAAATCAAAAAATACAGAAAAATACATATAAAATCACTCAGATACAGAAAACATATATCGATATACATAAGAGTGAAAAGACCATACACATAGCGATGGAATGTACAGAGCCAACCTGAGGTTTTGTTATTATATAAAACCAAATCCCCCAAAAAGGAATTAACCTAACTGAACCTCTAATAAACTCCCCCACCCCATTTCCGAGTCCTCTCCCCCCCAGGCCCGCAGCGCCCCGCCCGCCAGCCAACAAAGCAGCAGGATCCAAAAAGTATGTGCTCAAGCATATCAACACTCATCAATCTCGCCACTAAGCCATGCACGCAACCAGTCAACTTGACTCTACTCAGTCATCACCGTCAAGATGTGCAGCGTCAAGTGCCACATGAGCATCGGCCCTATGCGTCCACCAGTTCTGCCAACATCCCCATGTCCTGTCAAATTTATTTGGGTTTCCCCGATGCAAATAAACCAACCTATAGTGTGGGATGCACTGTAAAACTAAATTAATCCATGCTCTGCAAGTGGGGGCACCGTTTGACATCCAGTTCATGGCCACCACCTTTCTTGCCAACACCAGGAGCTCTCTTAGCAGGGATCTGTCAGCTGCACCCTCCATCTCATTGGGGAAGGTCTCTCCAGCACCTGGACCACAACATGCATGACGTCTTTCCAAAATTTCCCAACCACAGGACAATCCCAAATCATATGAAGGTACGTGCCCAAAACATTAGAATACCGGAGACAGCTATTAGTACCAGAATTCCCCATTTTGTGCAGTCTGACAGGCGTGTAATAAATTCGATGGAGAATATTCAGCTGTATCATCTGATGTCTAGTCGACATTGCCACCATCGCTGGTCCCGCCTTGGCCATATCCCATTCCCAGTCCTCTAACGGACCCACGTCCATTTCCCATTTATTCCGAGAAGGGAACTCCGGATAATCCACATGAGATTCCACCCATTGATAAATGAAGGAAAGGGGTCTCGACGGCTCCAGTAGCCGCAGCCTAGCAAGAAGTGGGAAGGTGGAGATCATCGGAGTCCGATCAGCCCATTGAGCACTAAGAGCATGTCTAACACACAGATATGAGTAAAAAAGAGTATGAGGTAAATGGTATTCGTCATGCAACTGAGCGAATGACTTCAACTGATCATCCTGGTACAACTGACCAAGGGTAGTAATCCCGAGTCTGACCCACAGGGGGCCAAACTCGCAATTGGATAAATGATGTAGTCCCGCGGCAGCCCACAAAGGTGTATCAGGATCCATTGTGACATGTCTTAACAGTTTCTTTATCTCCAGCCATGCCTCATATACAGCTGCCGCTAACTGAGATCGAGTTTTAAAAATCGCAGGGCCTCCGTGCAAGAATTGAGATAGTGTATAGGCAGGCCGCAACAATATTGTATCGACCTTAGTAGTCTGGTATCGGGGCTGAGAAGAAACAAAGTCCAACAAACTTTTTCACCTTTAGTTATGTGTAATTGTTTTTTGCCTGTGTGTTGCACATACAACCAGTTATTCTCAGTGGCACTGTGATTTGTGGCCTGATCCATCCTTTTAGTGATTCAGTAAGCAGTTAAGTAGACCTGATGAACTGATTATGATGCTGACTTCTCCAGTGATTTTATTTGCTCCATACCTTCTTGGGTACCCTCTAATTTGTTTCTCTGGTAAGCGATAATTTGTAACAATTCAGGCACGAGAAGTAAGATCTGAATATCCAACTCCTTTGGCTTGGTTTGTTCTATACATTTATTTAAAGCACTATAATAGAAGCTAACAGATTCCGAAATTTTATCAAGTTGAGATACGACCCTTAACTCTATATCATCACTCCATTGCTGTGCATCACTTTTAATTTTTAGGCGAGAATGGATCGCATAAATTAGCCTGTCTTCTACAGTCTCTTTCATGTCTTCTTCTGAGATCTGTTTCACTGGATCAGACACAGAAGAACCTGACCGAGACATGTTTATGCACAAATATGTTACTGTGTAATATATCTGCCAATAAAATGATTTGACAAATGTGTCAACCCTGTGTACAGATCTCAGCGGTGCCTCCAGAATATATGTTGAAGATAATATCCAAGATTAACCTCTAACAGGAGAACTGATTAGGTTGGATATCTTCACATAAATAGATAAAATTAAATTTGAGAACTTTACACGCTACTTCACAGTAAAGAACTGATAAAATAATCAATTACGCGTATTTGTGTAAAAATATTTATAATTCATTTAAGTAAATTATACTTTCTATAGAAAAAGTGTAAGCAACAATGATAAAAATGAGTGAATACCAACTTCAACAGAGATACAATAACTCAAACCACAATTATCACAATTAGTTTTACCATCAATTAAAGGGTTAACCACACATAGGTATGTTCAGAGGTATTAAATAATAATAATTGAACCCAGCAGCATAGAAAAGGATAATTGATCCTATAATTAATGAAAATACAGTTGGCTACAGCATATAAATACCTCTGCCCCAGAAACTGTATAAACTATGCTAATTGAGGTGAGTAAGCTTTAATATTAAGCCAGGTCCTCTGACAATTTCCTTATACAATATGCAAAAACAAAATTTAGAGAAACTAACTGGAATAAAATCCCAGTTTTAGATCACTATAATTTAATTATCTACCGATTTCAAATGTTGCATACCTTCTGAATAAAACATATAAACTGCAATTAATATAGTCAATAATAGATTGTACCAAAAATATACTTAGAATCAAATCCAATTATATATGTCTAGACAGTATACCAAACTTCATGCAACATATATCATAAACATGACCACAGAAATTCTATGTAAAACCTATAGGGTACTCCAAGGATTAATCACTTATGACTATATGATGCCACACCTAAGATGGTGGCTTCTTTTGTCTAGTTAGAGGTTTAAATAAACTTCCCACTGTACTAAAGTTTAGACCCCAAAACATACACAAAGAAATCCAAAGAAACACCTCAAAATAAATAGACAAATAGCAGTTGAAGGGTTAATAAATGAATTCAAAGAATTCCCCAAATCAAATATTAGCTATTATAACCTTTCAAGAAACACAATATATTCTAGAAATATGTAACAGTTTTATGTACACTCAGAGACGGAAGGTTTTGGTAAAACACAGTTTTATCAAATCACACAGAATAATAGTAACCCTCGCGGGGTCCAGCATATAAATACAATATGACACTGACACAGGACAGGTTACAGTAAAGTTAATAACCCACACAGGTCCAGTATATGTTAAACAATACACAATACTGACACAGGTCAGGTAAAGTTCATATGATTTAGTGAGACAATGGCAGATTGGTACTATTAAGCCAGGAACAGAGGATAGGCCCTAATAGTGGAAGGCCCAGACTACACTCTCTACGCAGAGAGTGACACAATAGCGACTGTAGCCACAAAGGAGCAAGCGGAGCCCAGGATGTGCGACTGGCTACTGGAGCACAAGAGGTAGACTGCAACCAGAGGTGTAGTGTAATGCCAAACCGGGACTGCAATAAACTGTAACCCAAATGCACAGTACCCGGAGGTGCAGGGTAGTGCCAAGCCGAGGCTGCAATAGATTGTGACCCAAGTGCAGAGCACCGCCCCGCAAGGGGTTAACGAACGCTACGGTCTGAGGCAACTGCTAGATGGAACAACAGACTGAGGCGCCCAAGAGTAACCCAACCTCAGGTATAGCAGTAAACAGGCCAAGTGTACCATGGTGCAACCGGGATCTCCAAACCAGAGAAAGAGGACTGGGCACAGGAGTGATCAGGTCACAGTAAGAACTGCCTGAGCAGTAACTGAGGCAACTGGAGGTCTAGTCAGACAGAGAGAGCAAGCACCGGCTATTGCCCCCAAACCGGATTCCTGGAATGAGTGCGAAACTATCACGGTCCCCGTGATTCCCTGTCAATCTCTGTAGGTATACATTTGCATTGGAGGAGTCTGATTGGCCCGCCCAGGATGTGCCTTTATATGCTAGGCTTGGGCACTTGTCAATTGCCCTTTCGTGGTGTTGTGTTGCTGCACCTAGTTATTGCTCTCCAGTGTCTCCTGTGTACCGACCCGGCTAGTCTGACTCTCCTTCTGTTCCTGCTTCGTGATCTGACCCGGCTCTGGCTGACGACCCTGCACCGTGATCTGACCCGGCTCTGGCTGATGACCCTGCACCGTGATCTGACCCGGCTCTGGCTGACGACCCTGCACCGTGATCCGACCCGGCTCTGGCTGACGACCCTGCATTGTGATCCGACCCGGCACTGGCTGACGACTCCGCTCCGTGATCCGACCCAGTTCTGGCTCCTGATCCTGCTCCGTGATTGTTCCACTCTCCGGTGGTGTTCCTGCGACTCAGTCATCCGGTTCCGGCTACTGCTCCTGTCCGGTTGCTGCTCCTGTGTACTCTGGTCGCGTGGGCGACATTCTGACTGTTCTCAGTTTCCTCGCTCATTTCGCTGTAGCCGAGGTTGCCTGCCTTGTTCTCGTGGCATTGCTCTTTTCAAATGTACCAGATTAACCCTTGCACTGCCGGTAGTCTCCGATTACGTGCCACTTTGATACATTGCCAAGCTCCGGTGATTCTCTGAGCCTTTACACTATTGAGCCTCCGCTTTACACTATACCAGTCCTTGCAGAGCTCCGCTTGTTCGATGCCCGGTGAGCATCGTGATTACGCTGGTTGTCACTGGTAGTCCATTCGCTCTTGCATCAAGGATTCTGGGTGACACCCTGTGGGTGTCTGGGCAGTACCTCATTCGCTCAAAGTGCTTAATCCCAACTGCACTACTCTGTGCATCGGCTCTTCATAGCTTGGGCAATTCCGTTCTACTGTGGCCTCCCAAGGGCTGGCATATTTCCGTGGCAGATGCAGGGTTACTCAATACTCATTCAGGGCGATTTCTATTCTGGTTACATCAAATTGGCAATAGCAATCCTCATAAGCCCACTGTGGTGGTACAGGCTCAGCTTAGAGCAACAGGGGCTCATCCTGCTTATGCTTCAAGAGTGTTACAGCGCTTCTCCTGAGTTCCTGATCTACATTTTAAGACTATTACCATAGACTGCTATATATCTCCTGGACGTTGGCCAATCTAGTCTGAGCCTTACCAGTTGCTCCACTTAACCCTCTATGCACTACTGTTTTGTAGTTTACTCCATTCTCTGTTCATATTGCCTGTTCTTACATTTACTAGCCTCTAGGGGCAGTGTTGTTCATTTTTTATTTCAATAAACTGTGTTTTACGTTACAACCCGGTCTGAGTGTTAGTAAAACCGTAACAGTACGAAAGGGCCATGACCTCAGACGGGAAGAGTGACGGTAATACACAGAACCTGCACTGGAGGATGGATGTTCACGAGCAACGCTTAGATCAGTTGGCATTGGCCATGCAGACCTTGCTTGAACGTACGGTACATCTTGATAAGCCGAATCAAAATCCGGTGGTCCCCCCAGTTATGACACCGGATAATAGTTCTGGTCAATGCTTGGTCCCGCAGAGAAGTCTAACGGTGGTGGTGCCGTTACCAGTAAGATATGATGGTGAACCCACATTGTTCAGGGGTTTCCTTAATCAGCTAGAGATCTTCCTCGAACTTACACCTCATGCATTTCCGAGTGACTGTAGCAAGGTGGGGTTCATGGTATCCCTGTTAACTGGCAAAGCCCTGGCATGGGCAAATCCGTTATGGGAACAGGCTAAACCTTGCACTTTGTGCTTTAAAGAATTTGTTAAACAGTTCCGTAGAGTCTTTGAGGTACCTGGGCGAGCTACGTCCAAGGCCAAAAAACTGTTGTCAATGCAGATGGGCGATCAGACTGCAGCCGAATGTGCTATGGACCAAGAGAAGTTGGCTGCAGTCCTTAAATGGCCACGACCCAAGGGGTTAAAAGCTATTCAAAGATTCCTGAGCTTTGCCAACTATTACAGAAAATTCATTCAGAACTTTTCTACGATTACTAAACCTCTCTCTGACTTAACGCATAAGGGCGCAAATCCCTCTCAATGGTCTGAGGCAGCTGAACAGGCCTTCGTTACTCTCAAGCAGGCATTCGCATCTGCCCCTATTCTGTGCCATCCTAATCCTACTCTGCCTTTTACCCTGGAAGTTTATGCCTCCGAGGTTGGGGTAGGGGCAGTTCTCTCCCAACGACCCAGGGAGGGAGGTAACCTGAGACCATGCGGATTTTTTTCCAAAAAACTGTCTAGTGCCCAAAGCCATTATGAAATTGGTGATAGGGAATTGTTGGCTATCATCTTGGCTTTGAAAGAATGGTGACATCTCCTGGAAGGCACTAGGACCCCTGTCTTAATTCTCACTGACCATAAAAATCTAATTTACTTGTCTGAGGCGAAAAGGCTGTCTTCTCGCCAGGCTCGTTGGGCTCTCTTCTTGTCAAGATTTAATTTCATAGTCTCCTACTTGCCGGGGTCCAAATATATTAGAGCAGATGCGCTTTCCAGACAATTCTGCACAGACATTGAGAGGGATGAAGCGCCAGTGCCTATAATTTAGCCAGATAAGATCCTGGCCACTATTCGTACCAACATCACTTCACCACTGGGGGAGCAAATCATGGCTTCACAAGCACGGGCACCTCCTGAAACCCCAGTTGGCAGATGTTTTGTGGACGAACCATTTCGCACCCAGTTACTCGAGACCTATCACTCATCTAAGGCGTCCGGGCACATTGGCAGGGATCAGTTGGTTTGGTCATTGGCACGAACATTCTGGTGGCCCTCCCTGAGAGCAGATTGCTTCGCATTTACCGCTGCCTGTGCTACCTGTGCCCGTGCTAAAACTCCCAGACATCTCCCCGTGGGGTTACTCCAGCCAGAACCCAATGGCGACCGTCCCTGGTCCCACATATCTATCGATTTCTTGGGAGAGCTGCCTTTGTCTAAGGGCTACACTTTTATTCTGATGGTGGTAGATAGGTTCTCCAAAATGGCTCATTTCGTGCCCCTCTCTGGTCTTTCATCGGCCCATGAATTGGCAGTAATTTTCGCCAGGGAGGTATACCGCTTGCACGGGGTTCCTAGTGTGATAGTGTCTGATCGGGGAAGCCAGTTTGTGTCTAGATTCTGGAGGGCATTCTGTGGCCAGATGGGCATTCAATTGTCATTTTCCTCTGCCTACCATCCCCAGACCAATGGGGCCGCTGAGCGTGCCAATCAGGGACTTGAGCAGTATTTGTGCTGCTTCGTGACTGATCATCATGATAACTGGTCCGACCTGCTGCCATGGGCGGAGTTCGCCAGGAACTGTGCGGTTAATTCATCGTCTGGGAGTTCTCCATTCCTAGTTAATTATGGGTTCCAACCCTGCCTACTCCCAGACTCATTTCAGTCCCAACAGATTCCAGCTCTGGAAGAGCACATGGAGCAGCTCCGTTCCACTTGGGCACAGGTACAACGGTCCCTCAGTCAGTCCTTCCTGAGACATCAGTGGCATGCCAATCGCAGACGGCTACCAGCGGCCTCCTACCAGGTTGGGGACAGGGTATGGCTCTCCTCCAGGAATCTTAACCTGCAAGTACCTTCAAACAAACTGGCTCCCCGGTTCATTGGGCCCTTTAAGATCATTCGCAAGGTCAACCCCGTGGCATACGCATTGGAGCTCCCCAGGGCTATGCGTATTCATAATGTGTTTCATGTGTCCCTTCTTAAGCCCTTGGTGTGAAACCTTTATACTACCACTCCGGTGGATCCTGGGCCGGTGAATGTACAAGGCCAAGAGGAGTATGAAATTCAGAGCATAATTGACTCCAGGAGATTTAGAGGCAAGTTGCAATATTTGGTCCACTGGAAAGGTTATGGGCCTGAGGAGCGGTCTTGGGTTGATCATAAGGATCTTCATGCTCCCTGACTGATGCGCAACTTTCACTCTAAATATCCCCTTAAACCTAGACCCTCTGGCAGGGGAGGGGGTCTTTGAGAGGGGGGTACTATCACGGTCCCCGTGATTCCCTGTCAATCTCTGTAGGTATACATTTGCATTGGAGGAATCTGATTGGCCCGCCCAGGATGTGCCTTTATATGCTAGGCTTGGGCACTTGTCAATTGCCCTTTCGTGGTGTTGTGTTGCTGCACCTAGTTATTGCTCTCCAGTGTCTCCTGTGTACCGACCCGGCTAGTCTGACTCTCCTTCTGTTCCTGCTTCGTGATCTGACCCGGCTCTGGCTGACGACCCTGCACCGTGATCTGACCCGGCTCTGGCTGACGACCCTGCACCGTGATCTGACCCGGCTCTGGCTGACGACCCTGCACCGTGATCCGACCCGGCTCTGGCTGACGACCCTGCATCGTGATCCGACCCGGCACTGGCTGACGACTCCGCTCCGTGATCCGACCCAGTTCTGGATCCTGATCCTGCTCCGTGGTGGTGTTCCTGCAACTCAGTCATCCGGTTCCGGCTACTGCTCCTGTCCGGTTGCTGCTCCTGTGTACTCCGGTCGCGTGGGCGACATTCTGACTGTTCTCAGTTTCCTCTCTCATTTCGCTGTAGCCGAAGTTGCCTGCCTTGTTCTCGTGGCATTGCTCTTTTCAAATGTACCAGATTAACCCTTGCACTGTCGGTAGTCTCCGATTACGTGCCACTTTGATACATTGCCAAGCTCCGGTGATTCTCTGAGCCTTTACACTATTGAGCCTCCGCTTTACACTATACCAGTCCTTGCAGAGCTCCGCTTGTTCGATGCCCGGTGAGCATCGTGATTACGCTGGTTGTCACTGGTAGTCCATTCGCTCTTGCATCAAGGATTCTGGGTGACACCCTGTGGGTGTCTGGGCAGTACCTCATTCGCTCAAAGTGCTTAATCCCAACTGCACTACTCTGTGCATCGGCTCTTCATAGCTTGGGCAATTCCGTTCTACTGTGGCCTCCCAAGGGCTGGCATATTTCCGTGGCAGACGCAGGGTTACTCGATACTCATTCACGGCAATTTCTATTCTGGTTACATCAAATTGGCAGTAGCAATCCTCATAAGCCCACTGTGGTGGTACGGGCTCAGCTTAGAGCAACAGGGGCTCATCCTGCTTATGTTTCAAGAGTGTTACAGCGCTTCTCCTGAGTTCCTGATCTACATTTTAAGACTATTACCATAGACTGCTATATATCTCCTGGGCGTTGGCCAATCTAGTCTGAGCCTTACCAGTTGCTCCACTTAACCCTCTATGCACTACTGTTTTGTAGTTTACTCCATTCTCTGTTCATATTGCCTGTTCTTACCTTTACTAGCCTCTAGGGGCAGTGTTGTTCATTTTTTATTTCAATAAACTGTGTTTTACGTTACAACCCGGTCTGAGTGTCAGTAAAACCGTAACAGAACCGGGCAGTAACACAGAGCAGGAACATAGCCAATCCGGGTCGGTACACAGAGCAGGAATGTCAGCCAAGCCGGGTCAGTACACAGAGCAGGAACGTAGCCAATCCGGGTTGGTACACAGAGCAGGAACGTCAGCCAAGCTGGGTCGGTACACAGAGCAAGAAGGTCAGCCAATCTGGGTCGGTACACAGAGCAGGAACATAAACAGGCAGAGTAGTCAGGCAGTCCGGGTCATACACAGGAATCATAGAATATAACGGAACAACTGCTAGCAACGGGAACACCATGAAAGGGCACTGCAGAAGTGACAGGACTGAGTATTTAAGTGCTGTCACTGGGAGGAGCAACAGCACATTAGCCAATAAAAAGGTATTAGGAAGTAGCAAAGTGTCAAAATGTCGCCAGCATAGCACGGGCACCGTGATAAGATATCAATGATTATATTAACTAATTTATAAACAAGGATATTTAGATCTCACGCTATCAACTATTTTACACTTATCTGGCAAAATATAACAATTTAACAATCAATTCTGCCTAATTCCAGAAACACTACAGCCAATATGGCTTATTATAATTTCTAAAAATGGATGACTAGTCCATTAAGAAAATTATAGGAAAATTATGTTTCTTCAAATATAGAAGAAATATGTATTTGATACTGAAATTTTGCAGAGTTAAAATAAGGAAAGATATTACCATTCCAGTTTCTTAGGATATCTTTAGCAGCCAGTCAGGTTATGATGATCAGCCTCTCTCAGTAGCCAAGACCCCTCAGAAAGCCAAAAAGAAAAAGCATCTTCTCTCTCAAAACTTACATATTTATAATGTAAAATAACTCGTAGCAGCAAACTCTGCCAATCCCCCCTGATTGGATAAAGAGCAATCTCATTATGCCGTGACATTATCAGTATTATCTGATTGGACACTCTTAGGGCTCGATCCAAATGTTGGCGTTAAAACCAACATGAAGAAAAACACTGCCTTCGTGTTTTAAACAAGACCGGGTAACATGAGATTCAAATCTTCCTTACCCAGAAAGGCTAACGAGCAATGACCAACAAAACACACGTTCACCTTAAATCTGCGTTGCATAGAAAATCTTACCTAAAAACACACTATAAAAATGTTACCTAGCACCACAGCCAATCACAGCACTCCATAGTAGAAAGTTCGGTCAGAAAATCCAAAATCAACGTCGACAGTTCTGAACAGCTTTCACTGTGTTTCACTACCCAACCAGTAGGGGAACACAAAGATGGCTTTCAGCACCATGGACAGCTTTGAATGCCATAGGGATGTGCACTGCTCACCCCTGTGGCATTCAAAGGGTTACAATAAAGAAAACTAGTACACCAAGCATTACACAACGCCCCCCTTCGACATCCCCCCCTTAGTATGTCACATATATTGCATATATGCCATACTAACTCCATCCACATCCACCTCAGAGACTTCCATGTAGTGGAAAAATATGTTTGATACTCAACACTTTACTCTTTGAGTACCAGAGAGGTAGGAAAGCATTGCTTAGCATGTTTCCTACCCCTCTGGTACCCAAAGGGTTAATAGGCAAGGTATGGACTACATACCTTGCCTGTATATATGTGTGTGTGTTTTAAACATTTTATTATTACAAGACTATTATTAAACATATATTTACTTAGATTCATTCATTTTTAACGCCCTACCTCCTGTGTCCCATTGGTATTAGTACTTTTGCTCCACTCTTCTTCAGAGAGTGGAGCAAAAGTACTAATAGCAATGGGACACAGGAGGTAGGACATTATGATTGAGTGAATCTAATAAAGAAACTATTGAGGAAGCAGCCCTTTGCAGTGCTCCCTTCATATACTTTCATTAATATCCCGTCTTGATGGCTGGGGACATTGAAGAGGACAGAGGCATTGGAGGAAGCCGGTGGAGGGGAGAGAGACATCGGAGGAAGAGGGTGGCAAGCTTGTATTTGCTGCCCGCTTCCTCCGATACCTCTCTCCCCTCCTCACTCGTTGGCATTGTCCTCTGCCTGGCGTTGCACATTCTACAACTTCGTCCCTTCTCACTCAGGAGAGACGAAGTTGTAGAATGCGCTAATTTAAGCAGACTTTCAAACAATTCTGCTTTTTTAAAATTAACTCTCTACTCTCCACCAAGACAAAGTCTCTGAAAATGCGTTGCAAGTATTCAGATGAAGGGATTTCTCTTTGTTTAAAGTACAGAGGTGAATGGAGGTTGGTGCAACATCGGTTTACTTCCTGTTTTTTGACCAATTAGTAAGGTAACAGACACTATTTAACACAGTGGTATTCAGCATGCTCATTTACACCACCAATGCTAAAAAAAAAAAAAAAAACAGGAGTTGTGTTTTTTGAAGTCAGGTTTTAGTATCCTATTACCCGAGTTGTGAAAACAAAATCAGCGGTAATTTTACACACTGCCAGTCAAAAAAAAGCCCATAGAAAACAACAAAATACAACATGCAAGTAGCATTCTATTACCTACGTTCAGTATTACTGTATGTTTTGTGGTTACGTTTTCTGTCGGTAATCCTGCTCCTCAGAGTTGAGGCGTAGAAGCCACAATGATGGTTTCAAAGCCATCACTGTTCGAACAAAAGCAGTGCAAGATACAGTATACATCATAGAAATCCAACATAGAGTGCCCCCCTCGACATATTAACCCCCACTTTGAAATTAGACTTTTAGTGCTTTCTTTCTCCATTTTAATTAGACAAATATTGCTCCCGTTCGACATTAACTAGGAATGGGTGAAAATGTTTGTCTCAAACTGAAATCAGCAAATAATGGCACTTTCCGCTTGGCGAATAATTTCCTGAGAAAAGTGCATATTTTCCACTTTTTACCGCTTTTTTCGCCTAGCTCATTCCATTGAAATCAATGGGAATATTGAAGTTACACACAACACATAAGAAATATTATTTTATTTCCCAAAGACATAGTATAAAAGGGGTATGAGGGTGCCTGTGGTGGTGGGGTGTGGGGAAAGAATCAGCTGAACAGGGGATGATTTTTGGGGGGTTGTTTACTGGAATGGGATGCAGTTAAAAAGAACCCCCATAAAACATGGTATAAAAGGGATCTGAGGAGGGAGCGTGTGTTGGTGAATGAATGAATTAGTTGAACAGGGAATTTGTTTTGGGGGGACCTCTTGGCTGGTATTGGGGGACAGTTAATAAAATAAATCAATAAAATAAGAAGTTTGAATGTAAAGAGACAGGAACCCCCTGACACAAGCTGCCACTGGAGTGGACTGATACTTGACTTGATAGAGCATTTTGTAGAGGATAATTTTTGTTAGAGGCCCAAGCCCTGAGGAAACATTGATTTGTAGGACATTTTTGAGGCACAAACCCTGAAGAAACATTGTAGGATTTAGACTTGCTTGACACAAGCCCTAAGGAAACATTAGGCTTGTTAAAAACAAACTCCTAAAATGTGTTTATTTTTTGTAGGACTATGTTTTTTTTTAATTTATTTTGTTTTTATTTTTTTCAAAGCACAAGCCATGAGGAAAAAAATGCCTTACAGGCCAAGTGCCAGCAGGTGATGTTGGCCAGTGGCCACTGACCATTGTCAAATGTCCTCCTCCTGAGTCCATAATTGTGGAATTTGTAACAGCTGTTCTTGCTGCTGCTGCTGAGATGTTTAAGCAGCAGGATGATTAGGCAGCTGAAAGGGAATGGATCAACGATAGTAGTATCATGAGTGATGGATGATAAAGGTTCCACTTGCCATAACTAGCTCCAGTGATGTGTCAGTAGCAGCACAATAAGTAGCCTCCAGTCTATGTGGAGAAAAGAAAAAGTTGGCCAATAATTCTTCTCCACCTGCCCCTCCTCCATAATCATGGATGTGTTGCTATTAGAATAGACATTTTTCCTTTAGAGAAGGAACTGTGCCTCTCATCAGCAACTGCAATGTGCACAGTGTGTGTGGTAAATAACACCAGGGGGCACAACTGTATCCAAACACTATGACACCAGAACCCAAGTACTGCCGCTGTCACTATGCCCCTTGTCCAGACCCCGCTGAGGACACATGACAGCTTACTGACAGTTTAATAGTAATGACGAACCCTCCCTGCCAGCATCTTAGCATATTCTGTGGGATGGAATCTCCTCAGATGCTGCTTGATGAACTGTTATCGATTCTCCTCCACCACACTGGCATGTGTGGTCAATGCACCACATAGTGTGCAATGGGTAGAGACAAACTGCCACATCCTATCATCAGAGTGTCTATCATTTGTTGTGGGAGGTAACGATGAACGAGGTGGATTGGTAGAAGGTGTAGTTAGCCTAGAAGGTGATGGTAAGCTAGTTGTTTCACTTGTTATGGAACTTCCAGTCTCTGCCTGGGTTGCTCTGTTCTTCCTCCTCTTTGATTTCCGCCTCACCTCTTGTTGCCTTTTTGGAGAATCAGTGGGTACAGCAACAGTGGTGCTTGATTTCTGTGGTGGGTGTTTGGCTTTAACATGTTTGACATAAATGCCATGGTGTCTGTGTTTTATGTGTGATATCAGGGAGCTTGTGCCAAGGTGTGTTCCTTCCTTTCCTCTTCTCACTGACTTGTCACAAATTGTGCACAGTGCCATTGCTGATGACTGCACTGTGCCTGCC
Source organism: Rhinophrynus dorsalis (assembly GCA_037306005.1). Taxonomy (NCBI): domain Eukaryota; kingdom Metazoa; phylum Chordata; class Amphibia; order Anura; family Rhinophrynidae; genus Rhinophrynus; species Rhinophrynus dorsalis. Next base: position 127,569,454 of record CM074721.1, read on the forward strand.
CCAAGAGAAAAATAGTCCCACACCCATGACTTCAGGGAGAAGCAACAGATGGAGAAGAATGACCTCTTTCTTTTTGTCCTCCACATTCCCCTTCACTGTCTGTGGCAGCGGAAAATGTTGTTGCTGTTTCTGCTACAGCCTCAGATTCAGCACTGCAAATAGGACCTGAAGTATTGCTGGCGCTGGCAAATGGAACCTGTCCTACTGCTGCATCACTGGTTGACTCCCACTGTGTTCATGGTGGTCTGTGGCACACTATCTAGCTCCTCAGCATCCTGCTGCCCTTGCATATCATCAGCAGCAGGAATTAGAGTAGCTGCAAATTCCTCAGATTCTAAAATGTCACTGCTAGTGGTGGTGGGGATGCCCATCCTCATCCCTGTCTCCCATTCCTTCTCAGTTTCTGCTAAAAAGGCCATCAATGTCTCTTCCACCCCAGCTTCTCCAGCATCATCATTACCACCCCCACTAGTCCCTATGTGCATCTGCTGCTGCTCTATTACAGACATCTTACTGCTGCTTGGAGGAGGTGATGAGCAATGTGACATTAGGGTCCCCTAATGTCACACATTGCATTTCCTTTGACATGAAGAAAGCAGACTGGCAGCAGTAGCAGCAGACACAGGCAGCTGATCTGTGCTCCTGCTGGTGGTGGTATTAATTGTGTGCCTGCTCTCCCCCAACAACAGTTCTGGCCTCCTAGTCTTCAGGAAGGGAAGGGGAGGACTCATAGGGTCAGAGGAATCATGTTTACTTCCTTGACCGCTAGTCTGTAAGCTCTCAAATGTTTCCCCTACTACTTTGGCTGCTTCACCATTACTGCTACTACTACTACTAACACCAACTACATCAAGTTCAGCAGCAGAGTGTTCCACCTCAGTCTCACAGTCATTATTAATATGAGGATATTGTTGTTGATTACCCCCTCCTTCACTCCTAACGCTAACAAGCTGCTGGACCTTAGTAGTAGTACTAGCACTGGTGGGACTGCTTGGGAATGGCAAGTGTGAATTAGGGTCCCTTGCTGTCACACTTGGCATCATCTTCTCTTCCCCCCTCCTGAGTACTATAAGACACACTAGCAGCTGGAAAAGTATCGGTGTCAGCAGGTACAGCACTGGTGGCAGCAGGGGCAGCATGTCTGACAGCAGGCGCAGTAATGGTGGTAGCAGTAGCATAGGCAGCATGTTGGGCAGGAGGTACAGCACTAGTGGCAGCAGAGGCAGCACTTTTTGCAACAGGTACATCACTCGTGGCAGCATGGGTAGCACATCTGGAAGCAGTTACAGCATTAGTGGCAGCAGGGGCAACAAAGGTGGCTGTAGATACAGCAATGGATGCACTAGGAGCAGGGGGGGCAGGTCTTGCAGAAGGCACAGGCAGTTGACCTGTACTGCTCTCGCTATTACTACTCTTCTCTTCCTCTCTTCCCATTAATTTCCAAAAGATCCCTAGGGGACTATGGGGACTGGACAGCATTGGTTCAGTACACACTCACTTCCTCCTCCTCCTCATACTCAGTGGACACATAATAAGAGTTCTTCCAGTTCCTCATTTTAGTGCTCATGGTTACTATGAGCCTCTCCTCAACAAACAAATAACAGCACATCTACCTCGCTCTGTAGCAGCTTCTATTGTGTTCCACTTCCTGGAATATTTTGGGTTTTTATAACGAAAAACTGAAAACAAAGTAAATCAATGTGCGAAAACTTTCTAGCCACTGAAAAATTGGTGGGGAATTTTGGCCAATGGGCGAAAAATGCTGAAATTTTACTCGCTGTTTTAAAAGCGGATTTTTCCATGAAAAAGCAGACAATAATGTAGTTTTCTCAGGATTTTTCATGGGAACACGGCGACAACTTTCGCCCATCCCTAGTTTTTATGACTTATTTTTATGGAGTTATGTTATCTGATCAATATTGATTTAATATATGATATTTGTAGCGATGGAGGTTATGTATTAGGATACTAATATATTGTTTTTTTAGTGTGGGAATAATACTGCTTATATATGTGGCGGAGGGTAGAAGCATACTGACTTCTGGATAGTTTTGTATGTATGTATTTGCCCATTGAGGGATTCAGCACTCATAGGGTCAATAGGCTCTTATTATATAAGAGCGGATTCTCTATGACCACATCTTGAGTTGACCGTCTCTGTGAGGATTAATGCTGAGCAACCTAGAGTTTGTGCTGTTCCGGCACTGAATGTATTAGTAGACTCTGGCTCTACATCTGTGGGGATCATAATTATATGTAACCAATGATGTGGAACTTGGGATACATAGGGCTGATTTTAATATATATGTTGTCTCTATATCACGTAGTGCATTGCATGTGGATGGGTGCATTGAAGGAACAGTAGAATTGATGGAGTTGTTAACTTATTAAGAGTAGGATAGATATTGGTTTGATGTGGCCTCTGTAGTGTCCAGAATACTGTAATGCATTACGCTTTTTTATAGAATACACAGTGTTTTTTTATAATAGAGGTATATTTGATTGGTTCTGCTTCCTTATGATGTGTATATGATTCCTGCCATTTCAGTGGGGTGAAATTTAAAGGGATTATATATATATATATATATATATATATATATATTTTTTTTTTTTTTTTTTTTAATTAAAAAAAACATAAGACATGATAAAATGGGTCTGAGGATGGTGCCTGTGTTGGTGGGTGGAGTCCAGGGAAAGAATCAGTTGAACAAGGATTTTTTTTGGGGGGATAGGGTTTGTTGACTGGTATTAGGGGGGATAAGTAATAATATTAAAAAAATAAAATAAAATAAGAAACTGGTATGCAACGTGACAGAGACAGGGACCCCCTGACATAAGCTGTGATTGAGGCAGATTGATACATGACAGTATAGAGTACTTTGCAGAGGATGATTTGTAGGACTTCTTTTCACAGGCCCAAGACCTGAGGAGACATTGATTTCTAGGACTTATACTTATTAGAAGCACAATCCCTTAGGAAATTTTGAATAAGTGTAGAACATTAGACTTATGTTATGTCCAATCCCTGATGAAATATTGATTTGTCTGACTAAGACTTATTAGAGGCACAAACCATGAGGAAGCATTGATTAGATGTAGGAAATTAGACCTGTGTTAGGCCCAAGCCCTGAGGAAACATTGACTTGAGACAGAGGGTCCCCTAATGTCACATTTGCCACCTATTGTTTACCTGAAGAAGGCAGACTGGCAGCACTAGGAGCAGGTACAGGTAGCTGATCTGTGCTCCTGGTAATGGTGGGGGTATTATTGCTGAGCAATCCCAAAACATCTTTCAATACATTAATGGCAAAAAATTAAAGTCTGATAATGTTGGGGCTTTGCTATCTGAAATGGGTGAGATGGTCAGTGGGGACAGAGAGCAATCAGACATTTTGAATAATTTATTTTCTTCTGTTTTTACCAAGGAAGATCTGAAGGACAAGAACCTTTAAACTACTTTTACAAAACAGTCACAGCAAGCATGGGATTGGCTGACAGAAGAAAAGTATTTAAACAATTAAATGGTGTTTAAGGGTACTTAATGGAACAAGAGAAAGTGCAGAGGAGGGCTACAAAACTAATAAGGGGAATGGAAAGATTTAGTTATTAAGAAAGGCTAGAAAAGTTAAATATGCACACACTAGAGAAATTGCGTCTTAGAGGGGATATGATAACATTATATAAATATGTTCAGGGCCCATTCAAAGGGCTCTCCAAAGACCTGTTCATTAACAGAACGGTACAGAGGCTAAGGGGTCACCCGATAAGGCTTGAAGAAAGGAGATTTCATCACAACAGCTGAAGGGATTCTTTACGCTAAGGACAATGAAGGTATGGAATTCACTACCTGAAGATGTGGTGCTATTGAATACATTAGATGCCTTTAAAAAGGGCCTGGATACTTTTTTAAATGAGCAGAATATAGAGGGCTATATGTTAGTATTGGGATTAATATTTATTTTGGGCTTCTTGAACCAAGGAGAAATCTGATTGCCATTTGGAGTCAAAAAGGAATTTTTCCCCCATTCAAGGCAGAATTTGAAATTGCTGAAATAAGGTGTTTTTTGCCTTTTTTTTTTTGTATCAACAGGGGTAAACAAGAATAGGAAAAGGCTTTAACTTGATACAAATCTTTTTTCAACCTAAAGTACTATGTAACTATGTAATTCTGCCTTCATCAGGTTCCTATTCAACCTGGACAATGCCCTGGAAAGGGGACTTCCAGGGTCGGTGGAGTGTTGTGGGCTCCCTTGACAGCTAGCCTTTCTGCTCTGCATTATTTCCCCTAGCACTCCCCTAATGTTTGTTCCACCAGCTGCTTCACCATCACTATTACTACTAAGACCAATCACATCAACTTCAGTCCCTGAGTCTTACTCCTCACTTGTAGTATGATCGCCCCCTCCCTGACTCCTGTCGCTCTGAGTCTGAGCAAGCTGCTAGACCTTCTTAGTAGTAGTACTTATGGGGGGACTGCTTGGGGATGGCAAGTGTGACTTAGGGTCCTCTGCTGTCACACTTAGCATCACCCCCCACACACTGGCAGCAGGTGCAGCACTGGCAGCAGGCATAGCACTGACAGCAGGTGCAGCACTGGCAGTAAGCACAGGTAGCTGACCTGTCCTTCGCATTCTACTACCCTCTTCTTCCTCTAACATTGACAAAAATTTCCCCAAGATCCCTAAGGGTGATGTAGGGGGACAGGCTAGTGCTGGGTCTGTGGAACCAGGTCCTCAGACTCACTGGACACATAATGGTCCTTCCAGGTCCTCCTTTTATTTTTATTAAACTTGTTCATAGTGATAGCGCTATGAGCCTCTCCTGCCTCAATTTCACTATTAATTCACAGCACAACAGCCTGGCACCTATTGCTCACTCTGTAGCTGCTTGTATTTTGTTTCACTTCCTGGAAAACTGCATATTATTATAGCAAAAAGGGGAAAAACAAGTGATTAAAGGGGCAAAAACTTTCTTCCCATTGATAAAATAGAGAAACATTTTTGTCAATGGGCGAAAATGGCAAAGATTTTAATTGCTTCATTTAAAGTGGATTTTCCCATGAAAAAGCGGAAAATCAAGTGAATTTCGTGGATTTTTGCGTGGGAACACAATGGGAGCTTTCGCCCACCCCTAATGCTGTGGATGACCTAATGATGACTTATGATGATGTAGATCTACAATATATCCCTCCAGCAGCTTCCTCTTCTTCAAATGCAAATGAAGTTGAGAGTGAGAGAGATGACATGGCCAGAAATGTAGCTGAAAGGCAAGGCTGAAACTTAAATCACTGAAAAGGCTGGCCTGCCTATAAACTGTTTGAGAAAACAATTATAGAGTCTGGACAAGCAAAGTTGCCAAAAAACACACCGTTATCCTGTCAGTAATCATCAACACCGCTTCATAGTCCAAATCCCACTCAGCCACACACACTAATAATGTTGAGTAACCAGCAACAACACAGGTTATCAGCATCAAAAGCCTTAGCTATGGGTGCCTCTGCTGCTTTTAGAAGTGCACCGAGTAGTAGTGCAATTTCAGCAACATCTAGCTCCAGCAGTAGTACCAGCAGCCTCTCAGGAACTCCACAGTCTATGAAGTCCACAGTATGACGATACTTCACTCAGCATGCAGAAGCTAAGCATGTTGCTATCTGTTGTCTGTGTAAGAAGTATGTGAGCAGGGGGAAACAGGCTCATACCTAGGCACTATCACGGTGCCCGTGCTATGCTGGCGACATTTTGACACTTTGCTACTTCCTGATACCTTTTTATTAGCTAACGTGTTGTTGCTCCTCCCAGTGACAGCACTTAAATACTCAGTCCTGTCACTTCTGCAGTGCCCTTTCATGGTGTTCCCGTTGCTAGCTGTTGTTCCGTTATATTCGTATGATTCCTGTGTATGACCCGGACTGCCTGACTACTCTGCCTGTTTACATTCCTGCTCTGTGTACCGACCCAGATTGGCTGACGTTCCTGCTCTGTGTACCGACCCAGCTTGGCTGACGTTCCTGCTCTGTGTACCAACCTGGATTGGCTACGTTCCTGCTCTGTGTTACTGCCCGATTCGCACTCATTCCAGGAATCCAGTTTGGGGGCTATAGCCGGCGCTCGCTCTCTCTGTCTGACTAGACCTCCGGTTGCCTTGGTTACTCCTCAGGCAGTTCTTACTGTGACTCGATCACTCCTGTGCCTAGTCCTCTCTCTCTCTCTTCGGTGTGGAGATCCCGGTTGCACCACGGTACGCATGGCCTGTTTACTGCTATACCTAAGGCTGGGTTACTCTTGGGCGCCTCAGTCTGTTATTCCATCTAGCAGTGCCTCAGACTGTAGTGTACGTTAAGCCCTTGTGGGGCGGTGCTGTGCACTTGGGTCACAGTCTATTGCAGTCTCGGTTTGGCATTACCCTGCACCTCCCGGTGCTGTGCACTTGGGTCACAATCTATTGCAGTCTCGGTTTGGCACTACCCTGCACCTCCGGTGCTGTGCATTTGGGTTACAGTCTATTGCAGTCCTGGTTTGGCGTTACAGTGCACCTCTGGTTTCAGCCTGTAACGGTTTGTTCAACACTCAGTCACAGTGGTTTAGGATAAAACACAGTTTTATTGAAACAAACACAATGATAATGACCCTTAACGGGCTATAGCATATTTCAGCAGAATTATACAGGTGCAATACATATGCCTACACAGGCCCAGTATAAAGGAAGTGAGAGAGTTCATATACTGTCACAGGTTAGGCATGATAGGGTGAATACCCAGAGTAGCAGCACATCATAAGTTAAAGTCCCAATAGATATAATCGGTCTCTGTGAGTTCTCAGTAATGTCCAGTATGATGGAATAACAGCGAATAGGAGACTGTAGTGCTAGAATGGAGACAGAGCACTGGTAATCTGCCGGAGCAGAGCTGAGACTTATACCCACTGCCGTAGCAGTAAACGGAGGCAACAACAATGCTCTGCAAGAGCTGAATGGAATAGAGCCAATGGCACCCTGCCGGAGCAGTAACGGAGGCAACAGTACTCTGCAAGAGCTGAACAGAACACAGCCAATGGCACACTGCTGTAGCAGTAACGGAGGCAACAGGTTTCTCCGCGAGAGATGAACGGAAATGCAGCCAATGGCGCACAGTCGCAGGAGTAACGGAGGCAACAAGGAGTACTGCAAAGGTTAATGGAAGGCTCAACCAATGGCACACTGCCGTAGCAGTAACGGAGGCAACAGTGAAGCTCTGCAAGAGTTAACAGGAGGCCCAGCCAATGGCACACTGCCGTAGCAGTAACGGAGGCAACAGTAAGCTCTGCAAGAATTAACGGAATGCTCAGCAATAGGTAGTTAATGGAGGCAACACAGAACACTCTGCCAGGAAGGCCCAGTCAAAGTGGAAGTCAGAATGTCGCCCAAGCCACACAATGAAGCAGGAACAGGAGAGCCGGGCCGGATCACGGAGCAGGAACGTCAGACAAGCCGGGTCAGGTCACAGAGCAGGAACGTCAGCCAGGCCGGGTTGAATCACGGAGCAGAAACATCAGACAAGCTGGGTCACGTCACGGAGCAGGAACGTCAGCCAGGCCAGGTCGAATCACAGAGCAGGAACCAGAAGCAGAGTAATCTAACGGGCCAAGTCGGTACACGGGAACATAGCAACTCAAGTCAGCACTGGTACAGGAACATCATGAAAGGGCACCAGACAGGTGCCAGAGCCCAGTATTAAAAGGCTATACTGGGCAGGCCAAACATAGCTCAGCCAATAGGAGCGCATCACACAGAGACTGACAGAAAGCACGGGAACCGTGATACAGCCTACCTCTGGTGCTCCATTGGCCAGTCGCACATATTATTCTGTGTGATTTAATAAAACTGTGTTTTACCAAAACCTTACGTCTCTGAGTGTACATAAAACCGTTACAGTACAAAAGGGCCATGACCTCAGACGGTACAGGTGAAGGTAATACACAAAGTATCCATTGGAGGATGGATTTACATGAGCAGTGTTTTCAACCAATTGGCATTGGCCATACAAACAATTCTTGAGCATACCTCCCACTTTGATAAACCAGTGGAAGCCTCGGTGGTCTCCCCCATTACGACACCGGGAGCTCAGTCTTTGTTGAAAGCTAACTCGAACAGAGGGTTGACTGCTACTGCTCCATTACCATTAAGGTATGATGGCGAACCCACCCTGTGCAGAGGGTTCATAATTCAATTGGAGATCTTCCTAGAGTTAACTCCTCAAGCCTTTCCTAGTGCCCAAAGTAAGGTGGGCTTCATGATTTTATTGCTGACAGACAGAGCACTGGCGTGGGCAAATCCCTTGTGGGAAGCAGCTAAACCATGTACAAAGAATTTCAGCAAGTCCTTAAGGGCATTTGAAGTCCCAGGAACAGCCACCTCTGCTGCCAAAAAATTAATGGAGATCCAGCAGGGGTCTCGTACGGTTGTAGACTACGCCATTGAATTTCGTACATTGGCAGCAGAAGTGGGCTGGAACAATGAGGCGCTGGTGGCAGCATTTGCTCAGGGACTTTGTGAGCGCATTAAAGATGAAACAGCAGCCAAAGACCTGCCAACGGATCTGGATGAGTTTATTGATTTCTCGATCTTAATTGATTCTCGCATCAGAGAGCGAATGGTGGCTAAGGACCGCAGGCAGTGGGCCAGAGAATTGGGACAAGCAAGACCAAGCTTCCCACCCATGCCTCCCTCACCTCCCAAGCCTCCTGAACATATCTGTGAGACTGGTGAACCTATGCAGTTAGGGTTAAGTAGGTTGTCGAAGGAAGAACGGGCTCATCGCCGCAGACAGGGCCTCTGTCTATATTGTGGTCAAGCTGGCCATTTGCTGCGTTCATGTTCTACACAGCCGGGAAATGAACGCACCTAGGGTACCTTGGGAGACCTAGGTGGCATTCAGCAGTCTCTAGATCCGAAGAATCAGAAGCCTACAGTCCAGGCTGTAATTTCCTGGGCAGAACTATCGGTGGAAGTTCTGGCCCTAGTGGATTCTGGCGCAGCCAGTTATTTTATGGATGACTCATTTGCTGCCTTACACAAAAATCCACTGGTGGAGAAAGAAACTCCCTTGAGTATTGAGGCCATTGATGGCAGGCCGTTGGTACCGGCCCAAATTACTATGGAAACAATACCACTCTCCATGCATATTGGGGCACTCCATACCGAGAAAAAATGTTTCCAGATTATCTGTTCTCCTCACCATGTCGTCATCCTGGGGTTTCCATGGTTACATCTGCACAACCCTAGGTTCAATTGGAGGACTTATGAGATTACAGCTTGGTCTTAATTCTGTAATAAACTTTGTATTTCCCACCCCACCAAGATTATGTGTACCTCTCCCTCTGTGCCTGCTGAATACCGCCAATTCAGCAACGTTTTCAGTAAAGAAGAGGCTAGTGCCTTGCAGCAGCATCGAGCGTGCGATTGTGCTATTGATCTGCCTCCTGGTGCCTTTCCTCCTCGGGGTCGTGCATACCCACCATCTTGTGAGGAGAATCGGGCTATGGAGGAGTACATTTCAGATGCCCTGAAGAAGGGTAATATCAGGAAGTCATACTCGCCTGCGGGGGCTGGTTTCCAGGTTGGGGACAGGGTATGGCTATCCTCCAGAAAACTTAATCTGCAGGTTCCATGTAATATATTGGCTCCTTGGTTTGTCGGTCCCTTTAAAGTTATCCGCAAGCTTAACCCAGTTTCGTATGCTCTGGATCTCCCAGCATCCATGTGGTTTCATAATGTGTTCCATGTATCCCTGCTGAAGCCTTTGGTATGCAACCGTTATACTACCACTCCTGCGGTCCCCAGTCCTATTCAGGTGCAAGGTCAGGAAGAGTACGAAGTACAAAATATTATTGACTCCTGTAGATATAGAGGGAGATCGCAATATTTGGTTCATTGGAAGGGCTATGGCCCTGAAGAGCATTCATGGGTTAATCAGAGGGACCTCCATGCTCCCAGGTTTCAGCGCAGATTCCATGCCAAATATCCACAGAATCCAGGCCCCTCTTCTCGGGGAGGGGGTCTTTGAGAGGGAAATACTATCACGGTGCCCGTGCCATGCTGGCGACATTTTGACACTTTGCTACTTCCTGATACCTTTTTATTGGCTAACGTGTTGTTGCTCCTCCCAGTGACAGCCCTTAAATACTCAGTCCTTTCACTTATGCGGTGCCCTTTCGTGGTGTTTCCGTTGCTAGCACTTGTTCCGTTATATTCATATGATTCCTGTGTATGACCCAGACTGCCTGACTACTCTGCCTGTTTACATTTCTGCTCTGTGTACCAACCCAGAATGGCTGACGTTCCTGCTCTGTGTATCAACCTGGCTTGGCTGACATTCCTGCTCTGTGTACCAACCCGGATTGGCTGACGTTCCTGCTCTGTGTATCAGCCTGGCTTGTCTGACATTCCTGCTCTGTGTACCGACCCGTATTGGCTGACTTTCCTGCTCTGTGTACCGACCCGCTTGGCTGACATTCCTGCTCTATGTACCGACCCGGATTGGCTACGTTCCTGCTCTGTGTTACTACCCAGTTCGCAATCATTCCGGGAATCCGGTTTTGGGGCTATAGCCGATGCTCGCTCTCTCTGTCTGACTAGACCTCCGGTTGCCTCGGTTACTGCTCAGGCAGTTCTTACTGTGACCCGTTCACTCCTGTGCCTAGTCCTCTCTCTCCAGTGTGGAGAGCGTTCATTAACCCCTTGTGGGGTGGTGCTGTGCACTTGGGTCACAGTCTATTGCAGTCTCGGTTTGGCACTACCCTGCACCACCTGGTGCTGTGCATTTGGGTTACAGTCTATTGCAGTCCCGGTTTGACGTTACACTGCACCTCTGGTTGCAGCCTACCTCTGGTGCTCCATTAGCCAGTCGCACATCCTGGGCTCCATTTGCTCCTTTGTGGCTACAGTCACTATTGTGTCACTCTCTGTGTAGAGAGTGTACTCTGGGCCTTCCACTATTAGGGCCTATCCTCTCTTCCTGGCCTAATAGTACCAATCTGCCATTGTCTCATTGAATCATACGAACGTTACCTGACCTGTGTCAGTATTGTATATTGTTTAACATATACTGGAGCTGTGTGGGTTATTAACTTTATTGTAACCTGTCCTATGTCAGTGTCATATTGTATTTATATGCTGCACCTGCGAGGGTTACTATTATTCTGTGTGATTTAATAAAACTGTGTTTTACCAAAACCTTCCGTCTCTGAATGCACATAAAAACATTACAGGCACCTGCTCAATGAGGTCTGACTGGGAGACACACCATTAACAGGTCAGAGGTGCCAAAACTAACAGCTGAAGAAGTACTCCTAAATGTTCCCAGAGCTCTGGGGTACATAATAGGAGTGCTATCGATGTGTCAGAGAGTGTGCCAAGATGTTCTGCTTCTACTGCAGAAGAGTATGACTATGAGTTTGTTTTTGAAGATGACAAGTCATAGAGTGCCTACACATACAACCACCACCCTCACAAGCCATGTCATTAAAGCAGTAAATTTCCACAGTTCTTATACAATGTACCACCATCCCACAGTTATTACCATATTTCTAAGAACTAAGTAAATGTTGGCAGTTGACATGCTTCTCTTTTCTTTTGTTGAAAACAGAGGCTTTAAAAAAACTGATGTCATGTGTTGCACCCTTCTTGAATTTTCCAAGCCACAGTTATTATTCAAGTATTGTTACTTAAAGAAGGAAATTACTGTTGTAGACAAAGTACAAAGGCAGTCAGCCTGCTAAGAGTTTTTCAAGGCATATATTTCTCTATTTGGCTTTAATTCCCAGGAAAAGTGGAAAATCATGCTCTGTTGCAAAAATTCCTGTGGGAACCAAATGTCACTTTTTGCCCATACCTATTGAAGAATTGGGGGGCTGGGATCACACTTGGCACATCTGCTTTCATTTTGAGCACCGCTATAACCACCTACTTGAGGTTTATGTTGACAATGTTAATCCATCCCCCCAAAAATCAGGGGCTGGTGTGTCAGTCACTTTAGCCTTTGTCCATTCAGCTACATACAAGTTATTGAGTAGATGCAAAAGTGCCAATGCCCTGTTGGGGTGGGACAAGGTGCAAAACAACAGCAGCGATTGATTTGGTTTTCTTAGGGAGTTGATTGTACATGCACGTCAGTGTAAGGCAGATGTGTCAAGGTTTGACCACTCCTTTCCCCTCTTCACAACCTTGTTATAAACTGTGCACAGTGCAGTGTGTTTGCCAACATTTGCACTGTGCCTGCCCAAGTGAAAAATAATCCTACATCCATGATTTTTTGGTGGGGGAGGTGTAGTATGGTCTTCGTCAATACCAGATGCACCTTCAGAGAAGGAGTAGTAGAAAAAGAAATACATCTACAACTACCTGTTCCATATCACTACTACTACCTATGTCCTTTATGGACAGTGAAACGCTAGACTTCTGCTGTGACAGATGTACTTCTGTCTCAGATGACTCAGCAGTACTAGCAGAGGCCAGAAGTGTGACTACAGAAATGCAGACTACATGAGGTCTGAATAGGAAGACACATTAATGATGCACACAATCTGAAAAGTTAAGATACAAAAAAGCACAAAACTTTATTTGGACAGATTAATGGTACTAAAACCTTTCAATTAAAAATACTTAAAATCTTAAACAGATGACTCGGCAGCAGGAAGTACATTGGAAGGGAATGCCATTATGTCACCACTGGTGGTGATGCCAATTTCCAACTGCATCACTTGATTTCATTCATTATTACCATGAAACAAGAAGGCTTGCATGCTATTTTCTACCCCCCCACCCACTGAGTTATTACCATTACAAGTTTCTTGTTTCTCTTTAGTTGATGACAAATGTGCCATGGAAGATCCCAGAGTCATATTTGTCACCACATTATCCAGGAACCCCTTTCTTAATATATTTCAATGGATCCCTGAGAAAGATGTTATGGGCCTGGGGATGTCAACTGTTGGAGTAAGTGGGTCATTACTGCTGCTTCTGCTTCATTTCTCTACATCACCAGCAACAGCACCCATCAAGCTCCTCTTCCTTTCCCCTCTAACAAGTAGCAAAAACAAACTCTTTATTTTTGTAATTGTTCTCTCTCACTTTCTCTCCCTCTTTCTCCCTGTAACTATCATCCTCTTTCACTTCTGTCTCATCTACAACATGCAGAATGGTAGGAAATTCTGGGTGTTTATATTGTTAGCGTGGGAATTTTCACCATCATAGAAAACATAGACAGAAATTGTAAACATTCTTGCAGAAAAATATTTGTTGTTCACAAAAAAGACAACATTCTATGGATTTCTTGATGCCTGGGTATGCCCATGAAAAAGTAGCAAATTCTGAGTTTTACCAGAATGTCCCACATCAATAAAATGGGACTATTCACTCATCCCTAATCTTAACACCAACGTAATATTCTCATCCAGATACAATTAAATAGCAAAACTCATATGAAAATATAAATCCAGGTATGCTCACATATACCTGAGTGATGGCAAGTTGAGGATCCATGACTGGCTCCATAAGTCATTCCAATAACAATATCATACAAATGGTTTTATAAAAATAGTGGACTAAAAAACTAATTCATAAAACTAAATTATACAAAAATGAACATAAGATACAATATGTGATAATAATATAAAAATCTTGACTGAATGTGTTTCAAGACTGACAGCCATGTTTTCAGGAGCAATAAAAAGTTTTTTTCCTTTGGCTTCTATTTTCTTGATTTCTTCTAATATACTAAATGCAGTTTTATGCTTTGCTAAATCTTTTTATGAGTAACACAATTTCTCTGCTGATTGTTACAGTAGTGTTTAAGTGACAAAAGTGAAAGTACAAATATTATAATCCTTTCTGATGAATATAGCTTTATTTTGCATGAGTTATATCAAAGTGACGCTACCTTCATATGGAAGAAGTCTATGTAGGCAGTTTTTTTCTCAAGCTTGCAGAAAAGAAAACATGATAACATAACTTGCCAGCAGTGGACAAATACAGACCTCTTTTGTAACTGAGTATTGCTATTCACAAAATCTAAAATAATTTTGCAAAGGAAGAAGCTGTTTCAACAATATTATTTATGATACCCATGCTGTCATTCCTCAGGATTACCTTGGAAAAGAATGTCAGTAGGGGATGCACTCTGTAAACTTCTTACATAGATGTTTTTGGTCTGTAGGTCTTTGTTGAATCTGAAAAAAGAGATCACTGGTTGAAGCCATCGGATTTATGACACTTCTCTGAAACCAGAAGAAATATGTAAGAAAATATCCGCACTAAACCTATCCTTTATAACTAGAGAATGCATTAGACATAGTGGTAGATTAGTGGATTTATCTGAGAAGTGACAGTTTTACCTTCCTCTGAAGTGGCAAGATAGAAAGGGGTTTGAAAGGAATTACATGTAAAAAGAAAACAGAGCTAAAAGATATTTTACTGAAACATAAGTTTTTCATTTGGATTCCACAGAGATTCACACGCATGGTTTTGTAACACATGAATACTAAAACTTCAAGTGTAAAATTTTTAAAACAAAGAAAAAGAAGCAGAGTAATATGAACAGTTTTTCTGTGTTGTATTATATGTTTTGAATGTAAAGCAAAGATTACAGTGTTCTCTAGACTGTATGTCTGTTCACATAAATATATTACAAAAACACAAACAGATATGGCTTCAGTCTGCAAGCTATACATTTGAAAGCTAATAGACATTTCAAAACTAATTTAAAATTTACTGAAAATCATATCTTTCATGAGATTTGTATAAAAATGACATACTAACTGAAAGATACAAAAGCCACAATATAAAGCATGTCAATTACTGTGTTTCTTTTGAAATATATTAATTATTTCATTAATTTGTTTATGCCCTTTAAGCTGTGAAAATGTGAAAGAACTGTATTTGGGAGGGCAGAAAGCAAAAGTGATTGATACACACATTAGCCAAAGGCTGTGATTGATTGTAGCAGCAACCCCTGAATCTCTAGTTTATCTTTGATACTTTTTGTATTCTGGCCAGTCCTAATTTCAATTGAATGGTCATTGAAAGTAACATAACCTGGATTCAGCATGGTTTCCTTATTTATAGTTTAGCAGGAAAAAGAGAAGCAGTGTGTCATAGGCTTGTGATCTGACCATCATCTTATCTCTTTACATGGTTGGAATGCAAAACAATAATGTATTTTCTTTCTTCTGATTCCTTTTGTGCAGCAGGCTGTAGTACTTATTTTACTAGTGTCTAGCGATAGATAGGTTAACTAGTAATAATAATTATAGATAGGTTAGCTAGTAAATGTAATTAATAACTAGGTTAGCAAATAAATAAGTTAATTAATAGGTAGTTAGCCTATAAATCATTAATAATAGCTTAGTTAAAGGGACTAGGAGCCAGGCAATGGGACTGATGTTAGAGCATCATGCCCAAATAAAAATGTATGTTTCCTGTCCATCTAATCTGTACCTGACTGTCACTCAAGTGTCCACAGTGTCCAATTCGGTGTCCACTGTCCAACTACGCTTGTTATTCCTGTGTTTTGCTTTAAAGGGGGACTTTCACCTTTAACAAACCCTCTCTCCTATTATTAGCGTAGTGTAATGATTTCTAGATTGCAGGTTTTTTTCTTTAAAACCATAGTTTATGAGAAATTAGCTCTCAAAATTACATTCCTGTACCCACATCTGCATTCTGTGGAACAGGGTAATGGTGGCAAAGTGGCGAAGGACTTCCTAACTCCCTCCCAGCTCTACCAGGGAGCACGTTCACACTTCCCTTTGTACTGCTGTGCTTCATGTCTATTGTTAAAGCAAGTTCCGTTTATCATTATACTGAGCTTGCAAGTTACCCTGTGCCTCAAAATGCGGAAGTGGGAAAATGAATGTAATTTTGAGAGCTAATTTCTCATTAACTATGGATTGAAAGGAAAAAAAACCCTGCAACCTTAAAACATTACACTACACTAATACTAGGAGACAGGGTTTGTTAAAGGTGAAAGTTCACTTTTAATAAAAAAGGAAAAATATATTTATTGTTCAAAATGTAGTGCACTACTGCACACAAATAGGCAATAGTGTACATGAGTAATGTTCCGTAATCCAGACACACCACTTCTGTCTCCAGCAATTACTCCTGTTATTCCTGAATGTGTTAATTTAATTTAAAATAGCATTTTGATTTACATGCACACAAATAGGCACTGTGCACACACAATATTCCAGAATCCAGACACACCATTACTGTCTCCAACCACTACATCTGTTATTGATTCTGAGTGTGGTAATTTAATTAAAAAACCCAAATTATAATTGCTGTTCAACTTCAGTGCACTACTGCACACAATCAGGCACTGAGTATATAAAGGGAATCCAGACACACTACTGCTGTGTCCACCAGCAACTACACCTGTTATGAATCCTGACTGTGTTATTTTAATAAAAAAAAAAAAAAAATCAAATTTACTGGTCAATAGGCACTATGCAAGAGCAGTTTTCCATAAAGAAAATAAACAAACACTTAATTCTTTAATTAATGTAATATTTTAGTAATCCAAATGTTTGAAATTACTTGCATGTCTCATTGCTAGAGGCAGCAAGTGGACATGATGAGAAAGAAGACAGAAGAACATGAACACTACTAGTACACCAGTCCCATCTAATCTGAAGTCTTCTACCTCTGCATCCGCAGTGAGCAAGTAGCAAAATCTCCATCCCACACACCAAAATGAGGCACAACTTATATCAAGGCCATACCAGGAGGGGTCACTTCCTGGTGCTTTGGTTGGATCAAAGAAGAAGAAAAAGATTACTTGCACATGTAGACTATTCCATAGTTCTATTCAACCACAGAACTACCACTACCAGTACCACCAACAGTGTCATCACTGCCACGGCCACTGCTACAACAATCCTCTCCAGTGCCACCTCTACCACTGCCAGTGCCATTACAATGACAGGCACCATCAACCCTGTGATGTTTGACTTTCACCAGAGCAAAGATAGGCATGCAAATGCTAGCAGTTGTTCTATTTTTGTCCCAGAAGCAGCTGAAGAAGACGAGGGAAGTATGCTGTCATGTGCTAAATGATATCCTTATTGAAGAATGATTAGATTATGAGCCAGAGGAGATTGATGAAGAGGAGGATCACAAGCTGTAATCTACTCCTTCTACACCATCTTCCACATTTTCCTCTACATGTGCTCCCACCACCAATATCGCCACACACACTGCGATTGTCAAAAACAAAGAAAAAGGAAGAAATTCCAAGCACTAGCACACTGTGGCATATACAAATAATATATATTTAAAAATAAGAACCCATGTGAATAAGGTATGGAGAGAAGCAAGGAATGGAGGGGATTCACCAAGTCTCCAAATCAGGGAAAAAAACTTAGAGCAAAAATGAAATAACAAAAAACAAAGTCAATCCTGCACTGCTCCATACAAATTAACCAAATGTGAAAACTGTGTAGAGCCTATGTCATACCAATTTGTATGTTATTCACAGAAAGCAGTACCTTGTCAATTTTACTTTGGGCTGTGGCTGGCCTAGAATGATGTAGTAAAGTATGGGATCATTTTGAGTGTGTGGGAGATGAGGTGCACTGCAAGGTGCAAGTTTTATAAGGAAGTGAGGTGGGGGGAATGTGTTGGAACATCTCACTAGTTCTGGTATGATTTAACATTTGTGCACACACCTTAGTGCTGTTTTACTTTCATAGCAAACGTGCACTGGAGCCAGCAGCAACACCACAACAGCCACCACAGCAGCAACTGTCCGGGCAAAGGGAATGAGGAAAGCCAGTTCCCAGAGAAGGGGGGGGTCAGTGCCCTCAACACCAGCCCACATTGAACACCTTGAGACTTTCCAATCAAAGGGGTATGCCCAAGCAACAATCAAATGGCACAGCTATTTTGGCAGCTGATCACTGTAAGAGGAGCTTCCTTCTCCATTATTGAAGGGGAGCCCTTTGGACACGTGTTAGATGGTCTCACCCTCCCCATTACAGATGGGTGAAAATCTTCACCTCAAACTGAAATCAGTGAAAAATGGTACTTTCCGCTTGGTGAAAAATTTCCTGCAAAAAGTGCTATTTTTCCCACTATTTTCTACTTTTTTTGCCTAGTTCATTGTACTGAAATCAATGGGTAGAAAAAAAGTTTTCTACAGCCATATAAAAGGCTGTCAGGCTCTCACAGCATTCCATTCTGTGTTTGTGAGAGGAAAGAGCAGCATGTTTTTGAGAGGACGCCTTACTATTACTAGTTCTGTGGACTTGAATACAGGAGACTTACTATGTACTTTTGGTGGGTTGAGTCTGGATCATCTCGAGATTTCACTTATATTGTTTATGCATCACCAGATATCGGACTCCATTCTTTAGGAGGTAAGACTGGTATATAACCGGTTATTGAGTTTAAATAAGACTTTGTAGTATATATTCAGTCAGTGTTATAACAGTTAGGGATGTATATTAGTGGATTAGCTATTACATTTTTACATCTTTGTATTGTTTATTATTGTATTTTATAAGGGTACCATTTGCTACTATTGTTATTATTGCATATTGCTTATTTTAATACATTTATATTGATAGCACTTATTAGCGCTCTTTTCTTTATCCACCTGGGTGGATTTTGTATTTTTCCTTTTCTAGTAGTTTTAGACAGGGAGCACTTTCCTGTCTTTATAGGAAATAGTAGCGTTGTTAGTGCTAGTCACTATATTATATTATATATTTTTTCAATTTCTGTCTTTATTCTTGGCACGAGTATTTTATGTGAGTTATATCTTTTTTAATAATATATCTGCAAGCACTTCCTTTACTCTGTTTTACAGGGAATTTTTCCTTGTAATTTGACTATCCTTACACTACAAATTCACCACATTCAGCTCCTACATTCCAGGTCACCAAAACTCAGCATCTGACACACTCTCTCTTCCAGCTTCACTTATTCATTAACCTCTATCCAGCAGCAACCCAGTATCTGTCTCACCCTCCAGACTTTCAATCAAGACTTCATTATGACCTGAATGATTTGCTATCAGAAGTCTCCATCATTATGCATCACGCTCTAGCTCCCGATATTAGGAAATCCTACAACCTCACATGGAGCTCCTTTAAAGGGATAATAATACTTGAAAATAAGTTTATTTTATATTGTAGCCCTTAAAAAAACATGAAAAATGATATAAGTCTTATCTCCCAAACCTTTATGGTTTGGGAGATATTCAGAAGTAAAGGTTCCCCTGGAGTGACGTCATTGCTCCACCCTTCAGATTTGGAATCCGGTCCCGGGACCGGTTGTGCCTCTCCAGAAGTGCTGAGATCACCATCTTTAAAAAGAATTTCTTAATTGGAATGGTCTACAAAGTGTGCTTTCAAGCCACGCACACTTTGTAGATAGTTCCAATTAAGTTGTTCTTTTCAAAGATTGTGATCTCGGCACTGCTAAAGAGCTGCCGGTTGCTCTGTGGACCGAATTCCAAATCTGTCCACTAGATGGCAGACTTGGCTGAAACAGCCAGGAAAAGAGAATTTTACTATATTTTACATGTGAATATCTCCCAAACCATAAAGGTTTGGGAGATAAGACTTATATCATTTTTCATGTTTTTTAAGGGCTACAATATAAAATACAATTATTTTCAAGTATTACTATCCCATTAAGCTTTTCCAATCCAACACCAAGCCATGACACCCCTACTCCTCCACATCGATGCTAGCTTTTGAGTCATTCTGACATTCTGGCCTCAGATTGGCCCCACTCACGATTAAACTGTATCTGGTAGGAGTCCAACACCATCTGGCCCTGCATTTCCCCATCATCCTTCAATCCTTTCATTATATAGCATCAAGCTATATCCCAAAGGTCTTAGTAAACTTCCCCACCCCCCTCCCCATACCCAGCAATCTATCACAGGCCCCATTTTCAGGAAAATTACTGATTTTATTCACTCTAACCCCTTCCATCATCAGACAAATGTAGTCCTCTTGGCCATGGTAAACC
Source organism: Rhinophrynus dorsalis (assembly GCA_037306005.1). Classification (NCBI taxonomy): domain Eukaryota; kingdom Metazoa; phylum Chordata; class Amphibia; order Anura; family Rhinophrynidae; genus Rhinophrynus; species Rhinophrynus dorsalis. Next base: position 127,589,467 of record CM074721.1, read on the forward strand.
TGGCCTTTTTTGGCTTTTTAAGGCCTAGAGTGTTCTCAGCCTCTTCCTGCTCAGCTGCATTTGTCAAGAAGGGTCAGCTTATCCACCATTCAGACCACTTTATTTCTCTCGCACTGAAAGACACATCAGATGCGATCCAGCTGTCACATTCTATACTATGCAAACCATGATAAATGGTATCCCTTCATGGCCCTTCTCCATCTCACTTCCCTACTCCAAAACCCAGAATAAACCGAATGACAGCCCACTCCTTACCTTGCACTCAGGTCCACTCACCACTCCAGCCTTTACCAAATACTTTCGCATCATCCTATCTCATATAGGTCATGACCCTACTCACTTCTCAGGCCACTCTTTCAGAATCGGTTCTGCCTCCTCAGCCTCTAGAAACCAGGTGCCCCCTCATATCATTTAGAGGTTGGGAAGATGGCATTGTCCTGCTTCCCTAGGTTCATAACTGACCCATCCCTAGAAATGCCACTCACATCATTAGCACATTATTTATACAGATATCTTTACACAAGATTAATAAACAGGATTTACCAATCATGGTCTCATTTTTGCCTCTAATCAGGCTTACCTTCATTGTTCCTTCCACTGGGTAACTATTATGCTCAGGGGTTGGCACTTCTTCTTACTAGCCAGCTTTGGAAGCCCCAACCACAAATATAAAACTCTCATGTATTCATGAACTTCCAAACACTAGCTTAAATATAATATGATGCAAATATCTAAATAGAATGAATAGGTTCCAATCAATTGTTTTCCCCAGCATACAGAATTGCAATAGTAGTAAACATATATTAATAGGAATGACAATGGGGAAGACTATTTCCACCTTGAATAGTTAATCCATAATGGAACTCCATCAATAGAGTGACAGCCTGTAGAAGTGACTTGTCTTGTATCTGTTGCAGATAAGGAATATAAAACGGAAATCCAATAAGTGTTAAATAACTCATGCTGGCATGGATTGTTAGGGGAAACTACAGCATAAAGATGGCTACCTATAGAAATATTTCTGCAAACTCTTGTAGGTTAATACAATGAGCATGGAATAGCAGGCGTCTGGCTCCAAAAGATGGATTTTATAAATAGCATCCAGAGACATATTTTATGGGGCAGTATTAGTCGTATAAACTCAAGGTTCATGGAATAGTCTCATAGCCACAAGATGTTTCATCCTTAGAATGTCCTAAATAATTTTTCTTCTAGTTATTTAACCCCTTGAGTACCCTTTTGGCACTCAAAGGGTTAAAGGCTACATCAATCTACAATCTTAAACAATAGAATATTATTGTAACACAGTAATGTGTAAACATTTTAGGCAGGTGTGAAAAATGCTGTAAAGTGAGAATGCTTTCAAAAATAGACATGTTAATAGTTTATACTCCTCAATTAATAAAATGCATAGTGAGTGAACAGAAAACAAATTTGAATCAAATCAATATTTGTGTGACCACCCTTTGCCTTCAAAACAGCATCAACTGTTATAGGTACACTTGCACAAAGTCAGGGATTTTGTGGCATATAGGGCTCAATACCATTCTGTGAACTCTGCTCCCAACCTGTTCAATGGTAGATATGTCTGCAACACAAAGGTATAGGGAGTGTTATAGACCAATCCACCAAACTGGGGGGAATTCACTAAGGTTTGATAAAGGGGTGATAATGTATCCAGTGATTTCACTTTTCCATTTCCTAGGGTATTCCATGGAGCCTAGGCACTGACCAACATCTCCAAAGTTGGTGAAATCGTATTGCTTGGGCTCCATAGCACAACATAGATATTGGAGAAGTGAGGAACTGGAGAAGTCATCTCTACCTCATCACCTCTTCATCACAGCTTAGTCAATCCCCCCCCCAAAGTGTTGGAGTGTCAGTTCACATGAAATGTCATATACACAAATCCCATGTTATATACCCCCACAAATCTGAACCACGGTGTGTGTGTGTGTGTTTTTCCCCCAACCACACATCAATACACTCCAGTAAGGCATGTTACCTGATCTCAACACAGGCCCTGGAAGTAATCATTGTTCCATGGCCATTGATCACATGTCACCTGAGAAGCACACAGCATCACATGTGACACACTGAATGGATCAAGAACACATGTTTGAGATGTAGTTTAGGTAATACAGACTTAGTGATTGTTACCTTGTGCTGATGATGGTGATGGTGATGGTGCAGCCCATGATTCCTCCCCAGAAGAATGTCCTACTTCAACAGCAGGCTCCCCTTTTGAGGATCCTACCTGGATTTGGGGACTAAACTGGCTTGTGGCCACTGGGGCTCACCCACAAGCCCAATGTAATTGACTAGCCAGGGTTCTCTCCCCAGCCACTGACTGCTCTGGGGCCTACTTCATCCTGGCTGGGCATGTGTGCTGTAAGGTGGTGGTGGTGTGAACCATGTTGGGTCCATTGGCCTCATGTGAGACCAGTATGTGGGGTAGAGGGGCATCTGTGGAGGTAACCATGTGTAGCCATAGGATATCCCCCACCTTGTGTTTGTAGCAGACAGCAGCCAACCTGATGAACCACTTGCCTTAGGGTTAGGTGGGAACGGATCCTGTAGGTGTGGCTGTACCAGGTCCAATGGCTATGGCTGGTCCACCTACTGTGGCTAGATCACCTGCTGTGGCTGGATCACCTGATGGGACTGTTGTACAGGGGCAGATCCCTCTTCAGGGTCTTGGGCTATGACCCCTGCTGCAAGCTCCTGTGCTGGTCCCTGGTAGTGGTGGGTGAAAAGTGAGAAAAACGTCCCTCATGTCTTTTCATGAAAACTGACCTATTTTATTCTTTTTTCACTAAAGTTTCCTCCTTTTCTCCTATACAAAATTTTCCTCCTTTTTGCCTATTTTAACAAATTTTTTTTTAAAATGTCCTATGGGTACTACAATTCCCACTACAATATTACTTCTTCTAAAAGCTGTAGTTTAGAAATAAGTGACTGAAAGCCAAAGTTGTGAGTCCTACAGGAACATATGCCTTGAAAAATGTGGTTAGTATTCAGAGTACATTTGTGCTTTGCCCACAACATTTCCTGTTTAAGTGACACTTAACACACATTCATGATGATGTCAAGTAATAACAAGAATAAAGTACAACCTACAATGTGACAGATGTGTATTGTAGTGGTAGTGGCGGGGGACTGGCTGGTATGGTGTGATTGTGTATGTATATAGTTTTTACCATTGTCATGTTTTTTGTCAAATAGCGATCCACCTTCTCAGATTATTGACACACATTACTTTTCGGTCATAGCCGTGGTCCCAAGAGGAGTAGATGGTGGCAACCCTCCTCATCTGTGTTGCTGTTAAGATATTTGTCATGGTTTTCTCTGTCATGTGTGGTTTCTGCTACCTGATACTCAGATGGTATGAGATGTTAGTTACTTCATAGCCGCATCCTGTGGTAACTGACAATGTAACCAGCCTCACTGAAAACCGTGACAGACTCAACACTTGCTGGAGGACATCTAAGGGTTTCCACTGCAGTACGTGTCAATGCTAGCTGTAAACACTGCTTTGTTTTCAAATAGTCCATGAGGTCATTGTTTCTGCCTAGAATGTAGCTATCCGGAAAGTATGCAGAAACCATCTCACACACAGTGGGATCACTTCTAGGAGCTACACAATGTTCCTATGTATCAGTTACCAACCTGCCACCACCACCACCAATGTTGGGGTTTTGCCACCCCTGCTGAGCCACATTGCCCTGTGTTCAGAATAGGATATTCTGGTTGATGTAGCTGCTTTTGCTAGTTGAAATGCTTTGCTTTCTTCCTTTTCACTATAAGGTCTAGATATTTTTTGTTCCCTCACTTTCTCCCTCCCTTTCTCCATGCAACCCTCCACTTGATCAATAAGCATATCTCGATATTCCTTGACAGAATCCGATTCTTCAGAGAGCTGCTGCTGATTGTGATGACTCCTTGTTGCGACAAACTGCTTATGGCCCTTTGGCAGAAATTCTGAAATTTTGTGTTTGAAGCGGGGGTACAGCAAAGTGGAAAGAATGTATTGCTTTTAATAGACCCTTCAGAGGTTCTTGTGCAAAGTAAGCTAACATGTCATTTACCAGCTGGTGTATGTCTGTGTTGTCATTATGGTAAGAATCCTCAGCCATGGTCCTCATTTATTTCTGCAATAACAATATCAGTGGTAGAATTTCGCTAATTCCTACCCCAATGCGACTCACCAGCATGGTTGCCTCCTCAAAGGGTTTTATCGGCTCACACACATAGTATATAAGTTGCCATTGACCAGATGACAAAGACTCTCTCCAAAGCCTTCCAGTTTTGCATGGTGTACTCCTTAATGGCCTTATTTTTCTTGTACAAATGCATGTACATCGTGGAATTCCACCTGGTAGGGACCTCCATTTTCAGCTGGTGATGGGGCAGGCTGTTACGCTCTTATATGGAATATAGAGCTCTTTGTGTCCTGTAGGAGTGACTAAAATGGGCACAGATTTTGCTGGCAATAGTAAGCATCTCTCTGAGGGTTTTGGATTCTGCCAGGAATCTGGTCACAACTACATTTACCACATGGGCAAAGCAGGGCACGTGCACCATACCACCTATTCTCAAAACAGCGATTATATTGGAGCCTTTATCAGCAGGCACAAAACCAGATTTTAAGGAGCAGGGTACAAGCCATTTCTCTATCGCCTGCACTAGCTTACCTAAAACATTTACAGCTTTGTGGGACTGTTTCTCAAATCTCTGCATGGACAAGGTGGCGTGGCGATGGTATGGGCTATCCTGCTGCTGATGCTGCCTTTTAATCACACTGCTAGAACCAGAAGCACAATTACTGGCTGTCATCTGATGCTGTAAGCTAGTGGGAGTTGGGAGGGAAAACCAAAGAGCAGTCAAAGTCATATAGTCTGTGCTCTGCCCTCTTGTCCACATATCTGTTGTCAGGTGGATTTTCTTACCATACGCGCTTTTCATCCCTTTGTCCACCACACTAACCATCTGCTTGTACAATTCAGGTATAGCTATCCTCAAAAAATAACTGTGGATTGGGATATTCCAGCATGGCGCTACAAGTGACATCAGTTCTCTGAAACCTCAGTTTTCTACAAAAGAATATAGCAGTATGTACACTGCCAACATCTTGGCAACCTTGCTATTTCACATGAGTACTTTGGCATTGTTTTTGTGAAGTTTTTGACTCCTTCCCAGGAACTCAGTCAGTGTGGGTTGACAGAACATGGCAGAAGAACCCTGGAACTTTATTGCTTTAACAACATGACTGCAGGAGGTGGGGGCAGTAGAGGCAGCATGTGTGGGCAGTCTATGACTTTTGCCATCTCCTACAGCAAAGCTAGAGTCATTATACTCCTCTGCAGCATGAGCCATAAATGTTATTTGGAGTGAACTAACTGTTGGTAGCAGCACACTCTCTGACATAAATAACTTCACTATTTCTTTTATCTGCCCAAGAGCCCTGGTAAGTTTTTAGAGTACTTCTGCTGCTGCTAGTGGCGGCACCTTTGGCCTGCTCATGTGTGTCTGTGTGTCTCCCAGTCAGACCTTTGGTTGTGCTTCAGGGTGGATCTCATAGAGGAGGTTCCTAGGTGTGAGTCTGCTTTCCCCCTACTCATGTGTTTTTTGCACAGACAACATATAGCAACATGCTTAGCTGGAGGATCCTGAGTTAAGCATCTCCATACTGTGGACTTGATGGACTGAGGGGTTCCTGAGGTGCTGCTACTACTACTACTACTACTACTACTACTACTACTACTACTACTACTGGGGCTATATGTTCATGCAATTCTACTGCCACTACTACTAGGTGTCAAAGGTGCAGCACTTCCAACAGCAGCAGAGGCACTCATCATATCTAACATTGTGGATGTTAGGTGTGTGGCTGAGTGGGGCTTGGACTTTGAAGAGAAGAAGATGCTCATGATGACTGATGGGTTGACTGTGTACTTTTTGACATCTTTGCTTGTCCAGGGTCAGACTTTCCAGTGGTTTCTCAAACAGTTAATAGACAGGAATAGTGCTCCTTTTCAGTGGTGGAAGATTCAGCCTTTACCTTTCTGCTGACTTATTGCTCTGGACTGATGAGTCAAAACTTGAAATATTTGGCTGCAGCAAAAGGCAGTTTGTCCATGAAACGCTGTAGAGTGGTAAAAGAATGAGTGTCTGCAGTCAACAGTGAAGCATGGTGGAGGTCCCTTGCAAGTTTGGGGCTGCATTTTTTCAAATGGAGTTGGGGATGTGGTCAGAATTAATGGTCTCCTCAATGCTGAGAAGTACAATCAGATACCTATCCATCATGCAATACCATCAGGGAGGCCCCAAATTTATTCTGCAGCTTGACAATGACCCCAAATATACATCCAAAGTCATTAAGAACTATCTTCAGCGTAAAGAAGAACAAGAAGTCCTGGAAGTGATGGTATGCCCCACACAGAGCCCTCATCTCAACATTATTGAGTCTGTCTGGGATTACATGAAGAGAGAAGCAACTGATTTAACCTAAATCCACAGAAGAACTGTGGTTAGTTCTCCGAGTTCCTTAACAAACTGTGTTCAAGTATACCTAGAAGAATTGATGCGGTTTTGAAGGCAAAGGGTGTTCACATCAAATATTAACTGATTTAGATTTTTCTTCTGTTCATTCACTATGCATTTTGTTAATTGATAACTATAAACTTTTATTTTTTTTAAAGCATTCCTATTTTACAACAATTTTTCACACCTGCCTAAAACTTTACCACATTACTGTACATAATTTATACATATGCTCCCAAAAGGGTCTTACAACAAAAATAAATGGTATATGGTGATACAGTATTATGGAAATGTAGATTTAAAGTTAGTAATGTTTCACAAAAACAGCAGCTCCAATTAATCTTCATAGTATTTGGGCCATTGAGAGTGTTATTTCAATGCTGTCAGAGTTTTAGTTCACGAGTAAGTGAATGATAAAGTATCCCCCTCCCACCCCTTTTACCTAATGTAAGACACCTTCCCTCAGACGTGGAGTCCGGTCCTGGGACCAGACAGCTCACAGCAAGGGACAATCTTCTTACTGTAAGTATAAGGAAAACCCTGGCCCCCTTGACAGGTTTTTCAGGTTTTTCCTTATGCTCACTGAAGATTGTCCCTCTCTGAGATCCATTCGGATAGTCTTCCTGCTCTGAGGTGAGAAGTGTTACATCAATAAAAGGGGCAGGGAGGATAATTTATCATTCAATTACTCTTGAACTACAACTCTGACAGTATTGAAATAACACTCTCCATGGCCCAAATACTATGCAGATTAATTGAAGCTGCTTTTTTTGTGAAACATTACTATCCCTTTAAGCAATGGCTTAATTTTCTTGGCTCACCTGCAGAGAGTTGAAGATATAGTGATAATAAACATCTTATGTTGGCTAGTTATTAGCATACCATCTAATCTGTATAGCTAGAGGGTTAATCTTTGCTACCAGGAGATAAGACAGGATTTATAACGGGCCAAGAGATGTGTTCCGATTATAAGCACCACAGGTCTAGTTCTTCTTCAGACCTAGGGTATTAATTTTAAAGATCCAAAAGTTATTTTGTTTGGGTAGTGTTTGAAACCTGTTTCTTCCTCTGGTGGTTGGAACACTCTTAATAGCCATTATCTGTAGTATGCTTGAAAAATAGGTACAATGTTATGTCTAGAGGCTGCATGTTTCTGATTCTTAGTCAAGATATTGTTGAGTTGCTCCAAGAATCTTTTTTTGTGAGTTCTGTATATTATAGACCTCACTCTAGTGTTGAGCGAGCGTGCTCGGCCGATGCTCGGATCGGCTCGAGCATCGCTCTGCTCGGCACATGGCGGTACTCGTACGAGTACCGCCATGTGCTCGCCCGACATGTTCGGGTGAAGGGGATCTGTGCCGGAAGAGGCACAGATCCGAAGACGCTCCGCTGGACCACCAGGGACTGGAGGTACGGGGGCATTGCGGAGATGAAGGGGGCATTGCGGAGATGAAGGGGGACATTGTGGAAGAGGGGCATAGACTCTATGCCCCTCTTCCACAATGTCCCCCTTCATCTCCGCTATGCCCCTCTTCCACAATGTCCCCCTTCATCTCCGCTATGCCCCTCTTCCACAATGTCCCCCTTCATCTCCTATGCCATAGAGGAGATGAAGGGGGACATTGTGGAAGAGGGGCATAGCGGAGATGAAGGGGGACATTGTGGAAGAGGGGCATAGAGTCTATGCCCCTCTTCCACAATGTCCCCCTTCATCTCCTCTATGGCATAGGAGATGAAGGGGGACATTGTGGAAGAGGGGCATAGCGGAGATGAAGGGGGACATTGACCAGGCACCCTCCGCTCATCAGAGCAGGGGGTGCCTGGTTTAATGCTCGAGTGCTCCCATGCTTTTCAATGGGGCTCGGGTGCTCGGCCGAGCACTCGAGCCTCAGGGGGTGCTCGGTCAGAGCACCCGAGCACCCGAGCATCGGGGTGCTCGCTCATCCCTACCTCACTCGCATTCAAGTAAATAAACCACATATTAAGTCTTACAATTAATGAACTGATTAGTACAAAAGGTATCACCTGTTTATTTTTAATGTGGTTTTACTACATGTGACCACTTACTTCTAATCATCAAGGAAGATAATTTCTGTTTTATGTCCACTAATTTTCTATAACCCAATCTTGGTTTTGATGGTAAGACCCTCCTCAGAATTTTAACACCCTCCAATATTTTACAGTGTTTACAGAAAATGTGTTGAATATGACCTCATAATACAGCTTATCATTTAAGAATTTTATAGTAAAAGTATGGAATATACTTACTGTTCCTAATTTTTGGTTTTATTTTTAATTTTAAAAAATTCTGGAGTTCATTCAATACATTCAATTTTGTAAAATAAAACTCTAAAAATCAGGGTGTATTTTAAAACCAACAGTTGCTATGGACACATTACAGTTTCTTTCTCTACCCCAACTATTTTTATACTGGTATTATATTTTGTATCACATATAACCCTTATTTTTATAATATACATGCACAATTAATGTGTAATTATTTTTATTAGTCTACTCTAGAGCAGGGATTGACAAATTTGGTTTGACTCTAGGAGCCAGCCCCAAAAATTTTGGGTCAGAGGAGAAACTTCCTTCAGAGTAGAGTGTGGTTCTGTTGCTACCAGAGGAACCAGGTGGTGGGGAGTGGGATCATACAGTGCATATAGGGGATATGTGTCTACCACAGCAGTAGAGCCAGGCTAGGGAGTCACACAGTATATGTGGTGATCTCTGGCTACCAGTGGGCAAGGGGACAAGGCTGGTGGGTCAGACAGTGTACATGGGGATCTGTGGATACCAGTAGGCAAGGAAACAAGGCTGGGGGTCAGGCAGTGGCTATAGGGATTTGTGGCTACCAGCTACTAACCTTCCTGGTTCACTTGCCCACTGGTAGTCACAAATCCCCATGGACACTGTCTGACCCCCCAGCCTTATTACCTTGCCCACTGCCTGATCCCTAGTCTTGTTCCCTTGCAAACTGGTAGCTGCAGATCCTCTTGGACACTGCCTGACCCCAGCCTTTTTTCCTTGCCCACTGGTAGCAACAAATCCCCATCAACATTGAATGTGCAAGGGAACAAGGCTGAAGGGGGGGAAGACAGTGTATGTGGGGCTTTTGAAAGACCAGTGGAACCAGGCTGGTATGGCTACTATTGGGCCAGGCTAGAGAGTTGGGATATATTTTTTTATTATTATTTTTTTAGCATAAATTCTGCCCCCCCCAAATCAGACCTTGTGGGGGCATCAGGACTCCTCCTGATATCCCCCTGATATTGATTGCCTATCCAGTAGGATAGCCAATCAATGCAGCAATCAGGAAGTCAAGCTCTGCCTTTCTCTAACTGCTCCTCTATGACCAAGCATGCTACAAGTGCCTGGGTTGAGTAGAAGGATGCTTAAAACCCACACAGAGTGCCTGGTTGAAGAAGCGGAGAAAAAGGAAGGAGGTGATTGCCTTCCTGATCACTGCATGGATCGTCTATTGGATACCCCTCCTAATGCTTTCCAATTAAAAAAAAAAAATGCATGATGTGGGATTAAGAGATCTTGCACTATGTGCTTTTTTATACACAGGATCACTTCCTTGCTACAAATGTTTCAACTTGTCCTGTAGCATAGGAAAACTGCTTTCCTACATGCAGGGTAGGTTTCTGGGTGCCAGGTCCCAATTTTTAGTTGGCATAGTGACCTAGCATCCTAGTGGCTTTTTTACACTTACATTAGTCTCTGTAAATACCTAAATTATTTAACAAAACACCCTAAAAATTACATGACAAGATGCTTATGAAAATCAGTTAAAACAAATAAAAATCATCAGTAAAAATCTGTAAAAAATGGAAATGTATGATCCAATGCATACTGTTTTTACAAAAATGTCCCTGATAGCTACCAATTTCAATTCTTTGAAGTGTTATAAATTAAAACTGTTAAGTTTTGGGCAGCATATTGCTTTTAGAGGAGCAGCATAAAATAAACTTTGGATTTGACATGAATTTCTCCATATTATTCATTCATCACTGTTGGATAACAGAAAGCATTATTCATAGTTACTGGGGAATGTATAGTTACTTTTTATGATGAATCTTAAATTCATCAAATCAGTGTATTAATTATATCAAACTTTGCATTGCAGGGCATTTTTGCATTTACAAATAAACTCTATCTTGGTCCTTGCAGGAGCAATATATTTGCTAGAAATATGATAATAGAAATTTAAATAAATGGTCAAGAGGAGCTACTTTGGCTAGGTAACGATTTTGCATTGCCAGTGATATTATTAAAAAGTTGGCTTCATTTGAGTCATTTACAAACTTCAATAAATCTGTTCTTGTGTCTTATTAGTTTAGGAATAATTACATTGCTCTATTTCATACCAAATGCAAATGCTGGTGCAGAAAAATGAATGTGAAGTTCCATAATTTACAGCATATTAAACATGTTTCTTCTAAGTTAAATATCCTATAAAATTTCACACAACAAAAAGGACACTTGGAGTAGTATGCCACTATGAATGATGCCCAAAATGAACAAACATAAAAATGAATGAGAACATCTGGGCATTGGAATTATTGTGACAAGGAGAGGTGACCAATGCCATTTTTCTATTTCGAACATTATTCAAGATCATTCTACATGAAATGAATACAGAGATTTTCTATATATTGTAGTATATATTAGACCATAATCTATGAATACACATACACATCTGTGAGACACCAAATAATTTTATGCAGGTTGGTAAGTTTTTTTGCAAATCATACAGGTTGCTCATATTTACTACAAAATTTGTACTACTCTTGGGTATCAAGTAGGAACTTTTTATGACTACTTTTTTCACTGGATTTCATTAAGCATGAACATCTGTTGTCAACCCATTTTGCTGAATTTTTGTTGTAAAGTTCACATTTCAGTTTGTAAAGTGTCTAGTAATATTTACTAGATTCATATATTTTATTCTAGTTAAATTGTATTGTAGGCACGAGGATAATATACTAATTTAGCATTTGTGGTACAATTATTTTCATATTTTAATACAACTAATTCAATCAACAATATCATAGCATTTTTATTAAAATGTACTTACCCAAATCTTCACTAAATATTGTATATTCATGAACATAAGCCCTAATGTAACTTATTAACCAGAAATTGAACCACAGGCAACAAAAAGTCTTATTAGAAACAAACATATAAAGGCAAATGCTACAAATAGAGAGTCTAAGTGCTTCATCCAATAACCTGACCTGAAAAAGCCAGTAGGGCAAAAATGGATAACGACTGACAAAAGAAAATGTCTAAGTCGTATTCACTTGCCTTACCAGCTAAAATCATGTCTCGTGTCCAGCGGCTGTTGGTGATGGCTGCCTGAGGGACAAGCTCCGCTGCCCTGTCCTCCTTTTCCCCATATTTTATTTTTTATTTGTTATTTTCAATATATTTATACTTCTATTTTTTTTCTCTGCAAGATAAGTTATCTTTTGAGCCATTTCTGACCCTGCTCCGCCCTCCGTTATGGCCACTTACAAGGGAGGAGATACGAGGCTTAGATCTGGAACACAACCATCCATTGGAGGTACTTCTACCAAGCCCGATAACCTATAAGATGCCCCTGGCAGCGCTAATAAATTGTTGCTGTCCCCTTCCCCATGCCCACAACAGAGTAACACTTCTGACAGTTCTCTTCAAAATATTCTTGAGTTGCTTAAATCTCAACTTTTTTTAACAAAATGGATGGAGTTGCGGAGTCCCTGAAGTCTGAGCTTCATAACATCAAAGTGGATATTAATGATCTACATGAACAAGTCATTACTTTGTCTCACTCTATTGTTACTCATGCTGAAAAGACTGGTGAAATCAAAGAGGAGATCAAGAAAAATGCGAGAAACATTGATCAAAATTACTTCACAATTTCTGACTTGTCATCTAACCTTTAATATTTGATTAACAAGCAAAGGAGGAAGAATATTAGGATCAAAGGCGTTGTTGAATCCTGCTCTGACCTGTCTGCCTTCTGCTCTGGTTTATTTAAATACATCTATGGTCAGGATGAGCAGATTCCTGACCATACCTTTTCTAATGTGCATCGCATTGGGAGAAGAAATGCTAAGGATAATACTATCAGAGATATTTTGGTCAGATGTGCTTCCCTGGATATAAAACACAATACTCAGGATGGTCAGGAATAGAGACTTAAAACATTTTAATAGTATGCACATTACAATTTTCCCAAACATTGCAAGCACTTCCATTCAGAAGAAGTATGAACTTAAACCCTTGACCACTTGCCTTCAGTTAACAAATGTCCATTACTCCTGGCTTTACACTCCCTTTGTGCTTAGTTTCATTCTTGATGGAAAGCGGTACCTAATTAAAATGGCTGATGAGGGCCTGGATCTTCTCTCGAGGTTGCAGAGGCACTTGGAGTCTTCTAGAGTGTCGTCCCTCAGCCCGCGAGATGAACACTCAGGGAGAGTGCCAGCACCTTTAAAAGATGGGATCCAGGGGCAGAGTCAGTCCTCTGACTCATTGAATGCGTCGGGATGCTCTGCCTTGGAACGTAGCGCAGATTTGGAACGCACTGTGGTGGTCCCACAGGAACCAGAGGAGGGACCGGAGAGAATATTGAGAAGCAGACACATAGAGGTGGCGAATCCACCGGAAGAACAGAGGGATAGGTGGCCATGAATTTAATACTCTTTGGATGGCTTGCTCATGCAGACTTTAGAGACTTTTTTTTTTTAAGAATCCAAACTTTTTTTTATTAAGAATTCAAATTTTTCACCCCCTCCCTCTTCTTGCAGGGACTGTTTTCTCTGTGATACAAACACAGAGAGAGATCTAGATAAAATGGAAAGAAATGCACTTTGAGGGGGGAGGGATATTTTTCTTGCACATGGGCCCTCCACCTACTAGTTACACCACTGCATATGTCTATGCCATAAGAGAAGGCTAGTTCAGTATTATAGAGCTAGGTGTATATAAAAGTGGAAGCTGTATCCTAATATGTAACTTTTATTCATACTACTAAAAGCTTCAGTACCATTTATTATCCCAACCCAAAATGATGGAAATAAAACAAAGCATAGAGCTTTTAGTAGTAAGAATTAAAGTTACATTTTTGGACACTGTTTACACTTTTATATACACTTAGCGATACAGTACTGAATTAGCCTTCCCTGGCATACACACACATTTTAAACAGCCTGATTATTTATTCTTTCTCGTTTATTTTTGGGGGAGGTTGTGTTTTATTAATAATATTATAAATATACAGTATATGCAAAGCAGTATTTTGTACACCCATCTGGCACTAAACAAGGGTTAATCCACTTTAACTGTTTGAATGCCATAGAGCTGGACACCCACTTGGTATTCAGAATTACTTCTTTAAGGGGCTGTGGCTCTCCAACTCCCATTATCTCAAGGATGGTGAAAGTTCTAATCCAAGATCAATTGCAGAACCACTGATTGACGGCTCTATGTATACAATAACTCTCTAATTGTCAAAAGGTTTGCTGAACATTCTACCTTTCAAATGGTTAAAGGGGAACATTCCTTAGCATGGTAAACCAAGCTTGCTGTAACGCTACACTGCAGAAAGGCAGCTATGAAAGGATGCACAAACGCACTCCCTAGGGCAGCTGGGAGGGAGGTAGGAAGGCCTGAGGAGGCGTGCTGCACATACTGTGTGCCGCACATTGCGTAAGTGCCCGTTTAGAAGACTTGATATCTCCACTTTCGGGCAAGTAAAAATAAAAACAAAAACTGAGCTAACATTACTGTAATGGATCCTACCCGTTACTGAGCCCTTGTCTGGACCTCAAACTATTTATTCAAAGACTATGGACATTTATTACTGTTTGGACTCTGTGCTGTGCCTTGGCGTACAAACTGGCCAGCTATTCCCTAAGAGAAAGACTTAAATTCATAGACTTTGGATCACATAGTATGTTTAATGTATGGCGAACGTTTTAGTTATTGTATGTAGTATGTTGAGGGTTTACTCCAAGGGAATAGGCAGTGAGGGGTTAATTATTTCATTATGTATTGCAGACTTCCAAGCCTTTTGCTTAATTATTCAACCCCTGGCGATTGTTAAGGAAATTAATATTCTGGCCACTCAAGTCCTTGGAGTGAGATCTGTCCTGAGACCCCCCTGCTGTGTGTGTTAATCCATTCACACCCCTCAGTCTGTGAGTCACCTATTGTATAGCCTGAAACTCTGTGTCAGCCCTTGCCTTTTGTCTGATGTGTTTGATTTAATCAAGTTCCCTATTGTATCAGGTTCCCCATGTGATCCAATGTACTGTACTGTATATAAATATCTGTGGTTTGTGACAATAAAAAGAGTTCTGTTTTGGAGTGAACAAGGAGTCCTGGAGTCTTGTATTGCTTATGGTCTAAAGTATCCACTCTGATACCCATCTGCGCCAAGTATCCTGAATCGCTGACCGCCTGCTGCCAGTTTCCTGCGTCCTAACTTCGTGGACTGTCAGGCGGCGATGTGGACTCTTCCCTGCTTCCAGCGATCCTGCGGCTGTTTCCAGTGACTGTCCATCCTTCAACTGGTGCATCTGACGGCGCTTATCTGCGTCGAGAAGGAGAGACCCAGGAACGACGGCGGAAGGCGACGCTGTCCCTTCTCAGCTTCCGTTACAATTACTTTTTGCCTTACAACCCTTGCTCAACTTTTCTTTAAAGTGAATTTTCCCCTTTAAAGTGGATTTGTTTGTTGTATTCAGTAGGCTACAGGCAGCCTTTACTGCTGCAGAAGACTCAAAGATGTGTGCTCCTAGCTCACTGCTTGATTTTTCTTTGGTTCTCGTACCATCTGATTACTTGGATCTTAAACATGGGGAAAGGGGAGGCTACATATCTAGTAAAGGTCAATTATGCTCTCTGTATATATGCTGTACAGACCCATTCTATTTTTATAACATTTTTATTTATCTCTGGAAAATTTCCTCAGTACTATGAAGAATAATCTAAATATGGGTTTGGCCACAAAGGGTGTGTGGTATAGTGAAGGGGTGTGGCTAAGTTAGGGGGTGTGGTCAGGGGTGGGGCAAAGGCAGTGCTAGGGGCGCTGGAGGGTGCTGTGCCTAGGGGTGCCTGAGATGTAAATCTGGCCCTGGGTGCAGACCTGTGGCTCTGGCTGACTACCTGACCTGTGTATGACCCGGCCTGTCTGTCCATCCATTCTGGTGTTGACCTGTGGCTCTGTCTGACCATTCTCCTTGTGCATTCTGAGTTGGCTTAGACATCCTTTCTGGTGCAAACCTGTAGCTCTGGCTGACTACCCGCTCCGTGTATGACCTGGCTTGTCTGACTACCCACTCTGGTGTTGACCTGGGGCTCTGTCCACTGCGCATCCAGCATACCAATACTTCAGTCGATATCCTATCTGGTGCAAACCTGTAGCTCTGGCTAACTACCTGCTCCTTGTATGACCCGGCTTGTCTGACTATCCTTTCTGGTGCTGACTAGGTGGCTCTGTCTGTTTCCTTACAGTATGGGTTCACGCTCCACAGACACCCATCCTAGTGCGGACCTGGGGCTCTATCAGACTCCTAGAGTGACTGCAGGCTGAGTCAGTGCTAATCCTTTGGCCGTTCCAAATTACCTCGAGGCACCAGTGGGCGGAGGCCTAGTCTCGGACAATGTGGTGGATCTATTGGCGGACTGCTATTTCTGATACAGTGCTTGCCTCTTTGGTTACCCTTTGTGCATTATCTGTTTACGTGCATTACTGTGATTATTCTAATAAAAGATTGTTTTACTTTACCATACTTACTCCTGGTTTATTCCTGGGAACCGTGACACTCTCTTTAACATGTCTCTGGCGTTTGCCTATATGATTGAATAAATTACCTCTCTTGGGGAAAACCATGGCTCTTGATCCATTGAACGTAGGGTTGTAAAATATCCTCATTCAGAACATTTTGTATCTTTTGTACATTCATTTATGTTTTTATTAGGAGATTGTTAGTAGGGGTGGGCAAAAAGTGTGAACAATTTCCTGCATGACTTTTTGCGAAAATGTGCTGATTTTTTTGCTTTTCCTGCAAAAAATTTTACCTTTCCGCTTATGCAAAAATGTCCTCCTTTTCACCTATTTTAACAAATTTTCCACCTATGTTAACACATTTTTCACCTATATTTCCTATAGGTACTACATTTCCCACTCTAACATTACTTCTTCTAAGGGCTGAAGTTTAGAAATAAGTGGCTGAAAGTCAAAGTTGTGAGTCCTACAGAAAAATATGACTTGAAAAATGTGTTAGCATGCATAATGCATTTATCCTTTGCCTACAACACTTTCTTGCTTAAGTGGCAATGGCACATATTCATGGTGATATCAAGTAATAAAAAAAAATAAAGTACAACATACAATGTGGCAGATATGTATTGTAGTGGTTGGCATGGTGTGATTTGTATATATATTTTTACCATTGTCATACTCTATCCTCCTTCTCAGATTATTGACACACATTACTTATCAGTCATAGCAGTGGTCCCATCTGTCCTATGACTAAGTGCAACTAGCATGAAACGAGTTGGGTGATTTGTGCGCTGAGTACCATCCTATTTTTCATGAGTGTTGTATTTTTTTGGGGTTGTTTTTTTAAATTTATGCAAATAAAAGGAAGTTTTTACAAAAAAATGTGTTGAGTTGGCAGTTTGGGATTAGCTAGCCCGTGAAGCACTCCCTTCATGTATCATCAAGTTTGTCGAAGCCTGTGGCCAAGGCTGTATCACAGTGCCTGTGATCCTTTCTGTCACTCTCGCTTGTGGTGTATGCTGATTCGCTATACTGGTTTGGCCCGCCCCTGGTGACCTTTTTATGCCTGACCATGACACCTGTCAGGTGCCCTTTCATGGTGTTTCAGAGCCAGTGTTGCTGTTGCTGAGTTCCTGTGTTCCAGTTTTCCGTGTACCGAATTGGCCTGTCTTGACTACGTTCCTGTGTTCCTGCTCGTGATTGACCCGGCTTGTCTGAGTACCCGCTCCGTGATCCGATCCGGCTTGGCTGACGTTCTTGCTAGTGATTGACCCGGCTTGTATGAGTACCCTCTCCGTGATCCGACCCGGCTTGGCTGACTTCCTGCTACGTGACCTGTTAACAGACTGTTCCGGTGACCAGCTAGTTCCTGCTCTCCTCTCCGGTTGTTGCTTTGGCGACATTCTGACTTCCGCCACTGCCGCTTGCCTGGTTAATTGTGTGACCTGCTCCTGTCTGGGCTTGCTTGCTCCCAGTGCTGAGTATTACCTGATTGCAGAGTTGTGTTGCTGTCCTGAGCCTCCTTATCGCTTGCAGAACATACATACTTCTCTGAGCCTCCGATCCGTAAAAGCTGCATTTAACCCTAGCTGTGCCGCATTTCCTTTCGCTAGCCTCTTTCACTGGTATAGAGCCTCCCTCTTGCATTACATCTGCTGAGCTGGTCGCTTATGCTCTGGTTGGTCGGCGGCTCATTACACCATTGCAGAGTAGTGCTGTCGGTAACGGTTCCGGTAGGGTGCTATTTGGCTCAAACGCTTTCATTAACACCATTGAGGCTGAAGGCACAAGCTAATGTACTGAGGGTGAAGGGTTATTGGCTTCTCCGTTGCAGCATATGTGGTCCGTTGTTACGCCCGTGGGGGCTATTGGCTCAAAGTTTTTGCAGGTTGACTAGGTTACGCCCGTGGGGGCTATTGGCTCAATACCTCTGTTCCACTGGTCTCCGTTGTACGGCCGTGGGGGCTATTTGCAGCTCTTGCAGTTCAGGTTATACTGTGGTGATGCCCGTGGGGGCTAATTACTCAAGCACTTGCAGTGTCAGTCGTACCCTTGGTTACGCCCATGGGGGCTATTCTGTGTACTGTATTGCTGATATTACCTCTGGTCACGCATGGCCTAACAGCAGCATCTCTCAGTACTATAAGTGTGATTCCAGCTACACTTACTGCTTCCAATTAACACCTTGGGCGTGCCAAACTCCACAACTGAGACTGTTCATCTATACATTTAACCCTTCTCTGGGTTTCTCTCATGTGCCTGTCCTGAGACAGTATATATAATACTCTTATTTCTGTATACTGGGCTGTGGGGGCATATCTGTTATTGTCTTGCTATTATTTTGTGTTGCCTGTAGAGGTCGATCATTTGCCTTATTTTTCTTTTAATAAAACTGTGTTTTATCTCACCCCTGGTCTGAGTGTCTTAAAAAAAACGTTACAGGCTGACAGGATTAGCTCCAGAACGGAGTGGGCCTTTGAACCCTGGTGTGTTCAATAACAAAATCTGGAACTTTTAATCAATAGAAAAGAAAGGAAAAAGAAAAAATGTATGGCAATTGGTAGTGGACTTTATTTTTACAATTGTTGATGTCAACAATTATAGTTTACATTAGACTAAAACATTATAATAGTAATATTTAATAATTAATGTGGCCATTGCAAGTGCAGAGTTGACATTGTGACATTTGCTACTCCTGAGGCAGTAGCAGCACCGCAACTACATTGTGCACAGTGTGTAGGAATGTTCTGAAATACAGGAAGGACCAGGAACAATAGACACATCTGCACTTGTATAAAACAACTGGCACATCTGCAACCAAACACCTTGACACTTAGGTTCACAATGTCAAATCAATCATCCCCAAAGAAACCAAGTACTGCTGTTACTAAACCACTTTTCCACTCCATTAAGGACAAATGACAACTAGTGGAGTTAGTAATAATCGTGACTCCTCCCTTCCACCAGCTTAGCTTATTCTGTGGAATGGAATCTTCTCGGATGCTCCTTGATTCCCTGCTTGTGATTAGCCGCCACCTCATTGCCATATGTGGTTCAAGCACCACACAATGTACAATGGGTGGACATGAACTGCCATATCCTTGCATCTAGAGAACTGCTATCAGCTGGTGGGGAAGATAATGGTGACAGAGGTGGTGCTCCAGAAAAGGAGGAGGTTGAGGACCCCAAATTTGCTGGAGAGGGGATAGTTGCTACTTCTTCCTGCACACAGACCCTAGAGCAAGAAGCTGATGATGAGGCTGGGATTCTCTACTCTTCTTCCTCTTCAGTTTCCACCTATGTTCTTGGTGCCCTTAGGGAAGGACAGGGTTTACAGTGACAGCAACGAATAATTTATTTTGCGGGGATTTGGTTTTAACATGCTTCACACAAATGTCAAGGTGTCTATATTGCATATATTTTTGAGGGCTTTTGTGCCAAGGTGTGTCCCCTCCTTTCCCTTTTTCACTAAGTTGTCACACATAGTGTACAGTGCCTTTGCTGATAACTGTACTGTACCTGCTCCAAGAGATAACTGG
The DNA here is from genome assembly GCA_037306005.1 of Rhinophrynus dorsalis. Classification (NCBI taxonomy): domain Eukaryota; kingdom Metazoa; phylum Chordata; class Amphibia; order Anura; family Rhinophrynidae; genus Rhinophrynus; species Rhinophrynus dorsalis. Next base: position 127,609,330 of record CM074721.1, read on the forward strand.
TCCTTCAAGTCAGGGACAACACAGATTGAGAATAATGGACTCTTCCTTCTTCTTCACAATCCCCTTCACTTGTTGGGGCATAGGATGCTGCTGCTACTGCCTCAGATTCATCACTAGAACTAGGACCAGGATTATTGCTGTTAATTTAAACCTGCCTGCATCATTACTGCGCAAACCCAGTCCCACTGTGGCCATGGTGGCCTGTGGCACACTAGCCTGTTCATCATCAGCCTGCTGCTGAGACAGATCAACATCTCGCTCCTGCCACTCAGCAACAGGAATTAAAGCAGCAGCAATATCTGCAATGTCACTGATGGTAGTGATGCCCATCCCCATTTGCACATCTGTCTCCCATTCCTTTTCATTTTCTGCTAAAAAGGCTCTCATTCTATCTTCCATCCCAGATGCACCACCATCACCCTCACTTTCATCACTACCAACACCAGTATCTTGCTTCTCCTCTATGGGAGTGGGACTGGTTGGCGATGATAACAAATGTGACAGCGGGTCCCCTACTTTCACACTTGCAATCTCTTCCGGTGAAGAATGCATATTGGCAGCACTAGCAGCAGGCAAAGGCAATTGATGCATGCTGATGCAAATAATGCTAGCCAGTTCTACCTTCTACAGCATCATGACCCAGAGGGACAATGCCAGGGAAATCTGAATCACAGGGTCAGGAATATGTTGTGGGTTTCCTTAACCACTAGTCTGTCCTCTCACTTCCCTTTCCACCTCAGCATTAGGGTCCATACTGGAGCTCGTCCTAGCAGCTGATTCACAATCACCACCTCCACCCTCAACACTCTCTAGCTGCTGTGTGATAATAGTGGGAAGGCTTGTGGATGACAAGTATGGCTTAGGGTTCACTGATGTAACACTTGCTATCATCTCCCCCTCCTTCTGAAAAGCTGATGCACACTGGCAGCAGTAGCAGCAGGTTCAGGCAGCTGACCTGTCCTGCTTACTGCTACCCACTTCTTACTGTGCCTGCTTTTATTTTCCTCCAGTTGCAAAGTGAAGAAGTTGGGGGACTGGGCATCATTGGTTCTGGTGAATCTGGTGTTTGGCCTTGCACCCGAGCATCTTCAGAGGCAACTCTGATATTGTTGTCAATCTTTAGTCAGTGGTTAAGGCAGTGATACCATCTGTGGCAGATGATCGCAACTGTTCAGATCACTCAACCTTATTATTTTGTTAATACTATGTCTGCTGTGAGTTTCTCAGTCTGCTGCATGTTACTCAGGTGATATTAGATGATGCTTTACCTTTAGAAATGTAAGTCAATCAACACGGCCATTATGGTAATTAACAATATAATCAGCTGCACTGAAGAGACCCAACACTGACTTCTCATTTGCTGGTGGGAAACTAGGGGTTTCCATGGCATTATGCATCAGCGCTAACAACACACACAACACACACAAACACGCTGTTTTATTTGCTAGTAGTCAGTTTGGTCATTGCTTCAGTCTAGAACAATTAGCATCCTTAAAGTATGTGGTAACCTTCTCACATGCAGTGGGCCCACTCCTAGAAGCTAGAAGGTGTTCATGTGTATTAGTTACCAACCCATAAACGTGAAGCAAGTCCCATAGAGATGTGTCAACACCACCATTACCACCATAAATATTATATTGTTTCCCCCGAGACACATGAATTGCTTTCTGTGATGTTGTTGTTGCTGATGCGGCTGTAAATGGTATAAACCCATTGCTGTCTTATTTTCCCTGTGCATTCTACTAGGTTTTTTTGACCATGTCTTTCTATCTCTCATTTCCAGCATTGCAATCCTCTACTCAATCTGTACAGATTTATGGTCTTTTCACAGAAAATAATGTCTCAGAGATGTGCTGCTCATGCCTTGGCACAAATTCAGAAATGTTAAGTTTAAAACAGGGGTCCAGCAATGTAGCAATTATGTGTTCCTTGTTGCTCTTAACGGACACTATGTGAGGATCAGACTGTGACTGTGTTTGAACCCACATAAAGTAACATTTAAAATACATCAGTGTTACCAGAACAAAATACTGACAGAGATCCCAATCTGTGTGCTATTACTCCTCCATATTTTAGTGTTGGGTTCATGGGAGTCTCTCACAGCTTTCCAGAGAATTCTCTAAGGAAAAGGTATCAGCATTTAGTTCCCTTGCTGCGGTTACCACCCTGGTACATGGGACCCCAGCTCTATGTCCAGGTTACAGTGACCCTAGCACCCGGTACTCTTGCTGCTGTTGCCACCCAAGTACCAGTGATGCCTGTTACCAGTCCTTCTGCTGTTACCAGTGACCAAACATCCAGTCCTCCTGCTGGTGTGTCCACCCAGATTCTAGTTACTCAAAAGTTCCAGCTCTTAAGCTAATAAGAACCATTCAGCAGATAAGAATCATTCAGACCATCTCGTCTGCCCATTTTCCTACTGTAAGAACCTCAAACCTTCTTTGGTCCTTGGTTTTGCCTTATGTTCAGGATAGCCATGCTCTGATGACTAGACCAGATTAGAGTTTGAAAAGTAGATATGTATCTTACTTAAATTCAGGTAGAAATTGAATTCAAATCAAGAGATTATCAAGATACTACTTAAAAAAGAATATTAAAAATCACATGTCACAGTCATGAATAAGGTGTAATGGGGAGTTGTCATGGAAAGATTAACTGCAACCATGAAGGGAGATATTGGAAATTACAGTGTGTGTGATATTCTGTAATATAATTATGAACTCTATACCAAAAAGTCAGCAGAAGGGGTCAAATACTGCAGTGTACCACTGCAGTTGTTTTATTGGCCTTAGAATTCTTACATTGGACTGAACATTTTAGAAACTACCGAATATGGTAAAGGAGAGGTAAAGCAATTTTTTAAAATATTTATTGTTTTAAAGACATATTGAGCATATAGATTATTCACTACATAATAATGCTATGAACAAAGGTTTCAATCTATACAAGAGAAGTGAATGGACAATGCACTTGTTTAACATGAAATGTTATTGCCACTGTTTTTAATTTGATGTTTGCTTTTTTCTTTAAGAACATTTGTGCAACAAGTGAATGAAAGAAGAAAAAAATTATCAGCAGGCGAGTACCCCACACTCCATCAAGTGCAGTATATCTGACAGAAGATATTATAGCAAATATATCAAAAAGTATCCAAACTCATGTCATATTTTGATGAATGTGTAGGCCAGCTGAAATGTATAAGTAATTATCATGCCAAAATAAAATCAAATAATATATACAAATAAAAATGAAAAAGGGAGCACAGTATATAATAGTTAAACCTATTTTGATTGAATGATTTCTTTACTATGCTGTTTTTGCTATGGATGCTTTACTGTGTTAATTTTTAGAAAGATTACACCAAGATTGACACAAATACTCGTTAAGTAATACAGTTGCTCAGTACAGAAAATGGTTTAATATGAAGTAGTTTGGAGAAATCCCAGCATGTGAAAACTATAAAAATAAATCCCCTCAGTGGTGTTCATAACATACTTACACAGCTGCACAACAATTGAAAACAATCCTATAATTTGAAAATAGGCAGAAAAGTCACAGCAAAAGAAAACAATACAAGATTAAACACCTGCTTAGGGATGATTAATACTAAGTTCTTTTCAAGTTCTTTAGTGTGTGTGCGCTGTGTTTATAAGCCATGGAAAAATGTGCTTTAGTTAATAGTACATTATTCATCGGAGCAACCTTTTAAATAGGATGGGTAAAACAGCTTGAGGCATTAGAATGAACTTAAATAAACATGGTTGCAACTCATTGCAGTGAATCATTTTATTGCAAGCCTAGAAAGTACACACATTATAAAGGGAATTAAGGTAAATATTTATACCAGCTTTAATGCTGTACTTGGAAAGTCATGGGTTGTACCATAATTAAAGATACCAATGCTTTAGACTGCAAAATACATCAATAGGTTTTGATGCTATTAAAGTACTACTGAAATGAGTGCATTGATTACTATTATTGTTAATATTAAATCAGACATGATCACATGCAACATCTACACACCTAGATGTCAGTAAGGTGAATGGAGATATTACACCATACTCATAACTGACCTATTCATCTATGTTCATAATTGTTTTTGATGGCGATGGAATATGGTATAACTTCACAGGCTCCGGAGTACATGTTAATGTTACTTCGCAGCTATGTAGATTTATGTAAGCTTTCCTTGTGTGGATCATACCATTAATTAGGAGCCAGCAAAACTTTTCACCTCAAAAGTAAAGTGTGAAAACAGGATGGTATTTCTTGCTGTTTGCGAGAATTACTGTGAACAATGCAAGTGTTCTGATTTTTTCCCACTTTTGTCGCTTTCTTGAAATCAATTATAATAATGTATACCCCCCTACCTCACACACACACATGTGGAGAGTTCCACCTATTTATTCCTGCCCTGCTAAATTATAAATGGAAGTGTCAGTTTACTGCATGTTGCCAGCCTGTGCTTGAGAAAAAGAGAGCGAGAAAGCAGCTGAATTTTTCTGCTAGGTAGTGTAGAAAGATAGAGAGGGAGCTGGAATTGCTTGATAGCATTATCGTTGGTAGCAGTTTATCTATGGTTGTGGATGAGAAAGGAGTAGCAATAGTGCTGTATTATGCACTTAAAATTATGTACTCTAAGGGTGAGCTGTTCAAAAAGTTGTCATATTGAAAACTTTGTTGGATCATGAGTTGGTGGTAAAAGAAGTAAATCCGTCACATTTGAAAATGCGTCTAAAGAATTAAAAATAACGGTAACAAGATCTTGATGAACAGTGCCCTAAAAAATTCTGATGTTAAAAATTCTTTGATTTTGTCTATGAAACAAAATTTTCAAAGAATCAAAGACATTTTTTCTTTGAAATGGGAAATTGTTTCTCTTTCCTGCTTACAGTACTTCTATTTGTCTACTCCAAGTTTAGACCATTTTTATTTTGTCGGGAAAAAATGACGTTAATCAGACAAAAAAGTGACGTTGAAACAAATATTTTTTCTGAATATACCTTACAATTTGAAGGTAGATTAAACCACGCCCACTTTTAAGACAGTTTTTTCCCTTTGACAGAGATGGTGGAAATGGATGCAAAAAATGACGGAAAAATGTTTGAGAATTGACGGACCATGGTGAAAGAACTTTATTATGATTATAGACCATTTCGGTTACCACCACTTTCTGAACATCTCGCCCCATATATGTTTCCCTTAATCATGTTAGACTGTAAGTCTTTGAGCAGAGACCCAACTTCCTGTGTGTCACTTTACAAAGCACTTGTAACCCTATATTGTCTAAACCCTTAAATTCTAAATCACTGTGTACACTTGTTGCACAATATAAATAAACATATTAATTAATTCAATAAATAAATGAATCACTTTCTGACTGATAAGTGACAGAATCGGACAGGCCGGTGATCCTTTCTACCTGATCTGGCTGAGCCTGAGACTCTACTGAGTGACATATAAAACACAGACATAAATACATTATATATTCAAAACAAGACAGCAAGGAACAATTTCATCTTTACATACTGTGTTACTTATACACACTCACTGTTGCATCTGCTAGAAGAAGAGGGACAATCATATTCTGAGGTGTGGCAGTGTGGCTGATTCTCTAGCTAACAGGACTATCCAGTATTGAACTTTAAAAATGAACACTACAGTCCTTGTGATGCTGCTGGCAAAATGCTACTAATTTAGATAAGCCAAGAGTAAGGTTGTTTTTGATGCTATAGAGAGTGGCTGTGATTTGTAGACAGTGATGCTGACAATGACAGAAAGGGACAGTTAGAATAAATACAAATATTTTGGCTGATAGTGACAAATACTAGGGAAACATAAATCATACATTATTTTAGACAGAAAATAGCATCAGGAGTATGTATAAAAAGTACATGGATGTATTGCTGGTAGTAAAGTTGTACCAAATGGTTGCTGCAGCCTGTGCAATAAATTATGATGATTCTTGTAAAAGTGATATGAAAGATTCTAGCAGTAGTAGTAGTACAAAGTGGTTAACACTAAAGTTCAAAGACAAGTCACTTTTTGGTGTTGCTGCCACAGTAGAGGAGGATTTAGCAGTGAAACCAACTGCTGCGTCAGACAGTCACATGGACATCCTGCAACAATGTGGTCAATCCTCTATAAATCCCTTTTTAAGGGGAAAAAATCCATTTTCAGACTTCTATAAACTGCAAGAATATGAAAGTAGTGTGGGGGAAGAAGATAATGATGTTGCTGCTGATGATGAACTAATTATTAATGATTTTGATTTTGATATGTCACTTCACTCTCGTTCCTTTCATGTTCTATACAAATGAAGTAGAGATTGACAGTAATGATTATACAGCAACAAAATTAGCTGTATATAACCAGAAAAGGTTATTTTTTCATAATTGGAAAGGAGCAATACTATAAACTCATTGATAAATCATCTGAAAAAATATATAAGTATACTAACTTAAAAGTACACAGGAATCATCTTGGTCAGCATCATCAGTTACTCTTTTTATAAGTCCAACCCCCACCCAGTCAGACTCAGTATTACTGACTAAGCAGCAACACCTGTCAACTTTCACAGTCCTAGCTGTAAGTGCTTCTGCTGCTGATTGAATTGCAGGACTACTGTTACCTACTGCTACTAATATTGCATCATCTAGCATCCATAGTAGTAGTCCCTCAGGAACCCCCTTAGTCAATGTAATCTGCAGTATGGAAATTTCATGATCCAAAAGCTAAACTGAAAGTGATATAAAAAAAAATCCCAGCCCTGCAATACAGTTAATTCATAGACACACAGAACAGACAAAACAACTGTTAAATGTAACAGCTTCTCTGTCTTTACATGAACTAACTGAGCAGCTGTTTGAAGGGCACAACAGACTATATGCCAATCAGTTGATTTATATAAACCAAACTTCATGCCTTTCACTGTGTCAAGCAAACTACACTTTTATTTCATCTGAGAAATACACATCCCTTTTTTTTCTAACTTATTTCCTTCAATCTAATTTAAATGTTTTAGAGAAAGTACTTTTTAGTAAAATACATAGTTCTCACTTTGACTGTCGGCAGTTCTAAATTACAATCTTTACAGCAGTTCAAAATGTCCTTGAATAAATATTATGCCAATGGAGAATTTCATCTACTCTACTGCCTGGTGTGTTCAAATTAAATAACAATTTGTAAAGTTGCAGACTGACAGACAATGGCAAATGTTTTTCTGTTTTCTTGGGGTTTTCTGGTTTTCAATAATACTGTGTTAAGTCATGTATATTTATGGTTTACCCTGCATAATTTTACTTTCTTACTATTGAGAAAAATTAATATCCATCCAGGGCACTGGTATGGCTACAGAACTTTAGTGACCTCTTACTGGTTTTTAAAAGTTATTCTTTGCTTGTCAAAAATTTTTAGTTAAAAATAGTCACATTTTATGTTTTACAGTATCATCTGCATCAGAGAAACTTCTTCTCCCTTACCAGAACCTGCTCCTTTGTGGGCTCCCTGACTCCCTTGTTGCCTTTATACACTGAGAAGTAAGCCTTTTATGTATAATGGGGAAAACATCTGAGGAGTACAAAACAAAACTCAGTAGCTTTGCCAGACAACAGATTTAATTACAAGACCAGAGGCTTCATGTTATGCTATATCAATCTTTACTACTCCAGTATAGCAGCAAATATACAGTGAAAAACAAATAAGAGTCTCTTAGTATTGGCACGCCCCCTGCCTATGCTCCTCCAATCAGCTGTGTCTCCCTCATATAAAGTGTAGAACTCCTGACAGGCAGCTTCCTCTTTCATTGCGGCTCCTCAGGAGATAAGTATTTCATAACATTTTAATTAATTATTATTGTTAAAAAGGTTTTGTTTTCATTGACTTTCTCTTATATTTGTATTTTTTTTACCCATTTTCCCTGTGGGATGTTTTCTGTTTATTGTTATTTTCAATTCTTGCTTAGTTATATATTTCTCTTTAAGCCTTCACTTTTTACCTTGTGAAGTCTCTACAAGTGTCCCTTGCTGGTCGCTAGGCTATTTTTTTTTTTAAATATGCCTTTTATTTCTTATTTTTCCCTTGCCTCAGCTCTTTTCCCCTTTGATCAGGGCTCCGGTGCTTGTGCATGCGCAGTTCGTGTCTGGATTCATCTGTCAGAACAACTCAATTGCGGACATCTTGGGTTTGGGTAGTTTCAGCTACCCGCTTCTGAGCATGAGTGGTATGATGCAGGACATCCAAAGTATGTCTCTTAAGCAAGTCTGACTGGATTTTTTTTTCAGTTAGACGATTTGGAGAACACTTGTATTTGTTTCAGTAGATTTCTGCATACTGTTCATTATTCTATACATATATATATGCTCCCCTTTTTATTATTTTATTATTAGTAGTATTCTCTTATAAAATTCTGTTACTTTATAGTTTGCTTATTGTGGCCATTAGGATTTTTATCCACAATGTCTCATAAAGAAATTCCTCTTCCCTCTACCGACAAAAATCCAAACGTTTTCCTACTCAGGAAAATCAATCTAACAGTCCAGTATATCAAGATGCTTCTAATCATCCATCTATTAGTTCTGATGATCATATTCAGGTGCTCATGGATGTCTCTGTAAATAAATCTGTATCTAATGCTATTACCTCCTGCATGGGCAAAATGTCAGACACTATTGCCAAATCTACTGCTGAAGTATTTTATAAAAAAACCTAATGTATCTTTTTCTTTCCCTGATCTAAATTCTGAAAATCCTAACAATATTTCAAATGTTTTAAATGATAATATTACCCAGGAAAATCTGGACGGTAAAAGGAGATCTAAATTAAAACACTGAGCTCCTACTATTACTGACGTTAATATGTCTATGAAGTAAAACTCTAGAAACCCTAGAATTAAGATTAGTGGTTTGGCACCACACTAGAGACCCTCCACTAGGTAAAAATTAAAAAGAATCACCAGAAATCTGATTCATTTTGCCTGTCTTCCTCATCAGAGGAATCCTCAAATGAATCCGAAGACTCACAGTCAGACTCGTTTGACATAGAATGTGTAATCGATCCACCTACTGAAATAATTTCAGACAGGGTTAAAAATCTTGATACCAAGAACAAGGACAACCCTTATTTGACCCTGAGGGAATTAAACACCCTCGATCATCTGAATGGATCCCACGGGATCATGTGGCAAAATACATCAAATATTAGATCAAGAAATCACTGGATAACAAATAAAAATAAATTATGGGCAGAATGCCCAAGACCATCAATTAACTCAGTATGTGACACTTCAGTGATTGACCCTCGCTTAGTGCAATATCTCTCTAAGTCTGGGAAGGACCATAGAAAGGGATTGGATAGATCCCTAAAAAATTACCAGGATAAGCTTCTGGATTTAGTTGGATCTTTAGACAAAATTTTTGAACTTACTGAGGATTCAGTAACTAATGACACACCCATGAATGTCTCTACCCTTAGAGGGTGGATTCAGAGGGCTTTCTGTCTACTCAGCAACTCAAATATGTCAATGTCTACTAAAAGACAGGGCGATTTTATTAAAGATCGACCCAAAATTGACAGAGATGGTGTCTTCAGAAGTGGCCCAGAGGCAGCAGGCGTTCTGTTTGATGATTCCTTCATAAAGGAAGTTGGTGAATTTATGACTAATTTTATGGCCTTAGATAAGGCTCAAACCCTTAAGAAAGTTTTCAACTTTTGGGAAGGCCGGAAGACACAGGGCTGTATTTCCCAGCCGATCATATCAATGTCAGAGAGGACAGTTGAAAAATAACCAAAACCCCTCAAATTATGGGAGAGGATCCTATTATTTGAAGACCAAGGACCCCTATCCCTTCTTCCCTCAAAAAAGTAGATCATGGCAGTCTGGACCATCTAGAGGTTTACCTTAACATAGATCATTCACAGGTAAGTCTCTTTACTTTCTTTCCTCCTTATCAAGAAAAATTGGGTGGCAGACTCATCCATTCTTTCCCTTGTTGGTCTCAGATAACCTCAGATCAGTGGATTCTTCAAACTGTCAGAGCTTTTCAAATACAATTCAGTTCTCTCCCAGTCAAATACAGACTCCTCCTGCTTTCCAATATTCAGAGAACGAAAGATGTCTAGTGGATTCAGAAATCCAAGACTTAATCAAAAAAGGAGCAGTAACTCAAATACCCAAGGATTCCTCTGGGTTCTTAAGCAACATGTTCCTAGTAAGGAAAAGAGATTCTGACTTATGCCCGGTAATAAATCTAAAGGAATTGAACATTCACATTATGTTCAGGCACTTCAAAATGGAAGGCACTTATTGTCACAGGGATCTGTTGATGCCATTGGATTGGATGGTCAAGTTAGATCTCAACGATGCCTATCTAACAGTCCCCATGTGTCCACAATATCAGATGTTCCTTCAATGTCTATGGAATGGCAAGAAATGGCAGTTCCCCTGCTTAATCTTTGAACTATCATCAGCTCCCTGGTGTTTCACAAAGCTCATGAAACCAGTTGTATCATTTTTGAGAAGCAGGGGAATAAGATTGATTATTTATTTGGATGACATGCTCATCACGTCTCAAGATCTTCTGATGATAAAAAAGCAATTGTGGTTGGCTATTCAACTTCTGACTCCCCTAGGGTTTCTGATAAACTGGGAGAAACCTGTTCTCCAACCATCCCAGTCAATAGAGTTTCTAGGTTTCGTGATCAACTCTGTAACCTTGTCTCTTCTTCTTCCAGGATAGAAGTTCAAAATGATTTGGAATGAAATCAAAATTATTTTAAAGAAAAATCTTATTTCCTTCAGAACCATTGCCAGAATAGTGGGCCTATTATTCACGTCCATTCAAATAATTTTTCCAGGACAGCTTCATTACTGAGCCAGAGACTAAAGATTCTTCATCTTTGGAGGGGCTTGGGTTATTCAGATTTGATTCCCCTTTCTCTGGAAATGAAAGAGGAACTAATCTGGTGGTTAGGTCACATGGAGGCATGGAATGGGAGATTCATTTTTGGTATGTCTCTAGATATAGTCATAGAATTGGATGCCAGCAACTTGGGCTGGGGAGCTCGGTGTGGAAACCTCATCACACGAGAGAAATGGTCTGAAATGGAAAAGAACATGCACAGAAATTGCCTGGAATTACTGGCAGGTTCTTTCTCAGTGAGAAGCTTTACCAAAGAAACTTTGGACTTTTGCATTCTTTTAAAGATGGACATTGTATCAGCAGTCAGATACATAAAGCATTTGGCAAGCACCAAATCAAACATTTTGCCTAACCTAGCCAAAGACTTTTGGCAATTTTGTCTCGACAAGAAAATCTTCGTTTAAGTGGAACAGGCCTCTCCAACACCATTGCAGACTGGAATTCCAGATGTCTGTTGGATTCCAGCAATTGGACTCTTTGCAAATCTGTTTTTTGGAAGATAAATCTCCTTTGGGATGCTCTAGAGATAGACCTGTTTGCTTCACAGCAAAACAAATGTTTATCCACGTTTCTCATTTGGAATGGAGACTGGATTCGGACATGTTCTTACAGAGTTTGTGCAGTTCCAGAAACTCTGCTTTTCCTCCCTTTGCAATGATCCCCAGGGTCATTCTACAGGTCAGGAAACAATTAGCATTGTCTTAATAACTAGGGATGGGTGAAAAATTTCCTGCGAAAAGTGCCGTTTTTTTCACTTGTTTTCGCCTTTTCCACCCACTGAAATCAATGGGAAGAAAAATATTTCTACATCACACAAAAGTTTTCTACAGCCATATAAAAGGCTGTCAGGCTCTCACAGCAGCCATTCTGTGTTTGTGAGCAGAGAGAGCAGCATGTTTTTAGCGAGAGGAGATAGGCAAATAAAGGGGAATTGAAGCTTAGGTTAGGAAATCATTTAGGTATGACATTTGTTCTCTGTATTTGGGGAGTCTGGGGTCACTTTAGGGGATAAGAAGGGTGGAAGGAGGTTGTCCCCCAAATACTCCAAAATTCCATGTGACTGACAGGCAAGACACAGGCAACCTATTTGCTTGCTGATCTTGCTGTTAATGTCCCTGTGCTGGGTGGGGAAATCTGGGGAAAGAAATTGTTGATTTTCTTTTTCAGTTATAATTTTTTTGGACTGATTGTGATAAGACAACAGAATGGACAACTTAAAAAAATAAAATAAATAAATTAAAAAAGAATAAAAAATGAAATATCTTGGGTGACAGTGACAGACAGCTGACTGGGCTTAGGCAAGGCATCATACAGCTCCATCAGTTGTGTTGTGCACTTTACCGTAAAAAAACACAGTGTAGTGGCAGAATGTCCAGCAAATGCACAAGGGAAAGGGGGAGGGGTGGAGCAGTGTAGGGACGTGAGAGTAAAGTAGTAGTCCAAAAACTGACTGCAGCAATGGTAGTTGCAGCGTGTGCAATCAATGATGATGATCCCTTTACTCCAAGGGAGGATGCAGTTTGTCAAGGTCCCAGCAAAACTAGGTCCAGCACCACCAGTGCCAGTAGAAATATAGAACCATATATGAAGAAGACTGAAGACGACAAAAAGTCACATTCAAGTGCTGATGATGCTGGCAACAGCATAATAGAGGAAGGTGTAGCAGCTGAACCGTCTGCTGCATCACACAGTGAGACACCAAAACACCTGTCCTCAAAGTAGTAGTGAATTTTGTTAAAAGAAAAAAAAAATGTTTGAGACCTGCAAAAGCTTAGGGGAATATAAGGGTAGTAGTAGGCAAGAACTGTCAGGTGATGCTGATGCTGCTGAGGATGACCTAATGATGACTGATGATGATGCAGATCTGGAATATATCCCTCAAGCATCCTTCTCTTGTTCAGATACAGATGAAGTTGAGAGTGATGATGATGACAGGGCTATAATTTTTCGTGGGAAATGTGAAAAATCTGCAGGTTTTCATGAAATATTTTGCTGGAAATTTTTCAAACTTTTCGCCCACCCATACTAATAACCCCCTTTTGGACTTCTCCCCTTTCTCCAATTCCCACCAATCGGGAAAGAGAATTACAAGGCATCCCCAGGAGTATTCAAGTGGGCCCAATTCACCCAGTGAGCAGGCTCCCAAGAAGCATTTTTTTCTTTCTCCCTCAATTTGGGTGTGAATCCTCGCGGGGCGGAGGCATACTTATCACTTACTACTTTGGGATATACTGTGTCCTGCAGGTAATGTGGCTATGTTTAATTAGAGGGATGGTTTAAGATTAGTGGGCAGTGTCACATTTGAGGTCATTGTCAATGAGGTTCTCCTATAATAATATAATAACATCTTAATATACACTATTGCAGTGAAATCTATATCTCAGATTTAGAATAGGCCCTCAGATGTGCATGCATGTAATGCAAGGGGTCGAAGGGGTGGCTTGCGTTTTTTTTTTTCCTCTTTTCTCAATAATTTGAGAGATGTAGATCATATTGCTACTATGGACAATGTCATAATTCCTAATAACAGAGTGTGTGTGTCGTTGCTGCTCTTAATCTGGTAGTAATTGCATGTACTAAGTCAATTCCTATATGTGAAGTGAGATAGGATTACCAGAATGTCTCACTGTCCTGACTCTAACCATTGGGAGGGAAGCCGCTAATGTGACACTCCTTGTTTTAGACTCTGTACTCTGTGTTTGCCTGGGCCTCATTCATCCCCCATATTTACTACCTTTAGTTTCCATGAGAGAGCAAGCACTTACATTTTTGACATAGAACATCTGAGGTCTCAGTGATTCTGCTAAACACTCCCAGATCCTTGATTATATTAAAACACATTCTCCAGATGTCACTATGATTCAAGAAACACACCATTGTTGGAGTAAAATTCTATCACTCAAGAAATCGTGGTGCAGGAGTCATTATCATGCATGCTTTTAGACCCATTCCGGGGGTGGTGATTGATCTTAATTTAAAGGAGTGTTCCTTTTGAATTTCTGGATATTAAAACAGACAGTAAGGGACATGTCATATTTTTGTCTTGCAAGCTGGAGGAGATGCTATTTTGCTGATAAACATTTTCATTCTACCCCATGTCTCGCTCTCCATACTTCAAGATGCACTTACATACCTTGCTCCTAGATCCTAGCTACTAAGGATGGCATCAATTGTGACTCCAGGTGAGGCACTGGTCATGAGTAACCTCATGGTAGGCATGGGTCTATTTGATGCATGGCTCAATTTGCACCCTGGAGTATGTGGTTATTTGTGTCATTCCTCCACCTCACATGCTATCCCACATTGATCATGCTCTGGTCTCTAGCAACTTTTGACATGTATTGGGAACATGTGACTATCTCCTAGACTGCTGTCAAACCATTCCCCCTGTTTCTAACTATACACAGTGTGCCCACCCCTGGCCTCTCTGGAAACTTCACCCATATAGTTTGAATACGAAGACTTTAGTGGAGTGACATCAGAGGCACATTGCCTCATTTTTTGATGTGAACACCATAACAGCCACCCCACATGTACTCTAGGAGAGTGCAAAAGCTTACATTAGGGACTGTTTTATCTTGTTAACTTCCCTTAAAGTTAATAGACAAACAGGTGGTCGTGGAGGTGAAAAGGGCATATGTAGATGCCATGTATCCATCTTTGTACACTCGATTCTTATCTGCTGATAATCTATTACAATTAAATCTTGTGGAGAATAACAACTCCCATCTGTTTCTTAAGTGTCAAAAACTGTTTGAACAGGGGAGATAGTGTGAAAGATGATGGCCCACCTGGGTTGCTGTGCATGGTGCCAAAATGATATGACATGTGTGATGGAGGAAGGGGGTTCCCTTCTAACTTTGGACAGAGATATAAACACAGATTTTGGGCAGTACTTAAGACAGCTGTATGGATCAAAAGTCCCATACTTTGATAGCTACACACTGCAAAACTATTTGGAAGAAAGTTGTTTTCATGCATTGTCCTTGAAGAATAGAAACATGCTTGACTCTCCTATTTTGTTTGGAGAGGTTGTGGCTGCCATTGATTCCTTACCTGGAGGTCAGACTCTGGGCTTGGATGGCTTGCCTGCAGAGTGGTTTATAATGGTATATATATGGTTTCTTTGCCCACACTTGATGAATACCTTCTATGAGGCCCAAGACAGGGATGGCCTCCCCCCCGAATTAATGAAGCAGCAGTTGTGGTTATCCCCAAGCACGGTAATGATCATATGATCATAGCTGTTAACTACAGATGCAAAAATCTTGGCCAAGATCCTGGCAACCAGACTCATGGCTATTCTTCCTTCTATTATACAAGAGGATCAGACAGGATTCATGAAGGAACGCTCCATTCCCATAACCTATGATGGTTGTATAAGAACTTACAGGTTACACATGAGAATGTAGGCTCAGGGGTGATAGTTTTTCTGGATGCTGTCAAGGCATGATTCGAATCAGTTGAGAGGCTATATGTTTTGGAGGTTCTTTGCCAGTGTGCAAATACTATATGATACCTCTATTGTTGTAGTAAGTCTGGGGGCCTAAACTCTGACAAATTTCCCCTCTCTAGGGAAACTAGACATGGCTGCCCTAAAAAAACCCCATAAAACACACAGGTTCCTGGTGAGCTCAAAACAGCTTTTATTAAACCTGAGGTTTAAAACCAATGACTTGCTACAAATAAAATTGGGTTTAGTGTCATGTTTTGACCAAAGGCATGGAAAGCTTGCCTACCCAGTCAATGCATTCCACATTCAGGCAAGTCCCTATCTGCCTACAATATGTGAACATGTATTTAATACAATGCAGTTAAAAACAGTGATTCCACCTTACCTCTGCTATGAGCAAAACCCTTGTGAGGGAAAGGAGGGAGGCATTTATACCTTCCCTAATTCAACTACTACTCTGTTTGGGGAGCTAACAACCAAGAGAGGAGGAGCTAAAACTTCTCAAAATACATACAAAAAGTATAAAACATACAGGTTCCTAGTGAGTTCAAAATAGAATTTATTGGTAGCGTATGTGCACCAAATCCTGAGATTTACAAAAAAACAGCCTATGACTTCTATACATAAAACAGTGGGGTTTAGTGTCATGTTTTTGGCCAAAGGCATGGAAAGCTTGCCAGCCCCATCAAGGCATCCCATATTCAGACAAGTCCCTATCTGCCTACAATATGTGAACATGTATTTAATATGAGAGTGAAATGTGGGAGGCATTTATACCTTCCCTAATTAAGCTATCACCCTGTTTTGGGAGCTACCAACCAAGAGAGGATGAGCCAAAACCCCCTAAAATACATACAAACAGTATAACTCAAAATAGCCTTTATTAGAAGTGTTCAATTAGTTAAATATGTGAACATTCAGGAGAGCAGCAAGAACAATATTTTGGCTAACTATAGCAAACAACAAAAATTTCTGTGCATCAAATTCTTATGCAAAAAGAACCTAGAGCAGAGCCCTCGGGGCGAGAATTATGTCTGATCCATCCATTGTAGGTTTTATCCTGGGACAGAAAGGTGAGACTGGCTCTGTATGCGTAAAACATCTTGGTCTTTCCATGAAATCCAGATGGCTCTGTAACTAGACTGTTGAATATGGTGGAGTCAAATATTCAAATATTCATGTGAACTGGTTAGAATTCACATTATTCTCTAATGTCTAAATTCACTTGGGGAAAAAAGATAACTAGGATTAAACTTGACGCTCTCAAGAGACCAAGGAGTAGAGGAGGTATTGCCCTAACTGATTTTTATATTTATCACTTACCAGCCTTAACTCAGTGGTGTGTCAGGGTTTTGTCCTATCTCATATACTGACTGTTGGGCCATCTATCTCTTCAATGCAGACTGACACCACTAATGCTATTTGTAAGACATGGGATGCTATGAAAGATTTTTTCAACTACACATCAATTGATCCCAATACTCCTCTATGAAACAACATAAATTTAGTCTAGGGATCATGGGGAAATATGTGTCAAGGGCAGAGGAAGAGGGGGTAGTAGTGTGATTAAGACAGGTTAACTACCCATGCCTGCTGCCATTGCTGCACCTGCTGCCAGTGCTGCACCTGCTAGGGTGTCTTGTGATTCTCTGGAGGGGGGAAGAAGGAGATGATGCCAAGTGTGACAGCAGGGGACCCTAATTCACACTTGCCATCCCCAAGCAGTCACACCACTACTATTGGAATGTCCAGCAGCTATAGACACAGAGTGTTAGGAGTGAGTGAGGGGGCGATCATACAACTAGTGAGGAGGAAGACTCAGGTAATGAAATTGATGTGGTTGTGTTAGTAGTAGTAACAGTGATGGTGAAGCAGCTAGTGGTGTTGCCATGTACCCGCGAGAAATTCTGCAAAAACCATGTTGTTGTCTGCTTTTTCACGGAAAAATCCACTTTAAAATGATCAATTAAAATGTTTGCATTTTCTGCCCATTGGCACCTTCACCTTTTTCACTATAAAAACATGACATATTTGCGGAAGTCAAACACATTAGAAGCAGCTACAGAGCGAGGTAGACATGCTGTGCTGTTCTGTTGTGATTTTGAGGCAAAATTGAGGCTGGAGGAGCTCATAGTGACTGTTATCACTATGAGCAGGATTCAAAATAATAAATTGAGGAGCTGGAGTCGGAGGAGGAGGAGGAAGTGACTAGCAGTACTGAACCAATGCTGTCCAGTCCCCCTAAATCACCCCAAGGGATCTTGGGGAATTTAATGGGAAGGGAGGGAGAAAAGAGAATGGCAAGGAAGGGAGAACAGGGAATGGGAAGGGAGGTAGAAAAGTGTAGAACTAGTGAGAGCAGGACAGGTCAGCTGCCTGTCTCTGCTGCTAGACCTGCTGTCTCTTCTGCCACCATTGCTTCCCCTGTTGAAACCAGTGCTGTGCCTGCTGCCAGTGTTGAACCTGCTGCTACCAATACTGTGCCTGCTGTAAGACGTGCTGTACCTGTTGCCAGTGCCACCAGTGCTGTGCCTCCTGCCAGTGTTGAAGATGCTGCCACCAGTGCTGAAGCTGTTAAGGTGTCTTGTAATATTCAGGAGGAGGGGGAAGGAGAAGATGATGACAAGTGTGACAGAAGGGGACCCAAAGTCACACTTGCCATCCCCAAGCAGTCCATCCAGTGTCAATTACTACTACTAAGATAGTCCAGCAGCTTGTTAGTGTTAGAAATTAAGGAGGAGTAATCAATATAATCTTATTACTAGTGACCGTGAGGAGGAAGACTCTGTGGCTGAATTTGATGTGTGTGGTGTTAGTAGTAGTAGTAGTAACAGTGATAGTGAACCAGCCGGTGGGACTAGTGTTAGGGGAGTGGTAGGGGAAGCATTTGAAAGCATGCAGACTAGAGGTCAAGGGAGTCCACACCATTCATCTGGTTCTGGGAGTCCCCTTCCCTTCACTACAGAGTCCAAGTTGAACATGATACTAAACAGGCCAGAACTGGTGTTGGGGGAAAGCAGGCTCTGAATTAATACAACCCCCACCACCAGCAGGAGCACAGATCAGCTGTCTGTGCCTGCTGCTACTGCTGCTGGTGTTATTCTTCCTCAAATGGAAATGGCAAGTGTGACATTAGGGGACCCTCTGTCACATTGCTTGTCACCTCTTCCAAGCAGCAGTGAGAAGTCTGGAACAGAGCAGCAGCAGGTAGGGACTAGTGGTGGTAGTGGTATTGGAGAAGCTGGAGTGGAAGAGATATTGATGGCCTTTGCATCAGAAACTGAGAAGGAATGGAAGATAGGGATGAAGATGGGCATCACCACTACCACTAGCAGTGAGATTTTGTAATTTGAGGAATTTGCAGCTGCTCTAATTCCTGTTGCTGCTGAGATGCAATGGCAGCAGGGTGCTGAGGAGCAGGCTAGTGTGCCACAGACCACAGTGGGAATGTGGTCAACAAGTGATGCGGGACTAGGACATGTTCCACTTGCAAGCAACAGCAATAATCCTGGTCCTAGTTGCAGTGCTGATTATGAGATAGTAGCAGCAACAGCAGCAACATAATCCTCTGTCCCAGACAATGAAGGGGAATGTGGAGGAAAAGAAGAAAGAGGCCATTTTTCTCCACCTTTTCACTCTCCCATGAATTCATGGGTGTGAGACTATTTTTCTCTTGGGGCAGGCACAGTGCAGTTATCAACAATGGAACTGTGCACAATTTGTGACAAGTCAGTGAGAAGAGGGAAAGGAGGGAATGCGCCTTTGCACAACCGCCCTGATAACATGCATGAAACACAGACACCATGACAATTATGTCAAACATGTTAAAGTGATAGTAATACTTCAAAACAATTGTATTTTATATTGTAGTCATTAAAAAATCATTAAGAACTATATCAGTCTTACCTCTCAAACCTTTATGGTTTGAGAGATATTCACAAGTAAAGTTTCCCCTCATTGGCGGAAACGGTCAAGTATGCCATCTAGCTGTCAGATCTGAAATCCGGTCCACAGATCAGCCGATGGCTCTATAGTAGAGCCGAGATCTCAAGATATAAAAATAACTAGTTCATTGGAACGATCTACAAAGTGTGCTTGCAAACCAGGCACACTTTGTATACCATTTCAATTAAGTAGTTCTTCTTATATTTTGCTATCTATGCTCTGCTGTAGAGCCACGGCCGGTCTGCGGACCAGATTCCAAATCTGACCACTAGAGCGGTGAGGTCAGTGAGGGGGAAACTTTGCTTGTGACTATCTCTCAAACCATAAAGGTTTGAGAGATAAGATATAGTTCTTAATGATTGTTTAATGGCTGCAATATAAAATACAATTTTTTTGAAGTGTTACTATCACTTTAAAGCCAAACATCCACCACAGAAACTGAGTCTCAGAAAGACATCCACCACAGAAACTGAGAGTCCCTGACTCTCCAGAAAGACAACAAGAGGTGGGGCAGAGATCAAAGAGGAGGAAGACTAGAGAAACCCAGGAAGAGGCTTAAAGTTCAATGACAAGCAAAACAACTAGGTCACCATCAACATCAACTTCTTCCTTTAGGATAACAACTACATCTTCTGCCAGTCCACCTTGTTCATCGTTACTTCCCCCGCCAAATGATAGCCAGTACGTTGATGTTAGGATATGGCAGTTCGTCTCTACACGTTGCACACTGTGTGGTGCACTGACCACACGTGCCAGTGTGGTGGAGGAGAATCGATACCAGGTCATCAAGCGGCATCTGAGGAGATTCCATCCAGCAGAATATGCTAGGATGCTGGCAGGGAGGGTTCATCAGTACTATTAAACTGTCAGCAAGTTGTCATGTGTCCTTAGCGGGGGTCTGGACAAAGGGTATAGTGACATCAGCAGTACTTGGGTTCTGGTGTCATGGTGTTTGGATACTGTTGTACCCCAGATGTTATTTACCACATACACTATGCACATTGCAGTTGTTCATGAGAGGAACAGTTCCTGCTCTCAAGGGAAACATTTCTATTCTAATAACAACACACCCATGATTTTGCAGGAGGGGCAGGTGGAGAAGAAATGATTGGCCAACTTCTTTTCTCCACATAGACTTATTGTGCTGCTACTGCCTCAGGCCATCACTGGAGATCGTCGTGGCAAGTTTAACCTTCATCATTCATCACCCATGTTACTGCTTTTGTTGTTGATCCCATTCCCTTTCAGTTGCCTAATCATCATGCTGCTTAAACATTTCAGCAGTAGCAAGAACAGCAGTTGCAAATTCCGCAATTCTAGACTCAGGAGGAGGACATTTGACAATGGCCAGTGGCCACTGGCCAACATGACCTGCTGACACTAGGCTTTGATTAATAAATAAATAAATAAATACATAAAAACATAGTCCTACAAAAAAATAACCAATTTTTGGGGCTTTGTTTCTAACAAGCCTAAGTCCTACAAATCAATGTTTCCTCAGGGCTTGAGCCTCTAATAACAAATCTAATCTAAATCATCCTGTACAAAATACTCTATCAAGTCAAGTGGCAGCTTATGTCAAGGGGGGTTCCTGTCTATCACTTTACATAGAAATTTCTAACTTTATTTAATTTTTTTGTATTAACTTCCCCCCCAATACCAGTCAAGAACCCACCCAAAACAAATTCCCCGTTCATCTGATTCATTCCCCAGACTCCACCCCCCCAATACAGACACCCTCCTTAAACCTCCTGTCTTAATGGGTTTTTTAAATTTCAGTTAGGATTTATTTTTTATTAACTGCCCCCCAATACCAGTAAATAACCCCCCCAAAAATGTTCCCTGTTCAACTGATTCTTTCCCCACACCCCACCAACACAGGTACCCTCCTGCCCCTTTTACACTATGCCTTTAACATGTGTTTTATATTGTGTGTAACTTCAATGTTCCCATTGATTTCAATGGAATGAGATATACAAAAAAAGTGAGGGAAAAAACTGAAAATATGCACTTTTTGCAGGAAATTTTTCGCCAGGAGGAAAGTGACATTTTTCACTGATTTCAGTTTGAGGCGAAAATTTTCACCCATCCTTAATACTGAAGAAGGCAGAATTGTTGCCTAGAAGCAATATGACAACAACAACCATGAGCACTGCCTGTGCCTGTTGCTAGTGCTGCTAATCTGCCTTCTTCAGCTCAACAAGAGATGGCAAGTGTGACAGTGGTAGGGTATTGTGCCACAGACCACCAATGACACAGTGGGAATGGGGTCCAGTGATGCAGGATCAGTACAGGTTCCACTTGAAAGCAGAAATACTCCTGGTCATAGTTGCTGTGCTAATTCTGCAGCAGTAGCAGCAACATCATCTTCTGTCCCAGCCAGTGAAGGGGAATGAGGAGTAGAAGAAAAAAAAAGGCCATTTTCTCCCCTTTTCCCCTCCCCTTGAAGTCCTGGAGCAGAAACAGTACAGAAACAGTACAGTAATCTACAATGGCAATGAACACAATTTTTGATAAATCAGTGTAAAGAGGGAATGCACATTGGCACAACCACCCTGATAACACACATGAAACATAGTCACCATGACTTTTATGTGAAACAGGTTAAAGCCAAACATCCACCAAAGAGATCAGGCACAGCTGTTCCTGTACCCTGTGACTCTCCCCAAAGACAACAAGAGGTGAGGCAGAAATCAAAGAGTCTAGGGTCTGGGCACGGGAGGATCATGTAACTACATCTTCTGGAAAGCCACCTCATTCATCTTTACCTCCACCACCAGTTAATAGCCATTCATTAGGTGTCAGGATGTGGCAGTTTGTGTCCACCCATTGCACGCTGTGTGGTGTGCTGACCACAATGGCAGTGTGGTGGAGGATAATCACAAGCAGGGCATCAAATGGCATCTGAGAAAATTCCATCCCTCAAAATACACTAAGTTGGAGGAAGGGAGGGTTCATCATTATTATTAAAGCTGTCACGTGTCCTTAGAGGGGAGTGGACAAGGGGCATAGTGACAGCAGCAGTAATTGGTTTCTGTTGGAATGAGTTCACATTGTGGACCCTAAGCATCATGGTGTTTGGATAGAGTTGTCCCAGGTGCTTGGTGTGAATGCAGATGTACCCACTGTTTCCAGTCCTTCTGTCACGGTTTTTGATGAACACTCCAGACTGGTAAGGTTAAAATTACTTTATTGATATACAGTTCACACACTTAATTAGGTCTTTTGGGCCCACACCAACAGCACAGAAATATAGGCAGGGAATACAGGAATAGCAATTCAGTGATAGGAACAATTGCATGAATGATAACAGTCACTGGTAACAAAGGTTCTGACTGGAACTGAACAGGCGGTAGGCAACACAGTCCGAGAACTGACCACAGGACCTTGGTACAGATTGGCACCACCCAGACGCCTGGGAGCAACAGAACCCAGAGGAGCGAGGCAACACTGCTGGCACAACCCAGACGCCTGGGCAACACTGAACCCAAAGGTTCGAGGCAACACTGACCCTGTCACTGGATGCCGATTGTACCAAGACAACTCTCAAGCAGACCCTAGAAAGCTAGAGGTGGATCAAAATATATATAGGCAACCAGTGTCCCCTCGACAGAGGATGGTAATAGCACAACGCTGGCTCTTGAGCCCAAGGCTACTGCAGAGTGGAATATGCACGACCTTACCTGGAGAGTCCAGGCACGCAAAGGGTCAATAGGTAACACCCTGTGATAACTGCAGCTCCCAAAGGGAGTGAGCCCAGCACTGTAAGGAGGTGGACGCAGAGAGAACAGAGTAACTCAGTCAGTGCTAAGAACACTGTACCGGTACTTCGTGTGTGCACACCGCCAACGGTGGTAAGAGAGTAGCTACAGCATGAATGCTTAGCTGACGGTCGAAAAGTAATAGCGCCACGCGGCGCAACCGACTAGAGTAACGGCAAGGCCACAGGAAGTCTAGCTTGAGCAACGGAGGCAACCAAACAGTCTGTAATGCTACTGTCAACAGAGTGACAATACGCTAGACACTGTAGGCAATGGAACAGCGAGTCAGCTAGGAATGGTCAGTAGTGGAGCCAGATACGATCTGCAACGGAGCGGGTTCTTAACCAGATAAGGTCAGTAACGGAAGTGGGTCCTCAGCCAGGTACGGTCAGTAACGGAAGCGGGTCCTCAGCCAGGTACAGTCAGTAACGGAAACAGGTCCTCAGCCAGATACAGTCAGCAATGGAAGCAGGAGTAGAACAGCAACTCAGGAACGTCGTCAGGCAGGCCAAGTCATACATGAACAGCAATCACGGAGCATAAGTCAGGAACTAGTACACCACGAAAGGGCACCATAGTGTTGACATGACAAAGGTTATAAAGGCTATCACTGGGCGGCGACAAGGATACTGACCAATCAGACAGAAAGTATGGAATTAGCTTAGTCAGAATGTTGCCGCCTGCAGCCAGGAGCATGGGCACCGTGATACCTTCCCTTATTTACCACACACTCTCTGCACATTGCAGTTGCTGATGTGAGGGCCACAGTTCCTGCTCTCAAGGGAAACATGTCTATTCTAGTAACAATACACACTTGATTTTTGGAGGAGGAGCAGGTGAAGAAGCATTATTGACCAACTTCTTATTTTTTTTCCACATATACCTGAGGTGCTGGTGGCTAGTTGTGGTGCTGCTACTGCCTCAAGCACATCACTGGAGCTAGCAGTAGAATCATGATCATCCATCACCCATGTTACTGTTGTTGTTTATCTCAGCTGCCTAATCATCCTTCTGCTTAAAAAACTTAGCAGCAGCAAGAACACCAGTCGCAAATTCCATAATGACAATGGGGCATTTGACAATGGCCAGTGGCCAGTGACCACCACAACATGACTTACTTGCACTAGGCCAGTAAAATCTTTTTTCTTTTTTTTTGTCAGGAGGCCTACAAAAAACTTGTGCCAAACAAGTCCAAGCCCTGCAATTCAATATTTCTCAGGGCTTGGGCCTAACACAAGTCTAAGTCCTCCTACAAATCAGTGTTTCCTCTGGGCTTGGGCCTCTAACAACAAGTCCAACAAATCATCCGCTACAAAATACTCTATCTCATCAAGTATCAGTCTTCCCCAGTTGCAGCTTACATCAGGGGGCCCATGATTCTGTTACGTTACATACCATCTTCTTATTTTATTTTATTTAGAATTTCATTTTTTTTTATAAATTGTCCCCCAAATCCCAGTCAACAAACCCTCCCCCCAAAAAAATAATCTCAAAAAAAATCCCTGTTCAACTGTTACTTTCTCCAGACTCTACCTACCAATACAGGCACCCTCCTCAGACACCTTTTATACCATGTCGTATGTTTTTTTAATTGTATTTATTTTATATTCTGATATTAACTGTCCCCCGCAATCACAGTCAACAACCCCCCCAAAAAATCCCTGTTCAACTGATTGTTTGCCACACTTCACCAACACAGGAACCCTCATTCCCCTTTTATATTATGCCTTTGGGAAATAAAATAACAGCTGCTATGTGTTGTGTGTAAATTCAATGTTTCCGTTGATTTCAATGCAATGAGCTAGGTGAAAAAAGCGGAAAAATGGCACTTTTTTCCAATAATTATTTGCCAAGCAGGATGTGGTAGGATACGCCAATTTTTGTTTCAGGTGAAAATTTTTGCCCATCCTTGCTTCTGGATGGCCGTGGCCACCCCTGTAAGGCAATTATTTTGTGAACTAATAATTGCAAAGAAGGTGGTGGCAGAAAAATGTGTTAGAATAGGAGAATAATGTGTTGGAATAGGCGAAAAATTTGCTAAAATAGGTGAAAAGTATGAACATTTTGCATTAGAAAAAGGAGACAACTTTGTGAAAAAAATAGAAAAATCGTCCATTTTTTGCTAAAAGTCATGTGGGAAATTGTTCTCACTTTTTGCCCACCCCTAACTGCAGCACAGCAAACATCTAGTCATTACAATAGGTAATCACATACATATGGTCAAGACCTTTTGTGACACTGCAGGGAGGAAGGGTATGATGTCCAAACATCCCAGATTTTATGGAACTTTGCTGGCGACCCTCTATATAGGTATAATAATTTATAGAAGTGGATGGTATGGTTGACCAACCCGAGCCAGGTAGCAAGTTGCAGAGCGCATTCAGCCATCCAGGCCAGTGCTACCACCTTTTGCACCATCACCAATAATTCTCATAACAGTGATTGTACATGTCACCCCTCCAGTCCCAAAGGAAAGATGGATAATATACACAGTTTTAGATCCATGGGGAGAAGAAACTCTAGTGCACCCATCACAGTCTCAATCCCTCCAACCCAGAATTTCTGAACTAGTGGGCAACTCCAGATTAAGTGCATAAACTTGCCTATATTCCAGCTGCATCTCCCATGCAAGTTACTGTCCCTCTTCCCTATCAGATGTAGTCTAACAGATGTGTAGTATGATCTGTGTAACATCTTCATCTGGATAAGGTGGTGTTTGTTTGACTCTGAAACATTGGCAGGTCCACCTCTAGCCTCATCACACTTATAGAGACTGGGAGATTTTAATACACCTACTGATATTTTAAGGACTCTATTTCCTGAAAATTTACAATAATTTATAATATAATAATTTTTAGGGTTTTTTTTTCGCAATACTGTTCCTTTTGGTATTTTAGATATTCTTTGAATAAATTCACAAGCATGAGCTGTAAAAACGTTTGAAAAAAGCATCTCAAAGAAAAGACCTACAATATTGTTTTTATTCATCATTATCACTGACTTTCCTTTTAATGTTTGTTTTGAATAGCATGCTTTTTAGTTTATTAGTTACCCCCACCCCCAATTCATTTGCAAATAAACACATGTAATAAATAAAGAATGTGTTAACGTGGGCCTGGATTACATTTAGCTGATAAGGTTATCACTGGTTTTATCTATATGTTTCCACATAGGATGCAAAAGAATCAGTGAGATAAAAGCAGAAAAAACTTGTGGCTTCAGATCTTTAAAAAAAAATATATATCCTAAAAGGAAGTTTTTTTTTTTTTTTAATCTATTCTGGGTCATTCAGTCTTATTCACAGTATACCCTAATATTCTGTTTTGTGCTTGTAAACTCCCAAAGTAAATTATCTTTTTGATATTTAATCTGTGGATGATGATAAATGCAATATACACAGCAGGATTCATATTATTCAACATTATTATCTTGTTTCACTATGGGCAAATGATCCTGTAACCACAGTAAATGTTGATTATTGAAATTGTCCTGTGTTTCAGAACTTAATAATAGTATTAGACTGTAATGTTAGAGAATATTGTTTCCTGTATCCTTTAAGAATTAATTAACAGCATTATAGAAGTACATTGTCATTGTACCATGTCCTCAAGCTACATATAAAAATTCCCAAATAGGGAAATTATCCTTATTAGTGATGAATCATATTAAATGCACAATAAAATATGTTTTGATTATGTAACACCAAAAATATATATCAAATTGACTAACACTTAAAGGGATAGTAATACTTAAAATCCCGGGACCAGAGCTGTCCATAGAATGGTGTAGCAACAGCGCCACTGTACAATTTCAGGCCACTGTGATATTGCACCTAAAAAAATTCAGCTTTGAGCTGTAATAACTTTTGAATAAAATACCTTTCAGCAGTGTGAGTAGCCTTGTTTTACTCAGGGGATAAACCCTACAGCATATATTTTAAGTAATACAATCCCTTTAACTCTTTTCTCTAGCTAACTCTACTATTACCAGATTGTCCTTTTTTTTGTGAACGTATTTTACCAGGAAGAATACATTGAGATTGTCTCTTGTTTTCAAGTATGTCCTGGACTCATTTTATCTACCTTAGAAAGGTGAAAGGCTGAGTTGATCTTGCTGGGGCTAGAACCTGTAACCTCACAGTCTGAGCAGATTCTATAGCTGGTGCCTTAACCAACTGAGACATCTCTCCAGCTTGAAATGGTTTGTACAGCAATAGACTCAAATCTTATTAGCAAGTGAGGGGTTAACTTATAATAAATTAATAACATATCACCCTGTCACCTCCCACTATGTTGCCTTCACCTCTGATTAACCTCGCTTTTACTGTAGTGGCTTATATTACCTGCAATGGTGGGGTTAACCATTAATAAATATATATATATATATATATATATATATATATATATATATATATATACATATATATGGTATGCATATTTTAAATGAATGTACTACCTCACCTTTTTCAAATGTTACTGATACATCGTCCACCTAGCTTTTTTGTGAGTGTGACATATATGCTGTATAACTTTATTTGGCACTCTTGTAGCTCATGGATCAAACATGAAACCCTCCATCAATCAAGACTTCTTGGTGGATTAGGCATAGCTGACCTCAAACTTCATTATTAATCCATCCACTTATCGTTGATTCCTGACTGGAGTTATAACTCTGACTCCAAACTCTGGTTTCCAATGGAAAGATCCCTCGACCCACAGTAATGCCCTAGTTGAATTTTTTCTTCCACATCCTGCATGACACCCAGTCCTGAGATCCCAACCTACCATTGCTACACTTCTACACATATGGACTAGTGAATTCACATAAAACATCTATTATCACTCCCTTCTCCTCTCTCAAAGGTTTTTTACTCCAGAATGGCCACTTTCACTCTTTAAGTGGCTTTTTTTCCCATATTGTTCCTCCCACTCTTTTATGCCTGTGTGAATGTTTTATGACAACCAAGATTAATTCCTTTCACCACATTCAGGAAAAACTTTCCATTCACTATCATGAATTTTGGCGGTGTCTTAGGATAAAAACTTTTTTAACCAACCATTCATTTGTCAGGGTGCATTTCGCCCCTTAACTCAATTTGAAACCTTATTTCACACTCTAGGACCGAATATGTACTATTCAACTTACAACATCCTCTACTCCCTAGTTATACATCCACTTATAAAAAAGAACTAGGGACTAGGGGTGGGCAAAAAGTCCCATTGTGTTCCTGTGAAAAAAATCTGTGAAAACCATTTTGTTGTCTACTATTTAATGGGAAAATCCACTTTAAAAACGGCGATTAAAATCTATGCATTTCTTGCCAATTGGCCAAAATTCTTCTCCATTTTTTCAGTGGCTAGAAAGTTTCTGCCCATTGATTTACATGTTTTTGTGGAAGTGCTGTGCTTTTCTACTCTGAAGCCGTATAGGCTCATAGTGACTGTTATAATAATGGGAAGTTTTAAACAAATAAAATAAGGAACTGGATGGACCCTTATGTGTCCACTGAGTCTGAGGAGGAAGTGAGCACTTCAGAACCAGTGCTGGCCAATTCCCCTAAATCACCTCTAGGGATCTTGGGGACATTAATGTCAAGGGAGGAAGAGGAGGGCAGTAGTAAGAGCAGGACAGGTCTGCTGCCTGTGCCTGCTGCAAGACGTGATGCCCCTGCTGCCACCATTGCTGTGTCTGCTGCAAGAAGTTCTGCCTCTGCTGCTGCCAGTGCTGTGCCTGCTGCCAGTGTGCCCCTGCTGCCACCAATGTTGTGCCTTGCCAGTTCTGCCTATTGCTGCCACCAGTACTGTGCCTGCTGTCAGACATGTTACCCCTGCTGCAACCAGTGCTGATTGTGCTGCTAATGCTGAACCTGCTGCCAGTGTGTCTTGTAATAATCAGGAGGGGGGAAGGAGAAGATGATGCCAAGTGTGACAGCAGGGTACCCTAAGTCACACTTGCCATTCTCCAAGCATTCCAGCCAGTGTTAGTACAACAACTAAGAAGGTCCAGAAGCTTGTTAGTGTTAGGAGTGAAGGAGGGGGCAATCATCATATTACTAGTCACTGCGAGGAAGAGGACTCAGGGGCTGAAATTTATGTGGTTGGTTTTAGTAGTAGTAGTAACAGTAATGGTAAAGTTGGTGAGAATAGTGTTAGGGGAGTGGTAGGGGAAGCAATTGAGTGTGTTCAGACTAGCTCTCAAGGGAGCACACACCATTCCCCTGATCCAGGGAGTCCCCTACCCCCACAGCATTGTCCAGGTGGAACATGATCCTGAAGAAGCCAGAATTGGTGACTAGCAGGCTCAGCAATAATATCAACGCCACCAGG
This sequence comes from Rhinophrynus dorsalis, assembly GCA_037306005.1. NCBI lineage: Eukaryota > Metazoa > Chordata > Amphibia > Anura > Rhinophrynidae > Rhinophrynus > Rhinophrynus dorsalis. The sequence continues at coordinate 127,638,734 of CM074721.1, forward strand.
CTCACAGATCAGCTGCCTGTGCCTGCTGCTTGTACTGTCAGTCTGTCTTCTTCAGGTCCCCAAGAAATGGCAAGTGTGACATTAGGGGACCCTGTATAACATTTCTCGTCCCCTCCTCCAACTAGCAATGAGATGTCTGTAATAGAGCAGTAGCAGCAGCAGCTCGGAGGGAGTAGTGGTGGTGCTGATGATGATGATGGTGGAGAAGCTGGGGTGCAAGACACATTTATGGCCATTTTAGCCCAAACTGAGAAGGAATGGGAGACATGGATGAGGACGGACATCACCACCACCACCATCAGCAGTGAGCTTTTGGAACTTGGTAAGTTTGCAACTGCTCTGATTCCTGCTGCTGAGTTACAAAGGCAGCAGGATGCTGAGGAGCAGGCTAGTGCACCGCAGACCACTGTGGACACAGTGGGAATGGGGTCAACAAGTGATGCAGGACTAGGACAGGTTCCTCTTGCCTGCAGCTGCAATAATCCTGGTCCTAGCTGCAGTGTTGATTCTGAAGCAGTTGCAGCAAAAGCTGCAAAATCATCCTCTGTCCCAGCCAGTGAAGAGGAATCTGGAGGCAAAGAAGAAAGAAGCCATTCTCCACCTTAACCATACCCCATGAAGTCATGGATGTGGAACTATTTTTCTCTTGGGGCAGGCACAGTACAGTTATCACCAACGGCACTGTGCACATTTTGTAACAAGTCAGTGAAAAGGGGAAAGGAGGGAACACATCTTGGCAAAACCTCCCTGATAACACACATGAAAAAAACATTTACTTCAAACATGTTAAAGTCAAACACTGCCCCACAGAAATTGAGTACTGTTGTTGCTGTACCCCTTGACTCTCCAGAAAGGCAACAAGAGGTGAGCCAGAGATCAAAGAAAGGAAGAATAGAGAAACCCAGGCAGAGACTGGAAGAAACCCAGGCAGAGGCTCACCATCACCTTCTTCGTCTAGGGTAACTACATTTTCTGGCAAATCTCCTTATTCATCATTACCTCCCCCGTCAAATGATAGCCACTCTGTAAATGTTACGATGTGGCAGTTCATGTCAACCCATTTCAGACTGTGTGATGCACTGACCACACATGGCAGTGTGGTGGAAGGGAATTACAAGCAGGGAATCAAGAGGCATCTGAGGAGATTCCATCCAACAGAATATGCTAAGCTGGTGGCAGGGAGGGTTCATCATTACTATTAAACTGTCATCAGGTTGTCATGTGTCCCTAGTGGTGTGTGGACAGAGGGTATAGTGACTGCAGCAGTACTTGGTTTCTGGTGTCACCTATGTTACTGTTGTTGTTGATCCCATTCCCTTTGAGTAGCCTAATCATCCTGCTGCAGCAAGAACAGCAGTCGCAAATTCTGCATCCATATCAGGGCATTTGACAATGGCCAGTGGCCAGTGACCAACATGACATGACCTGATGGCACTAGACCAGTAGGACTTTTTTCTTCTCAGGGCTTGTGCTTTAAAAAAAATAATAACCCATAGAACTTTGTTTCTAACAAGAGTAAGACCTACAAATCTATGTTTCCTTAGGGCTTGGGCCTCTAATAAGTCTAAGTTCTACAAATCAATGTTTACTCAGGGCTTTGGTCTCTAACAACAAATCTTACAAATTATCCTCTACAAAATGCTCTGTCATGTCAAGTATCAGTCTACCTCAGTGGCAGCTTCTGTCAGGGGGTCACTGGCTCTATCACGTTACATACAAATTTCTTATTTTATTTTATTTATTTTTTTATTAACCTACCAAAAATCTCAGCCACAATAAATTCCCTGTTCAAGTGATTATTTCCCAAGACTCCACACACCAACACAGGCACCCTCCTCAGACCCCTTTTGTACCATGTCTTATGGGATTTTTAATTGTATTTATTATTTATTTTTTATTAACTGCCCCCCAATCCCAGTAAACAACCCCCCTCCCCAAAATAACATTCCCTGTTCAACTGATTCTTTCCCCACACTCCATCAACACAGGCATCCTCATGCCCCTTTTATACTATGCATTTGGGAAATAAAATAATAATTGCTATGTGTTGTGTGTAAATTCTATGTTCCCTTTGATTTCAATGGAATGAGCTAGGTGAAAAAAGTGGAAAAACTACACTTTTCAATGGAAAGTGCCATTATTAGCCAATTTCAGTCTGAGGTGAAAATTTTCACCCATCCCTACTAGGGAACCATTAGACTCCAGAGGATTGGCATGAATTTTGGAAACAGACAGCAACCTCATCTATTTCATTCCTAACCCTTGAATCAAATTACAAATTTCTATTTTGTTGGTACTATACCACTAATCTAAACTACATAATATCTCATCATTGGTGAGATACTTGTGCTGGAGATGCACACAACAAGCAGGAAAATATCTCCATATTTGGTGGTCATGCCCAAGGTTACACATTTACTGGTCAAAATCTCTCTCACATATAGAATTATCACTAAATCTCTCCTTACCCCATGATCCCCTAATCTTTTCTACTGAAAATTACCTGATATAACCTTTAACCAGAGAGACCTTCTGATTACTATGATCAATGCTGCAAAATCCCTAATGCCTACTCATTGAAAGATCTAATCCCGTCTACTGTTATGAAATGCATGGGAGGGTGAGATCATTTGCTACTCACCTGGCTAGCCATTCTTCGACATGGTCAATACACTACCACCATTATTCTCTTCTTATCCTGATGAAATCACTTAAGACTGACATTTGTGGCATGTAAATTGATCCCCTATAACCCATGGGGGAACTTGACCCTCATTCCCCTTTCTCTTACCACTTTCTATGTGTTTCAAATTTTTCCCTATTCCTACTCGCTGATTTCAAACTTAATTTCTATGCTCTTCCATTATTTTCAGCAGACTCGGCACCCTTGGTTAAATAGTTAACTTTTACAATGCCTCACAAAAAAGTGCAAGCAACTAAACGGCACATTCGTCATGTCTCTGTGATGAAAAGGGTGACATGAGACTCTCGCCCCCACCTCAGAAGCACAAGATTCTCATGTCGCTTCCTTAAACATCACTGCAACCCACATCCATAATATCTTTTACTTCCCTGCATACCTTAAACATTAATTCAATGCGCAAGTGACAATGGGAGGTCCTATAGCTCTTCTCAAGCATGATAAATAAGGCCATATGTTTCTGATCCCCTTAATAGATTGAAGCAGTGGTAGTGAGAATGTAAATCAATGGCACAGTTTAACCCTTTGTGTGCCATTGTGCCAATCGACTGATGGAATACTCACTACACTCGTGGCATTTTCAAAGTAAATCCTGATGGTATGGCACACAAAGGGTTAAGCTTTGCCATTGATTTACATTATCACTAACCTGCTTCAATCTATTAACGGGAGTAGAAACATATGGCCTTATTTATCATTCTTGAGAAGAGCTGGAGGGCCTCCCGTTGCCACTCACGGGTTGAATGAACATTTAAGGAATGCAGGGAAGTAAAAGATATTATGGATGCAGGTTAGTGATGATTAAGGCAGTGACATGAGAATCTTGCACTTTTGGGTGATATTCTCATGTTGATAGAACCAAACAAAGAAAGTTGGTGCTGCACCTCAAGTTCAAATTGAAAACCAGTATCACAATAGTAACATAATTAGTTAAATAAGCAGAAAAACTCACTGGCACTCCAACGGTGCATAGAAGAGCAAATCCAGGACACAAAGGTGGCAGGAGCACTCACTGCTGGTGTTTTAATCTACTCATAGGATGAACACAGTGAGTCAAACTGTGAGGGCTGGTGTAAAATAAAGCTTTATAAACAATGATAAAAGACAAGCTTATTCTTCTAGACATGGAGGGAGAGGGACACAAGGATAAAGCTTAAATGGATAGTAATGTTTCAAAATAAAAGCAGCTCCAATTAATCGTCATGGTGTTTGGACCATGAAGAGTGTTATTTCAATACGGTCAGAGTCATAGTTCAGGAGTAATGGAATTATAAAGTATCCCCCTCCCGCCCCTTTTTCCTAGTGTAAGCCACTTCCTCTCAGATGTGGAATCTGGTGTTAAGACCAGATAGCTCACAGCAAAGAATAATCTTCTTGCTGTAAGAACAATGAAAACCCTGCCCCCCTTGACAGGTTTTTCAGGTTTTTCCCTTTTGCTAATTGAAGATTGTCCCTCTCTGCAAGCCACTGGACACCCTTGATGCTCTGAGGTGAGCAGTATTACATCAGAAAAAGGGGAGGGAGTGGGATACTTTATTATTCAATTACTCTTGAACTACAACTCTGACAGTATTGAAATAACACTCTCCATGGCCCGAATACTATAAAAATTAATTGGAGCGCCTTTAAAAAAAAAAAAAAAAAAAAAATCATTAAGAGGACAGTAATAATACGTTACAAGCATAATGATAATGCACATGGTAAGTAAGTAGAAAAAACAGTACTTACAGCCAGGTAAATATAACATAAAAATACAGCTGTCCCATTTTGATTTTTAAGTTAAAGAACCAGTCTAAACTCAAACTGAAACTACCCCCCTCCATCCCCAACCCTACCTAAGATCCTAAAAATACGCAACCCCCCCTCCCCCCCAGGAAACGAGCACCACACCTCCTCCATCAAGTATTTAGAAACGTAACAGATAACTGCTAGAACATCAATATGTAAATACATATATAAGCAGTACTAGTCCTAGCCACAGCCTCCAGGAACAACAGAAACTGGGCACAAAACAGTATTTAATTGGAGCTACTTTTATTTTGAAACATTACTACCCCTTTAAATCCTCCTCTTCACTATTACTTAAAAATTTTCCTTTAACAATTGGCGTTACTCCATTGCGTTACTCCATGTCCCTGTCCATCTTCCATCTATATCCTTCATCTCACACATTCCTTCTCATCATTCACCATTTCCTTACATCCATAAATGAAAATTTTAGGAGGAATATTACTGGATTATTGCTTGTTTATATGAAATTATATATGCTTACCAGACAACTGTACCATTTTGTACATTTTGTTTATTAATCAACTATCATATTTGTCCTGATTTATGAAACCTACTTATTGGATGTATGTCTTCTGCCATTCTCAATAAAACTTTTAATGAGAGAAGAAATATTTTGTTTCTATTCATATTAATGAATAATTTACAAAAAGAAGGTGTCCTCTACTCATTCCATTGGAAATGGAAGTCCTTCTAATAATTAATATATCAGTGCCTGTGAAAAGATGTCCTTTGATGGCTTATCAATACTCTTCTCGAGGGATGAGCAACATTTTTTGCCCAAAAACAAAAAGAAAAATGGCTCATTTCGCTTCCTCATGGGAATTCCTGAGAAAACCTCTAAATGTTCACTTTTCCTCCAATTTTCTGTACAGGGCTAAAATTTTATGAAAACACTTGTAAAACCTTGCATAAAGGTATATTTATCATTTTGTTTTCTATTTCCGCACAATTTCATCCTCCTCACTAGGGATGGGTGAAAGTTGTTGACGTGTTCCCACGGGAAATTTCGCGAAAACCACATTGGACACAATAGAGGCAGCTACAGAGCGAGATAGATGTTCTGTGTTGTTCTGCTGTGATACTTTGCAAAAATTGAGGCAGGAAAGGCTCATAGTGGGCAAGGTGAAAAATAATCAATGGAGGAGATGGAAGGACCCTTATGTGTCCACTGAGTCTGAGGAGGAGGAGGAAGTGACTAGCACTACTGAACCAATGCTGTCCAGTCCCCCTAAATCACCCCAAGGACTTTTGGGGTATTTAATGGAAAGGAATGGAGAAAAGATAATGAGAAGGGAGGAAGAAAAGGGTAATACTAGTGAGGTCAGGACAGGTCAGCTGCCTGTGCCTGCTGCAAGACGTGCTGCCCCTGCTGCCAGTGCCACCATTGCTGTACCTGCAGCCACTAGTGTTGTACCTGCTTCCTGATGTGCTGCCACTAGTGGTGTACCTGCTACCACTGCTGAACCTGCTGCTAGTGCTGAACCTGCTGCCAGTGCTAAACCTGCTGCCACCAATACTTTGCCTGCTGCTAGTGTTTCTTGTAGCACTCAGGTGGGGAAGGAGAAAATTATGCCAAGTGTGACAGCAGGGGACCCTCTGTCACATTGCACATCACCTCCTCCAAGCAGCAGTGAGATGTCTGGAACAGAGCAGAATCATGTAGTGACTAGTGGTGGTGGTGGTACTGGAGAAGCTGGGGTAGAAGAGACATTGATTGCCTTTTTATCAGTAACTGAGAAGGAATGGGAGACAGAGATGCGGATGGGCATCCCCACCACCACTAGCAATCAGGTTTTGGAATTTGCAAAAATTGCAACTGCTCTAATTTCTGCTGCTGCTGGGATGAAAGGGCAGCAGGGTTCTGAGGAGCAGGCTAGGGTGCCACAGACCACCGTGGACACAGTGGGAATAGGGTCAAAAAGTAATGTGGGACTAGGACAGGTTCCACTTGCCAGCAGCAGCAATGCCCCTGATCCTAGTTGCAGTGCTAAATCTGAGGCAGTAGCAGCAACAGCAGCAACATTATCCACTGCCACAGCAAGTGATGGGGAATGTGGAGGAGAAGAAGAAAGAGGCTATTCTTCTCCACCTGTTCCCTGTCCCTCCCTCTAGAAGTTATTCTCTTCCGGCAGACACAGTGCGGTCATCATCAACAATGGAACAGTGCAAAATTTGTGGCAAGTGAGTGAGAAGGGGAAAGGAGGGAACACACCTTTGCACAAACTCCCTGATAACAAACATGAAACACAGACACTATGACATTTATGTCAAACGTGTTAAAGCCAAACACCCATTACAGAAGTCTAGCACCACTGTTACTGTACCCCCTGACTCTCCAGAAAGGTGGTGATCAAAGAGAAGGAAGAATAAAGAAACCCAGACAGACACTGGAAATTCCATGACGAGAGAAAATACTAACTCGCCATCAACATCACCTTCTTCCTCTAGGGTAACAAGTAAATCTCCTGCCAATCCACTTAGTTCATCGTTACCTCCTCAGCCAAATGAAAGCAACTCTGTTAATGTTAGGATAATGCAGTTCATCTCTACCCATTGCACACTGACCACACATGCCAGTGTGGTGGAGGTGAATCAATACCAGGTCATCAGGTGGCAACTGAGGATATTCCATCCTGCAGAATATTCTAGGATTCTGGCAGGGAGGGGTCATCATTACTATTAAACTGTCAGCAAGTTGTCATGTGTCCTTAACGGGTTCTGAACAAGTCGTACAGTGACAGCGGCAGTACTTGGTTTCGGGTGTCATGGTGTTTGGATACAGTTGTGCCCCCTAATGTTATTTACCAAACACACGCACTGCGCACATTGCAGTTGCTGATGGAAGCCACAGTTCCTAATTTGTAAAATTCTTGGTGACAGGAGCAGGAAGCACGGACGTCTCTTCACAGTGACGTCCGTGCGCCTGCGCTGTCAGTCCCTTTTGAGCACGGACGTCACTGTGAAGAGACGTCCGTGCTTCCTGCTCCTGTCACCATCGGTAAAACGCCAATATCTGCAGAACCGGGTAATATTTCTGGCGACTAGCGCTACTAAGCAGCTAGTCGCCAGATGAACAATCAATCAAGCTTAAGTTATTGTGGGGTGGTAGTTCCCCTTTAAGGGAAAAATATATATTCTAATAACAACACACCCATGATTTTGGAGGAGGGGCAGGTGGAGAAGATTTAATGGCCAACTTCTTCTTTTCTCCACATAGACTGGGGGCTACTTATTATTCTGCTACTGCCTCAGGCGCATCACTGGAGCAGTTGTGGCAAGTGGAACCTTTATCATCCTTCTTCCATGTTACTACTATTATTGAGCCCATTATCACGGTGCCCGTGATTGCTGCAGTTCCTTGTCTGTCACCAGTAGGGGGCTGCTATTGGCTGTCTGAAGATAGCCCGCCTCTGATTGCCTATTTAAACCTGGATTGGGCACCCTTTGGGTGCCCTTTCGTGTTGTTTCTGACCTTCTTGCTATCACTATGCTAGTGGTAGCTGGGCCTCTGTTCCAGTGTTCCTGAGTTCCTGATCTCATGTGTTCCTGAGTTCCTGATCTCTACTGTTCCAGTGTTTCCTGCCTGCTGTGTTGTTCCAGTCCTGGTTCCGGCCTAGTCTCTGGTGTTGCAGTTCCTGCGGTTCTTCTTCTCTGCTGTTTCCTGACCTGACTGATCGTTGCTGGTTCCTGTCATCTCATCGCCTGTCTCCTGTATCCTGGCGACCTCCTGCCTGGTCGCGTCGGCGACATTGTTAGTTACTCCAGTGTGCGGTCACTGGTTTGCTCCAAAGCCTATCGGCTGTACAGTCTTGTGTTGGTAACAGCGTGCGGACGCTGGTTTGCTCCCAAAGCCTTGCGGCTATCCAAACTCGCTTGTTACACCAGTGTGCGGTCACTGGTTTGCTCCAAGGCCTATCGGCCATACAATTCTGTGTTGGTCCCAGCGTGCGGACGCTGGTTTGCTCCTAAGCCTTGCGGCTATCCAAACTCGCTTGTTACACCAGTGTGCGGTCACTGGTTTGCTCCAAGGCCTATCGGCCATACAATTCTGTGTTGGTCCCAGCGTGCGGACGCTGGTTTGCTCCTAAGCCTTGCGGCTATCCAAACTCGCTTGTTACACCAGTGTGCGGTCACTGGTTTGCTCCAAAGCCTATCAGCTATACAGTCTTGTGTTGGTCCCAGCGTGCGGACGCTGATTTGCTCCAAAGCCTTGCGGCTATACAAACTTGCTTGTTACACCAGTGTGCGGTCACTGGTTTGCTCCTAAGCCTATCGGCTATACAGTCCTGTGTTGGTTCCAGCGTGCAGACGCTGGTTTGCTCCAAAGCCTTGCGGCTATACAAACTCGCTTGTTACACCAGTGTGCGGTCACTGGTTTGCTCCAAAGCCTATCGGCTATACAATCCTGTGTTGGTCCCAGCGTGCGGACGCTGGTTTGCTCCAAAGTCTAGCGGCTTTACTACTCCCTGTTGGTCTCAGTGTGTGTACACTGGGTTGCTTACGATCCTGTCAATTTGCCATTACCATCTGACTGCTGCTACTATCTCTGGGCTGCCCTGCCCGGTAGTGGTAAGGCCGGTAGAACCTTTTGCCACATTCCATCTGAGGTTGCCTTACCCGGTATTGGCAGGGCCGGTAGAGCCTACATTGTGAATCTTTTGAGGCTGCCTTGCCCGGTAATTTGGTAAGGCCGGTAGAACCGTTGTGCTTTTCCATCTGCAGGTTGCCTTACCCGGTATTGGCAAGGCCGGTAGAGCCTAACATTCAGCTTCTTCAGACTGTCCTGTCCGGTATATTGACAGGACCGGTAGAGTCTGCATTCTATCTTGTTATATTCTGTTTGTATCTGTATGTATGTGTTAGTCATCCTACGTTATCAATTTATTATTTCAATAAAATTGATTTTTACCTAAAACTTGTGTCTGAGAGTCATAATAAACCGTGACACCCATTCCCTTTCAGCTGCCTAATCATCCTGCTGCTTAAACAACTCAGCAGCAGAAGAACGAACAGCAGTTGCAACTCAGAACTCAGGAAGATATTTGACAGTACTCACTGGCCAACATGACCTGCTGGCATTAGGCCAGTAGAGCATTTTTATTATTAATTAATAATAATAATAATAAATAAAAAAATAGTCCTACAAAAAAATAAACAATTTATTTTATTTAGGATTTCTTTTTTATTACATACCCCCAATCCCAGTAAACAATTGAAATTAATGGGATTACACACAACATATAGTAAATTAAATTTTTTTCCCACAGACATAGTATAAAAGGGGTCTGAGGGTCCCTGTGTTGGTGGAGTCTGGGGAAATAATCAGTTGAACAGGGACATTTTGGGGGGTTTGTTGACTGGAATGGGGGGCAGTTAATAAAGAACTAAACAAATAAAATAGAAAATTGATCTGTAACATGACAGGAACTCCATGATGTAAGTTGACTGGGGTAGACTTACACTTGACAAGATACAGTATTTTCTATCAGATGATTTGTAGGACTTAGAGTTGTTGTTAGAGGCCCAAGCCCTGACTAACAATTCATTTGTAGGACTTAGACTTGTTAGAGTCCCAAGCCCTGAGGAAACCTTGATTTGTAGGAATATGGGTTGTTAGAGGCATAAGCCCTGAGCAATCAGTGATTTGTAGGACTTAGGCTTGTTAAAAACAAGCCCCCCAAAATTGTTTTTATAGGCCTCTATGGTATATTTAATGAACAAGGTCTGAGAAAAATTAATATACTCTACCAGCCTAGTGCCAGCAGATCATGTTATGGTTGCCACTGGCCATTAGCAAATGTGTCATTATGGCATTTGCGACAGCTGTACTTGCCACATAATTGTTTAAGCTATAGGACGATTAGGCAGCTCCAAGGGAATGGGATTAACAGTAGTAATATAGGTGATGATGATTATGGTTCCACTTGCCAGTAGCTCCAGTGATGCACCTGAGGCAGTAGCAGAACCACAACTAGCCCCCATCACTTCACGTATATGTGGAGAGAAGTTGGCCAATAATGCTTCTCCTCCTGCAATTGCTCCAAATTCATGGGTATGTTGGAATACTAATTTTTCCATTGACACTACAGTAGGAAGGAACTGTGCCTTTCATGAGCAATTGCAATGTTCACAGTATGTGTAGGAAATAGGGGAAGAACTGGGAACAATGGACACATCTGCACTCACATCAAACAACTGGTACAACTGAAAGCAAACATCATGATGCTTAGGTCCGCAATACCAAATAAATACCCCCCTGCAACCAAGTAGTGCTGCTGTCACTATGCCCCTTGTCCACTCCTTTACAGACACATGACAACTTACAGAATTAATAATAATGAAGAATTCTCCCTGCCACATGCTTAGTGTATTCTTCAGGATGGAATCTCCTCAGATGCTGCTTGATTCCATGTCTGCATTTATAATCTATTGCATTTCCCTATGTGGTCAGGATGGACATGATATTGTTATCAGCTGGTGGGGAAGTAATGATGATAGAGGTGGATCAACAGAAGATGTTGCTACATCTTTCTTTTCCAGGACCTTATAACAAGAAGCTGATTGCGAGCCGGGGAGGGGGGGGGGAGACAAGGGGGACAGCAACAGTGGCTCCTGATTTCTTTTGTGGGGCTTTGGCTTTAACATGCTTCACACAAATGTCATGGTGTTTGTATTTCATGAGTGTTATCAGGGAGGTTGTACCAAGGTGCGTTCTTTCCTTTTAACTGGCTTTTCACAAATCGTGCACAGTACCAATGATTGATGACTGCACTGTGCATACCCCAAGATAAAAATAGTCTCACACTCATGATCTCAGGGAGGGATGGGTAAGGTGAAGAATAATTGCTGCTTTCTTCTTCTACACAACCCCCTTCACTGGCTGGAACAGGGAAGGATCCTGCTGCCTCAGAATCACCACTATAACTAAAACCAGTATTATTGGTGGCAAGTGGAAACTGTCCTAGCCCTGCATCACTACTGCTGGACCCTATTTCCACTGTGGCCATGGTGGTCTCTGGCCTACTAGCCTACTCATCATCAGCCTGCTGCCCTTGAAACAGGAGATATAGCAGCAGAGAACTCCTCAATGTCACTGCTGGTAGTGGTGGTTATATCCCTCCCCATTTGCATATCGATCTCCCATCCCTTCTCGCTTTAATGTAAAAAAGACCCAGATTGTCTCTTCCACCCCAGCTGCTCCACCAAAACCCTCATCACCGCTAATCCCTCCTTCCTGCTGCTCTATGAGAGTTTCACTGGTTGGCAATGATAACAAATATGACAGAGGGTCCCCTACTGCCCCACTTGCCATCTCTTCAGTGAAGAAGGCAGACTGGCAGCACTAGCAGCAGGCACAGGCAGCTGATCTGTGCTGATGCTAATCCTGCTAGCCAGTTTAGCCTTCTTCAGCAGATCCCAGAGACACAATGACATGGAAAGGGGAATCACAGGGTCAGGGTGATTTTGTGGACTCCCTTGACTGCTCGGCATCAACATTTCTCTGTCGTCTAATATAGGTTACTGGTACATTGGTTAGGCAACCGCCCCTTTAAGTAGGCAGGAACAATTCTTGAAGAGAATGCAGGGTGGAGTCTACCTCCTCTCCTTAGCTGCCGCTAGCCCCCCCTCTCCAGAAAGAGTTGTTCCTTGGTGAAGATATAGGCAAGAGAACAGTTCTACTGTAGTTTTAGTTTATTTTTTGTTTTCTGTTAGATGTGGAATACCACCATTACTAACAATTCCCAGGTGGATAGCTCAGTTTCCAGGAGCTATGGTGGACCTTTTAGCCTGGGGGAGGAGCTAAGTTCTTTCCTCAGAAGTTGCCCACTGAGGCTTCTTCTTTACACATGGTAATCTGAAGACAGAAGACCTGCTGAAAAGGTGAGCAACCCTTTGAGTGGTGAGGTCCACATGTCCCACTTTCCCTCTTCACACAGAGGTCTCCTTGGTGTTCCTAATACATAATCCTGCACTTATTGGGTTTATCTGTATGTCTGTTAGGGGGCTTGGAGCAGTGTTTCTGTGGTATGCTTAAACATTTGGCTGCTAGTTGGCATCCTTCTGGGCACTTTGGGCACTTTTCCCTTTTGAGTATATTGTTTATTTGAGTTTCAATGTGTTTTGTAGTGTTTTAACAAGTTTTTTTTACCTCACTGAAAAATATTGCAATTCTGAGTTCCCGCACTCTTTACCGCATGGACGCCATGCTCCATTCTCCTCTATGGGACTTTACAGTTTGAGACATATCTCTGCAACTGCTCAAAGTAAAGACTTCTGAGATGGCTCATTTTGTTTGTCTGCCCTTGCTCTATTATCCGGTTAACATTTTGTGTGTGTTGGGGGGCTCAGGGGGCTTCGGGCACTATTGGGGTACTGTTACGTGAAAATTACATTTTCCATGAGCAATTGCTTCGCGCGCTCATTTCTGATTGGCTCCCGTTGAGGCAGCCATTTTGTGTTTTCTCTTCTCGATTATCCTACGTAGGGCTTGGACTCTCCTTTTCTCCTCAGCAGATTAACCATTTGCATGCTAGATAAGTGAATTTTTGCAATTTCTAGGATGAAACGTTAATCATACACACTGTATTTTGGCGATTCCTTATACTTTAAACGTTTTGACACTGTGTGAATGTCTACTCCATTGGAGCTTCGGGCTAGACCTAAGACTAAGGATACTGGGGTGTCTGTGTCCCCCATTGAGCACTGCTCCTCATGTCAATCAGGGCTACCTAGAGAGTACTCAGGTCATTTATGTGCAGCATGCGCTGTTGCCCCTGCTTCCCCCCCCAGGGACTTCCAGCCATGCACTTGAGCAAGATCAGATGCAAGTGTTTAAGGCCACTACAAGAGACCTGATGTCTACCTTATAGCTTTTTCCATCCCAGTTGCAGGGGATCTTCTAGTCTTGGCAGCCCACTACTCCCATCAGGTCTTCTCTGCCAAAACCACAGAGCATATCTGATGTCTCTGACTCCTCTGATGAGGAGTTACTGGTGGATTCTGAAGAGGGGCAATGTTCTGCTGTGGTCTCTTCCCAATTTTTTGGAGACCCCTTTGAGGCTGACCCTGATCCTTCTGCTGAAGGCCTGATCAGGGCGATGTTGAACACCCTAAACATTCCCTTGATTCCAGAGGCTCCTGTTGACCCCTCTGATGTGTTCCAGAAAACTAAGAAGCAGTTTACCTGTTTCCCTCCCAACCCCACTCTTGACCGGTTGGTCACAGATGAGTGCAAAGCTCCTGACAAGAAGCCTTCTGTCTGGAAAAAGGTTGCTAAGCTGTATCCCTTTTCTGATGCGGCATTAGCTCAATGTGTTCATCCACCCCAGGTGGATGCTCCGGTCTCTAGACTCTCCAAGTCCACCGCCTTGCCTGTGGCAGATGCTTCTGCCCTCAAGGATTGGATTGACAGAAAGCACGAGACAACCCTGAAGTCCATTTTTGTTACAGCTGGCACTTCATTGCGCCCACTGTTCGCTACTGCTTGGGTGAACAGGGCTATTGCTGTTTGGACTGAACAGCTCACTCTGGCTGTCTCTCAGGGTGCACCTACTGCTGACATGTTGTGCCTTCTCACCCAAATCTCTGAGGCTCAGTGTTATGTTTCTGCTGCCATATTTGATGCCATACACTAGTGTTTCTACCATGTCTGTGGTTGCTACACAAGCTCTTTGGCTCAAGATCTGGTCTTTGGACACTGCCTCTAAGAAGGCCTTGCTTTCCTAGCCCTTTCAGGGCTCTTCTTTGTTTGGGCTGGAACGTAAGGATATTATTAGTGAGGCCACTGGGGGTAAGAGTACCCACCTGCCCTTGGTTCCTAGAAAGAAGCCTCCAGTGAAGAGGAATATGCTTTTTCGTCCCTTTCAGGCTGAGGCGCTCCCCACGGCCCAGGAAGTTCTCCAGGCTGTCCGCACCTCCTCCAAGCCCAAACAACAATGGAAGCCCAGGCAGTCCACCACCAAGCCCAAGGGCTCCAAACCTCCTTCGGCATGACTCGCCAAACCCCGGTCCCCACGAGCCGGTAGGTGGTCATTTATGCCACTTCCTCAGTGTATGAACGGACACTGTGGGTTTTGCGTGTTGTGTCAGAGGGATACATGGTCCTTTTTGTCTCTCTTCATCCGTTCCAGTTTTTCCCTTCTCACACTCTTGAGGGGGTAGCGACGCGCCACCTGTTCCATGGAGCTATCCAGACCCTTTTGGACAAGGAGGTCCTGGAACAGGTTCCGGTACCAGAAAGAGGGTTGGAATTTTATTCCAACCTCTTTGTGGTATCCAAGAAAGAACGTGGCTGCCATTCAATTTTGGACCTCAAGGACCTCAACGCCTTTGTGGGGATGGTGATTGTGGCCATGTCTCAGGGGGAATTTCTCGCTTATCTGCATCTTCAGGATGCATACCTGCACATTACCATTCATCCAGAGAGTCAGCAGTACCTCAGGTTCGCCTGCGACCAAGGACACTTTCAGTTTTCTGCTCTTCCCTTTGGTCTGACTACAGCTCTATTGGCTGTACTCCACAGACACGGTATCAGAATCACTCCATACATGGACAACTTACTCCTGAAGGCCTCATCTCCAGATATCCTTCAGCAGCATGTATAGGACTGTATTCATGCGTTGACCCATGATGGATGGATCCTTAACATGGACAAGTCAGATCTCGTACCATCCTAGAGACTAGTCTTCCTGGGGCGTCTCTTCGACACCCAACGAGCTATGGTGTTTCTCATGGAAGAGGTAGCTCACCAGATCATCCTCAAGGTTTTGGTAGTTCTGGCTCTCGACCCAATTCCAGCCAAGGATGTCGGTATCTCTCCCACTTCATGTGGAGCTGAGTTTGTCATGGTGGCTACACTTTCTCAATCTGCTGAAGGGCAGACCCTTCCTGGTCTCCTTCTGGACGACTGTGATGACGGATGCCAGCCTCTCTGGCTGGGGAGTGGTCCTGGGTCACAGCAATGCCCAGGGCCGATGGTCCCTGGAGGAATCTCTCCTTCCGGTCAATGTGTTGGAGCTTCAGGCAATATTTCATGCCCTTCGCCATTGGATTCATCATCTGCAGGACTGCCTGGTCAGAGTCCAGTCCGACAATGCCACAGCCATGGCCTACATCAACAAGCAAGGTGGCACAAGAAGTCTCGCAGCTTGGTTGTAGGTCAAAGTTATTTTAACCTGGACAGAAGAACATGTTCCTGCCATATCTGCAGTTCATATTCCCGGCGTAGACAAGGTGCTGGCAGACTTCCTAATTCAACACACAGTGGACAGCGGAGAGTGGGAAGTGAATCAAGAAGTGTTCAACCTCATTGTTCAGAAGTGGGGACTTCCTTGCATCGATCTGGATGGAAGGTTCTGTTGTTCTGTTCATGCTGGGGGGACCCTCTAGCTCTGATAGTGGATGCCGTGTCAATACCTTGGCACTTCCCTCTAGTGTACATTTTTCCTCCCATTCCCATGCTACACAGGGTGTTCCGGAAGCTGTATCTGGAGGGTTCTCCAGTCATTCTGATTGCTCCTTACTGGTCTCATCAGGCTTGGTTTCCGGAGCTCCAGGATCTCTCAGTGGCAGAGCCCTTCAGGCTCCCCCACCATCCAGACCTCCTTCAGGGGTATCTGTGAAAGGATGATGTGGATTGTCAGGGTTTGATGGCATATAAATTGAATCCTCAATACTGAAGAGGAAGGGTTTCTTCTGGCGTGGTGGCCACTATGCTTAGTGCCCGCAAGCCTGTTTCATCCAAGGCATACCATAGAGTTTGGTCTACCTTTCTCTCTTGGTGTGCCGATAGGGATCATTCTCAGGACTTTGATCTTCCTACGGTCCTGTCTTTTCTGCAGGATGGGATGGATAAGAGTCTCAGTCTGAGTTCCCTTAAGGTTCAGGCTTCTGCTCTCTCTGTCTTATTTCAGAGACTTATTGCAATTCTTCCTGATGTCAAGGTTTTCTTTCAGGGAGTTGCTCACACTTGTCCTGCCTTTAAGAGCCCTACTCCTCAGTGGGATCTTATTTTAGCTTTGGGCGTCCTTCAGTGCCCTCCCTTTGAGTCCTTGGCCACTATTCCCTTGGGCATGTTAACCTGGAAAATGGCTTTTCTCCTGGTGATTGTGTCTGTTCACCATGTCGTGGAGTTGCAGGCCTTATCTTGTAAACCACCCTTTTTGGTGTTTCACAAAGATAAGGCGGTTCTTCACACCTCTCGGGAGTTTCTCCCGAAGGTTGTATTGGAATTCCATATTAATCAGGAAATTGTAGTGCCCTTGTTCTGTCCTGACCCTGCTTCTGACAAGGAAAGGGATCTTCACTTGTTGGATGTAGTGAGGTGCCTTAAGTTTTACGTACACCCCACTGAGTCTATTTGCCAGTCTGTCACCTTGTTCTTCACTCCTGAGGGGCCCAGGGCAGGGAGGCCAGCATCCAGGGTGGCGATTGCATTTGGATTAAGTCTACTATTTGTAACGCTTAGGAGTTACGGAAGAAGCCGGTCCCTTTTCGGGTTTCGGCTGATTCCACCAGATCCATTGGGGCTTTTTGGGCGTACAAAGGTAAAGCCTCAGCTGATCAGTTGTGCAAGGCCGCCATTTGGTCATCTGTGCAAACTTTTTCAAAGCACTACCTAGTGGATGTTCTGACATCGGCTGACGCCAGCTCGGGAAGGAAGATCCTAGAGGCAGTTTTGCCTGTCTAGGTTCTCCTTTTGTCTCTTCAGTGCTCCTTCACTTTTGAGCCCAGCTGGCTCAGGTTCTGTGCTGTGCTATGTTCCTGGTGTGGTTCTTCACAGGTTTTGTGTCCGTTGACACTTCAGTGTTCTTGTTGAGCAGTTTATGATTTGATAGTTCATATAGGCTCTGGTGACTTTGGGGCCCTGCTCCTGGTTCTTGGCTTACTTCCCACCCCTGGAAAACTCAATGGCTGGACATCCCAATGTACCAGTAACCTATATTTGATGACAGAGAAAAGAGGATTTTAGTCTTACCTGTTAAATCCCTTTCTCTTAGTCCATATAGGTTACTGGTCTTCCACCCTGTCAAGGGACCTGGCTTGGTTCTCCTTTGACTGAACGTGGGAGACCTGTCGTGTTCATGTTCATAGAAGTCTTCTTCTCCCTTCTTACTACCTAGTTCCTAGTTAGTGTTGCAAATCTTTCTGGAGGGGGGGGCTAGCTGCAGCTAAGGAGAGGAGGTAGGCTCCACCCAGAATTCTCTTCAAGAATTGTTCTTGCCTACAATTAAAGGGGTGGTCACCTACCCAATGTACCAGTAACCTATATGGACTAAGAGAAGATGATTTAACAAGTAAGACTAAAATCCTCTTTTTAACTTCCCCTTCCACCTCAGCAGGAGGATCAACAATGGTCAGGCTAGTCCCAAAAACAACTGCTTCATCAAAAATTATTATAAACTTCAACCCTCCCTCACTCCCAATACTCTCTAGCTGGTGTGTGATAGTAGTGGGACTGCTTGCGAATGGCAATTGTGACTTATGGTTCCCTTCTTTCACACTTGAGTATCAGAAGGCATACTGGCAGCAGCAGGCACATGTAGCTGATTTTTGCTGATCCCACTGCTGTCCAGTCCTTCCTTGCTTACAATATTCCCGCAGATCCCAAGGGACAATGTCAGGGGACTGGGCATTATTCGGTCTGTGGCATCAGGGCTCCCATTCCCTTCCATGCTGGTGGTGGTCACTTTTTCCTCCGACTCACTGGACACACCAGAGTCCTTCCAACTAACCATAACGCAGTGTAATTTCCATTAGTGGTGCATAGAGATTCACTGACCTATCCCAAATAATTGTGTGATAATAGGGTCTCCAGAGGTTTTACAACAACAATAATAAAAATATATATTTACCAATCCTCAGATTGTTTCCTTATCTATGTGGAATGCATCTTCCCTGAAAGTATGTTGTCTGTCCCAATGTAATCCCTTATTTATTTTAGATCCTTCTCTCTCCTTTTTCTTTCCTCCTCAATAGTTTGTTAATTTTGATCAAATCCAATACCCTGCTATCTGAGAACTCCACCTCTCGAGTCAGTGATAGGACAGTTGTTATCTATTTTAATTCTGGGTTTAACTATGTTTTTAAAATACTTTGATTGTTTAAGAAGTTTTACATTTTCTTAACTCTTAATTTACCAACCTTTCAAGTTTTTTCAACAATAGATAGCGCTAAGAGACTGCAGATGATATGAGTAAACTTCCCTCAAAAATGCATCCACTTAATAGATAATTGGGCCTCTACCCCCAGATAAAATGTTAAACTAGCTCAAGCTCTGTGAAGTCAATACTTTGCCTAAATAGAATGTGAAAAACTTTCCTTTTTGATACCAGCTCTTTAAATTGCCTGAGACAATTCTTAAAAGTATATATATATATATATATATATATATATATATATATATATATACATTAATTTATTGTATCCATGCCAAACGCTTTTGTTCCTCCTGCGGTAGGTCCACAGGTCCCTTCTTCTAGGTACACTTGGACAAAGTCAGGAATTTTGTAGGCATATAGTCAGGTCTATGATTAAACTATTATACCAAACAGGTGCTAATGATCATCAATTTAATATGTAGACTGAAACAGAAACAACTGGAGGAATAAAACTGGGTGAGGAACAGCTAAACTCAGCTAACAAGGTGAGGTTGCTGAAGACAGTTGAATGTCAAAAGTCATACACCATGACAAGACTAAGCACAGCAACAAGATACAAGGTAGTTATACTGCATCTGGTCTCTCCCATGCAGAAATTTCAAGGCAGGCGGAGTTTCCAGATGTGCTGCTCAAGCTCTTTTCAAAGAAATGAGCAACATTGAGCAGCATAGACGCAGTGGTCAGCCAAGGAAGCGTAGTGCTGCAGATGAAAGCCACAAAATGCTTACTTCCCTTCCCAGTCAGAAGATGTCCAGCAGTGCCAGCTGCTCAGAATTGGCATAAAACAGTGGGACCCTGGTACACCCATCTACTGTCCAGAGAAGTCTGGTCAGAAGTGGTCTTCATGGAAGACTTGTGGACAAAAAAGCCATACCCCCAATGTGAAAACAAGGACAATCAACTGAACTATGCACAAAAAAACAGGAAATGAAGTGCAGAAAATTGGCAGCAGGTGCTCTGGACTGATAGGTCAAAACTTGAAAATTTTGCTGTACAAGAATTGCAAGTTTGTGGCTGCATTTCTGCAAATGGACCATGGAAATGGGGACAATGACCCCAAATATACAGCCAAGGTCATTAAGAACTATCTTCAGGGTAAAGAAGAACAAGGAGTCCTGGAAGTGATGGTATGGCCCCCACAGAGCCCTGATCTAAAAATTCTTCAAGTCTGTCTGGGATTACATGGAGAAAGAGAAGCAAATGAGGCTGCCTAAATCCACAGAAGAACTGTGGTTAGTTCTCCAAGATGTTCGAATGGAACAAGCTACCTGCCGAGTTCCTTAACAAACTGTGTGCAAGTGTATCTAGAAGAATGGATTCTGTTTTGAAGGCAAAGGGTGGTAACACAAATATTGATTTGATTTAGATTTTTCTTCTGTTCAATCACTGTGCATTTTGTTAATTGCTAAATATAAACTATTAACATGTCTGTTTTTGAAAGCATTCTTACTTTACATTATTGTTGCACACCTGTCTAAGTCATTTGCACATTACTGTATATATATATATATTATATATAATAAATGTAAAGTCACAGTAGGGCACTCCTCAGACATTAATTTAATTGAAAAAAAATGCATGGGTGCTGCTTAAGATCTTCATATAAAGTCGGGTTAATAAGATTAATAGCCAGAAAAGAGCACTCAGCAGGACTTGAGAAAATATTTATTTGTCGTTGTTTTGGCCCCCAGCAGGCCTTCCTCAAGACAACATATCAAATACAAAATGGTGACCTAAATACCCTACTCTACTGAATAGACTCCCAGAATGCATGAGGTGAATGACCTATGATCTAGTTCTAAAATGTGTCCTTGACCTTTAGAACTAGGTCATTTACCTCCTGTCTTGAGTTTCGGCCCGCTGGGGGCCGAAACGTTGACAAATAAATATTTTCTAATTTGCAAGTTCTGATGAGTTCTCTTTTCTGGCTATTAATTTTAATAACCTTTCTATTTAAGGATACTATTAATATATGTAGTATGCATATCATTGCATATACAATAAAAACTATCTCTGTGTCTTTTGAGATAATATTTACTATTTAGCTGCAGGTCAAACAGTTAATTGAGACACCTGGTACAATAATCTGTTATTCACTTGAGCAAAGTCTTTAGAGTTTTTCTTCTGACTAACAGCAGCCATTATTTTGGGCTGAGACAAAGGGCTTGATTTAACCCCATAAGGACCAGCGCTCACACACACACGGCAGACCCTTAGGGCTAGATTTAAAGGCAGCCGTTAGTAAAAAAAATCACTAACGGGTGCGTTAAGCTTCATGTAGCAATTCAAAGATCTGTCTAAAGAACAGCTAACGGCAGTTGCAGAATCCTTATGGCCGATACACATACGTGAATTGAGACGCATGGAACAACATTCCCCAGAGCCATTCAAAGGCTTGCGGTACTGTTATGGCTGAAAAAAAGAGACACCTAATGGGAAAAAATTAAGACCCACTTTTCTTAGACGTTAGACACTTAACGGGCAAAACAAAACACCCGTTACATAGGAAAATACACAAAATGCTTACCGCCCAAGCATGTAAATGGAAAAATTAAACCGTGCAATGCCAAAACAACACAAAAACACGGACAGACAACACAAACCACTCCACACACAACAACAAGCAACACCACAGGGACAAGGACCCCAAAAAAACACCAACACAACATGGCATGGAATAATTAGGGTTATCACACAAAACGGACACCTGCAAATACAAACACACCTGTGCAACATTAACACGCGACCTGCACCCCACAACTGCACACCCGCAAATGGCAGACACATACCAAGCACAACACACCACATCTTATAACACACACACAACTGCAAACACTTACCTGGACAAAAACAACTTACCACTGGCCAGCACTCACCTCATCACCACACCTACACAACGTCCTATCAAGTACTTAAAGAGACAACTCACCACACTCACTTGTGGCTTGTTTTCCACTCAGGGAGGGAGAGAGAGAGATAGAGAAAGAGATAGAGAGAGATAGAGAGCGCAATCAGTATGTTGGGTTACATATTGTTGCGAAGACTGCAGAGAAAGCATGCAAGGGAGAGAGCTAGGGTACACCAGAAACCCCCAGGCATGCCTGATCAACAGCCTTCACCTGTTGCAAGTGAGGAGGCTCTGGCTCAGCAGCCACACAGGAGTCCATCCCCACCTGGAGGACAGCACCTGCCTGCAGATGCACAGCTGCAGCAACAGGATGCTCCACAGCAGCAGAGGATGTATAAACGACCACCAAGGCCCAGGGTATACCGCCCAAGGGTCACCCTCTTTGGAATGACCGATGATGAGGTCATTGATTGCTACAGGTTGAGGCCTGACAGCATCATTGCCTTGTATGAGGTCATCAAGGATCAGGTGGATCTCATCTACATCCACAACCAAGCCTTATCTGGCCTGCAAAAACTGCTGTGTGCCATACACTTCATGGCAAGTGGGGCCTTCCAGTCCACTGAGGGTTATGCATCTGGCATGTCACAGGCCACATTCTCCAGAGTGCTGGCCCAGGCCCTGCCAGCCCTCAAAAGCAAGCCAGTACTTATATATATTTCCCCACCACCGACATGGACTGGATACACATCAAGCAGGCCTTTTACGCAAGGGGAGGCATGCCCAGGGTCATGGGTGCTATAGATTGCACCCATGTCCGTATTAAAGCCCCAGCACATGAAGCACAGCTATTCATCAACAGGAAGAACTTTCACTCCATCAACGTGCAGATGGTGTGTGACAGCCATATGAGGATTATGAATGTCTGTGCAAAGTATCCTGGAATCTCACATGATTCATACATTCTACAAAACCCCACAGTCCACAGAGATTTAGAGAATGGAACTTTTACAGGGGGATCGCTTTTGGGTGAGTTCACAATACAAAATCACACCACATCCACAGGCTTACACACAACACTGCTCAGCATGCTCCTGACACACAGCTAGTACGTCCACCACACAAAACATCATTCACACAACATGTGCTCCCTGTCTCACCATGTCACTCGCATTACACAGGTGATGCTGGCTATGGCTGCAAGTCCTGGTTACTGACCCCTGTGGCCAATCCTCAAACACATGCCCAGGAAAGGTACAAGCAGGCTCATGGCAGAACGAGGAATGCCATTGAGCGGACCTTTGGCCTCCTCAAGTCAAGATTTAGATGTCTGGACCACTCGGGGGGAGCACTGCAGTATGCACCTGGAAAGGTGTGCGACATAATTGTGGCGTGCACAATACTGCACAACATCGCGGTGGACACCAGGCTGCTGGATCACATCCAGCACCCCCCCATACCTGAAGTGCCAATGGACATTGGCCATGTTGAGAAGACCTTGAGAGGGCCGCAGATCAGAGACACGCTCATCACGGAACACTTTAACTTTGAGTATAACACAGGCATGCAAACAATCCATGCAAGTCCCCCATCGGTCCTGTGAATTGGTGCCAACACACTAACCACACTGCACATGATGTTCTGTCTCACACCACAGGAACATTGACACAGCACTGCACTGGCAGCAGCATGGCCCCAAACATCAACCATACCATGGACGTGGCAAATTATGTGTGTGGATTCAAAAACCATCCTCCATTCCCCTCTCCACCTTGACATACAGACACCAAGGATATCACGTACACCCCCAGGAGAAACAAGGTGCAACACATAACCCATGTTCATCCCCTTAAAGGGCTTGATTGACAGCAACTAACTTGATTTGCCATGATCATAGCCTGAGCAACCATTCTAGCCCAGTAGCGAAAGAGTATTTTCCAATGCTATGCTCTGGGGTTAAAGGGCCGTTGGACTCAATATGGGACCTGTATTGTGCTAGAGCTGAGAAGAGCAGCAGAGGGGTGGATGTTCAATGGTATTGTCACACAACGTAGAGGTCATGAAACGTAGATCAGATTACCAGGGACTCCATGCTGACCTGTGAGTGTGCAGACATATGTGCCCCCAACATGAATACACACATCAACAAATATGTCCTAATAGTTCCATGGAACAAATGACATTGGGCTGCCACTGTCACTTACACAGTGGCAGCCCAAATTCATTAATTCCATGGAGCTCTCAGAACACTTGTTGATGTGTGTATACACGTCAGGGGCACATATCCATAGGGCTGGTGCACATGTCCTTTGTTCTCCACATAATTGGTTACAGATGAGTACACAACACATTGTCAAGCAATGGTTTGTGTACTCACCTGTAATTAAGAAAACTGAGGGGATTATAAAGTTGAAATTGTTGTAGCTTCATGATCAGTTCAGGTCTACAGCTCCAAGTCCTGTCCTCTTGTCCCATAGACATCCATAACATGATCCATCCTTGAACTGAAGATCTTCCATGTGACTGGATTGATGTCTTGACAACACCTTCATGAAGATCACCCCTTGCTGTTTCTGGTGATGTTGTTGGTGATGCAATGTTTGACCTGAGGTTCACACAAACCTCTACTGGAACATTCTCATATAGACACAGAAAACACAAATTCACGAGTGTAATAACCTGTACAGTTAGGATGCTCATCTACAGAGTTGTCAAACCGTGTGGACAACACATGAGCAGGACAGCAGTGTTACTAACATAGTACAATTTAGTTTCAAAGTACATTTAGTGTTCTCATACAAGTGTTCAATGCATATAGGCAATACACACAGAAAACACATGTACGTTCTAATGTACTTTGAGACACAATAAAGATGAACCATCACTATTCAATATGTGTCTGTATGAGGATATATTTGATTACACATTTGTCAATGCGTAACCACACCCAGGATAGAGTATCCCCCATACATGGAAAGGCATCACCCATATCACAGGACTCCACCACTTGTTTGCCAGTGAGTGGACTCTGTGATGTATCCATGCAAACAGGTGATGGTGGCAGTGATACACTAATGTGTTGTGGGAGTGATAAAGAGGTGATACAGGGGACATACTTCCACAGTGAATTCCTGTCCACAGTTTCTGTGTTGCTCAGTATAATCAATGTTCTGAGATTTTGCTCCACTTTGACATATCTCAATACATGGGCTACATCAATGAACAACCAGACTAAGTGGACATGTGTTATCACTGATGAAGTCTGTTACACCCTTAGGGAAACAACAACTAAACTTACTGGAGACCCCAATGCCCACCCCAGGATAACAATGTGTGTGCTACACATTGAAATCCTAGGTTAAAAACATTGGGTTCCTCAGTAAGTCAGTTGTACAATGAGTGTTTGAATACAAGACAATATTGATGCATGTCCCATTTATCTGTCCTGCTTGTTATGTCCCCGCCAAGTCACATAGCTGTTGGTTTGGTTTTCCCCTTATCCCTTTGAGTGCCAGAGTGGTACCCAACACATTTCTTTGCAATGAGTTGCCTACCACTCTGGCACTCAAAGGGTTAAACACAACATATGATGTAGACGAATGTTCAATGTTGTACCATTTGTTGTGCTAAGGGGTATGTTTTGTTGTTCAGATTCAACACACAACATCTCCATATAACACAGCTGAGTAATATGGCTCCAGGGATGTATTTCAAGTTGCATTTGTACAACGGTGTGTGTGTGAACCCATGTTGTAGCATCCCACAAACTTTTCACCTAGGCAGAGGTTGTGTTCACTACATTGTATGACAATGCATTGGAGACAACCCTGCCACCCAATCCATAACTGAAGAAACAGCAGATCAGACAGGAATCCAAACAAAAAGGATTCTTTATTGAGGGGGAAGTTAACAGGTTGGGCCTTTCATTTTTTCTTTTTTTTTGGGGGGGGGGGGGGCTTATCCTGGGTGCCAGAGGTGGATGACCTTTTTGATCACCTGGTCACCCTCTCCCCCCTAGGTGTGGCTTCAGGGCTAACACTGGAGGGGGTGGTGGTTGCAGTAGACCCCTCAGTGGAATGCAGGTTCTCCCTCTCCATCCTCAGGTTCTCCCTGTGGTTGATCTCCCTCAACTCCACAAGTAACTGTGTCAACATGTCCATTAGACTAGTCCTGAGCTGGTGGAGTAGTGTGTTCCCCCTGGCCACCTCCGATTCCAGGGCTTGGATTCTGGTCTCCAATCGGGCTATGTTCCTCCTGGATTGCTTGCTGCTCCTAGTGATGTTGCTATCTGTACTACTACTCGACCGGAGTATTCTCCTCTGAAGGGCCATGCACTCCGCCTCCATCCCTGTGCGGCCTGTAGTGCTGGTGGTGGATGTGCCCGGTGACCCTTGTGCTGCTGTTTCCTCTGCTGCTTAGGGTGCTGTTTCCTCTGCTGCTGAGGGTGCTGTTTCCTCTGCTGCTGAGGGTGCTGTTTGCTCTGCTGCTTGAGGTGCTCTTTCCTCTGCTGCTGATGGAGGTGCTGTTTCCTCTGCTGCTGGAGGTGCTGTTTCCTCTGCTGCTGCTGGAGGTGCTGTGGCTGCTGTGAAAGCTGTTGGAGTGGCTGGTGCAGATCATGGGCATATACCCACCACATCAAGTGACTCCGAGCTGCCCAATGATGTGTGTGCTGGTGGAGGTGTGAATATGTCCCTGGGTAGGGGCCGCTGGGGCTCACCAATCAGGCCCAGGTGTGGGTAGTCCAGTGGCCAAGGGTCATATGGTGGCCACTGATAGGTGCTTGGACCCCACCTCGGATCATACCTTGGGGCATGCTGTGGAGTCATCCAGGAGGGTGTGTTGTGTGAGGCATATGGACCATATTGGGTGGTGGCCACTGTCCCTGGCAACCATTGCCTCCCTGGTGGTGGTGGTGCTGCTGCTGGAGGGTAATAGCTGGTGGAGGTGGCTGGATACGTCCACCTCTCCTCCTGTTGCATCCAGCCACTGTATTGGGGAGGTGCATCTTGGAGGGGTGCAGCCTGTGGTGGTCCAGCTTGGAGGGGTGCAGCCTGTGGTGGTGCAGAAGGTGGTGGTGCAGCCTGTGTTGGAGGGGATGAGGATGGTGGATATGGTGACCACCGGCTGGTCCCCTTCTCTGTGTACTCCTCACTGGGGGGTGACATAGCCTCCTACCATGGCTCCCGCTGGGCTTGAGGGCCGTAAGCTGTGTGGAGAAATGAGATGTTGTGATTAGTGACCTTAGCCATATGTTTGTGGAGAGAGTTATACTTTCATATGTGGTGAAAAAAAATATATGTGTTTGGGTTAATCCCCCTGGG
Organism: Rhinophrynus dorsalis; assembly: GCA_037306005.1. Lineage (NCBI taxonomy): Eukaryota > Metazoa > Chordata > Amphibia > Anura > Rhinophrynidae > Rhinophrynus > Rhinophrynus dorsalis. The sequence continues at coordinate 127,665,554 of CM074721.1, forward strand.
TAAACAAGGGTACTCCCACTGCTGAAAGGTCTTGTTTGAGTTATTACGGGTGAAGGTTTCATTTTGAGGTGCAATATCACAGTGGCCCAAAATAGTACAGTGGGGCTGTTGCAACACCCTCCCATGTAGATATCTGGTTCCTGTACCAGAGCTGTCCATATGATAGTGTAGTAACATCACCACTGTACAATTTCAGGCCACTGGGATATTGCCCCTGACATATTCATGTCTGAGCTGTGATACCTTTTGAATCAACACACCTTTCAGCAGTAGGAATACCATTGTTTAACTCGGGGAGTGAATCCAACAACATTTATTTGTCTTCACAACTTTGAGGGATGGCTATCCCTTCAAGAGGATAGCAAAGATTAAGTCCACCTTGATGTCAGATTGTAGATATTGTGAAAACAGATGTTGTTCGTTGTTAGTCTTATCCCTCCTACCCTCATGGTTGTTCAGATATTGCTCTATGTGACAGATGGAGATTTCAGTCATTTGTCCACACGAGGGCTTTTCAGCAGAGCCCAAATCGTCCCATTTAGAGAACAATGCTTAATTGGAATGGTGTACAGAGTGTGCATGGTTTGCAAGCACACTCTGTGGACCATTCCAAAGAGGTATTTATCTCGAAATGTTGCGAATTTGGCTCTGCTGAAGAGCCTCCATGTGGACAAATGAAAGATATCTCCACCTGTCACATAAAGCAATATCTGTATAACCATGAGGGTTGGAGGGATAGGACTTACATCGAGACTCATCTTTTTACGATGCCAATGATATACCATCATGATGACATTACCCATTGCTATCCCATTACAGTCACACACAAGTAGAAATGGTCATATATGTATGTGGATATGTACCCTTCATATGGATACAGTAATAGCCTTCCAAGATGTGAAACCAGAGAGCAGTTCAGTAGGTGTGATTGCCTTACTGGCTATACATGTGCACCCATCCAACAATACATTGGATTAATATGATGGATATGAACATACCTCGTATATCCCATCTACGTAGAGTGTGGTATACTATGTATGTGTATTTGGATGGTAGCAATGTAGGTTGGTTTGTGATGGGTGCACATATCTGGCTAGTAAGGCAATCACATCCAGTGAACTGATCTCTGTGATCACATCATGTTGGGACATATTTAGAAACATTTGAAAGGTACATATCTGAACATTTTATTAGTGTCCATATCTTTTGTGAATAGATCTGCAGTGGGATTCAGGTGTTATTTAACCCTATCTCCTTATTTGATCCCGTAGAATGCACAATTTTGGATTACTTGACAGGTGACTCTCTGGTTTTCATGGTGATATCCTATGCATGGGATACCACCCTGGCAATCACAGATTGATGAATTTGACAAGATCCCGTCCATGTTGTATGTTGCAGTTGAATCCTAAGGGCAACAATCAAGCCAATAGTGAGGGATATCTTTGATTGAGGCCTGTTTTTCTCTGTGTATGAGCCCCTCCATCTTTCTGTGTGAGGCAACCGTATTCAATCCTAGATATCCATCAGTCATGGCCTGTTGGTGACCAAGGTACAATGGTTGATATTTGGTTCCCATGTGTATCCTGCAAACAGCGGCTGGTGTACCATCCATCCATGGCATCAGCACCCCTGTGGATCCATGTGGGAATCAGATGTGGGATATGTCATTTCAAGTTAGAGTAAATGATTGCAGCCACAACACCAATGCCTACTTCATCCACCTTTAATTCTCTGGAATAGTATTCGGCCTGTGTGTTGCACATACAAGCAGTTATTCTCTGGGACACTGTGATGTGTGACCTGATCCACCCTTTTTGTGATTCAGTAAGCGGTGATGTTGAACTGATGAAGTGAACATGATGCTGACTTCTCCAGTGATCTCCTTTCCCCATTTCCAGTGTTTTGCATGGAGTATGTACAATGGGACCCTATTAACTTGATTCTTGTTTTTGCATATTCTCCATAGACTAACACTGGTATTGGTGAAGTGAGGGTGTGTGAGGGTTACTTTGTCTCAACCATCTCTTTGTCACCGCTTAGTGAATGTCCCCTGTGTAGCATGTGATCGTTGGCCTATTGACTTGTTTGTTGTCTGGTTAACCCTTTGAGTTCCAGAGGGGTTGCCAAAGCATTGTTGATTGATGCATTGATGATCCCTCTAGCATTCAAGGGGTTAGGTGCTGACTTCCCTGTGGGGACATGGGTGACACTGTGTGTGAACAGTGATGATATTTAACAGATGACATTTTGAACATCATGGTTTGTGTATTGTGTGTGATGAGCACAGCGACAGGAGGGTTGAAGTAGGACTTTGACAGAATTGTCCCAATTTGGACCTTGACATTTGCCCTGGTGTTGTGTCCTGTTTTTAACCCTCAGGGTGCTGTGTTGGCACAGTTGTATGGATGACTTATAGGCATGTGTTGAGGTGTGACTGTGTGTGCAGCTGGTGTTGGTTGATGTAGTGTGTTGTTATGTAGTGTTGCACTTACCGGTAGTGTGGAGACTAATCTCATCCCCAGTGTCAGCTCCTCCAACGACCCCTCGATCAGGGTCAGGGACATGGTCTGCTGCGCCATCTCCTCCCACCCTCCGGCAGTCGCCCCATCTCTTTTTGATGGACTCCACGTCCCGCCTGCATGGAGCCACCTCGTTGACCCGGCTGCATATCTGGTTCCAGTCTGCCTTCCTCCTCGCTGACAGGCCAGGGACCTTCACCGTCGGGTGGAGAACACTCTGCCCCTGCAGGACAACTTCCACGAGAGCCGTGTTCTCCTCCTCTGTGTATTTTGGGTCCCTGATACTTCCCTCGTCACCTCCGGCATGGGAGGATTCAGAGCCGGAGTGCTCTGCCTGGTCTGACCTTGACTGTGTGTTTTGCTCCCCAGCAACTATCCCTCGTCCCACTGCAGGTTCTGTCCCTGTCCTGCGTGTGGGCCGGGTCCCCCTCCGGCCTGCAGATCTCCCTCTCCCACCCCTGCTCTGCTCAGGGATACCCTCCAGACCTTCCTCCTCCTCCACTACTCTCCCCATCCCTCTCTCCTGTCCTCCTCTCCTTGCCATCATTCACCCACTCACACCCAGGCACTCCCACTGGCCCTCACAGACACACTCGATCCACTCACTCTCTGTCACACATTTTCACTCACAGATTCACACTGTAAAAATAAAATGTAAAATGTGTAAGGTGTTATAAAATAAAAGGACTATGTGCATGTATGTGTATGTGTTTGTGTTTGTATGTGTGTATGTAATATGTGCAAAAGTGTAATATGTGTATAGTAAGTCCACCTTTCTCCAAACTCCAAACTCAAAAATTTCCTGTGAATGCTCCTGTCTCCCTCTCTCTGATCACTATCCTCCGCTCCTGGGTCCTGATATCTAGCTCTGAAGGACTCGAAAACAGACAGTGTGTGACAGTTAATTTTGGGTATATACAGGTGTATTTGAAGTTTTTTGATACTTTGGTGCTTTGGGATTGGCTGTGTGTTTGAATTTGTTTTTGCATCAATCAGGGTTGCTAGACAACGGCAGCCGTTATGTTACATGTTGTTTTGAGCGATGTTATCGTGTGATTTGGCCGCCCGTTGTGCATTAACACGAGCAACAACGGCTTTTGTGTTACTTGCTTTGTGTGTGCCTACGCTCGATAGCTATTCTTGTAGAGTACCTATTGAATCTGCCATAAGTCGTGTATTATTTGCGAGCAATGTTCCTTTTACACTTAGCGGCTGGTTTAACGTGAGCCTTTAAATCTAGCCCTTAAGGACCACAGAGTATTTTTTTTAAGTCAATTCAGGGCTCCCCAAATGGCGTGCAGCCACGCGGGTTGACCTGAAATCGATGACGTACATGTAAGTCATGGGTTCTTTAGGGACATCCACCCATGAACTACATGTACATCCTCCGTCGTTAAAGGGATAGTAAAACTTAATTTTATCTTTATTTTATTTTGTAGGCATTAAAAAAAAATAAAGAACGATATAAGTCTTATCTCTCAAACCTTTATGGTTTGAGCGATATTCAGAAGCAAAGTTTCCCGGGAGGCCCCTTTTACCTAGCGTAAGCTATCTCTTCTCAGATGTGGAATGCAGTCCATAGACCAGACAGATAACAGAAGGGGTCAATCGTCTTCCTATGAGAATAATGAAAGCCCTTCCCCCCTTGACAAGTTTTTCAGCTTTTTCCCTTATCTTAATTGAAGATTGTCCCTCTCTGCAGTCTACCTGGGCACCTCCCTGCTGCTCTGGCTGAGCAGTGTTACATCAGTAAAAGGGCAGGAGGGGGATACTTTGTCATTCAATTACTCTTGAACTACAACTCTGACAGAATTGAAATAACACTCTCCAAAGTCCAAATACTATTATGATTAATTAGAGCTGCTTTTATTATGAAACATTACTATCCCTTTAAGGTGTTAAAGGCAGCCAATGGAAAAAAAAACTGGTGACGGTATTTTTTTTTTTAGCACAGTAAGTGTTTCAATGACCAGTGCTATGAGAAAATGCAGTAGAAAAAACCTCTACTGTCAGCTGAAATTTAGATGAGTTTTGGTCCATTGAAAATGAAAAAAAAGATCAGATAAGGAAATCACTTTAGCACATGAAATTTAAGACCCAATTTTTTTTTTTTTACTAAAGATCCTTATCAGATCTTTAGTTAGCTGATGTAGATATTGAAAAGCAAAAGAACCCCAGTAGATGTATTGATATGGGGCCCTACCCCATATCAATACGTCGAAAGTCCCTTTAAAGTCTTCAAAGTTAGTAGAATTAACCCAATGAGTGCAAGTAGGCTATAATTTCCCTGTCGGCATTCATAGGGTTAATCCGACTAAGTAACAAACCTATATCACATAAAAAGTAACCCATAATCCTGATGCACCACGGCTCAAAGCTGATTTTCTGGGATGCGCGTAAGCTGTGAGGGAATTTGAACAGAGACTGCCCATATATAAAGGCAGTCTGAGTTTAGATTCCCTCAGTGTGGAATGGGCATCTGCCAATGAGAAAAGGAGGGGGGTCTGCGACACACATCACTGTCTCTGCCGCCGCACATTAAATCATAAAAAAAACATACAAAGTTGATCATGTATTTAAACCATGCTCAGTTTAATAAAATATTACATAAAAACGGTTGAAGGTGTACACATAAAAATAATTTCCATCAAACAAAACAATATACTGCAATAATATTATTTAAAAAGTGTTGAAATTGAAAGGGAAAAAAACATGTTACAGCTGACTTTATGTTCTCACTTCTAAGTTAAAAAGAAAATAAATGCCATGTATGGTTCAGAAAGAAGAACTATCTATCTATCTATCTATCTATCTATCTATCTATCTATCTATCTATCTGTTTCTATCATTGCTTTTTCACTGTTTATTAACATACAAAACACCTCTAGACCATTAGAGGTTAATAAAAATTATTTCTAAATAGATATGTGAACGTGCTATGAAGGACATGCTGAGACAATTTGCCTTTGGCTTCTATGCTTCACTAAGAACAGATGGTACACTATAGCAGCCCATTTGTGATCATTTCATAATAAAAATTAAAGGGGCATATCCTCTTACTTAGGTGCTTTTGGCAGCCATCTGTATACAAGAACAGAGTGCACAGTTTTTTGCTTTATTTTCTCATTGTTGTTTCATTTTACAAAAACCATCCTATGTCATTCATGTTTATTAAGCAATCATTGCTTATTTTAGACTCCAATTTACCACTTAATTGACTTGCCTATTAAAATGATATGTCTTATAAAATATGGTAATTCTATTCATCTAGCAAGGAGTGGGAAAATGTTTCTACTGGGTATTAGGAGAAAGAGAATAAAAAAAAAATGTTGCATGACCAATTATAAAATTAGCCTAGAGAAATAAAGATTTTTTTTTTCATTATACTACAGCTGTGTCAGATTGCCATTTCTCCACCTTTCCCTCCCCCCTGAAGTCATGCGGGTGGGACTATTTTTGTCTTGGGGTAGGCAGAGTGCAGTCATCAATAACGGCACTGTGAACAATTTGTGAGAAGTCAGTGAAAAGGGGAAAGGAAAGAACACACCTTGGGACAACCATCCTGATAACACACATGAATCACAGACACCATGACAATTATGCAAAACATGTTAAAGCCAAACACCACCAGAGAAATATGACACTGCTGTTCTTCCAAAAGGCAACAAGAGGTGAGGCAAAGATCAAAGAGGAGGAATAATAGAGAAACCCAGCCAGAGGCTGAAAGTTCGATGATGAGCGAAACACCTGGCTCGCCATCACCTTCTTGCTCTAGGGTAAATACATCTTCTGCCAGACCACTCATTCATCATTACCTACCCTGTCAAGCGATTGTTATTCTGTAGATGTCAGAATGTGGCATTTCGTGTCCACCTATTGCACACTGTGTGGTGCAATGGCCACACATGGCAGTGTGGTGCAGGAGAATTGCAAGCAGGAGATAAAGAGGCATCTGAGGAAATTCCATCCTACAGAATATGCTAATCTGGTGGCAGGGAGGGTTCATCATTACTATTAAATTGTCTGAAAGTTGTCACTTGTCCTTAGCAAACTGTGGACAAGAGGCATAGTTACAGCAGCAGTACATGGTTACTGGTGGGGAGACTTCACATTGGGGACCCTAAGTGTCATGAAGTTTGGACAGAGTTGTTCCAGGTGTTTCATGTGAGTGCAGATGTACTCATTGTTCCCAGTCCTTCCCTTATTTACCACAAGCACTGTACAGTTGCTGATGTGAGAGGAACAGTTACTGCTCTCAAGGGAAACATGTCTATTCTAGTAACAGCAGACAAAAAACAAAAATGGTGGCTCCAAAACAACATATGCCACATATAGGGCTCGATTTAAAGCCAACCGTTAAACTAGCCGCTAAGTGAAAAAGGCACATCGCTCGCAAATAATACAGGAGTTACGGCAGATTCAATAGCTACTCTACAAGAATAGCTATCGAGCGTAGGCACACAAATAACACGTAACACAAAACCCGTTGTCGCTCATGTTAATGCACAACGGGCGGCCAAATCACACGACAACTGAGCTCCAAACAAGATGTAATATAACGGCTGCCGTTGTCAAGCAACCATGATTGATGCCAAAACAAATTCAAACACACAGCCAATCCCAAAGCCCCAATGTATCAAATAACTTCAAATACACCTATATATACCCAAAAATAACCGCCACACACTGTCTGTTATCGAGTTCTTCAGAGCCAGATATCAGGACCCAGGAGCGGAGGATAGTGATTAGAGAGAGGGAGACAGGAGCGTTCATTGGAGGTAGAGGAGGTTTGGAGTTTGGAGAGACGAGAGCATTGCACAGAATACGACACATAGCACACCTTTGCACATATTACATACACACATACAAACACAAACACATACACATACATACACATAGTCCTTTTATTTCATAACACCTTACACATTTTACTTTTTATTTTGACAGTGTGAATCTGGGAGTGAAGGTGTGTGACAGAGAGTGACTGGATCGAGTGTGTCTGTGAGGGCCTGTGGGAGTGCCTGGGTGTGACTGGGTGAGTGATGGCAAGGAGAGGAGGACAGGAGAGAGGGATGGGGAGAGTAGTGGAGGAGGAGGAAGCTCAGGAGGGGATCCCTCAGCAGAGCAGGGGTGGGAGAGGGAGATCCGCAGGGTGGAGGGGGACCAGGCCCACAAGAGCAGGAACACGCAGGACAGGGACAGAACCTGCAGTGGGACGAGGGGTAGTTCCTGGGGAGCACCCCACACAGGCAGGGTCAGACCAGGCAGGGCACTCCGGCTCTGAATCCTCCCATGCCGGAGCTGATGAGGGCAGGATCAGGGATCCCAGATATAGTGAGGAGGAGAACACGGCTCTTGTGGAAGCTGTCCTGGAGAGGCAGAGTGTTCTCCACCCGACGGCAAAGGTCCCTGGCCTGGCAGCGCGGAGGAAGGCAGCCTGGAATCAGATCTGCAGCCGGGTGAACGCGGTGGCAACATGCAGGCGGGACGTGGAGTCTGTGAAGAAGAGATGGGGCGACTGCCGGAGGGTGTTCAAGAACAAGATGTCTGACATGGCCAAGCAAGCCCGAGGCACCGGAGGTGGCCCATCTGTGCCCATCACATTCTGTGGCTGGGAGGAGATGGTGCGGCAGAACATGTCCCCGACCATGATCGAGGGGGTCGTGGGAGGAACTGACACTGGGGATGAGAGGAGCCTCCACACTACCGGTAAGTGCAACACTACAGAACAACACACTACAGCAACCAACACCAGCTGCACACACACTCACACCTCAACACATGGCCATCACTCAGCCATACAACTGCACCAACACAGCACCATGAGGGTTAAAAAAAGGACACAACACCTGGACAAATGGCAACGTCCAACTTGGGACAAACCTGTCAAAGTCCTACTTCAACCCTCCTGTCGCTGTGCTCATTACACACAATACACAAACCTTCACTTTCAAATTGTCGACTGTCATAGATCATCACTGTTCACACACAATGTCACCCATGTCCCCACCCCCACCCTAACCCCTTGAGTGCTAGAGGGATCATCAATGCATCGATCAACAATGCATTGGCAACCCCTCTGGGACTCAAGGGGTTAACCTGACAACAAACAAGTCAATAGGACAACGATCACATGCCACACAGGGGACATTCACTAAGCGGTGACAAACAGATGGTGGACACAAAGTAACCCTCACACACCCTCACTTCACCAGTACCAGTGTTAGTCCATGGAGAATATGCCAAAACAAGAATCAAGTTCATAGGGTCCCATTGTACAGACTCCATGGAAAACACTGGAAATGGGGAAAGGAGATCACTGGAGAAGTCACCATCATGTTCATTTCATCAGTTCAACATCACCGCTTACTGAATCACAAAAGGGGGCATCAGATCACATATCACAGTGTCACACAGAATAAATGCTCGTAGGTGCAACACACAGGCCGAAAACTATTTTACAGAATTCAAGCTGGAAAAAGTAGGCATTGGTGTTGTGGCTGCAATCATTTACTCTGACTTGAAATGACATATCCCATATCTGATTCCCACATGGATCCACAGGGGTGCTGATGCCATGGATCGATGGTACACCAGCATCTCTATGCAGGATACATATGGGAAACAAATAGCAAACATTGTACCTTGGTCACCAACAGGCCATGACTGATGGATATCTAGGACTGAGTACGGTTGCCTCACACAGAAGGATGGATGGGCTCATACACAGACAAAAAAACAGGCCTCAATCAAAGATATCCCTCACTACTGGCTGGATTGTTGCCCTTAGGATTCAAATGTTACTAAATATGTTCCAACATGATGTGAACACAGAGATCACTTCACTGGATGTGATTGCCTTACTGGCCAGATATGTGCACCCATCACATATCAAGCTACATTGCTACCATCCAAATACACATACATAGTATATCACACCCTACGGAGATGGTATATACGAGGTATGTTCATATCCATCATATCAATACAATGTCTTGTTGGATGGGTGCACATATATAGCCAGTAAGGCAATCACACCTAATGAAATGCTCTCTGGCATCACATCTTGGAAGGATATTACTCCATCCATATGAAGGGTACATATCCACATACATATATCACCATTTCTACTTGTGTGTCACTGTAATGGGATAGCAATGGGTAATGTCATCATGATGTCATATCATTGCCATCGTTAACAGATGTGTCTTGATCTAAGTCCCATCCCTCCAACACTCATGGTTATACAGATATTGCTCCATGTGACAGGTGAAGATATCCATCATTTGACCACACGGAGGCTCTTCAGCAGAGCCAAAGTCGCAACATATCGAGAGAAATACCTCTTTGGAATGGTCCACAGAGTGTGCTTGTAAATCATGCACACCCTGTACACCATTCCAATTAAGTATTGTTCTCTAAATGGGTTGATTTTGTCTCTGCTGAAAATCCCTCATGTAGACAAATGACTGAAATCTACATCCGTCACATAGAGCATTATCTGAACAACCATGAGGGTAGGAGGGATAGGACTAACAGAGAACAACATCTGTTCCCACAATGTCTACAATCTGACATCAAGGTGGACTTAACCTTTGCCACCCCCCTGGAGGGATAGCCATCCCTACAAGTTGTGAAGACAAATATATGTTGTTGGATCCCCCCCCCCTGAGTTAAACAATGGTATTCCTACTGCTGAAAGGTGTGTTGATGCAAAAGGTATCACAGCTCAGACATGGATATGTCAGGGGCAATATCCCAGTGGCCTGATATTGTACAGTGGTGCTGTTACTACACAATCATATGGACAGCTCTGGTACAGGGACCAGATATCTACATGGGAGGGTGTAGCAACAGCCCCACTGTACTATTTCTGGACACTGTGATATTGCACCTCAAAATGAAACCTTCACCTGTAATAACTCAAACAACACCTTTCAGCAGTGGGAGTACCCTTGTTTACCCAGGGGGATTAACACAAACACATATATTTTTCTTCCCCACATATCAAAGTAGAATTGTCTCCACAAACATATGGCTAAGGTCACTAATCACAACATCTTCTTCCTCCACACAGCTTACGGCCGTCAAGCCCAGCGGGAGACAGTGGAGGAGGCTATGTCACCCCCCCAGTGAGGAGGACACAGAGGAGGGGACCAGCCGGTGGTCACCTTACCCACCATCACCATCCCCTCCAACACAGGCTGCATCACCACCTACTGCACCACCCCAGGCTGCACCACCCCTTCCAGCTGCACCACCACAGGCTGCACCACCCCTTCCAGCTGCACCACCACAGGCTGCACCACCCCTTCCAGCTGCACCACCACAGGCTGCACCACCCCTTCCAGCTGCACCACCACAGGCTGCACCACCCTTTCCAGCTGCACCACCACAGGCTGCACCACCCTTTCCAGCTGCACCTCCCCAGTACAGTGGCTGGATGCCACAGGAGGAGAGGTGGACACATCCATCCACCTCCACCAGCTACTACCCTCCATCAGCAGCACCACCACCGCCAGGGAGGCAATGGCTGCCAGGGACAGTGGCCAACACCCAATATGGGCCATATGCCTCCCAGATCAACCCACCCTCCTGGATGGCTCCACAGCATGCCCCAAGGTATGATCCGAGGTGGGGTCCCACCACCTATCAGTGGCCACCATATGACCCTTGGCCACTGGACTACACACACCTGGGCCTGATTGGTGAGCCCCAGCGCCCCCTACCCAGGGACATATTCACACCTCCACCAGCACACGCATCTCTGGGCAGCTCTGCATCACTTGATGTGGTGGGCATATGCCCATCATCTGCACCAGCCACTCCAACAGCAGCCACAGCACCCTCAACAGCAGCAGAGGAGGAAAGAGCACCCCCAACAGCAGCAGAGGAGGAAACAGCACCCTCAGCAGCGGAGGAGGAGGAAAGAGCACCCTCAGCAGCGGAGGAGGAGGAAAGAGCACCCTCAACAGCAGAGGAGGAGGAAAGAGCACCCTCAACAGCAGCAGAGGAAACAGCAGCACCAGGGACACCGGGCACATCCACCTCCAGCACCGCACGCCTCACAGGCATGGAGGCGGAGTGTATGGCCCTTCAGAGGAGACTACTCCGGTCGAGCAGGAGTACTGACAGCAATATCACCAGGAGCAGGAGGCAATCCAGGAGGAACATTGGCCAATTGGAGAGCAGGATCCAAGGTTTGGAGTCGGAGGTGTCCAGGGGGAATACACTACTCCAGCAGCTCAGGACTGGTGTGATGGACATGTTAACACAGGTCCTTGTGGAGCTGAGGGAGATAAACCGCAGGGAGAACCTGAGGATGGAGAGGGAGAACTTGCGTTCCACTGAGGGGTCTACTGCAACCACCACCCCCTCTAGTGTTACCCCTGAAGCAACACCTAGGGGGCAGAGGGTTACCAGGAGATCCACAAGGGCATCCACATCTGGCACCCAGGCTAAGGCCCCCCACCCAAAGAAGAAAAAATGAATGGCCCAACCTGTTAAGTTTCCCCTCAATAAAGAAAACATTTTTTTTTAAATTCCAGTCTGATCTGTTGTGTCTTCAGTTATGGATTGTGTGGCAGGGTTGTCTCCAATGCATTGCCATACAATGCAGTGAACACAACCTCTGCCTATGTGAAATGTTAGTGGGATGCTACAACATGGGTTCACACACACACCGTTGTACAAATTCAACTTGTAATACATCCCTGGAGCCATATTACACCACTGTGTTATATGGCGGTGTTGTGTGTTGAATTTGAACAACAAAACATACCCCTTAGCACAACAAATTGTACAACACTGAACATTTGTCTACATCATATGTTGTGTTTAACCCTTTGAGTGCCAGAGTGGTAGACAACGCATTGTCAAGAAATGCGTTGGGGACCACTCTTGCACTCAGTGGGTTAATGGGATAACCAGACAAACAGCTCTGTGATTTAGCAGGGACATTATAAACAGGATAGATAAATGGGACGTATCCATGTTGTCTTGGATTCACACACTCATTGTGCAACTGACTTACTGGAGAAGCCAATGTTTTTAACCTAGGATTTCAATGTGTAGCACACACATTGATATCCTGGGCTGAGCATTGGGGTCTCCTGTAAGTTGAGTTGCTGTTTCCCTAAGGGTGTAACAGACTTCACCAGTGATAACACATGTCCACTTAGTCTGTTTGTTCGTTGATATAACCCATGTACTGAGATATGTCAAAGTGGAGCAAAATCTCCGAACATGGATTATACTGAGCAATTCAGATACTGTGGACAGGTATTCACTGTGGAAGTATGTCCCCTGTATCACCTCTTCATCACTCTCACAACACATTGGTGCATCCCTGCCACCATCATCTGTTTGCATGGATACATCACAGAGTCCAGTCACTGGCAAACAAGTGGTGGACTCCTGTGATGTGGGTGATGCCTTTCCATGTATGGGGCATACTCTACCCTGGGTGTGGTAACACATTGACATATGTGTTCTCAAATATATCCTCATACAGACACAGATAGAATGGTGATGGTTCATCTTTATTGTGTCTCAAAGTACATTAGAATGTACATGTGTTTTCTGTGTGTATTGCCTATATGCATTGAACACCTGTATGAGAACACTAAATGTACTTTGAAACTAAATCGTAATACTTCAGTAACACTGCTGCCCTGCTCATGTGTTGTCCATGAGGTTTGACAACTCTGTAGCTGAGCATCCTGCCTGTACAGGTTAAAACACTCAAGAATTAGTGTTTTCTGTGTCTCTATGAGAATGTTCCAGTAGAGGTTTGTGTGAACCTCAGGTCAAACTTTGCATCACCAACAACATCACCATAAACAGCAAGGGGTGATCTTCATGAAGGTGTTGTCAAGACATCAATCCAGTCACATGGAAGATCTTCAGTTCAAGGATGGATCATGTTACGGATGCCTGCGGGACAAGAGGACAGGATTTGGAGCAGTAGACCTGAACTGATCATCAAGCAACAACAATTTAGTCTTTTTCATCCCCTCAGTTTTCACAGTTACAGGTGAGTGCACAAACCATTGCTTGACAATGTGTTGTGTACTCATCTGTAACCAATTCTGTGGGGAACTAAGGACATGTGCATCAGTCCTAGGGATATGTGCCCCTGACATGTATACACACATTAACAAGTGTTCTGAGAGCTCCATGGAAGTAATGACATTGTGCTGCCACTGTGAAAGTGACAGTGGCAGCCCAATGTCATTTGTTCCATGGAACTGTTAGGACACATTTGTTGATGTGTGTATTCATGTCAGGGGCACATATGTCTGCACACTCACAGGTCTGCATGGAGTCCGTGGTAATCTTATCTACGTCTCATGACCTCTACATTGTGTGCCCATACCACTGTACATCCACCCCTGTGCTGCTCTTCTCAGCTGTAGCACAGTACAGGTCCCATATTGAGTCTGATGTCCCTTCTCATGCATATCATTAGATAATACTCTTTCGCTACTGGGCTAGCATGGTTGTTCAGGCTGTAATCATGGCATATCCAGTTAGTTGCTGTCAATCAAGCCGTGTAAGGTGATGAACATGGGTAATATGTTGTACCTTGTTTCTCCTGAGGGTGTGCGTGATATCCTTGGGGTCTGTATGTCAACGTGGAGAGTGGAATGGAGGATGGTTGTTGAGTCCACACACACAATTTTCCACGTCCACTGCCAGTGCAGTGCTGTGTCACTGTTCCTGTGGGGTGAGACAGAACAAAATGTGCAGTGTTGTTAGTGTCACAGGACTGCTGGGGGACTTGCATGGATTGTTTGCATGCATGTGTTATACTCACAGGTGAAGTATTCCGTGATGAGCCTGTCTCTGATCTGTGCCCCTCTCATGGTCTCCTCCACATGCCCGATGTCCATGGCCATTTCCTGTATGGGGGGGTCCGGGATGTGCTCCAGCAGCCTGGTGTCCACTGCGATGTTGTGCAGTATTGCGCACGCCACAATGATGTCACACACCTTAGCCGGTGCATACTGCAGTGCTCCCCCAGAGTGGTCCAGACATCGGAATCTTGACTTGAGGAGCCCAAATGTCCGCTCAATAGCATTCCTAGTTCTGGCATGAGCCTGGTTGTAGCTTTCCTGGGCATGTGTTTGGGGATTGGCCAGAGGGGTCAGTAGCCAGGACTTGCATCCATAGCCAGCATCACCTGTGTAATGTGAGTGACATGGTGAAACAGGGAGCACATGTTGTGTGAATGATGTTTTGTGTGGTGAACGTAGTAGGTGTGGGTCAGGTGCATGCTGAGCTGAGTGGTGTGTACGCCTGTGTATGTGGTGTGATTTTGTTTTGTGAACTCACCCAGTAGCCATCCCCCTGTAAAGGTTCCATTCTCAAAATCTCTGTGGACTGAGGAGTTTTGTAGAATGTATGCATCATGTGTGCTGCCAGGATATTTTGCACAGACATTCATGATCCTCATGTTGCTGTCACACACCATCTGCACGTTGATGGAGTGGAAGTTCTTCCTGTTGATGAATATCTGTGCGTCACGTGCTGGGGACTTAATCCGGACATGGGTGCAATCTATAGCACCCATGACCCTGGGCATGCCTCCCTTTGCGTAAAAGGCCTGCTTGACGTGTATCCAGTCCATGTCGGTGGTGGGAAAATGTATATGGGTACTGGCCTTGCTTTTGAGGGCTGGCAGGACCTGGGCCAGCACTCTGGAGAATGTGGCCTGTGACATGCCAGATGCGTAACCCTCAGTGGACTGGAAGGCCCCGCTTGCCATGAAGTGTATGGCACAGAGTAGTTTCTGCAGGCCAGTTAGGGCATGGTTGTGGATGTAGATGGGATCCACCTGCTCCTTGATGACCTCATACAAGGCAATGATGCTGTCAGGCCTCAACCTGTAGCGATCAATGACCTCGTCATCAGCCATTCCAAAGAGTGTGACCCTTGGGCGGTATACCCTGGGCCTTGGTGGTCGTCTATACATCCTGTGCCCTCCAGGTGGGGATGGACTCCTGTGTGGCTGGTGAGCCAGAGCCTCCTCACTTGCAACAGGTGAAGGCTGTTGATGAGGCGTGCTTGGGGTTTGCTGATGTTCCCTAGCTCTCTCCCTTGCACGCCTTCTCCGCAGTCTTCGCAACAATATGTAACCCAACATACTGTTTGCTCTCTCTATCTGTCTCTATCTATCTGTATCTATCTGTCTCTCTCCCTCTCTCTCTGTCTCTCTCTCTCTCTCTCTCTCTCTCTCTCCCTCCCTGAGTGGAAAACAAGCCACAAGTGAGTGTTTTAAGTTGTCCCTTTATTTAGTTGCTAGGGCGTTGTGTAGGTGTGGTGATGAGGTGAGTGCTGACCAATGGTGAGTTGTTTGTTTCCAGGTAAGTGTTTGCAGGTGTGTGTGTGTTATAAGATGTGGTGTGTTGTGCTTGTTCTGTGTGTGCCATTTGCGGGCGTGCAGTTGTGGGGTGCAGGTCGCGTGTTGATGTTTCCCAGGTGAGCTTGTATTTGCAGGGTCCGCTTTGTGTGATGACCCCCATTGTTCCGTGCCATGTTGTGTTGTTGTTTTTTTGTGTGTCATTGTTCCTGTGGTGTTGGTTGTTGTTTTGTGTGTAGTGATTTGTGTTGTGTGTGCATGTTTTTGTGTTGTTTTGGCATTGCACAGGTTAATTTTCCCATTTACATGGTTGTGCGGTAAGCCTTTTGTGTGTTTTCCTCTGTAACGGGTGTTTAGTTTTGGCCGTTAAGTGTCTAACGTGTGTGAGAAGTGGGTCTTAACTTTTAGCCGTTAGGTGTGTCTTTTTTTCAGCCGTTATCAGTACCGCAAGCCTTTGATGAGCTCTGGGGTATGTTGTTCCATGCGTCTGAATGCACGTAAGTGTATCGGCCTTAGGAATTGTGCAACTGCCGTTAGCTGTTGTTTAGACGGATCTTTGAATTGCAACGACACTTAACGCACCCGTTAGTGATTTTTTTGGTTAACGGCTGCCTTTAAATCGAGCCCATAGTATCCAGACTTAGCAAATACAAAAAATATTTAGTAATGATCCGTAATAATTTGGCATGGGAATCAACGTGCAAACAAGAGTATCTCTCAATCCTCTATAAATGCTAAAATTTCTAAATGGAAGAAGTTTGCACTGAAGTGCCAAATAATGCCTCTGAATGATGTACAGGTCGCAACATAACAATAACAAAAAACTTTTAATAAAGCTGTCTTAAAAACACACATAAATGAACTGCACAAAAAACTGAGATGAGGAAGTCAATAACAACGAAGTAGGGAATAACCAAAGATACTTATATTAATCCATGCAAACTGTACATCATTCAGTGCAACCTTCTTACGTCTTGATTTTGGAGGAGGGGAAGGTGGAGAAGCATTATTGGCCAACTTTTTCTTTTCTTCACATATACCTGAAGTGGTGGGGCTAGTTTTATAGTGCTGCTACTGCCTCAGATGCATCACTAGAGCTAGCTGCGGCAAGTGGAATTGTCATCATTAGTGATGATCGAGCACCCCGATGCTCGGGTGTTCGGGTGCTCTGGCCGAGCGCCCCCGGAGGCTCGAGTGCTCGGCCGAGCACCCGAGCCCCATTGAAGTCAATGGGAGGACTCGAGCATTACACCAGGCACCCCCTGCTCTGATGAGGGGAGGGTGCCTGGTTCATAGGAAAAGGTCAGAAAATGATGGAAACACCACAGAAATGGTTCAGGGACAGCATAGGGAGGATGTCTGGATGCATCTTGGACTCCAACGTCGCTGCTGGGAACGATGTTTCGCCCGTAGTACGCCATTTTTACAGACTGACCGTAAAACACACAAAAAGGAAGATAAAAACTAATCTGCGGCTAGGCACACTAAACAATATGTGACGCTAATGTGCGGCTAGGCACGCTAAACAATATGTGACGTTAATCTGCGGCTAGGCACACTAAACAATATGTGACGCTAATCTGCGGCTAGGCACACTAAACAATATGTGACGTTAATCTGCGGCTAGGCACACTAAACAATATGTGACGCTAATCTGTGGCTAGGCACACGAAACAGAATGTGACGCTAATCTGCGGCTAGGCACAGTGAACGGAATATGTGACGTTAATTTGTGAATTTGCACACTAAACAGAATGTGACAATAATCTATGGCTAGGCACACGTTTAAAATGGCCCTTTTTGTCGCTGCGTTGTAAAATCATTGGCCCTGTGCACCTAACAGAATATGTCAGCTTGTCACTGCACTGTGAAATAATTGTCCCTGTGCACCTAGTACAATGTCACCTTAGAACATGTCCCCCCCACAAAAAAATGAAATTTTGCCACCCCCAAAAAAAATTAAATGCTGCCCCCACACACAACAGTCCTAAAAAGGACTTTTGGGTCTTGAAGGAGTTTCAACAATTTTATTCTCCCTACACTGACTTTCCCTGCCTAAGCGCATCTCTCCCTGGCTAAGAATGAGCCGAACTCGCGCGTCGGGTGCTATACAGCACCCGATCACGGGTTCTGGCCAGCCAATCAGTGTAATGCCAGCAGCCAACATGGCTGCTGGCATTACACTGATGTCAGAGCCTCCCCGCACGTTTATTGGCTGCGCAGCAGCCGCAAAAAGTGCGGGGAGGAGACCCGAACATGGCGGGCGAGCACATGCGGTACTCGTACGAGTACCGCCATGTGCCGAGCAGAGCGATGCTCGAGCCGATCCGAGCTTCGGCCGAGCATGCTCGCTCATCACTAGTCATCATCAATCACCCATGTTACTGCTATTGTTGATCCCATTACCTTTCAGCTGCCTAATCATCCTGTTGCTTAGCAGCAGTAAGAACAGCAGTTGCAAATTCTGCAATTATGGACTCAGGAGGACATTTGACAATGGCCAGTGGCCACTGGCCAACATGACCTGCTGGTATTAGGCCAGTAGGGCATTTTTTGTTTTTCTCAGGGCTAATTCTTTAAAAAAAAAAAAAAAAAAAAAGGCCTTTAAAAAAAATAAACAATTTTAGGGGGTTGTTTCTAACAAGCCCAAGTCCTACAAATCAATGTTTCCTTAGGACTTGTGCCAAATAAGCCTAAATCATACAAATCAATGTTTCTTGAGAGCTTGGGTCTAATACAAGTCTTATTTCCTACAACAAAAATCAATGTTTTCTCAGGGCTTGTTATTCTAATAAGTGTAAGCCCTACAAATCAATGGCATAGATGCACATAAGGTCGAAGAGGGCTACGAATGTCGATGTTCTGTTGGAACAGTGTAATACGCACCTCCGCAGTGTTCACAAAGTGTCTACGACATCACTTCACCAGAACTCCGACAAAAAAATACCCACTTCGACATCAGCCCGACATGCCTTCACCATGTCTACGAATTTGTATTCTTCGAATCGACAATTGCTCATTTCCATATGGAAATGAAGCATAATCAGATACATTTGTATGCAAGGGTGTG
Organism: Rhinophrynus dorsalis; assembly: GCA_037306005.1. Taxonomy (NCBI): domain Eukaryota; kingdom Metazoa; phylum Chordata; class Amphibia; order Anura; family Rhinophrynidae; genus Rhinophrynus; species Rhinophrynus dorsalis. The sequence continues at coordinate 127,684,509 of CM074721.1, forward strand.
TGGCGATATTATAATGTGATGCTTCGACTCATTCAGGAAACTCTGATAGCAGCCTCTGCTGTCAGAGTTCCCAATCTCCACTTCACCTGCCTCAGGCTGTGGCAGCTAGGATCTCCCCTGTACTTTCCTATGGAGTAACAGCAGGGAAAGCTACGACACCATTCCCTACCTAGCCAGTAGGGGAATACAGAGAAGGCTTTCAGCACCATGGACAGCATTGAATGCCATAGGGATGTGCATTGCTCACCCCTGTGGCATTCAAAAGGTTACAATAAACAGAAACAGTACACCAAGCACTACACAATGCCCCGCCTTGACATCCCCCCCATTAATATGTTGACATATATTGCATATATTCAACATACTAATTCCATCCGACATTCACCTCAGGGACTGACATGCAGTAGTCGAACCTGTCTTTTATTCGACAATGAACCCTTTGAGTACCAGAGAGGTAGGAAAGCATGGCTTACCATGTGTTTCCTACCCATCTGATACCCAAAGGGTTAGTAGGCAAGGTATGGACTAAATACCTTGCCTGTATATATGTGTGTTTGTGTTAAACATTTATTTTATTATTAAAACATCTGCGTGTGACTAAATGTGTTTAACTGTAATAACATGTACATTAGACCTCAAGGGGGGTGTCATGACCCCTCATGACACCCCCATAACATGAGGCCAACATTTGCACTGTAATGAAATTAAGAGCATATAAGCTATGTTCCACACATTTCACAATCAGACCTCAATGGGGCACACCAGGAGCCCATGTATCAGCTATTCAAAAGGATAACTGATCCACAGGGCAAGCCACAAAGGCATTTACAGCATTCTTGATGCTGCGGGCTGTACAGCTGCCTGCAGCAACAAGAATGAATGAATGAAAGATGCTGCAGTCCCATCATTCAATCAGTCACGAGGGTCAAATCGGGTGACTGATTAAGTGATCGGAGCACTGGGCTACTTCCTCAATTGAATGTATTGTTAGATCTAAGTAATCTCTACTTTCCTACCTCCTTTGTGCTGTTGTTATTACTACTTTTGCTCCACTCTCCTTGCATATTAACCCTTTGGGTACCAGAGGGGTAGGAAACACATGCCAAGCAATGCTTTCCTACCTCTCTGGTACTCAAAGGGTTAATTGTCGAATAAAAGATATGCAAGTCAATAAGGTGAATGTCGGACTGAATTAGGATGTCGAATATATATGCAATATATGTCGACATACTAATGGGGGAGGATGTCAAAGGGGGGGGTGTAGTGCTTGGTGTACTGTTTCTGTTTATTGTAATCCTTTGAATGCCAAAGGGGTGAGCAATGCACATCCCTATGCCATTCAATACTGTCCATGGTGCTGAAAACCTTCTCTATGTTCCGCTACTGGCTAGGTAGGGAAGCACAGAGAATGCTGTTCAGAATTGTTGTAGTGTTGGTGATATGTGAGGGGAGGAGATCCTTTCCACACTGACAGCACTTCGAAAATCCTATATGCTAATAGGGACCTTCTCCGACCTTCCCTTTTAATCCGACAATTTTTGTGAATATGTCGATGTGTGTGCAGATCAAATTGTCGGAGTGATTTGAACACATCGACAATATCATACCGACACCGCATTGACCTTTAGTGCATCTAGGCCAATGTTTACTACAAAATACCCTATCACCTCAAGTATCATTCTACCCCCTTGACACACTACCCTCATACCCATTTTATACTATGCCTTTGGGAAATAAAATAACATTTGCTATATGTTGCGTGTAAACTACATTTTCCCATTGATTTCAATGAAAGGAGCTAGGCAAAAAAAGAGGAAAAACTGCACTTTTCATGGGAAATTCTTTGCCGATTTTGGTTTGAGGAGAAAATTTTCTCCCATCCCTAATCAGGACCCATGCTGATGCCTCCCCCAACAAGGTCTGAATAAAAAATAATAATACAAATAAATAAAACATGTGTGTGTTCCACTGGGGTTCCATTGCATTCCAAAGCTATGCCCCCCCACAAGGTTTTTTGTTTTTAATGATTAGTTTTATTCATAGCTCATTAGTGGGCATTTGGAACCCTCCTGATGCCCCCATCAAGGTCTGTATAGAAAATAATAATAATAAAAAAAAAACAGTGTGTGTGTGTGCCACAGTGGGATCCAACACAGTCTAAAGCAATGTGTTGGAACCCACCTCCTCCCCTGTTTTTTTTCCGTTATTTCATTTAGACCTGAATAAAAAAGTAATGCAAAAAAAGATATTCCTTTGTGTGCAATGCATTAGACCCTTGTGGAACACAGAGGGTTATTTTTTATTATTATTTTTTATTCATATTTTGTTACAGGGTATTGGGACCTCTTCTGATCCCCTCCCAACAAGGTCTAAATAAAAAAATAATAAAAACAAAAACCTGTGGAAAACTCCTGGCACACACAGGCTTTTTTTTGTGCCACAATGGTGTCCAATGCTTTGCAAAGCAATGCATTGGATTCCTTGCGGCACACAGTGGGTTCATTTGTTTTGTCATTATTATTTTTATTAATACCTTGTTGGGGGGCATCAGTACCCCTCCTGATGCCCCCCCAACAAGTTTTGAATAAAAAATAATGACAAAAAAAAATTCTGTGTGTGCAACAGGGGGGACTGGGTTGGAATATCTGTCCAAGCCCGTACACCTTATATATACACATGTTATATATATATATATATATATATATATATATATATATATATATATATAAATTCCTTAGTTTTACCACCTTCACCACATCCCTTATGGTTGTGAAGCTCCACAGCTCACCAGCAGCAAATAGTGCTGCATCCATGCATCCACCTCACCATATTCCCTGTGACTAATAGACTCTAGAGCCCATCAGCAGATAGTGGGGCCACCACTCCCACCAGAAAAAAAAAAAACAGGAAATTTTGGAGCTAGAGAAGGACAGGCAATTAACATGAATTTGGAATTCAGTTTAGGGAGTCTGTTGAGGAGACAATTTTCCCTCTAGGGGAGGGTGAAAGGAGAAGGAGATTTATCCAAAATACCTCAAAATCTTGTTTGACTGACAGACTGACACCCACGACAAGTACAACTTTCACTGACTCCTACAACAACCAGAAGTGGGACACGCATATTATTGACTAAGGTGTATCTTCGTTTTGTAGCGTAAAAAATTAGGGGCTCAATACTATGCCTACCGATAAAACAGTCAGTAAGGAAAAAATATACACTCAACGAGAAACACACTTTTGTACCACAGCTATCCTATAGCTGGACCGGTACATGAAACAACCAGTGTTACTGGCTGAAATCCACGTTGTGGTCAAATGCAACTTTTTGTTCCCACAACTCACTCTAAATAGAATGAATTGTAGGGACAGCAAAAGAAAATAGCCACTCTGGTTGTTTGACACAGTGTCAAACAAGGAGAGTGAGGTCAGAACACAGTCGCCCCCCCCATCTCCCAAATAGTAAACCTAAACTATACTTAACATGAACAAGAAAGTGAAACAATACTAGCCCTAACACTTGCCTATCACCCCTACCTGATAGGTATAACACTTACCTGTCATCCACTGTCAGCCTTCTGTAATCTATCTTCTTCGTCTTCTGTCCACTTCATCTGCATCTTCTGTCTTCTTATCTTCTTTATTCTCATCTTCTTTAGTCTCAAAATCTGCTGGTACTGGAATAAAAAGGTTAAAATCAGCCATGTGTCCCTGAAAAATCCCAAATGTCAGTTCTTGATGCCCCCTTGGAAATCTCCAAAAGCAAGGCCATGATACGCAACTAATATGAAATAAATATGTTCAAGATGTCCCCAATAATGAGGGAAATTTGAACAGTCTCTTTTCAAAATGGTTCCTACTCTACGATTGACTGGGAAGTGTGCTTATGCACCTCCCAGCCAATCAGTTTGTACCGTGGGGAAGAAGAAACCTGCTAGAAGCTGGCCAGGATGCTGAAGACCACACGGGACATAAGGATTACAGATAAGTGTTTATTGTGAATGGATGGTGTTAGTTTTAGTGGGATTGACCCTGTGAGTGCCAGTGGGGCATGCAACACTCTGCAATGCATTGCATACCCCACTGGCGCTCATAGGTTTAATCTTCTTTTGTTTTTACTCATGTTTTTAGCTCCTTGGATGTACTGATATGTGGTTTAGAGCCCTATATCAATTCATCCACATGTGACTACTGTGAGTAGTGTAGCAAAGCTTGTGTGTTTTAGAAACCACTGTTCAAATGCACGTTGGTCGTTTTTTATCATGTTAGGGACTTTGCACCTACCTTTGCTAGGCACAATTTTTACACCAAAAAAATGAGTCCGTTGACGGGTTAAAGCCACTGCATGTCATAGAATGGCAAATTCAACTATTTTTTCCCTGTGTCCAATGGGTGCAAATTTTGTACCCCTTCAAAATTTTTACTTGTCAGTAGTTTTTGACAGCACAGTTAGTAGAATACTAAACTGTACTCTCAGAACCACCATTGCCGGTTTGTTTTTTTACAGGTAGGCATAGCATTGATCCCTAAGACTGCAGTGACATTGGGAGAGAGAGAGAGAACAGCTGTTTAAATCCTCTTGACACTAGCTACAGGCAAAGAAATTGCAAGGAGTATATTTATTTATTTATTTTGTAGACAGGGACAGATAAAAAAAATATATATATATATATTGACTGGTGGGTGACAGACAGGGATCCTGATGTGAACTGTGGCTGAGGCTGATGATAGCAGATACTAGATACAGAGACTTATATGATACAGTTATCACGGTGCCCGTGATTCTATGTCAAAATTTTTACTTCCGGGTTTGTGCCTGGTTGCCTCTTATTGGTGCTAGCTGGCTAGCCCCTCCCAGGGCTAGCCTTTAAATACTCCCTCCTGTCATTGGGCCGGTGCCCTTTTGTGGTGTCTCAGACCTTACATTTCCTGCTCTCCTGTTCCGTGTTTGATCCGGTTTTTGTCTGATCTCGTTCCTGTGCTACTCACGTGTACCGATCCAGGCTTTGGCTGACTACCGCTCTTGTGTATCGCCCAGGCTTTGGCTGACTACCGCTCTTGGGTACCGACCCAGGCTTTGGCTGACTACCACTCTTGTGTACAGAACCAGGCTTTAGCTGACTACCACTCCTGTGTACCAATTTAGGCTTGGGCATAACGACCGCTCTCTGATACTGATCCAGGCATTGTCTGACTTACATTGTTTGTCCCTCTCCCACTATTGTCAGTGTGGCCTCCGCTGCGTACATTCGGTCTGTACTGTCCAGTCACTAAGCAGTTAACGTTGCCTATCCATATACGCCCAGCCTGTGCTTCTCTGTGGCCTCTGATACGTACACCAGTCTGTGTTATCCAGTCACTAAGCGGTTACGTTGCCTTTCCATTATACACCAGCCTGTGATTCTCTGTGGCCTCCGTTACGTACACCGGTCAGTGCTATCCAGTCACTAGCAGTTACGTTGAGTGCCTATTACCTCCTATCTACCAGCATCATGGTAGACCTGCTCAGGTCCTTGTTGCACCAGATACAGGCTGCCTTACCTGGTATTCAGTAAGGCCGGCAGAGCCTCCTCAGTTCCTTATTGCACCAGATACAGGCTGCCTTACCCGGTATTCGGTAAGGCCAGTAGAGCCTCCTCAGTTCCTTGTTGCACCAGATACAGGCTGCCTTACTCGGTATTTGGTAAGGCTGGTAGAGCCTCCTCAATTCCTTGTTGCACCAGATACGGGCTGCCTTACCCTGTATTCAGTAAGGCCGGCAGAGCCTCCTCAGTTCCTTGTTGAGCCAGATACAGGCTGCCTTACCCGGTATTCGGTAAGGCCGGTAGAGCCTCCCAAGTCCTTATTGCATTTCTCTTCAGGCTGCCTTACCCGGTATTCGGTAAGGTCGGTATAGCCTCCAGCATTGTACTGCTATTTGTATGCCCTGTCCTGTGTCAAACTTGCTTACTGTTGTAATAAAGTTTGGACCCGTGAGGGGCCTTGTTGCGCTTTATATTGTCTAATAAAGCTTTTTAACCTACCCAATTGTCGGAGGGTTCAATAAAACCGTGACAACAATATTTTGTAAAGCGCATAATATCATCACGTATAAACAGTTTTGTTGTGCAGTTTAATGTAAAAATTTTACTATTTTGACCATGTCCAGCAACATATGAGGGCAGGGGTATGGGGAAAGTAGAAGGAGCAATGCAGTGTTAGTAAAGTGGTAGTCCAAAAATCTAATGCAGCCATGTATGCTGCAGCTAATGAAGTACTGAATGATGATCCTTCTCCTCATGAGACGGCTGTTTGTGATTGTGAGTTCCTCCACCTCCAGCAAAAACACTGAACATGACAGCCACATTCTAGTGTTAATAGCAAAACAGAGGAAGGTGTAGCAGTTCACCCAGCTGCTGCATCTGACAGTAAGAGTAACAAGCAAACTGACTGAGACTTTAAAAAGTGGTGGGGAAAAAAAGGGCAGGTGATCCTGACAATTATCTAATTATTCATGTTGATGATGTTGATCTAGAACAGAGGAGTCCAAGTTCAGTCCTCATGGACCACCAACAGGCCAGGATTTAAAGATTACCCTGATTTTGCCTAGAGTGGCCTCGGATCATTCACCAATGAGCCTACGTCTCTGCGTTGGTAGGGATTTTTCGACTAACAGTTGGCGACTTCAACCATATTGGTTATCTATCAATCATATTGCTGAAGATCATGGGAATACTTAGAAAGAATATTTTTGTCTTAATGAGGGCTCTGCGTCGCAGGGAGTGGTCTGGGATGCGATGAAGGCTGTGGCTAGAGGTTCACTTGTTTCATTAATTGCTGCTTATAAAAAACGAACAAAGGATAAAATAGACCATTTACAGAGGGAACCTAGTGGAGCAGAGAGAACATATGTTGACAGAAGTGATGATGTTTCCTACGACTCCTTTTTACTTGCCTCTTCCACCTATAATACTGCACTAATGGAGCAAAATGTAAATTTCTTGATGTTCCAAAAAAATAAACTACTTGAGAATGGAGATAGAGCAGGGAAACTTATGTCCCACTTAATAGGAGCCAGGGAGGGCAGACGTTCCATAACGTCTGTATACAACAATGCTGGAAACCTTGTGCATGATGACATGGAAGTCAACGCTGTGTTTGCAGGCTTCTATTCCAATTTATACACAAAACAGACTGTTTCCACTTGTCGGCAGATGGAAGAGTACCTAGCAGGGATTTCTCTGCCGTCCTTGTCTCTTTATCAGAGACAAATGCTGGGCTCACCCATTTTGTTGGGTGAGGTTGTGGCGGCTATTAATTCTCTTCCGGCGGGTAAGTCTCCTGGAGGTGACGGGTTGCCGGCTGAGTGGTATAAGCGGTAGGCCGATACGCTGGCTCCACAATTACTTAATACTTACTATGATGCCTTGGAGGTGGGCAGATTGCTGACACCTCTTACTGAAGCAACGATAGTAGTGCTTCCTAAGCTGGGTAAAGATTTGACCAAATGTGACTCTTTCCGGCCTATCTCTTTGCTTACATCAGATGCTAAAATTCTAGCCAGGGTACTGGTGGCAAGACTCAACCTGGTGATCTCTGATCTTATTCATCCAGACCAGGCGGGATTTATGCCCAGGAAGTCTACGTTTCACACTCTTAGGAGATTATTCTCTCACTTGCATTTGAACCACGATAATGCTAGTCACAGAGTGGTGGTCTCACTGGATGCGTCCAAGGCATTTGATTCTGTGGAGTGGGAATATCTTTGGTGTACACTCCGCAGGTTTGGATTTGGGCCAACTTTTTTGAAGTGGGTTCAACTCTTTTACACGGACCCATCTGCCAGGGTTCTGACTGGGTCAGTCCGGTCCAGGCCTTTCGGGATCGGAAGAGGTACGCGGCAGGGATGTCCGTTGTTGCCGGGCCTGTTTGCACTGGCTACTGAGCCATTGGCCAGGTTGATTCATAGTGATCTGATGGCAGAGGGGTTTCGGATGGGTAATAGAGAGGAAAAATTGGCATTGTATGCTAATGATATATTATTGTTTTTAGAAGACTCCCCCAGGTCTCTTCCACATGTTCTAGCTTTGGTGAATACTTACGGCAATTACTTAGGATTGAGAGTCATTTGGGCTAAATCTTCCATTCTGCCTGTGGACCCGGTTGTAGATGGGGATCCTGCATTATGCATACCTTTAAGATATGAGGAATCGGTGAAATATCTAGGACTTTTGGTAACTGCTTCGGTGAGTAGCTATCTGAGGGATAATTTGGAGCCTCTAATTGACCATTTTAAAAGTAAAACTATGTCTTGAATTGCGCTCACATTAAATATTATTGGTCGTTCTAACCTAATTAAAATGTTATTTCTTCCAAGGTTCTTATATGTATTTCAAGGCTCTCCCGTTCTTATACCTAGAAGATACTTTACGGTACTTGATAAGATAATTAGAAACGTCCTCTGTTCAGGTGGCCCGTCTAGGGTTAGGCTATCCTCCCATGAGCGTTGAGTGAGGGCGGAATTGCCCTCCCTGATTTCTACAAGTACTTCCTGGCTGGGCAGGGACAATTTGCATTAGCTTATATACTACCAGATACCCTACATACTTTCCATAAAATCGATGAGTCTTTACTTAAACCAGGCTATTCCTTGGTGCATATCCCTGTGTTGGGTCCAGATACACTTAAGGAGTCACCTACCACGTCTAGGACTACTTGTGCCGTTTGGTTCCTTATTCAATCTGCTTCGAATTATGAAGCAAAGGATCCTGATGTTCCCCTTCGGGGCTCAGGGGGATTGATACAGCTTTGACACTTAGATTTTGGAAGGCTTTGGCTGACATATGGTATTTCTACTCTTGGTCATCTATACCAGGGCAATGTCCTGAAAACGTTTGAGCAGTTGCGTCTGGAGTTTGTCTTACCTGCTACTTTTTTTTACTCCTATTTATGATTGAGGCATGCTATGGATGCTTTATGGGGTGCCAAGGCACCATGTTTGAAGGAATTCCCATTGGTTACATTGGCTAAAAGGAGACGGCCGCTTCGGCCTGTTTTGTTAGTATATGCGTAGCTAATTAAATGTTCTTTGGCTGAGAATGATGGGCTTAGGTCTAGATGGGAGATAGTACTGGCAATGGCTGAAAAAAAAGACACACCTAATGGCAAAAGGTAAGACTCACTTTTCTCAGACGTTAGATACTTAACACCTAGAGTGCCAGCTACTTACGCCGTACGAGTGGACACAGCTGTACCTGCTGTGCCACGCTAGTACGGTGTAAGAGTGAAATGCGGTCACTGCATGAGCCGGTATAACCGGCATGCAGTAGCCGCATTTGAAAAAAAAAAAAGCGTGGCACTCGTGGGGAGGCATGAGGATCACTCCTCATGCCTCCCCAGTTATTGATCTCCCAGCCGATCGTGCTGGGAGATCAATAAACACAAAGGAGAAACAGAGTTTCTCCTTCCCCCTCTCTCCTACCCGAACTTCCGGGTAGGAGTGGGCGGGACCGGGGGAAGCCTCCCAACGTCATCGGTGACATGGTCACCGATGACGTTAGGGAAGTTTCCCCGGTCCTGTTCACTCCTACCGGTGGTAGGAGAGAAGGGCAGGAGAGCTTTTGCTCTACTGCGGTCGCCTCATTGATCTCCCAGCCTATCGGCTGGGAGATCAATGACTGGGGGGATACCAGGAGGGGTCCTGATGTCCCCCATGAGGTCTGAACAGTTTAAAAAATAAATAAATAAATAAATAAAAATAATAAAAGTAACCCTGTGAGTAGGTTGTCTACTTTCCAGAAATATATAGTTTTATATAGTTATTCCACTGTTTTAGGGTAGATTTACCACAAAAACCCTAGAATGCGCATTTTAGTTTATAAAGTTGAAAATGTAATTTTGCTCTGCTGGTGATTAGGGCTGTACGCTAGCCATGGACGTAGGTAAAACTATACAAATTTGGTATTTTTTTACTCGGGGGACTCAGGGCTTTTTCAAATAATTGAAACTTTTTCAATCAAGGTAAATGTTTTTGATACATAGTATGTGATTTTAGCAAAATGAGTACATTTTCACTTTTTTTGTCATTATGACATCATAGCTTTTTGCACAATGTTAAATTCTCTTCATGTAAGGTACCACCAGAAAGCTCAATTCGTTCTGAAAAAAACAATATATGGTTTTCCATATTTAACTAAAAATCCCCAGAGGAAATCAAGCCTACACGGAAGGATAGCGAAAATGCTGAAAAAGTGTCTGGCCTGCAGGGTACAGGCAATGGCCCAAGCCTCTGGCACTGAAGGGGTTAAAGGGCAAAACAAAACACCCGTTACATAGAAAAATACACAAAATGCTTACCGCACAAGCATGTAAATGGAAAAATTAACCCTTGCAGTGTCAAAACAACACAAAAACATGGACACACAACACAAATCACTCCACGCACAACAACAAGCAACACCACAGGGACAACGACACACAAAAAAAAACAACACAACATGACACGGAACAATGGGGGTTATCACACAAAGCGGACACCTGCAAATATAAGCTCACCTGTGCAACATCAACACGCGACCTGCACCCCACAACTGCACACCCGCAAATGGCAGACACATAAAAAGCACAACACACCAGATCTTATAACACACACATACACCTGCAAACACTTACCTGGACAAAACAACTCTCCATTGGTCAGCACTCACCTCATCACCACACCTACACAACGCCCTATCAATTACTTAAAGGGACAACTCACCACAATCACTTGTGGCTTGTTTTCCACTCAGGGAGGGAGAGAGAGAGAGAGATAGAGAGAAAGAGATAGAAAGAGCAAACAGTATGTTGGGTTACATATTGTTGCGAAGACTATGGAGAAGGCGTGCAAGGGAGAGAGCTAGGGAACATCAGCAACCTCCATGCACACCTGATCAACAGCCTTCACCTGTTGCAAGTGAGGAGGCTCTGTCTCAGCAGCCACACAGGAGTCCATCACCACCTGGAGGGCAGCACCTGCCTGCAGATGCACAGCTGCAGCAACAGAATGCTCCACAGCAGCAGAGGATGTATAGACGACCACCAAGGCCCAGGGTATACCACCCAAGGGTCACCCTCTTTGGAATGACCGATGATGAGGTCATCGATCGCTACAGGTTGAGGCCTGACAGCATCCTTGCCTTGTATGAGGTCATCAAAGATCAGGTGGATCCCATCTACATCCACAACCATGCCCTAACTGGCCTGCAGAAACTACTGTGTGCCATACACTTCATGGCATTTGGGGCCTTCCAGTCCACTGAGGGTTACACATCTGGCATGTCACAGGCCACATTCTCCAGGGTGCTGGCCCAGGTCCTGCCAGCCCTCAAAAGCAAGGCCAGTACCTATATACATTTTCCCACCACCGACATGGACTGGATACACGTCAAGCAGGCCTTTTACACAAGGGGAGGCATGCCCAGGGTCATGGGTGATATAGATTGCACCCATGTCCGGATTAAGGCCCCAGCACGTGACGCACAGCTATTCATCAACAAAAAGAACTTCCACTCCATCAATGTGCAGATGATGTGTGACAGCAACATGAGGATCATGAATGTCTGTGAAAAGTATCCTGGCAGCTCACATGATGCATACATTCTCCAAAACTCCTCAGTCCACAGAGATTTCGAGAATGGAACCTTTACAGGGGGATGGCTTTTGGGTGAGTTCACAATACAAAATCACACCACATACACAGACGTACACACAATGCTGCTCAGCATGCTCCTGACCCACAGCTACTACGTCCACCACACAAAACATCATTCACACAACATGTGCTCCCTGTCTCACCATGTCACTCACATTACACAGGTGATGCTGGCTATGGATGCAAGTCCTGGCTACTGACCCCTCTGGCCAATCCCCAAACACATGCCCAGGAAAGGTACAACCAGGCTCATGCCAGAATGAGGAATGCTATTGAGTAGACCTTTGGGCTCCTCAAGTCAAGATTCAGATGTCTGGACCACTCTGGGGGAGCACTGTAGTATGCACCTGCTAAGGTGTGTGACATAATTGTGGCATGCGCAATACTGCACAACATTGCAGTGGACACCAGGCTGCTGGATCACATCCAGGACCCCCCATACATGAAGTGGCCATGGACATCGGGCATGTGGAGGAGACCTTGAGAGGGGCACAGATCAGAGATAGGCTCATCACTGAACACTTCACCTGTGAGTATAACACAGGCATGCAAACAATCCATGCAAGTCCCCTATCAGTCCTGTGACACTAACCACACTGCACATTGTGTTCTGTCTCACCCCACAGGAACATTGACACGGCACTGCACTGGCAGTGGACTTGGCAAATTGTGTGTGTGGATTCAAAAACCATCCTCCATTCCACTCTCCACGTTGACATACAGACCCCAAGGATATCACGCACACCCTCAGGAGAAACAAGGTACAACATATAACCCATGTTCATCCCCTTACAGGTCTTGATTGACAGCAACTAACTGGAGATGCCATGATCGTAGCCTGAGCAACCATGCTAGCCCAGTAGTGAAAGAGTATTATCCAGTGCTATGCATTGGATAATACTCAGGCACATCAGGGGTTAAAGGGCCATTGGACTCAATATGGGACCTGTACTGTGCTAGAGCTGAGAAGAGCAGCAGAGGGGTGGATGTACAGTGGTATTATCACACAACATAGAGGTCATGAAACGTAGATCAGATTACCAGGGACTCCATGCTGACCTGTGAGTGTGCAGACATATGTGCCCCCGAACATGAATACACAGATCAACAAATATGTCCTAACAGTTCCATGTAACAAATGACATTGGGTTGCCACTGTCACTTTCACAGTGGAAGAACAATGTCATACTTCCATGGAGCTCTCAGAACACTTGTTAATGTGTGTATACATGTCAGGGGCACATATCCATAGGGCTGGTGCACATGTCCTTAGTTCTCCACAGAATTGGTTACAGATGAGTACACAACACATTGTCAAGCAATGGTTTGTGTACTCACCTGTAATTGTGAAAATTGAGGGGATTAAAAAGACTAAATTGTTGTTGCTTGATGATCAATTCAGGTCTTCTGCTTCAAATCCTGTCCTCTTGTCCCACAGGCATCCATAACATGATCCATCCTTGAACTGAAGATCTTCCATATGACTGGATTGATGTCTTGACAACACCTTCATGAAGATCACCCCTTGCTGTTTCTGGTGATGTTGTTGGTGATGCAATGTTTGACCTGAGGTTCACATAAACCTCTACTGGAACATTCTCATATAGACACAGAAAACACTAATTCTCGAGTGTTATAACCTGTACAGTTAGGATGCTCAGCTACAGAGTTGTTGAACCTTGTGGACAACACATGAGCAGGGCAGCAGTGTTACTGATGTAGTACAATTAAGTTTCAAATTACATTTAGTGTTCTCATACAAGTGTTCAATGCATATAGGCAATACACACAGTAAACACATGTACTTTCTAATGTACTTTGAGACACAATAAAGATGAACCATCACCATTCTATCTGTGTCTGTATGAGGATATATATGAGAACACTTTTGTCAATGCGTTACCACACCCAGGATAGAGTATCCCCCATACATGGAAAGGCATTACCCACATCATAGGAGTCTACCACATGTTTGCCAGTGAGTGGACTCTGTGATGTATCCATGCAAACAGATGATGGTGGCAGTGATACACTAATGTGTTTTGGGAGTGATAAAGAGGTGACACGGGGGACATACTTCCACAGTGAATTCCTGTCCACAGTATCTGTACTGCTCAGTATAATCAATGTTCTGAGATATTGCTCCACTTTGACATATCTTAGTACATGGGCTACATCAACAAACAACCAGTCTAAGTGGACATGTGTTATCACTGGTGAAGTCTGTTACACCCTTAGGGAAACAACAACTTAACTTACTGGAGACCCCAATGTTCACCCCAGGATATCAATGTGTGTGCTACACATTGAAATCCTAGGTTAAAACCATTGGCTTCCCCAGTAAATCAGTTGCACAATGAGTGTTTGAATCCCAAACGATATTGATACATTTATCTAAGCTGCTTGTTATGTCCCCGCTAAGTCACATAGCTGTTTGTTTGGTTATCCCATTAACCCACGGAGTGCAAGAGTGGTCCCCAACACATTTATTTGCAATGCGTTGCCTACCACTCTGGCACTCAAAGGGTTAAACACTACATATGATGTAGACGAATGTTCAATGTTGTACTATTTGTTGTGCTAAGGGGTATATTCTGTTGTTCAAATTGAACACACAACATCGCCATATAACACAGTGGTGTAATATGGCTCCAGGGATGTATTTCAAGTTGCATTTGTACAACGGTGTGTGTGTGTGTGTGTGAACCCATGTTGTAGCATCCCACAAACATTTCACCCAGGCAGAGGTTGTGTTCACTGCATTGTATGGCAATGCATTGGAGACAACCCTGCCACCCAATCCATAACTGAAGACACAACAGATCAGACAAGAATCCAAAAAAAAAGGTTTTTTTATTGAGCGGAAAGTTGACAGGTTGGGCCTTTCATTTTTTCCTTTTTGGGTGGGGGGCCTTAGCCTGGGTGCCAGAGGTGGATGCCCTTGTTGAACTCCTGGTAACCCTCTGCCCCCTAGGTGTGGCTTCAGGGGTAACACTGGAGGGGTGGTGGGTGCAGTAGACCCCTCAGTGGAATGCAAGTTCTCCCTCTCCATCCTCAGGTTCTCCCAGCGGTTTATCTCCCTCAACTCCACAAGGACCTGTGTTAACATGTCCATGAGACCAATCCTGAGCTGGTGGAGTAGTGTGTTCCCCCTGGCCACCTCCGACTCCAGGGCTTGGATCCTGGTCTCCAATTGTGCAATGTTCCTCCTGGATTGCCTCCTGCTCCTTGTAATGATGTTGTCAGTACTCCTGCTCGACCGGAGTAGTCTCCTCTGAAGGGCCGTACACTCTGCCTCCATCCCTGTGAGGCATGCAGTGCTTGAGGTGGATGTGCCCGGTGTCACTGGTGCTGCTGTTTCCTCTGCTGCCAATGGTGCCGATTCTTCTGCTGCCGAGGGTGCTGTTTCCTCTGCTGCCGAGGGTGCTGTTTCCTCTGCTGCCAAGGGTGCTGTTTCCTCTGCTGCTGCTGGAGGTGCTATTTCCTCTGCTGCTGCTGGAGGTGCTGTGGCTGCTGTGACAGCTGTTGGAGTGGCTGGTGCAGATGATGGGCATATGCCCACCACATCAAGTGATCCCGAGCTGCCAAATGATGTGTGTGCTGGTGGAGGTGTGAATATGTCCCTGGGTAGGGGGCGCTGGGGCTCACCGATCAGGCCCAGGTGTGGGTAGTCCAGTGGCCAAGGGTCATATGGTGGCCACTGGTAGGTGCTGGCACCCCACCTGGGATCATACCTTGGGGTATGATGTGGAGCCATTCAGGAGGGTGTGTTGATGTGTGAGGCATATGGCTCATATTGGGTGGTGGCCACTGTCCCTGGCAGCCATTGCCTCCCTGGAGGTGGTGGTGCTGCTGCTGGAGGGTAGTAGCTGGTGGAGGTGGCTGGATAGGTCCACCTCTCCTCCTGTGGCATCCAGCCACTGTATTGGGGAGGTGCAGTTTGAAGGGGTGCAGCCTTTGGTGGTCCAGCTTGTAAGGGTGCAGTAGGTGGTGGTCCAACTTGTACGGGTGCAGCCTATGGTGGTCCAGCTTGTAAGGGTGCAGTAGGTGGTGGTGCAGCCTGTGTTGGAGGGGATGGTGATGGTGGATACGGTGACCACCGGCTGGTCCCCTCCTCTGTGTACTCCTCACTGGGGGTGACATTGCCTCCTCCACTGTCTCCCGCTGGGCTTGAGGGCCGTAAGCTGTGTGGAGAAATAAGATGTTGTGATTAGTGACCTTAGCCATATTTTTGTGGAGACAGTTATATTCTGATATGTGGTGACTAAATATATATGTGTTTGGGTTAATCCCCCTGGGTGAACAAAGGTACTCCCACCGCTGAATGGTGTTGTTTGAGTTATTACGGGTGAAGGTTTCATTTTGAGGTGCAATATCACAGTGGCCCGAAATAGTATAGTGGGGCTGTTGCAACACCCTCCCATGTAGATATCTGGTCCCTGTACCAGAGCTGTCCATATGATAGTGTAGTAACAGCACCACTGTACAATTTCAGACCACTGGGATATTTCCCCTGACATATCCATGTCTGAGCTGTGATACCTTTTGAATCAACACACCTTTCAGCAGTAGGAATACCATTGTTTAACTCGGAGGGGGGGGATCCAACAACATATATTTGTCTTCACAACTTGTAGGGGTGGCTATCCCTCCAGGGGGATGGCAAAGGTTAAGTCCACCTTGATGTCAGATTGTAGATATTGTGAAAACAGATGTTGTTCGCTGTTAGTCCTATCCCTCCTACCCTCATGGTTGTTCAGATATTGCTCTATGTCACAGATGGAGATTTCATTCATTTGTCCACACGAGGGCTTTTCAGCAGAGCCCAAATCGTCCCATTTAGAGAACAATACTTAATTGGAATGGTGTACAGAGTGTGCATGGTTTGCAAGCACACTCTGTGGACCATTCCAAGGAGGTATTTATCTCGAAATGTTGCGAATTTGGCTCTGCTGAAGAGCCTCCATGTGGACAAATGAAAGATATCTCCACCTGTCACATAAAGCAATATCTGTATAACCATGAGGGTTGGAGGGATAGGACTTACATCGAGACTCATCTTTTTACGATGCCAATGATATACCATCATGATGACATTACCCATTGCTATCCCATTACAGTCACACACAAGTAGAAATGGTCATATATGTATGTGGATATGCACCTTTCATATGGATACAGTAATAGCCTTCCAAGATGTGAAGCCAGAGAGCAGTTCAGTAGGTGTGATTGCCTTACTGGCTATACATGTGCACCCATCCAACAATACAGTGGATTGATATGATGGATATGAACATACCTCGTATATATCCCATCTACGTAGAGTGTGATATACTATGTATGTGTATTTGGATGGTAGCAATGTAGGTTGATTTGTGATGGGTGCACATATCTGGCTAGTAAGGCAATCACATCCAGTGAACTGATCCCTGTGTTCACATCGTGTTGGAACATATTTAGTAACATTTGAATCCGAAGGGCAACAATCCAGCCAGTAGTGAGGGATATCTTTGATAGAGGCCTGTTTTGCTCTGTGTATGAGCCCATCCATCCTTCTGTGTGAGGCAACTGTACTCAATCCTAGATATCCATCAGTCATGGCCTGTTGGTGACCAAGGTACAATGTTTGCTATTTGTTTCCCATGTGTATCCTGCCATCCATCCATTGCATCAGCACCCCTGTGGATCCCTGTGGGAATCAGATATGGGATATGTCATTTCAAGTCAGAGTAAATGATTGCAGCCACAACACCAATGCCTACTTTTTCCAGCTTTATTTCTGTGGAACAGTTTTCAGCCTGTGTGTTTCACATACAAGCATATATCCTGTGGGACACTGTGATGTGTGACCTGATGCCCCCTTTTTGTGATTCAGTAAGCGGTGATGTTGAACTGATGAAGTGAACGTGATGGTGACTTCTCCAGTGATCTCCTTTCCCCATTTCCATGGAGTCTGTACAATGGGACCTTATAAACTTGATTCTTGTTTTAGCATATTCTCCATGGACTAACACTGGTATTGGTGAAGTGAGGGTGTGTGAGGGTTATTTTGTGTCCACCAACTCTCTGTCACCGCTTAGTGAATGTCCCCTGTGTAGCATGTGATCGTTAGCCTATTGACTTGTTTGTTGTCTGGTTAACCCTTTGAGTCCCAGAGGGGTTGCCAAAGCATTGTTGATCGATGCATTGATGATCCCTCAGGCACTCAAGGAGTTAGGGTGGGGGTGGGGACATGGGTGACATTGTGTGTGAACAGTGATGTTATTTAACAGACAACATTTTGAACATAACGGTTTGTGTATTGTGTGTGATGAGCACAGCGACAGGAGGGTTGAAGTAGGACTTTGACAGGTTTGTCCCAAGTTGGACCTTGACATTTGTCCTGGTGTTGTGTCCTGGTTTTAACCCTCAGGGTGCTGTGTTGGTGCAGTTGTATGGATGAATGATGGGCATGTGTTGAGGTGTGACTGTGTGTGCAGCTGGTGTTGGTTGATGTAGTGTGTGGTTATGTAGTGTTGCACTTACCGGTAGTTTG
Source organism: Rhinophrynus dorsalis (assembly GCA_037306005.1). Lineage (NCBI taxonomy): Eukaryota > Metazoa > Chordata > Amphibia > Anura > Rhinophrynidae > Rhinophrynus > Rhinophrynus dorsalis. The sequence continues at coordinate 127,702,712 of CM074721.1, forward strand.
GAGGCTCCTCTCATCCCCAGTGTCCGCTCCTCCAATGACCCCCTCGATCAGGGTCGGGGACATGGTCTGCCGCACCATCTCCTCCCAGTCACAGAAGGTGATAGGGACGGGTGGGCCACCTCCAGTGCCTCGGGCGTGCTTGGTGAGCTCTGTGAGCTTGTTCTTCACCACCCTCCGGCAGTCACCCCATCGCTTTTTGATGGACTCCACGTCCTGCCTGCATGGAGCCACCACGTTCAGCCGGCTGCAGATCTGGTTCCAGGCTGCCTTCCTCCTCACTGACAGGCCAGGGACCTTTGCCGTAGGGTGGATAACACTCTCCCTCTCCAAGACAGCCTCCACGAGAGCCGTGTTCTCCTCCTCAGTGTATTTAGGATCCCTGATCCTGCCCTCATCACCTCCGGCATGGGAGGATTCAGAGCCGGAGTGTCCTGCCTGGTCTGACCCTGACTGTGTGGGGTGCTCCCCAGTAACTACCCCTCATCCCACTGCAGGTTCTGTCCCTGTCCTGCGTGTGCCTGCTCTTGTGGGCCGGGTCCCCCTCCACCCAGCGGATCTCCCTCTCCCACCCCTGCTCTGCTGAGGGATACCCTCCTGACCTTCCTCCTCCTCCACTACTCTCCCCATCCCTCTCTCCTGTCTTCCTCTCCTTGCCATCATTCACCCACTCACACCCAGGCACTCCCACAGGCCCTCACAGACACACTCAATCGACTCACTCTCTGTCACACACTTTCACTCACAGATTCACACTGTAAAAATAAAAAGTAAAATGTGTAAGGTGTCGTTATAAAATAAAAGGACTATGTGTATGTATGTGTATGTGTTTGTGTTTGTATGTGTGTATGTAATATGTGCAAAAATGTGATATGTGTATCACATATGTGTGTAGTGCACCTCTCTCCAAACTCTAAACTCCAAAATCTCCTTCTACCTCCAATGAACGCTCCTGTCTCCCTCTCTCTAATCATTATCCTCCGCTCCTGGGTCCGGATATCTGCCTCTAAAGAAATCGATAACAGACAGTGTGTGACTGTTATTTTTGGGTATATATAGATGTATTTGAAGTTTTTTGATACTTTGGGGCTTTGTGATTGGCTGTGTGTTTGAATTTTTTTTTCCATCAATCATGGTTGCTAGACAACGGCAGCCCGTATGTTACATGTTGTTTTGAGCAATGTTATCGTGTGATTTGGCAGCCCGTTGTGCATTAACATGAGCGACAACGGGTTTTGTGCTACGTGTTTTGTGTGTGCCTACGCTCGATAGCTATTCTCGTAGAGTACCTATTGAATCTGCCGTAAGTCATGTATTATTTGCGAGCGACGTGCCTTTTTCACTTAGCGGCTGGTTTAACGGGAGCCTTTAAATCGAGCCCTGAAAGTCAAAAATAAATAAAACAAAGGCTTCCAAAGATCTCATCTTCCATCTGTGACCCATTACATTGATAACATATGTACGAAACAAGCAATGCTATTAAATCCAATGAACAACCATGATTGTTATGCATTGTGATAATGTGTGACATTATTTTTATCAATAGCAAGGGTCAAGACTATAAATGTATGATACATTATTATTATTATTGCACCAACATCATTCTAATGTTCCCTGTCCATAGAGGCCATGACCAATCAGTTTAATATTGAGTTAACTATAATAAAAAAATGTTGACTCTGCTTATTGTTTTCTTATTGGGGCACTGAACACAGAAACAATCTCATGAATAATTTTCTCTCATAAAATCCTGAGAAGCAAGTAAATCGCTACATTAGCATTTAGTAGAAAGCAAGTAAGTACTAGTCTGGCCATTTCTGCTTAGTATGATTTAAGTATGATGGCCTTTTGGAATTGTGAATAGCAGATGTTAAACTACAAATGAGGCAATATTCAGGTTTTGATGACTAACATAAAGCAGTCAAGCATATTTAGGGTGTTGACTGTCTGGGGCATTGTATAAATGCCATACTTTCTCTTTTAGTTGTACAATGACATCTTATGAATGTCTATCAAAAGTGTGCTACTACCATTGTTCTAGAACAAATATTTTATTGTACTTTAAGTGAATAGAAACCTGCAGGAAAACATCATAAACATAATGCTCAGCTAGGAGTACACATTTCTTACATTTTTTACAGGGATGATCAGAAAGGAAATTAAACTAGATGTATTATTTTCAAATAATGACTTGGTATCAAATGTAACTGTAGGCTGAATGAGGCTAAAAACAGTATTAGATGTGCCAAAGCTCACATAGAGAAGATAACTGGCCAGTCAATAACAAGTGTTTGTGTGTGTGTGCTGGGGGCATATTTTTAAGATATATAAGTGAAATAGAAAAATTAAACAAGGAATAGTTAAACTAAATGCTAAAAAAGGAAGATACATATGAATATGAACATCTACCTGACTGCCTCAATGAATATTTTTGTCCAGTTTTTTCAAAGGAAGATAAAGGCAAGGGATCTCTGTTAGAAAAAGAAATAGCAAGACAGAAGAAGAACCAGATTAATGAATTGGACTTATGGTATGCACCCAGTTATTAAAAGAACTTAGGAGCATTCTAGCAATACCTTTAACATAATTATTCAATCACTGTTGACAAAAGTAGTTTCAAAAGACTGGAAGGGGGCAATTGTGGCACTGCTTCACAAAAAAAGTTAGCATATTAGAGTGTGGCTAGTACCACAGACCAGTGAATCTTCCATCAGTCAGAAGATTAATGGAAACCATTAAACAAAAGGATCATTAAATATCTGAGTTTGAATGGCATCAAATATCCTCCTAAACAGCAAGGGTTTACTAACCTCAGATTTTTTTTTGATTGGGTAAGTGAAATAATAGACTGGGGGAGCATTATATATTTTATCTAGATTTCAGTAAGGCAGCTGATACCTTTGCTCATAGAAGACTCATTAATAAATTACAGTGTTTAAGTCTGGATGAGGCAATGGCTGAGTGACAGGAGACACTAATGGAAAATATTCAGAGGAAGGTCGCTCATTCTTTTTAATATTTGTATTATTAATATTGCAACAGATCTTCAAGGTAAGGTATGCCTTTTTACTGATGATCCAAAGATCTGCAATCAGATAGACATGATGGAACAAGCTAAAGGCAAATAATATAATTAAATTAGAAGACTGGAAAAGAGTGTGGCAGCTGTGGATTAATGTTGATAAATGTAAAAATAATGCACTTGGGACATAAATATTCTAAGGCACAATATAGTATTAAGGCTACTGCTTTGTTGGCAGCAACAGAGGAAATGGACTTGGGAGTAATTATTTCTTATGACTTAACCCTTTCATGGTGGAGTAACTGGTTTAGAAGAGAGTATGAGAGCATTTTGGTGGAAAGTGGCAGTGAATGGGAGAAAGAGATACAAATGGGAATGGGCATCACCACCACCACCAGCAGTGACATCCTGGAGTTTGCTGCTGCTGTAAGTCCTGCTGATGAGTCATCAAAGGCAGAAGTTCATCTGTCACAGCTTCAGGATGATGATGAGAAGGGTATTTTATCGGAGCCTACTGTGGTCACCATGGGACTGGGTTAAGAAAGCAATCATATGGGACTTGGACAGGTTCCATTTGCCACCAATACACTAGGACAATGTCTACTGTTGATGCTGAAACAACAGTACCACATGCCCTACGCAGCAAAGGGCATTCTGGAGAAGAAGGCAGACATTTTTATTCACCTCTCCCCTCACTGAAACCATGAGTGTGGAAATAATTTTCCCTTGCAGCAGGCAGAGTCATAAGTGACCACATTGTGAAACGCTGAAAGAATCGGACATAATTTGGCACATAAACCACATGCATTATAGACACCACAACATTTATGTTAAGTATGGGAAAGCCAAACATAAAAGAGAAATCAAGAGCCACTATCACTGTGTCTCTTCTCCCTCCCAAAGGACACAAAGAATGTGCCAAGAAGAAAAGAGAAAGCCAGTCTGGATGTTTTATGATGAGAATATCACCTGTGTTACTGTCTTCTTCTTGTGCTAGGATCAGAAAATATACTCATTGTTCCCACCTTGGCACCCTCAGGGTCCTCTTTCTCCTCCTTTAGTGTTCCACCTTTGGCTCAGTTACCTCCCCCCACCAGCTGATGGCAATTCGGTAGCTGTAAGGATCTGGCAGTTTGTGTCCACCCATTGCACATTGTGTGCTGCAATGACCACAACTGGCAATGTGGTAGAGAGCAGTCAAGTATAGTGTTTCAGAGAGCATATGTGGACATTCCAGCCCACTGAATACAATAAGCTGGTGACAAGGAGGAGTAACTCTTTTTTTATTTACCCTTTGAGTACCAGAGGGGTATGGAATGCATTGCAAAGCAATGCATTCCGTTGCACTCAAAGGATTAAGAGCTAGATTTAAAGGCAGCCGTTAGTAAGAAAAGCACTAACGGGTGCGTTAAGTTTCATGTAGCAATTCAAAGATTCGTCTATAGAACAGCTAACGGCAGTTTGAGAATCCTTACGGCCGATAGACTTACGTGCATTGAGACGCATGGAATAAGATTCCCCAGAGCCATTCAAAGGCTTGTGGTACTGTTAACGACTGAAAAAAAGATACACCTAACAGGAAAAAGTTAAGACCCACTTTTCTTAGATGTTAGACACTTTAACGGTCAAAACAAAATACCCGTTACATAGGAAAATACACAAAATGCTTACCGCACAAGCATGTAAATGGAAAAATGAACCAGTGCAATGCCAAAAACATGGACAGACACCACAAATCACTCCACACACAACAACAAGCAACACCACAGGGACAAGGACCCCCAAAAACACCAACACAACATGGCACGGAACAATGGGGGTTATCACAGGACACGGACACCCGCAAATGGCAGAAACATATCAAGCACAACACACCACATCTTATAACACACACACACCTGCAAACACTTACCTGGACAAAAACAACTTTCCATTGGTCAGCACTCACCTCATCACCACACCTACATAACGCCCTATCAAGAACTTAAATGGACAACTCACCACACTCACCTGTGGCTTGTTTTCCACTCAGGGAGGGAGAGATAGAGAGAGAGAGAGAGAGAGAGAGAGTGAGATAGAGAGCGCAATCAGTATGTTGGGTTACATATTGTTGCGAAGACTGCGGAGAAAGTGTGCAAGGGAGAGAGCTATGGAACACCAGCAACCCCCTGGCACACCTGGTCAACAGCCTTCACCTGTTGCAAGTGAGGAGGCTCTGTCTCAGCAGCCAAACAGAAGTCCATCCCCACCTGGAGGACAGCACCTGCCTGCAGATGCACAGCTGCAGCAACAGGATGCTCCACAGCAACAGGATGCTCCACAGCAGCAGCGGATGTATAGACGACCACCAAGGCCCAGGGTATACCGCCCAAGGGTCACCCTCTTTGGAATGATTGATGATGAGGTCATTGATCGCTACAGGTTGAGGCCTGACAGCATCATTGCCTTGTATGAGGTCATCAGGGATCAGGTGGATCCCATCTACATCCACAACCATGCCTTATCTGGCCTGCAAAAACTACTGTGTGCCATACATTTCATGGCAAGTGGGGCCTTCCAGTCCACTGAGGGTTATGCATCTGGCATGTCACAGGCCACATGCTCCAGGGTGCTGGCCCAGGTCTTGCCAGCCCTCAAAAGCAAGGCCAGTACTTAAATACATTTCCCCACCACCGACATGGACTGGATACACCTCAAGAAGGCCTTTTACGCAAGGTGAGGCATGCCCAGGGTCATGGGTGCTATAGATTGCACCAATGTCCGTATTAAAGTCCCAGCATGTGACGCACAGCTATTCATCAACAGGAAGAACTTCCACTCCATGAATGTGCAGATGGTATGTGATAGCAATATAAGGATTATGAATGTCTGTGCAAAGTATCCTGGCAGCTCACATGATTCCTACATTCTCCAAAACTCCTCAGTCCACAGAGATTTTGAGAATGGAACTTTTACAGGGGGATGGCTTTTAGGTGAGTTCAAAATACAAAATCACACCACATCTACAGGCATACACACAACGCTGCTCAGCATGCTCCTGACCCACAGCTAGTATGTCCACCACACAAAACATCATTCACACAACATGTGCTCCCTGTCTCACCATGTCACTCACATTACACATGTGATCCTGGCTATGGCTGCAAGTCCTGGCTACTGACCCCTGTGGCCAATCCTCAAACACATGCCCAGGAAAGGTACAAGCAGGCTCATGGCAGAACGAGGAATGCCACTGAGCGGACCTTTGGCCTCCTCAAGTCACGATTTCGATGTCTGGACCACTCTGGGGGAGCAATGCAGTATGCACCTGCTAAGGTGTGAGACATAATTGTGGCATGCGCAATACTGCACAACATCGCAGTGGACACCAGGCTGCTGGATCACATACAGGACCCCCCATACCTGAGGTGCCAATGTTGAGGAGACCTTGAGAGGGGCGCAGATCAGAGACACGCTCATCACGGAACACTTTACCTGTGAGTATAACACAGGCATGCAAACAATCCATGCAAGAATTGGTGCCAACACACTAACCACACTGCACATGATGTTCTGTTTCAACCCACAGGAACATTGACACAGCACTGCACTGGCAGCAGCATGGCCCCAAACATCAACCATACCATAGACGTGGCATATTGTGTGTGGGGTTTCAAAAACCATCCTCCATTCCCCTCTTTCAACATTAACACACAGACCCCAAGGATATCACGCACACCCCCAGGAGAAACAAGGTACAACACATAACCCATGTTCATCACCTTACAGGTCTTGATTGACAGCAACTAACTTGATTTGCCATGATAATAGCCTGAGCAACCATGCTAGCCATGTAGTGAAAGAGTATTATCCAATGCTATGTATTGGATAATACTCCGTCACATCCCTGCGGATCTCCCTCTCCCACCCTTGCTCTGCTCAGGGATGCCCTCCTGACCCTCCTCCTCCACTACTCTTCCCATCCCTCTCTCCTGTCCTCTCCTTGCCATCACTCACCCACTCACACCCAAGCACTCCCACTGGCCCTCACAGACACACTTGATTCACTCACTCTCTGTCACACACTTTCACTCACAGATTCACACTGTCAAAATAAAATGTAAAATGTGTAGTGTGTTATAAAATAAAAGGACTATGTGTATGTATGTGTATGTGTTTGTATGTGTGTATGTAATATGTGCAATGGTGTGATATGTGTCGTATTATGTGCAATGCTCTCCTCTCTCCAAACTCCAAAACTCCTCTGTCTCCAATGTACGTTCCTGTCTCCCTCTCTCTGACCATTATCCTCCGCTCCTGGGTCCTGATACCTAGCTCTCGAGAACTCGATAACAGACAGTGTGTGATGGTTATTTTTGGGTATATATAGGTGTATTTGAAGTTTTTTGATACTTTGGGGCTTAGGGATTGGCTGTGTGTTTGAATTTGTTGTTGCATCAATCAGTGTTGCTAGACAACGGCAGCCGTTATGTTACATGTTGCTTTGAGCTATGTTATCGTGTGATTTGTCCGCCCATTGTGCATTAACATGAGCGACAACGGGTTTTGTGTTACGTGTTTTTGCTGTGCCTATGCTCAATAGCTATTCTTGTAGAATACCTATTGAATCTGCCATAACTCATGTATTATTTGCGAGCGATGTGCCTTTTTCACTTAGCGGCTGGTTTAACATGAGCCTTTAAATCTAGCCCTAAGTCTTGGCATCATGTGTCAGTATCTGAGTGGACAAAGTCCATAGTGACAAAAATATTTGATTTCTCGGGGTAATGCCTTTATATTGTCAGTGTTTGGCAGCTGTGCCTGTTTCTTAATACGAGAGCAAATGCGTCAATTGTTGTACTATTTCCCAGTTTTTCCCCTATTTCAGAATATAGGTTATTGACAGATGAAATGTCGTACCATCCATGTCTTCCAATCATACATCAGTCTATCTTTAGCTATAAATGACCTTAGTTGAAGCTAAGCAAAATATTATTATTAATTCAAAGGATGGGTTGATAGAGCAACCATGGTTCAAGATGATCACATAATCAGAGCTCTCTCCACACTGCAGGCCAAACTTACTTTGTTCAGCTGAATAAGCAATAGAAATGCTGAACTATATGGATCATTAAAGACATTATCCATATTCAAAATTAAAGTAAATAAACAAAATAAAACAATCTCAGAATACCTACCAATTTGACTTAGAGTCTTCATAAGGGGATACATGCCAAAGAAATCATAAGCTGAGTTTCATATAATTGAACCAGCAATTTGGGATGGCATTGCCTGTCTGTTTCTTTTAAGCAATGCAAAACCCTTTGAATGCCAGAGGGATAGATAACGCTTTTCTTTCCGTTTCTGTGTGTGATCTTGTGCAGTCTCTGTCCTCCTGTGTGTGATGAGGATATAATATATTTAAGAATATTGTGGATTATATTTATTTTTAGTTACTGTTACATAAAGAATTAGATGTTCAAAGATGTGCAAATTATGTGTATCTTTTTCATAACTTAATTGTGGGATGATATTTTTAATGAATATTTCTCATTTCACATATATATATATATATATATATATATATATATATATATAAAATTAAAAAAAAAGAAATATTATTTGATATGATTTTTGAAAGCCTTAATCACTTATTTTTGAAAGCTTTTATTGTTTATCATAACACTGTATACATCATGGTTCTCTCTATTTAGGGAGCTGTGGGGATTTGTGAAAGATTTATACTATAGCGAATGAGAAAGTGGTGTTAGTGACATTTGAGGCTCCATCTTATAATGTTTTGAATAATATTGGTGAATCTTCTCATTTATGAAAAGAGATACATAGCATCATTGGAGACTAATAGGGATCCCCTGATATAAGCTACAACTGGGGTAGACTGATATTTGACATGATAAAGTATTTTGTAGAGGATAATTTGTAAGATTTGTTGCTAGAGGCCCAAGCCCTGAGGAAACACTGATTTGTAGGACTTAGGCTTATTAGAGGCACAAGCCCTGGGGAAACATTTATTTCTTGTAGGAAATAAAACTTGTGTTAGGCCCAAGCCCTGATGAAACATTGATTTGTAGGACTTTTTTGGGACAAACCCTAAGGAAACATTGATTTGTAAAAAAAAAGCCCTGAGAAATAAAAAATGCTTTACTTGCCACTGGCCATTGTCAAATGCCCTGATGTAGATCCAGAATTTGTGACTGCTGTTCTTGCTGCTGCTGCTGAGTTTAAGCAGCAGGATGATTTGGCAGCTCAAAGGGAATGGGATCAACAACATCAGTAACATAGGTGATAGACAATGAAGGTTCCACTTGCTACAACTAGCTCCAGTGATGGTCCTGGAGCTGTGAAAGTAGCAGCACCATAACTAGCCTGCACCATTTCAGGTATATGTGAAGAAAAAAAGAAGTTGGCCAATAATGCTTCTCCACCTGCCCCTTCGCCAAAACCAAATGTGCGTTGTTACTAGAATAGACATATAGTAATGATGAACCCTCCCTGCCAACAGGTTAGCATATTCTGTGGGGTGGAATCTCCTCAGATGCCACTTTATGCCCTGCTTGAATTTCTCCTCCACCACGCTGCCATGTGTGGTCAGTGCACCACACAATATGCAATGGGTGGACATGAACTGCCACATCCTGAAATCTACAGAATGGCTATCACTTGGTGAGGTGGGTAACGATAAACCAGGTTGGTTGGCAGAAGATGTAGCTACCCTAGAACAATAAGGTGATGGCGAGCCAGGTGTTTCACTCTTCATTGAACTTCCAGCCTCTGGCTGGGTTTCTCTATTCTTCCTCCTCTTTGATCTCTGACTCGCTTCTTGTTGCCTTTGGAGAGAGCCAGGGGGTACAGCAACAGCAGTGCTTGATCTCTGTGGTGGGTGTTTGGATTTAACATGTTTCACATAAATGGCACGGTGTCTGTGTTTCATGTGTGTTATCAGGACAGTTGTGCCAAGGTGTGTTCCCTCCTTTCCCCTTTTCACTTACGTCACAAGTTGTGCACAGTGCCATCGTTGATGACTACACTGTGCCTGCCCGAAGAGAATAATAGCCATATACCCATAACTTCAAGGGGCAGGGGAAAGGTGGAGAAGAATGGCTCCACATTCCCCTTTACTGGCTGAGGCAGAGGATGATGTTGCTGCTGTTGCTGCAACTGCCTCAGGATCAGCACTGCAACTAGAACCAGGAGTATTGCTGCAGCTGGTAAGTTGAACCTGTCCTAGTCCTGCATCACTTGTTGACCCCTTTCCCTGTGCATCCATGGTGGTCTGTGGCACACTAACCTGCTCCTCAGCTTACTGCTGCTCTTGCAACTCAGCAGTTGCAAACTGCAAATTCCAAAAGCTTACTGCTGCTGCTGGTGTTGATGCCCATCACTGTCTCCCATTCCTTCTCAGTCTGGTTTAAAAAGACCAATAAGGTGTCTTCCACCCCAGCTTCTCCACCATCATCATCATCACCACCACCACCAGTCCCTCCGTGCTGCTCCTGCTCTATTACAGATATCTCACTGGTTGGAGGAGGTGATGAGAAATGTGACAGATGGTCACCTAATGTCACACTTGTCATATCTTAGGATCTGAAGAAGGCAGACTGGCAGCACTAGCAGCAGTCACAGGCAGCTGATCTGTGCTCCTGCTAGGCAACAGTTCTGCCTTCTTCAGGATCATATTCCACCTGGACAATGCTGAGAGGAAAAGGGAATTTCCAGGGTAAGAGGAATGGTGTGGGCTCCCTTGACCACTAGTCTGGACATTCTGTATTGCTTTCCCTACCACTTCCCTATTGCTAGTCCCACCAGCTGCTTCACCATCACTGTTACAACTTTTAACACCAACCACATAAATTTTAGTCCCTTACCTTTATTAGTCTTCCTCCTCAATGGGAATATGTTGATCACCCCTTCCCTCACTCCTAACACTCTGCTGCTGCACCTTCCTAGTAGTAGTACTAGGGGTATATTGTTTGGGGATGGCACACTTGGCATCATCTTCTCCTTCTCACCTCCTCAGAATTACAAGACACTGGCAGCAGCTTCAGCACTGGCAGCAGCTTCAGCACTGGCAGCAGCACAGCACTGGTGGCAGAAGGGGCAGCACTGGTGGCAGGCACACCTGTCCTGCTCACACTACTACCCTCTTCTTCCTCCCATGAGATTAATTTCCCCAAGATCCCTAGGGGGCTATTTTGGGGGATTGGCCAGCATTGGGTCTGTACTGTCCTCTCCTTTCTCCTCCTCAGACTCACTGGACACATAAGGGTCCTTCCAGCTCCTCCTTTTATTATTCTTAAATTTGTTCATAGTGATAGCAGTCACTATGAGCCTCTGCTGCCTCATTTTGCTATTATCACACAGCACAGCAGCCTAGCTCCTCTCTCTTGCCCTGTAGCTACTTGTACTTTGTTTTACTTACTGAAAAATGGCACATTTTAATAGTGAAAAGGAGAAGAACACTTTAATAAAGGGCAACAACTTTCTAGCCATTTAAAAAATAGCAAAGAATTTTTGGTAATGTTCAAAAACTGAGACATTTTTAATCTCATTATTTAAATCAGATTTTCCAGTGAAAAAGTGGACAACCACATAGTTTTTGCGGATTCTTTTCACTGGGACATGACGGGACCTTTCACCCACTCCTACTTGTTATTCCCAAGTCCTGAGGAAACATTGATTTGTAGGACTTAGACTTGTTAGATGCCCAAGCCCTGTGGAAACATTGATTTTTATGACTTAAACTTGTTAGGCACAAGCCCTGAGGATACAATCATTTGGTGGAGTTAGACTTGTTGTTAGAGGCCCAAGCCCTGAGGAAACATTAATTTGTAGAACACAGGCTTCTATTCAATTGTCTCCAACAACAAAACAAAACAGTCAGTTTTTTAAGCACGGTAAGCCATTCAATTAGCCTCATTATGAACAGCCAACAGCTAACGGACGTTAATATTTCGCCGTTTGAGTACAATGAAATAGCTATACGCAGGAGCCATCCAATTCTGTACGATAGTGCCAATGCATGATAAATTGATCAATTTAACATCTGAAATTCTGCATCCATTATTTCTGGCCATACAGCACACACTGTTGTACAAAAAAAATCAGGGACATATCAGCTCACACAACACCCAGCACATAGCACAAACACAACAATGAAAAAATTAACCCCTGCAAATCCAAGTAACCACATGTACAATGGCTATGCCCTACAAACATTTCCTGGACAAACAAAAAAAAAACACAGGGACAAGGGATTAACAAAGCAATCCAACACAATCTGCCACACCATACCCTGGAACAACAGGGGTTAACACACAACAACACATATGTACACACAACACAAGATGCATACCTTTCAATCCCAAAGTAGCCCAAGCTCACCTGTGCAGCATCACCACCAATGGAGACCTAACAATCACCTGAAAATGTCACACATGCACCCTATAAGGTACACAGCAAGTACAGCAAGTACAACAAGCCACACCACCAAACACTTACGAAGACAACACATACCTTCCCATTGGTCACTCCCTACCTGATGACTGCCCCTGGACAACAAGGCGCCCACGTCTATCTCTGAGGCATCCACCTCCAGTGTAAATGGTAAGGAGGGGTCAGAATGAACCAAAATTGGGGCAGTAGCAAAAGCCTTCTTTAAGTTCTCGAATGCATCGATTGCTTCTTGAGACCACTCAGTGGTTTTAGCCTCTTTACAAGTCATTTCCGTAAGGGGTTTGACAATGGAAGAAACTTTTGATAAATTTTCGATAATAATTGGCGAATCCCAGGAACCTCTGGATTGTCTTAAGGCCCATAGGACGAGGCCAATTAAGAACTGCTAACAACTTCAAAGGATCCATGGTGAATCCAGCGGCAGAAATAATATAAGTCAAGAACGTCACTTGTGGCTTGTGAACTCGCATTTCTCCAACTTGCAAAAGAGCTTATTCTCCCGTAGCAGATTTAACACCCTTGAAACATCTGCTTGATGCGTCTCCAGAGTTGGGGAATGTATGAGGATATCGTCCAGATATACCACCACACAACTCTGCAGGAGCTCTCTCAGAACATCATTAATCAGTTCCTGGAAGACAGCTGGAGCATTACACAAGCCAAAAGGCATCACCAGATACTCATAATGCACACTTCGAGTATTGAACGCTGTCTTCCACTCATGTCCCTCTTTAATGCGTACCAAATTGTACGCCGCCCTTAGATCCAACTTAGTAAAGATCTTAGATCCCTCCACTTGATCAAAAAGCACAGTGATCAACGGGATGGGATAAGCATTTTTCACCAGCAATTTGTTTAAGCCACGGAAATCACTACAAGGACGCAACTCCCTGTCCTTCTTCTTAACACAAAATAATCCTGCACCAGCAGGAGATGTGGATCTCTGAATAATGACTCTGGCCAATGCATCGGACACATACTCATTGGAATGCATATGGTACCAGCTCAAAATATATTCCCAATTGGTTCAGAAAACCATAGCAACCATCTGGGTCCCCACCATACCACTGTGGGAGCTGAGCGGAACCCGTTAGCCTCTTGACCGTGCCTGCGTCAACTGAGGCGGGTTGAGCTGGTGCCCGGGAGGGATTGGAAGGGGCCAACAGTTGTGTACAAATCTGCTCAAGGTTTTCAATACGTTGTGAAACCGTCTGAATCGCTAAAGACAATTGGTCCAATCTCTAACCCAGTGTCTCCATCCTATCCAGGATGCTTTGGCAAATCGCACTGCCATCACCTTCAGAGCTCATGGCCCTTGCGTATAGGAATGTTTAGAACTCAGTACGGTACTATAATGCAAAATATTTATTAGAATAAATCACAGCAATAAATAAGTGGTACAACAAGCAAAGGGTTACTAGCTGGCGACACTACTACCAGAAATAGTAGGCCTCTCGCTAGACCACAATGCAAGAGACTGGGCCGAAGCCCCGGTAATTCTCAGCAGGATACAGGAACACCAACTCTTGATCCGTCGACTGAAACACTGGAACAGGCGACCACTGTGAACACTGGCTCAGCAATCTTGATCCGATGAACAGGAACACAAGGACTGCTGAACTGGGGAACTGACCCACGCCTGCAATCAGTCAAACCAGCAACACCACACCTTTGCAGCAACCTGGTGACCCACGCCTGCAGTCACCGCTAAGAGTCCCTGTGACTGCAGTCACTATATCGGACCCCTGTGACTCACTCCTGCAGTCACATATAAAGACCCTGTGGCTCACATCTGCCGCCACCACACAAGACCCTGCGACTCACGCCTGCAGTCATTACATCAGACCCTGTGACTCTGCCTGCAGTCACTATATCGAGACCCTGTGACTCACACCTGCAGTCACCAATCAGACCCTCTGGCCACAACAGTGGTCTGTCTTAAGCCAATAGCACAAATTGATCACGGTAAGGGATACTCGTGATCACTGGGTCATACACAGAGATGGTTCTCTTACTTAGCCTGGTCATACACAGTGCGGGATCTCATAAATAGCCAGGTCATACACAGAGTGGGTTTTCGTAGATAGCCAGGTCACACACAGAGCCCAAGTACTTCACCTAATAACAACAATGCAAGGGTGACTGAGTCAGGACTCAGTCTGCCTTTTAAACCCCTCTACAGGAAGTAGGAGAAGCAGCTCAGAGGGAGGAAGTAGGAAGTAGGTAGTAGGAGACTACAAGAAATAAACAGATAAAACAGAGGTCTGCTGCATGCTAGAAGCCTCGCGCCTGTAGCCTGTAACAGTGTCATACCACGGCCACTGGTATCCGGTTCCTTCCCACCTGGGTGCGGTGTCATAGGTGGGCTCCTGCTGTGGCTGCATCCATGTGGGTGGCTGTGGTCGTGCATTCGGGCCATATGCCATATGTCACCATACTTGTCATTCAGTGCTGTCCCAGTGGTAGCGTTGCTGGCGAGGCCATCCAATAATGGCTTTGTGTGGTCGGATGCATTCAACTCCCAGGTGGCCTCCACTCAGTGGTGGTCGTGGGTGGCAGGCTGAACTCCAAGGGTGGTGGTTGTGATGGTGACCTCCTGCATGTGCACTCTCCTGGCTCCTCGGGGGGTATGTTAATGCGGGGGATGTCATATGGGTTCTGCTCTCTCTCCTCATGCTGTGATGAAGGCATGGATGCTGTGTGGGGAATGAGTGTGATTGTGAAGCTGAGCTATGACAAGAGGGATTCAAGATGTTGACTTTGACATGTGAATCTTTGAGTGCCAGGATGGTATCCAGTGCATTGTGTTGCAATGCATGGGATATTTCTCTGGCAATCAATGATTGATGAGTGTCACAGGATCCTGTACATTTATGTAAGCAACCTACAGTATTTGAGCTTTGGTTATCATTTGTATCCTGAAGAGAGTGGATGGCAAGAAATACCTCCTAGCCATCCTCACTTTTTTGAATACGTATGATAAACAAAACTAAACCATCACAGTTCTACTGTGAGGGTTGATTGCATTTGGAACACATCAGCCTCAAAGGCATACTAGGGCCTCAAAACACACAAATTCCCCTACTTGCCATCCCATATCCTTAGGATACATATGATAACCAAAACCAAACCAAAGTCTGGAATTTGGAGGCTCTGGACTCATTTGTTCAACAGAGGTATGAAATCTTGGAGTGATTATTGACTCTGGACTGTCACTTAAACAGCAGATTTCTTCAGTAATAAAATCTGCCTCCTTATATCTGAAAAACATAGCCAGGATACAACACTTAATTCCACCCGATGATATGCCATCATTATTCCATGCATTTGTGTCCTCTCATCTAGATTACTGTCATGCACTTTACTTGGGCCTCCCAGAAAAAGAGCTCCATCGCCTACAAACAGTACAAAATGCAGAAGCCAGACTATTGTATATTTTTGTATTGTATATTTTTATTTATATAGCGCCAACCGGTGTACTTGGCACTTTACAGATTACATTTAATATAGCAGGGGTACAATAAGTGCAGTGATTAAGTGCTTATATAGGCAGGCATAAGGGGAACGACAGGTGAGTATACATTAGGATAAGAGGTCCCTGCCCCGTAGAGCTTACAATCTAAGTATAGGATGGGCGACATACAGATACAAGCTGGTAGAGGATGACGTGCAGTGTTTGGCTTATGATAATAATGGTAATGTTTCCATATTATGCTGTTGCTAGAGATAAAAGGTGCTCTTTTAGTTTAGATTTAAAATTGTTGAGGCTTGGCGAATACTGGGTGGTAGGGAGTTCCAGAGGTAGGGGGCAGCATGTGCGAAAGCTTTCAATAGTGAAACAGCGATAGTGGTTAACGGGGCAGGGAGTCGTCCAGCATGTGTGCTGCGTAGTGGACATGCAGGAATATGGCGGGATATCAAAGATGAGATATAAGGCGGGGACAAGCAATGGAGAGTCTTGAAGGTAATAAGGAGGATTTTGAATGTGATACACTGCTTTATGGGAAGCCATGACAGTGATTTTAAGAGTGGTGGGGTGAGTACTGTTCTGGAGGAGAGGAAGAGTATTTTGGTGGCTGAATTAAAAACTGATTGAAAAGGAGCGATATGGTTAGTAGGAAGACCAGTAAGAAAAGAGTTGCAGTAGTCCAGGCGAGAAAGGATAAGAGCATGCATGAGGGTTTCTGTTGTAGAGTGAGAGAGGAATGGCCGGATTTTTGCTATATTCCGAAGAAAGAAGCGACAGGTTTGGGTAACGTTGTTAATGTGGGTGGAGAAGGAAAGAAAAGAGTCCAAAGTTACCCTGAGGCAGCGGGCCTTGTCTACAGGATAAATCGTGGAGCCTTCGACAGTTATAGAGAATGGAGGTGTTGTGCAGGATTTAGGAGGGAAGGAGCTCAGTCTTGGATAAGTTAAGTTTTAAGCGACGATGAGCCATCCAGGAAGAGACAGCGTTAAGGCAATCTGAGACCCACTGCTGTATTTCAGGTGATATTGAGGGTGCTGAGAGATATATTTGTGTATCGTCTGCATAGAGATGGTAGTTAAAGCCAAAGGATTTTATCAGTTGCCCCAGGGAGAGTGTATACAGAGAAAAGAGAAGAGGTCCCAGAACAGAGCCTTGGGGTACGCCTACTGAGAGGGGGATCGGAGGGGAGGAGGTGTTAGCGTATGTCACAGAGAAAGACCGTTAAGAGAGATAGGATAGAAGCCAGGAATATGCCAGGCCACAGATATCAAGTGATTGGAGAATCTGGGATAGAAGGGTATGGTCGACTATGTTGAATGCTGCCGAAAGGTCTAGGAGGATAAGAAGAGAGAAATGGCCTTTGGTTTTTGCAGTGTGGAGATCATTTGTTACTTTGAGAAGGGCGGTTTCTGTAGAGAAAGTGGGCCGAAAGCCAGACTGCAGGGGGTCCAGAGTGTTATGGGAGTTTTGGAAGGTAAGTAGACGAGAGTAGGCTAGGCGCTCAAGGAGCTTAGAGGTGAAGGGCAAGGGGGATATGGGGCAGTAGTTGGATGGGGAGGTGGGGTCTAATGAACATTTCTTGAGGATTGGAGATACTACTGAATGTTTGAATGAGGAGGGGAAGATGCCAGAGGATAGGGAGGAGTTGAATACCCGAGTTAGCATGGGTACTAATGTGTGTTGCAGAGGAATGAGGAGGTGGGATGGTATGGGATCAAGGGAGCAGGTGGTGAGTGGTGATGTGGACAGCAGGAGGGAGACCTCTGCTTCTGTGAGTGAAGTAAAGGAATCAAATAAGTAGGATGGAGGATCAGGAAAATACAGTTGTGAAGGTTGGGAAGGTGAGATTGTTTGATGTATTGTGTTAATCTTTTGTGTGAAAGATTCTGCAAAGGCTAGCGGGGTTAGGGAGGGGAGGGGGAATGATGGAGGGGAAGGGCGAAGGAGGGAATTGAAGATACAGAAAAGGCGTTGTGGATTTGATTTGTGAGTATTGATTAGTGAGGAGTAGTGATGAGCGAGCACCCCAATGCTCGGGTGTTCGGGTGCTCTGACCGAGCACCCCCTGAGGCTCGAGTGCTCGGCCGAGCACCCGAGCCCCATTGAAGTCAATGGGAGGACTCGAGCATTACACCAGGCACCCCCTGCTCTGATGAGGGGAGGGTGCCTGGTCCATAGGAAAAGGGCAGAAAAGGATGGAAACACCACAGAAATGGTTCAGGGACAGCATAGGGAGGATGTCTGGATGCGTCTTGGACTCCAACATCGCTGCTGGGAACGATCTTTCGCCCGTAGTACGCCATTTTTACAGACTGACCGTAAAACACACAAAAAGGAAAATAAAAACGACTTTAGGCGAAAAATTGTTACCAAACAATATTTGCTGTATATTTACTTGTATATCATCTGCAAATTCTCCCAAAAATTTCCTTGATTTTCTGAAGTGAGGCCATGATTAAGAGGGAAACGTGCGCAGAGGCAAATTCTCCCAAAAATTTCCTTGATTTTCTGAAGTGAGGCCATGATTAAGAGGGAAACGTGCGCAGAGGCAAATTCTCCCAAAAATTTCCTTGATTTTCTGAAGTGAGGCCATGATTAAGAGGGAAACGTGCGCAGAGGCAAATTCTCCCAAAAATTTCCTTGATTTTCTGAACTGAGGCCATGATTAAGAGGGAAACGTGCGCAGAGGCAAATTCTCCCAAAAATTTCCTTGATTTTCTGAACTGAGGCCATGATTAAGAGGGAAACGTGCGCAGAGGCAAATTCTCCCAAAAATTTCCTTGATTTTCTGAACTGAGGCCATGATTAAGAGGGAAACGTGCGCAGAGGCAAATTCTCCCAAAAATTTCCTTGATTTTCTGAACTGAGGCCATGATTAAGAGGGAAACGTGCGCAGAGGCAAATTCTCCCAAAAATTTCCTTGATTTTATTGAACTGAGGCCATGATTAAGAGGGAAACGTGCGCTGAGCTGACCATCTAAAACATTATGGGTGAGGGTCTGCTGCAGAGCTGACCATCCTAAACATTATATGCGAAGGCCCGCTAGTGAGCTGACGCTATAAAACATTATATGCGAAGGCCCGCTAGTGAGCTGACGCTATAAAACATTATATGAGAGGGACCGCTAGAGAGCTGACCCAATAAAACATTATATGAGAAGGCCCGCTGGTGAGCTGACCTATATAAAAATTGTCAAACAGGGCCCGCTGGTGAGCTGGCCCTATATAAAAATTATATCACAGGGCCCGCTGGTGAGCTGGCCCTATATAAAAATTATAGCACAGGGCATATGGAAGAGGAGGAGGAGGATGAGAAGATTAAGAGTCAACCATATACCCGTTTTTTGGGTGGAAGGGGTGAATGGGAATACAGAGTATTCCCATCATTGTAAATAACATATATAAAGTGAGTTTATGTTCCCCCGGGGCTTTCCTCCAGTGGAGTGGAGAAGTCAGGGGAAATCCAGGCCTTGTTCATTTTTATAAGTGTCAACCTATCAGCATTGTCGGTGGAAAGGCGGATACGCTTATCTGTTATGATGCCACCAGCAGCACTAAATACCCGCTCAGACAGAACGCTGGCGGCAGGGCAGGCCAGCACCTCCAAGGCGTAGAGTGCCAGTTCATACCACGTGTCCAGCTTGGACACCCAGTAGTTGTAAGGCACAGAGGGATCAGTGAGGACGCTGACACGGTCTGCTACGTACTCCTTCACCATCTTCCAAAACTTTTCCCTCCTTGTGACACTAGGCTGCGCATCAGGGTGAGGGTGCTGGCGGGGTGTCATGAAGGTGTCCCACGCCTTGGAGAGTGTTGCCCTGCCTTTCTCGGAACTGCTGTGTGCTCCCCTTTTCTCCCCTTCTCGGTTGGCCAAGGTAGCACGTACTCTGCCGCCAGCGTTGTCAGATGGAAAATTTTGGAGCAATTTTTCAACAAGAACCTTCTGGTATTGCACCATTTTGCTTGTCCTCTCCACCGGAGGAATGAGAGATGAGAAATTCTCTTTGTAGCGGGGGTCCAGAAGGGTGAACACCCAGTAATCCGTGTTGTCTAAAATGCGTACAACGCGTGGGTCACGGGAAAGGCAGCCTAACATAAAGTCAGCCATGTGTGCCAGAGTACCAACAGTCAAAATTTCGCTGTCCTCACCAGGAGGATGACTCTCAATATCCTCATCCTCTTCCTCCTCTTCTGCCCACCCACGCTGAAGAGATGGAACTAAAGTTCCATGGCTACCCTCTGTAGCGGAGGCAACCGTGTCTTCCTCCTCCTCCTCCTCCTCCTCCTCCGCCTCCTCCAATTGTCGCTGAGAAGACGAAGTGAGGGTGCTCTGGCTATCACCTTGTGTAAGCTCTTCCTCCCCCATTTCCACCTCTTCCACATGCAAAGCGTCGGTTTTAATTGTGAGCAGCGAGCGTTTCAGTAGACACAGAAGTGGGATGGTTACACTGATAATAGCGTTATCGCCGCTCACCATCTGTGTCGATTCCTCAAAATTGCGTAAAACCTCGCAGAGGTCTGACATCCATTCCCACTCCTCACTTCTGATTACAGGAAGTTGAACGGAGAGGCGACGACCGTGTAACAGCTGGTACTCCACTACTGCCCTCTGCTGCTCACAAAGCCGGGCCAACATGTGGAAGGTGGAGTTCCAGCGCGTGCTCACGTCACACAGCAGCCGGTGAGCTGGCAATTGTAAGCGCTGCTGCAGCTTCAACAGGCCGGCCGAAGCTGTAGATGACTTACGGAAATGTGCACACACGCGGCGCACCTTGGTCAAGAGATCATGCACATTGGGGTAGGTTTTTAGAAATCGCTGAACCACTAAATTAAATACATGCGCTAGGCATGGTACGTGTGTGAGCTTGCCGAGCTCCAAAGCCGCCACCAAGTTACGCCCATTATCACACACAACCATGCCTGGTTGCAGGTTGAGTGGCGAGAGCCACTGCTCGGTCTGGTGACTAATCCCCTGCAACAGCTCTGAGGCCGTGTGCTGTTTGTCCCCAAGGCAGATCAGCTTCAGCACGGCCTGTTGACGCTTCCCCACTGCAGTGCTACACTGCTTCCAGCTACTGGCTGATGGGGGAGTGGCGCTGCGTGTAGAGAATTCGGAGGTGGAAACGGAGGAGGAGGAGCCAATAACGTAGGTGCTGGCGGAAACCCTGATGGAGGTAGGGCCCGCAATCCTCGGCGTGGGTAGCACCCGTGCCATCCCAGGGTCCGAGTCGCTCCCAGCCTCCACGACATTCACCCAGTGTGCCGTCAGGGAAATGTAGCGTCCCTGGCCACAAGCACTTGTCCATGTGTCAGTCGTTAAGTGGACCTTCCCAGTAACTGCGTTGGTCAGGGCACGGGTGATGTTACGGGACACATGGTGGTGTAATGCGGGGATGGCACACCGGGAAAAGTAGTGGCGGCTGGGGACCGCGTACCGAGGGACAGCTGCTGCCATCAGGCTGCGGAAGGACTCAGTGTCCACAAGCCTAAATGGCAGCATTTCGATGGCCAGTAATTTGGAAAGGTGTGAGGTTAGTGCTATGGCCTGTGGGTGGGTGGCTGGGTATTTTCGCTTGCGCTCAAATGCCTGGGGTAACGACATTTGGACGCTGTGCTGGGACAGGGAAGTGGATGTGGTCGCTGATGGTGCTTCAGATGCTACAGGTGCAGGGCGGGAGGTATGCGGGCCTGCGCCTTCGACAGGCGATTGGCCGGCACCGAAAACAGGGGAAGAGGAGGCAGTGGTGTGGCCTGCAGACATAGATGGGCGATCCAGGCGTTCCTCCCACTTATTACGGTGCTTGGATGCCATGTGTCGGATCATGCTGGTGGTGGTGAGGTTTCTAGTGTTCATGCCTCGGCTCATTCTGGTGTGGCACAGGTTGCAAACTACAATTCTTTTGTCGTCCGCACTTTCCTTAAAAAAACGCCATACCGCGGAACACCTACCCTTTGGCAAGGTAGATTTACGCAAGGGGGTGCTCCGTGGAACATTTGCGGGCCGGTTTGGTGCGGTCCGCCTTCTTTCTGTAGCCACACCACTGCCTCTTCCAGCCTGTTGCGGTGCTGCAGATGGCTCACCCTCAGGACTGCTGTCATCGCTCGGCTCTACACCTTCCCAGGTGGGGTCAGTCACCTCATCGTCCACCAAGTCCTCCTCCACTTCCTCACTCTGATCATCCTCCTCATGTCTTGATCCCACCACATACTCAGTCATTGACAACTGTATAACATTCTCCTCAACAAGGTCTTGAGACGGAAATAGTGGTTGATTTAATGGCAACTGTGTCTCATCATCATCATCATCATCCACTACTTCCTTTGACCTTAAATGCCGTTCACATCTGTCATCTTCTTGTGATTGGGTACCCTCTAGAGGTTGTGAATCAGGGCACAAGATGTCATGTTCCTCTGCAAGCGTGCTTGGAGAGAGGGTCAAATGAAGGATTGGTGATGAGACGAGCTCCTCACTATATCCCAGTGTGGGATCACTTCTTTGACCAGACCGTGTACGGTGGGAGGAAGGATGATCAGAGTGAGGATTATCTTGACCAGACTCTTGGCTACTGAGAGTGGACTTGGTGGAAGACAGGGTGGTGCTTAACCGACTGGAAGCAGTATCAGCTGACATCCAACCGACCACCTGTTCGCAGTGGTCGGACCTCGAGAGTGATGTCCTGCGACGCCCTGTAAAATTAGACATGAAGCTAGGTATGGTGGATGTCTTTCTTTCTTGTGCTCTGGCACCAGGCACAGTTTCTCCGCTTCCTGACCCGCGCCCTGAACTATCAGGATCACGTCCACTTCCCCGTCCCTTTTTACCCGCCTTCTTCATCTTACACGGAATATGTGACTTTAATATATGAGTTTGAAAACTTAACAGTATTTCTTCCTATTCTGCAACTGTGCAGAGTACACAGAATAGGCTGCTAAACTACGGTGACACACACTGAATGGAATATGTGACTTTAATATTTGAGTTTGAAAACTTAACAGTATTTCTTCCTATTCTGCAACTGTGCAGAGTACACAGAATAGGCTGCTAAACTGCGGTGACGAACACAGAATGGAATATGTGACTTTAATATTTGAGTTTGAAAACTTAACAGTATTTCTTCCTATTCTGCAACTGTGCAGAGTACACAGAATAGGCTGCTAAACGGCGGTGACACACACTGAATGGAATATGTGACTTTAATATTTGAGTTTGAAAACTTAACAGTATTTCTTCCTATTCTGCAACTGTGCAGAGTACACAGAATAGGCTGCTAAACTACGGTGACACACACTGAATGGAATATGTGACTTTAATATTTGAGTTTGAAAACTTAACAGTATTTCTTCCTATTCTGCAACTGTGCAGAGTACACAGAATAGGCTGCTAAACTGCGGTGACGAACACAGAATGGAATATGTGACTTTAATATTTGAGTTTGAAAACTTAACAGTATTTCTTCCTATTCTGCAACTGTGCAGAGTACACAGAATAGGCTGCTAAACGGCGGTGACACACACTGAATGGAATATGTGACTTTAATATTTGAGTTTGAAAACTTAACAGTATTTCTTCCTATTCTGCAACTGTGCAGAGTACACAGAATAGGCTGCTAAACTGCGGTGACGAACACAGAATGGAATATGTGACTTTAATATTTGAGTTTGAAAACTTAACAGTATTTCTTCCTATTCTGCAACTGTGCAGAGTACACAGAATAGGCTGCTAAACGGCGGTGACACACACTGAATGGAATATGTGACTTTAATATTTGAGTTTGAAAACTTAACAGTATTTCTTCCTATTCTGCAACTGTGCAGAGTACACAGAATAGGCTGCTAAACTGCGGTGACGAACACAGAATGGAATATGTGACTTTAATATTTGAGTTTGAAAACTTAACAGTATTTCTTCCTATTCTGCAACTGTGCAGAGTACACAGAATAGGCTGCTAAACTGCGGTGACGAACACAGAATGGAATATGTGACTTTAATATTTGAGTTTGAAAACTTAACAGTATTTCTTCCTATTCTGCAACTGTGCAGAGTACACAGAATAGGCTGCTAAACGGCGGTGACACACACTGAATGGAATATGTGACTTTAATATTTGAGTTTGAAAACTTAACAGTATTTCTTCCTATTCTGCAACTGTGCAGAGTACACAGAATAGGCTGCTAAACTGCGGTGACACACACTGAATGGAATATGTGACTTTAATATTTGAGTTTGAAAACTTAACAGTATTTCTTCCTATTCTGCAACTGTGCAGAGTACACAGAATAGGCTGCTAAACGGCGGTGACACACACTGAATGGAATATGTGACTTTAATATTTGAGTTTGAAAACTTAACAGTATTTCTTCCTATTCTGCAACTGTGCAGAGTACACAGAATAGGCTGCTAAACTGCGGTGACACACACTGAATGGAATATGTGACTTTAATATTTGAGTTTGAAAACTTAACAGTATTTCTTCCTATTCTGCAACTGTGCAGAGTACACAGAATAGGCTGCTAAACTGCGGTGACGCACACTGAATGGAATATGTGACTTTGATATTTTAGTTTGAAGACTTAACAGTATTTCTTCCTATTTTGCAACTCTGCACAGTACACAGAATGTGCTGCTACACTGCGGCGAAGCACACTGAATGGAATATGTGACTTTGATATTTTAGTTTGAAGACTTAACAGTATTTCTTCCTATTCTGCAACTCTGCACAGTACACAGAATGTGCTGCTAAACTGCGGCGAAGCACACTGAATGGAATATGTGACTTTGATATTTTAGTTTGAAGACTTAACAGTATTTCTTCCTATTCTGCAACTCTGCACAGTACACAGAATGTGCTGCTAAACTGCGGCGACGCACACTGAATGGAATATGTGACTTTGATATTTTAGTTTGAAGACTTAACAGAATGTGCTCTAATCTGCAACTTTGCACACTAAACAGAATGTGCTCTAATCTGCAACTTTGCACACTAAACAGAATGTGCTCTAATCTGCAACTGTGCACACTAAACAGAATGTGCTCTAATCTGCAACTTTGCACACTAAACAGAATATTTTTTTTTTTTTTTTTTTTCTCCCCCACACAAAATAACCTGCTGCCCCCACACACAGTAGTCCTAAAAAGGACTTTTGGTTCTTTTTTTTCACAATTTTGCTTTTTTTCCTCCCTACACTGACTTTCCCTTCCTATCCTCAGCTCTCCCTGGCTAAGACTGAGCCGAACTCGCTGGTCAGGTGCTATACAGCACCCGACCACGGGTTCTGGCCAGCCAATCAGTGTAATGCCAGCAGCCAACATGGCTGCTGGCATTACACCGATGTCAGAGCCTCCCTGCACGTTTATTGGCTGCACAGCAGCCGCAAAACGTGCGGGGAGGAGACCCGAACATGGCGGGCGAGCACATGCGGTACTCGTACGAGTACCGCCATGTGCCGAGCAGAGCGATGCTCGAGCCGATCCGAGCATCTGCCGAGCATGCTCGCTCAACACTAGTGAGGAGTAGTAGTGTTGTTTGGCAGAGGATAAAGCAGTGTTGAAGCAGGACAGGAGGAATCTGTAGTGGATAAAGTCTGCGTGAGAGCGGGACTTCCTCCACAGGCGTTCAGAGGTGCAGGTACAGGAGCAGAGGAAGCGTGTTTGTGAGTTGAGCCAAGAACATGAGTTTGAGGGGCATTTGTGACGGGCCTGGATGGGGGCATACAGATTAAGTGATGAGGAGAGGAGGTTGTTGTAGTATTCTACAAGTCTGTCCGATTTAGAAAGAGTGTTGAAGGTGGAGAGGTTTGAGTGCAATGCAGAGGATAAGACAGAAATGTCTAGTGAGCGAAGGTTGCGGGTGTAATGTGTGGCCGTAGTTAGTTGGGGGATGAGGGAAAGGGTTGTACAGAAGGTTATGAGCGGGTGGTCGGAGAGTGGGAAAGGAGATATGGAGAAATCTAGTAAGGAGCAGTTCTTTGAGAAAACCAAGTCGAGGGGGTGACCATCTTTGTGTGTGCTAGAGTCAGTCCATTCTTGAAGAGTGAAAGATGAGATTAGTTGAAGGAGGCGTGAGGCCCAAGAGAGGGAAGGATCGTCAATGTGACAGTTGAAGTCCCCAAGTATAAGAGCAGGAGCATCAGAGGAAAGAAAGGATGCAAGCCAGCTCTCAAAGTCTGAAAGGAGGGTGTGGTTGTGGGAGGTCTGTATACTACTGCAACACGCATTGCTACAGGGTGGAATAATTGGATAGCATGTACCTCAAAGGAGTTAGTGGAAAAAGATGGGGGAACAGGTATCAGCTGAAAGCGACACGAGGAGGCAAGCAGTACACCTGTGCCACCACCTCTACCCACTGTGCGTGGTGTGTGTGAGAAGTACAGGCCTCCATGTGAAACTGCAGCCTCCATGGCTGAATCATGTTGGGAGAGCCAGGTCTCAGTAAGGGCAAGAAGCTGGAGTGCTTGTGAGCAGAAAAGGTCATGTATGAAAGTAGATTTGTTAGAGAGAGAACAGACATTCAAAAGGCCACAGAAGGGCTGGGCAGGAAGTGGGAGGGTTGGTATGAGGATGAGATTAGAAAAATTAGAGCCTCTGTGGGATGGGGAGGAGAGTGGGCGTGGCCAGTGGCATATGGGCATATGATTGGGGCCTGGGTTTGGGGAGATGTCTCCATCCACAAGGAGGAGAATAAGACCAGCCAGTAGGTAGGAATGTGATTTGTGACTGCTGTGGGTTGGAGTGGAAGGATGGGTCAGTCTGAGCAATATATACAGGGTGTGGTTGCAAAATGGATTTGATGAGAGTGAGGAGGGGGAAATATGAATATGGGGAGCAGTAGGCATATAAATAGAGTGCTGGATTCTGCAGTATAGGAGCAGAGTTGAATACAGCAGTAAAAGGGCAGGTTGCATTGTGGGATGGAGTAACAGAGCAGGGAGAAAGCAAAACAAGAGTCTTTAGAAGTGTGTGTTGCTGCAGGGAAGGATGTTCATCTTCAGCCCACCTTCTCACCTCTGCTCCAACATTCATGTAACTCCATAAAGTCCTTAACATAAGCACTTGAGATGTTTGTTCATCCTATTGACCAATCTATTGACCAATCAAACTCGCTCATGTCACATAAAACCTGTTCTCCACTCGCTGCATTGGCTTCCAATTAAATGGCGAACATATTTTAAAATTGGCCTGCTGACCTTCAAAGCCTTAAATAATCAAGGCCCACAGTACCTGAAAGAGCTCCTGACACCCTATATTCAATCCCCCTTACTGCGGTCATCCAACAGATCCCTCCTGTCAGTACGCAAAATAAAGACAGTCTCAGGTTCCTGTGCATTCAGCCATGCTGCCCCCATATTCTGGAACTCTTTACCATCCTCAATCAGAGAGGCACCATCATTACAGACTTTAAAAAAAAAAAGCTAAAGACCCATCTCTTTTATCAGACATTCAGTCAACTCATCTGACCATAAGGAACTCTTAATTTTTATGTCTGTTTGTATATTTGTAAAGCGCTTTGAGTCTCACAGGGAGAAAAGCGCTATAAAAATCACAAATTATTATTTCATCCTTATGTAATGTTGTTTGAAGTTCTCTTCAAACTGGGGATGATAAGTGACCACCAGTGTCATCCTGCTTCCATTATGTTGTTCTTTGTAGCTTAACAGATTTTTTCTTGATATGTGGGTAGCCTTCTGTATCTGACTGTCAATAATCCTTGGACTGTAACCCAGTTTTATAAAGTCTCCTCTGAGGTTCTGGAGGTGCTTGTCATGGTCCATCATGTCAGAACAGATGCATTTGTATGTGATGGCCTGACTGTATATGATGGAGTTCTTTGTGTGTTTTGGGTGGAAGCTATTGTTTTTCAGGTAAGTTGGTCCATCAGTTGTGTGGTCTGTGGTCTGTGATGGCAAGCATTGTTTGTGTGCAGTGAGTAAAATGATAAATACAGCAATGAGGGAGTTAAACCTGGACTTGGACATGATCTGGCCCGCTTAAGCCTTAACATTTCTGCTTGAATTGTACAGTATTCTGTCCTTATTTGAACCTTCTCAGTGCTTTGTTGGTGAACTTGTGGGACTCAATACTGGCTATTTTTTCAGCTTTCAATATGGCTATACTAGATATGAGTGTTTGTGTGATGTATGGTTATGGACTGATGCACTTATAAGTACTGTGGAGGGAGGTGTTGTTGCCAGTGTCAATTCGTACAGGGACCCCCTCAACAGCAATTCACAAGAGGTTCTGCCTCAGCATCTCTTCCTAGGTGTTGAAGCTGATGATGATGACAGGGGGACCACATCCGGTGCCTCAGGCGTGCATGGCAACTTCCCCCATCTTATCCTTCACACATCTCTCTCAATCACCACACCGCTTCTTAATCAACTCCATGGTCTGCTTGCATCTGGAGATGATACTGACTGTGGTGAGAACAGGAGGCCAGGCTGCTCTCTTCTTAGCACCCAAACCACTGACCACAGGTACAGGATACTCTCCCTCTCAAGTATTCTCTGGATGAGGACCTTATTCTCCTTGTAGTGGTATATCAGGTTCCACAATCACTCATCATTACCACCTGCCTGGGATGGTTAGAGCTGTGAGTGTCAGGCCCTGTTCTTGGCTGTGTAGGGTTCTCTCCGACATCGACCCCTCAACTCAATGGCAATGCTGTCCCTGTCCTCTGTGTGGTTCTCGTCCCTCGTGTAACCCTCTGCCCAGCTACTCCCCCTCTCCAATTCCTTCCCTGACTGGGGATTCCTCCTCATCTTCCTCTTCTCCTGACCCTCTTCCCATATCTCTATTTTCCTCTTCTCTCCCTGCCATCTCACACCGACTCACAATCAGTCACTCACATAGGCCCTAACAGACACACCCAATCACAGTCACTCTCTGTCACTTCCTTGCTCGTACTGAATTACACTGTTGAAATAAAAGATAAAGTTATGTTATGTGTGTGTGTGTGTGTGTTTCTATGCGTTTATGCAAGAAGTAACAAGTTGTATTATGTGTAGATATTCGTGAAACAACTCTCTCCACTACTAATACTGTCTACCTCGCTCAACTCCTCTCTCTCTTTCTCTCTCTCTCTTTATCACTTTCCTTTTATCCTGGGTTCTGTGTCCTAGCTTGCCAAACTCTAAACACTGACAAGGTATGTCAGTTATTTTGGGGTATATATAGGTGTATTTGAATATAGTTAATACTTTGGTATGTTGTGATTGGCTGTGAGTTTGAATTTTTATGTTGTGATTGGCTGTGAGTTTGAACTTGTTTTGACAATGTTTGGTGTCTCTAGATAATATCAACCATTATCTATTTCCTTTGGACTTGAAGTTTCGTATGTTAATAATCGACTGATTTGGATGCACAGTGAGGTCAAAAAACCTGTAACGTATGTTTTGGAGCTATGTGAGTTTTTTGGGCTACACTCATTAGCCAGTCTGGTAGACAGCTTACTGAATCCTACGTACTTCAGACATGGATAACCATTGTTGGGCTTTTTTGCCTTTATGGCGGTTTTACCATGCACATTTGAGACCTTAGTCTTGTTAGGCATAAGCCATGAAGAAAGATTAATTTGTAGGACTTACACTTATTTGACATAAACCCTAAGGAAACATTGGTTCATAGTTTATACTTTTTAGGCCAAAGCCCAGACTAAACATTGATTTGTAGGAATGTGGGTTGTTAGAGGCACAAGCCCTAACAAATCAGTGATTTGTTGTTTTTTTAGAGGAACAAGCTCTGAGAAATCAGGGATGATTTGTAGGGGTGGGCAATAAGGGAGAAAAAAATTCCGACATGACTTTTTGAGAAAAATGGAAAATTTTTCTATTTTTTCCCATAAGTTTTCTCCTTTTCACCTATGCAAAATGTTATTCCTTTTCATCAATTCAAATAATTTTTTCACCTGTTACAACAAATTTTTTCCCTATCTTTACTATGACTAAATATTTCCCACCACAATGTTACTTTTTCTGAGGGCTGTAGTGGAGAAATAAGGGCTCGATTCAAATGTTGGCGTTAAAACCAACGTGAAGAAAAAAACTGCCTTCGCTCGTTAAGCAAGACCAGGTAACGTGAGATTCAAATCTTTGTTACCCAGAAGAGTTAACGAGCGACGGCCTACAAAACACACAAAGACTACAAAACTGGAGTCGCCAAATATTTGACCTCATCGTCGACGCCAAATACACGATAAACGCGAGAAACGTCTCCAAAAAAAAAACAAACACGCAAAACGTCCAACGTGACCCAGTCTCAGCCAATCACAGCACCCCAAAGTATCAAGTTGAGTCGAATAAACTATAAATAGACCCAAAATCACCTACGCACCTTTGTCTGTTATCGAGTTCCCAAGAGCTAGATATCAGGACCCAAGGAGCGGAGGTTAGTTTTTCAGAGAAAGGGAGTTTAGGCGGCGCACACACACAGACAGGTAGAAGGAGAGTTTGGCAGCACACAAAGCGACACAATACACTTTTGAACATACAAATACACGCATCCAAACACACATACACACATACACATAGCCCATATTTTTTTTTGTAAAACACACACACACTTTTTTTCTTTATTTTGACAGTGTGAGTCTGTGAGTGCAAGTGAGTGACAGAGAGTGAGTGAGTGAGTGAGTGTGTGAGGGCCTGAGTGAGTGCCTGGGTGTGAGTGGGTGAGAGAGATGGAGAGGAGAGGAGAGAAGAGAGGGGTGGGGAGTGTAGGAGGAGAGGAGGAGGAGATTCAGGGGGGCAACCCTGGTCAGGGTAGGGGAGGGAGAGGGAGATCTCTGGGGCGGAGGGGCAGCCACCCAAGACCAGGCACATCTAGTGCAGGGGCAGACACAGTGGGACGAGGGGTAGTCCCCCTGCACCACACACAGACAGGGCCAGTGCAGGCAGGGCTGGGGAGCCACAGCCAGGGCTCTCAACCAACCTCTGGGGGTGAGGAGGAGGAGAGGTTTAGAGAGCCCAAATACACAGAGGAGGAAAACCTGGTCCTCTGTGAGGCTGTGGTTGCCCACTATAGGTACCTCTTCCCCAAGGGGCCTAAAGCTGGCCTGTCAGCAAAGAGGAAGGCAGCCTGGAAGGAGGTTGTGGCTGCTGTGAATGCAGTGTCCTGCCGCAGCCGGACGTTGGATTCTGTGAAGAAAAGATGGGCAGACTGCAAGGCTAAGGTAAGACAGTAACATAGCAACACAGTAATCAATGTTGAGAAAAGACCTGTATACATCTAGTTCAACCCTTTTCCCATTTTTGTCTACCATTATGAAGGTGAAGAAGAAGATGGGCGAGCAGGCCTTGCACGCTGCTGGCACAGGGGGTGGTCCTCCCCTGCGGGTGGAATACAGCCAATGGGAGGAGGCTGTGCGTCAGACCATCTCCTCCATCATGGTGTGTGGGATCCCTGGATGGAGTGACACCGGGGATGAAAGTAGCCTCCAGACCACTGGTAAGTGCATCAAGACCCACACACACATCACACCAATCCTGACACCCACCAGGCAGAGGCCAACACAGTGACACATGGACAGCATTACACAACACAATTCAGTCACACAGCTTGGAGGGACGTCAAACAAGGACAGAATACATGACCAACCTAGCCTGAATGGTAATGGTCAAGTCCCTGTTGAACCCCCTTTATGCTGTCCAAAACGACATCATGCACAGCACAAAAACAATGCACAATGTCATGTGTCAGTCACAGATCCAACTGTTATGTGTATCACAATGTCATACACATAGTGACAAAGAGGTCAGCACACAACCCCTTGAATGCCACAGGGATAAGTAATTCGTTGGTTGACAATACATTGGCTAGTCCCTTGGCACCCAATGGGTTACCGGAGAATAGCAAGGAGGGGACTTGGTGTGTTTCCTATTGTATTGTTACTGCATGTCAGGGCTAGACGTTGTACATGTAGGTAGTTAGTCTAAGTGGAATAGTCAAGGTTCAGCTTTCTGCATCATATGTAGCCTGCAGAGTGGGGATGGCCAGGGGGCATTCCCCGCCATCCCCACTCTGCAGGACATATGTGATCCACGGGACTCAACCATGATGGGGGGGGGGGCATTCACTAGGATGTCAGAAAGAGGTGACAATGTGTACATGACAACTGCAGTGTCATCACACCTGAAATCCCTGTGTTGTTCTGTGGAGCCAGTGCACTGAGATCTAAACAACACGTGACATACCAGTGCTTAGGCTCCATAGCATAACAAACATGTGAAAAGGTAGAAACAACCTCCAATAGTACATTCTAACAATGCACTTGTTTGCTGTGTGTTAGGATTTTAGCGGTCCTGGGGTGTGTTTGTGTGTCCTCCAGCTGTTTGGGTTCCTGGGTTCCACAGATCATGTTGGTTGGCGTGCTTGGTGTGGTTATTCCTGCTGCCGACATCATTTACTGATTGATTGCCTCTGTAGTCATAGGTCCTCACTGGTGCATTGCTGTGTTTAGAGGTCCTGGTGTGTTTGCTGTTGAGGCCTAGGTGTAGAATGTGCAGTGGGTTTGTGTCACTCAAGGTGTGATAGTTCAGTGTTGCTCACCACATGGATCCTGATGAATGGGGATAGCAAGGAGGTATATGCCTTGCCATCCCCATTGCTCAGGATACACATGATGACCAAATCACATCACTGCAGGTTACTGTAATCAATGTATGTGATCACGTCAAACCTAGCAAAGTGTGTTAGGATGGTAACCAATGCATTGCAAAGAAATGCAATGGATACCATCCTGCCACTCAACGGTTTGCGTGTCAGTGTAATAGTCTTGCAGCACTCCTGTCATAGTTCACATCACTGATTACATCATGTCATTTCCCCACACAGCACACCAGACAGCAGGAGCAGAGGACACAGGAGGTTCCTCCACTGAGGAGGCCAGCACCTCCAGTGCACCACCACCACCACCACCACACCAGCAGCAGTGGCAGCAGCATGGCCCCCAAGGCCCACCGCACCACCAGCAGCAGTGGCCCCAGCATGGCCCCCAAGGCCCACCGCACCACCAGCAGCAGTGGCCCCAGCATGGCCCCCAAGGCCCACCGCACCACCAGCAGCAGTGGCCATACCATGGCCCCCAGGCTTCACCTCACCAGCAGCAGCAGCAGCAGTGGCCATACCATGGCCCCCAGGCTTCACCTCACCAGCAGCAGCAGCAGCAGTGGCCATACCATGGCCCCCAGGCTTCACCCCACCAGCAGCAGCAGCAGCAGTGGCCATACCATGGCCCCCAGGCTTCACCCCACCAGCAGCAGCAGCAGCAGCAGCAGCAGCAGTGGCCCCAGCATGGCCCCCAGGCCCCACCTCCCACAGTCCAGCACCGGTACACTCCCCTGCAGGATGTGCCGACAGCCATGGGGAGGCACCGGATGCCCGACATCGTGGGGATGCCACAGCATGGGCCACTGCAGGCAGCCACCAGGCCACAGCCGCGGGACAGTAGCCAGTGGCCAATGGACTATGAACACTTTGGCCTCATTGGCCAGCCACAACGGCCACAGGCCCTGGTGGTGGTCACCACACCATCCCCGCCCCAACACACAACACCCCCACAAACCATGCTAGCCACACATATGGCAGTTGTGACATCCCCAGGGGGTCACTCATCTGGGGATGCAGTGATGGGCTCCCCATGCTCCCTCCACATCCGGACCCATGGGTCCACCCCATCTCCCCCAACACCTGTGGTGGAGCCACAGGACAGCCAGAGGGCATCCCCACCACTGTCCCGTTCCCCCTCCACACCACACACTCCTGACAACACCATGGTGATGGATCAGGAGTGTCTGGTACTCCAAAGGAGGCAACTCAGGGTGGCCAGGAGGTGTGCCTGCTCACTCAACAGGCTTGAGCAACATATGGCACACCTCCTGGACAGCATGAGGGCACTGGAGGCCCATCACGTTACTCTCAGCAACCACCTGGTCACCCACACCAACAGGGTGACAGCTTCAATTGACCAGGTGGTTGCTGAGCTCCGTGAGAGTAACAGGCTGGAGACCATCCGCCAGGCCCAGGCCTCCAGTTCCAGTGCCTCAACCCCTGCCAGCACTCCACCAGTGGCACCCCCAGCCCCCAGAACCACTAGAGCCTCACGGCATCAAGTGCAGGAAGCCACCCCTGCAGCCCCGCCCAAAGCACCCCCCAAAAAAAGAAAATAAATGTGCAGTTGTTGCTTGAGAACATATCAATGTCTGTGTTTTATTCAGATGATACAGTTAGAGGGGCAGAGTTGTCTCCAATGCATTGCAAAGCTATGCATTGAACTCAACTCATGCACATCTAACATGGGGGTCAAGTAATGAGTTGTCTCCAATGCATTGCAAAGCTATGCATTGAACTCAACTCATGCACATCTAACATGGGGGTCAAGTAATGAGTTGTCTCCAATGCATTGCAAAGCTATGCATTGAACACAACTCATGCACAATGAATGGTGTCACAAGCTTTTACAGCAGGGTGAACACACACATCACAATCAGACATGTTTGTCCAAGTTCAACTCACAGACATCTGAAAGCCGAACAACATCAGGGTGTTGTTCCATGATGTGACTTGAACTTAAACAACATGAACACATTAGATATCTCAACAGATAAACCACATGATCACAATTAAGGGGATAATAATGCTTAGGATGTGTCAAAACATATGTAGTTGGGTTCACCCCCCTGATTGAAAAAGGGAACAACCACTGCTGAAAGGTGTTTCATTCCAAGGTTATCCCAGCTCAACACTTGAAGTCATATAACAAATATCCCAGTGGCCTGAAGGTGTCAAATGGCACTGTGACTACATCATCCTATGGGGATCCATGGTGCAGGGACCGGAGCTGTCCATTGGATGGTGTAGTAACAGTGCCATTTGACACTTTCAGGCCACTGGGATATTCAATCTATGAATGTAAACTTGGAGTTGGAACAACTTTTGAATTCAACACCTGTCAGCAGTGGGAGATCACTTGTTTCACTAGGGTGATAAACTCTACTGCATGGATTTTCAAACATTCAATGTATTACTATCATCTTTTCAAAGAACATGAAGAGGGAGAAGTAATCAATGACACAAGATAGATAGTTATATACGATCATATGTTTTATTGATATCAACACTAACAAACAGATGATCCTCATGGATGTGGAGTAAACATGTCACCGGAACAAACTTCTGGACCATATTAAATCATGGCCTGGATGCCTGCAGAGGGTGGAAACAAGATTGAAGGTGCACTATGAACACAACAGTCATGCTATTCCTTTGCCATCATATTTTCTTTCTCTCTCACATATAAATATTTATATATATATATATATATATATATATATATATATATATATATATATATATATGGTGTGTTGTCCATGAACAGTCATGTGGGTTATGATGGACTAATGGTAAGGTGTGTGTTATCCAGGTAATTATTTTCTGGTGTGTGGTTAGTGGTGTGATGTGTTGTAAGTGGTATGTACCTGCCAGGTGTGTGTTTCGTCTCCATGGACTGCTGAGGTTACATAGGTGAGCTTGACATGTTGTTGGAGTGACAGATGTGCATGTGGTGTTGTGTGTTAACCCCTGTTGGTCGGAGGTGATTTTGGATGGCTTATGTTGTGCTGCTTTGTGTTCCCCTGGTCCCTGTTGGGTTGCTTGATTCTTATGGTTTGTCTGTGTAGGGCGGTGGTTCCCAACCAGGGTGCATTCCTCCCAACATTTCAAATGGCGAAAGAGGGACACTTCTGTTTTAGGTGGCGTTTCTGGGGGCACGTCTGGTAGGTGAGGCATTGCCAAGAATATTTAAGTTATTTCTTGACCCATCTGCACCTCTTTGTTTAACTGATGGATGATTTAGAAAAAGAACAAAGTATTTTAGTTGCCCATATTACTGGATAAACACATATACTGACAATTAACAACACATTTATGTATGTTTTATTGCTGTGGACCAATGTAATACACATCACTCATTCTGATGTCCGAAAAAGTGGGACAAAAGGGTAGAAAAGAGGGACAGAGGGATTTGGATCTCCAAGAGGGACTGTCCCTCCTAAGAAGGGACACTTGGGAGGTATGAGGGTGTCATGTGATGTTGGTGCCCCATGTGCACCAGCTCAGGATGCATCACTTTTCCCATGTTGCTATGTTCTGCACTGGTGATTGGTAATATTGACTTTACACATTTTTGGGGGGATGTGTGTATGGGACATTTGAAGCACTATTCCTCCTCATTGCCATTGACAAAGTGGTACCTGATGCTGGCCATATGTTTTTTTTTATTTGGGTATTCCCTTGTGCCCGCTTCCTCCAATACCTCTCCTCTCCTCACGCGTTGGCATTGTGCCAACGCGTCTGCGAATTGTAGAATAGGCGACGCCAGGCAGGGGACAATGGCGACGTGTGAGGAGAGGAGAGGTATTGGAGGAAGCGGGCATCAAATACAAGCCTGCCACCCGCTTCCTCCGATGTCTCTCTTGTCCCCAGCCTTTTCTTATGCTGCGGGCTTCACAGCCACCCGTAGCAATGGCACTTTTATGAATGAAGGGAAGCGCTGCAGTCAGAGTGCAGCCTGCTTCCTTAATTGTATTTTAACCCTTTGAGTGCCAGTGTGGAATGCAGCGCACGCCTTTGCAATGCGTTGCATACCACTCTGGCACTCAAGGGGTTAATAATGTCCTACTTACTGTGTCCCATTGTTATTTGTGTGTTTGCTTCACTCTGCATTGGAAGGAGAGTGGAGCAAAAATAATGATAGCAATGGGACACAGGTGGTGGGCATTACAAATGAATGGATCTAAGTCAATCTACGTTTCATGATAGTATTTAAATTATACAATGTATGTAACACACCCACTCACACACATACAGGCATACCTTGCCTAATAACCCTTTGGGAACCAGAGGGCTGGGAGACATGCTATGCAATGCTTTCCTACCTCTCTGGTAATCAAAGGGTTGATTGTGGAGTAAAAGACAGATTTGTCCACTACATGGAAGTCCATGAGGTGGATGTGGATGGGGTTAGTATGTCCCATATATGCAATATATGTGACATATTAAGGGGTGTGTGGAAGGGGGCATTGTGTAGTGCTTGGTGTACTAGTTTTCTTTATTGTAACCCTTTGAATGCCACAGGGGTGAGCAGTACACATCCATATGGCATTCAAAGCTGTCTATGGTGCTGAAAGCCATCTCTGTGTTCCCCTAGTAGCTGGGTAGGGAAAAGCACAGTGAATGCTGTTCAGAACTGGAGACGTGGATTTTTTAACACTGACTCCTGTGCTATTCGCCAAAAAAAGTAGGCGTTAGATTTCTGGCGTGAAATGTTGCAATTTAACTCGCGTTAGCCCTAACTCCAACATTTGAATCGCTTTTGGCGTCGCTTGTACATTATCCTCTATGGGTGAGATCTTGCTGTTCTGGCGACGGGCGACGTCTGTTTCAGAACTGGCGTCGCTTGTTTCTAGTAGAACATTTGCATTGCTCGGTTGACGTTAAAAGCAGCGTCGCCAGTTTTTTCTGGCGACGCCAACATTTGAATCGAGCCCTAAGTGTCTGAAAGTCAAAGCTGGGAGACCTACAGCAACATATGCCTTGAAAAATGTGTTTCTGTTTAAGTGACTCTGGCACGTATTCATGAAGATGTCAAGAGATACAATGTGAGTTGGAGTTTTTTTATCAAATGTGTATGGTAATGGTTGTGGGGGACTGGCATGGTGTGATTGATGTCCGTGATATATAGCTATACATCTACAGTAATGTTCAAAAGTGTTAGGCAGGTGTGAAAATTGCTGTACAGTAAGAATGCTCTCAAAAGTAGACATGTTAATAGTTTATTTTTATCAAGTGACAAAATGCATAGTTAGTAAACAGTAGGGATGACTGAAAAGTTTTGCGTCCAACCAAAATCAGAGAAAATGGCACTTCCCGTTTGGTGAATAATTTCCTGTGAAAAGTGCTGTTTTCCTGCCATTTTTGCCTAGCTTATTGCAATGAAATCTATGTGAAGAAAACATTTTCCCCAACACATGAAAGATTTATCTGCTTATCTACAGTCATATAAAAAGGTGTCAGGGTTTTACAGTTTTCCATTCTGTGTTTGTGAGAGGAGAAAGCAGTGCATTTTTGAGCTAGAGAAGCAGGAGAGGGCTGGCCCAGGGAGCAGGGGGGCAATTTCCCCCTGGGCTGGTGATATGTTTGGGCTGGAGGGCCACTGAACCTCACTAAATCTCCAGATTGCTTCCTGTAAATGGAACTCCAATAGTGATACCACAGAGTTGAAATGGAACTACATAATTGATACCACAGAGCTACAATACAAATGAAGCTACACTAGTGATACCACAGAGCTTACAATTGTAATGGAGCTACATAAATGATACCACAGAGCTACAATACAAATGGAGCTACACTAGTAGCATAACCCATTCCCTTGTAAGCTCTATAGTATCACTAGGTAAGCTTTACTTAAAGTGTAAGCTTTGTAGTAGCACTAGTGTAGCCCCATTTCAACTGTAAGCTATGTGGCATCATTTCACTTATGTCACAACATTAATGCCAATTTTAAAATTAACAAAAGGGGGTGGGCTGGCACAGTGGGCTTGAAAGATAATATAAATGGGCCACTTGAATGTATTTGCCCCCTGGGCTGCAAGTTGCCAGCCCTCTCCTGTAGAGAAGATAGGCAAAAAAGGGGAATTGAATCTTAGTTTAGGGAGTCTTTCAGGTAGAACATTTGTTCTCTATATCAGGGGAGTCTGGGGGCACTCCGGGGGAGAAAAAGGGAGGAAAGAAGTTGTTCCCAAATACCCCAAAATTCAGTGTGATTGACTGACAAGACTCATGCAGCGTGAGTCCAGTTTGCTTGCCTACTTTGCTTTATTGTCTTTGTGCTGGGGAAGTCTGGGGAAAGAAGTTATTATTTTTGGTTTTTAGTTATGCATTTTTTGACTGATTATGATAAGATAGGGAGGGCAACTTAAACAGTAATAACAACAAAAATAAATAAAACAAATTAATAATTCAAAAATAAAATAAGTAATAAAACATTAATTAATTAAAAATTAATACATAAATAATTAAACAAATAAATATATTAGGTGACAGCTGACTGTGAGCCTGATGTGAGCTCTGTGATTAAGGCAGACTTGATAGGCAGTAAACGGGATTGAGAATTTTGTTGAGGGATAAGGCAAGACATCATACTCCATCAATGTTGTACTGTAGTGAGTAAAAACACACATAGTAGTTGAGTAATGTTCAGCAAATGCACAAGGAGCAAGTGGAGGGGGAAAGGTAGACCAGTGCAGGGGCATAAGGGTAAAATGGTAGTTCAAAAACTGACTGCAGCAATGGTTGCTGAAGCGTGTACAATAAATGATGATGATTCCTCTCCTCCCGGGGTGGATACAATTTTTCAAGGTCCCATCAATCACATAACACAATGTCCTCTACCACCACAGCCATACACATCTGCCACATTGTAGGTTGTACTTTATTTTATTTTTTTTATCACTTGACATCATCACGAATATGTGCCAGTGTCACTTAAAGGGATAGTAATGTTTCAAAATAAAAGCAGCTCCAATTAATCTTCATAGTATTTGGGCCATGGAGAGTGTTATTTCAATACTGTCAGAGTTGTAGTTCAAGAGTAATTGAATGATAAAATATCCCCCTCCCTTCCCTTTTACCTATTGTAAGCCACCTCCCCTCAGATGTGGAATCTGGTCCTGGGACCAGACAGCTCACAGCAAGGGACGATCTTCTTACTGTGAGAACAATGAAAACTCTGTCCCCCTTAACAGTGTTTTCAGGTTTTTCACTTATGCTAATTGAAGACTGTCCCTCTCAGCAAGCCACCTGGACACAAATTTTCTGTTCTGAGGTGAGCAGTTTACATCAGTAAAAGGGGAGGAGAGGTATATTTTATCATTAAATTACTCTTGAACTACAACTCTGACAGTATTGAATTAACACATTCCATGGCCCAAGTACTATGAAGATTAACCCCTTAAGGACCGGGAAAATCTGAGTTTGATTTGACTTAAGGACCGGAGCAATTTTGACTTTTTTGACTATGTCTTTGTTCAACCATATTTTCTCTTTAATTCCTTTTGTGCACCCACATAAATTATATACTGTTTTTTTAAGCACAAGTAGGGCTTTCTTTTGATACTACAATTATATGAATACCTCATTGTTTAATTTGATTAAAATAGAAAAAAAGAGGAAAAAAATTGAAAAAAAAACAACATTTTGCTTACATTTTTCTGTCAGGATTTGCATACTATTAGTTAATGAAAAAAAAATACCCCTAAATATATTCATTTGCTTCTCCTGAATATAAGAATACCCCATATGCCTAGTATTTTAGTCCTTTACTCACATTTACAAGGTAAATATTACAAGATGGCTGCCGTTATTTCCAACTTGTGATTTCTCAACAATTGGCATGTGAGCATCATAGCTTAGCTGACGGTGCCAGAACCAAAAATGTCCCACAAAGGTATATGTTTCTGAAAACTACACAACATAAGGTAAATAATCAGGAGAATTTTGGAGTTTTTCATGCAGCTATTTTTCCAGAAAAAAATTTCAAAATTGTGGTAATATTTTGTTTTTTTGCAGTTTTCACACTTACATTTCAATACTACTGTTGATATCAAGCACATGATAGGTGAAGATTTTTAAAAATGCATTGTTTAGTATTCAGCTCCTTCTTCTGAGTACGGCAATACCCCATATGCATAGGTTTCTCAAGGTTTGGGAGAGCTACGGGGCCCAAATTGGAACATGCGCGTTTCCAGTTTCACACTTTGAATTTTCACAGCTTGCATCACTGGTGCCATGTCTCATTTGGGGCTGTGTAACAGTGCTCCACTCTAAGATTTCCCCCCAAAAGTATATATTTTTGGAAAGTAGACACCCCAGGCTTTCATTTTATGTATGTTTTCAATTTTTTTACGCAGCTATTTTACCACCAATCGCTCGTAAATCTTGACGTAAGTTAAAAAAACAGCGTTTTTCACACTTGCACTTCAATGTTGATGTGAATTTCAAGCACATGATAGGTGAAGATTTTTAAAAATGCATTGTTTAGTGTTCAGCTCCTTCTTCTGAGTACGGCAATACCCCATATGCATAGGTTTCTCAAGGTTTGGGGGAGCTACAGGGCCCAATTTTGAACAAATATTGAATTTTCACATCTTGGTTAACTGATGCCATTACTCATTTTGGGCTATGTTCCAGTGCTGCACTTTAGAATTTCCCCCCAAAAGTGTATATTTTTGGAATGTAGACACCCCCAGCTTTCATTTTAGGTGTGTTTTCAAATTTTTTACACGGCCATTTTACCACCACTTTCTCATAAACTTGACGTAAGTAAAAAAACAGCGTTTTTCACACTTTGCCTTCAATGTTGATGTGAATTTCAAGCACAGAATAGGTGAAGATTTTATAAACTGAATTGATTAGTGTTCAGCTCCTTCTTCTGAGTACGGCAATACCCTATATGCATAGCTTTCTCATGGTTTGGGGGAGCTACGGGGGCCAAATTGGAACATGCGCGTTTCCAGGTTCACACTTTGAATCTTCACAGCTTGCGTTACTGGAGCCATGTCTCATTTGGGGCTGTGTAACAGTGCTCTTTTTTTAAGATTTCCCCCCAAAAGTGTATATTTTTGGAAAGTAGACACCCCAGGCTCTCGTTTTAGGTGTGTTTTCCAATTTTATACACAGCCATTTTACCACCAAT
This sequence comes from Rhinophrynus dorsalis, assembly GCA_037306005.1. Classification (NCBI taxonomy): domain Eukaryota; kingdom Metazoa; phylum Chordata; class Amphibia; order Anura; family Rhinophrynidae; genus Rhinophrynus; species Rhinophrynus dorsalis. The sequence continues at coordinate 127,744,398 of CM074721.1, forward strand.
CCTGTGAAAATTTGACATAAGTAAAAAAAATTCTGCATTTTTCACACTTTGCCTTCAATGTTGATGTGAATTTCAAGCACAGAATAGGTGAAGATTTTATAAACTGAATTGATTAGTGTTCAGCTCCTTCTTCTGAGTACGGCAATACCCCATATGCATAGCTTTCTCATGGTTTGGGGGAGCTACGGGGGCCAAATTGGAACATGCGCGTTTCCAGGTTCACACTTTGAATTTTCACAGCTTGCGTTACTGGTGCCATGTCTCATTTGGGGCTGTGTAACAGTGCTCTTTTTTAAGATTTCCCCCCAAAAGTGTATATTTTTGGAAAGTAGACACCCTCTTGTTTTAGGTGTGTTTTCCAATTTTATACACAGCCATTTTACCACCAATCCCTCATAAACCATGACGTAAGTAAAAAAAAAACAAACAGTTTTTTTCACACTTAGGGTTGGCGGCAGTATACTGGGCTGCATACAAATTGGTCTGGGAAACAATTTCACCTTAAATGTCTTCCCCCAAAAACAAATCAAAAAAATTATCATGGGTAAATCCTTCCACATCAATTTGAATCCCTGGGTTGCCTGTGAATTCTGAGATTTGTGGGCATAAATTGATACCCATTCATTAGGATCCGGAGTGGCAGGTGTTGGGGCAATTCTTTGGGCAGGTCTTTTGGCAGGTCTTTGGGCAGATCTTTTGGCAGGTGCTGGGGCAGTTGCCAGGGCAGCTCTTGGGGCAGCACTTGGGGCATTTCTTTGGTAGGTATTTGGGCAGATCTTTTGGCAGGTGCTGGGGCAGTTGCCAGGGCAGCTCTTGGGGCAGCACTTGGGACATTTCTTTGGGTAGGTATTTTGGTAGGTCTTTGGCCAGTTCTTTTGGCAGGTGCTGGGGCAGTTGCCAGAGCAGCTCTTGGGGCAGTGCGTCTTTTCTTGACAGAAGGCCCAGCGTCATCACTAGAGCTGCTCTCACTTTCTGAAAACTGTGCTATGTCAAAATCTGACGCAGTGTCTGTTGCCTCAGAGTCAGACGCCAAAAAGGCATATGCCTCTTCAACGCTGTACGTGCGCTGCATTTTGCCCACTAAAAAACCTTTTTTTTTTCTTACGCTATCCCTAAACCTAAATCTAACCCTAAAACTTACCCTAGCCTACGTATATCCTGAACCTACCTAACCCAAATGAACTACCTATCTAAACTGCACTTATTATATATATATATTTTTTTTTTTTTGGGGGGGGGGGGTTTGGGGTTTTTTGGTTTTTTTTTTTTTCTTACGCTATCCCTAAACCTAAATCTAACCCTAAAACTTACCCTAACCTACGTATATCCTGAACCTACCTAACCCAATTGAACTACCTATCTAAACTGCGCTTATTATATAAATTTTTTTTGGGGGGGGGGGGTTGTTGTTTTTTTTTTTTCCCCCTAAACCTAAATCTATCCCTAAAACTTTCCCTAACACACGTCTACACTAAACCTACCCAACTACCTACCAAAATACCTAAACTATATTTATTATTAAAAAAAAAAAAAAAAAATTAAAAAAATTTAATTTTTTTTTTAAAAATCTAAAAAAATTCAAGGGGGATGGGGGGTGTCCCACAGATCAGAAAACACTGATCTGCAGCAAATTGATCACTCCAAGAGTGATCAGATGGGGGGGCACTTATTGATCACTGCAGAACAGTGATCAAAGGGTTAATTTTCTTTATTTAAACTTTTTTTTTTACTTTTTTTTTTTACAGGCACACTGGAACACCATCTCCCTCTGTCTCTCTCCACCTCAGCAGTATGCAAGGTGGAGGGAGGCAGAGAGATCTGACAGGGACAGTATTTACAAATACTGTCCCTGTCATTCAGGTTTTGCAACATGTGATTCGCCTTTGAAGCGAATCGCATGTTGCAACAATGTTTCTGCCGCTTGTTACTAAGTGTCCCGATACCGGGACACTTAGTAACAAGCGGCTTGAACTCTTCCATCGCTCCGTGCGGCCGCGATGGAAGAGTTTAACCCTTGATGTACCAGGACCGTCAAGGGTCGTTGGATCACATTTACCCTTGACGGTCCTGGTACGTCAAGGGTCGCTAAGGGGTTAATTGGAGCTGCTTTTATTTTGAAACATTAGTATCCCTTTAAGCAGGAAGTTAATATTGTGGGCAAAGGACAAAAGCAATCTGCACACTAACAAATGTTTAAGGTATATGTTGCTGTAAGACTCAAAACTTTAACTTTCAGATACTTATTTCTCCACTACAGCATTCAGAAGAAGGTAATATTGTGCTGGGAAATGTTTCATCATAGGTAACCTAGGTAAAAAATGTGTTGGAATAGGAAAAAATGTGTTGAATAGAAGAAAATATGTTAGAATAGGAGAAAAATGTATTGGAATAGGTGAGAAGGATGACAATTTTGAGCTGGAGAAAAGGAGAAAACGTTAGCAAAAAAAGAGAAAATAATTAGTTTTTCATGAAAAGTCATGTGGGAAATGTTTCTCACTTTTTGTCCACCACTATTGAACAGAAGAAAAATCTAAATCAAATCAATATTTGGTGTGATCACCCTTTGCCTTCAAAATAGGTACACTTGGACACAGTGTGTTAAGGTACTTGGCAGGTAGGTTGTTCCACACATCTTGGGGATCGAACACCAGGGGTCATTGTCATGCTGCAAAATAAATTTGGGGCTAACCAGATGCCTCCCTGATGGTATTGCATGATGGATAAGTATCTGCCTGTACTTTCCAGCTTTGAGGAGACCATTAATCCTGACCAAATCCCTTCTCCATTTGCAGAAATGCAGTCCCAAACTTGCAAGGAATTTCCACCATGTTTCATTGTTGCTTGCAGACCCTCATTCTTGTACTGCTCTCCATCCCTTCAGCAAACAAACTGCATTCTGCTGTTTGGTATAATTGGTTAATCATACACCTGACTATGGGCTTGATTCTATTACCTGCGCTAAAACCAGCATAACATTAAAAACAAGCAAAATGTATTTTGCAAACATGTGTTACACCGGTACTCCATTGCAGAACCACAGTAAAAAAAAAATGGCATAGTCGGCACATTTCTACGAACTAACAAAATTGGTGCTGTCTGCTTTTCTTTAACTACCACCTAAAACAAACTTGCAAAATGTCGAAGTCCAAGGAAAAAGGCGTACTTTTGATGACAGAAAGATCAAGTTTAGCGTTAGATGTGTTTCCCACGTTATCAAAATCCGACATAAAGTGCCCCCCTCAACATATTAAGCCTCCTTTGAAATTTGAATTATATTGCTTTCTTTCACCATTTTAATGCTAAAAATATTTTTCACATTCAACATTTTAACCCCCCCTTTTAAAATTCAACCTGCAATGTTCCCATGACTTTCTTATTCCATTTAAATTCGACAATGTTCATCATCAATTTTCGTAGAAATGCCCTCATTGTATTTGTATTGCATGATTAACCATATGAGTACCAGAGAGGTAGCAATACATTGCAATGTGTTTGCTACCCCACTGGTACTCATGGGGTTAATAGGAAAGGTATGCAGCTGCATACCTTGCCTGTATATGTGTATTTTTTTTATTACATTTTAATTGTATGTATAAATAGTTCAGACCTCAAGGTGGGTATCAGGACTCCTCCTGACACCCCCTAGCATTGATCACCTATCCAGAAGGATAGGTGATCAATGCAGGCAACAATTACCGTCATTTTCACTATAGCTCATATAACATATGTGTAACATATGTTATATGGGCTTTCTTATAATGTATATTATTATATTTATTTTAAAAATATAATTCAGACCTCGAGAGGGGCATCAGGACCCCTCCTGAGACCCCCCGTAGCATGGATAACCTATCCATTAGAATAGGTTATTCATGCAGGCGAGCATTGCTGTTTTTTAATTAAAATGCATATAACCTATGTTTAAGATAGGTTATATGCACTTTTTATAAATAAATATGACTTTCAGACCTCAAGGGGGAACCAGGACCCCTCCTGACACCCTCCTAACATGGATCATCTATTCAGAAGGATAAATGATCCATGTGGCGACTTTTTAAATAAAGCGCATATAACTATATTTAACATACATAAATATGACTTTCAGACCTCGATGGGGGCACCAGGATCCCTCCTGATATACTCCTTATCATGGATCGTCTGTCCAAAAGGATTCATTGATGTATACTGTATTCTGCACTGTTTTTGTTTGAACAATGATGGTTTTGAAACCATTGTTGTGGCTTCTACACCTCAACTCTGAGGAGCAGGATTACCGACAGTAAATGTAACCACAAAACAAGCGATAATACTGAGTGTGGGTAATAGAATGCTATTTGCATTTTGTTTGCCTGTTTCCTATGGGCTTTTTTGACTGGCTGCGCGTATAATTACTGCTGATTTTGTTTTCACAAGTCGGGTAATAGAAGACTAAAACCTAACTTAAAAAAACACAACGCCTGTTTTTGTTTTAGCACTGGTAATAGAATCGAGCCCTTTATGCCTATAAAATCCATGACTTTGTGCAAGTGTACCTTGAAGAATTGATGCTGTTTTGAAGACAAAGGGTGGTCACACCAATTATTGATTTTTCTTCTGTTCACTCACTATGCATTTTATTAATTGATAAAAATAAATTATTAACATGTCTATTTTTGAAAGCATTCTTACTTTATACCATTTTTTTACACCTAACACTTTTGCATATTTCTGTATATATATTTATATATCATGTTTGTGTCAAATGTAAGTTATCCTTCTTCTCAGATTACTGTTACACACAACTTATTGGTTATAGCAGTCTGCTAGCTGGTAGTGACCCTTCTTCAAATCCCTCTTTCTCATCCTCCTCATCTGTGCTGTTGTTAAAACATTTGGCCTGGTTTTTTCTGTCATAGCTTTTGTATCCTGAGTGAAGTAACTTCCTACTGTGGACTTCATGGACTGAGGGGTTCCTGAGGGGCTGATAATGCTACTGGGGCTAGATGCTGATGCATTTCTACTAATACTAGTACTAGGTGTCAAAGGTGTAGCACGTCCAGCAGCAGCAGAGGCACTCGTCATAGCTAAGGTTGTGGATGTTAATAACCTGTGATGCTGTTGTTGTTGCTGCTGGTTATTAAACTCAGGTGTGTGTAGCTGAGTGGGACTTAAACGATGCTGATGATGACTGACAGGATAACTTTGTACTTTTTGCCATCTTTGCTTGTCCAGGGTCAGAGTTTCCAGTGGTTTTGTCAAACAGTTTATATAAACGCACAGTGCTTCTTTTCAGTGGTGGAAGATTGAGCCTTGGCCTTTCTGCTAACTTTATGTCCATATCATTATCTCTCTCACTCTTGACTTCATCTGTATCTGAAGAAAAGGAGGATGCTAGAGAGATATATTCTAGATCTGCATCATCATCAGTCATCATTAGGTCATCCTCAGCATCAGCATTACCAGCCGCTTCTTGCCCACTACCCTTATATTCCTCTAAGCTTTTAGAGGTGTCAAACAATGTCTTTTTACTTTCACATAGTTTGGTACTACTTGAGAGCAGGTGTTTTGGTGCTTGTTTGTCTCACTGTCAGATACAGCAGTTGATTTGGTTGCTACTTTCCTCCATTATGCCATTGCCATCATCAACACTAGAATGCAACTAGTTTCTGTCTTCAGTGTTCTTCTTATTTGTTTTTTTTTTGTACTGGTGCTGGTGGAACTTTTGGTGGGATCATAACAAACTGTATCTTTCCTGGGAATAGAGGGTTCATCGTCAATTTTTTTAAACATAAGTTTTTATTGAGAAGGTTTTTGTATAAAGTAGAAAGGGAGAATACAAAAGAGGAAAAGGGAAGGGAACATAAAAACAATGTAAAATGTTATATCCAGTTTGTTAAAACATGAGTAATAGCAGCATCACAATGCTAAAACGTTCAGTCATTTGTGTCAAGGTAATTTGAACAGACAATAAAATCCTGAATATGTAAAACCGTGCAACACAAAGTGGTAGGAGGGAAAATAAAGGGGGGGGGGACCAAGGAAAACACAAAGAAGAAAGAAAAAGAGAAAAGAAGAGGGCTACACAATGTTTCACTGGTTGACAACTCAGCTCATGGATCAGTATGAGGCTTTTCTATCCATCTGGGAACCATGGCTGGCATTTAGTGCACCTGAGGCTGATGTCCACGTTCCATAAGCTGATCCTTGGACTTTTGCGCACTAAACGCCAGTCATGGTTCCCAGATGGATAGAAAAGCCTCATACTGATCCATGAGCTGAGTTGTCAGTTTTTCCATAGTATATAAATGGCAAACAGCAGCAGTAAGGGAAGCCAGGTCAGAGAGAGCCAATTTCTTCCAATTAGAAGCAATCAGATTGCAAGCCACCAGTAGAATATGTGCTATCAATTTTCAAACAGATTTAGAAAGACCACTTGGACAGAGACCCAGGACCAAGGCCCAGGGGTCAGAATCTAATGCTACGCCCGTCAACAAACAAACAAATTTGAGAACCATTGATCAAAATGCTTGCAATATTGGGCACGGTATAGATCACCCATAACCTGGGGAGAATGGTAGGGGTTAAGGTAGGGGTTAATTTTATGTAATCTATGTGGAATCAGGTACCACCTGTGTAGCAGCTTATAAGCTCTTTTTTTATGTGTCACGCATATGGAACTACAGGCCGCCACAGACCATGGGCTCGATACTATTATCCATGCTAAAACTGGAGTTACAAGAAAAACAAGCAAAGTGTATTTTGCAAACATGTGTTTTACTGGTATTTTATTGTAGAACCACAGTAAAACAAAACCGGAGCAGACAGCACATTTCGGACTAGTAACAAAAATGGAGCTGTCTGTTTCTATTCAACTATACCTTAAACTGCTGCCTAAAAAATGTCAAAGTCCAAGGAAATAGGTGTATGTTTGATGACAGAAATGTCACTTTAGGTGTTAGATGTGTTCCCACATTACAGAAATCTGATATAGAGTGCCCCCTTCGACATATTAACCCCTCTTAGAAATTCAACATATGGTGCTCCCATTACCTTCTTTCTCCATTTTAAATTCGACAAATATTGCCCCCCTTCAACATATTAACCCCCCCTCAGAAATTTGACATATATTGCTGGCATGACCTTTCTACATTTTAATTCAACAAATATTGCTCCCATTCAACATATTAACCCCTCCCTCGATGCAATACCAATCAGAGCCCTCTCAGTGTGACTTTATGAGCCTCCCATAGGGAGAAAGGACAGTCCACAGAGCAGTCATTGAGAGAAAAGAAGTCAGTCAGAGCATTTAGGGCTCGATCCAAATGTTGAAGTTAAAACCAGTGTGAAGAAAAAACTGCCTTCGCAACTTAAACAAGACTGGGTAATGTGAGATTCAAATCTTCCTTACCCAGAAGAGTTAACGTGGGACGGCCTACAAAACATACAAAAACTACAAAACTGGAGTCGCCTACAATTTGACCTCTACGTCGACACAAAACACATGATAAAAGTGAGACACGTGGTTGGACACGTGGAGGACAGAGGATCCGAGGGGAGTGACGGGTCCAGGGAGCAGCACCATTTCTCCACACACAGCACCCATGGTGTTTCAGGTCCCCCTGAGGCACCGCATGGGAGTCCGCTCCCCTACACCACACCACCGCCTGCACCAGCCTCTTGAGCCTCCACTCCTGTAACCCCCACTAGCACAGCGGCCCTTGACACAACATGTGTGGCCATCCAGGGGGAGCAGCTGACTGTGATTAGGAGGTGTGCCCGAGCCCTCAAATGGGTGGAGCTGACCCTGGGGTGGATTATGGGGTGCCTCAGGGCCATTGAGGCTCAACAGGTCGTGGCAAACACCCAGTAGCTCCAGTTTAACACTGGGATGATGGAGGTACTGGGCAACATGCTGGTTGAGATGCGGGACTCCAACAGCAGGCTGAATGAGTGACAGGACATGGGCCAGCCATCATGGGAGGGGTCCAGGGATGTCTCACCAGCCAGCAGCGAGCCATGACCCCCACCACCACCACCAGACACCCTCGGGTGACCCGCCAGAGTCAGAAGGAATCCTCCTCTACAGCCCCCCCCTCCAAAAAGGAAAAAAGTGAGGCCAACCTTCTCCAAGCCCTTTAAGTAAATATTTGCACTTCGTCATAACATCTGTGTCCATGCATGTTTCTTATTCAGGATGTGGTTTGTTTGGCAGAGTTGTCTCCAATGCATTGCTCAGCTATGCAGTGAACACAACTCAGGCACTTTTAACATGGGTGTCAGGTAATGAGTTGTCTCCAATGTATTGCTCAGCTATGCAGTGAACACAACTCAGGCACGATGAATGGCGTCACAAGCTTTTACAGCAGGGGTGAACACACACACATCACATACAGACATGTTTGTCCAAGTTCAACTCACAGACATTTGAAAGCCAAACAACATCAGAGTGTTGCTCTGTGATGTGACTTGAACTTGAACAACTTGAACACATGAAATAGATCAACAACATGATCACAATTAAGGGGATAGTAATGCTTAGAATGTTTGGACAAATATGTGTTAGGGTTCAGCCCCCTGAGTAGAACAAGAAAACTGCCACTGCTGAAGGGTGTTTCATTCACAGGTAATGTCAGCTCACAGTTGTTTTTACATAGGAAAAACACAGTGGCCTGACATTGTCAAGTGGCATTGTTGCTACACCATCCAAAGTAGATTCAAGGTGCTGTGACCAGAGCTGTCCAGGGGATGGTGTAGCAACAGAACCACCATATATATTCAGGCCACTGTGAGATTTGATGTATGATGTTCAACTTTGAGCTGAAGTAACTTTGGAATGCAAAGCAGGGGAGGTTCCCTTGTTTTACTCAGGGGGAAGAACCCTACTAGATATGTTCATGAAACATATTCAGTATTACTATGCCTTTAAACCCTGACAGGGGAGGGGGTGATCAATGACACAAGATAGTCATATGTGATCAGATTTGTAATTGACATGGACAGGTGAGCCCCATGGATGTGGATTCAACTTGTCACCGGAAACAAACAGACAATGAGGGGTCATGCCATGGATGCCTGCAGAGGGTGAAAAGAAGACTGGAAGGTGCACTACGAACACAACAGTCATGGTATTGCTGACCCATCATCATACCCTTGAGTGCCAGAGGTGTACACAACATATTGGTCATCAATGCTTTGGAGAGCTTACTTGCACTCCAAGAGGACAGCTTGGTTATTTGACACAGAGTGAACAATCCATTGCTTGTCAGGGTGTTGTCTAGCCATCATGATTTAATGGGGTTCGTATCACAGCATGGCAAGCAGACATATGTATATGTGAGTGGGCACACACACAGTGTGTAAACCAAGACCCATGAAACAGGGGAGCTATTTCATGGATCTTGATCTACATACTGATGAGGTGTGTGCTCAGGGTCCGCATGACACACATACATATGTCTGCTTGCCATCCCCTTGATGGACAGCTCATATGGTCCTGACACCTAGACAAGGCATTGACAAGCAATGGAGTGGCATATTCACTGTGCTACACACACACAAACAAGTCAGCATAGCAGGCCTTCAGCCAGAGCATGAACAGTTGCAGCAGGTGACAGCTGTTGACAGAGGTGTTGGAGGAGGAGGAGGTGGATGAGCCCTAGCCCTCTCACACGTTTGCCCCCACTGTCATCTTAGGTACAAGCATGTGTACATACCAGAGTTGGTCTGTCTCTCTGTCAGTGTCTCTCTCACACTACAACTGAGGAGGGTGGGCTGTCACTGTTAAACAGCAGTAAGGTGTTGTTCATGTGGTCATGGTGATGGGACCAAAACAAAAAGGAGGAATAACACCAGCTCTGTACATAACTCCTTACTCAAGATAAAACTGTGATCAGCTGAGGTGCACTCATAGGAATATACAATGATACCAAAGGAAGGGAAGAGAAGAATGGGTTAATCAACCTGGGAAAACCACCAGGCGGTGCCCCCCTCCCTCACCAACAAGACACCTAATAACCGACACACACTATAGGGGTATATCAAACCAAAGCTTCATTAGGCAATACATGATTAATCAAGTGAATACATTAAATCAATTGGGAACCATCCAGCACAGGGATAAAGTGCCATGAAGACATTCCAACATGTAATAATGCCTCTATGGACTGAGAGCAAGTATATGTAAAGCAAACATGCAATACCATGCATCCAGTAACAAATCACAGTGGCCCATTAGCAATGTGCAATATTATCATACATATGAGGTGCAAAGTGGTGACCATAATCAAAGTATGAATACACATCACATACTCATCTTCATGACTCCAGGAGTCACATAGTTTGATCTCCCCTTGTGCTCTTACTTATATTCATAGAGATGGGTATATGTGTATTCATACATTTGGGATTATCATGACGTTGCAATTCATATGTATGATGATATAGCACATTGCTAATGGGCCACTTTGATTTGTTTGTGGAAACATGTTATTGCACATTTGATTTACATATACATGCTCTCAGTCTGTAGAGGCGTTATTCTATGTTGGAATGTCTTCATGACTCCATATTCCTGTGTTGGATGGTTTTTAACTGATTTGATGTATTCACTTAATTAATTTTGTATTGTGTGATAAACCTTTGGTTTGGTTTGGTATACTCCTGTAGTGTGCGTCGGTTCTTCATTTTTTTTGAGGGGGAGGCACTGCCTGGTGGTTCTCCTCTGGTTGGTTAACCCCTATCTTTGTTCCCTTTTTTCTGTATGATGTGGTCATAATGGACTAATGGTGAGGTATGTGTTATCCAGGTGATTGTTTTCTGGTGTGTCTGTGGTTAGTGGTGTGATTATTTGTAACTGGTATGTACCTGTCAGGTGTGTGTTTTGCCTCCATGGACTGCTGAGATTCCATAGGTGAGCTTGATTTGTTGTTGGAGTGACAGGTGTGCATGTCGTGTTGTGTGTTAACCCCTGTTGTTCAAAGGTGTGTTGGGATGGCTTATGTTGTGTTGCTTTGTGTTCCATTTGTCCCTGTGGGGTTGCTGGATTCTTGTTGTTTGTCTGTGCCTTGTTTGTATGGTGTCGGCCAGTGGTTCCCAACCAGGGTGTCATGTGATGTTGGTGCGCCATGTGCACCAGCTCAGGGTGTGTCACTTTTCCCATGTTACTATGGTCTGCATTGGTGTTTGATGATATTGATTTTACACATTTTTGGGGAGATGTGTGTATGGGACATTTGAGGCACTATTTCTCCTCATTGCCATTGACACAGTGGGACCTGATATTGGGCATATGTTGTTTTAATTTAGGTATTCCCTTGTGCCCTCAAGGGGTGCCCTGGAATATCCAAATTGCATGTTAGGGGTGTCTTAGGTGGAGGGGTTGTGAAGCACTGTTTCAGACCTTGTTGTTGTATTTGCTAGGCATTGCAGGGGTTAATATCTGACCTATGTATGCTTGGCTTATGTCCTTGGATGACCTGCTTCTCTGTTTTATTTTCCTCAACGGTGGTTTTCTACTCTGACTTGTGTGATGTTCTCCAAAAAAAATAGGCGTTTGGCAACAAACTAACATACAATCAATGTATCTTGAAGAAGGGAAGCTATATTCCCAAAATGCGTCGATATCTGATTGAGTTTTATTGAATAAGACACATAATTGGATTCTCTGAAAGACTCAAGTCCAATTAAGGGAGAAACACGAACGGACCATACGCAGGACTGTATTGTGAGCTGACAGCTAACGGAGAACCAGGGAACGCGCGGAGGAGTAGTGAAGCAGCTGACAGGCTCCCAGAGAATATTTTATGGGCCCAAATACAAACGATTATCTGGTGAGCAGATTCATAATTATTGCTATTTATCACGTTTGAGGAACGTATACTGCCTACCATAAGCATACCCCATAATAGGTCCCGTATTGCCGATTCACGTATATCAGCCACTATCCATTAATAATCCGATTGGCCCTATACCTCCCAATATCTATTGGTTTTATTTGATTTTAATTCCAATATTATGTTTTTTGCTATTTTTCAATGTGCATTTTACACGTATTTGTGCGCTGTCTTCTATTTTCTATCTTTCATATTGTGAGCACCCGAGAGGACTCCGGAAATCAGACAGCCGCCAAGACAAAGTGTGAATTTTATCGCACATTTGACTATTCATCATTTTCATTGTTTCAGCCTTTCCCATCTTCATCTCTTCATCTCTTAATTACCATCACTTCATTGACGTTTTTTTCAAGAACTCCATTCCATTTCCATTACATCTATTTCATTGACTGGAGGCACAGATCTGAACTGTATGTATACATAATACGGGAAGACACTGTCATCACTTTGACTTATGGTTTTGACGATATATACTTTATATGGTTGCCTTCTACTTAATATCAGTTTTTGTGTGGTACATTTTATTACATATTGATACCATTCATCTATTGTATTAATATTTGTCCCAGTGGTGCGCTACTTGTGTAGTTTTTATGACTTGGACAGGTGCCCTGGAAGAATTTCAGCAATTCACAGATAAAATGAATTGTAATAATTTCAATTTAAAAGTAAAATGTGAGATCAATTCGAATGAGTTATCATTTCTTGATAAGAAGTGAAATGAACACAATCACCACAAAAGTCTTTCGTAAACCAACTGCTACAAATAGTTTACTATCCACCAATAGTCATCATCCAGAAACCCTAATACCTACTGGCCAGTACCTTCATATAAGACATTTATGTACAACAGTTGAGGATTTCAAAATTGAGGCTATAGCAAAGAAGTTTTGAAAAAGACCATAAGAGGGCCTTGAATACCAATCAAAATGAGTTATTGTACAAGACTTCTAAGGCTTCTGGAGACAGAAGAACCAGAATTATTGGTACTTTTAACTCACAACATAACATAATTCGATCTATACTGGCTAAACTTTGATACATTTTGAAACCTGATAATTACTTGGCGGAGATGTTACCAGAAATACAGATAATCAGTTACTATAGAAATAAAAATATAAAAGATCTGGTTGTCCATAGCAATTTTCAATGTAAAGGAGCAAGGGACTGGTTGTCCATGATGTCAGCTTTACAGGGCACCTTTCAATGTAACTCGTGTAAAGCATGATTGTTCATAATGAAAACAATCACCTTCCATGATGGTAATCATGAGAAGAGTTTCCACATTCATAGATTTATCAGATGCAGAACTACTGGAGTAATCTATATGATGCAATGTGAATGTGGATTTGAATTCAATATGTGGGAGAAACCATAAGAGAATTCAGGGAGTGCATTCTTGAACATGTGGGAGATGTCAGGAATAACAGAGACACTCCAGTTGCTAGATATGGTAAGGAATTCCACAATAATTATATTAAATATTTACATTTTGTGGGTCTGGAAAAGGTGAATGTCTCCCCTAGAAAAGAAGACTTTAACAAGAATCTATTGCAATGTGAGACCTTCTGGATTTACAAACTTAAAACTTTGAATCCAAAAGTTCTCAATGAAGGTTTTACTTTTAAACCTTTCATCACTTAAATATTATTATATGAAAGTCATGGGGAGTTTTGGCCTTCTTTTGGTAAACTTTGGGATGTTCTTCAGGTATTTTTCTTGGCACATCCTTACTTATTAAAATGGCCTCTTAACTATGTTATATGTTAATTGTCGTTTGATTATTAATGATTTATATGCAAACTGAATAGCCATATGATAACAATAATAATGATCATCCAGACAGTAAGATTCAATTATAAATTTCCAACATCTGGCCTCTACCTTTTTTGTCCATCGTTATACACTATGGGTTGCCATAGTAATGGAGACAGCCTTCGATATTGAGGCTTGGACTCCATACAAGCCTCTCTTTGATTGAGGATTTAGATTATAAAAGAACGCATTAGCCGTGGCTCCAGTTCTTAGCCCTGATGGAGCCCCAGTGGCAAAAATGCATTCAGTAAAATTGTTTCAAATGTGGTTTTATACCACAGGGATCTTATTTCTAGTATATCACCTTATACTTTAGGTCCATGTGTGCTCTCTTACCATATGCAGTTTAGAATGTGGTTTTATACCACGTATGATAGAAGCAGGATTTAATAAGAAATCCGCTATTTGAATTTGCATGAGTGAAAGTTGACTGCTTATACCTAATCAGCTCAATCCATAGAATGTGGTTTTATACCACAAGGCAGTAGAATATCAACAATCTATCAAGTTAAAGGGGATCTCTCACCCCTTTAAAGTTAGACTTATTAGATAAAGTATATTGCTACAATGATGAAAACATTATTTATTTATTTTTTAAATACGCTATGTGGACTAAAACTATTGATTACATTGTGCCCTGCACCCTTCTTCTGTATACACTTGTCTTGTTGTAGATTGCCACACTGCCTCTGCTCCCAGCCTCCTCCAGTGACGGAGGCTGTCTATTTAAAAGCTGGAGTGATCTATTTGGCAAAGATCGATATCTAGCCAATGAGATTGCTTCAGTTTACAGACAGAAAGCCTCCATCATCGGAAGAGGCTGGGTAGTGGGAAGGGAGCAGAGGCAGAGTGGCAAGACCAGTGTATGCGGAAGTAGGGCGCAGGACACTATGTAATCAATATTTTTAGAACACATAGCGTATTTTCTTTAAAACTAAATAACGTTTTCAACATTAAAGCTATATATTGTATCTACTAAGCCTAACTTTTGTAGAGGTGAGAGATCCCCTTTAAAGTTTGTAATACTAGGCTTATAATGCTTTGTTGTCTAATTTTAATGAGCAACATATACTCTTAACCCCTTCGCGTCCGATGACGTACCCGGACGTACTGGTCCGGGACTTATGGACCAGTGGCGGTCCTGGTACGTCACAAACTTTTACTCACTGCGCTTCTGCAGGAGCACTGTGAGTAACACTGGGGACTGAAGTTGATTGCTCCAAGACCAGAACGATCTCTTTCAGTCCCTCGTTCGGCGTGCCAGCACACGTGATCAGTCACGTGGGCCAGCACATTGAACTTCCCTGTCTGGTCCTTAAAGGACCACACACCCCGGGACCACTGGTCCTTAAGGGGTTAATTAATTGCTCACATTGTATAAGATCATGATGTGCAGTCTTACATTTAAAGCATACTAAGAAACACATGTACAAACTTAATTAGCCTATAATACCGTATAACATTTTGTGCACCAGTTAGGATGTTAATTGCATAGTCTGAAGCTCACAAAAGAGTGCAACTTCCTGCTTTTAAAGATTATATCTAAGCACAGTCTACATAGAGATTGAGTGTGAATTAATAAAATCCATCCTGTTGAATAAATATAGTGAAAGGATGCACAACTGTTGAGGTACAATTAGATGCATCCTTCAAGTATCTAGAAATATTTGTAGGGAAGGAACTTGCAACATTTTCATACATAAGCCCAATTAATAAGAAACTATTGCAACATTTTCACTATTCAGTCAATATAAGGTCTTTTTGATCATCATTTCTTTATTTTGGTGCATAATAATTGTGAATACCGTAATACATTGGATATTAGCAAAGGTATTGTGACAGTTTTTAGAGCTACCATAGAAAATAAATGGATCTTTTCTTTGGTGTTTTTTTTTAGGATTTTAAATAATTATAATAATAATTATAATAATTATTTTAAATAATAGTAGAATATTTTTTTTAATAGACTTAACACTTTGAATCTCTCTATATACAACACTGAACTGGTCCCGTATATTGTTACTGGTTGAAATGTATAGCAGCTGTGGACTTTGGTTGTCTATAGGTTATATTTACCATACCTTCTTTCCTATCTTCTGCCTCTTTTGATAATTTTTGTTCTTGCCAGTCAGTCACAATGAATGTTTGGGTATTTGGGGTCAACCTCCTTCCTCTCTTCTTCCCCCCTAAAGTATCCCCAGACTCCCCTAAGACAGAGAACAAATGTCCTACCTAAAAGACTCTCTAAACTAAGTTTCAATTGCCTTCTCTAGCTCAAAAATGTGCTGTTTTCTCATCTCACAATCACAGAATGGCAAGCTGTGAGAGTCTGACAACATTTTAAATGCCTGCAGGAAATGTAGAGAAAACTTTAATGTGTGAGGAAAAAATGTCTTCTCATTGATTTCAATGCAATGAGCTAGGAGAAAAATGCGGGCAAATGTCAGTTTTCACAAGAGGGAAGTGCCATTATTTGCTGATTTTGGTTTGAGGAGAACATTTTCACCCATCCCTAATTATTTGATGGAGTCAGGTTTATTAGAGGCACAAGCCCCTAGAAATCAATGATGAATTGTTGGACTCAGTTTTGTTACGGACACAAGCCCTGAAAAATCAACGATGATTTTTGAACTCAGCTTTGTTAGAGGGACAAGCCCTGAGGAATCAGTGATTCAGTGGACTCTGGTTTGTTAGAGGCACAAACCCTGAGGAAACAGTGATTTGTAGGACTTAGACTTCTTAGAAACAAGTCTCCAAAAATAGTTTTTTATGCCTCTGTGATATATTTAATGAGCAAGAAAAAAAAAAAAAAAAAAAAAAAAAAAAAAAAAATATATATATATATATATATATATATATATATATATATATATATATATGCCCTACTGGTCTATTGCCAGCAGGTCATGTTATGGTGGCACTGGTCATTGGCAAATGCCATGGCACCATTGTGGCATTTGTGACTACAGTTCTTTCTGCTGCTGCTAAGTTGTTTAAGGCAACTCCAATGTAATGAGATCAACAGTAGTGATAGGGGTGATGATGATCATGATTCCACTTTCCACTAACTCCGGTGATGCACCTGAGGCAGTAGCAGCATCACAACTAGCCCCCACCACTTCAGGTATATCCGGAGAAAACAAATTGGCCAATAATGCTTCTCCTACAGCACTCCCTCCAAATTCATGGGTGTGTTGAAATACTAATTTTTCCCTTGACACTGTAAAAGAAAGGGTCAGTGCTTTTCATCAACAACTGCAATGTGCACAGTGTCTGTACGAAATAGGGGAAGGACTGGGAACAATGGACACATCTGCACTCACATCAAACAATTGGCACAATTGAAAGCAAACACCTTGGGTCTGCAATGTCAAATCAATCATTCTCCCCAGAAACCAAGTTTTGCTGCAGTCACTATGTCCCTTGTCTGATCTGCTAAAGACACGTGACATCTTGCAGAATTAATAATAAAGACGAATCATCCATGCCACCAGCTTAGCGTTTTCTGTGGGATGGAATCACCTCAGATGCTGCTTGAATCATGCCTGTGATTATACTCCACCACATTTCCATGTTTGGTCAGCACACCACAAAATGTTCAATGGGCAGATACCAACTGCAAGATACATGAATCTACAGAAATGTTATCAGCTGTAGGGAAGGTAAAAAAGACAGGGGTGGATCACCAGAAGACATTGTTACTTTTTCCCTTTCCTGAACCCTAGTGCAAGAATCTGATGTGAGCCAGGTGTTTTGCTTGCCATCAGACTCAGGCAGGGTTTCTCTAGTCTTCTTCCTCCTAGATATCTGCATCTACTCTTGGTGTCCTTGGGGAGAGACTGGGGTACAGTGACAGCAGCTCCCAATTTCTTTTATGGGAGTTTGGCTTTATCATGCTTCACATAAATGTCATGGTTTCTATACTTTTTGTGAGTTATCTGGGAGGTTGTGTCAAAGTATGTCCCCTCCTTTTACTTTTTCAACGACTTGTCACAGATTGTGAACAGTGCCATCACTGATGAATGCATTGTTCCATGCCCCAGGAGAAAAATAGTCCCACACCCATAACCTCAGGTGGTAGGGGAAAGGTGGAGACAAATAGCCTCTTTCTGCTTCTCCACAATCCCCTTCATTGGCTGGGGTAGAAGATGATGCTGCCGTTATCTCAGAATCAGAACTAGGACCAGGATTGTTGCTGACTGAGGCAGTAGCAGCACAGTAAGTAGCCCCCAGTATATGTGGAGAAAAGAAGAAGAAGAAGAAGTTGTCCAATAATTCTTCTCCACCTGCCCCACCTCCAGAATCATGGGTGTATTGTTATTAGAATAGAAATGTTTCCCTTGAGAGCAGTAACTGTGCCTCTTATCAGCAACTGAAATGTGCACAGTGTGTGGTAAATAACATCTGGGGGCACAACTGTATCCAAACACCATGACATCAGAAAGTACTGCCGCTGTCACTATACCCCTTGTTCTTAGCCCGCTAAGGACACATTGCAACTTGCCGACAGTTTAATAGTAATGATAAACCCTCCCTGCCACCATATTAGCATATTCTGAGGGATGGAATCTCTTTAGATGCTGCTTGATGCACTCCTTGTGATTCTCCTCCACCACACTGGAATGTGTGCTCAGTGCACCACACAGTGTGCAATGGGTGGACATGAACTGCCACAACCTAATATCTACAGAGTGGATATCATTTGGCATGTGAGATAATAATGAACAAGGTGGATTGGCACAGTGTGCAGTTACCTTAGAGGAAGAAGGTGATGGCAATGTTTTGCTCATCATGGAACTTCCAGTCTCTGCCTGGATTTCTCTGTTCTTCCTCCTCTTTGATATGTGCCAAGGTGTGTTCCTTCCTTTCCTCTTCTCACTGACTTGTCACAAATTGTGCACAGTGGCGTTGGTGATGACTGTACTGTGCTTGCCCCAAGAGTAAAATAGTCCAACACGCATGACTTCAGGAGATAGGGATAGAGAACAGGTGGAGAAGAATGGCCTCTTCTTGTCCTCCACATTCCACTTCATTGTATGGGATCAGAGAATGATGTTGCTGCTGTTGCTGCTACTGCCTCAGAATCAGCACTGCAAGTAGGACCATGAATAATACTGCTGCTGATGAGTGGATCCTGTCCTAGTCCTGCATCACTTGTTGACTCCATTCCTACTATGTCCACTGTGGTCTGTGACACACTAGCCTGCTCCTCAGCATCCTGCTGGTCTTGCAACTCAGCAGCAGCAGGAATTAGAGCAGTTGCAGATTCCAAGAGCTCACTGCTGGTGGTGGTGTTGATGCCCACTCTCATTCCTGTCTCCCATTTCTTCTCAGTTTAGGTTAAAAAGGTTATCAATGTCTCTTCCACCCCAGCATCTCCACCATCATCATCACCACCACCCCTAGTCCCTACGTGCCCCTGCTGCATTATTCCAGACATCTCACTGCTGATTGGAGGTGACGAGCAATGTAACAGAGGGTCCCCTAATGTCACAATTGCCATTTCTTGGTGACATGAAGAAAGCAGACTGGCAGCAGTAGCAGCAGGCACAGGCAGCTGATCTGAGCTCCTGGTGGTATTATTTCTGTACCTGCTATCCACCACCCCTTCTGGCTACTTCAAGATTATGTTTCACTTGGACACTGTCATGAAGGGAAGGTGTGGGCTCCCTTGACCGCTAGTCTGGATGCTCTCAAATGCTTCCCCTACCACTCCTCTAACTAGTCCCACCGACTGCTTCACTAATACGGCTACTACTACTAACACCAAGCACATCAAGTTCAGCCTCAGAGTCATCCTCCTCACAGTCACTAGTAATATGAGGATATTTTTTTACCCCTCCTTCATTCCTAACACTAACAAGCTGCTGGTCCTTCTTAGTAGTAGTAGTACTAACACTGGCGGGACTGCATGGGGGTGACAAGTGTGACTTAGGGTCACCTGCTGTTACACTTGGCATCGTCTTCTCCTTCACCCTCTTCTGAGTATTTTAAGACACACAAGCAGCAGGTTCAGTACTGGTGGCAGCAGTTTGAGCACTGACAGAAGGCACAGCACTGGCTGCAGCAGGGGCAGCTGTAACGGTTTTCAAGACACTCAGACCAGCCGGTAAAATAAAACACAGTTTTATTAAATAAAAGAAATGACAAGGAACTCCCTCTACAGGCGACAATAGGAATAGCGAGCAATAGCAATAACAGTAAATATGAGAAGAGGCAAGAAATGGTACTTTACTGATAGAAAACAGTAGCCAGGCTACTCAAGGGTTAATACAACACAGTCCGTCTCAACTGAGGAATTTGGCATGCCCAAGGTGGTGATATATCTGCAGATGGTAAAGCTCAGAAAGCTGACGACTGCACAATCAGTACTGCCTTAGATGATTTTGGCGCATAGCCCCCACGGGAGTAGCGCTGAAGGCCACAATAGGAGTTAGTGCTAGAGTCGTTAGCCCCTACGGGCGTCCCTAATGGAGACTGCTAGATCGCAAGAACTGGCCAATAGCCCCCACGGGCGTGATAGAGGAAACCAGCAATACTGTGATTCGAGCCTTTTAGCCCCTACGGGCGTATACCCGAGAAACCTGACAGAGCTTAAGCCAAAAGCCCCCACGGGCGTAATACCGAGACTGATGTATAGCTGGAGATGGCCAATAGTCCCCACGGGCATATACCAGAGGCCACTCGGTGCTGCACAGGAGGTGAACCAATAGCCCCCACGGGCGTAAACCGGAGACAATGCTGAAGCCTGTAGCGCCTCACCGGACGCATCAATCAATACCGACTTCTCTGCAACATAGAGGATTGAGCTGCCGACTATATAGGCGCACAAGCGGCCAGCTCAACAGTAGTAGTGGTAACCAGGAGTAGGCTCAGTACGAAGTGGAATGGTTCACAAGAAGTATGCCAGCACTGAACGGGTTAAGCAGCTCGTATGAATCAAGCTTTAGCTGGAATGAGATATGCTCTGCAAGTATCAAGTAGGCTCTTAACGGAGGCACAGTTCAGCAGTCGGTAACGGAGACTCAGCACAGGATGCCCAACACCGAAGGAGTACAGTGGCGAGATGCACACAGTCCGGTAAACAGCCTCAGCGGAAATCAGAATGTTGCCACGGCGACAGTGGTGCAGGAAGCAGTACACGCAGGTCTCAGGATCAAGCTGGTTCAGGTCACAGAGAAGGAAGTAAGCCAGGTCGGATCGGTACACAGAGATGGTTCTCAGACAAGCCGGGTCAATCACAAGCAGGAACGTCAGCCAGGCCGGGTCGGTACACGGAGGTGGTTCCCAGACAAGCCGGGTCAATCACAAGCAGGAACATCAGCCAGGCCGGATCGGTACACCAAACAGGAACACAGGAGCGTAGTCAGGACAGGCCAAATCGGTACACGGGAATCAGGATCCACAGAGAACAGCAACAGCAACACTGGCTCAGGAACAACACGAAATGGCAAGCGACAGATGTCAATGGCTGGGTATAAAAAGGTCACCGGGGCGGGCCAAAACTCCTCAGCCAATAGGATAGCAACACAAGAGATACTGACAGAAAAGGAATCACGGGAACCGTGATAGCAGCACTGGCAGCAGGCACAGAAAAGGAGGCAGCAGGGATAGCACTAGTGGCAGCTGGGACAGCATGTCTGACAGCAGGCACAGTACTGGTGACAGCAAGTTCAGCACTGGCAGCAGGCACAGCACTGGTTGCAGCAGGGGCATCACTGGCAGCAGGCACAGTACTGGTGGCAGCACTGGCAGCATGTCTGACAGCAGGCACAGCACTATTGGCAGCAGGGACAGCATGTCTGACAGCAGTCACAGCAATAGTGGCAGCAGGGGCAGCATGTCAACCATGGCTGTTGAGGAGTTCCTTGGAGGATCGGACACATTGGGGAAGGGAGGAGCCTCCACACTACCGGTAAGAGCCACACACCACATCAATTGACACAACAATGACACAAAAACATAGTAACACCCCAACACATGCTCATCATTGATCCAAGCAACTGCACCAACACAGCACCCAGAGGGTTAAAAACAGGATACGATACAAGCACAAATGGTAAGGTTCGACCAGGTCCAAAGCTGTCCAAGTCCCAGTTTAACCCTCTTGTTGCTGTGCTGATCACACACAATCCACACAAACCATGCTTCACAAAATGTTGTCTGTTAAAGATCATCACTGTTCCACCACAATGTCACCCATGTACCCAAAGCGAAGTCAGCACATAACCCCTTGAGTGCTAGAGGTATCATCAAAGCATCGCTCAACATTACTTTGGCAACCCCTCTGGTACTCAAAGGGTTAACCAACAACAAACACAAGTCGACAGGGTAACCATTACATGCTACTCAGGGGACATTCATTAACCTGTGAAAAAAGAGATGGACTGAAGTTAACCCTTCCATACCATCACTTCAACAATTCCCATGTTAGTCTATGGAAACCATACAATAACATGATTCAAGTTTTTAAGGTCTCATTTTATAGACTCCATAGAAAAACATTGTAAATGGAGAAATATCACTGGAAAAGTCATCATCATTTCCACTTCACCTCTACTTCATCAGCTCTTCATCACCGCTCACTGAATCACAGAAAAGATGGATCAGCTCACACATCACAGTGTCACTGAGACTAACTGGGTGCATGTGCAACACATGGGCCTCAAAGAAAAAAAAACGCCCTTCAATTAAAGGAGAATCAAGTAGACCTTTGTGTTGTGTATGCAATCAATTGCTCACACTTGAACTGTCAGATCATACATTTGGTTTTCGCATGGATCCTCAGGAGTGATGATACCACGGATGAATGTTAAAACATACACTATTTGCAGGATACACATGGGAACCAAATATCAACCACTGCAGGTGGCACACCAGCAGGCCATGATTGATGGATATCTCTGATTAAGCAAGGCTGGGTCAACCTGATGGAGTGACTGATGCAAACAACAACAGGCCTTAATCAGAGATATCCTTCACTAATGACCTGATTAGTGACCTGGAGGACTGAAGTTGAACAGACCTCATGTAAGGATCCTGTCAAGTTCATCAATCTGTGATTTCCAGTGTGGTACCCCATGCATCGCAACGCAGTGCATGGGATATCATCATGACACTCAGAGATCCACATGTCAATTACATCATCTTGCATTCATTCTGTCATTGATTACTTTACTAATCACACCATCTCATTTACCCACAGCATACAGGCCTCAAGCACAGCAGGAGTCCATGGAGGAGGAGGAGGCACAGTCACCCCCAGTGAGGAGTATCCGGAGGATGGGACCAGCCGGAGGTCACAATACCCATTATCACCACCTTCTGCACCACCTGCTGCACCACCTGCCCCAACCTCCTATAACAACTGGATGCAACAGGAGGAGAGGGGGATGCAGCAGCCTCTCTACCAGCAGCAGACACCTCACCAGCACCAGCAGCTGCCTCTCCACCAGCAACAGCCTCACCACCAGAACAGGCGAGACAGCATCACCAGGCACATCCTCCTCCAGCAGTGCATGCAGCAGGAGTCGAAGTGCCTAGTGCTAGAGGAGGCAACTCAGAGAATCCCAGAGGATCAACAGGTACCACAGAAGGCTACAAAGGGATCCCCTGAGGAACACAGCAATCCTCCATGCCCTGCAAGTCACCATTGCTGCCCCTGCTGCCACCATTGCCGTACCTGCTTCCAAATGTGCTGCCCCTGCTGCCAGATGTGCTGCCCCTGCTGCCACTAGTACTGTACCTGCAACCATCATTGCTGTACCTGCTGCCAGATGTGCTGCCCCTGCTGCCATTAGTGCTGTACCTGCTTCCAGATGTGTTGCCCCTGCTGCCACCAGTGCTGTTCATGCAGCCACCATTGCTGTACCTGCTGCCAGACGTACTGCTCCTACTGTCATCAATGCTGTATCTGCTGCCTTATGTGCTGCCCTTGCTGCCACCAGTGCTGTACCTGCTGCCAGTGCTGAACTTGCTGACACCAAAACTTTGCCTGCTGCTAGTGTATCTTTTAGTACTCAAGAGGAGATGAAGGAGAAGCTGATACCAGAAAGGGACCCTAAATCACACTTGCCATTCCCAAGCAGTCCCGCCAGTGCTAGTACTAATAGTACTACTACTAAGGTCCAGCAGCTTGTTAGCGTTAAGAGTGAAGGAGAGGGTAATCAACAAAAATATCCACATATTACTAGTGACTGTGAGACTGAGGAGGAAGACTCTATGGGCTCGATTTAAAGGCAGCCCTTAGTAAAAAAAAAAAAAAACACTAACGGGTGCGTTAAGTGACATGTTGCAATTCAAAGATCCGTCTAAAAAACAGATAACGGCAGTTGCAGAATCCTAACGGCCGATACACTTACGTGCATTCAGACGCATGGAACAACATATCCCAGAGCTATTCAAAGGCTTGCGGTACTGATAACGGCTGAAAAAAAGACACACCTAACGGCTAAAAATTAAGACCCACTTTTCTTAGCCGTTAGACACTTAACGGCCAAAACAAAACACCCGTTACATAGGAAAATACACCAAATGCTTACCGCACAACCATGTAAATGGGAAAATTAACCCGTGGAATGCCAAAACAACACAAAAACATGCACACACAACACAAATCACTCCACACACAACAACAACCAACACTACAGGGACAACGACAACAAAAAAACACCAGCACAGCATGGCACGGAACAATGGGGGTTATCACACAAAGTGGATACCTGCAAATACAAGCTCACCTGGGCAACATCAACACGCGACCTGCACCCCACAACTGCACACCCGCAAATGGCACACACATAACAAGCACAACACACCACATCTTATAACACACACACACTTACCTGGACAAAAACAACTCACCATTGGTCAGCACTCACCTCATCACCACACCTACACAACGCCCTAGCAAGTACTTAAAGGGACAACTCAACACACTCACTTGTGGCTTGTTTTCCACTCAGGGAGGGAGAGAGAGAGATAGAGTGAGAGATACAGAGAGAGACAGATAGAGACAGACAGAGAGAGGAAACAGTATGTTGGGTTACATATTGTTGCGAAGACTGCGGAGAAGGCGTGCAAGGGAGAGAGCTAGGGAACATCAGCAACCTCCAAGCATGCCTGATCAACAGCCTTCACCTGTTGCAAGTGAGGAGGCTCTGGCTCAGCAGCCACACAGGAGTCCATCCCCACCTGGAGGGCAGAGGATGTATAGACGACCACCAAGGCCCAGAGTATACCGCCCAAGAGTCACCCTCTTTGGAATGACCGATGATGAGGTAATTGATCGCTACAGGTTGAGGCCTGACAGCATCATTGCCTTGTATGAGGTCATCAAGGAGCAGGTGGATCCCATCTACATCCACAACCATGCCCTAACTGGCCTGCAGAAACTACTCTGTGCCATACACTTCATGGCAAGTGGGGCCTTCCAGTCCACTGAGGGTTACGCATCTGGCATGTCACAGGCCACATTCTCCAGGGTGCTGGCCCAGGTCCTGCCAGCCCTCAAAAGCAAGGCCAGTACCTATATACATTTTCCCACCACCGACATGGACTGGATATACGTCAAGCAGGCCTTTTACGCCAGGGGAGGCATGCCCAGGGTCATGGGTGCTATAGATTGCACCCATGTCCGGATTAAGGCCCCAGCACGTGACGCACAGCTATTCATCAACAGGAAGAACTTTCACTCCATCAACGTGCAGATGGTGTGTGACAGCCATATGAGGATAATGAATGTCTGTGAAAAGTATCCTGGCAGCTCACATGATTCATACATTCTCCAAATCTCCTCAGTCCACAGAGATTTCGAGAATAGAACTTTTACAGGGGGATGGCTTTTGGGTGAGTTCACAATACAAAATCACACCACATACACAGGCGTACACACAACGCTGCTTAGCATGCTCCTGACACACAGCTAGTACATCCACCACACAAAACATCATTCACACAACATGTGCTCCCTGTCTCACCATGTCACTCACATTACACAGGTGATGCTGGCTATGGATGCAAGTCCTGGCTACTGACCCCTCTGGCCAATCCTCGAACACATGCCCAGGAAAGGTACAACCAGGCTCATGGCAGAACGAGGAATGCCATTGAGCGGACCTTTGGCCTCCTCAAGTCAAGATTCCGATGTCTGGACCACTCGGGGGGAGCACTGCAGTATGCATCTGGAAAGGTGTGCGACATAATTGTGGCGTGCGCAATACTGCACAACATCGCAGTGGACACCAGGCTGCTGGAGCACATCCAGGACCCCCCCATACAGGAAGTGCCCATGGACATCGGCCATGTTGAGGAGACCCTGAGAGGGACACAGATCAGAGACAGGCTCATCACGGAACACTTTACATGTGAGTATAACACAGGCATGCAAACAATCCATGCAAGTCCCCCATCAGTCCTGTGACACTAACCACACTGCACATTTTGTTCTGTCTCACCCCACAGGAACAGTGACACAGCACTGCACTGGCAGTGGATGTGGCAAATTGTGTGTGTGGACTCAAAAACCATCCTCCATTCCACTCTCCACGTTGACATACAGACCCCAAGGATATCACCCACACCCTCAGGAGAAACAAGGTACAACACATAACCCATGTTCATCGCCTTACAGGGCTTGATTGACAGCAGCTAACTTGATTTGCCATGAGCATAGCCAGAGCAACCATGCTAGCCTTGAAGTGAAAGAGTGTTATCCAATGCTATGCTTTGGATAATACTCTGTCACATCAGGGGTTAAAGGGCCATTGGACTCAATATGGGACCTGTACTGTGCTACAGCTGAGAAGAGCAGCACAGGGGTGGATGTACAGTGGTATGGTCACACAATGTAGAGGTCATGAGACGTAGATCAGATTACCAGGGACTCCATGCTGACCTGTGAGTGTGCAGACATATGTGCCCCCGACATGAATACACACATCAACAAATATGTCCTAACAGTTCCATGGAACAAATGACATTGGGCTGCCACTGTCAGTTTCACAGTGGCAGCCCAAATTCATTAATTCCATGGAGCTCTCAGAACACTTGTTGATGTGTGTATTCATGTCAGGGTCACATATCCATAGGGCTGGGGCACATGTCCTTAGTTCTCCACATAATTGGTTACAGATGAGTACACAACACATTGTCAAGCAATGGTTTGTGTACTTACCTGTAATTAAGAAGATTGAGGGGATTATAAAGTCGAAATTGTTGTTTCTTGATGATCAGTTCAGGTGTATAGCTCCAAATCCTGTCCTCTTGTCCCACAGGCATCCATAACACGATCCATCCTTGATCTGAAAATCTTCCATGTGTCTGAACTGATGTCTTGACAACACCTTCATAAAGATCACCCCTTGCTATTTCTGGTGATGTTGTTAGTGATGCAATATTTGACCTGAGGTTCACACAGACCTCTACTTGAACATTCTCATATAGACACAGAAAACACAATTTCACAAGTGTAATAACCTGTACAGTTAGGATGCTCATCTACAGAGTTGTCAAACCTTGTGGACAACACATGAGCAGGACAGCAGTGTTACTCAAGTAGTATGATTTAGTTTCAAAGTACATTTAGTGTTCTCATACAAGTGTTCAATGCATATAGGCAATACACACAGAAAACACATGTACGTTCTATTGTACTTTGAGACACAATAAAGATGAACCATCACTAGTCAATCATCTGTGTCTGTATGAGGATATATTGGATTACACATATGTTTGTTAATGCATAACCACACTCAGGATAGAGTATCCCCCATACATGGAACGGCATCACCCATATCACAGGAGTCCACCACTTGTTTGCAAGTGAGTGGACTCTGTGATGTATTCACGCTAACAGATGGTGGCAGTGATACACTAATGTGTTGTGGGAGTGATAAAGAGGTGATAAAGGGCACATACTTCCACAGTGAATTCCTGTCCACAGTTTATGTGTTGCTCAGTGAAAGGCCATGGCCTGGATTTGTGGGAGGAGCTGGAGGTCTACTAAAGCCTCCTGCCCGTCCCTCTAGGCCTCTTGACTTTCCGGTGGGTCACTCCCCACCTCTTCCTGTTTCATCCTTCTCCACTTGCGTCCAGCCATCAGTCGGCGGCAGACTCGTCACGGTAAGGGTATCTCGTGGCACATTCCATGGTAGCATAGGAAGTGTCAGTAGGTAAGTATAGTGATGCTATTATCGATGCTTCAATTACCCGATCATACCTATACCCAATGCAAATTCCTCGTTCCACTGTCGCATAGGAAGTGACGTCACCAGCCGCGTCACGCAACACGTTCAAGCCCGGCTCGCTGTAGACAAGGTACAGGGGAAAAATCTTGAAGGATAAGTTTAACTAAACTGGTGGTTGCTCCCATTTATAAGTTCTAACGAAAACTACATTAAGCTGCATATTCGCTCAGTGCCTGTGCCTTAGTGTTTAGGAGTAAAAGGGAAACTCTTGTAAATAATGTAATGGTGCTCTGGTTGCTATACTATCATGCATGTTTTATGTATATTTATATACATTATTCACCACTAAGCAGTGTATACCATCAGTTTTCACGGATCCCTGGGGGCTATGACTTTATGATTTCCCTGATTCTGCACAGGTGGGTTGGTGGTACCTCAGTTTAACCCATCTGTTCACCAGGGAAATCTTAACCCTTTCAGTGCGGGGGGATTGGTCTATTTTCTGTACTCTATCTTTGTATTTCAAGACAGCTGTAATCTTGATAGAAGGGTGGAATAATATTATACCAGAGAACCGTAAATTGTGCTGCTTATGCTCCCAAATTCTATTGTTGGTTTGTTTAATTATAATCCTGTCAGCTCTACTCAAGTCTTTGTTATGCTAAGAGCTACATACACCAAGAATGGTCTTTGTTATGGTTTCATTTTCAAACGTTCACATATATGGCATCACAGGTTATAAACTGGTTCTTGCATTTACATCAAGTGGCATAGACAGGTATCTTCACAAATATCTGTAACGTTATATATGATACTATCATGTTGAACCAACACCTTGTCCTTCTCTCAGAAGATTGAATATTTTCTTTACCATTACCTGGACAACTGGCAAAACAATTCAGCTTGTATAAGGTTAGTACTTGATTTAATTAAGCTCATCATACCTCTTTTTCACGGGTTGTACTCATATCACTCTATTACTCTGATATCAGAACACTCAATTTGATATGTTGGTGGGTCCATCCGCACGTTACAATATTACTATCTTGCACATTTCTAAATAATGTCATTATTCATCACTAAGGGGAGCTTGTTGAAATGTATTTCACTGTCTATCTGGTATAACACCAAGACCTTACCTCTTCGAGAGGCCGAAGGCAATATGTATTCTCTTCCTTTTCAAGAATCTTACCTCTTCGCAGAGGCCGAAGGTTCATCAGAATACTATCCATCATGTCACATTCATTCCTCCCTATTACTAACAAGATCAATCCTATAGGTCATACTTGGTATAAGTCCTTACCTCACGAGAGGCCGAAGGCTCTATGGGAACCCCTCTATGTTTCATCTTCACATATCACCTCTTCGCAGAGGCTCATCCTACTATCGGTTATGTATCAGCACTATTGAATATGAATTACTACTAGTCACAGGTCCTTACCTCTTCGCAGAGGCCGAAGGCACCATAGTAATCATTTCTATATATATATATATATATATATATATATATATTCCTATTTGGTAAGTGTCACCTCCCTTCGTAAGGTAGGTTATACCCCCACTCATCACTACCTATTCTCATATTACAGGTTCTGTATTACTCATATCCATTCCTGAGACCTTACCTCTTCGGAGAGGCCGAAGGCTCCATTAGGCATACACTAGCATATATGGTTAGAGTCCTACTTTTCCTCATTCCCTTTAACAAAAAAAAAAAAAAAAAAAAAAAAAAAAAAAAAAACTTTAACAATAAATTTCTTTCTAGGCAACCATCAGTATGGAAAACATATCTGCACAGGCCTCATCAGAATCTGAATCTGCAGGAGTCATTCCCCCATCAACCAGACCACGTTCCTCAAATAACACTGGTTCAACTCTCAGATCGTGGACTGTAGCTAAATTAATGCTAGAACTGACACGCAGAGGCATTCCATATCCTGCTTCTGCCAGAAAAGCAGAATTATATCGGATAATATGTACTCATAATCCAGATACACCTATTCCTCCTTCACCAGGTCCATCTGGTCATACTTCCCCAGTACTTTTTCCAGCTATTTCTCCTACTCATTCATCTTCACAACCAGACCAAAACCAATTTGCTCACTTGCTCTCGGACATATCCTCCACACTCACAAACATTCAGTCCAGATTGGAGGTCCTGGAATCCTCACAATCATCCTCCCAGACCAATCAGTCGATGACAGCCTCCAACCAAACACAAGGTATCAATACTTTTCCTCCACGTATTACTCCAGCCCATATGATTCCTCAAAATTTAAAAAAAGATATATTAGAAGGGAAAGATGTCAATCTGGCAGCTTTGTTACTAGCATCCCAAGATGTCACCGAACAAAAGGTCGTTAGTTGCGGAGAGTCACAGTTACAGTGAAACCCAAAGATGCCAGATTGACTCGTAAATTAACCATTCCAGAATTTGTGCTAGCTTTCAGTATATACAGAGATATCCTTTGCACCTCCTTCCCCGGTAGATGACAGGAGTTAGATCAATACATGTATATTCTGGTCGAATTAGGTTACAGATGCGGGGGCTCCGCTTTTTACGAATACCACCAATCATTCTCCGCTAAAGCCGCCGCAGCAATGACACAGTTTAATTTCCAATTGGACTGGAGCTCATTGGATAATGAATTGTTTTGCAGACACTTTGCAGGTTTAAAGATACCCAATTGCCAATTCTGCCAATCCCAAACTCACTCTACCCAACTATGTCCGTCAGGCTCAAACACCGGGGCAGCAGCTAATCCTAATGAAAATCAACCCACAGCAGGTCCAAGTTCTTCCTCTCATTCTAATTTACCAACTGTTGATAAACTTGGAAGACCCATTTACTATATAGGGAACTCAGCCATATGCAATAACTTCAACACAAAGGGTTGTTTTTATAGCGGTTGCAGATTATTACATCAGTGTATCTCATGTCACAAATCACACGCTAGAGTAATTTGCCCAAAGAATTTTGCAATAAAAAATAAAGGACTAAGCTCCATCAACCTTTCCTTGCTGCAACGACTCCTTTACTTTCATCCAGATGAACAAATAACTTCATACCTAATTTCTGGTTTTGAATCCTGTTTTCACACAGGTATACTAACATGCCCAAATACCTCTTTAGAATGTCCCAATCTTCTTTCTGCTACTTCAGCACCAGACATAGTAGATTCACTTCTACAAGCTGAAATTCAGAAAGGATTTCTAATCGGCCCGTTCTCCTCACCACCCTTTCCTATATGGAGAGTTAGTCCTTTGGGGATCGCATCTAAAAAATTCGATCCATCAAAGAAAATATTAATAATAGACTTTTCCGCTCCCCACGGTGCTATGTTTCCGAGTATTAATTCCCTAATCCCAGCAGAAGAGATGGCCCTAGAGTACTGTAGGATAGATGATGCCATCCACCATATCCGACAGTATGGACAAGGTTGTTGGCTGTCAAAAACAGATATCTCGGACGCCTTCAAATTAATACCTATCCATACTTCATTGTGGCACCTACATGGCATCCGGAGGAAGGAACTTTATTATTTTGCAACCCGTCTGACTTTCGGATGTAGGAGTAGTCCAAAAATATTTAACGAATTCGCTGAAATGTTATCATGGTTACTACTGAATTACTCCCGCTGCCCTACGGTCATTCATTATCTGGATGACTTCCTGTTAATTGAGCCTAAATCTCAGAAACCTAGTAGCCTAAATAAACTACTTCAATTATTCTCAGCATTAAATATCCCTACAGCCTCTCACAAAACATCAGGACCATCCACATCCATAGAATTTCTGGGCATCACGTTAGATTCTTCCTTAATGGAGGCCAGTCTACCTGAAGTTAAATTAATCAGAATTAGACAAGTGATTCATGATTTTTATCTTAAAGACACATGTACATTACAGGAATTACAAACTATCTTAGGTCATCTCACCTTTGCTACAAAAATACTCCCACAAGGTAGACCCTTCACATCACATCTACTATCTATGCTTAGGCATCCCGGCAACTCAAAGAGCATTCCAGTGGATCGGGAAGCTAAATCGGATCTACTCATGTGGGATCACTTTCTGCTCTACTGGAACGGCAAGTCCATGTTTCCTCCTTCGGTGGGACCTGACTCCCCCCAGGTGTTTACTGATGCCTCTGCTGGGAAAGGCTTCGCAGCCATTTTCAAATCTGAATGGTTTGCCGACTCATGGCAGGAAGAGGTGAGAGAGATTCCCGGATTTCTTTCGTCCTCTTCTTTATTTGAGATATACCCAGTAGTGGCAGCGGCGGCACTATGGGGCCATCTATGGTCAGGAGATGTAGTTACCTTTCATTCAGACAATCTAGCGCTATGTCATATCATTCACAAAGGGAGGTCTAAAAATTCATATATCATGATGTTCCTAAGGAAATTCACATTATTAGCACTCAAGCAAAATTTTTACATTTCCTGCAAGTTTATTCCAGGAGTTCAAAATCACGCAGCCGATTCTCTATCTCGCTTTAAACTTCAAGATTACTTACACAAAAATCCAAACTCTAACACTCAGTCACGTATACCTCCTCCTTTCCAGGAACTCATCATACTTTAAAACATCACATTGCCAACTCGGAGGTATTCATTAACAAAGCACTAGCTGCCAATACCAGAAGGAATTATGCTAAGGCATGGAAGACCTTCCTCAAATTCATCGCTTCATATCACCCCAAGCATTCTTTCAGTATCGAAACCATACTAGCCTTTGCTTCCTTCTGCGCTACTACGCTAAAGCTGTCAATATCATCAATCAAAACATACCTAGCCGGGATTCAACATCACCTAAGCCTCACACTACCGTACAACATTCATATATTCGCTTCTTATAAAGTCAAACTATTTCTGAAGGGTATGGAAAAATCTCTGGTCCAACCAGCTAGTTCACGTCTTCCCATTGACGGTGATATCTTTAAGAAATTAGTTTCATTTCTACACTCCAAACCTTTCGATTTTCTCACCAATCAGGTCATACTATCTGCAATTCACCTGGCATTCTTTGGTTTCCTGAGACCAGGTGAATTCACGGTTTCAACTAAAAAATCTCCATTTCTCCAACTGGTTAATATTACTTTCAGTCACGACAGTTTCACCCTTCTATTACCTCACTCAAAAACCGACCAATTGGGCAAAGGTACATCGATCACATATTACGCCACCAATAACGAATGGTGTCCCGTGCATACACTTCGGTGTTTAATTTCAACTTTACAAAATAAACCTCCAAATTATCCCCTATTGCCCATGGCCGATTCACCACTCACTACATCAACCTTTGTCCGTCATATCCGTTGGTTACTATCCCGACTAGGTATGGATGCCAGTAAATTTTCTGGTCACTCATTTCGTATAGGAGCAGCTACAGCTGCCTCTAGACAGCAAGTACCACCACACATAATCCAAAGATTGGGGCGCTGGAAATCTAATTGCTATTCACGCTATATCCATAATCCGACTGTTGAAATTAAGTCAGCGCAACGAGCTCTACTAAAGTGACAAACATGTCCTCCTTTCAGTCAATGCCAATAAAGTATTCTTGACTCATTAATTTTGGCTCCTTTTGGCCTCATTTCAGGTTTGCTATACGTTCAACACACTCTCTGCCTTTCTGGGCAGGAGTGTTTGGCACAAGAATTATATTCCATACACTACATATCACCGTAAGATCCGACCATAAGTGAAAGGCCGTGGCCTGGATTTGTGGGAGGAGCTGGAGGTCTACTAAAGCCTCCGTCCCGTCCCTCTAGGCCTCCTGACTTTCCGGTGGGTCACTCCCCACCTCAAATTCCCACCCCTTTCCTTTTATTCCATTACCCAAAGTGAACCCTCATTTCAGGTTTGCTGTACGTTCAACACACTCTCTGCCTTTCTGGGCAGGAGTGTTTGGCACAAGAATTATATTCCATACACTACATATCACCGTAAGATCCGACCATAAGTATAATCAATGTTCTGTGATATTGCTCCACTTTGACATATCACAGTACATGGGCTACATCAACGAACAACCAGACCAAGTGGACAAGTGTTTTCACTGGTGAAGTCTGTTACACCCTTAGGAAAAACAACAACTCAACTTACTGGAGGCCCCAATGCTCACCCCAGGATATCAATGTGTGTGCTACACATTGAAATCCTAGGTTAAAAACATTGGGATCCCCAGTAAGTCAGTTGCACAATGAGTGTTTGAGTGCAAGACAACATTGATGCAGGTCACATTTATCTGTCCTGCTTGTTATGTCACCGCTAAGTCACATAGCCGTTTGTTTGGTTATCCCCTTAACCCTCTGAGTGCCAGAGTGGTACCCAACGCATTTCTTTGCAATGCGTTGCCTACCACTCTGGCTATCAAAGGGTTAAACACAACATATGATGTAGACGAATGTTTAATGTAGTACCAAATGTTGTGCTAAGGGGTATGTTTTGTTATACAAAATCAACACACAACATTGCCATTTAACACAGTTGTGTAATATGGCTCCAGGGATGTATTTCCAGTTGAATTTGTACAACGGTGTGTGTGTGTGTGTGTGTGTGTGTGTGTGTGTGTGTGTGTGTGAACCCATGTTGTAACATCCCACAAACATCTTACCTAGGCAGAAGTTGTGTTCACTGAATTGTTTGGCAATGCATTGGAGACAACTCTGCCACCCAATCTATGACCAAATACAAAGCAGATCAGACAGGATTCAAAAGCACAATGTTCCTTTATTCAGGGGAAATGTAACATGTTGGGCATTTTATTTTTTTTTCTTGGGGGGGGGTCTTAGACTGTGTGGCAGAAGTGGATAACCTGGATGATCTCCTGGTCACCCTTTGCTCCCTAAATGTGGCTTCGGGGGTCACATTAGAGGGGGTGGTGGGGGCAGTGGATCCCTCTGTGGAGCGCAGGTTTTCCCTCTCTAACCGTAAGTTCTCCCTGCGGTTCAGCTCTCTCAACTCCACCAGTACCTGTGCAACCATGTCCATCACCCCCGTGTGGAGCTGATGGAGTTGAGTGTTGATCCTCATGACCTCCGACTCCAGGGCATGGATCCTTGCCTCTATCCTGTTAGTGTTTCTCCGGGATTCCCTACGGCTCCTGGTGATGTTGTCATTGGTGCAGAGGCTTGACCGGAGTAGTCTCCTTTGCAGAGCCATACACTCTGCTTCCATCCCCGTGGGCCGTTCACTGCTGGTGATGCTTGTGCCTGGTGAATCTGCTGCTGCTGTGTCCTCCTCAGCTGATGCTGTGTCCTCCTCAGCTGGTGCTGTATGTGCTGCAGATGGGTATGTGCCCACCACATCAATGGACCCACTGCTGCCCACCAATGTCTGTGCTGGTGGAGGTGGTGGGGTAAACACGTCCCTTCGCATAGGGTGTTGGGGCTCCCCAAGCGGGCCCAGGTGTTGGTAGTCGAGTGGCCAAGGGTCAAACCTTGGCCACTGGTATGTGCTTGGCCCCCACCTGGGATCATACCTGGGGACATGCTGGGGAGCCATCCAGGAGGGTAGGTCAGTCGGGGATGAGTATGGCCCGTATTGGGTGGCGGCCACATCACCGGGCAGCCATTGCCTTCCTGGTGGTGGTGCTGCTGGAGATTAATAGCTCCTGGAGGTGGTGGGGTGCATCCAGTCACTGTAATATGGTGGTGTAGCCAGAGGTGGTGTAGCCAGAGGTGGTTCAGCCAGCGGTGGTGCAGGCAGAGATGGTGCAGCCAGAGGTGGTGTAGCCAGAGGTGGGGCATCCAGTTGGCCAAGAGGTGTGGATGTAGTTGGGTACGGTGCCCACTGGCTGGTCCCCTCCTCCGTATACTCCTCACTGGGTGGTGAGGTGGCCTCCTCCATGGGCTCCTGGAGTGCTGGAGGCACATAACCTGTGTGGAGGATTGAGATTATGTGATCAGTAAACTTAGCCATGATGGTGTCAAATTGATATTAATACTTGAAATGTGGAAAGGAACATATATGTTGTATGGTTTATCCCCCTGTGTGAAACAACGGTACTTCTACTGGTGAAGGGTGTTTTATTCTACATGTATTGCAGCTCAGAGTTGAATTCCTTTGGTGCCACATCCCAGTGGCCTGAAATTGTACATTTGCGCTGTTGCCACATCATCCTTTGTGGATTTATGCTCCCTGGACCAAAGCTAGCCAGAGGATGGTCTGGCAACATTGGTATAGTACATTTTCAGGCCACAGTGATATTGTCCATGGAATATTCAACTTTGAGCTGTTCTACTCTTGGAATGAAACACCTTTCAGTAGTGGGAATACCCTTGCATTACCCGGTGGATCAATCCTATGACATGTATTTTTACTTTCACATTTTAGGTATTACTATCTCTTTAACGGGATAGCAATGGTCAATTTCACCTTGCTGTAACATTGCAGGCATCATAAAGAGATGTTTAGAAAGATGTTGCTGTATGTGACAGCTGGAGATGTCAGTCATTTGACCACATGGAGGCTCTTCAGCAGACTCAAAATTGACCCATTTCGAGATAACTACATCTTTGCCATTGTCTACAAAGTGTTCCTGGTTTGTAAGCACGCTCTGTGGACCATGTCAATGATGGATCCATCTCCAATTGGTTCAATTTTGGGTCCGCTGAAGAGCCTCTGTGTGGTCATATGACTGACATCTCCAGCTGTCACATACAGTAACATCTTTCTAAACATCTCTTTATGATGCCTGCAATGTTACATCAAGGTGAAATTAACCATTGCCATGCCAAGGTACACAGTGAGGAATATAGTCTGATATGTGTGTATATGTACCTTTCATATGGGTACAAACATATCCTTGATAGATAT
Organism: Rhinophrynus dorsalis; assembly: GCA_037306005.1. NCBI lineage: Eukaryota > Metazoa > Chordata > Amphibia > Anura > Rhinophrynidae > Rhinophrynus > Rhinophrynus dorsalis. Next base: position 127,781,094 of record CM074721.1, read on the forward strand.
GAACCCAGAGATCTGTTCAGTACATGTGATTGTCTTACTGCCTATATATGTACAGCCATCACAAACTAACTTTCATTGATACCACTGATACCCATCCAAGTAAGGTGTAATATACTAGGTATATGTACTCTGATGATGATATCAATATGAGATATTTTGTTGAGGGTGCACATATATGGGCAGTAGGACAATCACACGTACTGAACCGAACTCTGGGTTCACATCTTGTTGGGACATATTTGTACCCATTTGAAAGGGACATATCCACATACATATCTGGTCGTTTATCTTTCTGTACATATCTTTTTGTAATTGATCTGCAGTGTGATTCAAGTAGTATTCATCCCTATGTTATCAGTTCATCCCGTACAGTGCTGGATTTTGTCAGATTAGACATGTCCCTCTCTGGTTGTCATGATGGTATCCTATGCATTGCATTGTGATGCATGGGATACCACCGTGGCAATCAGGGATTGATGTACATTACAGGATTCTGTCCATGAGGTCTGTTCAAGTTGAATCCTGAGGGGCAACAATCAAGCCAGTATTGAAGGATATCATTAATTGAGGCCTTTTTTTTCCTGGATCAGCCCATCCATCCTTCTCTGTGAGGCAGCCAGACCCGATCATAGATATCCATAATTCATGGCCTGTTATTGACCAAACCTCAATGGTTCATATTTGGTTCCCATATGTATCCTGCAAATAGTGTCTGGTGTACCATCCATCCATGGCATCAGCACTCCTGAGGATCTATATGTGAATCAAATGTGAGATATGTAAATTCAAGTTAGCGTAAATGATTGCATACACAACACCAAGGCCAACTTTTTCACCTTTAGTTATGTGTAATTGTTTTTGGCCTGTGTGTTGCACATACAAGCAGTTATTCTCAGTGGCACTGTGATTTGTGACCTGATCCATCCTGTTGGTGATTCAGTAAGCGGTTAAGTGGACCTGATGAACTGATTATGATGCTGACTTCTCCGCTGACCTCATTTCCCCATCTGCAATGTTTTGGCTCCAGGCAGCTCTCCTCCTCGCAGTCAGGCCAGGGAGTCTCTCCCCCGGGAAGAGGACACTCTCCCTCTCCAGCACAGCCTCCACGAGGGCCGTGTTTTCTTCCTCGGTATATGGGGGATCCCTGAACCTGTCCCCCTCAGACCCGGAGTGTCCTGCCTGCTCTGCCCCTGCCTGTGTGTGGTGGTCCCCAGGAACTACCCCTCGTCCCACTGCAGGATCTGTCCCTCTTCTTTGTGTGCCTGCTCTTGTGGGCCTGGTCCCCCTCCGCCCTGCGGATCTCCCTCTCCCACCCCTGCTCTGCTGAGGGATCCCCTCCTGACCTTCCTCCTCGTCCTCCACTAGTCTCCCCATCCCTCTCTCCTGTCCTCCTCTCCTGGCCATCATTCACCCACTCACACCCAGGCACTCTCACACGCCCTCACAGACACACTCGATCCCACTCACTCTCTGTCACACACTTTCACTCATGGATTCACACTGTAAAAATAAAGTTTAAAATGTGTAAGGTGTGATGAAAAAAAAAGACTATGTGTATGTATGTGTATGTGTTTGTGTTTGTATGGATGTATGTGCTATGTGCAAAAGTGTGCTATGTGTCTATTTAAATGTAATTCTCTCCTCTCCAAGATCCCTCTACCTTACTCCTGTGTATGCTTCTCTCTCTCTCTCTCTCTCTCTAAACGCTATCCTCCACTCCTGGGTCCTGTGATCTAGCTTGCTGAAACTCGAAACACAGACAGGGTGTGACCGTTATTTTGAAGTATATATAGGTGTATTTGAACATTTTTGATACTTTGGGGCCTTGGGATTGGCTGTAGGTTTGAATTTTGTTTGTGCATCTATCAGGGTTGCTAGACAACGGCAGCCGTAATGTAACATTTTGACTTAAGTTGTGTTTTAACGGGTGTTTGGGACGCACAGTGATGCGAAATCAGGTGCGACGCTGGTTTTTGTGTTACTTGTTTTTGTAGTGCCTACGCCCGATAGCTATTCTTGTACTCTTACCTTTGAATCTGCCGTAAACCATGTGTTCTTTGCGGCCGATGTGCCTTTTTTACTTAGCGGATGGTTTAACGGCTGCCTTTAAATCTAGCCCTATATCTGATGATTGACTAGATACCCTGGACTTCTGGGGAACTTGACTCCAAAATATTGGGGGGGCCACAAATACCAATATATAAATAGATGACACTATATATATGGACCACACTCCAGAATTATATTCCTCTAGAAAAGTATTTATTCCAATATATTGGCATTAAAAATCTTTTTAAAAAAAGTATAAAAACAATAATATACATAAATAATATACACTAACAGCGCTGAAAATAATTAAAACAATACAAAAAATCATGCATAAAATATATATATGAAAAATAAAAAAGCTATTCTGATATCCTCACCCTACATTTTTTTTTGTCGGCCCCAAGCGGGCAGAGGTAGCCTTGGTTTAATAAAGAAAAGTATTACACCAAGGCTACCTCTGCCCGCTTACGGCTGACATTTGGACAAGAGCCATCAGCTAAGTATTTCTGCCCACAGACCTGCATTAAGCTCACTTCTGGTACCTAGATGGTTACGTAAAATTAAGCATTGTAGTTTATATTACTGAAATAGGGTTACAGCATGGAACATAATGGAGTTGAATTAAGCAAATGTGTTTTTCCTTATTAATCCAGGAACACCTGGCTAATGTGGATATTATCCAAACCCTAACCCTAATAACTACCCATGAAACCAAATGCTACTAACCTTAAATATTTATTGAATAAATGATTTAGAACAAGACCAAATTATCAGATTTACACAAACAAATTAATGAACACATATACCGAAGTTTAAACAAACATTAATGTGAGTTTTATTGCTGCAAAACAATTGGACACATTTATATACACACCACACAGTCTGATCTCCTAAACACAGGGATACGAGGGTGATACTAAAGAAATACACATTTTGGATGCATGTTATTTTTTTACTCAGTTTTAACTTTATAATTGCCTATTTAAAACTGAATTTTCTTACATTATGATTAAAATCAGAAAGAGGCCAATATGTGTATTAAACATCTGTGCTACATTATTTAATTATATGAAGCAGTGGTTCTCAACCAGTGTGCCCCGAGCAACAGCTTAGGGTGCCACTGTTTCCATGATGACTGACAAAAGTATGAATATTGATTTTCAGATGTATAATAAAGAACGTAGTGGTATGCTAGTTTTTTGTCATTCTGAAGTTATGAGTGTAGGGAGGAAAAAATATTAACCCCTTAAGGACCAGCGGTCCCAGGGTATGTGGTCCTTTAATGACCAGATAGGGAAGTTCGACGTGCTGCCCCACGTGTGCCGGCACGCCGAACAAGGGACTGAAAGAGATTGCTCTGGTCTTGGAGCGATCAACTTCAGTCCCCGGTATTATATATATAACAGTACATTACTTACCAGGACTGTCACTGGTCCTTAAGTGCTGGACCAGCATGACGGTCCGGGTACGTCAATGGTCCTTAAGGGGTTAAGAACCAATGCCTTGGAAAAGAGTATTTAACACTTTGAGCTGCAGAGGTATCCAACGCATTGAGCTAAAATAAGTTGGATAAGTAACTCTTTCACTTAAAAGGGTTACTAGTACCAAGAACCACTTGACTGTAAAGAAATGTCAAAAATGTAATTAAATATCCTCAGGAATGCCACATCCACCATTCACACCCCAAGTACATGGCATCCTTCTGTTCAGTAAACTTTGGATGGAAACTACACTAATATATTTATTTTGCACAAAGAGAAAACACAGCCCTCACTAGCAGATGGCTTAATGATTGCAGCGCTGTGCAGGTAGGAAAGCATTGTTCTTTTAAAGCTGTAATATTCTGTTACTGTCCTTCATGTGACTACAATATCTTGTGCTGCGTGTTGTCATGGGATGTAGTTGAGGTTGTAGAGTGAAAGTACAGTTGAGGGCAAAGTGTTTGGGTATAGTCACTGGCAATACATGGGGTAGTCACATGACTGCGGGCAGAATTACTTTCGCTGATGGCTTTTGTCCAAATGTCAGCCCCAAAGAGGCAGAGGCAGCCTTGGTCAAGTGTAATAAAGAAAAGTCCCAGCGGTAGTCTCTAATTACCTCTTTGTGCGCCAGCGGGCAGAGGAAGACTTTAGGTTTATAAAGAACTTTCTTTGATACCAAAGCTACCTCTGCCCCTGGCACTCAAAGGGTTAATTAGAAACTACCGGTGGGACTTTTCTTTATTACACCAAGGCTACCTCTGCCTGTTTGGGGCTGACATTTGGAGAAGAGCCATCAGGATCAACTAAGGTATTTGTGCCAATAGAATTAATCTAGCCGCCTAGAGGCAATGAGGCATTGGACAGCTGAGGACAAGTAACAGGGCAAAACCAATATAGATTTATAGTCTTATTGCCTACCAGTACAGACTCCAGAGTTACAATTTGGCAGCAGTAATGTTTTCCCGCCGACCCTCCTCTGCGGGCTAGAAAGGGAAAGTGGTCTCTTCTTTCCATCGCCGCTGCTTCTCCCTATCTCCCAACCACTTCTGAGTGCAGCCCCACTGCAGGTTTGAAGGAGATAGAGCACACTATGTGGACCTCTGGCCTGCTGCATCATCTACTTTCTCACCGCTCAGTCACCTCATTACCGTTTCAGTGCCCTTCCGCTGCGACGCCCTAAGGTGGCTGCCAAATCTGCCTTATGCTAGCGCCGGCCCTGCTCACCGGTACTTCCTGGTAGAGAAGTGTACCCCACGGAGCGCCATACTCCTGTTGAGTATCTCTGCTGTATTCCCCTTTCTCTACCTGGATTGGCATCGCTGGAGGGATATAGCCTGTATTGCTGGCTCACCCAAACACTGGACGACACTCAGTGAAGGGTGAATAAGAATTGCCTTTATTGTGGAACACACAGGGTTTATATACACACATAATGAGTTATCCACACACATTAGAATACAATAGCATACAGGTTACTGCAAGCCACATATGGGAGACAATGGGGCCTTTGATGGAGCAGCACATAATACAAAGAGGCACAATGGGAACAATACACAAGTTATACAATGAAACAAAGTTTGACACACAGAGCACTACAGCAAAATGAATTACATTAAATACACCCGGAGGGAGAATAATCAGGTTAACTGAAACAATACCCTGTCCCTCCCTGGATGCATATTCTGAAGTGAAAAGTTTGAAACAAGTGACATGACCTTACTTCTGTCATACAGCACCTCCTTGTACAATTGTCTGGCAGACACAGCATGACCCTCACGGATCTGGGGAAATCCATTATTTTTCCAACTCAATCTGTTGGAACAACCCATCTGCATTGCCATTCTGCTTACAGGGGAGGTAATTAATAGTAAAGTAATACAGCTGTAGGGCCAGGCTCTATCGAAGCAGCCTGGCATTGTCCCCCGCTACCCAGTTCAGCCATGCAAAGGGGTTGTCATCGGTTAGCAAGGAAAAGGCTCGCCCATACATGTAGGGCTGTAACTTCTTGAGTGGCCAAAAAGGTGCCAAGCACTCTTTTTCTATAGCCTGATGTACACCACTGGGTTTTCTCCTACAGTATGTCTTTTCCAACCTGGTTTAGAACAACCCCCAGTCCAAACATTGAAGGGTCTGTTTGCATAAGAAAATGTTTAGTTGGATCAGGCAGGCCAGTACCAGGGCATTGGTCAAGGCCATTTTCAGTTGGCTGAAGGCTGACTCACACTCTGGGGACCACAGGACCTGTCTGGGTAAGTTATTTTTATAGTCAGGTTGGTGAAGGATTTGGCCAGGGTGCTGTAATTGGGTACAAATCATCTGTAGTAACCAGCTGTGACCAAGAAGGCCATGACTTTGCTTTTGGTTCGTGGTGTGGGCCACTAGGCAACGGCTTCTATATTGGCAGGCTCAGGTTTCTGTTTCCCTCAGCCTACTCGTAGCCCTAGGTATTGTACCGCCACTATGCCAATATGGTACTTGCCAGTTTTGAGCGTCAGAACGGCTGCCTTAATCCCATCTATTATGGCCCCTACGTGGATTAGATGTTCTTTCCAAGTCATGCTGTAGATTGCAATATCATCCAGGTATGCGCAGGCATAATCCTGGAGACCAGAGGTACACCATCCACTGGAAGGTGGCCGGGGCATTCTTCATCCCAAATGGCATTACTCAGAATTCGTATAAGCTAAACGGAGTGATGAAAGCTGATTTAAGGATAGCCTCCTTGTCCAGTGGAATTTGCCAATAGCCTTTGCAGAGGTTTATTGTAGTGAGATAGTTCCCCCCAGCAATGCGATCTAACAGCTAATCTATGAGGGGCATAGGACAGACGTCTGTCACAGTCTTCTGGTTTAACCTCCTATAATCTACGCAGAAATGTGTGGAGCCATCCTTCTTGGGCACCAGAACTATGGGAGAGGACCAGGGGCTACCGGAGGGCTCAATGACCCCTAGCTGGAGCATTTCCTGAATTTCTCTCCTCATACTTCCCTGATTGCCTCGGGGATGCAATATGCAGGCTGTCTCAGCGGGGTCTACCCGGGGGTGTCCACTTGGTGGACGGCCAGGGTAGTATAGCCGGGCTTAGTGGAGAACATGTCCCTTCTATCATCTAGTAGCTGGTAAGGCTGGGTCCTTTCCTGGAGGCTTAATTCCTCCCCTAATTGTACCTCTTCTATGAACCCAGTCTGGCTGTCTCCCCTAAGCATGTCCGGCAGAGGCAGGTTATCATAATCCTCAGAGGCTGGGGAGCATATAGCCTCCACTTCTTCATCCCATTCCACATATGCTTTGAGCATGTTAATGTGGAGCTGTCTCCTAATTCACTTGTCCCCACAGAGGGCCTCTACTTAGGTGGTATCGCATATCTGGTCCACCACCCAGTAGGGCCCTTGCCAAGAACCGTGCAGTTTGTCTTGTCTGATTGACTTTAACACCAAGACCTTTTGCCCGATTTGGAAACTGTGATCTCTGACTCACCTGTAGTATCAGACCTGCTGGCGACCTTGGGCAGCCTGGAGGTTTTCCTAGACCGTTTTTGCTAGGTACTCCAGTCAGTCCCTTAGCTCCAGCATGTAAGGTAGTATAGGCGTTCCTTACTTCTTGGTTCCCCCTTTCCAATGATCCCTGATGAGGTCTAGGGGCCCCCTCACCCATCTCCCATTTAGTAGCTCAAATGGAGAAATCCCGGTTGATTACTGCGACATCTAAATGTATGCGAACAGTAGGAGAAGCAAGAGCCATTCCCAATCTCTGCTAGCAGTGGTGAACCTCCAAAGCATCTGATTCAGGGTTCCAGTGAACCACCTGGGGAGACCGTTTGTTTGAGGGTGGTAGAGGGAGCTCTGAATGGTCTTAATCCCACAGAGCCTCCAGAGTTGGTGCATAACATCCGCAGTGTGCCCTGGTCTGAGATAATCTCTCTCGGAAATCCCACTTGAGAGAATACCCGCATCAGAGCGTCAGCCACAGTTTCTGCATGATATTGGTTAGTGAGACCACCTTTGGGTACCTAGTTGCATTGTCCACCAAGGTAAGAATGTACTTCTTTATGGATGGGCTAGGCCAGGGGTACTATCAGATCTACAGCGATTCTGCTAAACGGTTCCTCCCATATGGGCATAGGGTGTAGTCATGCTTTGGGATGATTTCCCTGTTTCCCTGCCTTCTGTCAATAGTGCCTAACATCATGTGAGATCTCTGGCCAGAAAAAGTTCTGGGTGATCCGAGATAGGGTCTGGTTGATTCCCAAGTGCCCTGTCAGGGAAATATTGTGTTGTATATGCATGAGCTAGTGGTGATACCTGCAGGGAATTACTAGCTGACACTGTGCAGTCGAGGCGGACCCTAGGGTTGTCTTTTCAGCGACCTAATAGAGCAATCCCTTGTCCCACAACATTCTATCTTTCTCAAAGACTCCATTGTTCTGCTCACTCCAGTCATGGTATCTAGTTAGGAAGAAGTCGGAAGGAAGCTCTCACTCAAATTCCGTCGGAGTGTCCCAGGGGAGGGAGGTAGGGGTAGGTAGGTCAGTTGGGTCTGGGTTAGTTGAGCTTACCTGGGCCTCGACAGAGTGTGAGCAGGATTCAGCAGCACAGGCCTGGAGACGAGTCGTTACTGGGAAGGAGTCCTCCGCTGGGCTATTTGTAAACGTGGATGTGAGCCATTCCAGGTCTTTCCCCAGGAGGACTTCATTGGGTAATTCTTGCATAACCCCCACCTCTACGAGGCTGGACCCGGCACCCCAGTCCAGATGCACCAGTGCAGTGGGGAGATGGTAGATGACTCCACCTGCTACCTGGATGGCCACAGAGTGCCCTGTCTTTTCTGCACCCAGGGCCAGATGGTTCTGAATGAGGGTCAAAGTAGCCTCCATGTCCCTTAGTCCCTGGGCTGTTCATCCATTGACCTGGACTATTTGCTTATGGTGCTGCCAGTTATACGTGGTGACAGCTTGCACAGGGTCGGCTTTGTGAAGTTGGCCCCAGATTTCCTCCAAGTCAGCCCCCTTGGGTCCCCCCTGAGTGGGTATATCTGGTCCCCCTCAGCCTGGACACAATGGACTGCGGCTGTGTTTGTCCCCTGCAGGTCTGACCTGGACCAGGTGGTGCAGGGTCCCACAGCAAGACAGCTGCTGCAGATGTGCCCAATTTATTGGCACCATAGCAGTGGGGTCCCGGTCTGGGTGCCGGCTTGGGATGGGCTGGGGGAGGGTTGAAACATGGGTATAGACTTGGGTTGTCTCACGTAGCCCCGGGGGCACTCGCTCCTCCAGGCATCCCAGTGCTCATCCACCAGCCGAGCCGCCTCAGTGACAATAAGGGACCAGCGGTCCCAGACCCACTCTCAGATTTCTGGGTCAACGTGATTATAAAATTGTTCCAACAATATCAGCTGTATCAAATCTGCACGGTGGAAGCCTGACAGCCATTAATCCTGTTTGTGACTGCCCGATGTAGGCGGTATTCCGCAGAATCTTTGTCTGCCTTGCGCAAGTCCCGGAACCAATGGCGGTATGCCTCCGGCGTTATGGCATACCGGGCGAGAAGCATCTCCTTCACTCAGTCATAATGTGTAAGGTCCTCATCCATCGTGGTCTGATACACTTTGGCTGCTCTCTGACAACTTGCTGGCCAGTCCCAGTCCGAGGGGTACACCGCTGTTCGAAATCCTGTAGGTATCCATCAATGTCTCCCTCAGATTCATCAAAAAAATTTCAAGTCTGAGAAAGGGATCTATTTCTTACCCCCCTGCAGCTGCCCTGCCTGGTTCCCAGGGACTCCCCCCAAATTTTGCAACTCGGCCAGTCAGACCTAGTGCTCCTCCTTGGTCTGCAGGATGGCGTTGACCTCCACCTTCACTTTATCAATCTTTTCCTTTTTAGGGTTGGAGCCATACCAGGCCATCCGTACCGCATTTCCCTTTGAAAGTCTGTCTCGTTGAGGGGTTGGGGTGAGGAGTTACTGGCCAGTTCACCTGGTCGGTATACCCTGGGCCTTGGTGGTTGTCTGTACACCCTACGCTGCTTAAGGGGTCCCTGTGGCAGCTGGTGAGCATCCTGTTGCTGTGGATGGGGAGCATCCTGTTGCAGCAGCTGTGGTTCTGCAGGCAGGTGTTGTCCTCCAGGTGAAGGCTGTTGAACAGGTGTGCTTGGGAGTTGCTGGTGTTCCCTAGCCCTGCCTTCTCCGCAATCTTCACATTAGTATGTGAACATCCTTATTGTTCACTCTCTGTCTCTGTCCATCTCGCTCTGTCTCTCTCTCTCTCACTCTGTCTCTCTCTATCTCACGCTGTCTCTCTTTATCTCGTTCTCTCCCTGAGTGGAAAAAAAAGTCACATGTGAGTATGGTGGGCTGTCCCTTTAAGACTGTATCGGGGCATTGTCCAGGTGTGGTCATGAGGTGAGTAATGACCAATGGGGGGTGCCTGTTGTCCAGGTAAATGTTTGCCGGTGTGTTTGTGTTTTAAGATCTGCTGTGTTTTGATTGGTATGTAGCTGTCAGTCGCGGGTGTGTCGTCTAGTGATGTTGCACAGGTGAGGTTGTTATGTATTGACAGGTGTCCGTGTTGTGTGTTAACCCCCATTGTTCAGTGCTATATTGTGATGTTTTGTGTTGTGCTTTTTGAAGGCCTTGTCCCTGTGGTGTTGCTAGGTTGTTGTGTTGTGTGTGACAGTTATTTGTGGGACATGGGCATGGTTTCTGTGTTATTTTGGCATTACACAGGTTAATTTTTACCATTTGCATGCCTGTGCTATATGCTGTTTTTCTGTTTTATTTTCTGTGACTGTGGGGTTTTTTTTGTTTTTTTTTTACAGTTATGTGTGTTAAGGCTAACAAAACTGTGCCTTAATTTTTGCCTGTTACATGTATCGTTTTTTTCTGCCATTAACAGTACCGCACTCCTTTAAATGGCTTTGGAGAGAGTGGTTCCATAAGTCTCAATGGATGTAAGATTATCTTCCGTAAGGATTTTAGAACTGTCATTAGCTGTTCATATAATGGACCTTTGAATGGCTTACTGTACGTTAAAACACCTGACTGTTGTTTTTTTGACTATCACCTGCCTTTAAATCTGGTCCTTAATGTCTGAAAATAATAAATAATAATCCTGTTTAGCTCCCGAGAATAGACTAAAAGCAAATACTGCTCATATATATCAATTCGCAACTGGACTGGACATTTCCACTAAAGAATGGTTATATTAACTATTATCCCCAAATATAAGGATGATAAAGATTTTCAGGGCTCTACAGGATTAGTTACAAGGAAAACATTTATTTATCAATCCTAAATGGTGGTATGGTTCATGTGGTTCTGCCCACTGGTTCACATTTAGGTAAATCCAGAATCCAGCATCGACTGGTAAACAAAACTAGGACAAAAATGCAAACAATTATTTTTTTACTTTCTGCACATAGTTGTATTTCAAATTACAAATGCAAATTCTTATCAGAAAGGTGTTACCCATCTTTATTTGATAAGCTAAGTCTCTAGAGTATTAGAATATGGTGTTGTACTAAGCTTCCAGAATGTTTTGATTGGCTAATAAAATATAACTTAAAAATTAACTAAAACTTTATAGAAACAATCTTTTATACCAGAAGATGATGCTAAAAGGCAAAAAATTGCATGGAAGAATATACAAGGAACACCTGTTTAATTAAACACAATTGGTGAATATTCCTAGAGAGGGCCTCTGAAAGAAAGTCTCACTCACTGTCTCCCACAACGTTCTCATAAGATAGATGTCAGTGTTTAAGCATGATAAGCCATTCAAATAGTTGTTTTCTAAACAACTAACAGCAGTTTTATAATCACAACGTACATTGAAGAATTGCCCATTGAAAACAATGGAAAAGCTATACCCAGGAACCATTCAAATATGTGTGGTCAGTTCCGACGCAATATAAACTAATACATTTACCTGTATTATTCTGAAACCCAGTTTTTCTGAATGCACACCACACAATGGACAAAAAACCATGTTGGGACAAAACAAAGCAGAGAACATCAGCTCACACAACGTCCAGCACAAGCAGACCATTGGCAACATTGACCCCTGCAAAGCCAACTAACCACACAAGAAATGGACATGCCTTAAAAACAAGTCCCAGACAACCAACAAAAACTTATCACCCACCACCAGGGACAAAGAAACCCAACACAATCCCAGACACCATACCCTGGAACAGGGGCTAATACACAACAACACAGATGTATACATAACACATGACACACACCCATCAATTCCAAAGCAACCCAAGCTCACCTGTGAGCATCATCAGCCACTGGAGACCCAATGTGCACCTGACAACATCGCACATGCACCTGACAGGTTCACAGCAAGTACAACAAAGCAGGAAAAAAAAAAAAAAAAAAAAAGCCACACCGCAAAAAAACTTACCTGGGCAACAAAAACCTTCCTATTGGTCATGCTCTTCCTCATGACTGTGAGTGAACAATACCCCACCACTGTCTTAAAGGGACATCTCATCATCCTAAGACTTGGCATGTTTAGAGTGAGCCCACACATAGAGAGAGTGAAAGACCAGTATGTTTGCAAATCCATGACCGTGAAGACATCAGAGACAAAAGCATGCAAGGGCTAGGGATCATCATCATTAACCCCCAAGCACACCTGCTGAACATCCTTTACTTGTTACAAGTGATGATGCTCTGGCTAAAGACCCAGACAGAAGCCCTTCTTCACTGGAGGACAACACCAGGCAGCATCTCCTTAGCTGCCACAGCAGGATGTTTCACAGCTGCCACAGGGACCTGTGGAGCAGTACAGAGACAACAGATTGCCACAAAGACCCAGTATATACCAAAGAAGATTCACGCTCTTCAGAATGACAGATTCTGAAGTGAGAAACTGCTACAGGTTGATGTCGCACAGCATCATTGCCCAAAATCAGGTGATTAAAGATGAAGTTGACCCTATATACAGCAACAGTCATGCACTATCTGGCTTACAGAAGCTGATGTGTGTCATACATTTTATGACAAGTGGATCCTTCCAGTCCACAGAAGGCCATGCATCTGGCATTTTCCAGCCCACAGGATCAATGGCACTGTCTCTGGTGTTGGCTGCCCTCAAGAAGAAAGTGGAGTGGTACCTCCACTTTTCCTTCACCCAGGTGGAGTGAACAAGTGTCAAGCAGGACTTCTACACAAGGAGAGGCATGCCCAGGGTCATGGGTGCCATATACTGCACACGTGCACATAAGAGCTCCAACACATGAGGGACATCTCTTCATCAACAGGAAGAATTTCCACTCCATCAACGTACAGATTATGTGTGATTTCAACATGAGGATAACCCATGTTTGTGCCTCCTATCCCGGCAGCTGTCATGACTCATACAACCTCAAGCACTCATCCGTCCACAGACTTTGAGAATGGGACCTATGCAGGGGAATGCAGGGAAATTACTTTTGGGTGAGTCAACAAACCAAACATCATACCACATCCACAGGTGCACTCACACAACTAATGTAAACACATCTTAGCATGGGGCGTGGACTGGCAGCCGGATCGAACGGACGTGTTTGGATGCAGCTCCGCTACTATTGAGGAATATCCACTGCCATCCGCAACATACTGTTGCTTTTGCATCACGCAAACAAATTATTTTATATGCCCTGCCTATGGGCTTCCAGCTGGGACCGTTACTTACTGAATTGAATCGGCGCTTGTGCACTTGGGCCTGAAGCCGCAGCCTTGCGTGCCGCTCCTGCCGGGGCCTGGTGATGCGGTGGACGAATTACTGTGCCTGATATCAGCTGTATACACTTTGGGGTCGCAGTCTGCACGGAGCTGTGGAGTGGAGCAGATGTGGGGGTCCTCCTGCCGAGCTTACTTCCAATTGTGAGTGGCTGTTTTATCTATCAAGTATATGACCGGCCTGACGCTGCCCCCTTTAGACATAGTGCTCCTACCATTTTATTTTCTTTCCTAGTACCCTTTCCCTGGCCAATAGTTTGTGTATCTACTTCATACCTATTGCTGGCATTCTTGGGGAGTTTGCTGCCTGATATTGAAATTCCAGTCACATGCCTGTAGATATCCCCTGTTTGTTGCCTTTCCTATATTTGTTCCCCTCTCTGCCCCATGTTTAAATTCTACTACTGCAGGACAACTTTACTCCAACATCAATCACAGAAGTCTACTGCTTCTTAGCTGTTATCTTATCTTCAGGTTCTAAATACCATCTATAGTGACCTGGAGCTACTGGAGAGTCTCATATTGCTGTGATACAGCTTGGTGCTGTTTACTTTCTGGAGTTGAACTGCTGAATCCCATGTTTGATGCCTTCCCTATAAATGTTCCCTCTTTTGCCCCATGTATACTTATGGTAACAGCTGGAGGACCTCCTATTGCTGTGTCAATTTCTGAATATGGTCCTTACTTCTCAGCTCTGTTCATCAGTTGGATAACCTTGAGGCATATCCTGCAGGCTCCCTTGTTTGTTTACTCTCCTATGTATGTTCCCCCCGGCTGCCCCGTGTATAATTTGACTATCAAAGTTCCTGCTGCTGATTGCTGCTTGGTACCGGCGGAGGTGCCCATTAATGCTGTTTAATTACCTACCTGTGGCTGATGCCCTTATTTGCTGCCTATGCATCGGATACTGCGAATCCTGACGCTGTTGGCTTCCCTGTTTGTCCTCTTTCCTCTATATGTGCTCCCCTGCTGCCCCATGTATGATTATATTTCCTTCTCAAATTATATGACCCGAATTATGCATCTCATTTGAATCTTGGGAGATCCTGTCTACACTTGCCTGCTCCAGCAGCTACTGTCCACCCTACGCTGAATTTGTCATATGTTGATTTGATCTACACTTGTCTTCTCACTTCCAGTATGGTTAAGAAGTCATCTGAGTATAAGAAGAAGTTAAGTAAATTTGCTTGGAGAGCTATGGCGGCGGAGGAGGTTACGGCCCTGTTGGAGGCCCCTTCTGCGGCTGCTTCACCGGCCCAATCCTCTGCTTCAGAGGAAGAGGATTCGAAATCCCAATTTACAGAAATAATGTCTGCAATTGCTACTTGTCAGGCAGTTCTGTCCAACAAGATGATACTGTGCAGGTGGAGATTAGTGTTGAGCGAGCGTGCTCGGCCGATGCTCGGATCGGCTCGAGCATCGCTCTGCTCGGCACATGGCGGTACTCGTACGAGTACCGCCATGTGCTCGCCCGACAAGCTCGGGTGAAGAGGATCTGTGCCGGAAGAGGCACAGATCCGAAGAAGCTCCGCTGGACCACCAGGGAATGGAGGTACGGGGGCATTGCGGAGATGAAGGGGGCATTGCGGACATGAAGGGGGACATTGTGGAAGAGGGGCATAGACTCTATGCCCCTCTTCCACAATGTCCCCCTTCATCTCCGCTATGCCCGTCTTACACAATGTCCCCCTTCATGTCCGCTATGCCCCTCTTCCACAATGTCCCCCTTCATCTCCTCTATGCCATAGAGGAGATGAAGGGGGACATTGTGGAAGAGGGGCATAGCGGAGATGAAGGGGGACATTGTGGAAGAGGGGCATAGAGTCTATGCCCCTCTTCCACAATGTCCCCCTTCATCTCCGCTATGCCCCTCTTCCACAATGTCCCCCTTCATCTCCTCTATGGCATAGAGGAGATGAAGGGGGACATTGTGGAAGAGGGGCATAGCGGACATGAAGGGGGACATTGACCAGGCACCCTCCGCTCATCAGAGCAGGGGGTGCCTGGTTTGATGCTCGAGTGCTCCCATTGTATTCAATGGGGCTCGGGTGCTCGGCCGAGCACTCGAGCAGCAGGGGGTGCTCGGTCAGAGCACCCGAGCACCCGAGCATCACGGTGCTCGCTCATCACTAGTGGAGATAAATCTTTTACGTGCAGACCAACAAAATCTACGTGAAAGTATTGCTGATGTTCGACAATGTGTATCAGCTGTGGAGGACGCAATTCCCCCTGTGGTTCCCACAATGGATGAATTGAAGAATCAAGTCCGATCTCTGCAATCCAAAGTGGATGATCTCGAAAATAGATCTAGACGAAGTAAGATCCGTATACTTGGGCTGCCGGAGGGCCACGAGGGTCATACTCCTGAGCAATACATGGAAAACTGGATATGGGAACATGTTGGCACGGAGGGTCTTTCATCATCTTTCACTGTTGAGAGGGCACATCGTATACCGACAGGCCCCAGGCCCCCTGGCTCTCCTCCCCATCAGTTGATTATTAAACTTTTGAATTACAGGGATACCATACTCCGAATGGCCAGGATGAAAGGTCAAATCTCATTTGAAAATCAACATATCTCCTTTTATCCAGATTTCTCAGCTGATGTCCAACGCCAAAGGCGTAAGTTTCTGGAGGTGAAGAGCAAGTTACGTGAGAAAAATCTCTCTTATTCCATGCTGTTCACTGCCAGATTGCGTATTGTTCATGACGGCAATACCCTCTTTTTCACTTCAGATTCAGAGGCTAGAGAATGGGTGGACGCTCATTGAACTTACTACCTCACTTCATCATTCTACAACGACGATAGTACAGCCTCCACTTCTTGAGTTTTCAACAGTTTGTTATCCCTATTTCACGGAGTCCCTGCGGTGCTCCCTATGTTCCATGGGGTCCCTGAGGTGCTCCACGATTGAAGCACCCTCCCTTTGGAATGATCCCTCTCCTAATGTCCCACCGGGATGGGAGTTGAGCGTTGTGGGACATGCTGCAATGGTCTTGATTTCCGGTGGATGTGGGACTTTGCTTCACAGAGACTCTCGGCTCATGTTCCATGACGAACTGTTTTGAAACCCCCACTGGAGCTGAGGGGTTGAGGGGGGGATTAACTTGTCTTATCACTATATTGTTACTTAACTGTCTTGAAATCTGTTATGTGCATGGGTAGTTGCGTCCCTTTATGGATAAGGCGGGGGGAGGAGAGGAATGTTTTGTTTTTTTTGTTTTGTTTTTTTTTCTCTTCCCCCTCCTCCCCTCCAATTCTGTTATTTTCTTTAGACCTCGCTCCAGGTCATGGGGGCTGTATAGGTACTCTCTTGCGCAACTTGGGCAGAGGCTGGACGCTCTTTGACCATTATTCGATAATTGTAACCTATAGTGATGTTAAACTCTATTTGTTTAGTTTTGTTTGCCTCCGTTCCGCCCGGGGTGTGCTGGAGAGTGGTGAATGGGCAGGGGATGGATCTAGTAGCCTGGGGGCGAACTTTTTTTTTTTTGTTTTTCTTAGTAAGCTTGATGCTGTTATTGTTATTTTCTAAAGTCTATTTGATCTAGTCTTGCATGGTTTGGGCGGGGGGTGGCTGTTATACTGCCATGTTTTAGCATTGTAGGCCCTTGAGATTGCTGGGGTCTGTTCTTGGCTGACGCCATGCCTTGCCCGGGGGATGCTGGGCCGGGGAGGATGGGTGAGAATAACACTGGGGGACGCTTGAGGATATGATTTCATATTGTATGGGAAATGCTGTGTTCTAGGGGAGGCTATGATACTGTGCCTATTATTTTCTTCTTAATCTACTAATGTCAAGTGGTGGTATACTTATCATTACTTACTTTATACTGCTGCTGTGTGGGGCGGGTGGGGTGGACGGGATTGTTTCTGTTCTGTTGATCAATTTGATTGAGAGTTAAGAGGTTCATGTCTGGTGGGTGGGAGGGAGGGGTCAGAAGTTTTGGCTGCCAGGCCGCGGGAATGGGTTGTTTAAGGGATAAAATCTCTGTCGGGTTGGGGGTGATGGAGATAGGGTGGGATGTTTTGGTAAGGGTTAGGGTGTTTGTTCAGTTATGGACCCCTCTTCCTCTCTCCTCCTCTGGGCCGGGCGCTCCTTACTCCCAGCTCTTCCTGTCATATCGCCAGGGATGTCACTTTCATATTTATTCTTGTAATGACATCACTGACTTGTAAGTTCCTCTCATGGAATGTGCGTGGCCTGAATGATGCCATAAAACGTTCTTTAGTTTTAAATCATATTAAGAAACAGACTCCTGGGGTTATTATGTTGCAGGAAACCCATCTCACTGCTAGTAGGGTTTTGTCCCTCAGGAGACACTGGTTACAGAGTCATTATCATGCCACTTATTCCACATATGCCAGGGGTGTTTATATTCTTATCTCTAAACTGGTCTCCTTCGAACTTATTGACCTCAAGACTGACCCCCAGGGATGCTATCTTTTTTTGACATGTAAACTACAGGGAGCTTTGTTTGTTTTGATGAATGTCTACATACCGCCACCTTTTAACCCCTCCATACTTAGGGATATGCTTCAGTACGTCTCTGATAGGTCGCAAAACCATATAGTCTGTATGGGTGATTTCAATATGGTCACTAATCCTGACTTAGACAGATTGGGTGGTTCAGAGGTTGATTCCAAATTACACAGAGATGCCTTCCTCAGCCTCTGACCTGGGCTTTATAGACGTTTGGCTGACTCTTCATCCGCAGGACCGGGGGTTCTCGTGGCACTCGGCTACACATAAAACATTATCAAGAATTGATTATGTGTTTACTAACCAATTGACCTTGAATTGGGTATCTGATTGCAGTTTTATGACTAGGGTGGCTTCTGACCACTCCCCATTATTGTTGACCCTGCAGCCTGATCGGAGACCTCGCTCTAGAGGTTGGAAATTTAATCCCATATGGTTGACCAATACATCTTTGGTGTCTAAGCATAGAGAGGATCTTGCTGAATACTTTGTCAACAATCTTGAATCGGCTTCTCAGGGTGTAGTCTGGGAGGCTGCCAAGGCAGTGGCAAGGGGCTCCTTGATCTCTTTCATAGCTACGCAAAATAGACTTGGCTCTAGGGAGGTGGAAGTATTAGAATCTGATGCAGCGAAGGCGGAGAGACAGTTTGTGGAGGTGGGGGGCGAGGATGCTTATGCTAAGTTCGTCTCTTGCTCACTTCGATATTCTACGAAATTAACTGAACTGAACGCTCATCATGTTTTTTATTACAAACAGAATATTTTTGAGAATGGAGATAAGGCAGGCAAACTTATGGCTCATCTTGTCAAGCAGCAAAGGGGGACTCAGTCGGTCTCTGCACTTCGGGATCCTGGCGGCGTGATGATTCTTGATCCGCAAGTGATTAACTCACGGTTTCAGCTCTTCTATTCCCATTTATATAAATCTCGACTCACCCGCTCTGATGCACAGATCTCCTCTTTTATTGCTCATTGTGATCTTCCGCAACTTTCTATTGAACATAAGCAAATGTTGGATGCTCCTATACTACTTAGAGAGGTGGTGGAGGCTAGTCGTGGATTGCCGATGGGCAGGGCGTCAGGGGTAGATGGTCTTCCAGCAGAATGGTATCAGGAATTTGCGGACATCTTGGCCCCCCATCTTTTGAACACTTTTTATGCTGCTATTGATGACGGTTTTTTACCGGACTCAATGAATAATGCTTCCATTATAGTATTGACTAAGCCAGGAAAGGATCCGGGGCTTTGTGACTCTTACAGACCCATTTCTTTGCTGACTACAGATGCGAAGATTGTGGCGAAAATTTTGGCCACCAGATTGAATAAGGTATTAGGGTCCGTCATTCATGAGGATCAGACTGGATTTATTCCTGGTAAATCGACGTCCCATAATCTTAGGCGATTATTTATGCACCTTCAACTTCCTCATGATAACATCGGACAACGGGTGATAGCATCTTTAGATGCATCAAAGGCTTTTGACTCCGTTGAGTGGCCATACCTTTGGCATGTTCTTCGGGGTTTTGGATTTGGTCCCTCCTTTATTAACTGGATCCATATCTTGTATAGTAGGCCCAAGGCCTCTGTGGTGACGAATGGGCTGAGTTCACCGCCATTTTCTTTGCACCGAGGTACTAGACAGGGCTGCCCGCTTTCGCCTGGCCTGTTTGCCTTGGCCTTGGAGCCCCTGGCTGTTTTAATTCGTGCTAATCCGTTGATCCGGGGACTCAGGATGGAGGGTAGGGAGGAAAAGATTGCATTATATGCCGATGACATCTTACTCTTCTTGGGCGATGGGGGAGATTCCTTGCGAACTACATTACAGCTGGTAGATGATTTTGGCACATACTCTGGGTTTCAAATAAACTGGACTAAGTCTTCTTTGATTCCAATTGACGGTGGTATGCGGGGCTCTCCTCCACCTGATATCCCACTTTCTTGCGTGTCTGAGTGTTCATTTTTGGGGATCCGGGTGACGGATGCGACGGACTCCTTTTTGGAGCTGAACTTGGTTCCTACTATCCAATACTTTAGTGAAAAAACGCTGGCATGGCTTCACTTACCTTTAAACGTTATTGGAAGGTCAAATCTTATTAAAATGATTTTTTGGCCCAAATTTTTGTATATTTTTCAAAATACGCCACTCCCTATGCCTAAAAAATATTTTCGACAGATAGACAAAATTATTTCGCGATTTCTGTGGCGGGGGAATCGAGCTAGACTCAAATTAACTACACTCATGTGATCAAAACGCGAGGGAGGAATCGGTTTACCTAATTTTTATAGGTACTATTTGGCAGCGCAATCTCTTTATGTGATTGATTTTGTCTCTCCCCGGCCTCGCTACCAGACTACTCAAATGGATGTACTTCTATTACATCCTGCTTACAGACTATCTCAGTTTCTACATGGTGGTCCCGCCGTTTTTAAAACTCGGATTCCTATGGCAATAGCCCTATATGGGGCATGGATGGAACTGAAACAGCTGCTGGGTTATGTAGGCATGGATCCTGATACTCCCCTGTGGGGCGATGCAGGAATACATCATCTTCTCGGTAGAGACTTTGGCCCTTTGTGGGCTAGGCCTGGGGTTGATTCTCTTGGACAATTATATCGGGATAATCAATTGAAATCTTTTGAACAATTACATGAGGAATATCATATACCACATAATCTTTTTTATTCGTATTTATGTATTAGGCATGCTCTGCGAGCCCAGTGGGGCGATCGTGTTCCAACAATCTCTACGTTTCCGCTTCTTACTAGGTTGATGGCCTTGGAACCGCAGAGACCTCTTTCTTTCATTTATCAGTGGCTAGATTCTCATATAGGGCGTCAGGAGTTTCCTTCCAGGACTAAATGGGAAAAGGATGTGGGTCCACTGGAGGATTGGGAATGGGATCTTGCTAAGGCGGGACCAGCCCTAGTGGCGACGTTGACTAGACATCAAATGATTCAGATGAACATTTTGCATAGAATCTATTACACCCCAGTCAGACTGTTCAAAATGAGAGGTTCTGGATCCGATCATTGTCTCCGGTGTGTTAATGTTCAAGGTACTTACTTGCATATGATTTGGGAATGCCCAGGAGTCAGGGGATTTTGGACTGATGTGGTGCGTGTGGTGGCCTTGGTACTGGGAAGACCTGTTCCTGTGACCCCAAAGATATGTCTGCTGTCTATTTTTCCCGATGAGATTGAGGATGCGTCCGATAGGACTCTCTTGAGTGAGCTCCTGGTGATGGCGAGAAAGGTGGTGGCTCTGCTCTGGATGTCTAACAGGGCTCCCAATTGTAAAGCGTGGATAAATCTAGTTTCACAGTGCTTTTCACATTATAAATTGGTTTACTTGCATCGAGGTACTCCGGCTAGGTTTGATAGGATTTGGGGGCGTTGGCGGGCTTGGTGGTCATCTAGGGCGGATACTGCTGATAATCCTGATAGTGCGCAGCCTATTGGAGCGGATTGATTGTGATCATTTTTGTTTATTGTGTGAATACTGGCGATGTGTACTTGCTGTGTACCGTTTGAATGCGAATCCTGTTTCTATTAGGTCTTTGAGGACTTGTTGGCAGGTGGGTGGGGTTGGGGGGTGCCGCGGGCTCGGGGGAGAGAGGAACTGGGAATGGGGGTTATAGTTTAGTTTGGATAGATTGGAGTTTGGGTTAAATCATTATAAAAAACCTCAGGTCGACTCTGTACATTTTGTTCATATGTACCTATTCTTTTTACTGTTGTAAGTGCTTGCATAATTTTACTGTATCTGACATTTATTCCATGTACCTTTTTTGTTCTACATGTATGGAGTGATCTGATAATAAAAATATATTAAAAAAAAAAAAAACACACATCTTAGCATACTTATGACATACAAGTAGTACATCCCCCTTACGCCGCATCATCCACATAACATGTTGTCCCTCTCACAAAATGTCACTCTCTTTCCACAGGTGATTTGGGAATGGGTGTACACCATGTCTCCTCACATCATTACAAAAATCCATCTGCACATGAGTGCATCAATGAGACTTACGTCCGAACAAGGAATGCCATTTAGTGCACCTCTGGCCTACTCAAATCCAGGTTCTGGTGCCTGCGTCACTCAGGGGGAGCTCTGCAATATGCACCAGGCAAGGCATGCAACATTATCCTGACAATATAGACATGGACACATGTCTAGTGGACGATATGTAGTGTATACCCCTTGTGGAGTCACCTGTTTCATTTCCACAGGATGAGCAGACCCTGAGAGGGGTGCATATATGAGACAGGCTCATCAGGGACCGCTTCTCCCATGAGTATAATAGAGGAATCACACATAATGCATGTTTGTCCATGATCAGCTTGTGGAATGATCTGTTTCACTCCACAGGATGACTGACACACACAGCCCTGATATTGCCTGCTACAAAATCACATAGCTGCTACAGTATATAACCCATGCATCAGCTATTCCATGGATGTGTCATTTTAAGGGTGTGAATTCACCTGCCATTCCTTCAGCAATGATGACATTGCCATTTCAAGCATATCATCCATCCCCCATGAACAAAGCTACACCACATTGTTCATATTCATAATATCCCAGAGTTGAACTGACAGCAAACAATATTTAAGGAGATGAACATAGCCATATCAACCATAGAACCCTTATAGTTATAGAATTGGATACCACGCTGTCAATCCAGGTGTTAATGGGGTATTGGAGTTAGTATGAGAACACTAGTTGTAAAAAGCTTAATGGAGCAGAATAGCAATGAATATACCAGGTTGGTGTTGTCTATAGCATCTGAGTGACTATATGGGAGACAGGTTGCAAAGCCTAGGGGTGGGGGAAAGGTATCACTCTGTTGCCATGAAAAAAATCTGCAAAAACCATGTTGTCCGCTTGTTCACGGTAAAACCGCTTTAAAAACAGAGAATAAAATCTTCACATTTTTCGCCCATTAGCCAAAATTATTTGCCATAGGGGTCCTCCTCACTCCCCTTCAGCAGGAATGGATGTGAGTTGTAAATGAGATGGTGTGATTATTCAGTTGAGCTATAAGAAAAGGGATGCAAGACAATGACATTGATAAGTGAATCCTTGAGTGGCAGGATGGTATCCAGTGCATTGCTTTATTAATTAATGAGCTTGACAAGATCTTGTAGATTGATGTAAGCAACCTACAGTGGTAGAGCTTTGGTTCACATATGTATCCTGAAGAGTGGAGATGGCAAGGAATACCTCCTTACTATCACTACTCTTTGGGATACATATGATAACCAATGTTCAACCATGCCTTATTGGGTGTGTGTTTGATTTGGTCTCCTGGTGTGTGAAAAATGTACCCTCCAGCTGCTTGTGTTGCTGTGTTTTTACGTTTATGTTTGTCTGTGTGTTTTCTTTGCCTGTATGCATTGCTGACATTGTTTTTAATGGTGCATTGATGTGTTTTGAGGCCCTAGTGTTTTTACTTTTTAGGCCTATGTGTTGTACATGCAATCAGTTTGTATTAGTGTGCTGTGTGAGCTGATACCTGTGGACCTGTGCAATGTAACCCTGTTGTATTGTGTTCATCTTCTGTTGACCCTTTGAGTGCCAGAGGGGTAACAAATGCATTGTTGACCAATATGTTGGTCATTCCTCTAGCATTCAAGGTGTTAGGTGCTGACCTCCCTGTTGTTTGATGTATAACATTGTGAGGAATCATAAAAGATATTCGTATGACAACATGATGGCGAACATTTTTTGTGTTTCTGCTTGGATTGTACAGTATTATGTCATTATTTGAACCCTCTCAGAGCTGTGTCGATGAACTTGTGTGTGAATCAGTGCTGGCCATGTGTTCAACTTGCATTGTGTTGGCCCATACTATGTATGAGAGTTTGTGTGGTGTATAGTAATGGAATGATACACTTACTGGTAGTGTGCCAGCCTCGCCAGTGTCACATCCTCCAGGGACCCCCTCAACAGTGGTTGTCAACAGACTCTGCATCAGCATATCCTCCCAGGGGTTGAAGGTGATGTTGACTGGGGGCCCACCTCTGGGGATGTTGTCCGCTGAAGGGTCGTTGTGCCTTGAAAACGTACGGTCAGAATTTCACCCGCTTAAGGAGAAAGTCCTTGTTGCTGGTTTCCTGCGCTGAACTCACCGCCAATTACTTCTCAAAAGCTGAACAGTGTACAGCTTCACACATCAAAAGTAACATCCACACCACAATATTAAGTAAACCAAACAAACTCTCAAATAGCTGAACAGTGCAAAGCTTTACACATCAAAAGTAACACCAAACAGATTACAGTGAAGAGAAACAATGTATACATACTGGCAAGGAAGATGACCTTGCTGAATGATGTACTCGTGACCCGCACTGAACTCACAGACAATTACCAGCAAATACTGAGAGCAGGGAATACCCATTAAGAAAATGACAGGGTATTCCATGCTCTCAGTGTTTGCTGATAATTGGCTGTGAGCTCAATGTGGGTTACCAGCTCATTGCTCAGCAAGGTCTTCTTCTTTGCCAGTATGTATACATTGTTGTAAGGAGACACATGGATGAGGGCCATGGCAAGTTCTGTCATTTTGGGTACCCCTCTGCCTAGCTGGTCTCCCTTTCCCACTCCTTCCCTGACTGGGTATGCCCTGCTCAGCTTCCTCCACTCCTGCTTCTATCCATATCACCCTATTCTCCTCTCCCTGCCATCTCCCACTTACTCACATTCAGGCACTCACACAGGCTCTCAAAGACAAAATAAATCACACCCACTCTCTGTTACTCCCTTGCACTCACTGAATCACTCTGTCAAAATAAAAGATAAAGTTGTGTTATGTCTGCAAAAGAAAAAGATATGTATGTGTGTTTATGTTTACATGCATGTATGCAAGATCTGCCAAGGTGTATTATGTGTCAATGCAGATGTACCAACTCTCTCCTCTTTCAACTCCTCCTTCCTCAAATGCACGCTACTCTCTCTCTCTATGGCTATCCTCCACTCCTGGGTCCTGTGCCTTGTCTTGCAAAAACTGTAAACACAGACAAGGCCTGTTCGTTATTTTGGGGTATATATAGGTGTATTTGAATGTAGTTGATACTTTGGTGTGTTGTGATTGTCTGTACGTTTGAACTTGTATTGACAATGTTTAGCATCGCTAGATAACATCAGCCATTATCTTTTACCTTTGAAGTTGACTTATTGTATGTTATAAATAGACTGATCTGGACACAAAGTGAGGTCAAAAAAGGTGCAATGCAGGTTTTGAAACTGTCAGACATGGCTAACAATTGTTTGGCTTTTTTGGCTTAACTGCTATTCAACGTACTTCTTTGAATCGGGGACTCAGTCTCTGATACATGGAGCTCTCAAATATGCATCCTCATGATGGCAGCAGCGCCCCTTCATCCGTGTATCTTTAACTAATGCTAGAGAGGTCTGAAAGACATTGCAAAGCAATAAGAGCTCTTTATACTTCAATGTATTAATAGCCACATTGAAAAGAAGGGAAATCTTATATTTGTATTTATTTTCCAGTACTTACCATAGTAATTTTTGGACTGCAAAATAAGCACTCTGAACAGAATAAAAAATAATATATCAGTTTACTTATCAAATAAATATACTAACTGATATACTTTTAAGTGCCAGAAAGGTATCCAACTTTGCAATGCCTTCAATACCTCTTTGGCACTCAAAGGGTTAAGTTGGAAGTAATAATTATAAGGAAATGGACATTATCACATCACTAATTACATAAATTTAGCATTGGCTCACAAAGGGATATATTTTACTGCTGTAGAAAGTATCACACTGAGCACTGCACAATCATGTCAATTAATACAATTAATTAGTAATAACCCCATAATTACTTGTGGGAATACAAATTTATTTAGAATTTAATTTGTATAAATATTAGGCTGTGCCCCTGAGCCTTTGAAATAATTATCCTTTTCTTCAGGGAGGTCAAAGAATACATCAATTTGGAAACACAAATGTGGTAAATGTACATAGGATAGAGTAGTACAATACATACTGAGCTGATGTATTAAGACTTTGGTGGCCAACTCCCATTGTCTCCAATCAACCAGACAGTGGTTTATCCCAGAATTCCTCCAGTTCTTACTAGTACATCAGACCCAGTATGGTAACACAAATTGCTACAGATCATGGTTTGAATCACTTCAGTTTAATGTGTTTCTGTCACTCTAAGGCAAGTTTATTTATTTTGCTGCAGATAATAAAAATCTGCTATTTGTAAATCATAATTATATCACCCCTTAGATGTCTATTTTGTAATATAAACAAACTCAGTTTGGCAAGTTTCTCTTTATGACTCATATCCTCCAAAGCCTTTATCGGTTTTATTGCACTGTATTTTTCCAGTTTAGTGAGAACTGGTGCCTAATCTTGTACTGGATAGTCTATATAAGGCCTTACCCCAAGGATTTATATAGAAGCAGAATCATATTCCCATCTAGAGTAGGATCATGGGCAAGGCCCCAACCTAAGTCCCAGTCAATTTGAGGTGCCTGCTTGCCCACACTGACATGCAAAGTTGAAATAGGGGGACAATTGTTGTCTGACTTGTGACAACATGTCTGTTGTGTTTGTAGAGTTTGTCAGGGCTGTTTGCCTAGCAACCATTAGTGGGACTAACTGGAAGCTAGAACATTGTGACTGGGAACTGACTGCAGTAGGCGATGGGAGCAGTTATGTAATGGATGTGCAGAGAGTGGGAGCGCATCACAGAGCATCCTTGAGTAGCACTATTAAATAGATGGCACCAGACAGTTCTCCTCTGTTGATTAAATTTTATTAACTTGGTAACTGGAGGAGACCCCTTCAAAGATACCCCTGGCTTTTGTGTGTGTCAGAACAATGTAGAGTATGTGCCAGGACTCTTCCTATTGTCCTGGCATATGAGATTTTGCTTGTGTGGGAGAGATGAAAACAGTCACATGGTGGTGGAACTCCCTGTCTATAAATGAAGAGCTCCCACCCACCACTCCTTTTGTCCAGTTGACTGTGGTGGTGGCAGAGGTAGAGCTGAGCAGCTGAAAGCAGCCCATTGGCATGTAGGTATGAATTGTGCACATATATGTTATTTATTAATTATTGAGCATAATTACTATAATACATATTCAAAATCATCACAAACAATGGTTGTTCCTGAAAGGGACTGCGGTGTGACTGTGACCATGGGAATTGGGATAACACTGCATGAGTTTGCACTAATATCTCCCTCCCACTGGAATGCAATAGAGACAGAGTGCCTTTGTTATATATTTTTTTCTTTTGTATTATTATATGCTCATTCTAGATCAGTGTTTCTCAACTCCTGTCCTCAGGACCCACTAACAGGGCAGGACTTAGGGATTTCTCTGCTAGATCACAGGTGTGGTGATCAGAGGCTCATTCACATTGATTAACTCACCTGTGCTGTAACAAGGAAATCATCAAATCCTGACCTGTTAGTGGGTCCTGAGGACAGGAGTTGAGAAACACTGTTCTAGGTTCTCTTTCACTATATTTCATTTAATTTCACTGTTTAAATGACATATAATGAAATGCACTTAAAGATTAAATTTGCACAATTGGTATTATTTTAAAACAGGTTCTTAAAGTGTGTGTGTGTGTTTGGCTTTGCTTATCCTATGTCCATTAATCAAGGTAACATACAGGTTGCATGTAACTTGTAGTGGTGGGTGGGAAAGACCTATAAAAGGGAACTAATGGTGTTCTGGTCCACTTGGGTCTCCACCCACTCACTGCAATCTTATCCTGCTTTAAATCAGGTTAATCTGAAGATATTAAATACTTTATTTTTTATGTTTTTGACGGGATGCTTTTAAATCCATTCTTTTCCTCAAAGAAATTGCTCGGGGCAATTTTTAACTTAGATAGGAATAGTAAAATGTATTAGATAGGACTAACTTGAAATGGGAACCTTGGCTAGTAAGTGAGCTTAAACATACATTGGATACACTATGCAACAAAATCCTAACTTTTTGGAAAATGTATTGACATAATATATGCTTTATACAGGGTTCACATTTTGGGAATTTGTATGGAGAAGAGCAGGTTTGTTTTTCTGTCTTAACATAAACTAAAGATAACTGTCTAAAGCTGGGACTGCAGCATGAAACCATCCAGCTGGGCTGGCAGAGGATGATGGGGTGAATAATCCAGCAGCAGCTGGAGGGTTTAGCATTGCTCACAACAGCATTAGACCATTATTGTTAGCTACTGAGCATGAAGTAATAGCAGCCTTATATATTGTTATAGTAATAGTAGCTTGTCATATGATAGAAGTCTGTAGTAATAGAAGACTTACACTTGTTACTCTCAACTAATCTCCTCCTCTTATCCTTCATCTACTATCAGTGTACATTTCTGTATTACCCTTGGGGATCTGTGACTACCAGCAGAACATATAGTGTATTTGGGCACCTATATAGCACCATTTCAGTTATAAAATAAGTGGTATTAGTACTGTTACTCTGTGGTATGACGTATGTAAATGTAAATTCTGTGGTGTCACTAGTGTAGCTTTATTTTGATTGCAAGCTCTTTGGTATAATTTTGTAGCCCCCCATTTCAACTGTAATCTCTGTGGAATTACTTGTTTAGTATCATGTCAATGCTACGCTCATTTGTACCTTTTTTAATAAATTTAAAGCATTAATTTTGTCTTTTATTAAGGTGGCATTAGTAACTTTACCTACAAGAACAGAAGCATAACTAGAAGCCACCATGGCCCCACCACCACGTTGACCTCACTGTCCACCACCAAGAATGTGCCCTCACTGTCCATCTGCAGGAATCTGCCCCACTTTCCATCTCCACTAATCTGCCCCACTTTCTAGCTCCACGAATCTGCCCCCACCATCCACCTCCTACCTGGTACAGGTGGTCTGGTAGTGTGAAAGAAGAGGTCTGTGCCACCTTCTGCACAGACCTTTATATGCAGCTCCCGCGTGGTCCTCCAGTAATGTAGAGCACTGGGAGATGTTGTCATCTCCCAGTGCTTTGCATTACTAGACAGCCAGAGATGACAAGGAAGCTGTTCACAGCTTGCTGGTGGGGAGATCAGTGTGATCTTTCCACTGTCAAAGCTTTTTTAATGCTGGCAGTGGTGGTAGTAGCAGGGGGCGGCCGGGCCCCTGGAGTGACGGGCCCAGTCACAGTTGTGACCCCTGCAACCACTATTGTTACGTCACTTTACAAGTACAATTGCCAAACTGAGAAAATATTGTATCACAGATAGGGTAGGGGCCCAAGATGGTGTGGCGGCCCTAGTTAGGGCTCCTGCCTATGTCCCTATGAAGTCTTAATCCAGTTCTGTTCTCATCCCATGCATACAAAAACAAATGGATGCAGCTGCACACCGGAACTTGAAAACATATGAATACAAATCTCCACAGTTATAATAAACGTCTACTTTACTGAAAAGCTTTAAAAACACAAAAGCACTTTGGAAAGGTAATGGTGTAGTGTGACATAGATAAGGGAATCGGGTCCCAGAAATGTCTTACTCATTTCACACTTGACAGCACTTACATATAGACTCGTGTAACAAATAAACCCACCGTGCTATATAAGCTTTGATACACCACTGACTGGCTAAACAATGGGAAAGAAACAAAGTAACACTTTCCCCCTCATCCATTAATTAATGAAACTCCAGAACAGGGAGAATCATACAACAGCTATAGTATTGCCAGAAAAACACAGTGTGTAAATAGAGATCTAAAAATAAACAAAAAAGTATATAATGATAAATTATATAATAAAAATAGAAGAATAATAAATGAAACATATAAAGAAAAATAATAATAATAATAATTATTAATGCTAAATAAAGAAACATATAAACAAAACTGAAGAAAAAGTTCTATTCTGATATGACATGCTGATGAGATGTAGGTGTTTTTCCATTCGGTGTGTAAATCAAACAAGGAGGCAAATATAGTTTTTGATACCTTTTATTGGCTAACTAAGCAGATTTAAATGCAAGCTTTCAAGACCTTAGGTCTCTTCCTCAGGCATGTTATACAGATAAATATAAAAACATCTCTCTTAAATACAAGTACACATCACATTGTTTAGCATGGAAATCAGATAACAGAATGCAGTCCAGATCCAGATATCTTTGATCAGTCAATGGTAAATTGCACTCTTCCTCTGAGGTTTTAGAGGTATTTACGATGCTCTTGGGTCTGTGGAAAGGTCAGTCAACTACCAGGTGCTGTAGGCTTTTGCTTAGAAATTATATTTTGTCATAAATTCCTTATCCCTGTTCAACCCACTACAAATTGCATTACATTTTAACATTAATTTTACCTCCCATACCTTTCTGTCCCTCTGAGTGCGAAACAGTCCCATCAATACAGTTAATTTAATATCCTTGACACTGTGCCCATTTTGGCAAAAATATTCTCCCACTGGTGTCTCTGTCTTTTTGTTATTAACACTGGATCTGTGGGAATTAAATCTCCTATGTAGTGCTTGTCCAGTTTCTCCCACATACAGAGCTGTTGGGCATTTTGCACACATGATAAGGTATATTACATTGGATGATTTACAGGTGAAGGTACCATTGATCTTATGGTGTAACTGGGTGTTTGGAATTGGTATGTTGTCTGTGGTGTAAATGTGTGCACACGTTTCACATCTCTTTTGTAGGCAGGGAGATGTGCCATTTTTTGTATTTTTACTCAGGGCACTCCTCACCATCAGTTGTTTCAAATTTGGAGGCTGTCTGAATGAGAGTAAGGGAGGCTGTGGGAATATGTTCTTGAGTCTTTCATCTGTATGTAATTTCTTTTGAAGTTCTCTTGAAATTTTGCGTAGCACTTCAACCTGGGGGTGGTAAGTGAACACCAGTGGCACCCGGTTTCCCTTATGTTGTTCTTTGTAGTGTAACAGATTTTTTCTTGGTATTTGGGTAGCCTTCTGTATCTGACTCTCAATAATAGTTGCGCTGTAACCGTGTTTTATAAAGTCTCCTCTGAGTTCCTGGAGGTGCTTGTCACGGTCCATCCTGTCAGAACAGATGCGGTGGTATCTGATGGCCTGGCTGTATATGATGGAGTTCTTTGTGTGTTTTGGATGGAAGCTATTGCTTTTCAGGTATGTTGGTCTGTCTGTTGGTTTGCGGTATAGGGATGTGTGGATGGAGTTTTTCTGAATACTGATAGTTGTGTCAAGGAAGTTAATGCTTGTGCGTGAGTGACTGAGTGTTAGGTTGATATTGGGGTGGAATGTATTGTAATTCTCATGGAATTTGAGAAGTTCCTCCTCACTGGCGGTCCAGATGATAAGAATATCATCTATGTAGTGGAGGTAGACCAGGGGTTTAATCTGGCAGGTGGACAGGAAGTCCTCTTCCAATTTTGCCATAAACAGGTTGGCATATTGTGGTGCCATTCGGGTACCAATTGCAGTCCCCATTTTCTGAAGGTAGAGGTCCTGTCCAAACTTGAAGTAATTGTGGGTGAGAATAAACTGTATGAGTTTTGTTACCGGTTCCATGGGTGTGTTATTTTGTTCCAGATATCCCTGGCATGCTGCTATGCCATCTGTGTGTGGAATGTTGGTGTAAAGGGATTCTACATCCATAGTGGCCAGGATGGTGCTCTCTGGAATTGGCCCCAAGTCAGCTAATTTGTTTAGAAGATCCGTGGTGTCCTGAAGGAAGCTGGGTGTTTGTTTTACAAGGGGTTTCAGGGTATTTTCTACCCAGCCAGATATATTCTCTGTGAGTGTACCAATCCCTGAAATTATGGGTCTTCCTGGGTTTCCTTCCTTGTGTATTTTTGGTAGCATGTAGAAGGAGCCTATTTTTGGATCTGTTGGTATTAGGGGCCTTATCTGTTCTTCAGTGTTGGAGGGCAGTTCTTTTATGATCCTGTTAAGTTGTTTTCTATAATTTTTTGTGGGATCTTCTTGTAATTTTGCATAATATCTTTCATCAGAGAGTTGTCTATTTGCTTCTTGAATGTAGTCCGCAGTGTTCATTATAACAACAGCTCCTCCCTTGTCTGCAGGCTTAATAATAATGTCCTGGTTATTCTTAAGTGACTGTATGGCTTTTTGTTCCTTTTGGGTTAGGTTGGGTGCTGGTTCACATTGTCTTTCCAGTATTTCTGTAGTGACTCTGTTCCTGAAACTCTCTATGTATCTGTCCAGTGTGGGGTTACTTCCTGGTTTTGGAGTCCAGGTGGATCTTTTTGTGGGTGCATTGACGTAGTGATGTAGCTCTGTGGTGTTATAATTATTATCCATCCTGTCATGGAAGAATTCCTTGAGTCTGAGTTTTCTGAAAAACTCCTCCATGTCACTGCAGAGTGTTACCCTGTCCACAGGTTTAGTGGGACAGAATGACAGGCCTTTTGAAAGTACAGATATTTCCTCTCTGCTTGGCTTATATTTGGAAAGGTTCACAACGCAGTTCTGTTCCGGTTGATTTACAGATTCTGCTGGTAAACCTGCTTTGCACCTCAGTCTCTGTAGTTTCTTCCTCTTGGTGTTGATGAGGAGTGTTTGTAGTTTCCTGTAGTACTGTTTAAGGGCCTGTTGCATGTCCTCAGTGTCTGGTCCAAGCTGTTCCTTTAGAGCTGATATTTCTGCTTGTATCTTTGATTTCCTGTTGTAGCAGATCCCAATAAGGTTGTTGCGTAGCCTCTGGGAAGTCCTGGCACACATACAACAGCAGGTTTGCACAGCAACTATGTGCCAGGACTTCCCAGAGGCTACGCAACAACCTTATTGGGAACTGCTACAACAGGAAATCAAAGATACAAGCAGAAATATCAGCTCTAAAGGAACAGCTTGGACCAGACACTGAGGACATGCAACAGGCCCTTAAACAGTACTACAGGAAACTACAAACACTCCTCATCAACACCAAGAGGAAGAAACTACAGAGACTGAGGTGCAAAGCAGGTTTACCAGCAGAATCTGTAAATCAACTGGAACAGAACTGCGTTGTGAACCTTTCCAAATATAAGCCAAGCAGAGAGGAAATATCTGTACTTTCAAAAGGCCTGTCATTCTGTCCCACTAAACCTGTGGACAGGGTAACACTCTGCAGTGACATGGAGAAGTTTTTCAGAAAACTCAGACTCAAGGAATTCTTCCATGACAGGATGGATAATAATTATAACACCACAGAGCTACATCACTACGTCAATGCACCCACAAAAAGATCCACCTGGACTCCAAAACCAGGAAGTAACCCCACACTGGACAGATACATAGAGAGTTTCAGGAACAGAGTCACTACAGAAATACTGGAAAGACAATGTGAACCAGCACCCAACCTAACCCAAAAGGAACAAAAAGCCATACAGTCACTTAAGAATAACCAGGACATTATTATTAAGCCTGCAGACAAGGGAGGAGCTGTTGTTATAATGAACACTGCGGACTACATTCAAGAAGCAAATAGACAACTCTCTGATGAAAGATATTATGCAAAATTACAAGAAGATCCCACAAAAAATTATAGAAAACAACTTAACAGGATCATAAAAGAACTGCCCTCCAACACTGAAGAACAGATAAGGCCCCTAATACCAACAGATCCAAAAATAGGCTCCTTCTACATGCTACCAAAAATACACAAGGAAGGAAACCCAGGAAGACCCATAATTTCAGGGATTGGTACACTCACAGAGAATATATCTGGCTGGGTAGAAAATACCCTGAAACCCCTTGTAAAACAAACACCCAGCTTCCTTCAGGACACCACGGATCTTCTAAACAAATTAGCTGACTTGGGGCCAATTCCAGAGAGCACCATCCTGGCCACTATGGATGTAGAATCCCTTTACACCAACATTCCACACACAGATGGCATAGCAGCATGCCAGGGATATCTGGAACAAAATAACACACCCATGGAACCGGTAACAAAACTCATACAGTTTATTCTCACCCACAATTACTTCAAGTTTGGACAGGACCTCTACCTTCAGAAAATGGGGACTGCAATTGGTACCCGAATGGCACCACAATATGCCAACCTGTTTATGGCAAAATTGGAAGAGGACTTCCTGTCCACCTGCCAGATTAAACCCCTGGTCTACCTCCGCTACATAGATGATATTCTTATCATCTGGACCGCCAGTGAGGAGGAACTTCTCAAATTCCAAGAGAATTACAATACATTCCACCCCAATATCAACCTAACACTCAGTCACTCACGCACAAGCATTAACTTCCTTGACACAACCATCAATATTCAGAAAAACTCCATCCACACATCCCTATACCGCAAACCAACAGACAGACCAACATACCTGAAAAGCAATAGCTTCCATCCAAAACACACAAAGAACTCCATCATATACAGCCAGGCCATCAGATACCACCGCATCTGTTCTGACAGGATGGACCGTGACAAGCACCTCCAGGAACTCAGAGGAGACTTTATAAAACACGGTTACAGCGCAACTATTATTGAGAGTCAGATACAGAAGGCTACCCAAATACCAAGAAAAAATCTGTTACACTACAAAGAACAACATAAGGGAAACCGGGTGCCACTGGTGGTCACTTACCACCCCCAGGTTGAAGTGCTACGCAAAATTTCAAGAGAACTTCAAAAGAAATTACATACAGATGAAAGACTCAAGAACATATTCCCACAGCCTCCCTTACTCTCATTCAGACAGCCTCCAAATTTGAAACAACTGATGGTGAGGAGTGCCCTGAGTAAAAATACAAAAAATGGCACATCTCCCTGCCTACAAAAGAGATGTGAAACGTGTGCACACATTTACACCACGGACAACATACCAATTCCAAACACCCAGTTACACCATAAGATCAATGGTACCTTCACCTGTAAATCATCCAATGTAATATACCTTATCATGTGTGCAAAATGCCCAACAGCTCTGTATGTGGGAGAAACTGGACAAGCACTACATAGGAGATTTAATTCCCACAGATCCAGTGTTAATAACAAAAAGACAGAGACACCAGTGGGAGAACATTTTTGCCAAAATGGGTACAGTGTCAAGGATATTAAATTAACTGTATTGATGGGACTGTTTCGCACTCAGAGGGACAGAAAGGTATGGGAGGTAAAATTAATGTTAAAATTTAATGCAATTTGTAGTGGGTTGAACAGGGATAAGGAATTTATGACAAAATATAATTTCTAAGCAAAAGCCTACAGCACCTGGTAGTTGACTGACCTTTCCACAGACCCAAGAGCATCGTAAATACCTCTAAAGCCTCAGAGGAAGAGTGCAATTTACCATTGACTGATCAAAGATATCTGGATCTGGACTGCATTCTGTTATCTGATTTCCATGCTAAACAATGTGATGTGTACTTGTATTTAAGAGAGATGTTTTCATATTTATCTGTATAACATGCCTGAGGAAGAGACCTAAGGTCTTGAAAGCTTGCATTTAAATCTGCTTAGTTAGCCAATAAAAGGTATCAAAAACTATATTTGCCTCCTGTATTTATACGGCTAACACGGTACCAACTCTCATCTGTAAATCAAACAAGACCTACACATAAATAATAATCCTATATAATAATTCGCTAATGTATGTTTGTCAGAAGCTGTCTTGCACAGGACAGACAGCTGTGCACACTGCAGTCATGCGCAGTACAGACTTCCCGCACCGAGGCTGATAATGGAGCGGGGCTCTCTGAATTCAGGCCTTCTGTACGCAGAGAGGACTGTGGTCTGAATTCGGAGTGCCTCACTCCATTATCAGCTGAGGCGCAGGCAGTCTCTACTGTGCATGACTGCACAACTGCCGTTGCTGCCTGGAATTGTGGCCCATGTACATGGGCTGTTCAACTAGTAGTACATATATATATAACCACCTATATCAAGCACCTTACAAAATCTCATTGGGATAGTGATGTCCAGATAGATGGGAAAGATGTAAAACAAATATAGAACATTGAAGGGAAACAAAATTACACTACACCTAATGAGTAAAGGCAGTGAGGGTTCCTCCACACATACACCAATCCCATCTGGATATCCAAAAAGGAGACCAAATTCTTGGACCCAAGGGGATCAAAAGATGAGACTGCATTTCTTGTGACTACAGACAAGGGAAGAGGAGTTAGAAAAAATCTGGTTAAGTATATGAGAGTGTGTTTGGTGTTTTATAAAGGTTTAAAAAAAAATGTTTTTCATTTTGTGTGGGTATTGTGAGTGTTAAATAAACCAAGTGTTAATTGGGATTTTCTCTGGCCTATGTGATTAAGGGTGATTGGCTAAGGGAAGTCACCTAGCTGCAGTGTTACTATAAATACAGTCTCCAGGCTCTTTGAGACTGCATTTCTTGTGACTGCAGACAAGGGAAGTAATTTCAAGGAAGTTATTGCATTAACATTGAAAGTTGGTTACTTACTTAGAGTGAGCTTTAGAGGACAGTATAAATCTTAATGAATTGTAAAACCAAGCACAAGTGATAGCCAGTTAGACAACCTGATGCAATGCAGTTCTTGTCACATGTTTGAACACTTGGAGCAATCGTTCCAGGGGTCATACCGCTATGCCAAGTGTGAGCATATTTTCTTTTTAGAGTCTAAGATATTGGATTTGTAAAGAAATATTGCAACATTGCGAGACATTAGAAACCTGGAAAGGAGTTTATAACTCACAGAGCAGGTAGTATGTGGGGTTAGTGGTGAAGAGGGTGGGGTTGTAAAAGAACAATAGGTAGGCAGCTGGGTAACAGTAAGGAGGGGAGGTAGTGGGCAGAGGAAGAGGAAGGCAAGTTCTGAGTTGACTCAGTCCAACAGATTTGCAAGATTGTGTAAAGATGTGGATGAGGTTAGCTCAGAACTGGCAGCACAGGAGAGGGCTAATTCCTCTAGCAGCCAGGGATACAGTCCTCCTTCCAGGCTAGATGGGATGCAGAGTAGGCAGAAACCAAGGCACGTGGTAATAGGGCACTCTATTATTAGAAGGGTAGATAGGGTAATCTGCCACCAGGAAAGTGAATGCTGAACAGTATGCTGTCTCCCGGGTGCTCGAACTCGGCATATTGAAAACAGGACTGACAGATTATTGGGAGGGGCTGGAAGTGATCCAGCTGTCTTGGTACATATTGGTACCAATGACAAAGCTGGATGAAGATGGAGGTCCCTAAAGAATGATTTCAGGGACTTAGGGTGCAAGCTCAAGGCAAGGACCTCTAAGGTAGTATTTTCTGAAATACTACCTGTACCATGCACCAGTGCAGGTAGATAGAGGGCGATCAGAGAGCTTAATGCATGGCTCAAGCAATGGTGTAGGAAGGAGGGTTTTGTGTTCTTAGAGCTCTGGGATGACTTTGCTCTTGGATAAAATCTATATGGAAGTGATAGATTGCACCTAAATGGTAGAGGAGCCTCTGTGCTAGGGGAGTGAATGCTAAGAAGCTTGGAGGAGCTTTTAAACTAGGAAAGAGGGGGAGGATATAGATAGCAAAAATTGGGTAGATACAGCAGATAGGAACAGGGTCCAAGTAAATGACCAGGGGGGGTTGAGAAAGGGTGGGGATAAATGTAGAAAATAGGGAAGAATTCCTAGTAAATGAAGATGTAGATAAAAGTCATGTAGGGAGTGATATATGTAAAGACTTCAAATTAATTGTATGCTAGCAAATGCAAGAAGTATGGTAGATAAAATAGGGGAACTGGAATTGCTGGAGGTTAATGACCAATTGGACATAATTGGTATAACAGAAACATGGTGGAAAGATGCACATGACTGGGCTGTAAATATAGAGGGCTATTGCCTGTTTAGAAGAGACAGGATTAATAGAAAAGGGGGAGGTGAGTGCTTATATTTGAAACCAGAGTTAAATCCAATTTTGAGAGGTGATATTAGTGAGGAAACAGGGCAAACTGTGGAGTCCTTGTGGGTAGAAATTGAGACTAAATGTGGTATAAAAGGAAAAAAAAAAAAAGGTGTTGGTGGGTATATGCTACAAACCACCAAATATTGATGACAATGTTGAGGCCCAACTGTTATTGCAAATGAGGAAAGCTGCCCAGGTTGGGCATACTATAATTATGGGAGATTTAAATTATCCAGATATCAACTGGAAAAGTGAGACCTGTCAGAGTGCTAAGGGTAGCAGGTTTGTGAACATACTTCGTGAAAGCTACATGTCACAAATGGTGGAAGTGCCGACAAGAAATTACAATATATTGGACCTAGTGATAGCGAATAACACAGAAATGGTATCCAATATTAAGGTAAGTGAACATTTGGGAAACAGTGATCACAACATGGTTACGTTTGAGATCATTAATTTTTAAAAAAACTTTTTAGATCGCACCATTCATCAAAAATGTAAGGGATTAAGCTTATCAATAATGATTACAGGCAAGTGGGTGCAAGGCAACAATTAGATATATGCAAACAAACGTGTTTATCCCAGACAGGAAAACAGAAATATTGCCTTTACAGTTGAACTCATAAAAATTCCCTACAAGGACTAATGCACTGGATATTACTCATAGTAAACACAATATTTCTGTGCAGATCCAGTTCTTAAGTATCTTGAGAAATAAACACTCATAATTAGAAAAAAATATAATCAGACAAAGTGTAACCAAATCTTTATTGATTCAAAAAGTTGTATGTTGATAAAAATATTTTAAAATTACCACACTGTTCACTGGGGCTTGTAGAACATTACTGGTTTCTATTTTTCTTAAAAGAATGGGAAATTGACCCAGAGAAGCTGTATTTGACAAGTACAGCCGTGCTTGTCCTTTAATCATAACAGCTTTTCTAATATTTGTATTTTTAGGTTCTGGCTCAATAGGTAATTCAACCCACAATAATCAATGGGTGATTACCAGTAGGTTCTTTTATTGTGAGCTTCTTTCTCTCACAAAACCTGGCTTATCTTGAGTGGACTAAAAAAGGCTTCACAATGTGTCAGTGTTCCGGATATGTGTAGTTATTAGTAATCTTGTCCTGCTACTCTTATTGTAAGGACTGGATATTGAATGCAAGTTGTATGTTCTATGATTAAAAGCACACTATTGCCATTTGGGGAAGCTTTGATTGATCCAAATTACCCATCTGCCATTCATACAGAATACCGGTGCATATCCGGCTTACGATTTAGTATGCAAAACGAGTAACTTGTGCCTCTTTAAACTAGAAACAGCGTGGTATTAGTATTGTGTTTACTATGAGTAATATCCAGTGCATTAGTCCTTACAGGGAATTTTTAGGAGTGCAACTGTAAAGGCAACCTTTCTGTTTTCCTGTCTATGGGATAAACACGTTTGTTTACATTTCAGATCAGTTTGGCAAAGCAAACTGTATAGGTTCAACCAAAACTCTTAATTTTAAAAAAGCTAACTTCAAATTATTAAGGGCTTCAATGCAACGCATAGACTGGGATACATTATTTAAAGACAGAAATACTGAGGATAAATGGTCAGAATTCAAATTCAGGTTGCGGAAATATACCCAGTATATACCAATGGGGAACAAATGCAAAAGAAGTAAGTCACAGCGGTGGCTGTGGTTAAGTGGCTGTGGTTAAGTGCACATGTAAAGGAGGAAATGGCAAAGAAAGGCAGTTGATGTAGTATATCTAGACTTTGCAAAGGCATTTGATACAGTGCCACACAGAAGGCTGGGGTATAAAATAAGCAAATTGGGGCTAGGAGATGACCTTTGCAATTGGATACAATAATGGTTGAAGGATAGGGAACAGTGTGTGGTTGTAAGTGGACAATTCTCCAATACAGTTAAAGTGGAGAGTGGAGTACCTCAGGGTTCAGTATTAGGTCCGCTGCTTTTTAACATGTTTATAATTGACCTAGAAATAGATATAGAAAGCAAATTATCAATATTTGTAGATGACGCTAAATTAT
Source organism: Rhinophrynus dorsalis (assembly GCA_037306005.1). Taxonomy (NCBI): domain Eukaryota; kingdom Metazoa; phylum Chordata; class Amphibia; order Anura; family Rhinophrynidae; genus Rhinophrynus; species Rhinophrynus dorsalis. The sequence goes on from CM074721.1 coordinate 127,820,692, forward strand.
GCAGGGTAATTAATTCAGAACAGGATAATTGCTCTCTACAGAGGGATTTATATAAAATAGCAGATTGGGCAAACATATGGAATATGAAGTTTAATGTGGGGAAGTGTAAAGTCATGCATTTGGGAGGAAATAATCCCAAGGCTACTTATAAACTTAATGGAATCATATTAGGGGACTCGTTGCTAGAGAAAGACCTGAGTATCCTTGTCAGCTACAAACTTGGAAACAGTGACCAGTGGCAAACAGCAGTAGCAAAGGCAAACAAAATCCTATCTTGCATAAAAAGAGCTATTGAAGCAAGAGTGGATAACATTATTTTGCCATTGTACAAATCATTGGTAAGATCTCACCTTGCGTATGTAGTGCAGTTTTGGGCACCAGTTCTGAAAAAGGATATACTAGAATTAGAGAGGGTACAGCGAAGAGCAACAAAATTAATGAAGGGAATGGAGACGTGATGTATGAGGAACGACTAGACAAACTTGGTTTATTTACTCTAGAGGAAAAGACGACTAAGAGGAGACCTTATCACATTGTTTAAATATATGAGAGGCCAATACAAGGATCTCTGTGGTGAGCTGTTTATTCCAAGGCCTGATCAGATGACCAGGGGACACCCCTTGAGATTAGAGGCAAGGAGGATTAGACTTCAGCAGGGGAAGGGTTTTTTTACAGTGAGGTCTGTTAAATTGTGAAATTCTTTGCACAATGAGGTAGTTATGGCAGATACAATGGATACATTCAAGAAAAGATTAGATACATTTCTTTCTAAAGGGAATATACAGAGTTTTACTGTTTATTAGTAGGCAGATGAGGAAGGTCTGATAAAGACTAACTTATCTGGTAGCAGGAAAGCTTTAAAATTACTGGGATATGAGGAGAAGGTTGAACTTGATGGACTTGTGTCTTTATTCAACCTAATTTACTATGTTACCTTCTGAACCCTTGTCTTCAACTCGAATATCCAATAGGATTCATGTTTGTTTATCAATTTGATGATGTACTGACACTCCACCTCTCCACGGTAATCTAACTCTTTTGATACCCTTAAACTTGAAGCATGAAAGATTACCAGCATGGCAGTGAAGGATATGCCTAACTACGACAGAATCCCTCCTGTCATGCTTAATCTGGTTGATATGTTCCCTAATTCTGTGTATGGTATGGCGAATAGTAAGCCCTACATAATGTATTAAACATAATGTACATGTAAACAGATAAATTACAAAGTCAGAATTATAACTGATGTAACTGTCACGGTTTCTTTTAAGACACTCAGACCATTGGGTGAATAAGAACACAGTTTTATTAAAATAAGATAAGGCAATAACACGCCCTCTAGTGGTGGTAAATATATACAGATAATATATATATATTTATAATGGTAAATGCACAAATGACCATTAAGTGCAATTACACAGACATAGGATAGCGTGTACCCCTCAGGGGTTAAGTCCTTGATAACAGTCAGTCTCAGATGTGAATGTTTGGAACGCCCTGGGTGTTATAAGGCTGATGCTGGAGACCAAGACTATCACCGGCTGGGTACTGGACTGCCCCGCCACAGTGTTCAGTAAGAAGCACCAAAGTCCCCGTAGCCCCCTCGGGCGTACCTACTGGAACTGCTTCAACTAGTGCAAGTGCATAAGGCCCCACGGGCGTAATTGGAACCGGCCTTCAAGGCGATAGCTGCCAAGCCTCCTCAGACTAAACCGGATAATGGGAAAGCATACGCTAGAGCCGACAGCCCCCACGGGCGTGATTACCGGAATACGAATGCTGATGCCTGTGCCTGCCACCACTCGGGAAAGCGGGATCGCTTCTGAACAAGAGAAAGGGTCTCAGGCGCCCAACCGGCCTAAACGGATGTAAATACTCTGCAAGGATGTGTGAAGCTGCCGACGAAGAGCGGCCAGCTCAGCAGTAGTATTCACTGAGAAAGAGACTCTTACAGGATTAGCGATAGAGTGGAACCCAGCGGCACTGCTAGGGTTAATTAGCACATTTACTCGAGGCTTATCAGCGGTAAAGCAAGGCTCTGCAGTCTGAGGGAGGCACGGGTACGCCCAACTCTGCAACGGTAAAAGCACAGCACTGATCGGAGTACACCAGGCAAGGCAGTCACACCAAAAGCTGGAACAGTAGATAGAAATGTCGCGGCGGCGACAACTGGAACACAGGTCACTGTAGAAAGCCGGAGTCGTTCTTCGGAGCGGGAAGTCAGCCAGACCGGGTCGGAGCACGTAGAAGGTAGTCATACAAGCCGGGTCGTACACAAGCAGGAACGTCAGCCAAACCAGGTCAGGATCCAGAGGAGGTAGTCAGATGAGCCGGGTCATACACGAGCAGGAACACAGGAGAATAGTCAAGACAAGCCAAGTCGGTACACAGGAATCCGGAACACAGGAACACAGCACAATAACTGGCACAGAGACACCACGAAAGGGCGCCTGACAGTCTTGCTAGCCAGGTATAAAAAGGTCACCAGGGGGCAGGCAAAACCAACACAGCAAATCAGTATCTGTCATAGCTGAGACTGACAGGAATCACAGGCACTGTGATAGTACCCCCCTCTCAAAGACCCCCTCTCCCTGCTCGAGGTCTGGGTCTAGAAGGATATTTAGAGTGAAAGCTGCGTACTAATCTGGGTGCGTGGAGGTCCCCTTGATCAACCCAAGAACGTTCCTCAGGACCATAGCCCTTCCAATGAATCAAGTATTGCAGCTTCCCTCTAAATCTCCTGGAATCAATAATGCTCTGCACCTCATATTCCTCTTGGCCCTGGACGTCCACCGGCCCAGGAATCACTGGCGTAGTAGTATAGCGATTACACACCAAGGGTTTCAGGAGCGACACATGGAACACATTGTGAATGTGCATTGAGGGTGGAAGCTCCAAAGCATAAGAAACCGGATTAATCTTGCGGATAATCTTAAATGGACCGATAAACCGGGGAGCCAGTTTGTTAGATGGTACTTGTAAATTAAGGTTTCTGGATGACAACCATACCCTATCCCCATCTTGAAAGGAGACCGCTGGCAGACGTCTGCGATTAGTGTGCCTCTGCTGACGCCGAAATGACTGACTGAGGGACCTCTGGACCTGTGACCAAGTGGAATGAAGCTGTGCCAAATGCTCATCCAGAGCAGGGATCTGCTGCACCTGAAAGGAGTCCGGGAGCAGACAAGGCTGAAACCCATAATTAACGAGAAACGGAGAGCTCCCGGACGATGAATTGACCACACAGTTTCTGGCAAACTCAGCCCATGGCAACAGGTCAGCCCAATTGTCATGATGATCAGTGACAAAGCAACGCAGGAACTGCTCCAGTCCCTGATTGGCACGTTCAGCGGCCCCATTCGTTTGGGGATGGTAAGCAGAGGAAAATGACAATTGAATGCCCATCTGGCCACAGAATGCCCTCCAAAATCTAGAAACGAACTGGCTCCCTCGGTCGGATACAATCACTCTGGGTACTCCATGCAGGCGGAATACCTCCCTAGAAAAGACTACAGCCAATTCCTGAGCCGATGGAAGGCCAGTCAGAGGCACAAAATGTGCCATTTTAGAGAATCTATCGACCACCATAAGAATGAACGTAAATCCCCTAGACGCTGGTAATTCTCCCAAAAAGTCGATAGAAATATGAGACCACGGACGGTCTCCGTTGGGCACGGGTTGCAATAAGCCCACAGGGAGGTGCCTAGGGGTCTTAGCACGGGCACAGGTGGTACAGGCTGCAGTAAAAGCGGCACAATCGGCTCTTAAGGTAGGCCACCAAAATAATTGCGACAGAGACCAGACTAGTTGGTCCCTACCAATATGCCCAGCTGCTTTAGAAGCGTGGTAAGTCTCCAACAAACGAACACGGAATGGCACATCAACAAAGCATTTCCCCACAGGGGTCTCAGGGGGTGCCCTCGATTGTGATGCCAATATCTCCTCCCCCAGAGGCGAGGTAATGGTGGTACGGATAGTTGTCAAAATGCGATCTGGCTGAATGATGGGAACAGGTTCCTCCTCCCTCTCAGTGTCAGAAGCGAACTGACGAGACAACGCATCGGCTTTAATATTTTTTGAGCCAGGAAGATAAGACACTAGGAAATTAAATCGTGACAAAAAGAGTGCCCATCTAGCTTGTCGAGAAGACAGTCTTTTGGCTTCGGAGAGATAAGTTAAATTCTTATGATCCGTAAGAATTAGTACTGGATTCCGAGTACCCTCCAAAAGGTGACGCCACTCCTTCAGAGCTAGAATTATGGCCAACAGCTCCCTGTCCCCAATCTCATAATGGCTCTGCGCACTGGATAATTTCTTTGAGAAGAAACCGCAAGGCCTCAAGGCGCCACCTCCCACGGGACGTTGGGAGAGTACTGCTCCAACCCCAACCTCAGAAGCGTCAACCTCCAACGTGAAGGGCAGAGAGGGATTAGGGTGGGACAGCACCGGAGTAGATTCAAAGGCAGATTTCAGGGTAACAAATGCGGTCTCCGCCGCCTCGGACCACTGAGAGGGAGAAGCGCCCTTATGAGTCAAATCTGATAATGGTTTGACTATCGTGGAAGAGTTCTGGATGAACTTCCTATAATAGTTCGCAAAACTTAAGAATCTTTGAATGGCCTTTAACCCTTTAGGACGAGGCCAATGCAGAACTGCTGCCAACTTCTCTTGATCCATGGCAATGCCATTATTAGAAATAACGAAACCCAGGAATGGCACCTGAGATTTATGGAATTCGCATTTCTCTATTTTACAAAATAGCCTGTGCTTGCGGAGTCGGAGCAGGACTTCAGAAACATCTTTGATATGTTGTGAGAGGTTGGCAGAGTGAATTAATATATCATCAAGATATACAACTACACAGGACTGTAGTAGGTCTCGTAGGATGTCATTAATAAGCTCCTGAAATACTGCAGGCGCATTGCATAAGCCAAATGGCATCACCAGATATTCGTAATGCCCTGTTCTGGTGTTAAACGCCGTTTTCCACTCGTCACCCTCTTTAATTCTGACCAGATTATAGGCGGCTCGCAAGTCAAGTTTAGTAAAGATCGATGAGCCCTTCAATCTGTCAAACAACTCGGTGACAAGTGGAATCGGATAGGCATTCTTAGGCATAAGCTTGTTCAGCCCACGATAGTCAATGCATGGCCTAAGTTCACCACTTTTCTTTTTCACAAAGAAAAATCCGGCACCTGCCGGAGAAGTAGACTTCTGAATGATGCCCCTCTCCAGGGCATCAGCAATATAATCCTCCATAGCCTTATTCTCCTCACAGGACAGTGGGTAAGTGCGCCCCCTAGGAGGCACCGCACCAGGAGGCAAATCAATGGCGCAATCGTACGCCCTGTGCTCGGGCAATGCGCTGGCCTCTCCCTTACTGAACACGTCACTGAATTGTTCGTATTCAGCTGGCACAGTCGGAGAGGTACACATAATCTTGACGGGTAAGGAGAGACAGTTCTTGTCACAGTATTCTGACCAGGAGTTAACCTCACATCTCTGCCAGTCAAATTGGGGATTATGTACCTGTAGCCATGGGAACCCCAAAATAACTGAATGGTGCGGGGAACGAATGATTTGAAAACGTATCTGTTCCTTGTGGCAAGCCCCCACTGTCATTGTCACTGGACTAGTTTCAAGCGTAATAAATGCCGGCTCCAGGGGTCTGCCATCGATGGCCTCAATAGCAACCGGAGAGTCCTTTTTACATAAAGGAATGCCATGCAGGGTAGCAAAAGACCGGTCCATGAAATAACCTGCTGCCCCGGAGTCCACCAGTGCGAAGACCTCGATAACCTTGTCCGCCCAAGCGAAGACCACCTGAATAGTGGGTTTAGTGGTGCTAGAATATAGGGACTGTTCTACACCACCTAGGGCCTGTCCCCCAAGGTACCCTAGGTGCGTTCGTTTCCCGGCCAAACTGGGCAATTGCGCAACAGATGCCCTGCTTTGCCACAATAGAGGCATAGACCTTGTCTCCTACGATATAATCTTTCTTCTTTCGAGAGCCTAGTGAACCCCAATTGCATAGGTTCAGGATTCTCGGTTGATTGCTCAGGAAGAACGGGTGGTGTGGGTGGGTTAAGGAGACTGGTCTGGCCATAGTTTTTCACTTTAGCCCTTTTAGCCAACAGTCTCTCTCGGATGCGAGAGTCTATAAGTAGGACAAAATCGATGTATTCGTCCAGATCACTGGGTACATCGCGAGCTGCTATCTCGTCCTTAATTTGCTTGGAAAGGCCCTGAGTAAAGGCAGCTAGTAAGGCCTCCTCGTTCCAGCCCACCTCTGCTGCCAAGGTCCTGAATTCAATAGCATAATCGCCCAGTGTGCGTTCGCCCTGCTGAATTTCCATTAGCCTTTTGGCAGCAGAGGCAGCCCTGCCAGGAACCTCAAACACTCGTCTGAACTTTCTGACAAATTCTCTAAAGTTCAGGGTGCAGGGTCTGGCATTTTCCCACAACGGATTCGCCCATGCCAATGCCTTGCCAGTCAATAGAGATATCATAAGACCGACCCTACTATGGTCGTTAGGAAATGCCTGGGGTGCCAACTCCAAAAACTGCAAAGGGAAGGCTCGCCATCATACCTTAACGGTAACGGTGCAGATGCCGTTAGCCCTTTCGAACTGGCTGATGGGACTATGGACTGATTATCCGGTGTCAGGACTGGGGTGACCACCGGATTAGGACTAGGCTTGTCCAAATGTACTGTACGTTCGAGTAACGTCTGCAAAGCCAGTGCCAATTGGTCCATGCGCTGCTCATGGACATCCATTCTCCAATGGATGATCTGTGTTTGGCTTTCACCCTTACCGTCTGAGGTCATGGCCCTTTCGTACTGTCACGGTTTCTTTTAAGACACTCAGACCATTGGGTGAATAAGAACACAGTTTTATTAAAATAAGATAAGGCAATAACACGCCCTCTAGTGGTGGTAAATATATACAGATAATATATATATATTTATAATGGTAAATGCACAAATGACCATTAAGTACAATTACACAGACATAGGATAGCGTGTACCCCTCAGGGGTTAAGTCCTTGATAACAGTCAGTCTCAGATGTGAATGTTTGGAACACCCTGGGTGTTATAAGGCTGATGCTGGAGACCAAGACTATCACCGGCTGGGTACTGGACTGCCCCGCCACAGTGTTCAGTAAGAAGCACCAAAGTCCCCGTAGCCCCCTCGGGCGTACCTACTGGAACTGCTTCAACTAGTGCAAGTGCATAAGGCCCCACGGGCGTAATTGGAACCGGCCTTCAAGGCGATAGCTGCCAAGCCTCCTCAGACTAAACCGGATAATGGGAAAGCATACGCTAGAGCCGACAGCCCCCACAGGCGTGATTACCGGAATACGAATGCTGATGCCTGTGCCTGCCACCACTCGGGAAAGCGGGATCTCTTCTGAACAAGAGAAAGGGTCTCAGGCGCCCAACCGGCCTAAACGGATGTAAATACTCTGCAAGGATGTGTGAAGCTGCCGACGAAGAGCGGCCAGCTCAGCAGTAGTATTCACTGAGAAAGAGACTCTTACAGGATTAGCGATAGAGTGGAACCCAGCGGCACTGCTAGGGTTAATTAGCACATTTACTCGAGGCTTATCAGCGGTAAAGCAAGGCTCTGCAGTCTGAGGGAGGCACGGGTACGCCCAACTCTGCAACGGTAAAAGCACAGCACTGATCGGAGTACACCAGGCAAGGCAGTCACATCAAAAGCTGGAACAGTAGATAGAAATGTCGCGGCGGCGACAACTGGAACACAGGTCACTGTAGAAAGCCGGAGTCGTTCTTCGGAGCGGGAAGTCAGCCAGGCCGGGTCGGAGCACGTAGAAGGTAGTCATACAAGCCGGGTCGTACACAAGCAGGAACGTCAGCCAAACCAGGTCAGGATCCAGAGGAGGTAGTCAGACGAGCCGGGTCATACACGAGCAGGAACACAGGAGAATAGTCAAGACAAGCCAAGTCGGTACACAGGAATCCGGAACACAGGAACACAGCACAATAACTGGCACAGAGACACAACGAAAGGGCGCCTGACAGTCTTGCTAGCCAGGTATAAAAAGGTCACCAGGGGGCGGGCCAAACCAACACAGCAAATCAGTATCTGTCATAGCTGAGACTGACAGGAATCACAGGCACTGTGATAGTAACTTTTGATGTCATGGGGACATTTATCAACAGTGCCTATAAATTTATTGGATACCTGGGCATATTGACAGCATTTGCAGATGGAAACAAAGAGTCAAGGTCATCATCCGTGAGCAATATGGATAGATTCTCATCCCATTCATCTTTTTTTTATACAGGATAGCAACTTATTGGATCTTGCACTGGCTGAGTAACACTACACATTTCTGTGAAGTATATTGTCTATCATAACTTCTAAATATTTATCTAATGAGGATTCTCCAAGTAGTTTCCCATTTAGTGTATTTGTAGCATGCTTGCATCTGCAGCCCAAATGTGCAATCTTACATTTATCTATATTAAACTGTGCCTGTGCAATACTTCGTTGTAAAGCATATTGTACTAAGTGGGTTGTTTTAAGATGTATATCCGTGCCCCTCTGTCTCCCCAGGATAAAAGTAATTTTGAATTGAAAAGGAAGCATTTCCCTTTTCTTCTTTTTTTTTAACAATGCATTTGCTTATGACAAACCACTCTTTCTTTTTTACTTTTCTGTAAAACAGATTGTATGTTTTTGTCTAGGTCACAAAATAGATTGCTGTTAAAAGGAAGCTAAAATGCACATACCATTTCTTAGTATGTTCTTCTTGTCAACCTGTCTGTTATCAAAAGCATTCATCTGACGTCCAGAAAAAAGAAATAGTAAATTTCCCTTTGGAAAAGTTGGCCAGATGAAGCTGTTATTGTCTTTCTCATAAGCCACAGAGGAACAGAATATTTCTTTCTGATGTCCTGCATTTTAGTACAGGATATTTTTGTCTTAAATAGTTTTAGGTATACTTAAATATGTAATATACACATAGGTTTCATTATTATTGTATTTGTGTACTTTCATGCCCAGATTTGGCAAGTAGAGCTAAATATAACAACAACTAATGGGGAATCATTGGGGTAATATTGTAAACTCCTTCACCTTTTCACAAAGAAAGAAAGGGGTCCAATTCAAGTACTGCAAGCTGATTCCCTCATTAACCTTCCCTGAGCCCTTTAAGATGAGAATGAAAACAATGAATAACAATAATAATAATTATATTATTATTATTATTATTATTATTATTATTATTATTATACAGTCCCACAATGCTGATGCTCAATATTACTGAGATTGAGGATATTCCAGTCATGGCAAGACAGCATAGTATGGTAGTTGAAATGTTATCTCCAGCCAACCAGAGAAAAAATACCTGTTATTGATCTCATAGGTTATATAAAATAAAATGCAAATTACAACCACAATCTTTAAATGCACTTTTTGTTATATAATATATTTTTTACACCACTTTAGAGTTTTTAATGTATTATAGCTAGGTCATTGAATAACAGATCTGAAGCAGTGTTAGGGTACGTTATTTTTTATTTTATTTCACAATGTTTATTGTTACATATTGCTTTTATATCCTCTTTCCCTTATGTGTAGAGAGGGAGGGGAATATTTGTCAACCAGGTTAGCTTGGATATATTTATAAGGCACTTATCTCCCCTGGATTGGTTATCAATTATTGTAACATTGAACAATACTTTATCACCATATGTCCAGTGCTGCATTTCTCTTCCACCTTTTTTCATTTTGGAAGCAAATTGTCAAGAATACATCAATATCCCTATGTTACAAGCTCTGCTTCAAAAATGTATTAGTTGAAACTGTGGATTTTCACCCACTTTATCAGCCCTAGGGGTCTAGCTCCCGTGGCTTGAAATATTACAGGGTATTGCATAAGAACATTTTAAGTAATCAGGAAGCAGAGATCAGTCATAGTCATATGGATCAAAGGTCTTATTATCAGGGACCAATGATTAGACATAGTAAGGCTGAGGAGGCATCATAAGTGCTAGAATTGAAGTGCTAGCATAATTAAAAGGTAGTTATCATGGAGCAGAGAGTAGTCATAGTCAGGATTAGGGATGACCGAAAACTTTTGCCTCAAACCAAAATCATCAAAAAATGGCACTTTCCGCTTGGTAAAAAATGTCTCCTAGCTCATTGCATTGAAAGCAATGGGGAGACTGAATTTTCCCCCAGCACATGGTGGTTTTCTCTTCTTTTCCTGCAGGCATTTAAAAGGGTGTCAGGCTCTCACCGCATGCAATTCTGTATTTGTGAAAGGAGAAAGATTTTGAACTAGAGAAGACAGGCAAATAAAGGGAAATTAATTTAGGACATTTTGTAGACAATTTGTTCTCTGTATTAAGGGAATCTGGGGGCACTCTGGGGGAAGAAGGGAGGAAGGAGGTTGACTCCAAATACCCCAAAATTAGGTGTGACTGAATGGCAAGACAGACAGCTGGTTTCCAATTTCCTTGCTGATCTTGTTGTTATTATTATGTTTGTGTTGGCCATGTCTGGGGGTCTGAGAAGGGTGCAAAGGAGGTTGACCTCAAACACCTCAGCATTCTGTTTCAATGTTCTGTCTGACTGATTTGATTTGAAAGACAGAGGCAAATGCAGTCTAATTTCCTTGCTGATCTTGCTGTTATTATTATCTCTGTGTGGGACATGTCTGGGGGTGCGAGAAGCGAGCAATGACCCCAAATACCCCAACATTCTGTCTGTTTTTATTCAAAAGACTAATTTCCTTGCCGATCTTGTTTTTATTACCTCTGTATTGGGAAATTCTAGTTGTTGGGGTTTTTTTTAGTTTTTTTTTGGACAGTGATAAGGTAGGGTGGACAACTTTGAAAATAAATAAATAAATACAATAAAAATATTAGGTGACAGCTGACTGAGACCCTGATGTGACTTAGGCACACTTGATAGATAGCAGACGAGATTCAGTACTTTGTTGAGGGCCAAGGTAAGACATCACACTCCATCAGTTTTGTTGTGAACTTAGAGTAAAACACACAGCGGTTGAGTAATGTCCAGCAAACGCACAAGGGGCAAATGGAGAAAGAGATGAAGCAGTGTAGGGACATGGTAGTAAAGTGGTGGATCAAAAACTGATGATGATCCCTCTCCTCCCCGTGAGGATGCAGTTTGTCAAGGTCCCACCAAATGTGTTGTCTTAGTCCACTGCAACAGGTATTTTTTCATGTCTATGTTTTAAGAGCCCATACATTAAAACTAAGTATTTGAGAAACTAACATGGAAACTAACAAGATATTAACCCATGCGGTGCCAAATAAACATTGATCATTAAACTGTGGTGGTTTAGGTCATGCTGACATATCCAGTGGCATCTGAGCAGAATTGACTATACTGTGATGCAGCAAAAGTGGGAGACTATGTAACAAAACGATGTGAAAACTAAATACAGTATTGAAAATGTGTGTACAAAGTGTCAATTGTGGCAGTGCAGATGAGAAGCACTGTTGATCCATGTGATCACTAGTTTAGCCGGCCCGCATCATTCCCTAGTGGTCAATATGGTCAACATAAAACTCATCCTAAATGAACATGGTTTACAATCATATAATAAATTGATCCTTTGAATGTGCCAGCCTATAAGAGACCAGATAGTGAACTGCTGATAATATTGACACACAAGTATATATATCTCAAGTGCATTCATAAAAAGCAATGCAAAGATAGTTTATCATTAAGGCCCTTTGGCACTACTGTATCCAGAAATTGGATCCATTTAGCTTCTTTCTGAAGGAGCAATTGTCCTCTGTCCCCCCTCTTGTCAAAGGGGGTACCTGGTCTATCGCCATATACCGCAAAGAAGGTAGTGGGTGATTTGGCAAAGTGTGAGGTGACTGGTTGGTCTCTGATTTTTGATGACTGTTTCTTTGTAGGATTTTGTGTGGCCTCCAGGGCCACCTTAATCGCTGCCCTGTGGTTATCTATCTGTTCTTTAAATGTATTAGTGGTTTTGCCCACATAGTACAGACCACAGGGACAAAGAATGATATAGATCACAAACTGGATGGTGCAATTCAAATCATGTTTGATGAAAATCTAATGCCCTTTATGTGCATGTTTAAAATAAGTTGCCACCATCATATAATTGCAAGTTACACAGGATACACCTCTGTAACATCCTTTTTTCACTGGTGTCTTTTCTTTCTTGTAACAAATTTCAGGGTCTTTCTTGACCAATAAATCGCTGAGGTTTTTTCCTCTTTTATAACATATCATGTGGAGATTATTAGCTGTTTGTTTCAGTTTTGGGTCACTGGTGATAATGGGCCAATGTCTCTGTATACTTTTAGTAATGTATTTTACATCAGTGGTATATGTTGTAGAGAAAATCATTCTGGTTGCTTTGTAATTTTCATATTAGAGAAGCTGTCAATCCTAGTCAAATTTGCAGTAGTATGTATGCAGTCATTAATAAGGCTTATCTTATATCCCCTGCCAAGAAATGTATCCCCTATTTTCACCAGTTCAGAATCTATAGAGTCCTCTTTACTGATAATCCTCCTTAGCCTGAGCATTTGCGACCTTGGTAAGCTTGGTTTCAAATGTGGTGGGTGGTGACTGGTGACTTTTAGAAGATTATGCCTATCTATTGGCTTACTGTACAGTGTAGTTTCTAGCTTCCCATTTCTGGCCTGTACTAAGACATTCAATATTTGTACAGAAGAGAAGAAAGATAGACAGAATACGATAGCTATTGCTATAACAGTGAATAGACCAGTTCAATACTATATTCACTCGGATCATTACTGATCTCCATCAACTTCTAAAACATTAATGCTTTATTATTATCCTCCATAAAATTTAACTCATATAAAAACCACACATATGACCGCTTGTTAACATGTCATAACTAAAAAAGCTCAAATTAGCTTATGAGGATGGGACTACTTTAGCTTATTAAATGTACCCCTGATGAAGCTGGCAGTGCCCAGTGAAACGCGTAGGGTGGTGTATAATGAGTAGAATGGGGATGTCCCTGATAGTTTACATCACACTGTTTAAATAGATATCAATATATCTCTTTTTTGTACGTTACTACTATAGAGAAGACCAGTTGAATAATTATTGGCAGCTCGAGGGTTAATATTTACATTTGCAGCTAAGCAATAGTTAGTCTGCAATATACCTGCAAGTAATAGGACTGATGTGACCAATGTCTCTACCTTGAACCGATAGCTAGGGGGTATCTTTAAGGTACTAAAGACTATACAAGCTAGCGGCAGAGACATTGGATCAAAGAATACTAGGTGTGGTAAAGGAATAATGCTGTCATGACCTATGTCTCTGTTTTGATCTGATAACTAAGGGGTATCTTTAAGGTACTAAAATACAAAAGAAGCTAGTAACAGAGACATTGAGGTCAATAATTTGTAGATTGAGAATTGTGGAGGGCCGTAAGTACTAGAATTGAGTTAGTTGAGCAATGGTCTCAAATGGTGAAAACATGTTATATGGTGTGGTGAATTATGATTCTATAGAACGCTAAGTAAATGACTACGATCAAACACAATTTATATATATCTCCATCCTCATAAGCTAATTTGAGCTTTTTTAGTTATGACATGTTAACAAGCAGTCATATGTTTGGTTTTTATATGAGTCAAAGTTTATAGAGGATAATAATAAAGTGTTAATGTTTTAGAAGTTGATGGAGATCGGTAATATATTGAATATATTGAACTGGTCTATTCACTGTGATAGCAATAGCTATCGTATTCTGTCTATCTTTCTTCTCTTCTGTACAAATATTGAATTTTGATAATGTAGACCTGCAATACGATGAAAATAAATATATTTCTTTAATAATTCTTGATTGCTGTACTAAGAAATCTAAGAAGGGAATTTCTGTTGAACTGTATGTCAATGTCAACTTAAAGGGATAGTAATATTTCATTTTTTTCTTATTTTGTAGGCATTAAAAAAACATGAAGAACGATATAAGTATTATCTCTCAAACCTTTATGGTTTGAGAGATATTCACAAGCAAAGTTTCCCCCTTCTGCTCCTTTTACCTAGTGTAAGCCATCTCTTCTCGGATGTGGAATCTAGTTGTAAGACTAGACAGATAATAGCAGGGGACAATTTTCTTTCTATTAGAACAATCAAAGCCCTGCCCAACTTGACATGTTTTTCAGGTTTTTCCTTTATCTTAATTGAAGATTGTCCCTCTCTGCAGTCTACCTGGGCAGCTCCCTTCTGATCTGGCTGAACAGTGTTATATCAGTATAAGGGGCGGGAAGGGGATGTCATTGAATTGCTCTTGAACTACAACTCTGACAGAATTGAAATAATATTCTCCAAAGTCCAAATACTATGATGATTAATTAGAGCTGCTTTTATTGTGAAACATTACTATCCCTTTAATGTTTTTGTGTTCTCCATTTAAATCTGCCACTAGTGTTTCTGATTCTAGACCGGTGCCTTTCCACAAGATGAACATATTGTCTATATACCGGTTGTAAGTCACGGTGTGTAGTTTAAAAAGGTCATGTTTCTGGAGGACTTCCATTTTAGAAACATAGAAACATAGAAACATAGAATTTGACGGCAGATAAGAACCATTCGGCCCATCTAGTCTGCCCAATTTCCTACTGTGTAAAAAAAAAAAACACACACAACCTCAAACCTTTTTTGGTCCTTGGTCTTTTCTTATTTTAAGGACCGCCTTATGCCTATCCCATGCATGCTTAAATTCTGTCACTGGATTGTATTGTATTGTATTTTGTACCTATGCATTTAGGTGTTAGCATACACAGGTGCCATATATGCTCCCATAGTGGCTCCAGTCTTTTGTAAATAAAACTTGTTTTCAAATTTAAAGAAATTCTTGGTGAGACTGAATTCTAGCATCAGTAAAAAGAAGTTAATGGTTGGACCCTTGTATAGGGGATTATTGGATATCAAGTCACGCACTGCAGCCATCCCCTCTGAATGTGGGATCACCGTGGACAGTGACCTGACATCCATAGTCCCCAGCATCATACCAGTAGTGTCCATATCCAGTGTCATCAACAATTTCAGAAAATTACTAGTACCTTTCAAATAATTAGGTAAATTCTGAATGCAGGGCTGGAGATGGAAGTCAATGTATTCACCTAGTGGATGTAATAGAGATCTGATTGCTGATATGATTGGCCTCCCAGGGGGCACTACCAAGGACTTGTGGATTTTAGGTACTGTGTAGATAACTGGTTTTCTGGGGTGATCAATAGTAAGATACTTACTTGTCCGTTCATCCAACCATCCTACCCTACTCTCTAAGGCAATCAGTTTATCCACTTCCAATTTAAAGAGAATGGTTGGATCAAAGGAGAGGCATTGCAAGGTGTCAGTGTCTGATAATTGTGACATAATCTCACCCCTGTAGTTCGAGTAGTTCAGGAGAATAATGGCTCCACCATTGTCAGCTGCTCTAATGACTATCTTCTGGTCAGAAGACAATGTTTTGATGGCATTCTGTTCTATTTTAGTGTCACGGTTTGTTAAGACTCTCAGACGCAAAGTTAGGTAAAAACACAACTTTATCGAAAAGTTTGAGACAATCCCATAGGATCTCATACATATACATACACATACATAGAAATGACAGGAAAGTGGTAATAATAGCGAGTAAGGCTCTACCGGCCCTGCCAATATACCGGGCAAGGCAGCCTGGGCAAGCAAAGAGAAATAGGTGGCTCTACCCGCCCTGCCAATATACCGGGCAAGGCAGCCTATCGGAATACTTGGAGTATACAGGCTCTACCAGCCCTGCCAATATACCGGGCAAGGCAGCCTGGGCATGCAACGAAATATAGGTGGCTCTACCGGCCCTGCCAATATACCGGGCAAGGCAGCCTATCGGACTACAAGGAGTATACAGGCTCTACCGGCCCTGCCAATATATCCCGGGCAAGGCAGCCTAACAGAACACAATTTGTTACAGGCTCTACCGGCCCTGCCAATACCGGGCAAGGCAACCCAGAAATGAAAATGACAGGAAGGTTCTACCGGCCTTACCAATATACCGGGCAAGGCAGCCTTAATGGAGATGGTGGCAACCACTGTGGCCTCAATGACCGTCAGATGACAACGACAGTCATAGAGATGATATACAGAGGCTAAATGAGCAAGTGGTAATTCATGGCATAAAGGAAACACCAGTACCCGCGTACTGGGCAATCAACTAGCTGTCTAGGACTTGACAGCAACCAGTGTGGAGTGAACCAGTACCCACGCACTGGGAACCAACAGTATCACTATAATGTAAGCCGCGAGGCAGTGGAGCGAACCAGCACCCGTGCACTGGGAACCAACAGTATCAAT